>CM042688.1:301988353-303417462 GCA_023614405.1 Avena insularis | reverse complement strand
ATAGGGAGAGCATACTGATCTGTTGATTCCCCAACTCAAACGAATGAAATCCGCAAAGAATCAAGAATTCTAGGTGGGTTTTGAGAGGTTTGGAGAGAGAATATGAGAGAAAAAGTGAGGAGGAAGTAGAGCCCTAGCCACCCCGATGCAATTAAGTGGTCACGCCGAACTATACAGGCGCAACTATACGAGCAGGATATGTAGTTCCTGCCGTATAGTTGTGGCGGCATCGACAATTAGGGTTTCTTTATGCCATAACACAGCTATACTGGCGCAACTATATAGCCGGATCATAATGGTCCTTCCATATAGTTGGTTGTCAAAACTTCTGTGTCCTCGAGATAAATTTTCTTGGATAGGCATTGATAACTATACTACCAAACTATACAGCCGGAATTTTTATCCCCGCCGTATAGTTGGTCGTCAAACCATCAGTACCTTTGAGAAGAAATTCAACAAAGGCATTGATATCTATACGACCGGAAATATACAGCCAAATTTTTTATTCCCGCCGTATAGTTGGTCGTTAAATCGTCTGTACCTACGAAAGGAAATTTGTTGATGGCAAAGATGTCTATACAGCCAAACTATACGGCCGGAATTTTTATTCCTGCCGTATAGTTGGTCGTTAAACCTTCAGTACTCATCAAAAAATTTCTATTTCTTCGAGAATTCTTTCTTATCCTAAAACTTAGCAAAACACTTGTTTTTGACAGAATAAAGACAGTAAAAATTGTCGACCAACAACAACATATATTAGAGCAGGATTTTTAGTACTACCTAATTTCTTCTCCTAGAGATTCACTTTTTAATCTCGAAAAAATGATTAAGCTAGTTTTTGTAGATAAAACTCAATCTTTTATTTTTTATAATTATTCTACGCTTGTTCAATTGATATTTCTACTACTTTTTGACAGCTGCATCTTCACGGGCGCGCTTCCGCAAGAATGTATATGAAAAAGTTGTAGGAATGCGATGAAGATTTTATTCTTTAGTTTATTTTATTAATGTGATGGTTTGGCTCCCATTAAGTATTTTATTAAGAATGGTTGAATAACTCAACCCCTTATCTGTTCTCGAATTCTTACCTTGGGTTGCCTCTTATCAAAGGCACTTAGCACATGAACCCGTTTTGCCGGTGGAATATATCTTTCTCCTGCTTCTAGATTCTTTGGAAAATACCGGATGATTTCAGCATCACAAACATTGAAGATTATTTTTCCCTCAGCACAATCAACTAATGCTCCTACAGTACTAAGGAAAGGTCTTCCAAGTATTATGGATAATTTTTCATCCTTTGGCATTTCAAGAATAATAAAATCAGTGGGAATAACATGCTCATCTATTCTAAATAGAACATCCCCAATCATACCAATGGGTTGTTTAGTGGATTTGTCATCCATATGTAAAGTGATAGTAGTAGGGGAATACTCCCCTAATCCTAAGCTTTTATAAAGGGAATATGGTATTACACTAACTCTAGCACCTAAATCACACAAGGAATTGTGAATATCTGTTTTGCTAATTGAGCATCAAATATTTGGTATTCCGGGATCTCCCGATTTAGACAATAGCTTCCCATTAGCAAGATAACTAGTCACCATGGCAACAGTTTCAGTTATTTCTTTCTTTCTACTAACAATATCACGGAGGAATTTAGAATAGGTGGGAACTTTTATTGCATCCGCAAATGGAATTTCTAGATGAAGATCACCAAGTGTCTTTTTGAAAGAATCATAGATTACCTGATCCGATGCTTTCTTTTTTCGATCTAGATAGGGGAGCTTTTGCTCACCTTTCTTATTCTTGTCTTTTACCTTTTGTGGGGGATCAGGCTATTTTGTTGCTTTCTTTTGTTGGTGCTTATCGCTTTTCTTCTTTTCTACTACAACAACTTCATCTTCATTGCTTGTCTCTTTTTCTTCTCTTGGATCAACCGTCTCTGCATCAGAGTCATAACGGTCATCCTATGCATCATTTTGGTCCTCCTTGGTTTGATCTTGTGTTTCTTGAGCAGTTTCATCTTGAGGATCCACTAGTGTATATCTTCTTGGCTTGCTTTGAGCAAGGCTTTTTCCTTTCGATCTTTTTTAGCTTCATATTCTGTTGGTCCTAATGGTCCTGTAACAACTACACCTCTTCTTGTAACAACATTAGTAGAAATAGGAATATCTATATCATCTTGAAGAAAAATTTGATAACCAGATGCTATTTGTTCACATTGGGTTTCAATCATACTAATATACCTGTGAAATAATTTTATTTCTTGGCCAATCTCATCATAATTTTCCGTGAGTTCCGCCAAAATCTTTTTATGTCTTTGAAAATGCTTATGCAGGTTATTATGAGATTTTGCTTGTCGATGTTTTAATTCTTGAAAAACTTTTCTAGTTTCATCTTCTTCAGTAAAAACTTGTAACAAGTCTACTTTGTTTTCCTTAACAAGTTCAGAAGGTATACCTTTTTCTTTCATTCATTTGCGTACTTCAGGCATAAGATCTGGAGTTATACGAAGTATCCCTTTTTCGATCTTAGTGTCGAAATCAGGATTATAAAGAATCATTCTTAGCCCTAGTAGACATCAATTCCAAACATGCTTTAATAGTTAAAGTAATAATCGATCCTCCTGATGATAAGTCAAGTAACTATCTGCTTTCAGTATTAAGACCTGATACATTGCAAATGTATCTATAATTTTTGATGTTCCATGCTTGGTTTTATCTACTTTCTTGTGTTTTGTCCACACTTTGGAGTACTTTTCATATGATTTCTTGGACTAACCTATTAACAAGTGCCAGAGTGCCAGTTGCCTCTTTTCTGCTGTTTTTTGTTCCAGGAAGTCAGAAAATGAATATTCTCGAAATTGGACGGGACAAAAGCCAAAGTTATTATTTTACCGGGGGACACTTGGAGCCAAAATACGAGATGAAGAAGGGCCAGAGGGTGGCCACACCACCTGGTGGCGCGGGCCAGGCCAGACAGCGCCAGGGGGTGGTGTGGGCCCCTCCGGCACCCCCTTGGTCTCCCCTCTCACCTATAAGATCCTCCCGATGCATAAACCCTAAGTCGTCAATCAGAAATCCACGAAAAGTTCCACAGCGCCGCCGCCACCGAAGGGGAGATTCGGGGGACAGAAAGTCTCTGTTCTAGCACCCTGCCAGGACGGGAAAGTGCCCCCGGAGCCATCTCCATCGATCTCCACCACCATCTCCATCACCATTGCTGATTCCCATGATGAGGAGGGAGTAGTTCTCTCTCAAGGCTAAGGGTTCTACCGGTAGCTATGTGTTCATCTCTCTCTCTATGCATGATCATATTGTGATCATGAGCTTTGTAATCAAGTAGATCTACCTTGATACTCAAGTGCTTTAATAGATCTCTACTCTCCCCATGTGTGTGAAAGTGATAGCGTGCACACCATGGTGGCACTTAGGCTAGAGATTTCAAATACTTGTTATGAGTTATATTTGGAGTTGGATGTCTCTATGAAATTGTGGTGTTTGTTGGAACCATCTAGTAATCAAGGTGATAGTGTGGGGTTATCTAGATGGGAAAGGCTTACTTTGAGGTGTGCTGTTATAGCCCTACCATGGATTAGAGTGTCCAACCGGAGCGTAGTTCAGCGTAGTATCATAAAGAAGAATATATTTTGTATGAGAGTGTTCACTAGTGAAAGTATGATCCCTAGGCCTTGTTTCTAAGCATTGATACACCGTTTGCAATTAGATTTGTTACATGTTTGCTTGCTTCCTTCTTTATTGCAGTTTGCCTTTAGTCTTTTCCACGCCATCAAGCTATTTTCTAGCACCGTTACCACTTATAATTATACATACCACTTGTATTTCACTATCTCTTCGCCGAACTAGTGCACCTATACACCTGACAAGTGTATTGGGTGTGTTGGGGACACAAGAGACTTCTTGTATCTTGATTGCAGGGTTGCTTGAGAGGTAATACCTTTGACCACTTCCTCCCTGAGTTCGATAAACCTTGGGTGATCCACTTAAGGGAAAACATGCTACTGTTCTACAAACCTCTGCACTTGGAGGCCCAACAACTGTCTACAAGAATAGAAGTGCGTAGACATCAAGCTATTTTCTGGCGCCGTTGCCGGGGAGGTAAGGTAAAAGGTATTCACACCAGAGGATTAAAGAAGAAGAACCTCCCACGCCAAACGCCTATTTTCTCGCGCCGTTGCCGGGGAGGTAAGGTAAAAGGTACTCACATCCTCCGGTGTGAGTGCTCGAAGTTATTTCCTTTAGATTATGCAATTTTGTCTTTTTGTTTCTTGTTTTCACTAGTTAGGCTTAATGGAAAACAACAACAAAATTAGAGAGCTTTATAGTATTTATCTTGAGTTAGGACATGAAGTGTTTGAAGAGAAAATTAAAAACCTATGGAACGTTATTTGCATGCTAATAGCAATGTTGTTAGTATGAATTCTTTGGATACCATTATTGCTAATGCTATGGAAAAGTCTAAGCTTGGGAAAGCTAGTCTTTATGAAAATGATCTTTTTAGTTCCCTAGCTTTGGAAGATAGCTATTATATTGCTTATTGTAACATCCCAATTTCAGCAATCCTGATTAGTTGTCTAGAATGCAAAAATCAGGGGGAACAAAAACTTTTCTTGTGCTTTGGTGCAGGGCTTGCTTGTTGTTTGCTTGCACTTGTGCTTATGATGTGTATCTTAGGATACTCCTTACCTCACCCTCAGTTGACAAGAGCTTTTTACCCAAAACTATCTTGGCTTACTTTACATATTCTCAAACGTTCTGGCATTTCAAAACAGGAGCCAAGATGCCTATGTAACCAAAACTATTTTGGTAGATTCTATTGACAAAACTATGGAGAGATTTATACTACAATCTCCTTATGTTTCCAAGACAGAGCACTCAACTAGTCTTACCTCCAGTTTTCCCAAAAACTTTTGTTCAAAGCATTTGAATTCTACTCTTGGTAGAGATACCAAGGACTCTCACCTTATTCAAAACTCAAACTCTTCAAAAAGGCCCCAACCCTACCTCAAGCTAAGCTTGAGGGTAACTCTAGTAGTAGTTGAATAGTTATAAGATGAGTTGCCTTGATCTGTTGTCTGATGAGTTGCTTTGATCTGCTGTTTGACTTGTTTGCTTAGGAAGTAGTATGAGCCACTCTAGGAGCTCATCACTAGGATCAAGATGTTTCCCAATCATCAACCCCTAAGAAAGAATGCAAACCTGGATATGATCCCTAGCCATTAAGTGATCATCTAAAACCCTCAACCAGATCCATTCTGAAGATTTCCATTCTAGGCGTTTCCAAGTATTTGAGACCAATATACAGCTTGGAACCCTTCCCCTAAATCTACACCTCAATATCACCCCCTTAGTAAAGCTCTGATACCTTGCAACTCCTCCAAGAACATTCCCTCTCATACTCTAGTCAAAATCCTCAAAACTGCCAATTTTGACTAAGTCTGGAAAAAGTTTCAACATAACCTTTTGAAATGCCTCCTTTTCTCAAACCATGTGCATTTTTGGAAATGCACTTGGACCATCTTTTTAACCATCCTAAGGACTAACAAGGCCCACCTTGGCCCTTGGTTAGATCCTCCTCCAACCCACTTGTCCATGATGGTTTTGCAGACAACAAAATAACATTTCCTGCAAAACTAGTCATCATGCCAGCTTTGCTAGAAGCCCACACCACCATCCAAACCCCTATGGACCAACTCTCTGCATGGTTGTGTTCTACCCATTTATGTCTACCAAATCCTACTTCACATGCTCCAAGTGGCTCCCTGATCTTATTAAACCCACCTGGTTTAGAAGGCTTCATGACACTTTTGTATGGCAGTCTTATTTTCAACAAAGTTTGCCATCATTTCTAGATCATCTCAAGTGCTCTTAATTCAAACTCCTTATGCAATGGTCATCTATATGACATGGTGTACCTATCCATCTATCCCTTGCACCAAGGTGAGCTCTGAGATCCAAGATGCAAGCATGTTTTGGTGAGATAAAAATAACATCACCCTAGATCCTAAATACCTTGTTCCTCCACCTAATTCAAGTTGGAATTCCATTCCACAAGGTTTAAAATGCTTTCAACACATTGTCTATCTCACCTACCTTGATCACCAAGATTTCGCAAAAATTATCCATAATTATTATGGCCCCAAAACTATTTAATTTCTTAAATAATCAAAATCTCCAAAACTCCCTCCATAAAGGAAAGTTTGGTTTTTGCCAAAGAACTTCTCCAACTTTTGGTTCAAGTGAGTTCTATATATCATACCTCACCTTCCCACCTCAAAAATAAATATTTTTGAGAAGGTTTATTATTTCTTTTTGTCCATTTTCTTAAATGGCTGAATTGGAATAATAATTGTTTTAAATACTTTTAATCCGCAATAAATCTTGGGAAAATTCCCCTAAGTGTGTATTCACATTTGGGACCCTTCCACACCAAAATCCATACTTGCCCAATGAAAATTTATCAAATGATCTTCTAGAAATCATTTCTGTCCTTTTTGAGTAATTGGATTTAGGAGGACTAAAACTCCTCTGAAAAAATCTCAAATAAATCCTAGGAGCCTACCTTTACCCCATCTATCTACCAGTACCAATTTCTCCTCTGGTCCAATACAAGATTTTGGACTTCCTTCACAACCATCAATTTTGAGCAGATTTGTAAATTAAGCAAACCACTACTCAACCCACTTCCAATTTTGAGCTTGCTCAATGCTTCTCATTAGCACCATGACACATCCTTGGTCGACCACCACTGTAGCTCCACCCCAACAAATCCCCATTTTGCCCTTGTACAAGTAGTAAGAGAGAGAGAGATGCAACAAAAGCTTACAAAGATTCACTTCTTTTAATTACCACTAATGCCACCACCTCCCTCTCTAGTCTAGCACGACCAAATACCCCTACTACCCCTTCCCACCTCCCTTTGGACCAATCACTAGCCAGCATTGCCCCTCCCCCATGTCCAAAATGGACTTTTACTCCATCCACTCCCTCTCCTTGGTATAAAGCCAGCAGGCCACCCCCAGCCAGCCTCTGCCCCTCATTTTCCCCCTCACACATTCCCTCACACTCCCCCAGCTCCACTCTCCCTCCCCAGCTCTGTGCTGCCCGAAAGAAGAAGAGGAGGAAGCTTCGGCTTCCCCCAAAAATCGAGCAAGGCTCTCTCCCCTCTGCTCCATTCCCTCTGCATGTCAGCTCACGAGATCCCCTCCTCCTCCTCTACCTGATGGTGCTCTTCTTTTTGTCCAGGACCAACTCATCCGCCGTCGACGTCGAGCTCCGAGGAGGTCGCTCTTGGCCGCCGTCGCATGAGCTACTTCCCGGCGTCAACCACATCGTGCCACCCACCGATCTGCTCACCGCTGTCGACTGCTTCGCCCTACCCCCTCCACGACGCATCCCGAGCCCTCTGGTGAGCTCCTGCCTCCCTCTCTGCCGCTACCTAGGGTTCCATCGCCGGCCACCCTATTTCGCGTAAGACAACGAGCTCCCAGTCATCGATTCCCTCTCTAATAAATGGCCAGGAACCTCCCATACCGTTTTACCCCGCTGCTCTCACTGACCACTGGGCCTCGCCCAGCGGGATTCAAATCTCCCTCCCGCCGGCGACCCCCTCCTCTGCTGGGCCGAATTGGCTCGATGACCCACTTACTCGCGCAATTCAAAGCCCACCCCATCTAGTTGTCCTTTCTCTGTTATTTTCCACCAGATCTGCTGAAAGGTTGTTTGGTTTAAATCCAAACAAAAATGTAAATGAAGTCCAAATGCCTAGATCTAAAATCCTGGTTGCTCTCTGATGTTTTCTCAAACATGCAGAGGCAACCCCAAGCTCAAAATAATTTTCTTTAATTACTGGTAATTATTCTGCTAACAAGTATACTTTACACTAATTAATTTCCTCAGAGAGTTTTACACCTCCATTTGAGATGAACCAAAGCTCTTCTGAGAGGTATCTGACATACCTATCATCCAGCACAGGTCCCATGCCAAGTTGAACAGTATACTGCCTTCAGGACAAATAACAAGATTAGTCTTTATCTACCTTAGATAAATTCCCCAGGTCTAACCAACTGTGGTATTGACCTGATTCCAATTTCTTGTACCTCATATTATCAATATCTACCAAACCCCTGCAGATCATAATTTATTGAGCTCTGGTTGAATTTTAGTGATTTAAATACTTCTGTAAGGGGTATTTTCACTAAATAAATCACTCCAGGAGTTTGGCAACTCCCAAATGAGTGAATCCAATTCCTACAGATAGATACTTTAAATACCTATCACATGCCCTTGGAATCAACTCAATAGCTCCTGTAGAATTAATCTGATGAAAAGGAGAAAACTATACAGAACTGTCTTTAGGAATTTTCTGAGGGCATTCTGGTAATTCTTTTGACACAATTCCAACTCTAGGTGGTCCAGTACATCAAACACTACCTAACCCTCTAAGGAAATAATTTTTGGAGTTCCAGAGCTCTTCTGGTGAATTATTTCCTTAAACTAGACTTTATTCCACTCTAAAAAGCATAACTAATTCTAGAAAATTGATAATCAAGTGAAACCACTTGTGTTGGTTTTGTCTTGACAAGACCTATCTGAGGATATCACTTTTGCACATTGGTATCCTCCAGACCTCAGAACCCCAAACCAAGTTCAAGATACCTATCCTAGACACCTATCTTCCAAGAAGAAATCACTAAAGTGGCAATCTAGTAATTCCACTATTAATACCCAACCTCTCCAAAACCTCCCAAGTTCAGTAGCAATTCTTATGTTTGTTTGATGTATGGTTTGATGCATGATTGTCTTGTATTGATTGTGGACATTGTCTGCTTGCATGTGTACCCGATGACGACGATAGTGTGAGTGTCTGACGACAAGAAAGAAGGGATTTCTTATTATTATTTTATTGGGTATTCTTGGACATCTGAAGAAGTCCAGGGACTTATTGCTGACCATAGGCAAGCCACCGTTCCTGAACTCTGATATATGTCCTACTCTCTTTTACATGTTTTGTATCCTCTTTATAAATTGCATTATCTATCTGCATGTCTTGTTTTGTAAATACTGCGATAGTAACTTGGCTCCTCCAAGTTATGATTTCGTGTCCTTCGAGGCACCACCCCGATGAACCTATCATTTTACCCCCTCTAGACCGAGAGTACGATGGTTAGCATCCTACCTCCTTGGAAACCCCGGTTTTGAGAAAATAAACTATTTTGGGATTTTTCCCCACTACAAATGTTTCAAAACGGCTTTTGTAAAACCCTGGGAAGAGGCATCGTTCCCAGTGGAGGTTTTAACAAAGGAAATGATGAAGATGAGACAGGAGAATATGATGGGATGTTCTACGCCTTTACTGGAATAATTTTTATCCGCGCAACCACATTACCCCAGGTGTTGGGGCTTAACTCGTAGTTTGTCCGCATTAGCCGAGGCACTTCTACCATGCTTATAGGGAGAGATCCCTGGAATTCCGGGCAGGCGCCACCAGATCAAGGATCTGAAGCCTGCTGCTTGTTTCGGCAAGCGTGATCCTGAACTGGCAGGAGGACCGGTGCAACAATTGGGTCTCTCGCGGACGATATGACTTAGGTAGTACGGAAGGAAGTGGAGTCTCTAGATTTAAGGTATACGCCAAGTTGTGGCTTGGGTATGCGCGTGTACGGAAGGAAGGACTATGGCTGGGAGCCACATACTCGTTGCCGAGGAGAACAAACCCAAGAGGAAAAGCATGCTTTTGCTAGGGTAGACAAGCGAAAGGTTAGGTTTGATTATCCGGACCCCCATCTACAGTGGTAGTGAGCCGTGGTTGTATCCCGGCGGATGTATTGATTCTTGTGGGAAAAGTGCGCAAACTCTGCAGAGTGAAATCTATTCGAATAGCCGTGTCCACGGTCAGGGACGGTTGTAAAGGTGTTGGCTAGGAGTATCCAAACTGTGCTTGTCTGGGAAACAAGTACGAAGTGGACGAAGGTTCCGGGGGAACCCGAGTTCGAAAGCTTTGTTTTGACCCGAGGGGTCAAAGATGTTTAAAAAGGGGTTTTAACTACAAAAATGTTTTCAAAACTCTCTTTTTCAATAAAGATATGGAGATGTCTTGATTTATAAAATAGAAGCATGTTTTCAAAACTCTTTTTCAACAAAGATATGGAGATGCCATAACTTCAAAGTTAGTTTAGGCTTTTCAAAAGCAACCCCAGATAGAGCTATCTCGCCACAGCCAGAATTGCATTTCCTTTGTTCACTTATCTTGGTGGTTGCGAGTACATTCAAAGTACTCATGGCTTTATCCCTGGCTATTTACTTGGCCAGACTTTCAGAGTTTCGACTTCGGAAGATCCAGGTGACGTCCAGCGAGCTAGGCCATCTTCCCAGTCAGCTGCCTGTAGGTTGAGGCACGATTGGGCTCTGCGCTTGGCGATGTTCCGCTGCTAATGATGATGTAGCCATAATGGCATTTATGTAAGTCTTGTAACTCGATATGTTTTGGATGTTGTAATGGTACCTGACGGTTATGTTCCACGGCTCACTGATCATGGGAACGTGGATGTATGCATAACAAGGATTCCTCGGATGAATAATCCGGGGAGCCCACAGACTTGGTATCAGAGCCATCCTGACTGTAGGAGACCTTAGTTAGCATGGACGTTAGACAGGAAACAACAAACCTATTTTCTAAAGGACAAGGGAGAAAAGATGACTATTTGCAACAGTGCTTATGACTTCTCCCCTCTGAATTTGAAAACCCCTTGCATTAATACGATTTCCTAAGCTTAAAATCCTACACACTGTCACTAACCCAACCCCATCTCACAAATCTGCTGTAGATGGCCTCCTTCCGCTCAGAGTGCATCATCGTTGGAGACAGTTTTTGGCCCTTTGAAGAGCAGCTTCACTACCTACTGAGTCTTTCCTCACCTGCTGCATCGGGAATCAGCTGGAAAATATGGAATACCTACTCCAACGCTCCCAAGAAGATCTTGATAAGGCCAGACACGAGAATCTGCTTCTAAAGATGGATATCAACCTACTCCGTAAGCGCGAAAGGAGTCTTCAAGCCACCAATGCCCGTTTGGCAAGGAAGCTGATCATTGAAGTACCCCCAACCCCTAAAGACGAGAACCCTGGGACTGACGACGAACTGTCCTTCCCCAATGAGTACCACCCTATCGTCCGGCCACAGCGACCGAGTCAGCAGCCAACCACGCACCACAGGAAGGCACCACTCTCACCTTCACCGAAGACGAGCTGAATATCCCAAAGACCCCAGAGGATCTGCAGTAGTTGAAACCCCGGAGTCAACACGACTTCACCGATGCACCCTCTAAGTAATCACCCCACGTCGCGGTACTCGCCCATCTAGCAATAGGGTAGAGTCTTGTATCGTCCCTAAACGCGTTTTGTAATGCCTAAGTACTATTAGCACCCTCGGGTGCAGATTTGGTTGGTATGTAATGACTTCCTTCATTGCTATGCTTGCTAGAATTGTTCCTTCTTACGTGTTTTACCCAAGTTGTTGCATCAGACCCAACCCGAAACGTCTGCCACCCCCAAGACCTCCCCCAGGATGGCCATGAAGACCGGAAGCTCGAAGAAGGCATGTAGGCGCTGCGGAGACGAAGGGCACCGAGCCAACAGATGTTCCGGCCACTTCCCAAACTGCGGAGAACCCCATCCACCCAAAGTTTGCCCAACTCGACTTATCACCTGTTTCATCTGTGAAGGCCAAGACCATGTTCCCAGAAAATGTCCAGTATATCCCCTCATTAGCATAGCCCATCAACCTCCTGGTACCATCAAAGGCAAGGCGTCAAAACAGTTACACCGAAGGATGGGCATCTGCTTCACGAGTGGCCTACCCGTTCACTTCAGCAGAGAATGCCCCGAGAGAAAATCCGCCAAGACTTCCTCGGCAGAGAAGCTCGAAGACACCCAAGGTCCCCTTCCATGGAAAAGATGGTCACCCTACCGCTCGTTGCCCCTCAGCTCAAGGCTGAAGATGTCCCGCGTTTCGATAGGCGACAACACCCCATGGAAGTAAAGACCGAGAGAGAAGCTCCTTAACTCACTCCAGGTTTCCCCGAACGTCGGCAAGCCCAGCTGGTAATAAACTAGCCCATTTACCCCCCTGGAAAGACAGCTAGGATGCCACCCTCCCCTATGTTGTCGTACGCTACCTTGAGAACTATATGTTGCCACCCTCATAAGAAAGTCCCCCCCTACTGGTAATACCCCAGTTCGATCCTAAGGGGGAAATACTGCGTCTTTCCCGCAAAAAATAGATTACCCCTCGGCCAGAAGAAAATCCCACTGTGGGACCCGAAGACCCAGATCTCAAGACACAGACTTGTCACAGACTTGGATACAACAACCCACTTAAGAGAAGTACCGTAGACCCTTATAGCCAGAAGATGCCTCCCCGCAAGCAAGGTTGAAGCCAGCTCGACCCTCGAGTTTCAAGAAGATTGGAATTCAACCTCACTGTCAAGGTGTTTCTACTCAAAGGCAAAGTCGACAAGTTAGCCCGCAAGAAACTCATAGTACTTATTCCGAGACAGATCCACTAACCTTCCTCTCCCGAATCTCGGGACGAGATTCTTTTAAGGGAGAAAGGTCTATAACATCCCAATTTCAGCAATCCTGATTAGTTGTCCAGAATACAAAAATCAGGGGGAACAAAAACTTTTCTTGTGCTTTGGTGCAGGGCTTGCTTGTTGTTTGCTTGCACTTGTGCTTATGATGTGTATCTTAGGATACTCCTTACCTCACCCTCAGTTGACAAAAGCTTTTTACCCAAAACTATCTTGGCTTACTTTACATATTCTCAAACGTTCTGGCATTTCAAAACAGGAGCCAAGGTGCCTATGTAACCAAAACTATTTTGGTAGCTTCTATTGACAAAACTATGGAGAGATTTATACTACAATCTCCTTATGTTTCCAAGACAGAGCACTCAACTAGTCTTACCTCCAGTTTTCCAAAAAACTTTTGTTCAAAGCATTTGAATTCTACTCCCAATGAGCCACGAAAATTCATTAGATATCAAGCTAAAGTTAAAAAAAGAGGTGAAGCAACAACAACATGGTGATGTAGAACTACAACCACCAAACATAATGTTGGAGTATTCATCTTCCTAATTGATATTAATTCATCACTAAGAAAAAATATTAGATTTGAGATAGAAGCATGTTTGTCCCTTGGAAAATCAAATTTATACTAAAAAAGACGATTACTCGAGCAGCATTGTTCCATTGAAAAAATGAAAAGTCCAGTCCGAGCACCATTGTTTTAACACTGAAAAATTCAAATTTATACTACAAAAGAAGATTACTAGAGATCATTCTTACCCCAAGAGTAATGAAACCAAATTAATTATGTATAATTGAACCCAGCTAGCCTAGTTCATATGCGGTGGGATAAGATTGAACGAATCTCAACAATATAATTTTATTCCACGTATCTCAAATTGTTAGACTAATGGTTGGTCAAATAAGGATGATCAATATACGATAAATATAAATCAATTGGATGAAGTATTTTAACTGGGTGCATACAAAGGGGATAATCAATAATACATTCATCCACGGAACCAGCCAAGCGCTCTAGCAATCATCCTGTGCCTTAAGCCGATTTCAAGAAATTATGTGCCTTTAACATCACCGTTCAGTAACATAGAATATCCCCAAAGTTCCAAATTCTGCTCCTAGACGCTGCATGAAATGGAAAAAAATAGGGTCGAGAAAAAGAAGAATGAACGGAGGGTAATAGTCAATATGATATATGGACAAGACACCTTAATTTTGCTAGACGACAACACAGATAACGAATGTAAGCACTGACCAGTGTAGAGGATCATAGTATACAAAATAGGAAATGCGAATTGTGTATGTCTGTAGTAACTGGTTTAGCAACCATGTATTTTGCGGGTCATGATAAGTTAAATAACTGGCACACAACTGATGCTTTCTGGAAAATGTAATGATGAGAACATGTTAAAGCAAGCATGTATATCCATTAATACACTAAAGAACATCACATGTAGGATTGACAGTGCCAACAGAAAAACTTCCACCTATAGTTTAGATTATATATAGAAACAAAGAGCATCACAAGTAGGACTGATAGTGCAAATAGAATGATGAACTCAAAAAAAATTCAGGAAATGATAATCTTTAACCTCACCTTTTTGTTGTAATATATCTATCCTTTGCTTTTCTCGCCTTCAAAGCACGTGAAGACAAAATATGCAGTCACACCCTCGAGAAAAAGAGTATTGTTGGAGTGAGCGATGCATAAAGAAACTTCACAAAAAATTTGTCCCATTCTACCGGCTCAAAACCTGCATGTCACAAGAAGGTTCAAACATGATTACCACTTGAGTCAACAAATCTACAGTACTAAAGTCTTGATCGCCCTTAACAATTTATATCTGATTTAGCAAATCTGTATAATAATAATAATTAAACTAAACATGGAAGGAAAATGTATCACCCCTTTTCATCACAATAGCAAGCTTGTGTCATGAGAATCCAATGGAGACAACATATGCAGTCACACCCTCGAGAAAAAGAGTACCGTTGGAGTGAACGATGGATAAAGAAACTTGACGAAAAAGTTGTCCCATTCAGCGGGCTCAAAACCTGCATGTCACAAGAAGGTACAAACATGATTACCACTTGAGTCAACAAATCTACAGTACAAAGTCTTGATCGCCCTTAGCAATTTATATCTGATTTAGCAAATATGTATAATAATAATGATTAAACTAAACATGGAAGGAAAATATATCACCCCTTTTCATCACAATAGCTAGCTCGTGTCTAGAAAATCCAATAAAGACAACATATGCAGTCACACCCTCAAGAAAAAGAGTATTGTTGGTGTGAACGATGGATAAAGAAACTTGAAAAAAAACCTGTGCCATTCTGCGGGCTCAAAACCTGCATGTCACAAGAAGGTTTAAACATGATTACCACTTGAGTCAAAAAATCTACAGTACTAAAGTATTGATCGCCCTTAGCAATTTATATCTGATTTAGCAAATCTGTATAATAATAATGATTAAACTAAACATGGAAGGAAAATATATCACCCCTTTTCATCACAATAGCTAGCTCGTGTCTAGAGGATCCAATAAAGACAACATATGCAGTCACACCCTCGAGAAAAAGATTATTGTTGGAGTGAACGATGGATAAAGAAACTTGACAAAAAAGCTGTGCCATTCTGCGGGCTCAAAACCTGCATGTCACAAGAAGGTTCAAACATGATTACCACTTGAGTCAACAAATCTACAGTACTAAAGTCTTGATCGCCCTTAGCAATTTATATCTGATTTAGCAAATCTATATAATAATAATGATTAAACTAAACATGGAAGGAAAATATATCACCCCTTTTCATCACAATAGCTAGCTCGTGTCTAGAGAATCCAATAAAGACAACATATGCAGTCACACCCTCGAGAAAAAGAGTATTGTTGGAGTGAACGATGGATAAAGAAACTTGACAAAAAAGCTGTGCCATTCTGTGGGCTCAAAACCTGCATGTCACCTGAAGGTTCAAACATGATTACCACTTGAGTCAACAAATCTACAGTACTAAAGTATTGATCGCCCTTAGCAATTTATATCTGATTTAGGAAATCTGTATAATAATAATGATTAAACTAAACATGGAAGGAAAATATATCACCCCTTTTCATCACAATAGCTAGCTCGTGTCTACAGTATCCAATAAAGAGAACATATGCAGTCACACCCTCGAGAAAAAGAGTAATGCTGGAGTGAACGATGGATAAAGAAACTTGACAAAAAAGCTGTCCCATTGTGCGGGCTCAAAACTTGCATGTCACAAAGAAGGTTCAAACATGATTACCACTTGAGTCAACAAATCTACAATACTAAAGTCTTGATCGCCCTTAGCAATTTATATATGATTTAGCAAATCTATATAATAATAATTATTAAACTAAACATGGAAGGAAAATATATCAACCCTTTTCATCACAATAGCTAGCTCGTGTCTCGAGAATATAATATTTTCTTGTAACAGCTACCAAAAGCATAAAAAATAAATTGTAATACCTACCAAAAATATAAAACGAAAAGTTGGATAAGATTATTTATATTGCCTTATACAGAATCGTCAAATCGCATATTTATATTGCCTTATACAGTATAGACACACTTGTATACTGAAGCACTGGGAGCATGCCTTGTTTTGTTATTTGAGACAATAATACTTTGTTTAGGTAACCTGCAAAGATGTCGTTGATCCAAGCAGTGTAGAACCATTCACGACCTTCTCAACCAAGGATTTCTTGCAAAATGAAACCAGGTCTTTGTTTTCCCTAAGAAGAACACACATATAAGCATATGAAAGAGGTTAAATAGTGAAAAGAGAAGCATAAGTAGGTGCTAGTCCCGCTGTTGTTTATATAAGGCATTAGTTTGACTGTTCTAAACTTCTTGAGCACAATTCTCATACAATACTTTTTTGTACATACAAAATCACAAATCATCAATAAATATGGTGGGATAAGATTAAACGAATCTCAACAATATAATTTTGCACATATCTCAAATTGTTGGACTAACTGTTGGTCAAAGAAGGATGATCAATATGTGGTCACTATAAATCAACTGGATAAAGTATTTTAACTGGGTGCATACATATTAGTAGGAAAACACTGAAGGCGCATCAAACTACTTCCTGTTATTTGATTGTCCAATGTCTAACATCAAGGAGAAGAAAAGGGTCCATGCAGAATAGAGATGAAAAGAGATATAGTGAACAAAAGGTAATCTTGACATATGATGATATTGATTTTTCCCTCTCTATAGGAAAACTGAATTGATGTGTACCATTGATCTTTGGTTTTTGATTGTTCTCATAAATTGATAACAGAAACCATGAGATCCCATAAGTGGCGAGCATACTTCAAAAAGAAAGAGTGGAGACCCTATAACTTTACATCAAATCAATAAAGGTTAGATCAAATTCGAAATCTGTAATCAACCAAATTGGATATTAATATGAAAACACCAAAATTTGAAGTGCTCTTAGTTACATACGGGTCTGGAACTCATTTACTAATATTTAAGTGCAAGGTTTCAATTTCATTAGACATAGTTCAATGAACTGTCCAAATTTCCAATCTGTGTAGTTCATATTATATGAACAATGCAATCTATACCACAGATGATTAGATAACATTACTTTTTATAATCCAAGCCATGGCCGTAAACAATCAGAAAAGTATCCATTCATACCCGATAATATGTTTTCAGAAATCGTGTACGTGATTCCTGATCAGTCCATATTGCAGGACACGAACCTGACATGTCCATCATACTGAACAATCAAGAAATCATAAGAACATACATGAATCAAGATGGGGAGAGGAGTACCGCTGTGGCGGCGCTGTCCTCGCCTCGGACAGGGCGGCGACGTCCTCGCGTCCTGCAGGCCTCCGCTGTCGCGACGTCGGGAGGGAGTCATGGAGGCAGGGCCCTGACGTCCCCGTGCAGGAGTGAATCGTGGAGGCAGGGCTTCGGCGTCCCCGCGTCGGGAGGGAGTCGTGGATGCAGTGTGGAGAGGAGGTACGCGGCGGAGAGGGAGGAGGAGGCCATGGTGATGGCGACGACGTGCAGTTGCCAATGCGAATGAGTTGTACCTCGAGGTGGAAGTGGTGCTAGCGGGGCGGGAGTTGGACGAAGGCGGGCTCTAGAGGCCCTTGACCAGATGGCTGACGCCGGGGGCTTATCGGCGGAGGACTGGCTTCAGCGATATGCGCTTGAAGACTCCCTAATGGAGATTTTTCGAGGCGAGGAGACGTTTTGGCGACAGCGGAGTCGGCAGAACTGGCTCCTTAAGGGGGATGCGAACACGGCTTACTTCCATGCCATTGCAAATGGTCGGCGTAGGAAGTGCTCGATCCCCTGCCTCTGGGTGGAGGGGAATCTTCTGGAGAGTGCCAGAGATGTCTCCACCCATATTTATTCCTTCTACAAGGAATTATTCTCGGCTGCACCCCGTTCAGGGGTGGCATTAGCTGCGGACTTCTGGCCAGTTGGGGCCATGGTCTCCGATGATGAAAATGCGGGTCTCACTCTCCCATTCCTGCCCGAGGAGGTGCTCCTGGCCATCACGGAGATGAAGCCTAACTCGGCTCCTGGTCCTGATGGCCTCCCGGTTGTCTTCTTCCAGAGGTTTTGGGAGAAGATACAGGGGGCCATTATGCCTATGTTCCAGGAACTCTATGTTGGGACCCTTGTGATGGCCCGACTGAACTTTGGTGTTATTACCCTGATCCCCAAGATTGTGGGGGCCACGGATATTCGCCAGTTTCGCCCGATCACTGTTATCAATGTGATCCAGCGGATCATTTCCAAGGTGTGTCTGTGAGCTTGCTCCTATTATGGAGCCGCCCGACGATCCATACCAGTTTGCCTTCCTAAAAGGGAGGTTTATTCACGACGGGATCCTGGCTCTGCATGAAATTATTCATGAGGTCAAGGTGTCTCGCCAGCAGGGTGTCTTCTTGAAGCTTGACTTTCAGAAGGCCTATGATAGGCTAGACTGGGCCTTTCTCCGCCAAGTCCTCCAGCGTCGTGGGGTGGATGATCGCATGATAGGTTGGATCATGCAGATTGTCATGAGCGGGAACACAGCTATAAACATAAATGGAGAGGTGGGTCCCTATTTCAAACCCTCCTGTGGGTCTGGCCAAGGGACCCTATCTCCCTATTTTGTTTAATGCTGCAGTTGATGCCCTTGCGGAAATCTTGGAGAAGGCCAAGAATTCCGGCCACATCTCAGGTGTGGTTCGGCATCTTATCCCGGGAGGGGGGGTGACCCACCTCCAATATGCGGATGATACCATGATTATGGTGGCGGGCTCGGAGCAGGATATCATTAACTTGAAGTTCCTGCTCCTGTGCTTTGAGGCTATGTCGGGATTCAAGATCAATTTCGATAAGAGTGAAGTCATGGTGTTGGGGTATTCCGAAGAGGATCAGCAGAGGATCGCGGATAACCTTAACTGCCGTTTGGCGGTCTTCCCCCTAAACTATTTAGGGATGCCAGTGAGGGACACCAGGATCTTGATTAGGGACCTGGCGCCCCTCATGGGTCGGGGTTACAACGCCGAACCCCGGCAGGAAGGTTCACCTCGGGGAGCAAGACGGTCCTTATCGACTCGTGCCTCTCTAGCCTACCTATGTACATGATGGGGATGTATCTCCTGCCGGAGGGGGTGCATGCAAACTTTGACAAGGAGCTATCCCGGTTCTTTTGGATAGCCAATAATGGCCATCAAAAGTATCATATGGTGAAGTGGGCTGATATCTGCACCCCCAAGGAGCTAGGGGGCTTAGGTATCATCGCATCCCGCCACATGAATGTGGCGCTGCTGCTTCGATGGGTTTGGAGGATCCTGAAAGATGATGGTGGCCTCTGGCTACAGTTGATTAAGGCGAAATACTTGCGGGGCCGGCCGCTGCTGGCTTGTGATCGTCGGGAGGGCTCTCAGTTTTGGAGAGCCATCCAGGACATCAAGCCAGCTATCCGGAAAGGGTTGTCTATTTCCATAGGCGATGGTAGGGATACCCTATTCTGGCTCGACCCATGGCTCAGTCATCTCCCTCTGCGCCATGAGTGTCCCGAGTTATTTGCAATCTGCTCTGACCCTACTATCCTGGTTGGGGAGGCCTTCCACGATGGGTCGTGGCAGGTGGCTTTCCGGAGGAACCTGGGGGAGGCCGAGCTGGAGTCCTGGGAGGGGCTGAGGGACAGTCTTCCGCTGTCCCTGGCGCAGTCCCCGGACTCCCATGCTTGGCACCTCTCTCCTTCGGGATTCTTCTCGGTGGGCTCGGCCCTGAGGCCCTATTTAGAGGGCCCAGAGGCCATGGGTCTCACCTTGTGGAAGGCCCCCGCCTCAAGATCAAAATCTTTGTTTGGCAGCTACTACGTGACCGGCTTCCCTCGGGTGTGGAGGTGGCCAAGCGGCAAGGGCCTGGTAATGGCCTTTGCCCGTTGTGTGCGGTCCCAGAAACGGGCCTGCACATTTTCTTCTCGTGCCCCGCTGCTCGCTTCCTTTGGAACATTGTTCACGAGGCCCAGGGCTCGAGTGGCGTGCCTCGCACCTTGGAGAGTTTCTGGAGGCCGCCGCAAACCATACTGGGAGGAGGAGGCGCCTCTTCTGGTTGATGTTTGCGGCAATGACCTGGGCTTTATGGAACATTAGGAACAAGATGGTCATTGAGCGTATTTTTCTTCGCCGGGCTTCTGACTCGGCCTTCACCTTTCTGGCTTTCTTGCAGTGGTACCAGTGTAGACAGCGTGAGAGGGCGCGGCTGGACGAGATGTTCGAGCACCTGATTGCGGCGGCTCGTCGGCTTGCTTCTTCGTCCGGCCCCTGAGGTCCCTTCCGGCTCTTGTGTTTGTGTTGGGTGGCTTACGCCAGGCTTGGCCATGCTTGGCCCGTGGGGCCTTGTATGGGACCGTTTGTTTGTGTACTTGTGTGTGGTGTGGGTGTATGAACTCTTGTATGGATGTTGCTTTATTTATAAAGCTGGGCGTCAGCCTGTTTCAAGGAGGACGAAGGCGGGGATGGAGCGGGCAGCGTGGGAGGATTAACGGAGGCGGAGAAGGCGGAGGAGACTGCAGGGCCGGATTGGATAAGAAAAAGACAAAGGAACGAGCGATGCGCTACGTAGTGGTTGGACAAAAGGGGGGCGACGTAGTGGCATAAAATGGAACGCCGAAGTTCTTTTTAGACAGTAGAAATTGTTAAAATCTGATTCTAGGAAGAGGAGCGCGAAGTTTATCGATAGAACACAATTTCTAATTTGCTAGTCTTTCTATAACATTTATTAGTGTTTTCCCTTCCTACTAAAAATCATGTCTACTCTTTCCGTTCTGAAATATAAGACGTTTTAGCTTTGTGAAATAAATGTGTCTAGACGTCTTTAAATGTAAAGGTTCACTCCAAATCTCTACGAACCTGTACACTAAACGATGTCTAGATACATTTAATTCACAAAGTTAAAACGTCTTATATTTCCGAACCGAGGAAGTACATGACAATGACGTGTGGAGTCAACCACTCGGCCACCCAATAAATAAATCCCCTATACTGATAAATTTTGAATCGCTATGGCTGGAAGTGTTCAACCTTATATCTAAAAGAAAATTTTGGGAACCCACTATTCTGCTAACGTGAATAATACAGTGCGCCTGAGCAACAGCATCAAAGCCACCCACGAGGTATGCTCATTAAAAAGCAAGAAGAAATATGGGGTTGCCAGGCCCCACAAGTAATCTTTTCTCACAACTCTTATTGTCCATTCACGCTCATTGATACATGTGTTCTTGTTTTTCCTTGAGATTATCCAAAAGTTGTTCGGTCATGCGCATATAGCATCATCACCAATATTTTCGAATTATCTCTACTAGTATAATGAAGCAGTTTTGAATTAGATCCATAGCACCAATCCTAACTGTTGGTCTGTTAGATCCAATGGTCTAGAGCAGCTGGATTCGTGTTGAAATAATACCTAGAGAAAACTCCACCATATTCTAGAACCATCATGTCAATCCCCTCCCTGTAAAAAAATTCATAGCACAGTAGGTTGTATTCTCAATATGTTAAATAGTTATTATTAATATAGTTAATATATGCTTTTTTTCTCTAACAAGACAATTGGTTAGTAACAACTTAATGTTTATTAAATTATATTTCATACAGTATATACGAGTGTGGCACGTTCCTTTTACTAGTAGGAAGTAGCGTGTGACTTCTTATAAATCTTGCCACTATATAATGTACGAGTAACATTGAACAATAAAAATTGAATCAAGACTAGCAAATTTCAACAATGTTAACTCTTGGATCTTTTTTTCCATTCTAGCACGTAGAAGATTCTATCGATAGTCCTTAGCATCATGAACGCTATGCAAAAACCACAAAGATTCTAATGACATGTTATACATTTAATTATCTTAGCATACACATTATATAGTGTACGAATAACTTTAAACTTTAACCGTTGGATGAAGATTGGATATCCCAACATTGCTTACCGATGGATTTTCCTTCCACTCTAACATTTAGAAGTTTCTATTGATATAGTCTTTAGCACAATAAAAACTATGTATAAACCTTAAAACACACTTTCCATCATTATAGAATCTATATATCATTTCTCTAAAGCATGTCGGGAATTATGTACGTACTAATAGGTTGATTTCTAAATGATACAACTTACAAGAACCAAAAATACACCAGATACTTTATGGATGTGGCTCAAAATTATAATTAGTTTTTGAGCTTTACCTATTATTAATTTAGATAAAAATTATATTTTAGTACTATATTATATAATTAACTATAAAACATTTCTAAAAAAATATTCAATGACTGGTTATGTATTATGTGCAACGATTACAGAAAATGTTTGTATTTTGCACAAAAATGGTCTATGGTTGTTGTTATGTGCAAAAACCTCCCCAACATGTGGTGGTACTTGCAATATCCTCGCTGTTGATGCTCTCAAGCGAAGGAGTACCAACCGTTCGATCTTGTTTCAACGATGGAAGGAAACTTTTGTAAAAAAAATGATGAAAGGGAGTATTAAAAACGATAGAAGGGAACTGCCAGGCTGCTCCTACGACACGTGGCAACACCTGGATGTACCGAGCAATCCTTTTTAAGGGGCCATCAATAATGACCACCTCTCCCATCTAGCACGACGCACACAACGAAGAACTCACTTTGTCTGTCCCTGTCCCTTTAGGCCGGCCAAACCACCACACACACAAAAATGTTGTGCAGCTGCTCCGATCAGTGCACCTCTATTGACGAGTCCAACACACGGGCGAAAGGGGATATCAGTCCCTACCATGGTGATGGTGGGGAATCTGTTGACGGGCCGTACTATTCGGACACATAGGAAGGTAATTTTTCTGACGAGGACCCTGCTTACCGTCATCTGATAGAGGGTACGCCACCGGTAGAGAGCAAAGAGGAGGAGGAGGATGAGGAGGAGGATCCTTGGTCTTTCATCTATGAAGGAGACGTCGTCTTCAAGAAGAGTTCTCTCGATTCATCCTTGATCGGCAAGAAGAAGAGGAAGAACGAGCAGGAGGATCAGGGGTCGGAAGATTTATGGCCATTTCTCGACTTCTTCTCCAAGAAGAGTGCACTCGATCCCGCCTTCATCTACAATGAGAAGAGGAAGGAGAAGCAGGCGGGAGGCTTGAAGAAGAAGAAGACGGCGAGAGCCGGGGGATGCCATGCGAAGCGGAAGGATGATGTCAGCACGAAGGTGACAGCGGAAGGATCCAGGTCCAAGAAGACGAAGAAGTCTTAGGATTAATTTTGTTTAATTTCACCTCTACTTCCTTTCTGTAATAATGTTTGGAGATTGAATATTAGTATTATCAAGTGCAAATTGGAACGATGTTTGCAATCTAGTACTAGCATAAGTACTCCGTTTGTCATTTCATCTGCCACTGTGACGCAATAAAATGTCTTGTATTACCGAGGAAGGTGAAATTACATCCTCCCCTTAATTTCTGCATGCGTTCGAGGAAAGAAGGTTGCCAATACAGAGAAACCCACGTTAAATACTCACGTGAATTCAGGTAATTAATACTAAAAGGAAGAAGCCTAGGAACCCGCATGTATTCTTTAATTACCAATATCAATCATTATAAGTGAAATACAGATTAGTAGTATATCAAAGTCCATGGATAAAAAATAACCTTTATACAGTCCATGTAAATCATCTCCTTGCAAGGCATTTTCAGAGCATTGATTTGAAAATTTTAATGTCATATTGATTTGAAAACTCAATTGCGCCCAACATGCTAGGTGCTCTCCCCTATCCCCTGGCCATCACCACGACACGTCAAAAAGGTTGCGTCGCCTGCAAAATCAAGCAAGCACGAAACATCGGTCTATATACGCCAGAAGACTCCAGCAGACACGCAAACATCAGAATCATAGCCCTAGCTAGCCTCGGTCCCATCGATGCTCACCGACGAGGCACCTGCGACTACATCAGCATTAAGGTGCACCTCAAGCTTGTGGATTTCCCACAAGAAATAGAAAATTGATTTTCCCTCTCTCCTCTCTCTTCCATTTTATATTTTGAAAATTGTGAGGCCCTTTGTGTTGCTTTTTATAATTTGAAATTTGTGAGGTTGTTTATGAATCCGTTTTGCTTTCTAGAATTATTTTCAAAACACGGTCAAATTTCTAGGCATGCATATTCTTAGCAATAAGTTGAACCATTCCAAACTCTCACTCGTTCTCGATACATTGACTGCCTGGTGGGTCTAGTGAACAGATTTTCGCAACGTGTGAAGTTAACTTTGAAACGCACGAAAATTTCAAAACGCGGTGAGCCATAGCCACTTTGATTGTTTTCAAAACACGGTCAAATTTCTAGGCATGCATATTCTTAGCAATAAGTTGAATAATTCCAAACTCTCACTCGTTCTCTATACATTGACTGCCTGGTAGGTCCACTGAACAGATTATCACAAGGTGTGAAGTAAATTTCAAAACACAGCCAAAATTTTAAAACACAGAGATTCAGTCTCTTTGTTTATTTTCAAAACACGGTCAAATTTCTAGGCATGCATATTCTTAGGAAGAAGTTGAATCTTGCCAAACTCTCACTCGTTCTTCATATATTGACTACCTGGTGGGTCCACTGGACAGATTTTCACAAGGTGTGAAGTTAATTTTAAAACACAGCTAAAATTTTGAAACACGATGAGTCATAGCCTCTTTGATTATTTTCAAAACACGGCCAAATTTCTAGTCATGCATATTCTTAGCAATAAGTTGAATCATTCCAAACTCTCCCTCGTTCTCGATACATTGACCGCCTGGTAGGTCCACTAAACAGATTATCGCAAGGTGTGAAGTTAATTTCGAAACACAACCAAACTTTCAAAACACGGTGAGTCATAGTCTCTTTGATTGTTTTCAAAACACGATCAAACTTTCAAGGCATGCATATTCTTAGCAAGAAGTTGAATCATTCCAAACAACTCTTAATTGTCTCGATACATTGACTGTCTGGTGGGTCCACTGAAAAGATTATCGCAAGGGTGAAGTTAATTTCGAAATACAGCCAAAATTTCAAAACACGGTGAGTCATAGTCTCTTTGTTTGTTTTCAAAACACGGTCCAATTTCTAGACATGAATATTCTTAGCAAGAAGTTGAATCTTTCCAAACTCTCACTCGTCTCCATACATTGACTGCCTGATGGTGGGTCCATTGAACAGATTTTTGCAACGTGTGAAGTTAATTTCGAAACACAGCCAAAATTTCTAAACACGGTGAGCCATAGCATCTTTGATTGTTTTCAAAACATGGTCAAATTTCTATGCATGCATATTCTTAGCAATAAGTTGAATCATTCCAAACTCTCACTTGTTCTCGATACATTGACTACCTGGTGGGTCCAGTGAACATATTTTCGCAAGGTGTGAAGTTAATTTCGAAACGCACACAAAATTTCAAAACACGATGAGCCATAGTCTCTTTGGTTGTTGTCGAAATACGGTCAAATTTCTAGGCATGCATATTCTTAGCAAGAAGTTGAATCTTTCCAAATTCTCACTCGTTCTCGATACATTAACTGTGGCCTAGTGGTGGGTCCACTGAACAGATTATCACAAGGTGTTAAGTTTATTTCGATACACAGCTAAAATTTCAAAACACGGTGAGTCATAATCTCTTTGATTGTTTCCAAAACACAGTAAAATTTCTAGACATGCATATTCTTAGCATGAAGTTGAATCTTGCCAAATAACTCTCACTCGTTTTGGATACATTAACTGCCTGGTGGGTCCACTGAACAGATTATCGCAAGGTGTTAAGTTAATTTCGAAACACAGCCAAAATTTCAAAAAGGTGAGTCATAGTCTCTTCGATTGTTTTAAAAACACTGTCAAATTTCTAGGCATGTATATTCTTAGCAAGAAGTTTAATCTTTCCAAACAACTCTCACTCGTTCTTGATACATGGACTGCCTGGTGGGTCCACTGAACAGATTATCGCAAGGTGTGAACTTAATTTCGAAACACACCAAGAAATAGTATAGTAGAGAGTAGAGAAATGAATTGCCTTGGCTGTGTTGTCAGGCAGCAAGGCTTTATCCAATCGCTGGGCATCGGGGCCCACTTGGACGTGCATTTGAGCACCTGTGTCTCTGGCGTCTCCCTAGGAACCGTGGTATGATGACAGCTGCATCTGAGCATTACAGGACTGCAGTACACTACTGAAGTCTTACTTCATGAATCAGTGAGCAGGAGTACTCAAGTACTACTCCATACTACTAGATCCCTACTGCCATCGATGCCTGCCGCCTTCCGCCCTAGGAGTAGTAAAAAGCCGCAAATAGCCACCGCCTCCTGCCACCCACCGCCCGCAGATGCCTACCTACTAGAGTAGTAGTATAGTAAAAAGAAGACATATGTACTGTATTACTATTAGAGTACTGGTAGTACACCTCGAGTATAAAAAGACATATACTCCATATTACTGGAGTACTAGTTCAAATGTACTACTACTACTAGTACTCTGTATCTAGACAAGCTTTAACCACAAGAAAGAAATGGAGAAGAGAAACGAGTCTGCCATGCCGAGAAAGAAAGAGCCAGAAGAGACAAGCAGATAGAATAAAATGCAGATGGTGTTGAAGACATGCATGCAGTCCTTGTTCTCTCCCCACAGCACTGTACAATTTGCACCAGGCCCCAGGTTTCTCCGTCTCTCTCTAGGTGTAGACCTTCTACATTTCCAAAAAAAAGGCGTAGACCTTCTTACCACTCACGCGGGTAGGATCTGTTTGTCTGGTAAAGTACTGTACAGGGTATTAAGTGCTTGATTTACTCTCACCTATCAACTTTCTGCATCCTTCGTTCAAAAAAAAAGTCAATGCTGCATAAAAATTTAGGACTACGGGCACTACATCAGCGAGCCGAGCTTCCAGGGAACCACTCCAACGTTGGGCGCGTCGACGGATTCCACCAAGAGCTAGCCGGTGATGGACAAAGACGAGGTAGCATCGATAACTGTTCTATGCCCCCACGATGACTGCCTCACCATGGTCGCCTACCACGAGATCGACGACAACAAGGCCGCGTGCCCATACAGCCCGTGCGGCTGCACGGAGGTCGGCTACATATTCACCTCCTCGTCGGTCGAGCTCCTTTTGCACCTCAACAGCGTCCACAAGGAACAAGTGCATATGCTATCATACGGCCAGCCCATGGAGTGTATAGCAACGATGTCGTTATTGTCCTTTCCGCCATCCATGGTCATCGTCTATGGTGATGATGCTACCATGTTCAGCCTCATCATCGGTGAGCTCGGCCAGGCCGCCGCCGTTTCCTTGGTGTGCGTCAGGGCGGCCTCGTCTCGTGGCCCCGGTATAGGGTGAAGCTGTGCGTGACTGGCCCGCAGTCGCTAGCGGACTTCTTGACGGACACCCTTAATGGGGTCATTGAGCCGACGAGTTGCGTGTCGCCCGGCAGTGTTGGCCTCGAAGATCTGACGTTCCTCACAGTGCTGCCGTGGTACATTATCGCGGCTGATGGACAGTATGGGACGATCAAGGTGTTGCCTTTCTGCGTTTGTATCGACAAGATGAATTGATCTTAATCTTCGGCTAAGTGATCCTAATGCGATGGTAATGATGTATTACTAGTTAATTTAGTTGTAGAAAAGTACCACTCATATACTAGTTATTGTAGTAGTAGTCAGAGGCAGGGTCTCTTTTGGCACTAGGAAGGGTGTATTTTGGCTGTAAACTGTCTTTGCTGCTAATGTTTATATTTTGGATTTTAAGTGTTTTCTGAAATTGTTCAACTACTACTCCACATGCCCACTGCTAGGGGGACTCGGATGAACATGCCCCATGTATCTACCATCCAATATTCATCTGATGGACAAAAGTGATCCAAAGCAACGTAGAAAAGAAAACATCTCACACTTACGCCCCAGTTTTCAACTATATTTAATTTTTTAGACACTAGACAATAAAAACATTTTGTCAGTCATTAATAATTCAAATACATGCATATATTTATTAAAAAATACAGACATATAATTTTAACAAATTTGCATAAATTAGTTTTCATACTTTTGTCCGCACACTATATATAATAATTGTAAGATAAGAAAAGAAAGACTATCAATAGTATCTCCTTGATGCTAAAATGGAAATGAAGATCCAGCGTCTCACAATGTTGGGATTCGAGTCTTGATCCAACGGTCAATATTCAAAGTTATTCGTACACTATATACAATGCTCAGAAAAAAAAATGAGAAACGTGTGTTTTGACACCTTTGAATACAAAAAAAATGCTCTGGATTCTTCACAATGTGTATTGGCCTACGGTGTTTGAACATTCCTGGTTTTGACCCGAACAGCCAAGGTCATGACCATATCAACATTGTGTATTGGCCTACAGCTGATCTCTTGAGAAGGAGCAAAACTAGAAAGTTTTCCTTTTAGGGTCCTTTGTGATAAATGTATGGACCTCGATGTAATAATTTTCCTTTTTTAGGTCCTTGGTGTAAAATGTACTCCCACCGACCGTGTAAAATGTTAACCTAAAAGTAAATGGTGAAATTTAAATGAATTTAAGCTTAGTTGTTAATGCGTATGAACATTCTTGGATTTCAAGCCGAACGACCAAGGTAAGGCCATATCAACATTATACTTTATGTTGATGATCCCATGTTAGAGAATTTGTATGGCAACAGATCAGGCCATGTTTTGAAAACAATCGAAGAGGAAGTAGTATTAAGAGTTTGGCTCAGATCAGGTGATCTCCCGAGAATGAGCTGAACCAGATTTTTTTTCTTTTAGGGTCCTTTATGCTAAATGTATATGGACCTCGATGTAATTTTTACTTTTTTGAGGTCCCTGATGTAGATGTACTCCGATCGACCGTATAAAGTTCTAACCTAAAAGTAAGTGGTGAAATTTAAATGAATTTAAGCTTAGTTGTCAACGAGTATTAACCATTCTTGTATTTCAAGACGAACGACCAAGGTCAAGGCCATATCTACATCATACTTTATGCTGATGGTCCCGTATCCAAGAATTTGCATGATGACAAATTTGTCCATATTTTGAAAACAGTCGAAGATGAAGTAGTATGAAGAGTATGGCTCAATCAGCTACTCTCTAGAGAAGTAGCTGAACCCGACTGTTTTTCTTGCTTAATTTTAGGGTCCTTTATGCTAAATGTATGGACCTCAATGTAATTTCCCCTTTTTTGTAGGTCTAAGAGTGTAAGTGGTGAAATTTAGATGATTTTAAGCTTACTTGTCAATAAGTATGAGCATTCTTAGATTTCAAGCCGAATGACCAAGGTCAAGGCCATATCAACATTATACTTTGTGCTGATGATCCCATGTCAGAGAATTTGCATGGCAATAGATCTGGCCATGTTTTGAAAACAATCGAAGATGAAGTAGTATCAAGAGTTTGGATCAGATCAACCCCTCTCTCGAGAAGGAGCCGAACCAGAAAATTTTCCTTTTAGGATCCTTTATGCTAAATGTATGGACCTCGATGTAATTTTTGCTTTTTTGAGGTCCCTGATGTAAAATGTACTCCGATAGACCGTGTAAAGTTCTAACCTAAAAGTAAGTGGTGAAATTTAAACGAATTTAAGCTTAGTTGTCAATGAGTATGAACCATTCTTGTATTTCAATACGAATGACCAAGGTCAAGGCCATATCTACACCATACTTTATGCTGATGATCCCTTATCCAAGAATTTGCATGCCGACAAATTTGGCCATATTTTGATAACAATCAAAGATGAAGTAGTATGAAGAGTGTGGCTCGATCAGCTACTCTCTCGATAAGGAGCCAAACCCGATGTTTTGCTTGCTTATTTTTAGGGTCCTTTGTGCTAAATGTATGGACCTCGATGTAAATTTTCCCCTTTTTAGGTCCTTGTTATAAAATGTACTCCCACCGACCGTGTAAAATTCTAACCTAAAATTAAGTGGTGAAATTTAAATGAATTTCAGCTTATAATTGTCAACGATTATGAACATCCTTGGATTTCAAGGCGAACGACCAAAAGGTCAATGCCATATCTCTACATTAGACTTTATGCTGATGATCCCATATCCAAGAATTTGCATGCCGACAAATTTGGCCATATTTTGAAAACAATCAAAGATGAAGTAGTATGAAGACTGTGGCTCGATCAGCTACTCTCTCGAGAAGGAGCCGAACCCGACTATTTTCTTTGCTCAATTTTAGGGTCATTTGTGCTAAATGTGTGGACCTTGATGTAATTTTCCCTTTTTTAGGTCCTTGATGTAGAATGTACTCCCACCGACCATGTAAAATTCTAACCTAAAAGTAAGTGGTGAAATTTCAATGGATTTAAGCATAGTTGTCAATGAGTATGAAAAAATCTTGGATTTCAAGGCGAACGACCACAAGGTCAAGGCCACATCTCTACATCATACTTTATGCTCATGATCCCATATCCAAGAATTTGCATGCCGATAATTTGGCCATCTTTTGAGAACAATCGAAGATATTAAAAACAAAAAATAATCAATTTCAATTTTCCAAGTGACAGGAATTTATTTTCTGAAAAGCAAGTAAGAAGAATTTATTTCCCTTTTTCTGTTAAAAAATAATGAGCGAGAAGAGACTATGAGCACAGGGGAGGCAGCGAGAGAACTGCGAAGAGGAGGATTTGAAGGCGGTGCGATGTCAGAGCAAAGCTAGGATGGGTTCCTGACACGAGGTACAGGGTACATTGAGTAGAATAAATTTCAGGACCACAATATATATGCACATAAAACAAAATGTGTTTTCTCTCTCCTTCACTCCCGCATCGCCATTCCCACACCTCGGTCGGCTGATCTCTCCCTTGTCCACAACATGGCGTTGCGCACGCGCGTCGACCGACGACCTGCCTTGTGTTGGCGCTTCCGTGTCTTTGTATGGCGTATTCGTCAGCTGCGTTGGTGGGAACCCTTTTGGTCCTTACAATAGAGTAGCAATTCAAACTTTCCCGGTTTCGAATTTTTCACTTCCTTCATAAACATTCGGGGGAAGGATATTCAATAGATCATCATTCGTAGTACTACTAGTACTACAGGGTACAGTTAGTAGTACCAAAAGAAACTGTTTTTTGACGAGTAGTACCAGAAGAAACTTCATACAACCATTAACATAACAGCACGAGTTTACATATATAGGACTCGCTTCTGAACTAGTGCAGGTCCGGCGCGTCCTAGCACCTAGTCCGCACCTCCAGCGGCATCTCATGACATCGGCACCAACGACAGATCCAGCGATAGAGCCGGTTCCTGACTCATCGGCACCTCCGGATAAGGCGGCGACACTTCCTAAGCCATCGGTGGCACCACCGAAAACAAGGCGGCACCTCCGGAGCCATCGGTAGCTCCGGGAGAACACTATGGATGAAGTTGTCGTTGTTTGGGAACCGGTTCTAGTAGTTGGTGAAAATGTTGGGGCCAGTGAACACCACCATCTCGCAACCGTAGTGGAAGGTCTGGCCATAGAGGAGACCGGCGTCCATGAAGTGGATGAACTTGACCTTCAACGTCCCATCCAGATTGTCGTAGATGCCGTACATATGGTACTTGCGGTGACCGTACCCAGCATCGAGGAAGGCGCACGCTAGCTGGCACTTTGTTCTCCACGAGGAGAAAGCCCAAATGCGTAGGGCATTATCCTCCTGTGCGGCGATATTGGTGTCTTTGCGCTCCGATACGGCGGGCGGCAGCCGTAAGGTGGCCATGGATGACAGACGAGGATAGAGATGGTTACTGGAAGCGGGGGATTAGAGATGGTTTGGTGCGGGGAAGGAAAGAGATTAAATAGGAAGGAGATGATCCAAGATTAATGTGGCAGATTACCAAAGTGAGGGGACAATCAATATAACTGATGAAGCCGATGCGTGTAGAAAATATCGATGATGATGACTATGGTAAGCGATTAGACGAAATGCTGACTCTACTTCCTACACTCGATGGCCCAGTCATGATTTTGTGGTGCGTCCAAGGCGACCGTGACCTCTCCAATCTGTGGGCCCTATGTGGATGACTGAGTTGATGGGTGAGAACAAATTGATAATGATAAAGTGATATGAAATGTGATTTAACAAACGTTAAGTTGTGTTAGCCAATATTCTTGTTAGAGAAAAATGCATACATTAACTCTATTAGTAATAACTATCTACCCATATTGAGAATACATCCTAGTGTGCTATGAAATTTTTGGGATGGTGAAATGATGGTTCTAGAACATGTTGGAGTTTGCTGTAGGTACTATTCAACACGAATCCATCTGCTCTTAACCATTGGATCTAACAGCTCAACGGTTAGGATTGGTGCTATGGATCCAATTCAAAATTGCTCCATTATAGTAGTAGAGAAAAGTACCACCACCTGGTAGAATGGAAAAAGAAGATCCAACGGCTAGCATTGTTGTGATTCACGAGTCTCGATCCATAGGTTAATACTCAAAGTTATTCGTACATTATATAGTGGTAAGATAAGATAACAAAGACTATCAATAGTATCTTCTAGATGATGGAATGGATTAGAGGATCCAATAACTAGTAGCAATGCTAGGATTCACGGGTCATGAATCAACGGTCAATATTCAAAGTTTTTCACACACTATATATAAAAATAGTGGTAAGATAAGAAAATAAAGACTCTCAATAGTATCTTCTCGATGCTAAAATGGAAATGAAGATCCAACATCTGACAATGTTGGGATTCACATATTGATCCAATGGTCAATATTCAAAGTTATTCGTACACTATATAGTGCTAAGAAAAAAATGAGAAACATGTGTTTTGACACCTTTGAATACAAAAAAATGATATGTCTTCTTCACAATGTGTATTGGCCTATGTTGTATGTACATTCCTAGCTTGACCCGAACAGCCAAGGACCATATTGACATCATATCTCTACTACTATAATGGAGAAGTTTTAATTTGAATTGGATCCATAGCACTAATCCTGACCGTTAGACTGTTAGATCCAATGGTTCAGAGCAGCTCGATTCGTGTTGAATAGTACCTATAGCAAACTCCACCATGTTCTAGAACCATCATGTCACCACCCCCAAAATTGCATAGCACAGTAGGTTGTATTCTCAATATGTGTAGATATATTATTAATATACTTAATGTATCCATTTTTTCTCTAACAAGACTATTGGTTAATAACAACTTAATGTTTGTTAAATCACATTTCATACAGTATATATGTGTGTGGCACATGCCTTTTACTAGTAGTGGTAAGATAAGAAAAGAAAGACTATCAATAGTATCTTCTCGATGCTAAAATGGAAATAATGAAGATCGAATGTCTGACAATGTTGGGATTCGCGTCTTAATCCAACGGTCAATATTCAAAGTTATTCATACACTATATAGTGCTAAGAAAAAAATGAGAAACATGTATTTTGACACCTTTGAATACAAAAATGCTCTCGCTGCTTCACAATGTGTATTGGCCTACGGTGTATGAACATTCCTGGTTTTGACCAGAAGAGCCAAGGTCATGACCATATTGACATCATATATAGTTTATGATACAGTACCTGCATCTGTAGATTCGTGCATCTTCTTCAACAAGATCTGCTGAAAGCGAGAAGTGCGCTGTTTTCTTTTGTCAAGAAATTACTAGTCTTACCATTACCACTATCTTAAAACACTATATGGTGTACCAAAAACTTTGAATATTAATTGTTGGATCAAGACTCATGAATCCCAACATTTCTAGCCATTGGATCTTCTTTTCCATTCTAGCATCCAGAAGATTCTATTAATAATCTTCATCATAATGAAATACTATGCACGAACCTCAAAACACACTTCTCCATCATTCTAGAATCTTCCCCCATTTCTATAGACCATGTTACCAAAATTTTCAAGCATTTGATTTTAGTGTCCTTTGTGCTAAATGTATGGACTTGGATGTATTTTTTGTTTTTTTGAGGTCCTTGGTGTAACATGTACACATCCACTTACCGTGTTAATTAATTGAAGAATCTCGCTCCCTCGGGACATACCTTTGTCAAAAAATGTACCACCACCCGGTTTTTAGAAAAAGTGGGGACCATGTTTTCTTACAATTCCCCAGTCTTAGCACATTTCAAGATTCCCTAGTGAACCGTGCCCACTTAAATAACTTTATGTCGATTTAAATAAATTAGGTCAAACTTGAATTACAAGTAAGCGCGGTCGATTCCTCTTGAATTTTCCTAACGCCATCTGAAGGGACCCATGATGTCTATATATCAAGACTTAAGTTCCAGGACAAATTACTAAACACTAGTAGTACCAGCATCTAAGGCTCAAGGCCTATTTTTTTTAAAGTCAAAGTATGCAAAGTTTGACCAAGTTTGTAGAAAATATATTAATATTTACAATATGAAATACTTACCCTTTGATACATCATGAAACATATATTCACATGGTATCTACTAATATCATACAGTAGTTCTTGATATTTTTTAGAAGTTTGGTAAAACTTTTCGTAGCTTGACTTATCAAAAAAAATCCTTAGGCCCTGTTTAGAACAAAGGAAAATCATAGGATTTTTGGAGGATAGGATTCCTATAGGAAAAATTCCTATGGGTTTGTTTGGGACAAAGGAATAGGATTCTAAGATTCCTTTGAAATTCCTATGGTATAGGCTATTTCATAGGAATTTTCTAGGAAAACTAACATGAGGTCTAACCTCATGTTTCATCTCCTTGTGTCTACAATTCATGCGTTTTTCCTGTGTGACATCCAAACGACACCCTAAAAATTTTCCCGTGGTATTGATTCCTGTAGGAATTGAGCATACATGATACTATCTTAATTCTTGCATTTTTTCTATTCCTATGTTTTGCATTCCTGCATTCCAAACAGGTCCTTAAGCTTTGGGACGGAGGTACTAGTGAGATGAGGGAAAAACCGAAGAGTAAGAGGAGCTCGGAGAATAAAAGGGAGGCAGGCGGGAGGGCGTGTGATGGCACTTGAAGGCGTAAATGTCGAGAAGAATTATGATGGGTTCCTGACATGAGGTACTATAGCCTTTACATCATACACACTCTAGTAAATTTCAGGACTTATGTGCACTCAAAACAAAACAATTTTTTTTAAGGATGAACAGTGAGCAAAAGCCCACTACAATTTTTATATTTGTAATGAGTGAACAAGCATATTTACAAAGGTCTAACTAACAAAAAGAAAGAATAAAGACATCTAAGTCTAAGATTGAAGCCAAGCTTTGAAGTTTTCAGCAAGGTTTCTTCTAATTCTAAAGCTAATCCATCTTAGCTCTTCCTTATAAATTGCCTTCCAACTGTTGAAATTTAGCCTTTGATTAATGAAAATCTTATTATTTCTGATAATCTAAATCCCCCAAGCTGCTAGAATGATGATTTCCATAGCAAAGGGTAATTGCAATTTCCCCTTAATATCTTCAATGGCCTGTAAAACTGATAAACCCCTGTGTCTTTGTGGGCAAATAAAGTCCCAACAATTTTCAGCAAAGGGACATGTCCAAAACAAATGAGAAAGAGTTTCTTCTAGTGAGCATTCCATAACAGCACATGAATATGATAGGTGTTGCATATTTTTCCTTCTAAGAGGATTCCTTGTGTTCAAACGGTCTTTAAGTAGTAACACAAAAAAAATTATGCTTCGGTTGACAGGAGGTATTCCAAATCCATGAGAAATGTGTGTGTGGGGGGGGGTAGGTTGGTACCTTGTACTTTATATCATCACTATATAAAATTATAATTGGTAAAGGACAATAAATTATAAATTTGATCAACATCTATAAAGTATCGGTGTATCCTTGTACTTTGTTTGTCATGTATAAGTCAAAGATTATTAGCTACCTAACACATGAATTTTTTTATAACATGGTCTAGAGAAAAAAGGAGAAGATTCTAGTATGATGGAGAAGTGTGTTTTGAGGTTTGTGCATAGCATTCATTATGCCGAAGACTACCAATAGAATCTTCTAGATGCTAGAATGGAAAATAAGATCCAATGGCTAGAAATGCTGGGATTCACAAATCTTGATCCAATAGTCAACATTCAAAGTTATTCGTACACTATATAGTGGTAAGATAATTGAGTAGTTTTCAATTGGATCCTTAGCACCAATCCCGACCGTTGGGCTGTTAGATCCAATAGTTCAGAGCACTTGGATTCATGTTGAATAGTACCTAGAGCAAACTCCACCATGTTCTAGAACCATCATGTCACCACCACCAAAATATCATAGCATAGTAGGCTGTATTCTCTCTACTACTACAACTGAGCAGTTTTGAATTGGATCCATATCACCAATCATGGTTGTTGGGCTGTTAGATCGAATGGTTCAGAGCAGCTAGATTCGTGTTGAATAGTACCTAGAGCAAACTCCAACATGTTCTAGAACCATCATTTCACCACTCCCAAAATTTCATAGCATAGTAGGATGTATTCTCAATATGGGTAGATAGTTATTACTAATAGACTTAATGTATGCATTTTTTCTCTAACAAGAATATTGGTTAATAACAACTTAACATTTGTTAAATCACATTTCATACAATATATATGTGTGTGGCATGTCCCTTTTGATCAACACGTGAGACTTCGATAATAGGCGTCTGACATATCATCACTATATAAAATTTTAATAGGTAATGCATACAAAAATATAAATTTGATCAATATCTATAAAGTATGGATGTATATTTGGTTCTAGTACTTTGTATATGATTTAGAAATCAACTATTATTAGCTATCTAAAACTTGAAAATTCTGGTAACATGCTCTAAAGAAACGAGGGAGAAGATTCTAGAATGATGGAGAAGTGTGTTTTGAGTTTTGTGCATACCATTCATTGTGATGAAGACTATTAATAAAATCTTCTAGATGCTAGAATGGGAAAGAAGATCCAACGGTTGGAAATGTTGGGATTCACGAGTCTTGATCCAACGGTCAATACTCAAAGTTATTCGTACACTATATAGTGGTAAGATAAGATAAGATATATATGTAGAAAAACGTCAAAACACACTTATACATCATTTTAGAATCTTCTCAATAGTTTCTCTAGACCATGGTTCTAAAACTTTCAATTATTTGGTAGCTAATAAACGTTTATTTCTACATGATATAAAGTGCAAGAACCAAATATACACTCATACTTTAGAAACATGGCTCAAATTCATAGATATTTCAAGCTTTACCTATTACAATGTTATATACTAATGACATGCCATGCTTCTGTATATTATATGAGTTTCACGTGCAAGGCACGTGCAGCTTACTGGTACTACTACGAAGAGCATGGCTCAGCTCCGTGATGCAGGAGCAGGACCCGACTACTAATTTTAATTACTTGATTGTAGGGTCCTTTGTGTTAAATGTATGGACTTTGATGCAATTTTCACTTTTTAAGGTCCTTGGTGTAACATGTACACATGCACTAGTTGTGTTAATTATTGAAGCATCTCACTCCTTTGGGACATATCCTAGTCAAAAAAATAAAGTGCCACCACCCGATTTTCAGAAAACGCGGAAATGTTTTGTTACAATTCCCTAGTCTTAGGACATTTCAAGCTTCCTTATATATTAGCTAACCACACCCATGCACTCAAATAACTTTATGTCGATTTAAAGAAAGTAGGTCAAATTTGAACTACATGTAAGCATGATAGATTCTTTCTTGAATTTGCAAGAGATCCAACAATTAGCAATGTTGGAATCTGTCAATCTATATCCGATGATTGATGTTCAAAGATATCCGTGTTATATATCTTATTAGTAAGTTACACATGCCTTGCACGTGAGAATCAGATAGTAGAAGTATATGCCATATCTTTTTTCTCTACTACTATAAAGGAGTAGTTTTGAATTGGATCCATAGTACCAATCCTGACCGTTGGTCTGTTAGATCCAATGGTTCAGAGCAGGTGGATTTGTGTCGAGTACTACCTAGAGCAAACTCCACCATGTTCTAGAACCATCATGTCACCCCCCAAAAAATTCATAGCATAGTAGGATGTATTCTCAATATGTGTAGATAGTTATTATTAATATACTTAATGCATGCATTTTTCTCAAACAATACTATTGGTTTATAACAACTTAATGTTTGTTAATCACATTTCATACAGTATATACGTGTGTGGCACGTGCCTTTTACTAGATTATATAAAATTATAATAGGTGAAGCCCAAAAATAATTATAATTTCGAGCTACGTCCATAAAGTACCGTTGGATCTTAATTCTATCCATTCTAGCATCTAGAAGATACTTTTGATAGCCTTTAGCACACTAAAATATATGCACAAACCTCACAACACACTTCTCAATAATTATAGAATGTTCTTCATCATTTCTCTAGAGCATGGCGAGTACTATTAGGTAGCTAATAGGTTGAATACTACTACATGATACAAAGTATAAGAACCAAATATACAACAGATATTCTATGGACGTGGCTGATGACCCACAAGTATAGGGGGTGTATCAGTATTTTTGAGGAAAGTGAAACCCAATTTATTGATTCGACACAAGGGGAGCCAAAGAATATTTATAAGCCTTAACAACTGAGTTGTCAATTCAGCTGCACCTGGAAACAATCTTGCTCACAGCAGTTTATCAGTAGCAACAATTTTGTAGTAGGAATAGTAAAGTAGCAATAGTAGTAAAGTAAAGATAGTAGTAACAATAGCAGTAAACAATAGGATTCGAGTGCGGTAGGCATAGGGATGGATGGACGGGCATTGCATGGACAAGACAATTTACATAGCAATCAGAACATAGGACAATTGCAGATAAATAAGATAAAGCACCCAAGTACAAGATAATCATAGGCATGTGTTCTATAAATAGTCATACGTGCTCGCAATGAGAACTTGCACAACATCTTTTGTCCTGCCAGCCCGTTTGCAGCGGGGCCTCAACGGAACTACTGGCAATTAAGGTGCTCCTTTTAATAGAGCACCTGAGCAAAGCATTAACACTCCGTGAACACATGTGATCCTCACATCAAAGCCATTCCCTCCGGTTATCCCGATTTCTATCACTTTAGGGCCATTGGTTCCGGACAACAACGTGTGTATACAACTTGCAGGTAAGACCATAAACAATACGATCATAATGAATCAATAACATGTTCAGATCTGAAATCATGGCACTCGGGCCCTAGTGACAAGCATTAAGCATAACAAGTCACAACAAAGTCAAAAAACACTAATAGTAGATACTAGGAACTATGCCCTAACAATCTGATGCCATTACATGAACGATCTCATGCAATCCCTACCATCCCCATAGCCTACAGCGGAGGATTACTCACTCATAGATGGGGGAAACATAGATGGTCGATGGAGAAGCGATCGTGATGATGATGGCGATGATCTCCTCAAATTCCCCGTTCCGGCAGGGTGCCAGAATGGAGTTTTTGGTGCTGTTTCGTGGAATCTGGTGGTGGCGGCAGAGCGGCACTCCTTTTGGAAAAACGTCGAACCCCCCGGAGGTTTTAGGTCAGAAGGCATCTTATAGGCGAAGAGGGAGACCGAGGGGGTGTCTGGGGCGGCTAGACCACCCCCTGGCGCGACCAGGCCTAGCCTGTGCGGCCAGGTGGTGTGGCCTGGGCCCAGCCCCCCTCCATCTCGTATTCTGGCTCCGGGAGTCTTCTGGTGAAATAGGATTTTTGGCATATTTTCCGGGATTTTTCCTGATAGTTGATTTTCTGCACAAAAACTAAACACCAAGGCAATTCTGCTGAAAATAGCATCAGTCTGTGTTAGTTACATCCAAATCACACAAGTTTAGAGGAGAAACAATAGAAAAAGTATTCGGGGAAGTAGATACGTTTTGGACGTATCAGTGGCTCAAAATTATAATTATTTTTTGGGCTTCACCTATTATTATAGTTTTTTAGTAGTCATATTTATCAGAGTTATGCGAGCTGGCTTGAGGATTGACGTGGTACTACTACGAAGAGCATGGCTGAGCTCCATGATGGAGGAGCAGGACCTGACTACTAATTTTAATTGCTTGATTGTAGGGTCCTTTGTGTTAAATGTATGGACTTGGATGCATTTTTCACTTTTTAAGGTCCTTGGTATAACATGTACACATGCACTAGGTGTGTTAATTATTGAAGCATCTCACACCTTCGGGACATACCCCAGTCAAAAAAATAAAGTGCCACCACCCGATTTTTAGAAAACACGGACAAGTTTTGTTACAATTCCCTAGTCTTAGGAAGTTTCAAGCTTTCCTATATATTAGCTAACTACGCCCATGCACTCAAATAACTTTGTCGATTTAAAGAAAGTATGTCAAATTTGAACTACAAGTAAGCGTGATAGATTCTTTCTTAAATTTGCAAGAGATCCAACAATTAACAAAGTTGGAATCTGTCAATCTATATCCGATGATCGATGTTCAAAGATATCCATGTTATAGATCTTATTAGTAAGTTGCACATTCCTTGCATGTGAGAATCAGATAGTAGAAGTATATGCCATATCTTTTTTCTCTATGACTATAAAGGAGCAGTTTTGAATTGGATCCATAGTACCAATCCTGACCGTTGGGCTATTAGATCCAATGGTTCAGAGTAGGTGGATTCGTGTTGAGTACTACCTAGAGCAAACTCCACCATGTTCTAGAACCATCATGTCAACCCCCCCCCCCTCGCCCTAAAAATTTCATAGCATAGTAGGTTGTATTCTCAATATGTGTAGATAGTTATTATTAATAGACTTAATGTATGCATTTTTCTCAAACAAGGCTACTGGTTTATAACAACTTAATGTTTGTTAATCACATTTCATACAGTATATACGTGCGTGGCATGTGCCTTTTACTAGTTTATATAAAATTATAATAGGTGAAGCCCAACAATAATTATAATTAGAAGATACTATTGATAGTCTTTATCACACTGAAATATATGCACAAACCTCAAAACACACTTCTCAATAATTCTAGAATGTTCTTCGTCATTTCTCTAGAGCATGGCGAGTACTATTAGGTAGCTAATAGGCTGATTACTACTAAATGATACAAAGTATAAGAACCAAATATACAATAGATATTCTATGGATGTGGCTCAAAATTATAATTATTTATTGAGATTCACCTATTATTATAGTTTTTTAGTAGTCCTAATTGTCAGAGTTGGGCATGTGGGTCAAATCCTTCGCGTGCTAGAAAAGCGATTCTACTGTACACGCTATCTAGTAGGGAGGGAAGAAATGTGGGTTCACGTCCTTTCCTGAAACACAGTCAACATGACGAGACGGTACAATACTGAGCTAGGACGTGACAGCTTGCTAGTCTAGCACTCTAGCTATAACTCCAGCAGACGTCCTTGATCCACTACAGAAGATCGACGAGGGAACACGCAAAATTAACACCCCTCGTTCAAAGAGCCTCCCATCTTCCCCATCTCCGACAATCCCCATTCGCTAACACTGGCTAGCCGCATTTTCGATCCTCTCGAGCGCTGCACTTCCTAAATTTTCCTAGCCATTTCTCGCCCGCTGCATCAGTTCTTGCAGGCCTCCATCACTCTCCTCCAAGAAACCCCAACAATCATATTTGAATCCGCTCTTGCCCCCAGTCCATCCGGATGCAATGGCGGATTCGATGCACAACATTCGGTACGGTGGCTGGAGCAAGGTCAGCGATGACACCTTCGGAGAAATTGCTATGCGTATGGACACTACCAACACCATCCGGCTGGCTGCATGCTACAAGGAGTTGCGCTGCCAAGTCATCGACAGAAAAGGTAGTAGATGCCCCAATGTCGGCTGCGGGACATTGGTCGCCTTCCACGACTTCCTCAACCACAAGATGGCGTGCCGGCATGGTCCGTGCAACTGCACTGAGCCTAGCTGCGAGTTCACCACCCCACCCACAGTGCTCCTTTCTCACCTCAAAAAAGCCCACTCAATTGAAGTGCAGAGTTTCCACTACGGCGAGGAACATAGGTACATCTCTCAGCCTTTGCTAGCACCTGGCTCATGGAGAGTAGAGACTGTGTTATCCGGGGATGATGGTACATTGTTCGCTGTGCAATTTGACATGCTCGACTATGGCCTCACCGTATCCGTCCAGTGCGTCAGGTCAGCGGCGTGCTTGTTTCCGTAGGTAAGTGGTGGAGTTGCACTTTTATAAACCTTCAATGATTGGAGAGGACCTAGAGGAGTTCACCGAAGATAGCCTGTTTTTCGAGCTGAAGAGCAGCGCGTCGCCGACCTCCATCAGGATTACTGAAGATTACCTTAATTTCCTGATTAAGAAACATGATAGGTTCACACTGAATTACTCTTTTTGCATCCACAATGTGGGAGATGGCAAATATGATGATCATGATTCTGATGATGATTTGTTGTTCAAGTTTGTTTAGATCAAACGATGGAGATGATCTAGCATATCCTTTGAAACATGGCTCTGTATTTTTTTCTTGGGAGTGCCTAGATATCAGGCGCTTGAGACCTTGTTATATGTATATTTAGCATGCTGCAATTTAGTCCACAGATTCCTACTTCCTTTAGAAATCCCAGGTTCATCTCTCAGTCGCTGTCGGCACCACGCTCATCAAGACTAGAGAACATCGGATCTGGGGACGATGGTACGGTATTTGCTGTGCTATTTGACATGCTCAAGTCGGGCAACATCATCGTATCCGTCGCGTGCGTTAGGTCGGCCGGGTGCTTGTCGCCCTTGTACAATGTGCAGTTCACCGTTTATCACCCGTCACTAGAGGATGGGTTTTGGGAGGTTGCAGTGCGCAATTCCTTCACTCCTGGGAGCAGGGCGGTGCCTGGCATCATGCAAAAGGAAAAGCCTTCCATGGTGGTGTACCTTCAAACTTCTCAGACCCAGGGCCTGTATTACTCAATATGCATCCATAGCGACGAAGAATTTCAAATTGACCATTCTACTACCTCAGATTTTTTATCCCACTTTCACTACATACCATGGACGTACGTGTACTGGAGGTTGGATTTTGGATGCAGAGTAGTACTAGTATAGCACTAGTTCTTGTACTTCAGACTATTTTGTACTACTATATACGGGTACTGATAGTACTTGTTTAGGCCAAGGACAGGAGATGGTCTTGCTTTGCCTTTATTCTGTCGTTGCTATTACTAAAATATTTTGTTTAACTAATAGTGATGTACGGTTACTTGTTTAGATCAAGTGCAGCAGTTTGTCTTGCTTTTCTTTTGAAAGTTAGGATTTTCACAATTATCTAGATGAGTCTTGGGCATTTGGGGTTACATATGGGGGTCACACAGGCATTGTCACTTGATTGTCATTTTTGCTTGCTCCAATGATCGAGTCTGTTTTTTGAGCTAGAACAAGAACTGATTCTCTCTGTACTGATATTGAATTTCAAGCAGGAAAGCTACTGAATCTCTCAAATGTTCTATCGTTGCTATTACTAAAACATTTTGTGGAACTGATACTGATGTATTGTACTTGTTTAAATAAAGGGCAGTATATAGTCTTGCTTTTATTTTGAAACATGGCCTTGTCGCAATCTAGATGAGACTTGGGCATTTTGGGTTCCGTATGGGGGTCACACAAGCATTGATCGTCAGTTTATCATGCTCCAATGGTCGAGCATTTCCTTTCAAACATGGCTCTCTGTACTGGGAGCTAGCACTACTTGCTTAGATCAAGTAGCTTTTCCTTTGAAACAATTGCCTTGCACATGTACTCCGTATCTACTCTCTCCGCTTCAAAAAATATAAAGATATTTTAGCTTTTGTGAAACGAGTTTATCTATACTCTTTTTAGTGTGTAGTTCGGAGTGAACCCATATACTAAAAGGGGTCTAGATACACTCGTTTCACAAAAACTAAAACATCTTATTTGAAATGGAGGGAGTACTAGATATGTTTTATCACAGTCAGGTTACTCATATTTACTTTATCATTTTTTTCTTATAATATTTAGCATACTGCAATTTAGTCTGCTGAATCTTACTTCCTTTAGAAACTCCTGGTACATCTCTCAGCCGCTGTTGGCACCGCGCTCATCGAGAGTAGAGAAGATCGGATCAGGGGACGATGGTATAGTGTTTGCTCTGCTATTCGACATGCACGAGTCGGGCGACATCAGTGGATCCGTCGTGTGCATCAGGCCGGACACATGCTCTTCGCTCTTGTAGAATGTGCTGATCACTTCCTATTACCCGACAATAGAGCTGGTGTTTTGGGCCCGTACAATCTGCAGTTCCTCCACGCCTGGGAGCTAGGAGATGCCGAGCATCATCCAGAGGAAAAAACATTCCTTTATGTTATGCAGTGAACCATCTCATATTACCAGCCTGCATTACTCAATATGCATCAATCACGGGGGAGAATCCCCAATTGACACAATATTTATTTAACCCGCTTAGGGATCTATGTGTGTTGGAGGGTGGATTTTGGATGCATAGTAGTACTAGTATAGTACTAGTTCTTGTACTACATAGTATTTTGTACTACTATATACTGGTATTACTTGTTTAGGTCAAGGGCAGGAGATGGTCTTGCTTTGCCTTTGTTCTGTCATTTCTATTACCAAAGTATTTTGTTGAACTAATAATGATGTACTGTTACTTGTTTAGATCAAGTGCAGCAGATTAACTTGCTTTTCTTTTAAACCTAGCATTGTCACAATTATCTAGATGAGTCTTGAGCATTTTGGGTTGCATATGGGGGGGTCACACAGGCATTTATGAAATAAGGTCGTATTCGCATAAGCAGACATGATCATCAGTTTTTATTTCTCCTATGATCGAGCCTATTCGGAGAACAGGGAAAACTGATCATGCGCCAAGGTTTTTTGAGATGGAACAAGAACTTATTATCTCTATACTGCTATTGAATTTCAAGCAGGAAAGCTACTGAATCTCTCAAATGTTCTGTCATTACTATTACTAAAGCATTTTGTGGAACTAATCCTGATGTACTGGTACTTGTTTAAATCAAGGGAAGTAGATAGTCTTGCTTTTCTTTTGAAACATGGCCGTGTCACAATCTAGATGAGACTTGAGCATTTTGGGTTGCATACAGGGGTCACACATGCATTGATGTGAGAAGAAGGTACTCAAAGCAGACTTAATCGTTAGTTTTTCTTGCTCCAATGGTCGAGTGTGTTGGTGAAAAGGATAAATTGATCGCGCAACAAGGTTTTTAGAGCTGAAACAAAAAGTGGTTCTGTTTGTACTACTATTTGTATTCCATTGTATATATTGCTGAATTGGTCACTTTTGAAATGCTGCTAAATTGGTCAAGTGCTCCTGGATATGAACTTTAAATCTATTGATAATTTTTCTACCTTATTCTGTACTATTGAATTTTGACATGAATAGCTGCCAAAAAGAATTATCGCTTTTCCCCTCCCTCTCTAAGGTCTTTGTTTCGAATCCGGCTGAGCACATCACAATGCAATTTTTACTAACCAGGATAAGACATCTTGTACTCCTTAGCTCATTCGGCCCCTCTTTAGCCCAGAACATTTTTATTCGATCTTTTTGGGGCCAGGGGACTGCTGACCACAACCCAGTGAAATTTGAGAAAGGAGCCCATGGAGCATAGCCGAGAACATATTAATTCGGCCTTTTAGGGGTCAGGGGACTGCTGAGCACAACCCACTAAAATTTGAGAATGAAGCACATGGAGCATAGCCTATGGAGTATAACCCACATAGAGTAGCCTATGTAGAATAGCCAAACTTTTTTTAATTCAGCCTTTTGGGCATTGCCCCCACCACTCAAAATAAAAATAAAAACTCTGTCTACCCATGTTTTTAAGAAAATACTCCATTATGTGGCATTTTATAGATTGAGATGCCAAGAGCGCTGCCCTTTTATATTTTAAAAGAGATAAACATAGACACACGAAATATTTTTAAGAAGACTAATACATAAATTTTAGTACTAATAAAAGTTTAATGATATTTATTCTATAAATATCTTTGTTGTAGTGGCAACACACTCAGTTTACGTTTATTTGATTTGAAGGTCTTTTGTTCGAATCGTATCTTGGATTTACATTTTTTTCTTCTAGCAATATCGCATTACGGAGAGGCTGACATCATGGACCCACCAGCATGCAGCGTCCCTGGAGTTTGTTTTGAGGGTGGGTTCGAAACAAAAGTTTAAATACTTGTATCGAGAGGCCTGCATCGGGGACCCACCAGACAGAACATACAAGGATGCATCGGGGACCCACAAGCCAGAACATGCCAGAGAGGCTGACATAAGGGCCCCAACAGTAAGACCATACATGGCTGCCATAGTGAAAACAGCGGACGCGGCCAAAAAATAAGTCCATCATACACACGTTGCACTTACAGAGTAGCTGACATCTTGGACCCAGTAGGGCCAAGCGCATCCCATGAAATTAGCCTATCAGCCCCAAGCATAGTCCAATACCTTCTAATTCGACCTTTTCATGGTCTTATGGCCACCGATCATAGCCCATTCAATTTAGGAGTGAGCCCATGGAATATAAGCCATGACGAATAGGGAATCCGCCCCGAGCTAGCCCGGAATCTTTTTAATTCGGCCTTTATGAGCATTTTTTGTACTCTGAGGCTGACATCTAGGACCTGAAAAAACAGTCCAACATACACACATTTCTATCAAATAGAGGCAGTCAGCTGGGACCCATCATAGACACGTTTCCTACACAGAGGTGGTTGACATCTGGGACCCAATAAGTTGCCAAGGTCAAAACAATGGAGATGGCCAAAAAAGTCCATCATATGCATGTTTCATTTAGAAAGAGGCTGATATGTGGGACCCAGCAGCACGACCTTATAGAGATGCTGCATCGAGCAACGTAGCTAGTTCGAAACAGGGAGGCGCGAGTGAGAAAAAAGTTCAACATGTACATGTATCTTTTAATGAGAGGCTGAAATGGGGGACCCAGCATCGTGAGCAAATGATAGATTCGTCGAGCAACACTATCTAGTTCGGAACAGGGTAGCGCTAGAGAAGAAATAAATTCCATCATACCCATGATTCTTCTAATTTGAGGCTGACATAAGGGACCCACCAGCCTGAATAAATGGCTAATGTAGCGAGCAAAGCTATCAAGTTCGGAACATGAAGGCACTATAGAGGGTAAAAAATCCATCATACACACGTTTCTTCTAATGAGAGAATGACATGTGGAGCCCAACATCGTGATTAAACGGTAGATGCATCGAACAACACTATCATGTTTGGAACAGGGTAGCGCGAGCGAAAGAAAAAAATCCATCATACACACGTTTCTTCTAATGAGAGGGTGACATGTGGGGCTCAGGAGGTTGGTTAAACTTTAGATGCATCAAGCAGCGCTATCAACTCGGAATGGGGTAGCGCTAGCGAAGGAAAAAAATTCCATCATACACATGTTTCTTCTAATGAGAGGATGACATGTGGGGCTCAGGAGGTTGGTTAAACTTTAGATGCATCAAGCAGCGCTATCAACTTTGGAACAGGGTAGCGCGAGCGAAGGAAAAAAATTCCATCATACACACGACCCTTCTAATGAGAGACTAACATGTGGGATCTAGCAGCCTGACTAAACGGCAGATGCCTCGAGCAAGGTTATCGAGTTCAAATCAGGGAGACGCAATTGAAAAGTATGGTCCGCTAGAGACACTAACGTCCAGGACCCACACGTCTCAAAAGACTTTGGCGAGTCAACATCACGTGAGGAAACGAAAATCTAGCTTCTGCCACGCGCCAGCCGAGCTTCCTCCATGTTTTTAGCAGATCCATCGTAGTAGAGGGCCGCGAAATCGGAAAAAAAAGTTTTCCATCGGCCATGGCCGAGCCGAGAATTTCGTCGTGGAAGATGCACCTTTTACAACGACCGTCGGGCCAAGTCGTTGCGGAAGGAAACTTTTCTTGTAGTGGTATGTGGAGAGGTCCCTTCTCCCTTGGCTCCTTGGCTCTTTATATAGGCCTAGGGGTGCCTCCAATAGCCCCCAATACGTTCCTTATGACCTAAGGAAGGTCTAAAAACAAACGGGGACGGATTCTATGAAGAAATGCATTCAGAACAGCTGTTTCCGTGCGTCCAGGCCCGTGGTACGGGCGGTCTCTGCCCATATCACTGCTCATTATTGGTGCGGTAGCTTCCGTATTTTGACCGTTATTTCTTCATACGGACTCCGATTTGGGTGTTCTTTGGATCATTGGATTCGTACGGGACGAGGGCTACAAAACCATAGCCTTGGATCATCATTTGGAGTTGATGGAAAAATCAACTTTTTCCTCCCCTCAAATGGCTAAGTCTGGTGCTGTAAGATCTCACCATAATAAGGTAAGATCCCTGTGATTGCAGTGCTAGTCCCTGGATCGAAAATGCTAGCACCCACAGTTTAAGATGAAGTAAACAGAAACAAAGGTCATTATTACATCGCATATCCAGGAATATAATGGTTCTTACAACTCACTTAGCCCAAGGCTAAGGCACTTAAAGTTCACATTACATAGTATAATAATAATAGAGTCTTTAGTCTTCATGTGCCACAGGCAAGCATGTCGAGTGTAGACCCGCAACCCTACTCATCATCCGAGTATCCTGCAACATAATAAGTTACAGCCATAAGGGTCAATACATTTGGAATTGTATTGGCAAGGGATACTATAGACACTTAGTATAATCTAACAACTACATGAATATATGGCTAAGTGGGATTAAGGCTGGCTTTGTTAAAATAGTTTAACTTATAGTTTTTGAAGAGATTTTCATTCAAGTTATAAGGTACCAATGATAGACATCACTGAACCTCTACCCATGTTCACCCACAAGTTTTAACTTAGAGAAATTTGAATGAGGAGATTATTGAACTACTTCACTTTCTTGAGGCTCAAAGGTTGTCCATAACCGGGGACACGACTAAGTACTTAGTTTTTCCATCTCGAGAGGTGGTGCACTTTCCCCACAAGACTCGACATGCATCGAGACGAGACTTTTCAGAAGCAATCCCTCAGACCAACACGGACGCGTTCCATCCTATCATCACTACCACCCTCTGTCCGTCTGGCTGAGTTCTCGCAACTTAGTCGGTCAAGGCAGAGCCCATATGCCATGTGGCTGCACTAGAAGCTTCGCGACAAGAACGTCTCCAATCTCTTTGTTCCTGGGTGGCCGTCCACAAGTGTGATACACCAGCTGACCATAGACATGGTCCCTGAGTAACCACTCAACATAATCCAAGCAAGCCCAATCCACCCAGTTGTTTCATTAACATTAGTTGTTTTCTTAGTTAAACAAAATAATATCTTTCCATAATGTCTTGTGTGTATGATCCACCCACAAATTTTACTAGCATAGCTAAGCAATATAGGGATAATCCTATCATATCAAGATCTACCAAAATATCACTAGTGTAATAGTGAAAATAAATAGGACATGAGATGAAATATCACTTTCCTTGGTAGCTAGGAGAATAGGTACAATCTTCACAGCAACAAACTTCACAATCCACACAATCTACACAAGATCAAACAACAATAATAATTCAATCAATAAAACATTACAAAAACATGAATGCATGCAAAATGCAATGATATACACATAATTCTATAATTTACAGAGTCTACAGTACAGAGGATAGAATACCTCATCTAAAGCATAAGAAATACCCAAAAATAATTTATAGAACAATTTTTTATGAGCAAAATACTCCTAAAAAGGTTCTGTCTATAATTCCATTTTTCCAGAGGCAAAAGTGTGAAATAAGGCCTCCATAATAAAGGTCTCATTTTTCTGAATCCATAGACACCAAATTTGCATTTTTCTGATTTGTGGATCAAAGGATATTGAATTTCTAAGTTTAATACTAAATCTGCCTATTTTCCAATTAAACAGGAATAGTCTGGCTACATGGCGATTTCTTATTGGCTGGTACCGGTTCGGTCGGATCGACTGCTGTGAGCCGTCAGATTTAAGTGGCCTCGGACGGATCTGATTAGCCCGTACCCTTTTGATAAGTGATCTAATCCTATCCGTTAAAGTCTGATCGAACAATTTGAACAACTCACGTGAGTCTGGCGGTGCAACGGCTGCAGCGGAGCGTCGGCCTACGGGGTTCCAGCGACTCTACGAGGGCTGGGAGACCGTGGACACGTACCAGAGGTCAGGGAGGTCGCGGCGGTCTCGATGAAGGTTACGGTGGCGAGGGGGGGTGCTCGGGCTTGGCCTAGATCCTTCGCCGGAGTTGCGGTCGCCGGTGGAACTCTCGGGTCAGCGACGGAGATGCCGACCTGGGGCTCAATTCAACCGGCAAATTGGTTAGCGACGTGCGCAAGCGTCTGCACGACCTAGTAAAGACCCAAAAGGGGCGGCGGAAACCCTACCTTTGCCAGAGAAGGCGACTGACGGTGGCGGCAGAGGGAGTTCGCCGGAATTGTCCGTGTCGTCGACCTGGGGCAAAAGAAATCGTGTGGCTCGGTCAGTAGGTGAGCCAGGAGATGGGGAAATGGATGGGACCAAGGGGAGGGCGCCGGGCGGCCTGGGCTCACCGGAATCATCGCCGGTGTTCGTCGGACTGCGGTGGTTCAAGCTCGGAATTAGGGGAGCCTGGGGGCTCTCTGGGGGTGGCGACTGGGGGAAAATGACGAGGAGGGGGTGAGGATTAAGTAGGAGCATTCATCGGGGAGAATTACTGCGAGAAACGGCCGGAGTTCAATCGATTTGAAAACGGCAGAGAAGGGGGGGTTCGTTCGACGGCGGGGTTGAAGACGACGGGGTGGGGGTGTGACGTGGCGTGGGTCCAGTTTGTCAGCGAGAGGGAGTAGAGATGGGGAAGTGAGAAAAGACGAGAAGAGGAGAGGGGGTGGCCCGGGTGGGCTGTGCCTGTTGGGCCAGAGTGGGCCAAATGTGGCTGCTGCTGTTTGAAAAATTTTCCCTCCTTTTCTTTTTCTAATTCAGTTTTCTCCAAAACCTTTGATTTAATGATTCAAATTGATTCCAACCAATTTGTGAAAATTTGTAAAAACTCAAACTAGGTTTTTAGGGTATTATAAAACATATTTGCCTACCCTTTTAATCCAAGTACTCACTTGGACTTAATATGTAATATTTCCATAACAATTCATAACTTTCATCCATGGCCCAAATTTCACCAAATTTTTGGAGGACATTCTAAATGTAATGCAAAACATTCCATGATGATATGAGTGCAGTGATGATGATTTCAAATGAAATTTTGGGATGTTACAGGTGCTTGCAACTCCTCCATATTGAATCCTCTTAGCTCCATTTATCCATGATTCTCCATAGCATCGACACACAAATCAAAGATAATAAAAAGGTAATAAAATCCTAATAAAACTACTAGTTGTTCAAAGCCCATGTGAAATGAATGAGAACTAGTAATCAAACATAATAGACATAGTTATAGATAGATGTAGCATGTAATGAGTGACAATATGAATAATTTGTATACTTAAATATGCATCAATTTTGGAATCATCAACCGCATGCACATCTGCAGAAGAATGGCGTAATGAGACAGTAGCTGGCTGCTGGAGTGAAGGCGCGAGTTGGAAAGTTTTGGCGCGTGCGGTGTATGTGTCCTGGTTGTCAACAATTTTCACGTGAAATATCGGTCAAAATTTTCTCCCTCGTTTTTTCTTCCTTGTTGAGGTATGGAATTTTTATTACTGAGCCCATGAAATTAGCCTCTCGGGCCCAAGCATAGCCTAAAACCTTCCAATTCGGCCTTTTCATTGTCTTGTGGCTGCCGACCATAGCATATTAAGTTTCGAAATGAGCCCATGAAGAATAGGGCATCCTCCCCCAATTAGCCTACAATCCCCCAAAAAAGCTCCACCTTTATGGTCATCCCCTTACCCAGCCCCCCAAAAAAGCTCTGTCTACCTATGTTTATTTGAAGAAACTACTATATTACTAGTAAGTTCCACGTACCCTGCACGTGAGACCCAGATAATAGACATATGACATATCATCACTATATAAAATTATAATAGATAATGCTCAAAAAATTATAATTTGATCGACATCTATATAGATGGGTGTATATTTGGTCCTTTATTTTATACCATGTATATTTGGACCCAGCAATGGACCAATGTCAAAACAGCGGACGGGGCTGAAAAAAGGTCCATCATGCACACATTTCATTTACAGAGGCTGACACATGGGACCCAGTAGCACAACCTTATAGAGATGTTACATCGAGCAACATTGCCAAGTTTGAAACAGGAAGGCGTGAGCGAGAAAAAAATCCAGCATGGTTAGAGGCTAACATGGAGGACCTAGCAGCCTGAATAAATGACTAATATAGTGAACAACATTATCAAGTTCGACCCGAAAAAATAGTCTAACATACACACGGCTTTCAGGGTTAGGGAATATTTTTTTAGCGCAGGGTCAGGGAACTGCTGAGCACAGGCTAGTGAAATTTAAGAAAGGATCCCAAGGAGCATAGGCGAGAACATTTTAATTCGGTCTTGTCAGGGTCAAGGGACTGCTTAGCACAACCCAGTGAAATTTAAGAAAGGAGCCCATGGAGTATAACGCATGTAGATAAACCATGTAGAATAGCCCAAAATATTTTTAATTTGGCCTTTTGAGCATTGCCCTTACCTCTTAAAAAAACTCCGCCTCCACCTCTTAAAAAAACTCTGCCTACCCATATTTTTTTAAAAAACTAGTCTATTATATAGGTGGCATTTTATAAATTGAAACTCAAGGCATTTTTTTTAAACATTCCAGGAGACCCCTAAATTGAAATATAAACGCGGACACACGACATCTTTTTAAAAACATTAACACATAACTTGAAGGTACTAAGGAATGTTTAATAATATATTTTCTATAAATAACTTTGGTGTAGTGGCAACACACACAGTTTAAATCTATTGGAAGCCTTGAGTTTTTTCTTCTACTATAGTAATATTGCATTACAGAGAGGCTGACATCATGGACCCACCAGCCTGCAGCATCTCTCGAGTTTATTGGTCGGGTTTGAAAAAAAGTTAAATACTTGTACAGAGAGGCTAGCATCGGGGACCTACCCGCCAGAACATACAAGGTTGCATCAGGGATCCACAAGCCAGAACATACCAGAAAGCTAACATGGGGGCCCTCGTAGCAAGAACATACACAACTGCCATATCGAGCAAAGTTGCAAAGCTCAAAACAGCGGACGTGGCTGAAAAAGGTCTATTATACACACATTTCATTTAAAGATAGACCGACAGGTGGGACCGATCAGCGTGACCTTATATAGGTGTTGTATCGAGTAACGTTGCCAAGTTCGAAACAGGGAGGCGCGAGCGAGAAAAAACTCCATCATGCACATGTTTCTTCTAATGAGAGGCTGAAATGGGGGGACCCAGAAGCCTGAAAAAACAGCTGATGTAGCGAGCAACGTTATCAAGTTCGAAACACGGAGGCATGAGCAGAGAAAAAAGTCAAACATACAACCGATCCTTCGAATGAGAGGCTGTCATGTGGGACCCAGCTGTGTGACCAAACGGCAGATTCGTCGAGCAACGCTATCTAGTTAGGAACAGGGTAGCGCTAGAGAAGAAAAAATCCATCATACCCACGATTCTTCTAACGTGAGGCTAACATAAGGAACCCACCAGCACGACTAATGCAGCGAGCAACACTATCAAGTTCAGAAAACGGAAGCGCGACCAAGGAAAAAAATCCATCATATACACGTTTCTTCTAATGAGATGATGACATGTGGGTCCTAGCAGCGTGATTAAATGGTAGATGCATCAAGCAACGCTATCAAGTTCGGAACAGGGTAGCGTAAGCGAAGGAAAAAAATCCATCATACACATGTTTCTTCTAATGAGAGGATGATATGTGGGGCCCATGAGGTTGATTAAACGGTAGATGCATCGAGCAACACTATCAAGTTCAAAACACGAAGGCGTGACTGAGGGCAAAAATTTCATCATACACACGTTTCTTATAATGAAAGGATGGCATGTGGGTCCCAATAGCCTGACTAAACGGTAGATGCATTGAGTAACACTATCAACTTAAGAAAAGGGTAGCATGAGCGAAGGAAAAAATTTCATCATACACATGATTCTTCTAATGAGAGGCTGACATGTGGGACCCAGAAGCCTAACTAAACGGCAGACGCATCGAGCAACGTTATCGAGTTCAAATCGGGAGACGCGACCGAAAAGTATGGTCCGCTAGAGACACTGATGTCTAGGACCCACACGCCTCAAAAGAATTCAGCGAGTCAAGATCGCGCGAGGAAACGAAAATCTTGCTTCTTCCACGTGCCACCGAGATTCCTCCATGTTTTAAGCAGTTTCGTTGTAGTAGATGGCCACGAAACCAGAAAAAAAAGTTTTCCATCACCCACGGTCGAGCCGAGAAATTCGTCGCGGAAGACGCGCCTTTTACGACGACAGTCGGGCCAAATCGTTGCGGAAGGAAACATTTCTTGTAGTGGATAGGACAACAGGAGTGGTAAGTCCACCATGAAATCTTTCCCATTCTTGTGAGAAACTTTCTCCAATCTTCTGGAAGAAATTACCTATATCACACTTGATATGCAGCATCTTATCAAGCAAGTTAATTTTTTGCATAAACTCTCTTATACAATCTGTCCAACTTTTTATAGTGTGGTTAGGTAAGGATTGTAACCAAGGAAAAGCTTTATCTTTGAGCAGTGAAAAGTTTAAGAAGTACAATCTCTTTTGGTAGTCCTGTTGGAGATATGCCCAAGAGGCAATAATAAAGTGGTTATTATCATATCTTCATACTTATGATAAATGTTTACATACCATGCTATAATTGTATTAACCGGAAACATTAATACTTGTGTGATTTGTAAACTAAAATAAGAGTCCCTAGTAAAGCCTCTTGTTAAACTAGCTTGTTGGTTAATATATGATCATTGTTTCCTGATCATGAACATAGAGATGTTATTAACAACAGGAACATATCGTTAGGAGAATGATGTGATGGACATACTCCTATAGATAAGCATAGCATAAAGATCAAGTCATTTCAATAGTTCAATTGCTATATGCTTTCTGATACATAGTAACCTGATTCCTTCGACCATGAGATCATGCATATCACCTTTACCGGATGGATGCTTTGATGTCATCAAACACCACACCGTAACAGGGTGGTTATAAAGGTGGCATTGAGTGTTTGGAAAGTATTGGTTGAGACACATGGATCAAGAGTGGGATTTGTCCATCCATATGACGGATAGATATACTCTGGGCCCTCTCGGTGAAATGTCATCCAATTAGCTTGCAAGCATGTGACTGGCTCACAAGGGATCACATATCACGGGAACGAGAAAAGAGTACTTATCGAACGAGGTTGAACTAGGTATGCGAGATACCGACGATCATAACCTCGGATAAGTAAACTATCGTGAGACAAAGGGAAATTGGTATCGTATGTAAGTGGTTCATTCGATCGCAGTAATCGTAGAAATATGTGGGAGCCATATGAATTTCCAGATTCCTCTATTGGTTATTGTTCGGAAGTGTCTCGATCATGTCCGCATAATTCACGAACCGTAGGGAGACACACTTAAGGATTCGACGTTGTTTGAGTAGTTATGGTATTATGAGAAAGAGACCGAATGTTGTTCGAGTCTCGGATGGGATCCGGATATCACGAGGAGATCCGGAATGGTCCGGAGAATAAGATTCATATAAGGAAAGTCCCATTTCGGAGTTGGGGAATGGTTCCGTGTTTTCATCGGGAACATTCTAGAAGGTCCCGGAATGTCCGGCACTCGGAGGAAGGGTACATGAATGTGTCATTACATATTGGAATGATTGCATCATGTACTAAGTGTTCTCGCTGTCCAAAATAAAGGGTTTATTTAAATCCTAAATTGAAAAGTCAAACGGCTAGTTTGAAAGTCAAACGCAAGTTTTGGAAAGTGGAAGAGGAGGAGAAGTGGAAACCGAGTTGGGGAGGGATTCCTCCTCCCAAGCCGGGCCCCCACCAGCCGAGTTGGGAGGGACTCCTCCTCCCTTGGCCGGCCAGCCCCTCCCACCTATATAAGGAGGCAGGGCTCCTCCTAGCACACACAAGTTTCCACCTCTAATCTCCGGTTTAGAGCCGTGTGGTTTAGAGCTTCTAATTGCTTTAGCCAGCGGTTTAGAGCCTTCTAATTGGTGTGTCTAATTACTAGACCACTAATAGCCTCTCTCATAAACTCCACCATACCGCACCGCTTAAAGCCTCATGATCTCCCTCTACTTCCGGTACCACGCCAGTTGTCTTAGGAATCGCGAGGAGAGTGCTACAACCTCCGCTGCCTGCTGAACAAGGAGAGGAAGGTCTTCGTCCGAAAGTACCGAACGTGACCGATCATGGAGCACTACCGAAACGTATACCGAAGGATCGCTCACGCGATCTTGAGATCGGAAGAGTCGACTACATCACCCACGAGAATCTGCTCGTTAACCGCTTTGGAATCTTCGAGGGTGAGTTCCACTATCGACTCGTTGCTACAATCTAGTAGATAGATCTTGGCTTGTTTGTTTGTATGCGATAGAAAAATTTTGTTTTCCATGCTACGAACCCTCACAAAGGGTATCGAGCCGTGTCTATATGTAGATCTGCTAGAGTAGAACACAATGGTCATTGTGGGCATTGATGCTTTATTGTAGATTGCTTTTGTGTACTTTGCATCTAGCGGTATGTTGGGATGAAGCGGCCCGGGCTAACCTTACATGACATCGTTCATGAGACTTGCTCCACGCTTGACATGCAACTTGTATTGCATAAGTGGCTCTGTGGGTGCCTGTTTCTCCTAGCATAGTTAAGATCCAATTTACAACGGGTAATCAACAATGCTAGTATCAATGTTGTGGTTCTTGTTCGTAAGTTAGAACGACACTTATTGAAAGCCCCAAACCACGTAAAATATGCAAAGAAAGTAGGCGTCTAACTTTGTTTTGCGGTGTGCAAGGATGTGATATGGCCATGATTGTGATTATATTTGATGTATGCAATGTTCCTTATTGTAAGTTGGCAACCGGCAGAGCCATATGGTTGTCTTTAATTTTGTTAAGACCCGCGTGTCTATTCAAAGTAGTTGTAATAGTTGAAGCTGGTGGACGACAACCATGAAGAAGCGTCATTGACCTTGATGCTATGCCGGTGATGATGGAGATCATGTTCGTGCTTGAAGATGGAGATCGAAAGCACAAAGAAGAAAGGCCATATCATATCACATATTATGAATTGCCTGTGATGTTAATCCTTTATGCATCTTGTATTGCTTAGTAGCACGGTAGCATTATAAGATGATCCCTCATGCACATAAATTTCAAGTTCTAAAGTGTTCACCCTTAGTATGCACCGTTGCCAAAGCTTGTCGCTCAAGCACCACGTGATGATCGGGTGTCTTTGATTCCGGTGAATACAATGTAAGCAAGCCAGATTTGCTTATGCGGTAGCTAAGGTTTGATCTTGACGAGCCTAGCATGTACGACATGGTCTCGTGAACACGGATCACCGAAAGGTAAAGCATGAGTCATATAGTAGATATGATGAACATGTTGATTGTTCGCCATTGAAGCTACATCAACTCTCGTGATGATCGGTTTTGATGTGGTGGATTTGGTTCGTGTGATCACTAAAACAATGTGAGGGATGTTGTTTTGAGTGGGAGTTCACCTGGATTAATTTAATTATTAATTAGAACTCAATTTATCATAAATTAAATCAAAGTGTATTTGCATAGTTGTTGTAGTCATTGGCATCCGTTTACCACCTTGCGCTTAGTTATAATTGAGATGATAGAACTATAGAATTCTGGTTAGTTACTTTACTGTGGTATCGTATTGTTTTGAAGTGTTAATCTAAAGTTTAAAAGTCCTATTGCAAACTTTCAGTAATTTCCGGTTACTCCATAAAGTTTAATAATCAGTATTAAAACAAGAGTGACAATTCCAAGTGTTAGTGTTTGAGTATCATGTTTGTCTCCATGATTCTTGATATTCAAAGGATTGTCTTAATATCAAGGTTATCTAGGATCTGAAAGAGTTGTTTCAGAAACCATGATGTGTGGAAGATATTGTGATATCTGAAACGAAGTTTTGGTTACAACATGATAGAGTATAATATGGCAAAGTCATGTTCTCATGTTTGATGAGAATTTGCAAAAGGTTGGAGACACTAGTTGTCCTAATCTTCCAAAAGGTTTTGGAGAGCAACATTATACTCACGATTCACCGTTATAAGCTAAAGTAGCTTGATCATGGATACATCCATGATGAAGGTGAATATTTGATGTAGGTAAAATGTTTACTACACCAAGAGTTAACTAAAGAAAGGAATTTGAAAGAACACCAAACATTTGATAATGGTGATCTACTTCAAAGTGCAAGTCCAAAGACATTGGTATTTAACTATACACGCTTTGGACTATGTGTCATATGTATGACTCCACTATTGATGTTGATAGATTCTTTCAAACAGAAAAGGAAATACTGAAAGAGAATCTCATAAGTATATGGCAGAAAAGAAAAGACTAGAATTGTTCAGTTTAAGTATATGGATGATATACGTGTTATGGCTATATTCTTTGCTTATTAAACAATGTGGTTCTTAAGTATTTGATACTGAATTTGTTGGTGTGAATCGTCATACGAAACAACACAATTCATGAACTACAATGGCCTAAGTAACTAGCAAAAGAATATGTGATGATGTTTATCGAAAACAAATAAAGGGTTATTGTGTTGCTCGTTAAACATCAAAGCTTGCCTTCAAGATTTGTTTTATCAGGTATTATGAGAACAAAAGGGTTGTTCAAATAATTGCCGTGATCCATAAAAGATGGATGATTCACAAATCTCGTTGGATAAATCACATCCATAAAACTAGTGCTAAAATTGTCGAAAGACAAATTGATTGAAAGATCACTTAGGAAGTGACATCGCCGTTTAAATTATATTGGAAAGAAAACATGAAGAAACTCCATGTGGATGGAATTTTGGAGTCTTTTGATTTTGATCAAATGACGTTTGTGAAACTTTCCTAGAGATAATTAAAACTTCGTTCATAGGCCAAAAGGGAATGAATGACTAGCTTATTGGAACTTGTGCATATTGTTGTACGAACTCCATTATGTGTAGTCAAGAGCGATGGATTTCAACTTCATATGCTTTCTCCGAAAATTTGAGTGAATATGTGAATATTTACTTAATAAGGATGAAGTGTGAAATATTTGAAAAGTTCGAAAGATTTTCAAGATGAAGTGCAAAATCATTGTAACAAGAATATAAATAGTTTATGATAAGATCATAAAGGAAGATATTTAAGTTACAAGTTTAGCATAATACCTAAGATTTAAGGAATCGGTCCGTGGATTTGCATTTCCAAACACCATAAGAGTATGTAGCGTTCGATATATGTAATTGAACCTTGTTTGACATGGTAAGATCGAAGGTATAATTCATAAAACTGCTATTATATTTTAAAGATTAAAAGCTTTAGAGACTACCGTTTTCCACTAAAAGAGCTCCATCATAATCCGCTGAAATGACACCATATAAGGTTATGGTTTGGGATAAAACCCAAGTAGTCCTTTCTTAAACATTGGTATGCTATGCATAAGAAAGATGTTTGCAACCAAAGTCGGATAAACCTGTCTTTGTATTACTGTTAAGTATTCCTCCATAAACACCGGAGACAAAAGTGTTTGTCGCTTAGAACGTCAAGTTTCTTTGAGAAGGAATTTTTCGTGAAAAGTTAAGTGGGAGGACGATAGAACTTTGATAAGGTTAAAGGAACCTTAGCTATATGTGCAGAGTTACGCAGCACCGAAAAGTGTTCCGGAGGCAGCAACAATGCTCATGGCTCACGTGCCTCAAAGGTTGTGGTCACGGAGGTCTAAGTTTCTATTGAACCAAGTAGGTCGAGTAAACAATCAAATACCAAGATTTGAGGGTTGAATCATTATTTGAGAATAATGAATAGACTACATGCAAAGAAGCGATGATGGGCCCTGACTCCGTCAAATGGCTTGAAGCCATAAAATCCGTGATAGTTCCATACACGAGAAATCAAGTTTTGAACTTGAAGGACCCTCGAAAAGGTGTAAGACCTTGCGTTGTGTTTGGATCTATAAAGAAGTAGACATGGATGTTTCACATCTATGAAATAGTCGACATGTTGGGAAAGAGTTCACAACAATGTTCAAAGGTTGTATATGACAAGATTTGATCTTTCATAGCGATTTTTAGTCTAGACGGATTAATGTAGCAACCACTACATATAATTTGTTATGTGGTAGTAGAATAAACAAAACAAGTTCTTCTAATAGAATGGTTACCTAGGACGTGTGCATGACACGGTCCAAAGGGTTTTGTTAATTCAAAGGATGCTAAAAGCATATGCAAACTTCAATGGTTGAAGTAAGCATAGCGGAGTTGGAATCTTCACTATGATGAAACTGTTAAAAGAGTTTAATTTCATCGGAGACAATGAAGATGCTTGCATTTGCAAGAAATTAAGTGGGAGCGCTAAGACATGTTTCTAATACATTATGTGGAAGACATATTGTTGATTGGAAATAATGTATCTTTTATTAACACATATTAAGAATTTCATCCCGATGAAAGACTTAGGCAAAACCCAAATATTTGGCATCAATAGACGCTAATATGGTTGTGCCGTACATAGACGAGATATTGAATGAATTCAATATAGAAACTACAAGAAAGGTTCTTGTTGCAGCAAGGCTTGAAAGAGTTCTATGTTGATGATATATTCAAGTGTATTGGCACTTGGTAAGTGAAACTAAGATTCAAGTATAGATTGATACTTGATGTATGACATCACAAAGAGTATTTATATCAATCATATTGTGATATGTACAAATCAGATATGTCCTATGCTATAAATATTATGAGCATATACCAGAATGATTTGTAAGATGATCATTGGACGATAGTAAGGATATTCTTATGATCTTTTGGAAGAACTAAGAGTATATTATTTGTAGAAGTGACAAATAGATGGTTAGTTCATTGTAAAAGTACTACATTGATACTAGTTTTGTCACAAAGTACAAATTAAGTTTATCTCAATCTAAATTAAGGGTGGCACAATATAATGGAAAGTGAGTTCCATAATGGATTTGGATGAGTTCCAAAGTTAAGACATTGTGAGATACTTCAACAAAAGGCTAAGTATATGACTGCTATTATAGCAGCAAAAGAGGGCATTTGTGTCAAGTAGTTTGTTATCAAACTAGGTGTAGTTCACAGCGGATAATACTATGAAGATATATTGTGCGACAATATTATCAACATGTTTTAACCCCAAAGAACTAAAGGTCACACCGAAAGACCAAATCGTACAAAGCCATCTCATTAGAGAATGAGTGATGCGTGAGGCCTAAAGACATGCAATTACACACGGACTGGAAGTGTCGGATCCGGAGATCGATTGACCACTAGCAATCGTGTACATACAACACCGGAAAGCCATAGGTGTTGAATACACAAAGGTTTGAAACTAGATTATTGACTCTAGTGCAAGTGGGAGACTGTTGGAGATATGCCCAAGAGGCAATAATAAAGTGGTTATTATCATATCTTCATACTTATGATAAATGTTTACATACCATGCTATAATTGTATTAACCGGAAACATTAATACTTGTGTGATTTGTAAACTAAAATAAGAGTCCCTAGTAAAGCCTCTTGTTAAACTAGCTTGTTGGTTAATATATGATCATTGTTTCCTGATCATGAACATAGAGATGTTATTAACAACAGGATCATATCGTTAGGAGAATGATGTGATGGACATACTCCTATAGATAAGCATAGCATAAAGATCAAGTCATTTCAATAGTTCAATTGCTATATGCTTTCTGATACATAGTAACCTGATTCCTTCGACCATGAGATCATGCATATCACCTTTACCGGATGGATGCTTTGATGTCATCAAACACCACACCGTAACAGGGTGGTTATAAAGGTGGCATTGAGTGTTTGGAAACTATTGGTTGAGACACATGGATCAAGAGTGGGATTTGTCCATCCATATGACGGATAGATATACTCTGGGCCCTCTCGGTGAAATGTCATCCAATTAGCTTGCAAGCATGTGACTGGCTCACAAGGGATCACATATCACGGGAACGAGAAAAGAGTACTTATCAGTAACGAGGTTGAACTAGGTATGCAGAGATACCGACGATCATAACCTCGGATAAGTAAACTATCGTGAGACAAAGGGAAATTGGTATCGTATGTAAGTGGTTCATTCGATCGCAAAGTAATCATAGAAATATGTGGGAGCCATATGAATTTCCAGATTCCTCTATTGGTTATTGTTCGGAGAAGTGTCTCGATCATGTCCGCATAATTCACGAACCGTAGGGAGACACACTTAAGGATTCGACGTTGTTTGAGTAGTTATGGTATTATGAGAAAGAGACCGAATGTTGTTCGGAGTCTCGGATGGGATCCGGATATCACGAGGAGATCCGGAATGGTCCGGAGAATAAGATTCATATAAGGAAAGTCCCATTTCGGAGTTGGGGAATGGTTAGGTGTTTTCATCGGGAACATTCTAGAAGGTCCCTAATGTCCGGCACTCCGGAGGTGGAAGGGTACATGAATGTGTCATTACATATTGGAATGATTGCATCATGTACTAAGTGTTCTCGCTGTCAAAAATAAAGGGTTTATTTAAATCCTAAATTGAAAAGTCAAACGGCTAGTTTGAAAGTCAAACGGCAAGTTTTGGAAAGTGGAAAGAGGAGAAGTGGAACCGAGTTGGGGAGGATTCCTCCTCCCAAGCCGGCGCCCCACTCCAACGAGTTGGGGAGGACTCCACTCCCTCCCTTGGCCGGCCAGCCCCTCCCACCTATATAAGGAGGGGCAGGGCTCCCTCCTAGCACACACAAGTTTCCACCTCTAATCTCCGGTTTAGAGCCGTGTTGGTTTAGAGCGTCTAATTGCTTTATCCAGCGGTTTAGAGCCTTCTAATTGGTGTGTCTAATTACTAGAACACTAATAGCCTCTCTCATAAACACCACCAAACTACTGCTTAAGGCGAAGCCTGGGATCTCCCTCTACTTCCGGTACCACGCCAGTTGTCTTTGCCGGAATCGCGAGGAGAGTGCTACAACCTCCGCTGCCTGCTGGAACAAGGAGAGGAAGGTCTTCGTCGAGTACCGAACGTGTGACCGATCAAGGAGCACTTAACGGAGCGTGGCTGGAAGGATCGTCTACGCGATCTTGAGATCGGAAAGAGTACGACTACATCACCCACGAGAATCTGCTCTCGTTAACCGCTTTGGAATCTTCGAGGGTGAGTTCCACTATCGACTCGTTGCTACAATCTAGTAGATAGATCTTGGCTTGTTTGTTTGTATGCGATAGAAAAATTTTGTTTTCCATGCTACGAACCCCTACAAGTCCAACTAGTTTAAGAGTATCCCAAAGGCCACGTACCTTCGTCAAATGATCCTTGGATCTTCATCTTCTCTTCCTGCAAAATAATCTTCTTCCATCATATAGGTTAGCTCGGGATCTATTTCAAATTCCATGCCTTCAAGATCAGGATAGAGAATAGGTATTTTCCTAACATGCCTAGATGGATTCCCATAATCTCCCAATGATTTCTCAAGCTCTTCTACCCTTTGGGTGATGGTCAAATCTGCCATCAAAGGAATCAAACTGTTCACGTCTATAGAACGTGACTTATAATTTTTTAAATGAATTGTAGGTATATTTAAATTGGTACATGTTCAATATAAGTAGGCAAATAATTTCTTCTAGAACATGTAACTCCTCTGTCTTAAACAGAGATCGTCTGCATTTTCAAAACTATCACCTAATGTATTTTTTTGTTCTTTTCAAATAAATGAAACCAATAAGTCAAAAATAAATAAGCGATAATAACTTGAAACTCGTAAACAAATTTAGTATATTAATAATAAATTAGCAACTAAGAACAAATACTAAAAAGCACTTAGCTACCCGGCAACGGCGCCAGAAAATAGCGTGATGACTGCAAGTGCACAGATCGATTGTAACTAGTTTCAAAATAAGAGTATCGAACCCAGAGAGACCTATTTGGTTAAGGTCTTTATGCCCCTCATCACTATCTACCAAAGGATACACGTAAGTTGCCTTTGATATCAAGTAAAGAGTGTTTAAAGACTGTTGTGTTCGTGTGCAAGAAAGTAATGAAAGTAAGTAAACAAAGTAAAAAGTGTGTTGGGTTTGGTGTTGGAACTCAATAAGACTTAAATGTTCTCGGAGATGTAGGATACACCACTAGCATACGAGAATTACTTATTATTAGGATAACCTATATCTTTCATCATGATATCTATGGGGATAGTTCTATAATAAGATTTCCACCAATAAGTCTCGTGAGTAAGCCACTTTTACGAGTCAAGTGATGAGGTCATCTCTAAATAACCACCGTGATTCCTGTGAGCAAGTCACTTCTACATACCACCACAATTAAGGGTTTCCCCATGGATATCGGTTTGATCTTAGTGAATCTCTCTTTATCATCCTTTGACCGTGTAGGTTATAAGCCAATGCTTGCAGTCACAAAGTAGCATCAGACATACTACCATAAACATCCAAATGGTAGTTCCCTCTCTTTAGTCCTGAAGGCAAATTTATGTGGTCGACTTCACATACCATCTAGAGAGAGAGATCTAACACAATATCATAGATCAATATATCAAAGACCAAAGTTATAGATCATCTTTATTTATTGCATAATAATACTAGGGTTTCTCTATCTCTCCCCAAGAACAAGGGAACTACTCACATATGAAGGGGATCAACATCATGGAAATGGTATGGATGAAAGTACAATTGAATACAAGTGCAAAACCACAACGGTTTAGATTACAAACAAGTATACAAAGGGGATCGGTGTTGGAGATGATAATGGAGATAGATGTGTAGCCCTTCAAGATCCAAGGTACCTCTTCCTCTTGAGTGGTGGTGATGATGGAGAGCTTCTACGCGGTGGCTATGGAGGCAACGGAGCATATGGGCTTTGCCGTGGATGTCTATGGATAGGATGCCTTGTCCCTTGGCTCATCACCCCTTTATATAGGCCTAGGGGGTCTCTCATAGCCCCTTCCATGTTGCCTATGACCTAAGGAAGGTCTACAAACAAACAGGGACGGATTTTGTGAAGAAACACATCCAAAAAGGCATTTTTCGTGCATCTAGACCCGCGATATGGGCGGGCGGTATGACCGTACCGACCCATGTCATTGGTCATTACGCTTGCAGATACATTTCATATTTTGTCTGCCATTTATTCATACGAACTCTGATTTAGGTGTTATTTCGCTCATTGTATTCATATGGATGAGGGCTACAACATCATTGTCGTATATCTTGATTTTGAGATGATGGAATAATATCACTTTTCACCCCTCAAATGGCTAAGGCAGGTGCCCGCAGCTCCTCCATATTGCATCCTCTTGCCTCCTCTTGCCTTTCTTTATCCATAATCAATCACAACACCTACACACAAGTCAAAGTCAAGGAAAAGTAGTAAAATCAAAATAAAAACTAACAATTGTGCAACACTCATATGAAAATAAATGAGAACTAGTAATCATGCATAATAGGCATAGTTGTAGCTAGATATAGCATGAGATGAGTGACAATATGAATAATATATATCCTTAAATATGCATCATATTTGCACTCATCAGGGGAAATGGGCCAATGACTGCCTCCGGAAAGGTAAGAGGAAAACTCGCCAATGATTCGTGGCCTAGGGACAAACCATCCTCTAGCCCTGCGACATATGGCCCTCCTTGGAAATTGATAGCTTGACTCAAACACGTCACGCATACTGGAAGAACCACTGTGCCACATCACGACCAAGCAAACCTTTTTTAGGGTAAACAGTGAGCCAAGGCTCACTGCAATTTTTATATTTATAATGATGTATATACACGGAGTTTTACAAGGATTTCACGAAGAAAACATCTATGTCTGAAATTGAAGCCAAGCTTTGAAGTTTTCAGCAAGGTTTCTTTTAATTCTAAAGCTGAGCCACCTTAACTCATCTTTATAAATTGCCTTCCAGCTATTGAAATTTGGTCTTTGATTATTGAATATCATGTTGTTTCTGATGATCCAAATTCCCCATGCCGCTAGAATGATGATCTCCATAGTATCTTCAATGGCTTCCAAAACTGATAACCCCTTGTGTCTTTATGGACAAATGTAGGCCCAACATATTTCAGCAAAAGGGCAAGACCAAAATAGATGGGATAATGTTTCTTCTTGTCTGCATTCCATAATAGCACATGAATATGACTATAGCTACATATTTTCCCTTCTAAGAAGATTCCTTGTATTCAGTCGGTCTTGAAGTAATAACCAAAAGAAGAACTTATGCTTCTATTGATAGGAGGTATTCCATATCCATGAGAAGTGTGGTGTTGTAGGTTGATACCCAACCATGACTTTATAAGCTTTTTGAGAAGTAAATTTATTGCTTCCCCAAATGTAAGACCAAATATCCTTTTTGTCTTCTTGAATCTTTATAGAAGCTTGCTGACAAATAATTTCCATCTGCTCAAATTCGTTGAAAGCTTGCTGAGATAAAGGTAAGTGAAATAGATCTTCCAGGAACTCAGTTTGAATCACTTCTTTTACAGTGTAGTTTGTATTTTTTGCAAAAGAAAGTAAGTGTGGGAATTTGTGATGAAGACACTGGTCCTCCCAAAGATCTGTACAGAATAAGATGGTGTTACCATTACCCAAGTTTCCTCTAGCCATGGCCTTGTATGTATCAATAAGTTTAAGATGAGATCTCCACTAGAATGATCCTTGTAAATGGTGGCTTGGAACAAAACCATCAGCATAATAAGCACTTTTCACCAGTTTGACCCAAGGAATGTCCTGGTCATTATAAAATTTATCCAAATTTTTTAGTAGCAAGGTATTGTTTTGAATAGTTATATTAGGACTCCCAATCCTCCTTGATATTTTGTCTTAGAGATTTTGTCCCAAGCCACAAGAGAAGAACCATTAGCTTGAACTTCAGCACTTTCTGAATCTTTCTTTCTCCATAAGCAGTGTCTGAAATATTTAACCAATTGATTCTTGATGGTAGGTGGTATCTCTAGGCAACTCATGTAGAACATAGGCAATGAGGATAAAACTGATTTAACCATTTCAAGTTTGCCACCATAATTGAGGAAATTAGCTATTCCACAAAGTCTCTTTTCCACTCTTTGAACCATTGGTATGAAATATTCTAAGGAAGACTTAGTAAGGCCTAAAGGCAGACCAAGGTATGTAAAAGGAAAGGATCCTTTCAGACAATTCAGTGTTTTTGCAAAATGATCCACTCTTTCACTATACAAGTTAATGGGAATCAAACTTGACTTGTGATAGTTGACTTTCAGACCAGTTGAGTCAGTGAAGGTGTTTAGAATAGATTTTAAGCAAAACAATTCTTGAGCATCAGCCTTCATGATCAAGAGGGTGTCATCAGCATACTGAATTACAGGAAAATCAGGACATGCAGGGCAGTTGAGAGGAGCTGAGATCAAATTCTGAGCCATTTCCTTATTCAAAATAGATTGAAGCAGATCAGTAGCAAGGACAAAAAGGAGTGGTGATAGTGGATCTCCTTGTCTTACTCCTCTTTTGTAGCAATTTTTTTTCTAGGAACACCATTAAGTAAAACAGATGAAGTGCCAGAGTTGAATAGCAGTTGGATCCATTTTATCCATCTTTCACCAAATCCTCTAGCCTTGAGAATTTCAAATATTGCATTATGTTCAATCATGTCAAAATCCTTCTCAAAATCTAGTTTTAGAACAAGAATCTATTCTTTTGATTGATGGCATTGGAATAGGTATTCAAACCCCAGCCAAGGCAGTCTTGAATGGATCTTTGTTGAAGAAACCCATATTGATTTTTATGGACCAGTTTTAAAATAATCTTCTGCAGCCTGTTTGCAAGTAATTTAGTGATGATCTTCAACACACTATTGAGAAGTGATATGGGTCTGAAGTATGATGGTGTTTCAGGGCAGTTCTTTTTAGGAACCAGTGTGATGAAAGAAGATTTGATGCTTTCAAGAGAGATTTTATGATCATAGAAGTCTTGAATCAGCTTTTTTATGTCATTACCAATTATAGGCTAGCAACATTTAATGAATTCATTATTAAAGCCATATGGTCCAGGAGACTTGTCATTAGGAAGTTCCTTCACAACATCATCAATTTCTTTATCTAGAAAAGGAGTTTCCAAATTTTCTCTCAAGTTTGTGCTCATCCCATCACCAAAGAAATCGACCGGATTGAAGTGCATAGCAGTATTTTTAGAAGTGCCCATTCTATTTTTGAAAGCAGTCCACAATAATGCAGCTTTACCCTCATGATCAGATATTTCAGCTTGATTAACATTCTTGAGAGTTGAGATGTAATTATGTATATAATTGATAGTTGCCTTGGTGTGAAAGAATCTTGTGTTGCCATCTCCAAGCTTGACCCATTTAATCTTACGCCTTTGCTTCCAATAAGATTTTTGATTTTGTAGCAAAGTAATGACATGTGACTTCAGGGTATCTCTCAAGTTCCATTCAGAAATATCCAGACTTCTAAATTCTTCAAAATTATCCAGCAGTTCAATGGTTAGATTCACCTTGTCCATTTGATGTTTAAGACAAGGGAGATTCTTTTCCCAAAGTTCTAGGCCTCTTCTAACATTCTTCAGTTTAGCATTGATATTTTTTGCACTGTCATGATAGGCAACAGGGATGCTCCAAGCATTTTGAACTATGCCAATAAACTCACTGTGTTGCAACCAGAATTTTTCAAATCTAAAAATACTTGCCCTAGGGATTTTTGTACCAATGTTAATAATACAAGGAGTATGAACAGAAGTGGGTCTCACAAGAGGATGACAAAGGTTGATGGGTAAGAGGCAGTCCATGAACTTGAGGTGAAGAACTAGTCAAGTCTTTCTAGAAGTGGGTCTTTCTGCATATTACTCCATGTAAACTTTTTCCCTTTCAGAGGCAACTCAATCAAACCAAGATTACTGATAGCTTCATTAAACAGTAGCATATCATTTATATCACCTCCACTTTTATTTCTGTCAGAAGGTTGCCTTATTAGATTAAAATCACCCACCACAAGCCAGTCCACACCATCGGTAATATCAATATTATGAAACCACTGAATGAAAGAAGATTTTCTATGTGGATCACAGGGTCCATAGATATTAGTAAGGTACCAGGTCTCATTGGATAAATTGGAGTGGAATTTGATGGAGATAGAGAACTCATTTTTAAAATCCAATTCACTAGTAAATAAAGCCCCATTCCAAATTGTAATAATACCTCCAGATGCACCAACTGATGGTAAAAACTCAAACTTATCGAATTTCTTGGGACAAAATTTCTTTAGGTAATCCAGTTCAAAGTTCTCTCTTTTTGTTTCTTGCAGGCAGATGATATCATAGCCTGATTCATCAATTTTATTAAACAAGACCATCCACTTTTTTTCAGAATTTATCCCTCTTATATTCTAGTTCATAATTTTCCAACTTCTTGTATTATCCATAAATATGATTGAGTTGTGTAACAGTGCTGGGAAGCAAGGTATATTCCCAGATAGAGCAAATATTATAGCAGAAATAACTTTTTTTTAGCATAGCAGGAGAACCATCTCATCATCCACAAAAGGCAAAAGGTCCTCAAAAGACAACAATTTATATGTTTATTACAGTACCCAGGACAACTTAAAGTATTCCAGCGACCCATCGGGTAAGTAATGTTGCAATGCATTAAAATTATTTCTTGGAAGATTTCTTGTGTTGCTGAGAACCATCCCTAGCAGGAGCATTCCTCTTGTCCGTGGCCTTATTAGAACTTGCATCAGATCCTCTTCCTCTACCAGAAGAAAATGAAGAGGTTCTTGGCCCTGGTGCCAGCTTTCCTTTCTCAACAATCTTGCTCTTTTTCAGAAGCCTCTTTTCAATTCCTTCCTCACCAACCTTGCCAAAGGAAGTAGAAAGCTTTTTAACAATTTTTGTACTAATGTCAGGTGGAGCAGCATTGCATGTAAGACAGTCTTTACTAGTACAATTAGCATGACCCTTGAATCCATCATTTCACTCAATGATTCTGGGACTTCTTCTCACCTCATTTTCAACAAGAGTGGAGTTTCCCCTCCTCTTTCTTATAGGGGTACCAGGTGAAGGAGGTGTTCTCTGAATCTCAGCCAACTTATCTTTTCCCCCCTGAAGAATACAAGTAGGTGTTGTCTGAGTAACACAAGCATCAGAAATAGAGAAAGGGTTTGTCCGCTCATTTAAATTGGTTTCCTTTAAGATATCCCACAAGGTAGATTGCAGGAAATGATTTGCCCAATCAAATTTATCAGGTGTCAAAAGCATTAGAGTGATGTAATTGAACCAACTTACGGGAATATCAAAACTTCTGACTCTTCAACTGATCTTGCAATGAGGGGCAAAGAACCTATCCTCGAGGTCCAATCCTTGTTTTGAGAAAGATTGTTTAACAGCATGAAGGTCAGGAATCTGTGCAAAGTGGGTATGCATAAACCCAACCTGAAGGTGTGCCATGTGAGGTGAGAGCATCTCAGGTCCTCCAAGAATTATCTACACTATCTGTATCCTCAGATTCTGAATTGTAAGCCTTCATTAAGTGTTCCAAACAATCCCCAAGTGTGGCATTCCGAATATCTTGAATTACCACATCCTCATCAAGAATCAAATTGCTATTTTGGTTCTGTCCCCCACTGTTGCCAGAACCATTATGACCATGAATAGAAGAAGAAACTGTAACAGCACTATTATCTTGATGGGGAGGATGTTGAGGATCATCAGGTAGCACATCCTCCATAATGACATCAATCAGTTGGTTCAAAGCAGCATTTGGATGATCTTGCTGAATAATATTTTGATTATTTCCCATATCCTAGTGCCCCTAGCCCTCATCATCATTGTTGTTGAGGTCAGCATCTTGGAAGTTGGCAGGAGGTGGTACAAACAGGTTAGCAGCAGGGTTCAAATTAGGAAGTGGGTGTGGGTCTGCTCCCTCATCAGGTAATGGATCCTCATCTGGTGGACCACCACCCAGCATGTTCTGCAACAGCACCTCAACAGAGAATGTCCAAGACTGAGATTCAGGAGCATCTCCTTCAGTGAACCTGACACTCTTTGGAATGTCTTCCAGATCAGTGACTCTAACTTTAGCCATGATTCTTCCCTTATGGTTGGGGATATTTTCCCACATGATTAGCTTGCCAAAGTTAGAGAAGATGGCATCAAGATCCTCAGTATACCAGTGATCAAGAGGGGGGCCAACAAGCAGGACCCAAACCTCCCTATTAAACTGAGCCCTTCTCCAATTGATGCCTTCATTATTCTTATAAAAAGAAATGTGCACCTCCTCAAATGGAATGGGGCTCTCCCTAATCAGCATGTCTCTATCGCTAGTAAGTGCAAATTTAACATATGCAGACCCAAAAGGACAGGCCTGGATATCTCTAAGACCCACATGCATCTCATTGGCCAGAAAATCCTGCAGAACTTCTTCAATGTTCTCAAACAGAATCTGACCTGGAGGAACCGGAGCAATGGTGGCGATGGTGTACTGCACATGGAGTCGAGGCCTATGAGCAAGAACCACCCTCTTGACCCCCACTCTTCTAGGAACTTGGAGAATCTCGAAGCCTGGCGGCACGAATGGTCTTGGGTCAATGGGGATATTCGCCATTGTCTCCGACAAGGCAGCCGGCAGAGAAGAACTTGGAGAAAAACAATCGGCAGAAATGGGGTTTGTACCAGGTGAGGAAGGCGAGAAGACAGGGTCCTGATTTTTCTTGTCATTAGTAAATTTTCCAAGGTCACTAAAACTAGAAAACTGTCGGGGTACTTGGGCCTTAAACCAATTGAGATAGTTACTGTTGGGACAGGCCAGTTTAGGGAAGGACGAGTACTCCCGAATTGGCAACTTACACGGTTTAACGGCATTTGCAGAATTAGCACTCGAGTTGACCAAGTTTGGCCCATTAACTGTCTGCGAGATTACCGCTCCGACAGATGGAATCCCATTTAACTTGTCATCAGAGCAAATCGCTTGATTGACTCCCTGGCTTAAAGGCCATTTATTCTGTCCAACAGGAATATTATTGGGGTAGGAAAGGCGGTTAATATCACATGATTCAGCGATTTGCCCAGAAAGACGATTGAAAACAGAAAAAATTCCTCTTTTATTTGAAACCACTGTCCATTCAGATGCAAGCTCCGGATAATATTTTTTCTCCTCGGCTCTCCAATTCGGACCACCATTTCCCCAGAGATTAAAAAAACATTCAAACATGTCCACCATGAATTTCTCTATATTGTAAATTTGAAATCCCACTGATCTAGAGGCAATCGAAAATTTAAATGTTCTACCCTATAAATGTTTGACACGATAGGAAGATGTTTTCCTCCAAAAATAGCCTGAATGGTCAATCCGACTGAATGAATATCCAGTTTAAATTTAGCTCTTCCAAAAGAAATAACCAGAATGAAATCTCTTCTCCTGAAACCCCCAATGAAATTGACATAATGACCAAACTTCTTAAAGATGTTAGCTTCAAAGATCAGACCAATAGAGAAGTCAAGAGCAGGTGCAGGCGCAGAACTAGAAGCATTTGAACTTTTTGGAATTTCCTTGTCCATAGATACTAGAGAATCAAAAATTTGATCGCCAACTATAACTTTATGAAAGGGCATAGCAATAAAACTTCCTCTACCAATAGATTCATCTTTCAAATGGAACCTTGCATCAAGAACTATTTCCTTGTGATCAAGGAGATCAATCCTTCTAGCTTGTGGACGAAGAATAAGGAATGCATCGCTCATGCAATTGGAACCAGAGCAAATAGATTCACACGACACTTTCCATCTCAAAGGAGATATAACCAATCCAGAAGAAGATCGAGGAGATCTAGGGCCAGACTCATGAACACCAACTAACAACTCATTGATCATAGCCAAGTGAAAAGGAAAACGTGCCACAGTGCCAATGTTGAAACTCTCACCCTTCTGAAATTCTCTACCTTCCAAGGCAAAGCCTTTAGCATTATTCAACACCAACCAATTCCTAGAGGGCCAAAAAACCATAGTGCCCTCAAGAAACTTGCCCTCCTCCGAGGCACCTGTGAAAGAAATCTTCCAAGAGCTACCCAAGTCCTCCATGGAAAACCACCAACAAGAGATAGGTTGGAAGGTAAGGAGGAGGGGAACACTTTGATTCGAACAGAAGGAGGAGTTGGACGCCAGAGAGGGAGATCGCCGGTGATGGAGGCTAGCATAGGGAGGCTAAGGTGGAGACCATGCAAACCTCGTGGCTTGCGGGGACCTCAACTGGACTCCCCCGGGATCCCGGTTGAGAACTCGGGTACATGCACCTGAAGCGCTGGCCTTCGACAAGGTACAGTCGGCCGGATTGGCACCAGTTCCAGTCTGCTTAGTACAAGAGACAGGTGGTATGGCGGCAGGTGGGCATCGCCACATTGAGAGCATGCACCCTGTATCCGCGACACATGGTGATCGACCCTTGTGGTGCCCCCTTTCCCTTATAAAAGGAGGCCCGGGTCGATCGGTGAGGGGAGGAGATTTCCTAGCTAGAACCTTCCTGAGGAAGGATCCTATGTAATTATGATCACCCTCGGATAGTCGATAGTTGCAGGACATAGGGATCCGCACATTGCGGACCTAAACCTGGGTAAAAACTATGTCTCTCTCTATGTGTGTGTTCATCCAGCTTGCCAATCGAGCTAACTGGAGGGTGCGCCCCTAACTGAACTAACAAAGGGGATCCCATCCCTGGTGTCAAAAATCAAGACATGCCATATGGGGCATGTTTGTCTGCGATACCAAAGTTCGCAGGCCAGCGCATGGCGGTACCTAAGTTGCCTGAAATTGCCGTGTTTTGAAAAGTTGGACCGCCAACTACTGAGAGGGGCCATTTCGAGGCAAACTCATCTCACCCCTGCCAAATTCAAACATTCCGTTAAACTGCCCCGTGAAGTAGACTGTCGGGACCCTCATGTCAGTCATCTATCCATGACGCGAGCGCCAACGTGGCAACCTCTTAGGCAAATCAAGTAGCTAAGTGGACTGAATGCGTTGACCAATTTCACAAATCCATTCCCACCTTTCCCTTGCACCAGCGGCGTCGGAATCCACCCTCCAGGTAGGACAATCCCTTCGGACATTTGACTTTTGGCGCCAAGTTGCTGTGCCCAGTTGCTGCGCCCAGTCGCTGATCCTGAGCTCCAATGGCGCATGCCATAGCCGCTGTTGCGAGGCTCTAGCCTGCCTCCGCCGCCGACGAACCGAGCAGCTCAGAGGATGGCAGATCCTACTATCAAGGAAGAAGAAGTTCTGGCTACAAGTGGGTGAGCTACCCTTCTCTTTGCTATTCACACTAATTATAACTGCTAGCTGGCTACTGAACCTCAAATTGTTGTTAGCCCAACGCTGACAAACATATTTTGTCCACAGTTTTCTGTCAAGTGGGATCGCCGCGGACCACCATTACCTAGTTACGGTAAGCCTCTTCAGGTACGACTCTAAGGGCAAGTGGTATGGAGACCATTGTATCACGATGGAAGAAGTGCCTATGCGGATCTGCACTATATCTGGTATGGTTGCTGCTCTGTGTAATCATGATGAATTATGGCCAAAGCAGACGGCAAAGTTCAGATTCATGGATGAACGTGGCATCATGGTTCCTCTAATGTGTGACGGTCAGCTAATTGGGTTGATGAAAAGGTATGCTTCGGCTTGCATGTTTGAGCTGAAATGTGATGTACTGGATGTGGAAGCTGCTACAACTGGGGGTCGCCCTTCTATTCTTGGACAGGGTGGTTGCTCGAACCCAATTAGCTCCTGGTAAGCAAAGTCTCTTGGGGTTCGCATGTTTGTGCTGAATTGTAATTTTTGTTTTATTTACTCTGTAGATATTAGGTAGTTATGCAACAGTCATGTTTCTTTGACAGGAAGCGCCGCAAGGTTAGAAACATGACTATCGGGGCAGTCATTTTGCTACCTGAAGAAGGTAAAAACGAGTGGAAAGATGATGCTGGACACGATTGTGGTGCCTATTGTCCTGGCGATGCAGAGTATATGAAGCTAAGATTATTGGCACCAAGGAAGAGGGAGAAGGCAGGAAATGAAGAAGCCAGTGGACGTGAAAGCTTAGCACCCAGGCTGCAGAAGAAGGCTGCTGGCAATGAAGGTGCATAGTAATGTGTTGAACTTGAACCAATATATGTAATTCTGTTAAATTCTGGAGCTCTGTGTGTGGCATGTTGCTGGGCGAAACAATCTACCCACGTTCTCTGAGTAAAATGTACCGTGACTTAGGGTTTGGAAACGCTCGAGTCAGTAGTTGAATTTGAAATTGTGATTGTGCCACTGCTATCTGAAAACACGCAACACCGGTTCCACGATTGCTGAGGGGCAGGAGGTCTCCAAATACGACGGAATGTAAGTGGCACAAAAATAAATTATTTAAGCTGCCACACTCCACGAAGCAGCAACTTATTTCAGATGCTGCACAACGACGTGGCAACATAAACAGCAATGACAACCGATAATGCCCAGACGCTTGAGCCCGTCTATCTCACCGCCTCCCTGCTCCTGCGTCCCCTGCGTCTGGCGAAGCTCCCGGATCTCCATTAACCAGGTGTACGTGCTTCCACTTTATAAATTGTGGTTGTGCCGTTTGCATGTGTCACAATCCACGTAGATTACGTTTAAACAAACCACCAATTTCAGAATACCACCATGATCAGACAAAAGAAAGTGATGCAGGGTTAAGACAAACTAACGGGAGAGCAATTTTTTCCTCCCAAGACTCCGGGACCACTAGTTCATACCGCTAGGTCAACAAGTACTACTATTACAACTTAAAAATGCACGGAGCTCAAGCTAAATACTAGAACTAGTTATCACACATCTCCTTGATCTTCCTAATCTTAGCCCGATGTGCATCTTCCTGCGAGAGCAAGGATCGAATCGTCTGCTCCTTCCTTTTAGCACTTCCTTGCACAGCTTCAATTGTTTATCTGTATTTTTCCTCATGCACTTGTCAATACTCGTAGTTGTGAACTGCAGGACTTTGGCCTAGTGAAGATCATTCCTTGCTTGAGTCAGTTCTTGCTCTGCTTTAGCCTTCAGGGCCAACGCCACGTCCCTCTCCTTCTCGACTTTGCTAACCTTGTCTTGCACCCTCCTGAGATCTCGGTTAAGCTTGGTCGTGTCAACTAGTTCCCATAGCTTCATCTCAACACTATCAAGAAGTGAGCTGACTACGGATTCTTTCAACTCAACAGTCATATCCCATAGTTTGTCTAGCGTTTTCTGCATCGATTTGGGCCACTCTGGGTCTACCCATTTGACAACACCGCAACTTCCTCCTTATATCATTGCAAGATGTCCTTGACACTGTAGAAACCTCCTGCCTGCATTTCGTCCTTCGAACGCTACAAATTTAGCAGGCACATGTCCATGTTTACATAGCAGAGGACTGTCTTCATCCACTAAACCGTGATAGTCGGAGTCATACATCGTCTGGTTGGCCTAACACATCATACGCGCATGAGTAAACAGAGTAGATCTAGCTCAAAAAATAGATAGCTGGCCATAGATGATAGAGATAGAGATGAGAGGACTCACATCAACATCACCGTCCCTGTCATCACGACGCGTTTCCTCGCCGTCTCCCCTTAAACCCATGCCGAGAGGGGAGGGGGTGGCTGCCAGAGAGGGGATTGGGATGGAGGCGATGTCGGCTTGCAGCTACGGCAGGATGGGAGTGAAGTGGAGAAAGTGGCTTCGATGGGAAGGAAGAGAAGTACGAGGAGGAAGAGAAGTAATGGGGACGTGACACTGGGATGTGGCCCACTGAACTCGTGAGTCGTGACACTCGCAATAGGGGAGCTCCTGGTGTTGCCAGTTTGTCTAGAGCAAGCGTGGCCAATCATGCCGCAGAACAACCTACTCGCGGATCGCTCTCACGAAGACCATCCCAATCGTCCAAGCGCCCCAATCGAACGGTATGTAACAATCGTCAAGCAAAACAATTGTGTTAGGGCGTGCCTTCTAGAAGACTCGGTCTAACGGCCACCCAATGGGGGGCTAAGGTTAGGGCTCTCCTAAGATTAATTAGGATCCATATGTGGTTTGTCAAAAGAGCAGACATGCAATGGCACTGGTGGATCCATATGTCGTTTGTGAAAAGAACAAACTTGCAATCACACTAGGTGGATCCATGTGTGGTTCATGAGAAGAACACACATGCAATGACACCGGTGGATCCATGTGTGGTTTGTGAGAAGAATACAAATCCAATGACACTAGGTGTGGTTCATGAAAAGAACACACATCCAATGGCATAGGGTGTGTTTCATGAAAAGAACACACATCCAATGACACTAGATGTGATTCAGGAAAAGAACAGACATGCAATGACACTAGTGGATCCATATGTGGTTTGTGGAAAGAAGGGACATGCAATGACTCTTGTTGTGGTTCATGAAAAGAACAGACATGCAATGACACTGGTGTATCCATGTGTGGTTCATGCGAACAACACACGTGCAATGACACTGGTGGATCCATCTGTGGTTTGTGAGAAGAACAGACATGCGATCACACTAGGTGGATCCATGTGTGGTTTGTTTAGAAGAACAGACATGCAATGACACTGAGTGTGGTTCATGAGAAGAACACACATGCAATGACACTGGTGGATCCTTGTGTGGTTTGTGAGAAGAACATACATGCAATGACATTGGCTATGGTTCATGAGAAGAACACACATGCAATGACACTGGTGGATCCATGTGTGGTTTGTTTAGAGGAACACACATGCAATGACACTGGCCGTGGTTCATGAAAAGAACACACATGCAATGACACAGGTGGATCCATGTGTGGTTTGTGAAAATAACAGACATGCAATGACACTGGGTGGATCCATGTGTGGTTTGTTTAGAGGAACAGACATGCAATGACACTGGGTGTGGTTCATGAGAAGAACACACATGCAATGACACTGGTGGATCTTTGTGTGGTTTGTGAGAAGAACATACATACAATGACACTGGCTATGGTTCATGAGAAGAACACACATGCAATGACACTGGTGGATCCATGTGTGGTTTGTTTAGAGGAACAGACATGCAATGACACTGGCTGTGGTTCCATGTGTGGTTTGTGAAAAGACCAGACATGCAATCACACTAGGTGGATCCATGTGTGGTTTGTGAAAAGAACAGACATACAATCACACTAGGTGGATCCACGTGTGGTTTGTTTGGAGGAACAGACATGCAATGACACTAGGTGTGGTTCATGAGAAGAACACACATGCAATGACACTGGTGGATCCTTGTGTAGTTTGTGAGAAGGATATACATGCAATGACACTAGGTGTGGTTCATGAGAAGAACAGACATGCAATGACACTGCTAGATCCATATGTGGTTTGTGGAAGGAACACACATGCAATGACTCTAGATGTGGTTCATGAAAAGAACAGACATGCAATCACACTAGGAGGATCCATGTGTGGTTCATGAAAATAACATACATGCAATGACACAGGGTGAATCCATGTGTGGTTTGTTTAGAGGAACAGGCATGCAATGACACTGGGTGGATCCATGTGTGGTTTGTTCAGAGGAATAGACATGCAATGAATCTAGTTGTAGTTCATGAAAAGAACACACATGCAATGAAACTTGTGGATCCATGTGTGGTTTGTGAAAAGAACAGACATGTAATCACACTAGGTGGATCCATGTGTGGTTTGTTTAGAGGAACAGACATGCAATGACACTGGGTGGATCCATGTGTAGTTTGTTTAGAAGAACAGACATGCAATGACTCTAGTTGTGGTTCATGAAAAGAACACACATGCAATGACACTAGTGGGTCCATGTGTGGTTTGTGAAAAGAACAGACATGCAATCACACTAGGTGGATCCATGTGTGGTTTGTTTAGAGGAACAGACATGCAATGACACTGGGTGGATCCATGTGTGGTTTGTTTAGAAGAATAGACATGCAATGAATCTAGTTGTGGTTCATGAAAAGAACACACATGCAATGACACTGGTGGATCCATGTGTGGTTTGTGAAAAGAACAGACATGCAATCACACCAGGTGGATCCATGTGTGGTTTGTTTAGAGGAACAGACATGCAATCGCACTGGGTGTGGTTCATGAAAAGAATAGACATGCAATGACACTAGGTGGATCCATGTGTGGTTTGTTTACAGGAACAAACATGCAATGACACTGGGTGTGGTTCATGAGAAGAACAGATATACAATCACACTAGGTGGATCCATGTGTGGTTTGTTTAGAAGAACAGACATGCAATGACTCTAGCAGTGGTTCATGAAAAGATAACACATGCAATGACATTGGTGGATCCATGTGTGGTTTGTTTAGAAGAACATACATGCAATGACAATGGCTGTGGTTCCATGTGTGGTTTGTGAAAAGAACAGACATGCAATCATGCTAGGTGGATCCATGTGTGGTTTGTGAAAAGAACAGACATGCAATCACACTAGGTGGATCCATGTGTGGTTTGTTTAGAGGAACAAACATGCAATCACACTCGGTGTGGTTCATGAGAAGAACACACATGCAATGAAACTGGTGGATCCTTTTGTGGTTTGTGAGAAGAACATACATGCAATGACACTGGCTGTGGTTCATGAGAATAACACACATGCAATGACCCTGGTGGATCCATGTGTGGTTTGTTTAGAGGAACAGACATGCAATGACGCTGGCTGTGGTTGCATGTGTGGTTTGTGAAAAGAACAGACATGCAATCACACTAGGTGGATCCATGTGTGGTTTGTGAAAAGAACAGACATACAATCACACTAGGCGGATCCATGTGTGGTTTGTTTAGAGGAACAAACATGCAATGACACTAGGTGTGGTTCATGAGAAGAACACACATGCAATGACACTGGTGGATCCTTGTGTGGTTTGTGAGAAGAACATACATGCAATGACACTGGTTTTGGTTCATGAGAACAACACACATGCAATGACACTGGTGGATCCATGTGTGGTTTGTTTAGAAGAACAGACATGCAATGACGCTGGCTGTGGTTCCATGTGTGGTTTGTGAAAAGAACAGACATGCAATCACACTAGGTGGATCCATGTGTGGTTTGTGAAAAGAACAGACATACAATCACACTAGGTGGATCCATGTGTGGTTTGTTTAGAGGAACAGACATGCAATGACACTAGGTGTGGTTCATGAGAAGAACACACATGAATTGACACTGGTGGATCCTTGTGTAGTTTGTGAGAAGGATATACATGCAATGACACTAGGTGTGGTTCATGAGAAGAACAGACATGCAATGACACTAGTGGATCCATATGTGGTTTATGGAAGGAAGAGACATGTAATGACTCTAGTTGTGGTTACTGAAAAGATAACACATGCAATGACACTGGTGGATCCATGTGTGGTTTGCTTAGAAGAACATACATGCAATGACAATGGCTGTGGTTCCATGTGTGGTTTGTGAAAATAACAGACATGCAATCACACTAGGTGGATCCATGTGTAGTTTGTGAAAAGAACAGAAATGCAATCACACTAGGTGGATCCATGTGTGGTTTGTTTAGAGGAACAGACATGCAATGAGACTAGGTGTGGTTCATGAGAAGAACACACATGCAATGACACTGGTGGATCCTTTTGTGGTTTGTGAGAAGGACATACATGCAATGACACTGGTTGTGGTTCATGAGAAGAACACACATGCAATGACACTGGTGGATCCATGTGTGGTTTGTTTAGAGGAACAGACATGCAATAACACTGGGTGTGGTTCATGAGAAAATAGACATGCAATCACACTGGGTGGATCCATGTGTGGTTTGTTTAGAAGAACAAACATGCAATGACACTAGTTGTGGTTCATGAAAAGAACACACATGCAATGACACTAGTGGATCCATGTGTGGTTTGTTTAGAGGAAAAGACATGCAATGACACTGGGTGGATCCATGTGTGGTTTGTTTAGAATAACACACATGCAATGACACTAGTTGTGGTTCATGAAAAGAACACACATGCATTGACACTGGTGGATCCATGTGTGGTTTGTGAAAAGAATAGACATGCAATCACACTAGGTGGATCTATGTGTGGTTTGTTTAGAGGAACAAACATGCAATGCCACTGGGTGTGCTTCATGAGAAGAACACACATGCAATGACACTGGTGGATCCTTGTGTGGTTTGTGAGAAGAACATACATGCAATGTCACTGGCTGTGGTTCATGAGAAGAAAACACATGCAATGACACTAGTGGATCCATATGTGGTTTGTTTAGAGGAACACACATGCAATGACACTGCTGTGGTTCATGAAAAGAATACACATGCAATGACACTAGTGGATCCATGTTTGGTTTGTGAAAAGAACAGACATGCAATGACACTGGGTGGATCCATGGGTGGTTTGTTTAGAGGAATAGACATGCAATGACACTGGGTGTAGTTCATGAGAAGAACACACATGCAATGACACCGGTGGATCCTTGTGTGGTTTGTGAGAAGAACATACATGCAATGACACTAGCTGTGGTTCATGAGAAGAACACACATGCAATGACACTGGTGGATCCATCTGTGGTTTGTTCACAGGAACAGACATGCAATGACACTGGATGTGGTTCATGAGAAGAACAGACATTTAATCACACTAGGTGGATCCATGTGTGGTTTGTTTAGAAGAACAGACATGCAATGACTATAGATGTGGTTCATGAAAATAACACACATGCAATGACACTGGTGGATCCATGTGTGGTTTGTTTAGAAGAACATACATGCAATGACACTGGTTGTGGTTCCACGTGTGGTTTGTGAAAAGAACAGACATGCAATCACACTAGGTGGATCCATGTCTGGTTTGTGAAAAGAACACACATGCAATCACACTAGGTGGATCCATGTGTGGTTTGTTTAGAGGAACAAACATGCAGTGACACTGGGTGTGGTTCATGAGAAGAACACACATGAAATGACACTGGTGGATCCTTGTGTGGTTTGTGAGAAGAACATACATGCAATGACATTGGCTGTGGTTCATGACAAGAACACACATTCAATGACACTGGTGGATCCATGTGTGGTTTGTTTAAAGGAACAAACATGCAATGACACTAGGTGTTATTCATGTGTGGTTTGTTCAGACGAACTGACATGCAATGACACTAGTTGTGGTTCATGAAAAGAACACACATGCAATGACACTGGTGGATCCATGTGCGGTTTGTGAGAAGAACATACATGCAATGACACTGGGTGGATCCATGTATGGTTTGTTTAGAGGAACAGACATGCAATGATACTGGGTGGATCAATGTGTGGTTTGTTTAGAAGAACACATATGCAATGACACTAGTTGTGGTTCATGAAAAGAACACACATGCAATGCAACTGGTGGATCCATGTGTGGTTTGTGAAAAGAACAGACATGCAATGACACTGGGTGGATCCATGTGTGGTTTGTTTAGAGGAACAAACATGCAATGACACTGGGTGGATCCATGTGTGGTTTGTTTAGAAGAACACACATGCAATGACACTAGTTGTGGTTCATGAAAGGAACACACATGCAATGGCACTGGTGGATCCATGTGTGGTTTGAGAAAAGAACAGACATGCAATCACACTAGGTGGATCCATGTGTGGTTTGTTTAGAGGAACAGACATGCAATGACACTGGTGGATCCATGTTTGGTTTGTTTAGAGGAACACACATGCAATGACACTGGCTGTGGTTCATGAAAAGAACATACATGCAATGACACTGGTGGATCCATGTGTGGTTCATGAAAAGAACACACATGCAATGACACTGGTGGATCCATGTGTGGGTTGTGAAAAGAACAGACATGCAATAATACTAGGTGGATCCATGTGTGGTTTGTTTAGAGGAACAAACATGCAATGACACTGGGTGGATCCATGTGTGGTTTGTTTAGAAGAACAGACATGCAATGACTCTAGTTTGATTCATGAAAATAACACACATGGAATGACACGGGTGGATCCATGTCTAGTTCATGAAAAGAACAGACATGCAATGACACTGGGTGGATCCATGTGTGGTTTGTTAAAATAGTACGGTGGGGCCCAAATGCCACTCACAGGTATACCTTTCGGCCGTCCTAACCATTTCCAAACATCGGGACAAGAACGAGCGGCATAATCGGCAGGCGAAGGGATCAACTACATACACAAATGAGTATGTATGCAAGCCACCATACAACAGTCCTCAGAGCCATTCCATCTAAAAGAAATAGAAATATTGCAACGCCATACGGCAAGATCCAAATATCCTAGATAGATATAATAGTTTAGGATATCTCCTCATACATCAAACATCAGAGTGTCAGGCGGAAGCGGAAAACAAGATCCGAGTACGGATAAGAAGCAAATCGGCATAAGATGCCCCAAAAATAAACACATCCCGCCCACAGATCTCACGGATCCCCGTTCCCGGAATCTCTACACCGAGTGATCGTTGCCAACAACGTCCGTCTCCTCCACCCAGTATCCATCTTGCGACCTTACATGTTCATCTGAATCAAACGATTTATCGTGTGAGACCCTAGGGTACTCAGCAAGTCTTTATGCCTCTAAAGGGGACACAACCTGGGGTGACGCAATTGCAGCAAAAGATAAACCCTAACAATTCTATAGATACTCGCTATCCATCCGCCAAACCAAAGATAGACGGATGTCCGTGAATTGATAACAACAGTTATAACGGTAATATTAACAGATCCATCCTCCTCCTCGCTTACCAACGAGGAAGCGGACGAACAACCCTCCCATCCGTTGGTAGTTTTATTATCCATTCCATGAGTGTTGTACTATTTACTAGTCAGGTACTTAGTCAAATTAAAAGCGGTACTTTAGTTATACTTGTCTATGATCGAGAAACTGTGCTCCAAGTCGTCCATAACCGCGGACACGGCTTTCAGAAAGTTTTACCTGCGAGGTGCACAAATAGCAACACACTCGATCAACCTCGGAAAAACCAAATCAAAACCCAACGAGGCATTCACGACAAAGCGATCATAGGATTCAGAAATATTTCAGGGGCCACCCCATTAAGCTACCATAGAAGTTGGCGGCTCGAGACGGACTCAAGGTTTGCGTCAATGGCTGTAAACATTGGGAACCGAAAGTGTGGTGGCTTGTCGATACATGAAAACACTCCGCTTACCTAACAAGTCAGGTGCTCCTCGCACAATCTTAAATAAAGCGGTAAAGCATGGCATAAGTATGCAGAATAGTAATAAAGCCCCAAACTACTTTGTGGCCCCAAGAAATAAGAATGAATCAAGCTCAGCTCGGGGGTTCATAAGCCTCCCGGATGTGGATAGCGCGAATATTCAAGGAACAGGAATCAAGTACTGGGTCCCACGGACACAAGTGAGCATGAAAAACCAAATAGCAGATATTGCTCACCGGTGCCACTTTCATTAGTTATCCCATTACTACTCAGGTTAAGTTGTTTAGGTACCTCGTTATCCATCAGACACTCACATACCCTACACATACTGTTCTACGACCCGCATGGCTCAAACAACTCCTGTAGTAATGGCTCATGGGATGGAGAACAAGCTTCGGTGGGGTTTAAAAGTAAAGGCTATGCAATACTTGGGATTCAGTTTAATGCAATCGCGACTCAATGATGAAAGAATAAGATAGAGGCAATAGGTACTATATGTATGCAAGCATGTGGTAGTGCTTGCCTGCCAGCTCAGTTGAAGCGAGAGAAGGGTCTGGGTAGTGCTCATGGGTTTCTTGATATATCCCCTGCTCAGCGTCTATTCGAAGAAGAACCAAACAAACAAGGGCCAACATAAATAAAGTGCACAAGCATATGAATAAAATGCGACAAGCAAACAATCATGCCATGATGAATGATGCACAATTTGCATGGCAATAAAGTAGCATGGCATGGGTGAGGTGTGGAATACAAGAAATAAACAATTTATGGTGTTTTAGTCACCTTTTATCCTCAAATAAGTTGCTGTATACTTTATATTTATATGATGCATGATGCAATTCAGAACATGGAATGCATAAACAGAAAGGTCTCGTTGAGCTGATCATTTTAGACATATTATTTGTCAAATTTGGAGTTATAAAACAAAAGTTATTAATTAATTAACGCAAAGGCATTTTATTGTAATTTTAATCAACTTGAAATTTAAAGTGTTCAAAGTATATTTTGAAGGGCATAAGTGAATTCCTCACATTTTTCTGATTTCAAAACATATATTATTTGTTTTATTTGGAATAATATCTGAAAAGTTATTTAAAAACAGATTTGAATTTGAATTTAAAACAAATTGAAAAGATTTAAATTAAAACAGAAAAGAACAGAAACTTTTGTTACTCAGCCCAGACCTAGCCGCAGTCATTGACAAGTGGGGCCAGGGCTGACTGGGACACAGCGCGCGGAAAACCCTTTGTCACCGCGGGCTCACCTAGCCACTGAGGCTGCGGGGTGGGCCATCTGGCGCAGGCCCACGTGACAGCGGCGAGGGAGGCAGGGAATGACAGGTGGGGTTGCGGCTGGAGCGCGGGTTACGGCCTGAGAAAACAGAGGGACCTCTCTGCAAAAAGCTAGTGCGGCTGACAGGTGGGGCTAGCGAGTACCGCGGGTTGAACGAGAGAAAAACGGAGGGGCTAACTGCAAAACAGCGCCAGCATCGTTTCTTCGCTCTCACGGTTCGACGGAAAACGCAGCGGTGTGCAGCGGGGAATCGAACGCGGGTCGCGGCCGTCCGTGCTGATGGGGCTAGCCAGTGCGGCTGGCTCGGGGAGGTTGCTAGGAGGGGGATGGGCGGCTAGATGAGGTTCTTCGCGACGCGACGACGCAGAGGACGCACGCGCACGCGACACACCGAGAGCGCTCGACGGTTGGTCCGGCGAGAACAGGGAGTCACGGCGAGGACGGAGGTGTCAGGGAGAAGGAGGAGCTCACCGGGAGGTTGTTGGTGCGGTCGGACCGGGCAGAGGAGCAGCGGATCGACGACGAGGCTGGCGGCCGGCGATCTAGGGTTTCGGCGAGCGGTGATGGTCATGGTGGCTCTGGTCCTCCTCCTCCTCGCTGGTACGTACAAGACGAAGCAGGGGAGGGTCCTCGTTCTTCCTCGACACCCAGAGCACCTCGCCACCGGCTGCAAGAGGGGGGAACGGTGGAGACCGACGGTGGCCGGCGATGGGGTAGGTGGTTGTAGAGGAAGGCAGGGAGAAAGGGGAGCGGCCTGGGGAGATCTGGGGGAGGCAGAGGAGAGCCGTGCGGGAAAGGAAAAAGGATGGAGGGAGGAGGAGCACCCGTGGCAGGGGGTAGATGAGGGTGGCTCGGTGCCACCTTTTTCCTCTCCTCCTCACGTGCTCGGGCTGGACGGCAGGGGCAAAGGGGGGGTAGATGGAGGCTGCCAAGTGGGGTCAGGGCGAGGACAAGGAGGGGTAGGCTCGGGTGGGGCTGCTGTGGCAGAGAGAGAGAGAGAGGGGTGGCATGGAGCTAGGGTTGGAGTAGGAGTAGTGGCTCGGGTTAGGGCTTGGGGTGGATGGTAGCTAGGTGGGGCCAGGGTGGCCAGGTGGGGCCTGCAAGGCAGAGAGGAGAGAGGCCGAGAGAGAGAGTATGTGGGTATCTAGGGTTAGCTAGAGAGGGCATCGGGTTAGGGTTTGGTTTAGGGTTGGGATAGATCATGGTGGTAGGGTTAGAGATAGAAAAAGAGAGAGGGGGGTAGAAGGAGATTAGGGTTTAGAAGAACTAGGCTAGGAGAGAAAAGAGAGAAAGAAAAGAATAAGCCTCATATGATCATGCATAAGAGTTTTAATTAAAAGAAAAAGATATGGGTGAGATAATGGGGTGATGGGATGGATGGAGATGGGTGTAGGGTTTTGCCATGAACCAAATAAGATCAAGCAAGAAGAGGGGTAGAGAGAGATGGGAGATGATCCACTCAAAGATTCAAAAAAAAAATCCAAAAGACTAGAATGTGGTGGTTCTTGCATGGCACATGCAAAATAATTAATGCCATGTTTATTCCTGTGAAAACAATTATATTAACATGGCGTTATTGTTATGCATTCCCAAAAGTGGAATAAAGCCAAGCAAAAGAATTTGAAGGAATGCTCCATGTGGAGTAGAAGAGGATGACCATATTTGAATAAAAATGGGACTTGCTAGTGTGTATGTGCCACTAGGTATTTAGTAAGCCCAAAAATATCCCAACATGAGCATAAACCCCAAATCAACCCATATGGAAGCTAGAAAAGGGTTCCACTCACAAAGCATGCAAAGGTGGCCATGTGGCTCTCATAAACCAATAATTTGGAAACAATATGGTGCATATGTGAGAGCATGTGGGGATAGAATTAGATCCATCCCAACCCACATGAGCTAGAGGTAAACCAATAAGTTGTAATGCTCATATATGGTGGAATGGTGGAATGATGGGGTGATGACAAGAAAGGTGGTGGAGTTAATAAAAGATATGCCCCCAACTCAACTTGGGCATTAAACAATATATCAATAACCAAATACAATATATCAAGAGGCAAAATACAATTAATAATGCATAAGAGATAAGAACCAAAACAAAAGGGTTTTATATGATGCTCAAATGCAAGGTGGCATGATGACATGAGCATGATATAATTATGATGCAACACTTATATATATGAAGTAGCCATTATATTACTAAACCAAGTAGCATTACAATTGTTAGACAATTGGGATGCTACAACTCTCCCCCACTAAACAGGAATCTCGCCCCGAGATTCTAGGACGAAGAAGAAGACACAAATAGGGTAGGAAACTTGGCACGGAGCTCATCTTCACGTTCCCAAGTGGCTTCATCAACGGAATGGTGCGACCACTGCACCTTGCAGATCTTGATGGACTTGTTACAGTCCTTCTTCTGCGACTTCCAGGATTTTTGTGGGGTGTTCTTGATAAGACAGGTCTTCTTGGAGATTGATAAGCTCATGGTCCACGGTCCTGCCGGGATCCTTGAAGCACTTCTTGAGTTGAGAGATGTGGAAAACATCATGGACCTTGAGTTTTCCGGGAGCTCAAGAGCATAAGCAACTTCTCCTCTTCTTCCACGAATTTTGAATGGACCGATGTATCTAGGAGCCAGCTTTCCTTTGATACCAAAACGGTGCGTGCCTCTCATGGGAGTGACACGAAGGTAAACGAGATCACCAGGGACATACTCCATGTCCGTGTGCTTTCTGTCATAATTGCTCTTCTGGCGACTTTGAGCAATCTTCAGATTTTCAAGAATGATGTGAACCTTCTCCTCCGCTTGAGTTACAATGTCAGGGCCAAACAATATTCTTTCTCCTGCACCCGACCAACCAATCGGAGTTCTGCATTTGCGACCATAGAGAGCCTCAAATGGTGCCATCTTTAGACTTTTCTGGAAGCTATTGTTGTAGGAGAATTCAGCATAAGGAAGACATTCTTCCCACTTCATGCCAAAGGAGATGACGCAAGCACGGAGCATATCCTCCAGAATCTGATTGATCCTTTCAACTTGTCCTTGCGACTGAGGGTGGTAAGCTGTGCTGAAGTTCAACTTTGTTCCCAAAGCATTTTGGAAACTTTCCCAGAACTTAGAAGTGAAGATGCTTCCACGGTCTGAACTAATCTCAAGAGGAACCCCATACAGAAACAATTGATATAGAGCTCAGCCAACTGAATTGCAGAAATTGTTTCCTTGACGGGAAAGAAGTGAGCCACTTTAGAAAGCCTGTCAATGACAACAAAGATTGCATTGTTGCCCTTCTGCGACCTTGGAAAACCAGTGATGAAGTCCATCTCTACTTTCTCCCATTTCCATTCCGGGGGTTTCAATGGCTGTAGAAGACCGGAAGGTTTCTGATGGACAGCTTTCACTCTGCGGCAGACATCACACTCCGAGACATACTTGGCACAATATCGTTTCAATCCGGGCCACCAATATTGTGTTTTCAAGTCCATGTACATCTTTGTGCTGCCAGGGTGGATAGAAAGAACAGAATCATGCGCCTCCTTGAGAACTTGCTCTCTCAAACCCGGGTAGTTCGGAACAAACATCCGGTGTTCAAAGAAAAGCGTGCCTTGGTCATCGATGTGGAAGGACTCATACTTCGGAAGCTGGATGTTGGAGATGACCTTTTTGGTGTACGGATCACCAAGTTGAAAAGAGCGAACCTTTTCTTCCAAGAGAGGTGTTGCCAGAAGGTTCAGAAGATACCCTTGATCCACAATTTCAAGGTTGAGCTAACGGAATTCCTCGCACAAGAGAGGCTGTTGTTCTTCCATCATGAGGTTGCTGACATAAGCTTTTGCCGAGAGCATCGGCCATGACATTAGCTTTGCCGAGTGTAGTTGATGGTCGATCGAAATCATTGATTGCTTCAATCCACCTCCTCTGCGAAGGTTGAGATCAGGCTGAGTGAAGATATACTTCAAGCTCTTGTGATCGTAAAAGATTTCTAGGTTGCCAAGCAAGTAGTGCCTCCATACTTTCAAAGCAAAGACAACTGCTGCGAGTTCGAGGTCATGTGTAGGATAGTTGATCTCATGCGTCTTCAACTGACGAGAGGCATAAGCAACAACTTGCTTTTCTTGCATAAGGACCGCACCCAATCCTTGCAAAGATGCGTCGCAGAATATCTGGAAGGGCTTGGATGTATCCGGAGGAACCAAGACTGGTGTGGAAGTGAGCTTCTCTTTGAGTGTCTCAAAGCTTGCTTGACATGCAGGAGTCCAAAGGTATTTCTTGCCTTTCTTGAGGAGATCGGTAAGAGGCTTCGCTATCTTTGAAAAGTTCTGAACGAAGCGGCGGCAATAACTAACCAAACCAAGGAAGCTCCGGACTTCTTTGACATTTACAGGAGGAAGCCAATCAATAATTGTCTTCACAGTTTCCGGGTTGACGGCAATGCCCTTGGCAGAGATGACGTGACCAAGATAGGTGACTTGAGGCAGCCAAAACTCACATTTGGAGAACTTTGCATACAGGCGGTTCTCACGAAGCTTGTTTAGGACACACCGAAGGTGTTCTTCATGTTATTCCTTTGACTTAGAATAGACTAGGATGTCATCCAGATAGACCACAACGAACTTATCAAGATACTCCATGAAAACCGAGTTCATAAGCCTCGAGAAGGTGGCAGGTGCGTTGGTGAGACCGAAAGACATGACCGTGTACTCATACAGGCCATAGCGGGTGGTGAAAGCTGTTTTAGGAACATCTTCCTTGCGAATCTTGATTTGATGATAACCACTTCTCAAGTCAAGCTTAGAGAATACCACAGCTGCAGCTAGCTGATCGAAGAGATCATTAATCCGCAGAAGGGGATATTTATTCTTGATGGTTTTAGCATTGAGAGCCCGATAGTCAACACAAAGTCTATCAGTCTTGTCTCGCTTCTTCACAAAGAGGGTTGGGCTACCCCAAGAAGAGGTACTGTGTTGAATGAAACCCAACTTCTCTTGTTCATCAAGCTGACGTTTGAGTTCAGCCAACTCAGCAGGACCCATTTTATAAGGCCGCTTGGAGATAGGAGCCGTTCCAGGTTCAAGCTCAATTACAAACTCAACCTCACGATCCGGAGGCATACAGCAACTCTTGGAAAGACATCGGGAACTCACAGACCACGGAACACTCTGAATAGCTTCCATAACATCATCATTCGAGCCGCCAAAGAGAAAAGCTGAATAGCGAGTCGACTTGGAGAATAGACTATATGGCCTTGAGAATTTTCGGAAGAAACCGAGCGTTCAGCACAATCAATCACAGCTGCATTTGCTGTCAACCAATCCATGCCCAAGATAACATCAATGTCAGAACTGCCCAGAACAATTAAGGACGCCGAGAACGAAGAGCCACCAATCTCAATTTGATTGCCATGGCTGATTTTAGAAGCTGCCATTGTTGCTCCAGGAGAAAGGACCATTAACCGCTTAAGGAGAGGATCCATAGCTAACTCATTCTCATTTGCAAACTTGTGAGAAACAAAAGAATGCGATGCACCAGAATCAAACAAAACTCATGCAGGGACTGAGTTAACGGAAAGCATACCCATCACAAGTCCAGATGCATGCTCAGCTTGAGCGGCGTTGACATAGTTGGCACGAGCAACAGTAGACCCGGGCTTGGTGTTGATGTTGAGAGCCCGAGGTGGTGGTGCACGAACCAAAGGAGAGCTTGCCGCAGGTCTTGGAGGTGGTGGAGGAAGAGCTTTGTTTTTCAACGGACAGTTCCAGTTTTGATGCCCAGAGTTTCCACAAGTGTAACAAGCACCAGGTGGACGTGGAGCAACGTAGCCAGGGACTCCGCTAGGTGCTCCAGGGTAGTGGTGGTTGTAGTCCCTGGGAGCAGCAGTGAGGAAGTTTGGTGGCCTTGCCGCGTAGCTTGAAGGTCTTGGTGGAGCCGGGAGCAACGGTGGGGTGTTAGGAACCCAGACACGACGCTTAGAAGGAGTTGACATAGCTGAAGAGCTTGCTGCATCACGGTTGTGTTTCTTTGACTCCTCAAACACTTGCCTACTTGCTTCTTCCTGCAGAGCTGTATGCTGAAGTTCCAGAAAAGACGTCGGCCTTGCATGTGTGATTGCATATTTAATCGATGCATTGAGCCCTTGTCGGAACCTCTTTTGCTTCTTCTTGTCATCAGAGATCTCATCGGCACCATAACGAGAAAGGTTCATGAAGTTCCTGATGTAGGTATTGACATTGTCATTGCCCTGCTTGAGGTTGAGAAACACTTCCTTCATCCTCTCCATGACAATTTCTGGATGATCTTGCTCTTTGAAAGCTCTAGTGAACTGTCCCCAAGTAGGCTGAAAACCGGTCAGGTTGCCTTGTGTAATTCTCCCACCAAAGAGCTGCATCTCCCTTCAGAAGGTGAGTGGCACACTTTACCCATTCTTGCTCAGGAACATCAGTAGTCACCAGTAACCTTGACATCTCACGCAACCAATCATCAGCATCAAGTGGTTGATCGGACACATCAAATTGGCGTGGGTTGAACTTCAGGAAGCTTTTGATGTCTCCTCGCTTGGGAGGTGGAGGTAGCGGAACAAACTCATTCCTCCTGACACTTTCTTCAAAACGCTGCTGGTTCTGCTGCATTGCTGCCAAGGCATTGGCGATGCTTGACAACGCGGCCCCCAGTTCAGGTGGTATGTCCTCCTCAGAACGGCGTGGTGGTGCCATCCTATGATTGATATAAAACTCAAGTCAGTACTATAATGGAGAATAATAATAATCCAAAATAGTACCAAGATGGAATTAACCAATATTAAAGGATACAATTTACTAAGATGATATTAAAATATCAACAAGGTTCAAAGCACCTCTAAGATATTGAGCATATCGCACACGACTGAAAAGGAGTGTGGTACACAACTATCAAAGAAAAATTTTCCGCAAATTTCGGCATTAAAATACCAATAGATGTGCAAAATCACTTAACGAATCAAGATTAGTAACTCTACCAATTCAATATACAAGAGCGAATGATAAAAGTAGTGGTATGGTCGCGACTCCATCCCGCACTCAAATCATTACTCCGCACATGAATAAGTAGAACACATATCCCAACACCTTCTTCTCGCGATGAACCTAAAGATTAGTAACTACGGAAACGAACACCCCAAACAGGATAACGTCGGGTAACAAAGAGTAAGACAGATCGTGGCGGTATACAACAAATCAGATAGATCGCGTCGGTTTGCAAAAGCCTGTCGGTATGGAATATACCAACAGTTGATAACCAAAGGCAGATTGTGATAACAAGTTGGATGCAACAGATAGACAAGGAATTACACACACACACACTCACACACACACACAACCTATGGTACTACGGAACCCAGAACACGTGAATCCTAGTTTGAATTTTAAGAAGAGGATTGAAAACGTTACACTTCCTTACCAGAAAAGGGTGGGTGGGTGGGTAAGAAGAAAAGTGGAAGCAGTCCTACTCTCGCATTTTGTTTTTCCCTAGTATACATAGCTACCAAAATATTTGCTAGACTAACGACCATTTGGCTGAGACCCTGAAGGGCGGGATGGCTCTGATACCAATTGTAACTACCTCGGTGAATTACGCTCTTAGTTACAAGCCTGGATGAGCGGAAATGGTTAAAATAATGCAATTGGGGCCCAAATGCCACTCACAGGTATACCTTTCGGCCGTCCTAACCATTTCCAAACATCGGGACAAGAACGAGCGGCATAATCGGCAGGCGAAGGGATCAACTACATACACAAATGAGTATGTATGCAAGCCACCATACAACAGTCCTCAGAGCCATTCCATCTAAAAGAAATAGAAATATTGCAACGCCATACGGCAAGATCCAAATATCCTAGATAGATATAATAGTTTAGGATATCTCCTCATACATCAAACATCAGTGTCGGTGAGCGGAAAACAAGATCCGAGTACGGATAAGAAGCAAATCGGCATAAGATGCCCCAAAAATAAACACATCCCGCCCACAGATCTCACGGATCCCCGTTCCCGGAATCTCTACACCGAGTGATCGTTGCCAACAACGTCCGTCTCCTCCACCCAGTATCCATCTTGCGACCTTACCTGTTCATCTGAATCAAACGATTTATCGTGTGAGACCCTAGGGTACTCAGCAAGTCTTTATGCCTCTAAAGGGGACACAACCTGGGGTGACGCAATTGCAGCAAAAGATAAACCCTAACAATTCTATAGATACTCGCTATCCATCCGCCTAACGAAAGATAGACGGATGTCTGTGAATTGATAACAACAGTTATAACGGTAATATTAACAGATCCATCCTCCTCCTCGCTTACCAACGAGGAAGCGGACGAACAACCCTCCCATCCGTTGGTAGTTTTATTATCCATTCCATGAGTGTTGTACTATTTACTAGTCAGGTACTTAGTCAAATTAAAAGCGGTACTTTAGTTATACTTGTCTATGATCGAGAAACTGTGCTCCAAGTCGTCCATAACCGCGGACACGGCTTTCAGAAAGTTTTACCCTGCAGGGGTGCACAAATAGCAACACACACTCGATCAACCTCGGAAAAACCAAATCAAAACCCAACGAGGCATTCACGACAAAGCGATCACAGGATTCAGAAATATTTCAGGGGCCACCCATTAAGCTACCCGCGAAGTTGGCGGATCGAGCGGACTCAAGGTTTGCGTCAATGGCTGTAATTTGGGAACCGAAAGTGTGGTGGGCTTGTCGATACATGAAAACACTCCGCTTACCTAAGCAGTCAGGTGCTCCTCGCACAATCTTAAATAAAGCGATAAAGCATGGCATAAGTACAGAATAGTAATAAAGCCCCAAACTACTTTGTGGCCCCAAGAAATAAGAATGAATCAAGCTACAGCTCGGGGGTTCATAAGCCTCCCGGATGTGGATAGCGAATATTCAAGGAACAGGAATCAAGTACTCGGGGTCCCTACAGGACACAAGTGAGCATGAAAAACCAAATAGCAGATATTGCTCACGGTGCCACTTTCATTAGTTATCCGATTACTACTCAGGTTAAGTTGTTTAGGTACCTCGTTATCCATCAGACACTCACATACCCTACACATGCTGTTCTACGACCCGCATGGCTCAAACAACTCCTGTAGTAATGGCTCATGGGATGGAGGAACAAGCTTCGGTGGGGTTTAAAAGTAAAGGCTATGCAATACTTGGGATTCAGTTTAATGCAATCGCAACTCAATGATGCAAGAATAAGATAGAGGCAATAGGTACTATATGTATGCAAGCATGTGGTAGTGCTTGCCTGGCAGCTCAGTTGAAGCGAGAGAAGGGTCTGGGTAGTGCTCACAGGTTTCTTGATATATCCCTTTCAGTCTATTCAAGAAGAACCAAACAAACAAGGGCCAACATAAATAAAGTGCACAAGCATATGAATAAAATGCGACAAGCAAACAATCATGCCATGATGAATGATGCACAATTTGCATGGCAATAAAGTAGCATGGCATGGGTGAGGTGTGGAATACAAGAAATAAACAATTTATGGTGTTGTAGTCACCTTTTATCCTCAAATAAGTTGCTGTATACTTTATATTTATATGATGCATGATGCAATTCAGAACATGGAATGCATAAACAGAAAGGTCTCGTCGAGCTGATCATTTTAGACATATTATTTGTCAAATTTGGAGTTATAAAACAAAAGTTATTAATTAATTAAGGCAAAGGCATTTTATTGTAATTTTAATCAACTTGAAATTTAAAGTGTTCAAAGTATATTTTGAAGGGCATAATTGAATTCCTCACATTTTTCTGATTTCAAAACATATATTATTTGTTTTATTTGGAATAATATCTGAAAAGTTATTTAAAAACAGATTTGAATTTGAATTTAAAACAAATTGAAAAGATTTAAATTAAAACAGAAAAGAACAGAAACTTTTGTTACTCAGCCTAGCCACAGGTCACCTAGCCTGGCCATTGGACAAGTGGGGCCAGGAGAATGACAGGTGGGGCTGCGGCTGAGCACGGTTATGGCTCGAAAACAGAGGGACCTCTCTGCAAAAAGCTAGTGCGGCTGACAGGTGGGGCTAGCGAGTACCGCGGGTTGAACGAGAGAAAAACGGAGGGGCTAACTGCAAAACAGCGCCGCGGTACTGTTCTTAGTCTCCACGGTCTGACGGAAAACCGCGCGTGGTGCAGAGTGGGGGGAATCGAACACGGGTCGCGGCCGTCCGCGCTGATGGGGCTAGCCAGTGCGGCTGGCTCGGGGAGGTTGCTAGGAGGGGGATGGGCGGCTAGATGAGGTTCTTCGCGACGCGACGACGCAGAGGACGACGCGACGCCGACGCCTTCGAGCGACGTTTCGGCGAGAACAGGGAGTCATGGCGAGGACGGAGGTGTCAGGGAGAAGGAGGAGCTCACCGGGAGGTTGTTGGTGCGGTCGGATCGGGCAGAGGAGCAGCGGATCGACGACGAGGCTGGCGGTCCGGCGATCTAGGGTTTCGGCGAGCGGTGATGGTCCTGGTGGTTCTGGTCCTCCTCCTCCTCGCTGGTACGTACAGGACGAAGCAGGGGAGGGTCCTTGGTCTTCCTCGACACCCAGAGCACCTCGCCACCGGCTGCAATAGGGGGGAACGGTGGAGACCGACGGTGGCCGGCGATGGGGTAGGTGGTTGTAGGGGAAGGCAGGGAGAAAGGGGAGCGGCCTGGGGAGATCTGGGGAGGCAGAGGAGAGCCGTGCAGGAAAGGAAAAAGGAGGGAGGGAGGAGGAGCAGCCGTGGCAGGGGGTAGATGAGGGTGGCTCGGTGCCACCTTTTTCCTCTCCTCCTCACGTGCTCGGGCTGGACGGCAGGGGCAGAGGGGGGGTAGATGGAGGCTGCCAGGTGGGGTCAGGGCAAGGACAAGGAGGGGTAGGCTCGGGTGGGGCTGCTGTGGCAGAGAGAGAGAGAGAGAGAGGGGTGGCATGGAGCTAGGGTTGGAGTAGGAGTAGTGGCTCGGGTTAGGGCTTGGGGTGGATGGTAGCTAGGTGGGGCCAGGGTGGCCAGGTGGGGCCTGCAAGGCAAAGAGGAGAGAGGCCGAGAGAGAGAGTATGTGGGTAGCTAGGGTTAGCTAGAGAGGGCATCGGGTTAGGGTTTGGTTTAGGGTTGGGATAGATCATGGTGGTAGGGTTTAGAGATAGAAAAAGAGAGAGGGGGGGTAGAAGGAGATTAGGGTTTAGAAGAACTAGGCTAGGAGAGAAAAGAGAGAAAGAAAAGAATAAGCCTCATATGATCATGCATAAGAGTTTTAATTAAAAGAAAATGATATGGGTGAGATAATGGGGTGATGGGATGGATGGAGATGGGTGTAGGGTTTTGCCATGAACCAAATAAGATCAAACAAGAAGAGGGGTAGAGAGAGATGGGAGATGATCCACTCAAAGATTCAAAAAAAAAATCCAAAAGACTAGAATGTGGTGGTTCTTGCATGGCACATGCAAAATAATTAATGCCATGTTTATTCCTGTGAAAACAATTATATTAACATGGCGTTATTCTTATGCATTCCCAAAAGTGGAATATAGCCAAGCAAAAGAATTTGAAGGAATGCTCCATGTGGAGTAGAAGAGGATGACCATATTTGAATAAAAATGGGACTTGCTAGTGTGTATGTGCCACTAGGTATTTAGTAAGCCCAAAAATATCCCAACATGAGCATAAACCCCAAATCAACCCATATGGAAGCTAGAAAAGGGTTCCACTCACAAGGCATGCAAAGGTGGCCATGTGGAGCATGTGGGGATAGAATTAGATCCATCCCAACCCACATGAGCTAGAGGTAAACCAATAAGTTGTAATGCTCATATATGGTGGAATGGTGGAATGATGGGGTGATGACAAGAAAGGTGGTGGAGTTAATAAAAGATATGCCCCCAACTCAACTTGGGCATTAAACAATATATCAATAACCAAATACAATATATCAAGAGGCAAAATACAATTAATAATGCATAAGAGATAAGAACCAAAACAAAAGGGTTTTATATGATGCTCAAATGCAAGGTGGCATGATGACATGAGCATGATATAATTATGATGCAACACTTATATATATGAAGTAGCCATTATATTACTAAACCAAGTAGCATTACAATTGTTAGACAATTGGGATGCTACAACTCTCCCCCACTAAACAGGAATCTCGCCCCGAGATTCTAGGACGAAGAAGAAGACACAAAGAGGGTAGGAAACTTGGCACAGAGCTCATCTTCACGTTCCCAAGTGGCTTCATCAACGGAATGGTGCGACCACTGCACCTTGCAGATCTTGATGGACTTGTTGCGAGTCCTTCTTTCTGCGACTTCCAGGATTTTTGTGGGGTGTTCTTGATAAGACAGGTCTTCTTGGAGATTGATAAGCTCATGGTCCACGGTCCTGCCGGGATCCTTGAAGCACTTCTTGAGTTGAGAGATGTGGAAAACATCATGGACCTTGAGTTTTTCCGGGAGCTCAAGAGCATAAGCAACTTCTCCTCTTCTTCCACGAATTTTGAATGGACCGATGTATCTAGGAGCCAGCTTTCCTTTGATACCAAAACGGTGCGTGCCTCTCATGGGAGTGACACGAAGGTAAACGAGATCACCAGGGACATACTCCATGTCCGTGTGCTTTCTGTCATAATTGCTCTTCTGGCGACTTTGAGCAATCTTCAGATTTTCAAGAATGATGTGAACCTTCTCCTCCGCTTGAGTTACAATGTCAGGGCCAAACAATATTCTTTCTCCTGCACCCGACCAACCAATCGGAGTTCTGCATTTGCGACCATAGAGAGCCTCAAATGGTGCCATCTTTAGACTTTTCTGGAAGCTATTGTTGTAGGAGATATGCCCCCAACTCAACTTGGGCATTAACCAATATATCAATAACCAAATACAATATATCAAGAGGCAAAATACAATTAATAATGCATAAGAGATAAGAACCAAAACAAAAGGGTTTGATATGATGCTCAAATGCAAGGTGGCATGATGACATGAGCATGATATAATTATGATGCAACACTTATATATATGAAGTAGCCATTATATTACTAAACCAAGTAGTATTACAATTGTTAGACAATTGGGATGCTACAAACATACATGCAATGACACTGGGTGGATCATGTGTGGTTTGTTTAGAAGAACAGACATGTAATGACTCTAGTTGTTGTTCATGAAAAGAACACACATGCAATGACACTAGTGGATCCATGTGTGGTTTGTGAAAAGAACAGACATGCAATCACACTAGGTGGATCCATGTGTGGTTTGTTTAGAGGAACAGACATGCAATGACACTGGGTGGATCCATGTGTGGTTTTTTTAGAAGAACAGACATGCAATGAATCTAGTTGTGGTTCATGAAAAGAACACGCATGCAATGACACTGGTGGATCCATGTGTGGTTTGTGAAAAGAACAGACATGCAATCACACTAGGTGGATCCATGTGTGGTTTGTTTAGAGGAACAGACATATAATCACACTGGGTGTGGTTCATGAAAATAATAGACATGCAATGACACTGGGTGGAACCATGTGTGGTTTGTTTACAAGAACAGACATGCAATGAAACTGGGTATGGTTCATGAGAAGAACATACATACAATCACACTAGGTGGATCCATGTGTGGTTTGTTTAGAAGAACAGACATGCAATGACTCTAGCTGTGGTTCATGAAAAGATAACACATGCAATGACACTGGTGGATCCATGTGTGGTTTATTTAGAAGAACATACATGCAATGACAATGGTTGTGGTTCCATGTGTGGTTTGTGAAAAGAAGAGACATGCAATCACACTAGGTGGATCCATGTGTGGTTTGTGAAAAGAACAAACATGCAATCACACTAGGTGTTTCCATGTGTGGTTTGTTTAGAGGAATAGACATGCAATGACACTGGGTGTGGTTCATGAGAAGAACACACATGCAATGACATTGGTGGATCCTTGTGTGGTTTGTGAGAAGAACATACATGCAATTACACAGGCTGTGGTTCATGAGAAGAACACACATGCAATGACACTGGTGGATCCATGTGTGGTTTGTTTAGAGGAACAGACATGCAATGATGCTGGCTGTGGTTCCATGTGTGGTTTGTGAAAAGAACAGACATGCAATCACACTAGGTGGATCCATGTGTGGTTTGTGTAAAGAACAGACATACAATCACACTAGGTGGATCCATGTGTGGTTTGTTTAGAGGAACAGACATGCAATGACACTAGGTGTGGTTCATGAGAAGAACACACATGCAATGACACTGGTGGATCCTTGTGTAGTTTGTGAGAAGGATATACATGCAATGACACTAGGTGTGGTTCATGAGAAGAACAGACATGCAATGACACTGCTGGATCCATATGTGGTTTGTGGAAGGAACACACATCAATGACTCTAGATGTGGTTCATGAAAAGAATAGACATGCAATCACACTAGGTGGATCCATGTGTGGTTTGTGAAAAGAACAGACATGCAATCACACTAGGTGGATCCATGTGTGGTTTGTTTAGAGGAACATACATGCAATGACACTGGGTGGATCCATGCGTGGTTTGTGAAAAGAACAGACATGCGATCACACTAGGTGGATCCATGTGTGGTTTGTTAGAGGAACAGACATGCAATCACACTAGGTGGATCCATGTGTGGTTTGTTTAGAAGAACACACATGCAATGACTCTAGTTGTGGTTCATGAGAAGAACAGACATGCAATGACACTGGTGGATCCATATGTGCTTTGTGGAAGGAATAGACATGCAATGACTCTAGCTGTGGTTCATGAAAAGAACATACATGCAATCACACTAGGTGGATCCATGTGTGGTTGGTTTAGAGGAACAAACATGCAATGACACTGGTGGATCCATCTGTGGTTTGTGAGAATAACATACATGCAATGACACTGGGTGGATCCATGTGTGGTTTGTTTAGAGGAACAGACATGCAATGACACTGGTGGATCCATGTGTGGTTTGTTTAGAGGAACACACATGCAATGACACTGGCTGTGGTTCATGAAAAGAACACACATGCAATGACACTGGTGGATCCATGTGTGGTTTGTGAAAAGAACAGACATGCAATGACACTCGGTGGATCCATGTGTTTTTTTTAGAGGAACATACATGCAATGACACTGGGTGTGATTCATGAGAAGAACACACATGCAATGACACTGGTTGATCCTTGTGTGGTTTGTGAGAAGAACATACATGCAATGACACTGGTTATGGTTCATGAGAAGAACACACATGCAATGATACTGGTGGATCCATGTGTGGTTTGTTTAGAGGAACAAACATGCAATGACACTCTCTGTGGTTCATGAGAAGAACAGACATGCAATCACACTAGGTGGATCCATGTGTGGCTTGTTTAGAAGAATAGACATGCACTGACTCTAGCTGTGGTTCATGAAAAGAACATACATGCAATGACACTGGTGGATCCATGTGTGGTTTGTTTAGAAGAACATACATGCAATGACACTGGCTGTGGTTCCATGTGTGGTTTGTGAAAAGAAGAAACATGCAATCACACTAGGTGGATCCATGTGTGGTTTGTGAGAAGAACATACATGCAATAAAACTGGCTGTGGTTCATGAGAAGAACACACATGCAATGACACTGGTGGATCCATGTGTGGTTCATGAAAAGAACAGACATGCAATCACACTAGGTGGATCCATGTGTGGTTTGTTTAGAGGAATAGACATGCAATGACACTCGGTGTGGTTCATGAGAAGAACACACATGCAAAGACACTAGTGGGCCCTTGTGTGGTTTGTGAGAAGAACATACATGCAATGACACTGGCTGTGGTTCATGAGAAGAACACACATGCAATGACACTGGTGGATCCATATGTGGTTTGTTTAGAGGAATAGACATGCAATCACACTGGGTGTGGTTCATGAGAAGAACAGACATGCAATGACACTGGTGGATCCATATGTGGTTTGTGGAAGGAACACACATGCAATGACTCTAGCTGTGGTTCATGAAAAGAACAGACATGCGATCACACTAGGTGGATCCATGTGTGCTTCCTGAGAAGAACACACATGCAATGACACTGGGTGGATCCATGCGTGGTTTGTTTAGAGGAACATACATGTAATGACACTAGGTGGATCCATGTGTGGTTTATTAGAGGAACAGACATGCAATCACACTAGGTGGATCCATGTGTGGTTTGTTTAGAAGAACACACATGAAATGACTCTAGTTGTGGTTCATGAGAAGAACAGACATGCAATGACACTAGTGGATCCATATGTGGTTTGTCGAAGGAACAGACATGCAATGACTCTAGTTGTGGTTCATGAAAAGAACATACATGCAATCACACTAGGTGGATCCATGTGTGGTTTGTTTAGCGGAACAGACATGCAATGACACTGGTGGATCCATGTGTGGTATGTGAGAATAACATACATGCAAAGACACTGGGTGGACCCATGTGTGGTTTGTTTAGAGGAACATACATGCAATGACACTGGCGGATCCATGTGTGGTTTGTTTTGAGGAACACACATGCAATGACACTGGCTGTGCTTCATGAAAAGAACACACATGCAATGACACTGGTGGATCCATGTGTGGTTTTTGAAAAGAACAGACATGCAATGACACTGGGTGGATCCATGTGTGGTTTGTTTAGAGGAACAGACATGCAATGACACTGGGTGTGGTTCATGAGAAGAACACACATGCAATGACACTAGTGGATCCTTGTGTGGTTTCTGAGAAGAACATACACGCAATGACACTGGCTGTGGTTCATGAGAAGAACACACATGCAATGACACTGGTGGATCCATGTGTGGTTTGTTTAGAGGAACAAACATGCAATGCCACTGTCTATGGTTCATGATAAGAACAGACATGCAATCATAATAGGTGGATCCATGTGTGGTTTGTTTAGAAGAATAGACATGCACTGACTCTAGCTGTGGTTCATGAAAAGAACATACATGCAATGACACTGGTGGATCCATGTGTGGTTTGTTTAGAAGAACATACATGCAATGACACTGGTGGATCCATGTGTGGTTTGTTTAGAAGAACATACATGCAATCACACTAGGTGGATCCATGTGTGGTTTGTGAAAAGAACAGACATGCAATCACACTAGGTGGATCCATGTGTGGTTTGTTTAGAGGAACGAACATGCAATGACACTCGGTGTGGTTCATGAGAAGAACACACATGCAAAGACACTAGTGGGTCCTTGTGTGGTTTGTGAGAAGAACATACATGCAATGACACTAGCTGTGGTTAATGAGAAGAACACACATGCAATGACACTGGTGGATCCATATGTGGTTTGTCTAGAGGAATAAACATGCAATCACACTAGGTGTGGTTCATGAGAAGAACAGACATGCAATGACACTGGTGGATCCATATGTGGTTTGTGGAAGGAACACACATGCAATGACTCTAGCTGTGGTTCATGAAAAGAACAGACATGCAATCACACTAGGTGGATCCATGTGTGCTTCCTGAGAAGAACACACCTGCAATGACACTGGGTGGATCCATGTGTGGTTTGTTTAGAGGAACAGACATGTAATGACACTAGGTGGATCCATGTGTGGTTTGTTAGAGGAACAGACATGCAATCACACTAGGTGGATCCATGTGTGGTTTGTTTAGAAGAACACACATGCAATGACTCTAGTTGTGGTTCATGAGAAGAACAGATATGCAATGACACTGGTGGATCCATATGTGGTTTGTGGAAGGAACAGACACGCAATGACTCTAGCTGTGGTTCATGAAAAGAACATACATGCAATCACACTAGGTGGATCCATGTGTGGTTTGTTTAGGGGAACAGACATGCAATGACACTGGTGGATCCATGTGTGGTATGTGATAATAACATACATGCAAAGACACTGGGTGGATCCATGTGTGGTTTGTTTAGAGGAACATACATGCAATGACACTGGTGGATCCATGTGTGGTTTGTTTAGAGGAACACACATGTAATGACACTGGCTGTGCTTCATGAAAAGAACACACATGCAATGACACTGGTGGATCCATGTGTGGTTTGTGAAAAGAATAGACATGCAATAACACTGGGTGGATCCATGTGTGGTTTGTTTAGAGGAACAGACATGCAATGACACTGGGTGTGGTTCATGAGAAGAACACACATGCAATGATACTAGTGGGTCCTTGTGTGGTTTGTGAGAAGAACATACATGCACTGACACTGGCTGTGGTTCATGAGAAGAACACACATGCAATGACACTGGTGGATCCATGTGTGGTTTGTGAAAAGAACAAACATGCAATGACACTCGGTGGATCCATGTGTGGTTTGTTTAGAGGAACAGACATGCAATGACACAGGGTGTGATTCATGAGAAGAACACACATGCAATGACACTGGTTGATCCTTGTGTGGTTTGTGAGAAGAACATACATGCAATGACACTGGTTATGGTTCATGAGAAGAACACACATGCAATGACACTGGTGGATCCATGTGTGGTTTGTTTAGAGGAACAGACATGCAATGACACTGTCTGTGGTTCATGAGAAGAACAGACATGCAATCACACTAGGTGGATCCATGTGTGGTTTGTTTAGAAGAATAGACATGCACTGACTCTAGCTGTGGTTCATGAAAAGAACATACATGCAATGACACTGGTGGATCCATGTGTGGTTTGTTTAGAAGAACATACATGCAATGACACTGGCTGTGGTTCCATGTGTGGTTTGTGAAAAGAACATACATGTAATCACACTAGGTGGATGCATGTGTGGTTTGTTTAGAGGAATAGACATGCAATGACATGGGGTGTGGTTCATGAGAAGAACAGACATGCAATGACACTGGTGGATCCATATGTGGTTTGTGGTAGGAATAGACATGCAATGACTCTAGCTGTGGTTCATGGAAAGAACATACATGCAATCACACTAGGTGGATCCATGTGTGGTTGGTTTAGAGGAAGAAACATGCAATAACACTGGTGGATCCATCCGTGGTTTGTGAGAATAACATACATGCAATGACACTGGGTGGATCCATGTGTGGTTTGTTTAGAGGAACAGACATGCAATGACACTGGTGGATCCATGTGTGGTTCGTTTAGAGGAACACACATGCAATGACACTGGCTATGGTTCATGAAAAGAACACACATGCAATGACACTGGTGGATCCATGTGTGGTTTGTTTAGAGGAAAAGAAATGCAATGACACTGGGTGGATCCATGTGTGGTTTGTTTAGAATAACACACATGCAAAGACACTAGTTGTGGTTCATGAAAAGAACACACATGCAATGACACTGGTGGATCCATGTGTGGTTTGTGAAAAGAACAGACATGCAATCACACTAGGTGGAGCCATGTGTGGTTTGTTTAGAGGAACAGACATGCAATGACACTGGGTGTGGTTCATGAGAAGAACACACATGCAATGATACTAGTGGGTCCTTGTGTGGTTTGTGAGAAGAACATACATGCACTGACACTGGCTGTGGTTCATGAGAAGAACACACATGCAATGACACTGGTGGATCCATGTGTGGTTTGTTTAGAGGAACAAACATGTAATGACACTGTCTATGGTTCATGATAAGAACAGACATGCAATCATACTAGGTGGATCCATGTGTGGTTTCTTTAGAAGAACATACATGCAATGACTCTTCGTGTGGTTCATGAAAAGAACACACATGCAATGACACTGGTGGATCCATGTGTGGTTTGTTTAGAAGAACATACATGCAATGACACTGGTTGTGGTTCCATGTGTGGTTTGTGAAAAGAACAGACATGCAATCACACTAGGTGGATCCATGTGTGGTTTGTGAAAAGAATAGACATGTAATCACACTAGGTGGATCCATGTGTGGTTTGTTTAGAGGAACAGACATGCAATGACATGGGGTGTGGTTCATGAGAAGAACAGACATGCAATGACACTAGTGGATCCATATGTGGTTTGTGGAAGGAATAGACATGCAATGACTCTAGCTGTGGTTCATGGAAAGAACATACATGCAATCACACTAGGTGGATCCATGTGTGGTTGGTTTAGAGGAACAAACATGCAATAACACTGGTGGATCCATCTGTGGTTTGTGAGAATAACATACATGCAATGACACTGGGTGGATCCATGTGTGGTTTGTTTAGAGGAACAGACATGCAATGACACTGGTGGATCCATGTGTGGTTTGTTTAGAGGAACACACATGCAATGACACTGGCTGTGGTTCATGAAAAGAACACACATGCAATGACACTGGTGGATCCATGTGTGGTTTGTGAAAAGAACAGACATGCAATGACACTCGGTGGATCCATGTGTGGTTTGTTTAGAGGAACAGACATGCAATGACACAGGGTGTGATTCATGAGAAGAACACACATGCAATGACACTGGTTGATCCTTGTGTGGTTTGTGAGAAGAACATACATGCAATGACACTGGTTATGGTTCATGAGAAGAACACACATGCAATGACACTGGTGGATCCATGTGTGGTTTGTTTAGAGGAACAGACATGCAATGACACTGTCTGTGGTTCATGAGAAGAACAGACATGCAATCACACTAGGTGGATCCATGTGTGGTTTGTTTAGAAGAATAGACATGCACTGACTCTAGCTGTGGTTCATGAAAAGAACATACATGCAATGACACTGGTGGATCCATGTGTGGTTTGTTTAGAAGAACATACATGCAATGACACTGGCTGTGGTTCCATGTGTGGTTTGTGAAAAGAACAGACATGCAATCACACTAGGTGGATCCATGTGTGGTTTGTGAAAAGAACATACATGTAATCACACTAGGTGGATGCATGTGTGGTTTGTTTAGAGGAATAGACATGCAATGACATGGGGTGTGGTTCATGAGAAGAACAGACATGCAATGACACTGGTGGATCCATATGTGGTTTGTGGTAGGAATAGACATGCAATGACTCTAGCTGTGGTTCATGGAAAGAACATACATGCAATCACACTAGGTGGATCCATGTGTGGTTGGTTTAGAGGAAGAAACATGCAATAACACTGGTGGATCCATCCGTGGTTTGTGAGAATAACATACATGCAATGACACTGGGTGGATCCATGTGTGGTTTGTTTAGAGGAACAGACATGCAATGACACTGGTGGATCCATGTGTGGTTCGTTTAGAGGAACACACATGCAATGACACTGGCTATGGTTCATGAAAAGAACACACATGCAATGACACTGGTGGATCCATGTGTGGTTTGTGAAAAGAACAGACATGCAATGACACTCGATGGATCCATGTGCGGTTTGTTTAGAGGAACAAACATGCAATGACACTGAGTGTGATTCATGAGAAGAACACACATGCAATGACACTGGTTGATCCTTGTGTGGTTTGTGAGAAGAACATACATGCAATGACACTGGTTATGGTTCATGAGAAGAACACACATGCAATGACACTGGTGGATCCATGTGTGGTTTGTTTAGAGGAACACACATGCAATGTCACTGTCTGTGGTTCATGAGAAGAACAGACATGCAATCACACTAGGTGGATCCATGTGTGGTTTGTTTAGAAGAATAGATATGCACCGACTCTAGCTGTGGTTCATGAAAATAACATACATGCAATGACACTGGTGGATCCATGTGTGGTTTGTTTAGAAGAACATACATGCAATGACACTGGCTGTGGTTCCATGTGTGGTTTGTGAAAACAGACATGCAATCACACCAGGTGGATCCATGTGTGGTTTGTGAAAAGAACAAACATGCAATCACACTAGGTGGAGCCATGTGTGGTTTGTTTAGAGGAACAGACATGCAATGACACTCGGTGTGGTTCATGAGAAGAACACACATCTAAAGACACTAGTGGGTCATTGTGTGGTTTGTGAGAAGAACATACATGCAATGACACTGGCTGTGGTTCATGAGAAGAACACACATGCAATGACACTGGTGGATCCATATGTGGTTTGTTTAGAGGAATAGACATGCAATCACACTGGGTGTGGTTCATGAGAAGAACAAACATGCAATGACACTGGTGGATCCATATGTGGTTTGTGGAAGGAACACACATGCAATGACTCTAGCTGTGGTTCATGAAAAGAACAGACATGCAATCACAATAGGTGGATCCATGTGTGCTTCCTGAGAAGAACACACATGCAATGACACTGGGTGGATCCATGCGTGGTTTGTTTAGAGGAACAGATATGTAATGACACTAGGTGGATCCATGTGTGGTTTGTTAGAGGAACAAACATGCAATCACACTAGGTGGATCCATGTGTGGTTTGTTTAGAAGAACACACATGCAATGACTCTAGTTGTGGTTCATGAGAAGAATAGACATGCAATGACACTTGTGGATCCATATGTGGTTTGTGAAAGGAACAGACATGCAATGACTCTAGTTGTGGTTCATGAAAAGAACATACATGCAATCACACTAGGTGGATCCATGTGTGGTTGGTTTAGAGGAACATACATGCAATGACACTGGTGGATCCATGTGTGGTATGTGAGAATAACATACATGCAAAGAAACTGGGTGGATCCATGTGTGGTTTGTTTAGAGGAACAGACATGCAATGACACTGGTTGATCCTTGTGTGGTTTGTGAGAAGAACATACATGCAATGACACTGGTTATGGTTCATGAGAAGAACACACATGCAATGACACTGGTGGATCCATGTGTGGTTTGTTTAGAGGAACACACATGCAATGTCACTGTCTGTGGTTCATGAGAAGAACAGACATGCAATCACACTAGGTGGATCCATGTGTGGTTTGTTTAGAAGAATAGATATGCACCGACTCTAGCTGTGGTTCATGAAAATAACATACATGCAATGACACTGGTGGATCCATGTGTGGTTTGTTTAGAAGAACATACATGCAATGACACTGGCTGTGGTTCCATGTGTGGTTTGTGAAAAGAACAGACATGCAATCACACCAGGTGGATCCATGTGTGGTTTGTGAAAAGAACAGACATGCAATCACACTAGGTGGAGCCATGTGTGGTTTGTTTAGAGGAACAGACATGCAATGACACTCGGTGTGGTTCATGAGAAGAACACACATCCAAAGACACTAGTGGGTCATTGTGTGGTTTGTGAGAAGAACATACATGCAATGACACTGGCTGTGGTTCATGAGAAGAACACACATGCAATGACACTGGTGGATCCATATGTGGTTTGTTTAGAGGAATAGACATGCAATCACACTGGGTGTGGTTCATGAGAAGAACAGACATGCAATGACACTGGTGGATCCATATGTGGTTTGTGGAAGGAACACACATGCAATGACTCTAGCTGTGGTTCATGAAAAGAACAGACATGCAATCACACTAGGTGGATCCATGTGTGCTTCCTGAGAAGAACACACATGCAATGACACTGGGTGGATCCATGCGTGGTTTGTTTAGAGGAACAGATATGTAATGACACTAGGTGGATCCATGTGTGGTTTGTTAGAGGAACAAACATGCAATCACACTAGGTGGATCCATGTGTGGTTTGTTTAGAAGAACACACATGCAATGACTCTAGTTGTGGTTCATGAGAAGAATAGACATGCAATGACACTTGTGGATCCATATGTGGTTTGTGAAAGGAACAGACATGCAATGACTCTAGCTGTGGTTCATGAAAAGAACATACATGCAATCACACTAGGTGGATCCATGTGTGGTTTGTTTAGAGGAACAGACATGCAATGACACTGGTGGATCCATGTGTGGTATGTGAGAATAACATACATGCAAAGAAACTGGGTGGATCCATGTGTGGTTTGTTTAGAGGAACATACATGCAATGACACTGGTGGATCCATGTGTGGTTTGTTTAGAGGATCACGCATGCAATGACACTGGTTGTGCTTCATGAAAAGAACACACATGCAATGACACTGGTGGATCCATGTGTGGTTTGTGAAAATAATAGACATGCAATGACACTCGGTGGATCCATGTGTGGTTTGTTTAGAGGAACAGACATGCAATGACACTGGGTGTGGTTCATGGAAAGAACATACATGCAATCACACTAGGTGGATCCATGTGTGGTTGGTTTAGAGGAACAAACATGCAATAACACTGGTGGATCCATCCATGGTTTGTGAGAATAACATACATGCAATGACACTGGGTGGATCCATGTGTGGTTTGTTTAGAGGAACAGACATGCAATGACACTGGTGGATCCATGTGTGGTTCGTTTAGAGGAACACACATGCAATGACACTGGCTATGGTTCATGAAAAGAACACACATGCAATGACACTGGTGGATCCATGTGTGGTTTGTGAAAAGAACAGACATGCAATGACACTCGATGGATCCATGTGCGGTTTGTTTAGAGGAACAAACATGCAATGACACTGAGTGTGATTCATGAGAAGAACACACATGCAATGACACTGGTTGATCCTTGTGTGGTTTGTGAGAAGAACATACATGCAATGACACTGGTTATGGTTCATGAGAAGAACACACATGCAATGACACTGGTGGATCCATGTGTGGTTTGTTTAGAGGAACACACATGCAATGTCACTGTCTGTGGTTCATGAGAAGAACAGACATGCAATCACACTAGGTGGATCCATGTGTGGTTTGTTTAGAAGAATAGATATGCACCGACTCTAGCTGTGGTTCATGAAAATAACATACATGCAATGACACTGGTGGATCCATGTGTGGTTTGTTTAGAAGAACATACATGCAATGACACTGGCTGTGGTTCCATGTGTGGTTTGTGAAAAGAACAGACATGCAATCACACCAGGTGGATCCATGTGTGGTTTGTGAAAAGAACAAACATGCAATCACACTAGGTGGAGCCATGTGTGGTTTGTTTAGAGGAACAGACATGCAATGACACTCGGTGTGGTTCATGAGAAGAACACACATCTAAAGACACTAGTGGGTCATTGTGTGGTTTGTGAGAAGAACATACATGCAATGACACTGGCTGTGGTTCATGAGAAGAACACACATGCAATGACACTGGTGGATCCATATGTGGTTTGTTTAGAGGAATAGACATGCAATCACACTGGGTGTGGTTCATGAGAAGAACAAACATGCAATGACACTGGTGGATCCATATGTGGTTTGTGGAAGGAACACACATGCAATGACTCTAGCTGTGGTTCATGAAAAGAACAGACATGCAATCACAATAGGTGGATCCATGTGTGCTTCCTGAGAAGAACACACATGCAATGACACTGGGTGGATCCATGCGTGGTTTGTTTAGAGGAACAGATATGTAATGACACTAGGTGGATCCATGTGTGGTTTGTTAGAGGAACAAACATGCAATCACACTAGGTGGATCCATGTGTGGTTTGTTTAGAAGAACACACATGCAATGACTCTAGTTGTGGTTCATGAGAAGAATAGACATGCAATGACACTTGTGGATCCATATGTGGTTTGTGAAAGGAACAGACATGCAATGACTCTAGTTGTGGTTCATGAAAAGAACATACATGCAATCACACTAGGTGGATCCATGTGGTTGGTTTAGAGGAACATACATGCAATGACACTGGTGGATCCATGTGTGGTATGTGAGAATAACATACATGCAAAAGCTGGGTGGATCCATGTGTGGTTTGTTTAGAGGAAGACATGCAATGACTCTAGTGGTTGATCCTTGTGTGGTTTGTGAGAAGAACATACATGCAATGACACTGGTTATGGTTCATGAGAAGAACACACATGCAATGACACTGGTGGATCCATGTGTGGTTTGTTTAGAGGAACACACATGCAATGTCACTGTCTGTGGTTCATGAGAGGAATAGACATGCAATGACACTGGGTGGATCCATTTGTGGTTTTTTTAGAAGAATAGACATGCAATGTCTCTATCTGTGGTTCATGAAAATAACACACATGCAATGACACTGGTGGATCCGTGTGTGGTTTGTTTAGAAGAACATACATGCAATGACACTGGCTGTGGTTCCATGTGTGGTTTGTGAAAAGAACAGACATGTAATCACACTAGGTGGATCCATGTGTGGTTTGTGAAAAGAACAGACATGCAATCACACTAGGTGGATCCATGTGTGATTTGTTTAGAGGAACAGACATGCAATGACACTGGGTGTGGTTCATGAGAAGAACACACATGCAATGACACTGGTGGATCCTTGTGTGGTTTGTGAGAAGAACATACATGCAATGACACTGGCTGTGGTTCATGAGAATAACACATATGCAATGACACTAGTGGATCCATGTGTGGTTTGTTTAGAGGAACAGACATGCAATCACACTGGGTGTGGTTCATGAGAAGAACAGACATGCAATGACACTAGTGGATCCATTTGTGGTTTGTGGAAGGAACACACATGCAATGACTCTAGCTGTGGTTCATGAAAAGAACTGACATGCAATCACACTAGGTGGATCCATGTGTGCTTGGTGAGAAGAACAAACATGCAAAGACCCGGGGTGGATCCATGGGTGGTTTGTTTAGAGGACAGATATGTAATGACACTAGGTGGATCCATGTGTGGTTTGTTAGAGGAACAAACATGCAATCACACTAGGTGGATCCATGTGTGGTTTGTTTAGAAGAACACACATGCAATGACTCTAGTTGTGGTTCATGAGAAGAATAGACATGCAATGACACTTGTGGATCCATATGTGGTTTGTGAAAGGAACAGACATGCAATGACTCTAGCTGTGGTTCATGAAAAGAACATACATGCAATCACACTAGGTGGATCCATGTGTGGTTTGTTTAGAGGAACAGACATGCAATGACACTGGTGGATCCATGTGTGGTATGTGAGAATAACATACATGCAAAGAAACTGGGTGGATCCATGTGTGGTTTGTTTAGAGGAACATACATGCAATGACACTGGTGGATCCATGTGTGGTTTGTTTAGAGGATCACGCATGCAATGACACTGGCTGTGCTTCATGAAAAGAACACACATGCAATGACACTGGTGGATCCATGTGTGGTTTGTGAAAATAATAGACATGCAATGACACTCGGTGGATCCATGTGTGGTTTGTTTAGAGGAACAGACATGCAATGACACTGGGTGTGGTTCATGAGAAGAACACACATGCAATGACACTAGTGGATCCTTGTGTGGTTTGTGAGAAGAACATACATGCAATGACACTGGCTGTGGTTCATGAGAAGAACACACATGCAATGACACTGGTGGATCCATATGTGGTTTGTTTAGAGGAACAGACATGCAATGACACTGTCTATGGTTCATGAGAAGAACAGACATGCAATCATACTAGGTGGATCCATGTGTGGTTTCTTTAGAAGAACATGCATGCAATGACTCCAGGTGTGGTTCATGAAAAGAACACACATGCAATGACATTGGTGGATCCATGTGTGGTTTGTTTAGAAGAACATACATGCAATGACACTGGCTGTGGTTCCATGTGTGGTTTGTGAAAAGAACAGACATGCAATCACACTCGATGGATCCAGGTGTGGTTTGTGAAAAGAACAGACATGCAATCACACTAGGTGGATCCATGTGTGGTTTGTTTAGATGAACATACATGCAATGACATGGGGTGTGGTGCATGAGAAGAACACACATGCAATGACACTGGTGGATCCTTGTGTGGTTTGTGAGAAGAACATACATGCAATGACACTGGCTGTGGTTCATGGGAAGAACATACATGCACTGACACTAGTTGTGGTTCATGAGAAGAACACACATGCAATGACACTGGTGGATCCATGTGTGGTTTGTTTAGAGGAACTGACATGCAATGACACTGTCTATGGTTCATGATAAGAACAGACATGCAATCATACTAGGTGGATCCATGTGTGGTTTCTTTAGAAGAACAGACATGCAATGACTCTAGGTGTGGTTCATGAAAAGAACACACATGCAATGACACTGGTGGATCCATGTGTGGTTTGTTTAGAAGAACATACATGCAATGACACTGGCTGTGGTTCCATGTGTGCTTTGTGAAAAGAACAGACATGCAATCACACTAGGTGGATCCATGTGTGGTTTGTGAAAAGAACAGACATGCAATCACACTAGGTGGATCCATGTGTGGTTTGTTTAGAGGAACATACATGCAATGACATGGGGTGTGGTTCATGAGAAGAACAGACATGCAATGACACTGGTGGATCCATATGTGGTTTGTGGAAGGAATAGACATGCAATGACTCTAGCTGTGGTTCATGAAAAGAACATACATGCAATCACACTAGGTGGATCCATGTGTGGTTGGTTTAGAGGAACAAACATGCAATGACACTGGTGGATCCATCCGTGGTTTGTGAGAATAACATACATGCAATGACAGTGGGTGGATCCATGTGTGGTTTGTTTAGAGGAACAGACATGCAATGACACTGGTGGATCCATGTGTGGTTCGTTTAGAGGAACACACATGCAATGACACTGGCTGTGGTTCATGAAAAGAACACACATGCAATGACACTGGTGGATCCATGTGTGGTTTGTGAAAAGAACAGACATGCAATGACACTCGGTGGATCCATGTGTGGTTTGTTTAGAGGAACAAACATGCAATGACACTGAGTGTGATTCATGAGAAGAACACACATGCAATGACACTGGTTGATCCTTGTGTGGTTTGTGAGAAGAACATACATGCAATGACACTGGTTATGGTTCATGAGAAGAACACACATGCAATGACACTGGTGGATCCATGTGTGGTTTGTTTAGAGGAACAAACATGCAATGTCACTGTCTGTGGTTCATGAGAAGAACAGACATGCAATCACACTAGGTGGATCCATGTGTGGTTTGTTTAGAAGAATAGATATGCATCGACTCTAGCTGTGGTTCATGAAAATAACATACATGCAATGACACTGGTGGATCCATGTGTGGTTTGTTTAGAAGAACATACATGCAATGACACTGACTGTGGTTCCATGTGTGGTTTCTGAAAAGAACAGACATGCAATCACACTAGGTGGATCCATGTGTGGTTTGTGAAAAGAACAGACATGCAATCACACTAGGTGGAGCCATGTGTGGTTTGTTTAGAGGAACAGACATGCAATGACACTCGGTGTGGTTCATGAGAAGAACACACATCCAAAGACACTAGTGGGTCATTGTGTGGTTTGTGAGAAGAACATACATGCAATGACACTGGCTGTGGTTCATGAGAAGAACACACATGCAATGACACTGGTGGATCCATATGTGGTTTGTTTAGAGGAATAGACATGCAATCACACTGGGTGTGGTTCATGAGAAGAACAGACATGCAATGACACTGGTGGATCCATATGTGGTTTGTGGAAGGAACACACATGCAATGACTCTAGTTGTGGTTCATGAAAAGAACAGACATGCAATCACACTAGGTGGATCCATGTGTGCTTCCTGAGAAGAACACACATGCAATGACACTAGGTGGATCCATGCGTGGTTTGTTTAGAGGAACAGATATGTAATGACACTAGGTGGATCCATGTGTGGTTTGTTAGAGGAACAAACATGCAATCACACTAGGTGGATCCATGTGTGGTTTGTTTAGAAGAACACACATGCAATGACTCTAGTTGTGGTTCATGAGAAGAATAGACATGCAATGACACTTGTGGATCAATATGTGGTTTGTGGAAGGAACAGACATGCAATGACTCTAGCTGTGGTTCATGAAAAGAACATACATGCAATCACACTAGGTGGATCCATGTGTGGTTTGTTTAGAGGAACAGACATGCAATGACACTGCTGGATCCATGTGTGGTATGTGAGAATAACATACATGAAAAGACACTGGGTGGATCCATGTGTGGTTTGTTTAGAGGAACATACATGCAATGACACTGGTGGATCCATGTGTGGTTTGTTTAGAGGATCACGCATGCAATGACACTGGCTGTGCTTCATGAAAAGAACACACATGCAATGACACTGGTGGATCCATGTGTGGTTTGAGAAAAGAATAGACATGCAATGACACTCGGTGGATCCATGTGTGGTTTGTTTAGAGGAACAGACATGCAATGACACTGGGTGTGGTTCATGAGAAGAACACACATGCAATGACGCTAGTGGATCCTTGTGTGGTTTGTGAGAAGAACATACATGCAATGACAATGGCTGTGGTTCATGAGAAGAACACACATGCAATGATACTAGTGGATCTATGTGTGGTTTTTTTAGAGGAACAGACATGCAATGACACTGTCTGTGGTTCATGAGAAGAACAGACATGCAATCACACTAGGTGGATCCATGTGTGGCTTGTTTAGAAGAATAGACATGCAATGACTCTAGGTGTGGTTCATGAAAAGAACACACATGCAATTACATTGGTGGATCCATGTGTGGTTTGTTTAGAAGAACATACATGCAATGACACTGGCTGTGGTTCCATGTGTGGTTTGTGAAAAGAACAGACATGCAATCACACTCGATGGATCCAGGTGTGGTTTGTGAAAAGAACAGACATGCAATCACACTAGGTGGATCCATGTGTGGTTTGTTTAGAGGAACATACATGCAATGACATGGGGTGTGGTTCATGAGAAGAACACACATGCAATGACACTGGTGGATCCTTGTGTGGTTTGTGAGAAGAACATACATGCAATGACACTGGCTGTGGTTCATGAGAAGAACACACATGCAATGACACTGGTGGATCCATGTGTGGTTTGTTTAGAGGAACAGACATGCAATCACACTAGGTGTGGTTCATGAGAAGAACATACATGCAATGACACTGGTGGATCCATATGTGGTTTGTGGAAGGAACACACATGCAATGACTCTAGCTGTGGTTCATGAAAAGAATAGACATGCAGTCATACTAGGGGGATCCATGTGTGGTTCATGAAAAGAACACACATGCAATGACACTGGGTGGATCCATGCGAGGTTTGTGAAAAGAACATACATGCGATCACACTAGGTGGATCCATGTGTTGTTTGTTTGAGGAATAGACATGCAATCACACTAGCTAGATCCATGTGTGGTTTGTTTAGAAGAACACACATGCAATGACTCTAGTTGTGGTTCATGAGAAGAACAGACATGCAAAGACATTGGTGGATCCATATGTGGTTTGTGGAAGGAACAGACATGCAATGACTCTAGTTGTGGTTCATGAAAAGAACATACATGCAATCACACTAGGTGGATCCATGTGTGGTTTGTTTAGAGGAACAGACATGCAATGACACTGGTGGATCCATGTGTGGTTTGTGAGAAGAACACACATCCAATGACACTGGTGGATCCATGTGTGGTTCATGAAAAGAACAGACATGCAATTACACTAGGTGGATCCATGTGTGGTTTGTTTAGAGGAACAGACATGCAATGACACTGGGTGTGGTTTATGAAAAGAACAGACATGCAATGACACTGGTGGATCCATATGTGGTTTGTGGAAGGAACAGACATGCAATGACTCTAGCTGTGGTTCATGAAAAGAACAGACATGCAATGACACCGGTGGATCCATGTGTGGTTCATGAGAAGAACACACATCCAATGACACTGGTGGATCCATGTGTGGTTCATGAAAAGAGCACACATGCAATGACACTGGTGTATCCATGTGTGGTTCATGAAAAGAACACACATGCAATCACACTAGGTGGATCCATGTGTGGTTTGTGAGAAGAACAGACATGCAATGACACTGGGTGGATCCCTGTGTGGTTTGTTTAGAGGAATAGACATGTAATGACACTAGGTGTGGTTCATGTGTGGTTTGTTCAGAGGAACATACATGCAATGACACTGGGTGGATCCATGCGTGGTTTGTGAAAAGAACAGACATGCGATCACACTAGGTGGATCCATGTGTAGTTTGTTAGAGGAATAGACATGCAATCACACTAGGTGGATCCATGTATGGATTGTTTAGAAGAACACACAAGCGATGACTCTAGTTATGGTTCATGAGAAGAACAGACATGCAATGACACTGGTGGATCCATATGTGGTTTGTGGAAGGAATAGACATGCAATGACTCTAGCTGTGGTTCATGAAAAGAACATACATGCAATCACACTAGGTGGATCCATGTGTGGTTAGTTTAGAGGAACAAACGTGCAATGATACTGGTGGATCCATGTGTGGTTTGTGAGAATAACATACATGCAATGACACTGGGTGGATCCATCTGTGGTTTGTTTAGAGGAACAGACATGCAATGACACTGTCTGTGGTTCATGAGAAGAACAGACATGCAATCACAAGGGTGACATTGAGGAAGAGTTGTATATGGTGCAACCCAAGGGTTTTGTCGATCCTAGTGATGCTGACAAGGTATGCAAACTTCAGCGCTCCATTTATGGACTAAAGCAAGCATCCCGGAGTTGGAATCAACGTTTTGATAAAGTTATCAAAAACTTTGGATTTATACAAACTTATGGAGAAGCTTGTATTTACAAGAAAGTGAGTGGGAGCTCTGTAGCATTCCTAGTACTATATGTAGATGACATATTGTTGATTGGGAATGATATAGAACTTCTTAATAGCGTCAAAACCTATTTGAATAATAGTTTTTCAATGAAGGATCTTGGCGAAGCGGCATATATTCTAGGCATCAAGATTTATAGAGATAGATCAAGACGCCTAATAGCGCTTTCACAAAGTACATACTTAGACAAAGTTCTAAAGAAGTTTAGAATGGAAGAGAGCAAGAAAGGGTTCGTGCCTATGTTGTCAGGTAAGACCTTGAGTAAGACTCAAAGTCCGGCTACGGCAGAAGATAGAGAAAAGATGAATAATATTCCCTATGCCTCGGCCATAGGTTCTATCATGTATGCCATGTTGTGTACAAGACCGGATATAGCACATGCTGTTAGTTTGACTAGCGGATATCAAAGTGATCTGGAATGGAGCACTTTGGACGGTCAAGAATATCCTAAAGTACCTGAATAGGACTAAGGATATGGTTCTTTCTTATGGAGGTGATGAACAGCTTGTTGTAAACGGTTACATTGATGCTAGTTGGAACACCGATCCAGATGACTCGAAGTCACAGTCTGGATACGTATTTAATTTGAATGGTGCTGCAGTGAGCTGGAGGAGTGCCAAGCAAAGCGTTGTGGCGAAATCTTCAACTGAATCGGAATACATAGCTGCTTCGGAGGCTGCACAAGAAGCCATATGGATGAAGGAGTTCATTACTGAACTTGGCGTGGTTCCCAGTGCGTTGGACCCGATGGCCATCTACGGTGACAACATAGGTGCCATAGCTAATGCACAGGAGCCAAGGTCACATAGTAAGCTGAAGCACATCAAGCTACGTTTCCATGCTATTCGCGAGTATGTCCGAGATGGTGACATAAAGATTTGCAAAGTACACACTGTTCTGAATGTGGCAGATCCGTTGACTAAACCTCTCCCTAGAGCAAAGCATGACCAACACCAGAATGCCATGGGTGTTAAGTATATTACCATGTAATCTAGATTATTGACTCTAGTGCAAGTGGGAGACTGTTGGAGATATGCCCAAGAGGCAATAATAAAAGTGGTTATTATTATATCTTTGTGTTTATGATGAATGTTTACATCCCATGCTATAATTGTATTATAAGGAAACACTAATACATGTGTGTTTTGTAAACATAAGAGAGTCCCTAGTAAGCCTCTTGTGGAACTAGCTTGTTGGTTAAATGATGATCATGGTTTCCTGATCATGGACATTGGATGTCATTAATAACAAGGTTATATCATTAGGAGAATGATGTGATGGACACACACCCATAGTAAGCGTAGCATAAGATCAAGTCATTAAGTTCGTATTGCTGTAAGCTTTCAAATGCATAGTAACCTAATCCTTCGACCATGAGGTTATGTTAATCACCATCACCGGATGGGTACTTTGATGACATCAAACACCGCTTCGTAACTGGGTGGTTATAAAGGTGTCATTGGGTATTCTGAAAGTATGTGTTGAAGCGCAAGAACCAATATTGGGATTTGTCCATCCATATGACGGATAGATATGCTCTGGGCCCTCTCGGTGGAATGTCATCTAGTTAGCTTGCAAGCATGTGACTGGGTCACAAGGGATGACATAACATGGAACGAGTAAAGAGTACTTATCAGTAACGAGGTAGAACTAGGTATGGAGATACCGACGATCAAACCTCGAATAAGTAGAATATCGCATGACAAAGGGAATTGGTTTCGTATGTTAATGGTTCTATCGATCACGAAGTCATCGTTGAGTATGTGGATGACATTATGGATCTCCAGATCCCGCTGATGGTTATTGATCGGAGAGGTTTCTCCATCATGTCTGCATATTCACGAACCGTAGGGTGACACACTTAAGGTTCGAAGTTGTTTTAAGTAGATATGGAATGTGCGTTGGAGACCGAATGTTGTTTGGAGTCTCGGATTGGATCCGGGACATCACGAGGAGATCCGGAATTGTCCGGAGAATAAGATTCATATATTGGGGATCGTTTTCTAAGTTAGGAAATGTTCCGGAGTGTTTGTACGGAGATTCTAGAAGGTTTCGGAATGTTCTGGAAGGTTCTAGAAGAGTTCTTTGTGTTTGCTTGAAAACCAAGAAAGGGTCAAGGAAACCTTGTGGGGGCTAGACACGCATTCTTGGGGGAGGAGGACTCCTCCCCCCTTCCCAACCCGCCAGCCAAGGAGGGAGGGGAGTCCTACTAGGACTCCCCCTCCCATGGCGCGCCTCCCTCCTTTAAATAGCAGGGAGGGGGCGCCACCCCCTAGACCTCTCCCATAACAATCCCTAGCCGCCGCCTCTCTCCTCTTCCTTCGCTCTGCTGCGTCTTAGGCGAAGCCCTGCAGAATTCTCTCCTCCACCACCACCACCACACCGTCGTGCTGCTGGGATTCCGTGGAGAAGATCTACTACCTCATCTGCTCGCTGGAACGGGGAGAGGAAGGTCTGCTTCGACTCAAGACGCAGGACCGATCATGAAGCCGCCGAACGCGCCGGAAGGATGTTCCACACGATCTTGAGATCGGCAAGTGATCGACTACATCAACCCCGAGATCTAATCTCGTAACGCTTTCGGTTCTACGAGGGTTAGTACAGATCTATCTCGTTGCTCATGTCTAATAGATTAGATCTTGGCTTTTATCTAGATTAGATCTGGGTTTTGTTCGTTCTTGCGGTAGAATTTTTTTGTTTTCCATGCTACGAACCCATCAGTGGTATCAGAGCCAGGTTTATGCATAGATCTGTTGCACGAGTAGAACACAATGATGTTGTGGGCGTTGGTGCTCGTGCCGTCTTTTGCTTTGTGTACTTTGCATCTTGCGGTATGGTGGGATGAAGCGGCTCGGGCTAACCTTACATGTCATCGCACATGAGACTTGCTCCACGCTTGACGTGTAACTTGCTTTGCACAAGTGGCTTTGCGGGTGTCTGTCTCTCCCATCATAGTATAGATCCAATCTACACTTTGCACTTGATAGCACTTGTATCAACATTGTGGTTCAGTTTCGTAGGTAAGATCCGTTCTTATTCGAAAGCCCCAAACCACGTAAAACTTGCAAAGAAAATTAGAGGCGTCTAACTTGTTTTTGCAGGGGTTTTGTGATGTGATATGGCCATCATGTGATTGTGATTATATTTGATGTATGCAATGATCCTTGTTGTAATATGGCAACCGCAGAGCCTAATGGTTGTCTTTAATTCTGTTAAGACCTGCGTGTCTATTCATCTTGTAATAGCTTTATTCCAAGTAGTTGTAATAGTTGCTGGTGATGATGGACAACCATGAAGCGGCGCCACTGACCTTGACGCAATGCTGGTGATGATGGAGATCATGTCCGTGCTTTGGAGATGGAGATCAAAGGCATAAGAAGAAAAAAGGGCCATATCATATCACACTAATTATGAATTGCCTGTGATGTTTATCCTTTATGCATCTTGTATTGCTTAGATCGCGACGGTAGCATTATAAGATGATCCCTCTCACTAAATTTCAAGTAATAAAGTGTTCGTCCTTAGTTGGCACCGTTTCTAAGACTCGTCGTCTCGAAGCATCTCGTGATTATCGGGTGTGATAGATTCTACGTGTGCATACAACGGGTGCAAGCCAGATTTGCACATGCGGAAACTAAGGTTAATCTTGATGAGCCTAGCATGTACAGACATGGTCTCGGAACACGGAATACCGAAAGGTAGAGCAGGAGTCATATAAGTGATATGATGAACATGAAGATTGTTCGCCGATGAAACTACATCCTCTCTCGTGAAGATCGGACTTGGTGTAGTGGACTTGGTTCGTGTAATCACTAAGACAATGTGAGGGATGTTGTTTTGAGTGGGAGTTCACCTAGTTAATTTAAGAATTAAAGTAGAACTCAATTTATCATAAACTTAGTCTAAACTACTTGCAAATTTGTTGTAGATTATGGCGAATCTCTCCATCAATTTCAATGCGTTCCTAGAGAAAGAAAAACTTAAGAACAATGGAAGCAACTTCACTGACCCCGTGGTCTCAAGATTGTCCTCGTGGCTGGTCAGGATGACCTATGTGCTCAAGCACCGCTAGGTGACCCACCTAAAGATGATGCCACCGATGACGAAAGAATGTTTACGCCACTCGAAAAATCATTACTCCACGCTCAGTGTGCCATCCTCTGCAGTTTAGAAACAGAGCTCGTGCGCTTTTGAGCACCATGACCCGTTCGAGATCATTAAGGAGCTCAAGCTCATTTTTGAGACTCACGCGGCCGTGGAGAGCTATGAGGCCTCCGAGAAGTTCTTTACCTGCAAGATGGAAGAGGGAAGCTCCGTTAGCGAGCACGTGCTCACCATGTCTGGGCACACAAACAAGCTCCAAGAGTTGGGGATAACGATTCCTAATGAGTTAAGGATTCACCGTGTCCTCCAATCACTGCCACTGAGTTATAAGAACTTTGTGATGAACTACAATATGCACTGCATGAACAAGATGTTGCCTGAACTATCGTTCATGCTGAAAACTGCTGAAGTGGAGATCAAGAAGGAGCACCAAGTGTTGATGGTCAATAAGACCACCAATTTCAAGAAACAGGGCAAGCCTAAGAAAAAGGGCAACTTCAAGAAGGATGTCAAAAAAGCTGCCGCACCTGCTAAGAAGCCCAAGGCTGGTCCTAAGCCTGAAACTGAGTGCTGCTACTGCAAGGGTGCTGGTCACTGGAAGCGTAACTGCCCCAAGTACCCGGCAGATCTAAAGAACGGCAACATCAAGAAGAAAGGTATATTCGATATACATGTTATTGATGTGTATCTTACTAGTACTCGTAGTAGTCCCTGGGTATTTGATACTGGTTCGGTTGCTCATATATGTAACTCGAAATAGGAGCTGCGGAATAAACGAAGACTGGCAAGAGACGAGGTGACGATGCGCGTTGGAAATGGCTCCAAGGTTGATGTAATCGCCGTTGGCACGCGTTGGACATCTTGAATCACTTGATTTTGAATCACTTGAAAGACGCGAAGCATGTCTAATGGGAAAAATGACTAAGACTCCATTCTCTGGAATAATGGAGCGAGCTACAGACTTATTGGAAATAATACATACCGATGTGTGCGGTCCAATGAGTGTAGCATCGCGTGGTGGATATCGTTATGTTCTCACTTTCATGGATGACTTAAGTAGATATGGGTATGTCTACTTTATGAAACATAAGTCCGAAACTTTCGAGAAGTTTAAGGAATTTCAAAGTGAAGTGGAAAATCATCATAACAGGAAGATTAAGTTTTTGCGTTCTGACCGCAGAGGTGAATATCTGAGTTATGAATTTGGCATGCATTTAAAGAAATGTGGAATACTTTCGCAGTTGACACCGCCGGGAGCACCACAGCGTAATGGTGTGTCTGAACGTCGTAATCGAACTCTCTTAGATATGGTTCGGTCTATGATGTATCTTACAGATTTAGCGCTATCATTTTGGGGCTATGCATTAGAGACAGCCGCATTCACTTTAAATAGGGCACCATCTAAATCCGTTGAAACGACACCGTACGAATTGTGGTTTGGTAAGAAACCTAAGTTGTCGTTCCTTAAAGTTTGGGGTTGCGAAGCGTATGTAAAGAAGTTACAACCTGATAAGCTTGAACCCAAAGCGGAGAAATGCGTCTTCATAGGATACCCGAAAGAAACAATTGGGTATACCTTCTATCATAGATCCGAAGGCAAAGTTTTCGTTGCCAAGAATGGATCCTTTCTTGAGAAGGAGTTTCTCTCGAAGGAAGTGACTGGAAGGAAAGTAGAACTCGGCGAGGTTATTGAACCTTCTCTCGGAGTTGAGATTAGCGCAGCACCGGAAGATGTCTTTGTGCCGCCTGCACCAACTGGAGAGGAAGCTAACGATGCTGATCATGAAACTTCGAACGAAGTTACTGCTGAACCTCACAGGTCAACGAGGGTTCGTACCACTCCTGATTGGTATGACTCTGCCTTGAACGTCATGTTAGTGGACAACACTGATGACCCTGCGACGTATGAAGAAGCTATGGTGAGCCCAGATTCTGACAAATGGCTAGAAGCCATGAAATCCGAAATGGGATCCATGTACGAAAACCAACTATGGACTTTGGTGGACTTACCGGATGGCCGTAAGGCTATCGAGAACAAATGGATTTTCAAAAGAAAAACAGATGATGATGGTAATGTTACCGTCTATAAAGCTCGACTTGTCGCGAAAGGGTTACGACAAATTCAAGAGGTTGACTATGATGAGACTTTCTCACCAGTAGCGAAGCTAAAGTCTGTGAGGATTTTGTTAGCAATCGCTGCATATTTCCATTATGAAATTTGGCAGATGGATGTCAAAACGGCGTTCCTTAATGGTGACATTGAGGAAGAGTTGTATATGGTACAACCCAAGGGTTTTGTCGATCCTAGTGATGCTGACAAGGTATGCAAACTTCAGCGCTCCATTTATGGACTAAAGCAAGCATCCCGGAGTTGGAATCAACGTTTTGATAAAGTAATCAAAAACTTTGGATTTATACAAACTTATGGAGAAGCTTGTATTTACAAGAAAGTGAGTGGGAGCTCTGTAGCATTCCTAGTACTATATGTAGATGACATATTGTTGATTGGGAATGATATAGAACTTCTTAATAGCGTCAAAACCTATTTGAATAATAGTTTTTCAATGAAGGATCTTGGCGAAGCGGCATATATTCTAGGCATCAAGATTTATAGAGATAGATCAAGACGCCTAATAGCGCTTTCACAAAGTACATACTTAGACAAAGTTCTAAAGAAGTTTAGAATGGAAGAGAGCAAGAAAGGGTTCGTGCCTATGTTGTCAGGTAAGACCTTGAGTAAGACTCAAAGTCCGGCTACGACAGAAGATAGAGAAAAGACGAATAATATTCCCTATGCCTCGGCCATAGGTTCTATCATGTATGCCATGTTGTGTACAAGACCGGATATAGCACATGCTGTTAGTTTGACTAGCAGATATCAAAGTGATCCTGGAATGGAGCATCGATCGGTCAAGAATATCCTAAAGTACCTGAATAGGACTAAGGATATGGTTCTTTCTTATGGAGGTGATGAACAACTTGTTGTAAACGGTTACACTGATGCTAGTTGGAACACCGATCCAGATGACTCGAAGTCACAGTCTGGATACGTATTTATTTTGAATGGTGCTGCAGTGAGCTGGAGGAGTGCCAAGCAAAGCGTTGTGGCGAAATCTTCAACTGAATCGGAATACATAGCTGCTTTGGAGGCTGCGCAAGAAGCCATATGGATGAAGGAGTTCATTATTGAACTTGGCGTGGTTCCCAGTGCGTTGGACCCGATGGCCATCTACGGTGACAACATAGGTGCCATAGCTAATGCACAGGAGCCAAGGTCATATAGCAAGCTGAAGCACATCAAGCTACGTTTCCATGCTATTCGCGAGTATGTCCGAGATGGTGACATAAAGATTTGCAAAGTACACACTGATCTGAATGTGGCAGATCCGTTGACTAAACCTCTCCCTAGAGCAAAGCATGACCAACACCAGAACGCCATGGGTGTTAGGTATATTACTGTGGCGCCCCGCAAAAACCACTACTAGAAAATCGCGTTGTTTTTGTGCATTGCATCATCGTGACCGCATGCTCATGCCATCATGCCACATTGCATTTGAGCATCGTCATCATCATGCATTTGTTTGTCTGAAACTATTTTCGAAAAGCATATTTTGTTTTCTAAATACCCCGCCTTTATTTCAAATCCAAAACCCGGGTCTCTGGATTATTTTGTTTCGTCTACCAATGGATTCAAAAGCCCCGTTTTAAATATTAAAATATTTATTTTATTTTTAGGGGCAGCCGTACCGGGCCGGTCCGACCCAGTCGGCCACCCCCAGTATAAAACCCAGAGCTACCCAAACCTTTTCCTACCTAACCCTAACCTACCCAGTCCCCAGCCACATCACTCCCTCCAATCCCATGCCGCCACCTCACCACCCCCACCTTTTTTTCCCTCCACCTCACCCAACACACCCCAACCAGCTCTCACCCTGCCGCCACCTGGGCGCGCAGCCCCAGGCGGGCCAGACACCACCTACCGCCCACCAAACTCCACCCTGGACCCACCCTGGCACCGACCCGCACGCCTGCCCCTGACCCCACCACCCCGTGTCCCGCACCCACTCCCCACGACCCCGTCGCCACGCGAGACCGAGCCCTTCCCCATCGTGTCGCTCTCTTCCGCACCCGGCCTCCATCCCCGCTGCCGCTTTCCCCTCTTCGGACACCGCCGCCGGTCGCCATCCTCGCCCTCTGTCCGCCCCGCCCTCGCGACCCTGGCCTCCCTCAGATGCAGCGCCGCCGCCTCCCTCTCCTTGCCTCGACCGGCCGCCCTCCTCCACCTCTGCCGCCTCCCCTTGGCGCTTCGGCCTCCCTCGGTACCCGCCGCCGCTGCCCGAGCTCGCCCAGGCCGTGGCGCCACCGCCTCGGCGTCCCCCTCTCGCCCTCGTCCCCAACGCGTCACCGCCCTATTCCCTCTGTTCACATGGTCCGAGCTCCGCTGGCCCGTCGGCCTCAACCACCCCGCCTCCTTCTCGGCCCACGACCACGTCCTCCGGCCGCCCCGCAGGCCTCCTCTAACCACCGCCCCGTCCGCCTCTCTGCATCGCCTTCCCCGAGCTCGACCACGACCCTGCCTGCCCTTGACCGCCCAGCCGAAGCCCTTCCGCCGCGACCATGCGACCCTCTGCGCCCTCCACCGGCGCCGCTGGACCCCCGACCTCGCTCCCCTCGCCGGCCATACAAGACGGCCACCTCGTCGCTCCGTCCGTCACCGTCACCACCGCAGGAGCTCCACCCCGGCGGCCATGGCCACCCCTGCGCTAAGCTAGCCCTGCCTCCGCCTCTGCGTCCCACGAGTCATAGTCAGAGACGGGCCTTTGGACCCGTTGGCCCTCTAGCATGCTCTCTGTTGTGGTGTTTCTAGTAGTGGTGTTGACCCGTTTTGCGTAATAAGGTCTGCTCCGTTCTGCCATGTAATCGCTACCTTGCGTGGGTCCATATGTAGAACATCGATAAGTTCTCCGTCGCAAGATGATGCCACCCGAAGACGGTGCCCTGCCTGAAGAACCACGGGCGAGGACCGTCCCCATTACAAGATCTTTGTCTCGGAACGGCAAGACCTCCCTCCCGCACCGATGCTGACGACGTCGCACGCCAAGTTCTTCATCCCGAACGCCAAGACCGACCCGATACGAGGACCCGACGAGATCTTTGTGACGACAAGATCGGCACCGACCAGGGCGGATCCGATGTGCCCCCGACGCCAACCAAGTTCTTCTTCTCGGATGCGACAAGATCGACTTCCGTTGTCCGAGACCGTTCTCGTCAAGCCGTTCTCCCGTCGAACCCTGAGACCGACCCCGAACCCCTCCGAGCCCCAAGATCTTCGTTCCGAGATGTGTGACCCCTATCCGAGACCCCTCATATATTTATAATATATGATATTGATATTGTTGCATATTAATTTGTACATGTTTGCATACATATTGTGGGTGTTTGGGGGTATCTAGACGATTCACCTAAATTAAATATGGGATCCATATGCGGGCAAATCTAGTCTTATATTGGTCCCATTTAAATTTGTGTAGCGAACCGGTGCTATCTTTTGCCATGTTAAGACAACATTTAAATTGTGGGGTATCTAAACAACTTGAACCACTTAAATATTTGCCGGGACCCCGGTTCCGTTAATATGGCCTAATTGCATCGCATCCTTGCCATGCCATACATCATACATGCATCATGCCCGATCTTTTGCCGTAGTATTAAATAGTCCATCCGGTGTTTCTTCCAGTGTTTGCTTCTTCGCGGATTAGGCCGATGAGTTGATGCGAGTGTCGATCCGATCTTCGGATGAGCCTTCGGCAATGTTTTCAGGCGAGCATCTCCCCCTTTTCTACCTATCTTACTTTTATAGTATTTATTCCCTCATGTTGATCTATTGCTATCTGTGTTGCGATGCTCTAGTTTTCGTACCCGTGATATCCCTTGCAGCCTTATATTGCCTTGGACACATCCTATTACCCGTTGTTTGGTAGATAGCTGGACTTGCGCGTCGTAGTCGCTTGCTCAAGTGCTGTTGCATGTCATCGAGTACCACAGTTGTTGGAGTGTTGACGCATGTTTAAGGTTGGAGATGACCATGGCTATAATTACCGTTTAATAACTAAAAAATTGAAGTAGGTAAATGCAGAGGCACAGGTGGGCAATAGATGTTATTTGGTTGTTAACCGTCCACTTGTATCCCGTAGGACCCCGAGTTCTTGACACCTGTTCCGAGATCGAGCGCGCTAACCACAGGTGGGGTGTGTGGGCACCCCCATCGATTAGTACCTGATTTCAAATCTGCATGGGGCCACAAAGTAGTTTGAGGTTTTATTTACTATCCTGCTTATGCCATGCTTTACCGCTTTATTTAAAATTGTGCAGGTATCGCACTGTCTTGTTAGGACCGTGTAGCACGTTTTGCTATATCGACAAGCCCAGTCACACTTTCGGGTTCCCGATCGTTTCTGACGGTCTCCACAAACCCTGAGTCCGTCTCGGAGACCGGCCGACTTCGTTGCGGGTAGCTTAGTGGGGTGGCCCCCATGTACTTGCTTTGGGTCTGGGAAACGTCATGACTTAGGCCCCGCCGACATACCGATGGGTGTATGTTAACCGATCCGCAAAAAGGGTCGGCGCGTGTGGATACTTTTGGTGCACCTCAGGTTAAATCTTTTCGAAAAGCCGTGTCCGCGGTTATGGACGACTTAGAGCACAGTTCTCGATCATAGACAACTATAACTAAAGTTTACTGTTATAATTTGACCTGTATCTGATATGACTAGTAAACAGCTCCACTGCAACGGAATGGCTAAATAAAAGTACCAACAACTGCTGGGTTTGGGATATTTCATGCTAATTGTATCTGACTAGTAAGTGTTGCAACTACAATGGAATGGTTAACTAAAAGTGCCCACTGCTTATTATATCAGGATGACTATCTATACCTGACTAGTAATTGATGCAACGATAACTGAATAAATAAAACTGCCAACGGTGTGAGTTCCTCGGTTGACTTCCTCGTTTGGTCTTGAGAGGGAAACACCAGGAGGGGTATGTTTGGTGGTAGTATCAGGTTGGTTGCGAATAGGTCTTTCTTATCTCTCTCTCTGATAGCCGACAGTTGTATCGAGTCTCTATAGGTTGTTCAGTGCATGCCGCGCTGCCGCTCAGTCCACCATACCTATGTAGGCGAGGACCGCCGAATTCTAGTCTCGCCGTGTCGCCTTAGCTTGACCGCTTCTCTTTTCCTTTGCCCTTTGGCACCCTTTTGTTTAAGCAGGTTTTGAGATCGACGTCGTTAGCAGGGTTACCCTTCCGGCTTGGCCTGGGCAGGGTTATGGATGCCATTGGTTATTCTTCAGGGCTCTTAGCCCCATTTGCATCTTGTCCGTAGTCGGACGCTCTATCGTTTTCAAGGTGATTGGATCTTTGTACTGTATATTTGTATTCTTGACTCATGGAGTCGTGTTGTATATATATCTGTTTTGTGGGTCCCATCGTGGATTATTGTGTAATGATATTACTTCATTTTCCACCCGCACGAAAGTGCCTGGTGGGCACCTTTGAATCGTTTCTATGCGGGTTTTGGCGGGATTCGCTGAAACTTGCATAGGGCCGATTCTGAGGGTGTTACAATTACCATGTAATCTAGATTATTGACTCTAGTGCAAGTGGGAGACTGTTGGAGATATGCCCAAGAGGCAATAATAAAAGTGGTTATTATTATATCTTTGTGTTTATGATGAATGTTTACATCCCATGCTATAATTGTATTATAAGGAAACACTAATACATGTGTGTTTTGTAAACATAAGAGAGTCCCTAGTAAGCCTCTTGTGGAACTAGCTTGTTGGTTAAATGATGATCATGGTTTCCTGATCATGGACATTGGATGTCATTAATAACAAGGTTATATCATTAGGAGAATGATGTGATGGACACACACCCATAGTAAGCGTAGCATAAGATCAAGTCATCAAGTTCGTATTGCTGTAAGCTTTCAAATGCATAGTAACCTAATCCTTCGACCATGAGGTTATGTTAATCACCATCACCGGATGGGTACTTTGATGACATCAAACACAGCTTCGTAACTGGGTGGTTATAAAGGTGTCATTGGGTATTCTGAAAGTATGTGTTGAAGCGCAAGAACCAAGATTGGGATTTGTCCATCCATATGACGGATAGATATGCTCTGGGCCCTCTCGGTGGAATGTCATCTAGTTAGCTTGCAAGCATGTGACTGGGTCACAAGGGATGACATAACATGGAACGAGTAAAGAGTACTTATCAGTAACGAGGTAGAACTAGGTATGTAGATACCGACGATCAAACCTCGGATAAGTAGAATATCGCGTGACAAAGGGAATTGGTTTCGTATGATAATGGTTCTATCGATCACGAAGTCATCGTTGAGTATGTGGGAGCCGTTATGGATCTCCAGATCCCGCTGATGGTTATTGATCGGAGAGGTGTCTCCATCATGTCTGCATATTCACGAACCGTAGGGTGACACACTTAAGGTTCGAAGTTGTTTTAAGTAGATATGGAATGTGCGTTGGAGACCGAATGTTCTTCGGAGTCTCGGATTGGATCCGGGACATCACGAGGAGATCCGGAATTGTCCGGAGAATAAGATTCATATATTGGGGATCGTTTTCTAAGTTAGAAAATGTTCCGGAGTATTTGTATGGAGATTCTAGAAGGTTTCGGAATGTTCTGGAAGGTTCTAGAAGAGTTCTTGGTGTTTGCTTGAAAACCAAGAAAGGGTCAAGGAAACCTTGTGGGGGCTAGACACGGATTCGTGGGGGAGGAGGACTCCTCCCCTTCCCAACCTCCGGCCAAGGAGGAGGGAGTCCTACTAGGACTCCCTCCCATGGCGCCTCCTCCTTTAAATAGGGAGGCGCCACCCCTGACCTCTCCCATAACAATCCCTAGCCGCCTCTCTCCTCTTCCTTCGGCTTCGCTTGCTCGAACCTAATGCAGAATTCTCTCCTCCACCACCACCACCACACCGTCGTGCTGCTGGGATTCCGTGGAGAAGATCTACTACCTCCGCTGCTTGCTGGAACGGGGAGAGGAAGGTCTGCTTCGACTCCGCACGTGTGACCGACTGCGGAAGCGCTGCCGGAACGCGGCGCCGGAAGGGTCGTCCACACGATCTTGAGATCGGCAAGTGATCGACTACATCAACCCCGAGATCTAATCTCGTAACGCTTTTGGTTCTACGAGGGTTAGTACAGATCTATCTCGTTGCTCATGTCTAATAGATTAGATCTTGGCTTTTATCTAGATTAGATCTGGGTTTTGTTCGTTCTTGCGGTAGAATTTTTTTGTTTTCCATGCTACGAACCCATCAGTGGTATCAGAGCCAGGTTTATGCGTAGATCTGTTGCACGAGTAGAACACAATGATGTTGTGGGCGTTGGTGCTCGTGCTGTCTTTTGCTTTGTGTACTTTGCATCTTGCGGTATGGTGGGATGAAGCATCTCGGGCTAACCTTACATGTCATCGCACATGAGACTTGCTCCACGCTTGACGTGTAACTTGCTTTGCACAAGTGGCTTTGCGGGTGTCTGTCTCTCCCATCATAGTATAGATCCAATCTACACTTTGCACTTGATAGCACTTGTATCAACGTTGTGGTTCAGTTTCGTAGGTAAGATCCGTTCTTATTCGAAAGCCCCAAACCACGTAAAACTTGCAAAGAAAATTAGAGGCGTCTAACTTGTTTTTGCAGGGGTTTTATGATGTGATATGGCCATCATGTGATTGTGATTATATTTGATGTATGCAATGATCCTTGTTGTAATATGGCAACCGGCAGGAGCCTAATGGTTGTCTTTAATTCTGTTAAGACCTGCGTGTCTATTCATCTTGTAATAGCTTTATTCCAAGTAGTTGTAATAGTTGTTGGTGATGATGGACAACCATGAAGCGGCGCCACTGACCTTGACGCAATGCTTGTGATGATGGAGATCATGTCCGTGCTTTGGAGATGGAGATCAAAGGCATAAGAAGAAAAAAGGGCCATATCATATCACACTAATTATGAATTGCCTGTGATGTTTATCCTTTATGCATCTTGTATTGCTTAGATCGTGACGGTAGCATTATAAGATGATCCCTCTCACTAAATTTCAAGTAATAAAGTGTTCGTCCTTAGTTGGCACCGTTGCTAAGACTCGTCGTCTCGAAGCATCTCGTGATGATCGGGTGTGATAGATTCTACCTGTGCATACAACGGGTGCAAGCCAGATTTGCACATGCGGAAACTAAGGTTAATATTGACGAGCCTAGCATGTACAGACATGGTCTCGGAACACGGAATACCTAAAGGTAGAGCACGAGTCATATAAGTGATATGATGAACATGAAGATTGTTCGCCGATGAAACTACATCCTCTCTCGTGAAGATCAGACTTGGTGTAGTGGACTTGGTTCGTGTAATCACTAAGACAATGTGAGGGATGTTGTTTTGAGTGGGAGTTCACCTAGTTAATTTAAGAATTAAAGTAGAACTCAATTTATCATAAACTTAGTCTAAACTACTTGCAAATTTGTTGTAGATTATGGCGAATCTCTCCATCAATTTCAATGCGTTCCTAGAGAAAGAAAAACTTAAGAACAATGGAAGCAACTTCACGGACTGGCTCCGTGGTCTGAAGATTGTCCTCAGGGCTGGTCAGATGACCTATGTGCTCGAAGCACCGCTAGGTGACCCACCTAAAGATGATGCCACCGATGACGTAAAGAATGTTTACGCCACTCGAAAAAATCATTACTCCACAGTTCAGTGTGCCATCCTGTATGGTTTAGAAACGGAGCTCCAGAAGCGTTTTGAGCACCACGACCCGTTCGAGATCATTAAGGAGCTCAAGCTCATTTTTGAGACTCACGCGACCGTGGAGAGCTATGAGGCCTCCGAGAAGTTCTTTACCTGCAAGATGGAAGAGGGAAGCTCCGTTAGCGAGCACGTGCTCACCATGTCTGGGCACGCAAACAAGCTCCAAGAGTTGGGGATAACAATTCCTAATGAGTTAGGGATTCACCGTGTCCTCCAATCATTGCCACCGAGTTATAAGAACTTTGTGATGAACTAAAATATGCACTGCATGAACAAGACGTTGCCTGAACTATCGTCCATGCTGAAAACTGCTGAAGTGGAGATCAAGAAGGAGCACCAAGTGTTGATGGTCAATAAGACCACCAATTTCAAGAAACAGGGCAAGCCTAAGAAAAAGGGCAACTTCAAGAAGGACGGCAAGAAAGCTGCCGCACCTGCTAAGCCCAAGGCTGGTCCTAAGCCTGAAATTGAGTGCTTCTACTGCAAGGGTGCTGGTCACTAGAAGCGTAACTGCCCCAAGTACCTGGCAGATCTGAAGAACGGCAACATCAAGAAGAAAGGTATATTCGATATACATGCTATTGATGTGTATCTTACTAGTAGTCATAGTAGTGCCTGGGTATTTGATACTGGTTCGGTTGCTCATATATGTAGCTCGAAACAGGAGCTGCAGAATAAACGAAGACTGGCAAGAGACGAGGTGACAATGCGCGTTGGAAATGGCTCCAAGGTTGATGTGATCGCCGTTGGCACACTCCCTCTACATCTACCTTCGGGATTAGTTTTAAATTTAAATAATTGTTATTTGGTGCCTGCGTTAAGCATGAACATTATATCTGGATCTTGTTTATTGCGAGACGGTTACTCTTTTAAGTCTGAGAATAAAGGTTGTTCGATTTATATGAGTAATATCTTTTATGGTAATGCACCTGAGATAAATGGTTTATTCTTATTGAATCTCGATAGTAGTGATACACATGTTCACAACATAGATGCTAAACGAATAAAATTGAATGATAATTCTACATACATGTGGCAATCGCTCTTGGTCACATTGGAGTGAAGCGTGAAGAAACTCCATTCTGATGGACATCTTGAATCACTTGATTTTGAATCACTTGAAAGACGCGAAGCATGTCTAATGGGAAAAATGACTAAGACTCCATTCTCTGGAATAATGGAGCGAGCTACAGACTTATTGGAAATAATACATACCGATGTGTGCGGTCCAATGAGTGTAGCATCGCGTGGTGGATATCGTTATGTTCTCACTTTCACAGATGACTTAAGTAGATATGGGTATGTCTACTTTATGAAACATAAGTCCGAAACTTTCGAGAAGTTTAAGGAATTTCAAAGTGAAGTGGAAAATCATCGTAACAAGAAGATTAAGTTTTTGCGTTCTGACCGCAGAGGTGAATATCTGAGTTATGAATTTGGCATGCATTTAAAGAAATGTGGAATACTTTCGCAGTTGACACCGCCAGGAGCACCACAGCGTAATGGTGTGTTCGAACGTCGTAATCGAACTCTCTTAGATATGGTTCGGTCTATGATGTCTCTTACAGATTTACCGCTATCATTTTGGGGCTATGCATTAGAGACAGCCACATTCACTTTAAATAGGGCACCATCTAAATCCGTTGAAACGATACCGTACGAATTGTGGTTTGGTAAGAAACATAAGTTGTCATTCCTTAAAGTTTGGAGTTGCGAAGCGTATGTAAAAAATTTACAACCTGATAAGCTTGAACCCAAAGCGGAGAAATGCGTCTTCATAGGATACCCGAAAGAAACAATTGGGTATACCTTCTATCATAGATCCGAAGGCAAAGTTTTCGTTGCCAAGAATGGATCCTTTCTTGAGAAGGAGTTTCTCTCGAAGGAAGTGACTGGAAGGAAAGTAGAACTCGGCGAGGTTATTGAACCTTCTCTCGGAGTTGAGAGTAGCGCAGCACCGGAAGATGTCTTTGTGCCGCCTGCACCAACTGGAGAGGAAGCTAACGATGCTGATCATGAAACTTCGAACAAAGTTACTGCTGAACCTCACAGGTCAACGAGGGTTCGTACCACTCCTGATTGGTATGACTCTGCCTTGAACGTCATGTTAGTGGACAACACTGATGACCCTGCGACGTATGAAGAAGCTATGGTGAGCCCAGATTCTGACAAATGGCTAGAAGCCATGAAATCCGAAATGGGATCCATGTACGAAAACCAAGTATGGACTTTGGTGGACTTACCGGATGGCCGTAAGGCTGTCGAGAACAAATGGATTTTCAAAAGAAAAACAGATGATGATGGTAATGTTACCGTCTATAAAGCTTGACTTGTCGCGAAAGGGTTCTGACAAATTCAAGAGGTTGACTATGATGAGACTTTCTCACCAGTAGCGAAGCTAAAGTCTGTGAGGATTTTGTTAGCAATCGCTGCATATTTCGATTATGAAATTTGGCAGATGGATGTCAAAACGGCGTTCCTTAATGGTGACATTGAGGAAGAGTTGTATATGGTACAACCCAAGGGTTTTGTCGATCCTAGTGATGCTGACAAGGTATGCAAACTTCAGCGCTCCATTTATGGACTAAAGCAAGCATCCCGGAGTTGGAATCAACGTTTTGATAAAGTAATCAAAAACTTTGGATTTATACAAACTTATGGAGAAGCTTGTATTTACAAGAAAGTGAGTGGGAGCTCTGTAGCATTCCTAGTACTATATGTAGATGACATATTGTTGATTGGGAATGATATAAAACCTATTTGAATAATAGTTTTTCAATGAAGGATCTTGGCGAAGCGGCATATATTCTAGGCATCAAGATTTATAGAGATAGATCAAGACGCCTAATAGCGCTTTCACAAAGTACATACTTAGACAAAGTTCTAAAGAAGTTTAGAATGGAAGAGAGCAAGAAAGGGTTCGTGCCCATGTTGTCAGGTAAGACCTTGAGTAAGACTCAAAGTCCGGCTACGGCAGAAGATAGAGAAAAGATGAATAATATTCCCTATGCCTCGGCCATAGGTTCTATCATGTATGCCATGTTGTGTACAAGACCGGATATAGCACATGCTGTTAGTTTGACTAGCAGATATCAAAGTGATCCTGGAATGGAGCACTGGACAGCGGTCAAGAATATCCTAAAGTACCTGAATAGGACTAAGGATATGGTTCTTTCTTATGGAGGTGATGAACATCTTGTTGTAAACGGTTACATTGATGCTAGTTGGAACACCGATCCAGATGACTCGAAGTCACAGTCTGGATACGTATTTATTTTGAATGGTGCTGCAGTGAGCTGGAGGAGTGCCAAGCAAAGCATTGTGGCGAAATCTTCAACTGAATCGGAATACATAGCTGCTTCGGAGGCTGCACAAGAAGCCATATGGATGAAGGAGTTCATTACTGAACTTGGCGTGGTTCCCAGTGTGTTGGACGCGATGGCCATCTACGGTGACAACATAGGTGCCATAGCTAATGCACAGGAGCCAAGGTCACATAGCAAGCTGAAGCACATCAAGCTACGTTTCCATGCTATTCGCGAGTATGTCCGAGATGGTGACATAAAGATTTGCAAAGTACACTGATCTGAATGTGGCATCCGTTGACTAAACCTCTCCCTAGAGCAAAGCATGACCAACACCAGAATGCCATGGGTGTTAGGTATATTACCATGTAATCTAGATTATTGACTCTAGTGCAAGTGGGAGACTGTTGGAGATATGCCCAAGAGGCAATAATAAAAGTGGTTATTATTATATCTTTGTGTTTATGATGAATGTTTACATCCCATGCTATAATTGTATTATAAGGAAACACTAATACATGTGTGTTTTGTAAACATAAGAGAGTCCATAGTAAGCCTCTTGTGGAACTAGCTTGTTGGTTAAATGATGATCATGGTTTCCTGATCATGGACATTGGATGTCATTAATAACAAGGTTATATCATTAGGAGAATGATGTGATGGACACACACCCATAGTAAGCGTAGCATAAGATCAAGTCATTAAGTTCGTATTGCTGTAAGCTTTCAAATGCATAGTAACCTAATCCTTCGACCATAAGGTTATGTTAATCACCATCACCGGATGGGTACTTTGATGACATCAAACACCGCTTAAATCGGGTGGTTATAAAGGTGTCATTGGGTATTCTGAAAGTATGTGTTGAAGCGCAAGAACCAAGATTGGGATTTGTCCATCCATATGACGGATAGATATGCTCTGGGCCCTCTCGGTGGAATGTCATCTAGTTAGCTTGCAAGCATGTGACTGGGTCACAAGGGATGACATAGCATGGAACGAGTAAAGAGTACTTATCAGTAACAAGGTAGAACTAGGTATGGAGATACCGACGATCAAACCTCGGATAAGTAGAATATCGCGTGACAAAGGGAATTGGTTTCGTATGTTAATGGTTCTATCGATCACGAAGTCATCGTTGAATATGTGGGAGCCGTTATGGATCTCCAGATCCCGCTGATGGTTATTGATGGGAGAGGTGTCTCCATCATGTCTGCATATTCACGAACCGTAGGGTGACACACTTAAGGTTCGAAGTTGTTTTAAGTAGATATGGAATGTGCGTTGGAGACCGAATGTTGTTCGGAGTCTCGGATTGGATCCGGGACATCACGAGGAGATCCGGAATTGTCCGAAGAATAAGATTCATATATTGGGGATCATTTTCTAAGTTAGTAAATGTTCCGGAGTGTTTGTATGGAGATTCTAGAAGGTTTCGGAATGTTCTGGACGGTTCTAGAAGAGTTCTTGGTGTTTGCTTGAAAACCAAGAAAGGGTCAAGGAAACCTTGTGGGGGCTAGACACGGATTCGTGGGGGAGGAGGACTCCTCCCCCCTTCCCAACCCGCCGGCCAAGTAGGAAGGGGAGTCCTACTAGGACTCCCCCTCTCATGGCGCGCCTCCCTCCTTTAAATAGAGGGGAGGGGGCGCCACCCCTAGACCTCTCCCATAACAATCCCTAGCCGCCGCCTCTCTCTTCTTCCTTCGCTCTGCTCCGGCTTAGGCGAAGCCCTGCAGAATTCTCTCCTCCACCACCACCACCACACCGTCGTGCTGCTGGGATTCCGTGGAGAAGATCTACTACCTCTGCTGCTCATTTGGAACAGGGAGAGGAAGGTGCCTTGACTCATGCGTGTGACCGACTGCGGAAGCGCTGCCGGAACGCGGCACCAAAAGGATCGTCCACACGATCTTGAGATCGGCAAGTGATCGACTACATCAACCCCGAGATCTAATCTCGTAACGCTTTCGGTTCTACGAGGGTTAGTATAGATCTATCTCGTTGCTCATGTCTAATAGATTAGATCTTGGCTTTTATCTAGATTAGATCTGGGTTTTGTTCGTTCTTGCGGTAGAATTTTTTGTTTTCCATGCTATGAACCCATCACATACATGCAATGACACTAGTTGTGGTTCATGAAAAGAACACACGTGCAATGACACTGGTGGATCCATGTGCGGTTTGTGAGAAGAACATACATGCAATGACACTGGGTGGATCCATGTATGTTTTGTTTAGAGGAACAGACATGCAATGACACTGGGTGGATACATGTGTGGTTTGTTTAGAAGAACACACATGCAAAGACACTAGTTGTGGTTCATGAAAAGAACACACATGCAATGAAACTGGTGGATCCATGTGTGGTTTGTTTAGAGGAACAAAAATGCAATCACACTAGGTGGATCCTTGTGTGGTTACTTTAGAGGAACAACCATGCAATGACACTGGGTGGATGCTTGTGTGGTTTGTTTATAAGAACACACATGCAATGACACTAGTTGTGGTTCATGAAAAGAACACACATGCAATGACGCTGGTGGATCCATGTGTGGTTTGTGAAAAGAATAGACATGCAATGACACTGGGTGGATCCATGTGTGGTTTGTTTAGAGGAACAAACATGCAATAACACTGGGTGTGGTTCATGAAAAGAACACACATGCAATGACATTGGTGGATCCATGTGTTGTTTGTTCAGAAGAACACACATGCAATGACACTAGTTGTGGTTCATGAAAAGAACACACATGCAATGATACTGGTGGATCCATGTGTGGTTTGTGAAAAGAACAGACATGCCATGACACTGGGTGGATCTAGGTGTGGTTTCTTTAGAGGAACAGACATGCAATGACACTTGGTGGATCCATGTGTGGTTTGTTTAGAAGAACACACATGCAAAGACACTAGTTGTGGTTCATGAAAAGAACACACATGCAATGACACTGGTGGATCCATGTGTGGTTTGTTTAGAGGAACAAAAATGCAATCACACTAGGTGGATCCTTGTGTGGTTACTTTAGAGGAACAGCCATGCAATGACACTGGGTGGATGCTTGTGTGGTTTGTTTATAAGAACACACATGCAATGACACTAGTTGTGGTTCATGAAAAGAACACACATGCAATGACGCTGGTGGATCCATGTGTGGTTTGTGAAAAGAACAGACATGCAATGACACTGGGTGGATCCATGTGTGGTTTGTTTAGAGGAACATACATGCAATAACACTGGGTGTGGTTCATGAAAAGAACACACATGCAATGACATTGGTGGATCCTTGGGTGGTTTGTGAGAACATACATGAAATGACATTGGCTGTGGTTCATGAGAAGAACACACATGCAATGACACTGGTGGATCCATGTGTGGTTTGTTTAGAGGAACACACATGCAATGACACTGGCTGTGGTTCATGAAAAGAACACACATTCAATGACAGTGGTGGATCCATGTGTGGTTTGTGAAGAGAACAGACATGCAATGACACTGGGTGGATCCATGTGTGGTTTGTTTACAGGAACAGACATGCAATGACACTGGGTGTGGTTCATGAGAAGAACACACATGCAATGACACTGGTGGATCCTTGTGTTGTTTGTGAGAAGAACATACATGCAATGACACTGGCTATGGTTCATGAGAAGAACACACATGCAATGACACTGGTGGATCCACGTGTGGTTTGTTTAGAGGAATAGACATGCAATGCCACTGGGTGGATCCATGTGTGGTTTGTTTAGAAGAACACACATGCAATTACACTAGTTGTGGTTCATGAAAAGAACACACATGCAATGACAGGGGTGGATCCATGTGTGGTTTGTGAAAAGAACAGACATGCAATCACACTAGGTGGATCCATGTGTGGTTTGTTTAGAGGAACAGACATGCAATGACACTGGGTGGATCCATGTGTGGTTTGTTTAGAAGAAGACACGTGAATGACACTAGTTGTGGTTTATGAAAAGAACACAAATGCAATGACACTTGTGGATCCATGTGTGGTTTGTGAAAAGAACAGACATGCAATGACACTGGGTGGATCCATGTGTGGTTTGTTTAGTGGAACAGACATGCAATGACACTGGGTGTGGTTCATGAGAAGAACACACATGCAATGACACTGGTGGATCCTTGTGTGGTTTGTGAGAAGAACATACATGCAATGACATTGGCCGTGGTTCATGAGAAGAACACACATGCAATGACACTGGTGGATCCATGTGTGGTTTGTTTAGAGGAATACACATGCAATGACACTGTCTGTTGTTCATGAAAAGAACACACATGCAATGACACTGGTGGATCCATGTGTGGTTTGTGAAAAGAACATACATGCAATGACACTAGGTGGTTCCATGTGTGGTTTGTTTACAGGAACAGACATGCAATCACACTGGGTGTGGTTCATGAGAAGAGCACACATGCAATGACACTGGTGGATCCATGTGTGGTTTGTGAGAAGAACATACATGCAGTGACACTGGATGGATCCATGTGTGGTTTGTTTAGAGTAACAGACATGTAATGACACTAGGTGTGGTTCATGTTTGGTTTGTTCAGAGGAACATACATGCAATGACACTAGTTGTGGTTCATGAAAAGAACACACATGAAATGACACTGGGTGGATCCATGTGTGGTTTGTGAGAAGAACATACATGCAATGACACTGGGTGGATCCATGTATGGTTTGTTTAGAGGAACAGACATGCAATGACACTAGGTGGATCCATGTGTGGTTTGTTTAGAAGAACACACATGCAATGACACTAGTTGTGGTTCATGAAAAGAACACACATGGAATGACACTGGTGGATCCATGTGTGGTTTGTGAAAAGAACAGACATGCAATGACACTAGGTGGATCCATGTGTGGTTTGTTTAGAGGAAAAGAAATGCAATGACACTGGGTGGATCCATGTGTGGTTTGTTTAGAATAACACACATGCAAAGACACTAGTTGTGGTTCATGAAAAGAACACACATGCAATGACACTGGTGGATCCATGTGTGGTTTGTGAAAAGAACAGACATGCAATCACACTAGGTGGATCCTTCTGTGGTTTGTTTAGAGGAACATGCATGCAATGACACTGGGTGGATCCATGTGTGGTTTGTTTGTAAGAACACACATGCAATGACACTAGTTTTGGTTCATGAAAAGAACACACATGCAATGACACTGGTGGATCCATGTGTGGTTTGTGGGAAGAACATACATGCAATAACACTTGCTATGGTTCATGAGAAGAACACACATGCAATGACACTGGTGGATCCTTGTGTTGTTTGTGAGAAGAACATACATGCAATGACACTGGCTATGGTTCATGAGAAGAACACACATGCAATGACACTGGTGGATCCACGTGTGGTTTGTTTAGACGAACAAACATGCAATGACACTGGGTGGATCCATGTGTGGTTTGATTAGAAGAACACACATGCAATTACACTAGTTGTGGTTCACGAAAAGAACACACATTCAATGACACTAGTGGATCCATGTGTGGTTTGTTTAGAGGAACACACATGCAATGACATTGTCTGTTGTTCATGAAAAGAACACACATGCAATGACACTGGTGGATCCATGTGTGGTTTGTGAAAAGAACATACATGCAATGACACTAGGTGGTTCCATGTGTGGTTTGTTTACAGGAACAGACATGCAATCACACTGGGTGTGGTTCATGAGAAGAACACACATGCAATGACACTGGTGGATCCATGTGTGGTTTGTGAGAAGAACAGACATGCAGTGACACTGGATGGATCCATGTGTGGTTTGTTTAGAGTAACAGACATGTAATGACACTAGGTGTGGTTCATGTTTGGTTTGTTCAGAGGAACATACATGCAATGACACTAGTTGTGGTTCATGAAAAGAACACACATGGAATGACACTGGTGGATCCATGTGTGGTTTGTGAAAAGAACAGACATGCAATGACACTAGGTGGATCCATGTGTGGTTTGTTTAGAGGAAAAGAAATGCAATGACACTGGGTGGATCCATGTCTGGTTTGTTTAGAATAACACACATGCAAAGACACTAGTTGTGGTTCATGAAAAGAACACACATGCAATGACACTGGTGGATCCATGTGTGGTTTGTGAAAAGAACAGACATGCAATCACACTAGGTGGATCCTTCTGTGGTTTGTTTAGAGGAACATGCATGCAATGACACTGGGTGGATCCATGTGTGGTTTGTTTATAAGAACACACATGCAATGACACTAGTTTTGGTTCATGAAAAGAACACACATGCAATGACACTAGTGGATCCATGTGTGGTTTGTGAAAAGAATAGACATGCAATGACACTGGGTGGATCCATGTGTGGTTTGTTTAGAGGAACAGACATGCAATAACACTGGGTGTGGTTCATGAAAAGAACACACATGCAATGACACTGGCTGTGGTTCATGAAAAGAACACACATGCAATGACAATGGTGGATCCATGTGTGGTTTGTGGGAAGAACATACATGCAATAACACTTGCTATGGTTCATGAGAAGAACACACATGCAATGACACTGGTGGATCCTTGTGTTGTTTGTGAGAAGAACATACATGCAATGACACTGGCTATGGTTCATGAGAAGAACACACATGCAATGACACTGGTGGATCCACGTGTGGTTTGTTTAGACGAAGAAACATGCAATGACACTGGGTGGATCCATGTGTGGTTTGATTAGAACAACACACATGCAATTACACTAGTTGTGGTTCACGAAAAGAACACACATTCAATGACACTGGTGGATCCATGTGGGGTTTGTGAAAAGAACAGACATGCAATGACACTGGGTGGATCCATGTGTGGTTTGTTTAGAGGAACAGACATACAATGACACTTGGTAGATCCATGTGTGGTTTGTTTAGAAGAACACACATGCAATGACACTAGTTGTGGTTCATGAAAATAACACACATGCAATGACATAGGTGGATCCATGTGTGGTTTGTGAAAAGAACAGACATGCAATCACACTAGGTGGATCCATGTGTGGTTTGTTTAGAAGAACAGACATGCAATGACACTAGGTGGATCCATGTGTGGTTTGTTTAGAAAAACAGACATGCAATGACACTAGTTGTGGTTCATGAAAAGAACACACATGCAATGACACTGGTGTATCCATGTGTGGTTCATGAAAAGAACAGACATGCAATGACACTGGGTGGATCCATGTCTGGTTTGTTTAGAGGAACAGACATGCAATGACACTAGGTGGATCCATGTGTGGTTTGTTTAGAAGAACAGATATGCAATGACTCTAGTTGTGGTTCATGGAAAGAACACACATACAATGACACCGGTGGATCCATGAGTGGTTTGTGAAAAGAACAGACATGCAATGACACTGGGTGGATCCATGTGTGATTTGTTTAGAGGAACAGACATGCAATGACACTAGGTGTGGTTCATGAGAAAGACACACATGAAATGACACTGGTGGATCCTTGTGTGGTTTGTGAGAAGAACATACATGCAGTGACATTGGCCGTGGTTCATGAGAAGAACACACATGCAATGACACTGGTGGATCCATGTGTGGTTTGTTTAAAGGAACACACATGCAGTGACACTGTCTATGGTTCTTGAAAAGAACACACATGCAATGACACTGGTGGATCCATGTGTGGGTTGTGAAAAGAACAGACATGCAATGACACTAGGTGGTTCCATGTGTGGTTTGTTAGAGGAACAAACATGCAATCACACTAGGTGGATACATGTGTGGTTTGTTTAGAAGAACACACATGCAATGACACTGGCTGGATCCATGTGTGGTTTGTTTAGAAGAACAGACATGCAATGACTCTAGTTGTGGTTCATGAAAAGAACACACATGCAATGACACTGATGGATCCATGTGTGGTTCATGAAAAGAACAGACATGCAATGACACTGGGTGGATCCATGTCTGGTTTGTTTAGAGGAACAAACATGCAATGACACTAGGTGGATCCATGTGTGGTTTGTTTAGAAGAACAGATATGCAATGACTCTAGTTGTGTTTCATGGAACCAACACACATACAATGACCCTGGTGGATCCATGTGTGGTTTGTGAAAAGAACAGACATGCAATCACACTAGGTGGATCCATGTGTGGTTTCTTTAGAGGAACAGACATGCAGTGACATTGGGTGGATCCATGTGTGGTTTGTTTAGAAGAACAGACATGCAATGACTCTAGTTGAGGTTCATGAAAAGAACACACATGGAATGACACTAGTGGATCCATGTGTGGTTCATGAAAACAACAAACATGCAATCACACTAGGTGGATCCATGTGTGGTTTGTTTAGAGGAACTGACATGCAATGACACTAGGTGGATCCTTGTGTGGTTGGTTTAGAAGAACAGACATGCAATGAATGCAATGACACTGGTGGATCCATGTGTGGTTTGTGAAAAGAACAGACATGCAATCACACTAGGTGGATCCATGTGTGGTTTGTTTAGAGGAACAGACATGCAATGACACTGGGTGGATCCATGTGTGGTTTGTTTAGAAGAAAAGACATGCAATGACTCTAGTTGTGGTTCATGAAAAGAACACACATGCAATGACACTAGTGGATCCATGTGTGGTTCATGAAAAGAACAGACATGCAATCACACTAGGTGGATCCATGTGTGGTTAGTTTAGAGGAACAAACATGCAATCACACTGGGTGGATCCATGTGTGGTTTGTTCATAGGAACAAACATGCAATGACACTAGTTGTGGTTCATGAAAGTAACACACATGCAATGACACTGGTGGATCCATGTGTGGTTTGTGAAAAGAACAGACATGGAATGACTCTAGGTGGATCCATGTGTGGTTTGTTTAGAGGAACAGACATGCAATGACACTGGGTGGATCCATGTGTTTTTTTAGAAGAACAGACATGTAATGACTCTAGTTGTTGTTCATGAAAAGAACACACATGCAAGGACACTAGATGGATCCATGTGTGGTTTGTTTAGAGGAACATACATGCAATGACACTGGGTGGATCCATGTGTGGTTTGTTTAGAGGAACATACATGCAATGACACTGGGTGGATCCATGTGTGGTTTGTTTAGAAGAAGCGACATGCAATGACTCTTATTGTGGTTCATGAAAAGAACACACATGCAATGACACTAGTGGATCCATGTGTGGTTTGGGAAAAGAACAGACATGCAATCACACTAGGTGGATCCATGTGTGGTTTGTTTAGAGGAACAAACATGCAATGACACTGGGTGGATCCATGTGTGGTTTGTTTATAAGAATAGACATGCAATGACTCTAGTTGTGGTTCATGAAAAAAACACATGCAATGACACTGGTGGATCCATGTGTGGTTTGTGAAAAGAACAGACATGCAATCACACTAGGTGGATCCATGTGTGGTTTGTTTAGAGGAACAGACATGCAATCACACTAGGTGTGGTTCATGAAAAGAACATACATGCAATGACACTGGGTGGATCCATGTGTGGTTCATGAGAAGAACACACATCCAATGACACTAGTGGATCCATGTGTGGTTCATGAAAAGAGCACACATGCAATGACACTGGTGTATCCATGTGTGGTTCATGAAAAGAACACACATGCAATGACACTTGTGGATCCATGTGCGGTTTGTGAGAAGAACAGACATGCAATGAGACTGGATGGATCCATGTGTGGTTTGTTTAGAGGAACAAACATGTAATGACACTAGGTGTGGTTCATGTGTGGTTTGTTCAGAGGAATATACATGCAATGACACTAGTTGTGGTTCATGAAAAGAACACACATGCAATGACACTGATGGATCCATGTGCGGTTTGTGAGAAGAACATACATGCAATGACACTGGGTGGATCCATGTATGGTTTGTTTAGAGGAACAGACATGCAATGACACTGGGTGGATCCATGTGTGGTTTGTTTAGAAGAACACGCATGCAATGACACTAGTTGTGGTTCATGAAAAGAACACACATGCAATTATACTAGTGGATCCATGTGTGGTTTGTGAAAAGAACAGACATGCAATAACACTAGGTGGATCCATGGGTGGTTTGTTTAGAGGAACAGCCATGCAATGACACTGGGTGGATCCATGTGTGGTTTGTTTAGAAGAACACACATGCAAAGACACTAGTTGTGGTTCATGAAAAGAACACACATGCAATGACACTGGTGGATCCATGTGTGGTTTGTTTAGAGGAACAGACATGCAATGACTGTAGTTGTTGTTCATGAAAAGAACACACATGCAAGGACACTGGATGGATCCATGTGTGGTTTGTTTAGACGAACATACATGCAATAACACTGGGTGGATCCATGTGTGGTTTGGTTAGAAGAACAGACATGCAATGACTCTAGTTGTGGTTCATGAAAAGAACACACATGCAATGACACTAGTGGATCCATGTGTGGTTTGTGAAAAGAACAGACATGCAATCACAGTAGGTGGATCCATGTGTGGTTTGTTTAGAGGAATAAACATGCAATGACACTGGGTGGATCCATGTGTGGTTTGTTTATAAGAAAAGACATGCAATGACTCTAGTTGTGGTTCATGAAAAAAAACACATGCAATGACACTTGTGGATCCATGTGTGGTTTGTGAAAAGAACAGACATGCAATCACACTAGGTGGATCCATGTGTGGTTTCTTTAGAGGAACAGACATGCAATCACACTGGGTGTGGTTCATGAAAAGAACAGACATGCAATGACACTGGGTGGATCCATGTGTGGTTCATGAGAAGAACACACATCCAATGACACTGGTGGATCCATGTGTGGTTCGTGAAAAGAGCACACATGCAATGACACTGGTGTATCCATGTGGGGTTCATGAAAAGAACACACATGCAATGACACTTGTGGATCCATGTGTGGTTTGTGAGAAGAACAGACATGCAATGACACTGGATGGATCCATGTTTGGTTTGTTTAGAGGAACAGACATGTAATGACACTAGGTCTGGTTCATGTGTGGTTTGTTTAGAGGAACAAACATGCAATGACACTGGGTGGATCCATGTGTGGTTTGTTTATAAGAACACACATGCAATGACACTAGTTGTGGTTCATGAAAAGAACACACATGCAATGACACTGGTGGATCCATGTGTGGTTTGTGAAAAGAACAAACATGCAATGACACTGGGTGGATCCATGTGTGGTTTGTCTAGAGGAACAGACATGGAATAACACTGGGTGTGGTTCATGAAAATAACACACATGCAATGACACTAGTGGATCCTTGTGTGGTTTGTGAGAAGAACATACATGAAATGACATTGGCTGTGGTTCATGAGAAGTACACACATGCAATGACACTGGTGGATCCATGTGTGGTTTGTTTAGAAGAACACACATGCAATGACACTGGCTGTGGTTCATGAAAAGAACACACATGCAATGACAGTGGTGGATTCATGTGTGGTTTGTGAAAAGAACAGACATGCAATGACACTAGGTGGATCCATGTGTGGTTTGTTTAGAGGAACATACATGCAATGACACTGGGTGTGGTTCATGAGAAGAACACACATGCAATGACACTGGTGGATCCTTGGTGTTGTTTGTGAGAAGAACATACATGAAATGACACTGGTTATGGTTCATGAGAAGAACACACATGCAATGACACTGGTGGATCCACGTGTGGTTTGTTTAGAGGAACAGACATGCAATGACACTGGGTGGATCCATGTGTGGTTTGTTTAGAAGAACACACATGCAATTACACTAGTTGTGGTTCATGAAAAGAACACACATGCAATGACACTGGTGGATCCTTGCGTGGTTTTAAAAGAACAGACATGCAATGACACTGGGTGGATCCATGTGTGGTTTGTTTAGAGGAACAGACATGCAATGACACTGGGTGGATCTATGTGTGGTTTGTTTAGAAGAACACACATGCAATGACACTAGTTGTGGTTCATGAAAAGAACACACATGCAATGACACAAGTGGATCCATGTGTGGTTTTTGAAAAGAACAGACATGCAATCACACTAGGTGGATCCATGTGTGGTTTGTTTAGAGGAACAGACATGCAATGACACTAGGTGGATCCATGTGTGGTCTGTTTAGAAGAACACACATGCAATGACACTAGTTGTGGTTCATGAAAAGAACACACATGCAATGACACTGGTGGATCCATGTGTGGTTTGTGAAAAGAACAGACATGCAATGACACTGGGTGGATCCATGTGTGGTTTGTTTAGAGGAACAGACATGCAACGACACTGGATGTGGTTCAGAAGAAGAACACACATGCAATGACACTGGTGGATCCTTGTGTGGTTTGTGAGAAGAACATACATGCAATGACATTGGCTGTTGTTCATAAGAAGAACACACATGCAATAACACTGGTGGATCCATATGTGGTTTGTTTAGAGGAACACACATGCAATGACACTGTCTGTGGTTCATGAAAAGAACACACATGCAACGACACTGGTGGATCCATGTGTGATTTGTGAAAAGAACATACATGCAATGACACTAGGTGGTTCCATGTGTGGTCCATGTGTGGTTTGTTTACAGGAACAGACATGCAATGACACTGGATGTGGTTCATGAGAAGAACACACATGCAATGACACTGGTGGATCCATGTGTGGTTTGTGAGAAGAACAGACATGCAATGACACTGGATGGATCCATGTGTGGTTTGTTTAGAGGAACAAACATGTAATGACACTAGGTGTGGTTCATGTTTGGTTTGTTCAGAGGAACATACATGCAATGACACTAGTTGTGGTTCATGAAAAGAACACACATGCAATGACACTGGTGGATCCATGTGCGGTTTGTGAGAAGAACATACATGCAATGGCACTGGGTGGATCCATGTATGTTTTGTTTAGAGGAACAGACATGCAATAACACTGGGTGGATCCATGTGTGGTTTGTTTAGAAGAACACACATGCAATGACACTAGTTGTGGTTCATGAAAAGAACACACACTACTATAGAATAGACCATCAATGACAGACTAAAAAGGGCCATTAGTGACAGGCAAAGCGCTTGTCACTAATAACTAGTCACTGATACAAGGTTACTAGTGACAGGCAAGTGCCTGTCACTAGTATGTGTACCAGTGGCATACATTTACGAATGCTTGTCACCAGTATGTGTGTACTATTTACTAGCAAAAAAGATGCATGTCACTGGCTGCGATCAACGGCCTCAGCCCTCGGATTTTGTAGTGACATGCCCATTATCTTGCCTGTCAGTAGTTTGAATTTTAGTAATAAAAAAAATTAAATTCGTTTTTCTTGAATATTCCAGAGAGCATAATACGATATTATAAAAAAATGTATTTTCCAGTAATATTTCAAATAGCACAATAAGATGTACCAATGATACATTCAGATAACCGAATATGACATAATTTTTTGCACTTACTAGACACATAAGTAAAATCTCTGTCGCAAAAAAGTAGGGTTGACAACGCATGCAAATCCTAACTGTCACATCACGTAACCCCCAAACTGCCAAAACACATTCTACCTACATTGGACATTAAACATGACCGCCCAATCGATGTGCAGAAGACAAACAACAAGTAGATAGACCGACGTTGCGATACGTGGATCAAGCACCATGTTCACCACAAAGTATGTGTCCCATCTCCTCCTTGTTGAACATTCTAATGGTCTTAAGACAAAAAACCTGCAAGTTGTGAAAATTTATCAGTATTGGCCCTCTCCAGGAAAGAGGATGAACTACATTTTGAACAATATAAATACTTTACAGTTATGCACAGAGCTGGTCCGAATAGTCAGACATTCCAAGACATGTAATCTTTTAGTGCTTAATTCTAGGGGTTCTAGTTAGTCCAAATACTTCGGACAAGATTTTGGACCAGTACCACCTAATAATGCAATAACATGAGCAAATGTGATCTCACTTATTATAACAACCAAAATTACAAAAAATATCATAGAAAATCACCCATCCTCGATTTATCATTAACAGACAAGCAATCTAGGTCACATATAGTGCTGCCTGCAGACAAATTGTTGTGTTGTGAGTACTGCAGCTATACTTTAGTCTGAGTAATGTCCACTCACGGAGTAGATATTTATGTCTTTTTGTATGGGGCCATATTGGTTTTCTAGATTTCGTATGGCGGTGGGGCGGTGGCATTTATGAGAAAACTTTCTGTTTTGGATATACTAGCTACTTAAGACCATCTATTTTACAAATATAACAATGAAATCCTTCAGAAATTGGTAAAGTTTTTCATAACTAAATAGGTTCCACGATGAGTACCGAACAACTGAGACCCTTGCTGAGACACTTGTCAACTTAAATATTTCATTGTTGAGACACTTGCCAACTTAAATATTTCATTGCTCACACTCTATACTATCACAAAAATTGATCTTAAGGTTCATACCTGCAGAATTCGGTGTTCAGATCACTGATCACCAACTCAACCCACCTTGGACAAACTAGCTAGCAGATCACTGGTTATTCAGTAAAACCTACAGAGATACAAAGATACCAATGGGATAGTAGTAAGTAGTAAGTACAAAAAGGCCTAGTTAAATAACTACACTATTAAGACATCAACATGCTAAAAAATACTTTTATATATATTATGTTTCTTCCAAGTTGTATCATCCAGAGTATCTTCTAGTTAAGCAATCTCGAAAATTCTCAACAGTATATCCCATAATTAGCTACAGTGACAACCTCTACTAATTACTTGCAACGAGAACCAGTGGAATCTCCTTTTTAGATATAAAATCAAAGTCTAGTACCTAGCAATGATATTAGACTTCAAGAATTTTTTCATGGGATCCATTAGCTCTCCGGTATTCATATGGACCACATAAATAATCGCGTATGCAGATTTCTATGTGCATTTTAGTACTACCTAAGGTCATAAAGTCAAGATGCATCAATATAATATTTTATTGCTTTATTTAAAAAACATGTCCTTATTCATGTCCAGAATTAGAGAAAACAATATTGAAACTTCTAGAAAATTCTACATTCGAATAATAGCAGCTTTTTACACACAAAAAATGACCAGGTTTGTTCCATGAACAACCTTGCATTTGTAAATCCAGAAATAGTGTGCATGAAAACAAACAATAGCAGCTAGTTCAGCTTGAAAGTATGTTTATACAACAAGAAGTCAACACCGATACCTACACAAAGTGATCAAAATTATACAACAAGTTACTATACTGCCTTAATACACCAGAAATTACAAGAACGAACTAAGCAATTATAACAATGTATATTGGCAGAAGAAGAAAACACTTTCTAATGGGCATTTAACCCTCACGGCACTATCTAAACCAATAACCCTTTCCTAGCTACAATGGCATCTAACAATGTCAGTGAGTGAATTACACAAAGGTACAGCTGAAATGAGTTGAGCATGATGAGTTGAGGAAACAACTACATCTCAAATCATGCTCGGACCTACAGTTTAGTATGCAAGTACATAACGCTCGGGCCTGTTCAACAACACCATGAGTCTCGTGAAAATTTTTGAGATGTTTCTGTACTTGATTGAAACAGACTTGACCTTTACACAACACCTTCTCTTGTGTGTTTGCTTTGTTGGGTACTGTCCACCAGTTCCATAGAAGTACATCTAACAAGTCTTTACTTGCCCCCACGTCTTTCGTAGCTCCTCCCGAGTAAAGTCATCACGTCTGATTCAGACTTAATACTAACAGATATTCTAGCTTGGTGGTCTATTAGTTGATTAACGTAGTGTGTGCACTCCAATATATCATGTGTATGTGTCAGCATTGAAGGTGGCGATCAAGATGTTATCTACGCTATGGTATTAAATCAGAAGAACTACCTCTGTTTGCCCCAGTCGATGCAGCGTTGGCAGTGGCCTAGTGGGCGGCGCACCTTGTCTGACACCTCACTTTGTAGGGCGAATCAAGTAGTTAAATTGCAGGTTGTAGGGAAATGAGAGGCCCGGGAATACGAACCTGGGACGCATCAATGGCGGGATGCCTGGCGGCGTCGGCGGCGGGAGGACTGGCGGCATCGGTAGCGGAAGCCTTGGACGCGGCGATGGCGATGGGCCTGGTGGAAGCAGCGGCGCTCCGAGCAGCGGCGTCCTTGGGAGGCGGTGTCCTCTCGTTAGGAGGACGGGCGGAGGGGCATTGGGATTCAGGGCGCCGTTGGAAGGTTTCCTCGCGTCGGGGGAAGCCGCCACCACGAGCAACGACGTTGGAGGGGTCGGGGCGGGCCTTGGATTAGTGGCGGCTGTTGGGGGAATCAGGGATGGAGATGGGGATGGGAGCAAGGGAGTGGTTATTGGGGAAGGGGTCTCGTGTACTGAATACTGATCCACCATGTCAAAAAAAGAATACAAGAGAATACTAATCCACCTAGACCTAATCGGTTGCCACCCTAAACAAAAATGGAACTGCTGTGTGGACGACGTTTCTAGGTCCGATCTACGTATGACCCACAATCAGATCGTATGCTGCACTTCGTCACAGCCACAGATGGTTGGATGAAAAGCGTCGTGTGTCTAGGGAGGTTCACGCAAAAATACTAGCGATTGGCACAACTTTTACCCATCACTATTTATTTAGAGCGTTCTAGTGACAGAAATTTATATACGCCTGTCACTAACTAATTTTTTATTAGGCGGACTTAAAAAAATTAATGCTAGTGATAGCCACATTTTTAGTCTGTCATTAATGTTTCGTACTAGTGACATGCTTATCCTTGTCTGTCGCTAGAAATACTTAGTAGTAACAGGCATAATTGTGTTTGTCACTAACTGCCTGGAGGCTATAAGCCTTTCTGCAGTAGTGACACGTACAATGACACTGGTAGATCTATGTGTGGTTTGTGCATAGAACAGACATGCAATGACACTAGGTGGATCCATGTGTGGTTTGTTTAGAGGAACAGACATGCAATGACACTAGGTGGATCCATGTGTAGTTTGTTTAGAAGAACACACATGCAAAGACACTAGTTGTGGTTCATGAAAAGAACACACATGCAATGATACTGGTGGATCCATGTGTGGTTTGTGAAAAGAACAGACATGCAATCACACTAGGTGGATCCTTGTGTGGTTTGTTTAGAGGAACAGACATGCAATGACACTGGGTCGATCCATGTGTGGTTTGTTTATAAGAACACACATGCAATGACACTAGTTGTGGTTCATGAAAAGAACACACATGCAATGACACTGGTGGATCCATGTATGGTTTGTGAAAAGAACAGACATGCAATGACACTGGGTGGATACATGTGTGGTTTGTTTAAAGGAACAGATATGCAATAACACTCGATGTGGTTCATGAAAAGAACACATATGCAATGACACTGGTGGATCCATGTGTGGTTTGTTTAGAGGAACACACATGCAATGGCACTGGCTGTGGTTCATGAACAGAACACACATGCAATGACAGTGGTGGATCCATGTGTGGTTTGTGAAAAGAACAGACATGCAATGACACTGGGTGGATCCATGTGTGGTTTGTTTAGAGGAACAGACATGCAATGATACTGGGTGTGGTTCATGAGAAGAACACACATGCAATGACACTGGTGGATCCTTGTTTTTTATGTGAGAAGAACATACATGCAATGACACTGGCTATGGTTCATGAGAAGAACACACATGCAATGACACTGGTGGATCCACGTGTGGTTTGTTTAGAGGAACAGACATGCAATGACACTGGGTGGATCCATGTGTGGTTTGTTTAGAGGAACATACATGCAATAACACTCGGTGTGGTTCATGAAAAGAACACATATGCAGTGACACTGGTGGATCCATGTGTGGTTTGTTTAGAGGAACACACATGCAATGACACTGGCTGTGGTTCATGAAAAGAACACACATGCAATGACAGTGGTGGATCCATGTGTGGTTTGTGAAATGAACAGACATGCAATGACACTGGGTGGATCCATGTGTGGTTTGTTTAGAGGAACAAACATGCAATGACACTGGGTGTGGTTCATGAGAAGAACACACATGCAATGACACTGGTGGATCCTTGTGTTGTTTGTGAGAAGAACATACATGCAATAACACTGGCTATGCGTGGCATCCCGCAAAAACCACTACTAGAAAATCGCGTTGTTTTTGTGCTTTGCATCATCATGACCGCATGCTCATGTCATCATGCCACATTGCATTTGAGCATCGTCATCATCATGCATTTGTTTGTCTGAAACTATTTTCGAAAAACATATTTTGTTCTCTAAATACCCCGCCTTTATTTCAAAATCCAAAATCCGGGTCTCCGGAATATTTTGTTTTGTCTGCCAACGGATTTCGAAAGCCCCGTTTTAAATAATAAAATATTTTAAATTATTTTTGGGGAGGCAGCCAGCCAGGCCCGAAAGCCTAGCCGACCACCTCCAAATTAAAACCCCACCCTGTCTATCCCCAAACCCCTTTGCTACCAAATACTCTACCCACTCTAGTCCTATCCAGCCCTCCACCTCACTCCCACCACTCACGGTTTGCCACCTCTTCCTCTCCACATCACCCTGCCATTCCGGGCTCGCCACCTCACTCCTCCGGTCCCACCTCACCAGCTTGGTCACCCCGCACCTGCCCACTTCCCCTTGCAGCCTGGCCCTTGCCACAGGTCCCACCACACCCAGCCTCCCACAGCCGCCTCCTCTCAACCGCGCTCTCCCCCGGGCCCCACCACGTGCACTCCACCCGACCCCCGCGGTCAACCACCACCAGCCCGATCCCCACCCCGTGAGACGTCCCTGGCCCCACCACGCGGCGCACCCCGCTCCCTCCCCGTCTCCAACCTCCTCTGCAACCTCTCCCTGCAGCGGCCTCGTCGATCCGCAACGCCGAAGCCCCCTCTGCTGCCAGCCACCACTGAGGCTCCTCTCCGCCGGCACCCCTTCTCCTCTCTCCGCTCGACCTGCCCCGCCATCACCTCCTTGCCTGCATTCAGGCTCCGCCGCCAGCGCACTTCCCCGAGCCGGCGCCGCCTTCTCCAGCCCGGAGCCGGCCACCGCACCGCCGCGGTCCACCTCGGGACCGACCTCGCCAGGATCCTCTGCGACCTCGAGTCCCTCGCCGGCGTCCTCCTCTCGCGACCGCGCCCCCGCCGTCGCGTGCCTCGTGCCCTCTCCCCGCCACCGTCTTCCTCCGCAGCACCCGCCGTCAGCGGACCCCGTGGTCTCGAGCCACCTCGTGTCGCCCTGTGCCACACAGCAGCGCGCGACCCACCGGCCTCCGCCAGGGCTTCTCCTCCCCAAGATCTGGCGCCGATCCCCGCTGCAGAGGCTCCTCGCGAGCGTCGCCACCGCCTCGTCCTGTGAAGCTCGGTTTTCCCCGCCTCGCCGGTCCCGCCTCCCGGCCGCCGCCGCCGCCGCCGCTCGAGCACCCCGGCGACCCACCTGTTCGGCCTCTGCAGCTGCGCGGCCTGAGCCTCCTCTGCATCACTGCCTAGTACGACCTCGACCATCTCCGGTCGTCTGTGTTCTCTGTTGAGGCTGCGCGTGTCTTGGTGTGTACCGTTGGTGATGGATGTGCTCGGCCAATCGTTTCTGTTGTGTCATGTTGGGTACAAGTTCCACCCAGGACATGTTGGTGCCAAGATGAGCGTTGGCCGATCCGGCCTCTGAAGCATCTTCTGTGGAAAACCCCATCGCAATATTGCCAAGATCTCCTTCCGGGTACCATGACCCTGAGCCGTCGACGAGGAACCGCGAACCGAACCCGGAGATCTCCGTCACGGAACCACAAGGCCTTTGGGGGTGGAACCGACAAGATCTACCTCACGGAGCACCAAGAACTCCTTACTAGAACCCGAAGACCGATCCCACCAAACGCCAAGATCTTCAAACGGATCCGAGGACACCGAGACCCCGGTGCGACAAGTACTCCTTCCCGGATGCGATGCTTGAGAACCCGGACGCCAAGGACGCCGACGTCGCACGCCAAGTTCTTCTTCTCGAATGCCAAAACCGACTCGATGGCACGGACCCGACAAGATCTTCGCAACGACAAGATCGACACCGACCAGGACGAATCCGATGTGCCCCGACGCCAACCAAGTTCTTCTTCTCGGATGCGACAAGATCGACTTCCGTTGTCCGAGACCGTTCTCGTCGAGCCGTTCTTCCGTCGAATCCTGAGACCGGACCCCGAACCACATCGAACGCCAAGATCGTCGATAACCCTATGTGTGAACCTTTTCCCGAGCCCCTATTCTATAAATGCTATATATAAAACTTGTTGCATATTAATGGTTCTTTCCGCATGCATATCATGTGGGTTGGGGGCATTATGCCGAGTCACCTCATAATTAAATATGGGGCCCATATGCGGACAAATCTAGTCTTATATTGGTCCCATTTAAATTTGTATAGCGAACCGAAGACATGTTTTGTCTTGCTAATCCAACATTTAATTTGCGGGGTAGATAAATAACTTGAACCGTTTAATTAAATGTCGGGACCCCGGTTCCGCTTAATATTGCCTAGTTGCATCACATCTGTGCCATGCCATGCATCATATCATAATCATGCCGGATCTTCTGCCGTAGTATTAAATATTGCATCCGGTGTTTCTTCTAGTTCTTTGCTTCTTCATGGGTTAGGCCGATGAGTTGATGCGAGTGTCGACCCGATCTTCGGATGAACCTTCGACAATGTTTTCAGGCGAGCAATCTCCCCCTTTCTACCTATCTTACTTTTATAATATTTATTCCCTCCTGTTGATCTATTGCTATCTGTGTTGCGATGCTCTAGTTTTCGTACCCGAGATATCCCTTGGAGCCACTAAATCGCCTTGGACACATCCTATTACCTGTTGTTTGGTAGATAGTCAGCCTTGCGAGTCGTAGTTGCTTGCGCCGGTGTCGCGTCGCGCCGTCGATGTACCACAGTTGTTGGAGTATTGCCACATGTTTAATGTTGGAGATGATCATGGCTTTAATTACCGTTTAATAACTAAAAATTGAAGTAGGTAAATGCAGAGGCACAGGTGGGCAATAGATGTTATTTGGTTGTTAACCGTCCACTTGTGTCCTGTAGGACCCCGAGTTCTTGACACCTGTTCCGAGATCGAGCGCGCTAACCACGGTGGGTGTGTGGGCACCCCATCGATTAGTACCTGATTTCAAAGTCTTGTCAGGGGCCACAAACTAGTTTGAGGTTTTATTTACTATCCTGTACTTATGCCATGCTTTTCGCTTTATTTAAAATTGTGCAGGTACTTTTTGTCTTGTTAGGAAGCGGAGTGTTTTCACGGTATCGACAAGCCTCACATTTTCGGTTCCCGGCCGTTACACCGACGCAAACCCCGAGTCCGCTCTAGGAGACCGCCGTTCGGGTAGCTTAGTGGGTGGCCCATGTACTTGCTTTGGGTGCAGGAAGCGTCATGACTTAGGCCCCGACATACCGATGGGTGTATGTTAACGATCGGCGCAAAAGGGTCGGCGCGTGTGGATACTTTGGTGCACCCTAGGTTAAATCTTTTCAAAAGCGTGTCCGCGGTTATGGACGACTTGGAGCACAGTTCTCGATCATAGACAACTATAACTAAAGTTCTGTTATAATTTGACTTGTATCCGATATGACTAGTAATCAGCTTCACTACAACGGAATGGCTAAATAAAAGTACCAACAATGCTGGGTTTGGGATATCTCATGCTAATTGTATCGACTAGTAAGTGTTGCAACTTCAACGGAATGGTTAACTAAAAGTGCCCACGCTTATTATATCGGATGACTACCTATACCGACTAGTAATTGCTGCAACGATAACTGAATAAATAAAACTGCCAACTGTGAGTTCCTCGATTGACTTCCTCGTCGGTCTCGAGGGAAATACCAGATGGGTATGTTTGGTGGTAGTATCAGTTGGTTTGAATAGGTCTTTCTTACCCCTCTCGATAGCCGCTATTTGTATCGAGTCTCTATAGGTTGTTTAGTGTATGCCCCGCCGCTTCACCACCATACCTATGTAGGCGAGGACCGGTCTAGTCTCGCCGCAGTGTCTTGGCCTCGATCTTGACCGCTCTCTTTTTCCTTTGCCCTTTGTCGGCACCCCTTTTGTTTTTAGCAGGTTTTGAGATCGACGTCGTTAGCAGGGTTACCCTTCCGGCTTGGCCTGGGCAGGGTTATGGACGCCATTGGTTATTCTTCAGGGCTCTTAGCTCAATTTGCATCTTGTCCGTACTCGAACGCTATATCGTTTTAAAGGTGATTTGGATCTTTGTATTGTATATCTGTATTCTTGACTCTTTGAGTCGTTGTTGTATATATCTGTTCTGTGGGTTCCATCGTGGACTATTGTGTAATGGTATTACTTCGTTTTCCACCCGCACGAAAGTGCCTGGTGGGCACCTTTGAATCGTTTCTATGCGGGTTTGGCGGGAATCGCTGAAACTTGCATAGGGCCGATTCTGAGGGTGTTACACTATGTTCATGAGAAGAACACACATGCAATGACACTGGTGGATCCACGTGTGGTTTGTTTAGAGGAACAGACATGCAATGACACTGGGTGGATCCATGTGTGGTTTGTTTAGAAGAACACACATGCAATTACTCTAGTTGTGGTTCATGAAAAGAACACACATTCAATGACATTGGTGGATCCATGTGTGGTTTGTGAAAAGAACAGACATGCAATGACACTGGGTGGATCAGTCTGTGGTTTGTTTAGAGGAACAGACATGCAATGACACTGGGTGGATCCATGTGTAGTTTTTTAGAAGAACACACATGCAATCACACTAGTTGTGGTTCATGAAAAGAACACACATGCAATGACACAGGTGGGTCCATGTGTCGTTTGTGAAACGAACAGACATGCAATCATCCTAGGTGGATCCATGTGTGGTTTGTTTATAGGAACAGACATGCAATGACACTAGGTGGATCCATGTGTGGTTTGTTTAGAAGAACACACATGCAATGACACTAGTTGTGGTTCATGAAAAGAACACACATGCAATGACACTGGTGGATCCATGTGTGGTTTGTGAAAAGAACAGACATGCAATGACACTGGGTGGATCCATGTGTGTCTTGTTTAAAGGAACAGACATGCAATGACACTGGGTGTGGTTCATGAGAAGAACACTCATGCAATGACACTGGTGCATCCTTGTGTGGTTTGTGAGAAGAACATACATGCAATGACATTGGCTGTGGTTCATGAGAAGAACACACATGCAATGACACTGGTGGATCCATGTGTGGTTTGTTTAGAGGAACACACATGCAATGACACTGTCTGTGGTTCATGAAAAGAACACACATGCAATGACACTGGTGGATCCATGTGTTGTTTGTGAAAAGAACAGACATGCAATGACACTAGGTGGTTCCATGTGTGGTTTGTTTAGAGGAACAAACATGCAATGACACTGGGTGTGGTTCATGAGAAGAACATACATGCAATGACACTGGTGGATCCTTGTGTGGTTTGTGATAAGAACATACATGCAATGCACTGGTTGTGGTTCATGAGAAGAACACACATGTAGTGACACTGGTGGATCCATGTGTGGTTTGTTTGGAGGAATAGACATGCAATGACACTGGTTGTGGTTCCATGTGTGGTTTGTGAGAAGAATAGACATGCAATCACACTAGGTGGATCCATGTGTGGTTTGTGAAAAGAACAGACATGCAATCACACGAGGTGGATCCATGTGTGGTTTGTTTAGAGGAACAAACATGCAATGACACTGGGTGTGGTTCATGAGAAGAACACGCATGCAATGACACTAGTGGATCCTTGTGTGGTTTGTGAGAAAAACATACATGCAATGAGACTACCTGTGGTTCATGAGAAGAATACATAGGCAATGACACTGATGGATCCATGTGTGGTTTGTTTAGAGGAACAGACATGCAATCACACTGGGTGTGGTTCATGAGAAGAACTGACATGCAATGACACTGGTGGATCCATATGTGGTTTGTGGAAGGAACACACCTGTAATGACTTTAGCTGTGGTTCATGAAAAGAATATACATGCAATAACACAAGGTGGATCCTTGTGTGGTTGGTTTAGAAGAACAGACATGCAATGAATGCAATGACACTGGTGGATCCATGTGTGGTTTGTGAAAAGAACAGACATGCAATCACACTAGGTGGATCCATGTGTGGTTTGTTTAGAGGAACAGACATGCAATGACACTGGGTGGATCCATGTGTGGTTTTTTTAAGAACAGACATGCAATGACTCTAGTTGTGGTTCATGAAAAGAACACACATGCAATGACACTAGTGGATCCATGTGTGGTTTGTGAAAAGAACAGACATGCAATGACTCTAGGTGGATCCATGCGTGGTTCGTTTAGAGGAATAGACATGCAATGACACTGGGTAGATCCATGTGTGGTTTGTTTAGAAGAACAGACATGCTAGGACTCTAGTTGTGGTTCATGAAAAAAAAACACATGGAATGACACTAGTGGATCCATGTGTAGTTCATGAAAACAATAGACATGCAATCACACTAGGTGGATCCATGTGTGGTTTGTTTAGAGGAACATACATGCAATGACACTGGGTGGATCCTTGTGTGGTTGGTTTAGAAGAACAGACATGCAATGAATGCAATGACACTGGTGGATCCATGTGTGGTTTGTGAAAAGAACAGACATGCAATCACACTAGGTGGATCCATGTGTGGTTTGTTTAGAGGAACAGACATGCAATGACACTGGGTGGATCCATGTGTGGTTTGTTTAGAAGAACAGACATGCAATGACTCTAGTTGTGGTTCATGAAAAGAACACACATGCAATGACACTGGTGGATCCATGTGTGGTTCGTTTAGAGGAACAAACATGCAATCACACTAGGTGGATCCATGTGTGGTTTGTTTAGAGGAACAAACACGCAATGACACTAGTTGTGGTTCATAAAAATAACACACATGCAATGACACTGGTGGATCCATGTGTGGTTTGTGAAAAGAATAGACATGCAATGACTCTAGGTGGATCCATGTGTAGTTTGTTTAGAGGAACAGACATGCAATGACACTGGGTGGATCCATCTGTGGTTTGTTTAGAAGTACATACATGCAATGACACTGGTTGTGGTTCCATGTGTGGTTTGTGAAAAGAACAGACATGCAATCACACTAGGTGGATCCATATGTGGTTTGTGAAAAGAAGAGACATGCAATCACACTAGGTGGATCCATGTGTGGTTTGTTTAGAGGAACAGACATGCAATGACACTAGGTGTGGTTCATGAGAAGAACACACATGCAATGACACTGGTGGATCCTTGTGTGGTTTGTGAGAAGAACATAAATGCAATGACACTGGTTGTGGTTCATGAGAAGAACACACATGCAATGACACTGGGTGGATCCATGTGTGGTTTTTTCAGAAGAACAGACATGCAATGACTCTAGTTGTGGTTCATGAAAAGAACACACATGCAATGACACTGGTGGATCCATGTGTGGTTTGTGAAAAGAACAGACATGCGATGACTCTAGGTGGATCCATGTGTGCTTCGTTTAGACGAATAGACATGCAATGACACTGGGTGGATCCATGTGTGGTTTGTTTAGAAGAACAGACATGCAAGAACTCTAGTTGTGGTTCATGAAAAGAACACACATGGAATGACACAAGTGGATCCATGTGTAGTTCATGAAAACAACAGACATGCAATCACACTAGGTGGATCCATGTGTGGTTTGTTTAGAGGAACAGACATGCAATGACACTGGGTGGATCCTTGTGTGGTTGGTTTAGAAGAACATACATGCAATGAAGGCAATGACACTGGTGGATCCATGTGTGGTTTGTGAAAAGAACAGACATGCAATCACACTAGGTGGATCCATGTGTGGTTTGTTTACAGGAACAAACATGCAATGACACTGGGTGGATCCATGTGTGGTTTGTTTAGAAGAACAGACATGCAATGACTCTAGTTGTGGTTCATGAAAAGAACACACATGCAATGACACCGGTGGATCCATGTGTGGTTCATGAAAAGAACAGACATGCAATCACACTAGGTGGATCCATGTGTGGTTAGTTTAGAGGAACAAACATGCAATCACACTGGGTGGATCCATGTGTGGTTTGTTCAGAGGAACAAACATGCAATGACACTAGTTGTGGTTCATGAAAATAACACACATGCAATAACATTGGTGGATCCATGTGTGGTTTGTGAAAAGAACAGACATGCAATGACTCTAGGTGGATCCATGTGTGGTTTGTTTAGAGGAACATACATGCAATGACACTGGGTGGATCCATGTGTGGTTTGTTTAGAAGAATAGACATGCAATGACTCTAATTGTTGTTCTTGAAAAGAACAGACATGCAATGACACTGGATGGATCCATGTGTGGTTTGTTTAGAGGAACATACATGGAATAACACTGGGTGGATCCATGTGTGGTTTGTTGAGAAGAACAGACATGCAATGACTCTAGTTGTGGTTCATGAAAAGAACACAAATGCAATAACACTGGTGGATCCATGTGTGGTTTGTGAAAAGAACAGACATGCAATCACACTAGGTGGATCCATGTGTGGTTTGTTTAGAGGAATAGACATGCAATGACACTGGGTGGATCCATGTGTGGTTTGTTAAGAAGAACAGACATGCAATGACTCTAGTTGTGGTTCATGAAAAAAACGACATGCAATGACACTGGTGGATCCATGTGTGGTTTGTGAAAAGAACAGACATGCAATCACACTAGGTGGATCCATGTGTGGTTTGTTTAGAGGAACAGACATGCAATCACACTGCATGTGGTTCATGAAAAGAACAGACATGCAATGACACTAGGTGGATCCATGTGTGGTTTGTTGAGAGGAATAGACATGCAATGACACTGGGTGTGGTTCATGAGAAGAACATACATGCAATCACACTAGGTGGATCCATGTGTGGTTTGTTTAGAAGAACAGACACGCAATGACTCTAGTTGTGGTTTATGAAAAGAACACACATGCAATGACACTGGTGGATCCATGTGTGGTTTGTTTAGAAGAACATACATGCAATGACACTGGTTGTGGTTCCATGTGTGGTTTGTGAAAAGAACAGACATGCAATCACACTAGGTGGATCCATGTGTGGTTTGTGAAAAGAACAGACATGCAATCACACTAGGTGGATCCATGTGTGGTTTGTTTAGAGGAACAGACATGCAATGACACTGGTGTGGTTCATGAGAAGAACACACATGCAATGACACTGGTGGATCATTGTGTGGTTTGTGAGAAGAACATACATGCAATGACATTGGTTGTGGTTCATGAGAAGAACACACATGCAATGACACTGGTGGATCCATGTGTGGTTTGTTTACAGGAATAGACATGCAATGACACTGGGTGTGGTTCATCAGAAGAACAGACATGCAATCACACCAGGTGGATCCATGTGTGGTTTGTTTAGAAGAACAAGCATGCAATGACTCTAGCTGTGGTTCATGAAAAGAACACACATGCAATGACACAGGTGGATTCATGTGTGGTTTGTTTAGAAGTACATACAGGCAATGACACTAGTTGTGGTTCCATGTGTGGTTTGTGAAAAGAACAGACTTGCAATCACACTAGGTGGATCCATATGTGGTTTGTGAAAAGAAGATACATGCAATCACACTAGGTGGATCCATGTGTGGTTTGTTTAGAGGAACAGACATGCAATGACACTGGGTGTGGTTCATGAGAAGAACACACATGCAATGACACTGGTGGATCCTTGTGTGGTTTGTGAGAAGAACATACATGCAATGACACTAGTTGTGGTTCATGAGAAGAACACACATGCAATGACACTGGTGGATCCATGTGTGGTTTGTTTAGAGGAACAGACATGCAATCACACTGGGTGTGGTTCATGAGAAGAACATACATGCAATGACACTGGTGGATCCTTATGTTGTTTGTGGAAGGAACACACATGCAATGACTCTAGTTGTGGTTCATGAAAAGAACATACATGCAATCACACTAGGTGGATCCATGTGTGCTCCCTGAAAAGAACAGACATGCAATGACACTGGGTGGATCCATGTGTGGTTTGTGAAAAGAACAGACATGCGATCACACTAGGTGGATCCATGTGTGCTTTGTTAGAGGAACAAACATGCAATCACACTAGGTGGATCCATGTGTGGTTTGTTTAGAAGAACACACATGCAATGACACTGGGTGGATCCATGTGTGGTTTCTTTAGAAGAACAGACATGCAATGACTCTAGTTGTGGTTCATGAAAAGAACACACATGCAATGACACTGATGGATCCATGTGTGGTTCATGAAAAGAACAGACATGCAATGACACTGGGTGGATCCATGTCTGGTTTGTTTAGAGGAACACACATGCAATGACACTAGGTGGATCCATGTGTGGTTTGTTTAGAAGAACAGATATGCAATGACTCTAGTTGTGGTTCATGGAAAGAACACACATACAATGACCCTGGTGGATCCATGTGTGGTTTGTGAAAAGAACAGACATGCAATCACACTAGGTGGATCCATGTGTGGTTTCTTTAGAGGAACAGACATGCAGTGACACTGGGTGGATCCATGTGTGGTTTGTTTAGAAGAACAGACATGCAATGACTCTAGATATGGTTCATGAAAATAACACACATGCAATGACACTGGTGGATCCATGTGTGGTTTGTTTACAAGAACATACATGCAATGACACTGGCTGTGGTTCCATGTGTGGTTTGTGAAAAGAACAGACATGCAATCACACTAGGTGGATCCATGTGTGGTTTGTGAAAAGAACAGACATGCAATCACACTAGGTGGATCCATGTGTGGTTTGTGAAAAGAACACACATGCAATCACACTAGGTGGATCCATGTGTGGTTTGTTTAAAGGAACAGACATGCAGTGACACTGGGTGTGGTTCATGAGAAGAACACACATGCAATGACACTGGTGGATCCTTGTGTGGTTTGTGAGAAGAACATACATACAATGACACTGGCTGTAGTTCATGAGAGGAACACACATGCAATGACACTGGTGGATCCATGTGTGGTCGGTTTAGAGGAACAGACATTCAATGACACTTGGTGTGGTTCTTTAGAAGAACAGACATGCAATCACACTAGGTGGATCCATGTGTGGTTTGTTTAGAAGAATAGGCATGCAATGACTCTAGCTGTGGTTCATGAAAAGAACACACATGCAATGACACTGGTGGATCCATGTGTGGTTTGTTTAGAAGTACATACATGCAATGACACTGGTTGTGGTTCCATGTGTGGTTTGTGAAAAGAACAGACATGCAATCACACTAGGTGGATCCATATGTGGTTTGTGAAAAGAAGATACATGCAATCACACTAGGTGGATCCATGTGTGGTTTGTTTAGAGGAACAGACATGCAATGACACTGGGTGTGGTTCATGAGAAGAACACACATGCAATGACACTGGTGGATCCTTGTGTGGTTTGTGAGAAGAACATACATGCAATGACACTGGTTGTTGTTCATGAGAAGAACACACTTGCAATGACACTGGTGGATCCATGTGTGGTTTGTTTAGAGGAACACACATGCAATGACACTGGGTGGATCCATGTGTGGTTTTTTTAGAAGAACAGACATCAATGACTCTAGTTGTGGTTCATGAAAAGAACACACATGCAATGACACTGGTGGATCCATGTGTGGTTTGTGAAAAGAACAGACATGCAATGACTCTAGGTGGATCCATGTGTGGTTTGTTTAGAGGAATAGACATGCAATGACACTGGGTGAATCCATGTGTGGTTTGTTTAGAAGAACAGACATGCAAGGACTCTAGTTGTGGTTCATGAAAAGAACACACATGGAATGACACTAGTGGATCCATGTGTAGTTCATGAAAACAACAGACATGCAATCACACTAGGTGGATCCATGTGTGGTTTGTTTAGAGGAACATACATGCAATGACACTGGGTGGATCCTTGTGTGGTTGGTTTAGAAGAACATACATGCAATGAATGCAATGACACTGGTGGATCCATGTGTGGTTTGTGAAAAGAACAGACATGCAATCACACTAGGTGGATCCATGTGTGGTTTGTTTAGAGGAACAAACATGCAATGACACTGGGTGGATCCATGTGTGGTTTGTTTAGAAGAACAGACATGCAATGACTCTAGTTGTGGTTCATGAAAAGAACACACATGCAATGACACTGGTGGATCCATGTGTGGTTCATGAAAAGAACAGACATGCAATCACACTAGGTGGATCCATGTGTGGTTAGTTTAGAGGAACAAACATGCAATCACACTGGGTGGATCCATGTGTGGTTTGTTCAAAGGAACAAACATGCAATGACACTAGTTGTGGTTCATGAAAATAACACACATGCAATGACACTAGTGGATCCATGTGTGGTTTGTGAAAAGAACAGACATGCAATGAGTCTAGGTGGATCCATGTGTGGTTTGTTTAGAGGAACAGCCATGCAATGACACTGGGTGGATCCATGTGTGGTTTGTTTAGAAGAATAGACATGCAATGACTCTAATTGTTGTTCATGAAAAGAACACACATGCAATGACACTGCATGGATCCATGTGTGGTTTGTTTAGAGGAACATACATGGAATGACACTGGGTGGATCCATGTGTGGTTTGTTTAGAAGAACAAACATGCAATGACTCTAGTTGTGGTTCATGAAAAGAACACAAATGCAATAACACTGGTGGATCCATGTGTGGTTTGTGAAAAGAACAGACATGCGATCACACTAGGTGGATCCATGTGTGGTTTGTTTAGAGGAATAGACATGCAATGACACTGGGTGGATCCATGTGTGGTTTGTTTAGAAGAACAGATATGCAATAACTCTAGTTGTGGTTCATGAAAAAAAACCACATGCAATGACACTGGTGGATCCATGTGGGGTTTGTGAAAAGAACAGACATGCAATCACACTAGGTGGATCCATGTGTGGTTTGTTTAGAGGAACAGACATGCAATCACACTGCGTGTGGTTCGTGAAAAGAACAGACATGCAATGACACTAGGTGGATCCATGTGTGGTTTGTTTAGAGGAATAGACATGCAATGACACTGGGTGTGGTTCATGAGAAGAACAGACATGCAATCGCACTAGGTGGATCCATGTGTGGTTTGTTTAGAAGAACAAACACGCAATGACTCTAGTTGTGGTTTATGAAAAGAACACACATGCAATGACACTGGTGGATCCATGTGTGGTTTGTTTAGAAGAACATACATGCAATGACACTGGTTGTGGTTCCATGTGTGGTTTGTGAAAAGAACAAACATGCAATCACACTAGATGGATCCATGTGTGGTTTGTGAAAAGAACAGACATGCAATCACACTAGGTGGATCCATGTGTGGTTTGTTTAGAGGAACAGACATGCAATGACACTGGTGTGGTTCATGAGAAGAACACACATGCAATGACACTGGTGGATCATTGTGTGGTTTGTGAGAAGAACATACATGCAATGACATTGGTTGTGGTTCATGAGAAGAACGCACATGCAATGACACTGGTGGATCCATGTGTGGTTTGTTTAGAGGATTAGACATGCAATGACACTGGGTGTGGTTCATTAGAAGAACAGACATGCAATCACACCAGGTGGATCCATGTGTGGTTTGTTTAGAAGAAAAAGCATGCAATGACTCTAGCTGTGGTTCATGAAAAGAACACACATGCAATGACACAGGTGGATCCATGTGTGGTTTGTTTAGAAGTACATACATGCAATGACACTGGTTGTGGCTCCATGTGTGGTTTGTGAAAAGAACAGACATGGAATCACACTAGGTGGATCCATATGTGGTTTGTGAAAAGAAGATACATGCAATCACACTAGGTGGATCCATGTGTGGTTTGTTTAGAGGAACAGACATGCAATGACACTAGGTGTGGTTCATGAGAAGAACACACATGCAATGACACTGGTGGATCCTTGTGTGGTTTGTGAGAAGAACATACATGCAATAACACTAGTTGTGGTTCATGAGAAGAACACACATGCAATGACACTGGTGGATCCATGTGTGGTTTGTTTAGAGGAACAGACATGCAATCACACTGGGTGTGGTTCATGAGAAGAACATACATGCAATGACACTGGTGGATCCATATGTTGTTTGTGGAAGGAACACACATGCAATGAATCTAGTTGTGGTTCATGAAAATAATATACATGCAATCACACTAGGTGGATCCATGTGTGGTTCATGAAAAGAACAGACATGCAATGACACTGGGTGGATCCATGTGTGGTTTGTGAAAAGAACATACATGCGATCACGCTAGGTGGATCCATGTGTGGTTTGTTAGAGGAACAAACATGCAATCACACTAGGTGGATCCATGTGTGGTTTGTTTAGAAGAACACACATGCAATGACACTGGGTGGATCCATGTGTGGTTTGTTCAGAAGAACAGACATGCAATGACTCTAGTTGTGCTTCATGAAAAGAACACACATGCAATGACACTGATTGATCCATGTGTGGTTCATGAAAAGAACAGACATGCAATGACACGGGGTGGATCCATGTCTGGTTTGTTTAGAGGAACAGACATGCAATGACACTAGGTGGATCCATGTGTGGTTTGGTTAGAAGAACAGATATGCAATGACTCTAGTTGTGGTTCATGGAAAGAACACACATATAATGACACTGGTGGATCCATGTGTGGTTTGTGAAAAGAACAGACATGCAATCACACTAGGTGGATCCATGTGTGGTTTCTTTAGAGGAACAGACATGCAGTGACACTGGGTGGATCCATGTGTGGTTTGTTTAGAAGAACAGACATGCAATGACTCTAGATATGGTTCATGAAAAGAACACACATGCAATGACACTGGTGGATCCATGTGTTGTTTGTTTACAAGAACATACATGCAATGACACTGGCTGTGGTTCCATGTGTGGTTTGTGAAAAGAACAGACATGCAATCACACTAGGTGGATCCATGTGTGGTTTGTGAAAAGAATAGACATGCAATCACACTAGGTGGATCCATGTGTGGTTTGTGAAAAGAACAAACATGCAATCACACTAGGTGGATCCATGTGTGGTTTGTTTAAAGGAACAGACATGCAGTGACACTGGGTGTGGTTCATGAGAAGAACACACATGCAATGACACTGGTGGATCCTTGTGTGGTTTGTGAGAAGAACATACATGCAATGACACTGGCTGTAGTTCATGAGAGGAACACACATGCAATGACACTGGTGGATCCATGTGTGGTTGGTTTAGAAGAACAAACATGCAATGACACTTGGTGTGGTTCATTAGAAGAACAGACATGCAATCACACTAGGTGGATCCATGTGTGGTTGGTTTAGAGGAACAGACATGCAATGACACTTGGTGTGGTTCATTAGAAGAACAGACATGCAATCACACTAGGTGGATCCATGTGTGGTTTGTTTAGAAGAACATACATGCAATGCCACTGGTTGTGGTTCCTTGTGTGGTTTGTGAAAAGAACAGACATATAATCACACTAGGTGGATCCATGTGTGGTTTGTGAAAACAACAGACATGCAATCACACTAGGTGGATCCATGTGTGGTTTGTTTAGAGGAACAAACATGCAATGACACTGGGTGTGGTTCATGAGAAGAACACACATGCAATGACATTGGTGGATCCTTGTGTGGTTTGTGAGAAGAACATACATGTAATGACACTGGCTGTGGTTCATGAGAAGAACACACATGCAATGACACTGGTGGATCCATGTGTGGTTTGTTTAGAGGAACATACATGCAATCACACTGGGTGTGGTTCATGAGAAGAACAGACATGCAATGACACTGGTGGATCCATATGTGGTTTGTGGAAGGAACACACATGCAATGACACTGGGTGGATCCATGTCTAGTTTGTTTAGAAGAACAGACATGCAATGACACTAGGTGGATCCATGTGTGGTTTGTTTAGAAGAACAGACATGCAATGGCCTAGTTGTGGTTCATGAAAAGAACACACATGCAATGACACCGGTGGATCCATGTGTGGTTTGTTTAGAGGAACAGACATGCAATGACACTGGGTGGATCCATGTGTGGTTTGTTTAGAAGAACACACATGCAATGACTCTATCTTTCATAGAAGCCCAAACCTGTGCTCACTCTGTTTGCTACTCCCTGATTGGTTGTCATAATTGTCACGCGGATCGTGCGCACCAAACGTTGATTCTGTGTGATCCAACGATGATCGTTGCACACATCATGCCCTTCACAGTACAGCGTGAGACATCACGGACGTCTCCCTCAGCGAGAATTCTACAAGAAGGAACACGAAGCCATCCATTGAAAAAGTCATCGAGCGGTCATGTCATGTTTAATCAAGTCTGAAAAGCCTACTGCTTCTACTACTATGCCACAACACATGCGTCATCGAGTGCACAGTCGTCGATGGACAGCTGCAATTTGTTGCCACTTGATTTTAATAAGACATATCCCATTTTTTATGCAGCGGCTCTCAATCTCATTTCCAACTGGGTGTAACACCCTCGAATCGGCCCTATGCAAGTTTCAGCGCTTCCCGCCAAACCCGCATAGAAACAATTCAAGGACGCCCACCAGGCACTTTCGTGCGGGTGGAAAACAAAGTAATACCATTACACAATAGTCCATGATGGAACCCACAGAACAGATATATACAACACGACTCCATGAGTCAAGAATACAGATATACAGTGCAAGATCCAAATCACCTTGAAAACGATAGAGCGTCCGACTACGGACAAGAGGAAAATGGGGCTAAGAGCCCTGAAGAATAACCAATGGCGTCCATAACCCTGCCCAGGCCAAGCGGAAGGTAACCACTAACGACATCGACCTCAAACCTGCTAAAACAAAGGGGTGCCGACAAAGGGTAAAGGAAAAGAGGGCGTCGATCGAGGCGATACTGCCGAGGCTAGAATTATGGCTCTTGCCTACATAGGTATGGTGGATGAGCGGCGCAACGCACTAAACAACCTATAGAGACTCGATTAACATCCGCTATTAGAGAGAGATAAGAAAGACCTATTCGGTTCAACCTGATACTAACACCAAACATACCCATCTGGTATTTCCCCTCGAGACCAAGCGAGGAAGTCGGACCAAGGAACTCACACGGTTGGCAATTTTACTCATTCCGTTATAGTTGCAGCACTTACTAATCAGATATAGATAGCATGAGTCATCCCGAAGCATAAGTAGTGGGCAGTTTAATTAACCATTCCGTGGTAGTTGGAACATTTACTAGTCGAGATATAATTGTCTGAGAATCCCAAAACCCAATAGTTGTTGGCACTTTTATCACATTCCATTGGAGTTGCAATACTTACTAGGCGGTATAGTATGACATAGATCACAGATCCACGATTGTTGGCATTTTTATTATCCATTCCATTGTAGTGAAGCTGATTACTAGTCACATATTAAGTCAAATTTATACACTACTTTAGTTATACTTGTCTATGATCGAGATACTGTGCTCCAAGTCGTCCATAACCACGGACACGACTTTCAGAAAGATTACCCTGCAGGGGTGCACAAATAGCAACACACACACGATCAACCTCGGAAAAACCAACTCAAAACCCAACGAGGCTTTCACGACAAAGCAATCATAGGATTCATAAAATATTTCAGGGGGCACCCCATTAAGCTACCCGCAATGAAGTTGGCTGGCTCCGAGACGGACCCAAGGTTTGCGCCAATGGCTGTAAACGACTGGGAACCCGAAAGTGTGATTGGGCTTGTCGATACCGCGAAAACACTCTGCAATTCCTAAACAGTACAGGAGCTCCACGCACAATCGTAAATAAAGCAGTAAAGCATGGCATAAGTACATGATAGTAATAAAGCCCCAAACTAGTTTGTGGCCCCAAGAAATAAGAAATGAATCAAGCTCTGGCTAAGGGGGATTCATAGACTCTCCCGGATGTGGATAGTGCGAATAGTCAAGGAACATGTATCAAGTACTGGAGCCGAGACACAAGTGGACATAAAAACCAAATAGCATATATTGTCCACCGGGGCCTCTTTCATTAGTTATCCCAACAATTTAATAGTTGTATTTAAAGTCATGATCAATTCCACCGTAAAGCATATGACAACATTCCAACAACTGTGTGGTACTTCACGACACGGGATCGCACCTGAGCAAGCGACTATGACTCGCAAGACCATCTATCTACCAAACAACAGGTTATAGGAGGTGTCCAAGGCAATATAAAGGCTGCAAGGAATATATCTGGTACGGAACAGTAAAGCACCGCGACACGGATAACAATAGATCAACAGGGGAATTAAAGACTATAGATGCAAAATAGGTAGAAAGGGGAGAATGCTCGCCTGGAAAACACTGCCGGAGATTCGTCCGGAGAACTTGTCGATACTCGCATCCACTCATCGGTCTAATCCGCGAAGAAGCAAACACTAGCAGAAACACCGGATACAATATTTAATACTATGGCAGAAGATCCGGCTTGATTATGATATGATGCAGATGCAGTGCAATTAGGCAGTATTAAGCGGAACCGAGATCCTGACATTTAATTAATAGGTTCCAGTTATTTAGATACCCCGCAAATTAAATGTTGTATTAACAAGGCGAAACATGGCATCGGTTTGCTACACAATTTAAATGGAGCCGATATAAGACTAGAATAGCCCGCATATAGACTCCATATTTAATTATGAGGTGAATCGACTATACAACCCAGACCCGCAAAATATGTATGCAAGCATGTACAATTGATATGCAACAATTCATATATATGTCAATTTATAAAATAGGGCTCGGATAAAGGGGTCACACATTGGGGACATGGTGATCTTGGTTCCGAAGGGGTTCGGTTTGGTCTTTGGAGTTCAGCATCGGATCGGCCTTGGAATCCGGGATGGAGAGCTTGGCGGTCTCGGCGGGAAGAAGAACTTGGCGCTCCAAGGGGTTGACGGGGTTCGGCCTTCGAACTCCGGGATCGGTTTTTGTAGTTTTGTCTTTAGATCCAGGGTCTTCGAATTCCGTTGATGATCTTGTCACCCTTGCAGTAGAACTTGGGTTTTTGGATTCGGGTGATGGGGGCAGTCTTGGATTGGCGTCAATGCAGTCTTCATGTGGCATCGAACAATCTTCATCTGGTCGGCAGTACCACTCTAACACCATTTTGTCATTGCCTTCCACAACATCTTCACGGCCACATACATCAGCTCCACACCAATTCACATCTCCAATCTTCGGAGGTACCCCTTGTTTGGGCCAAAATCTAGGCGCAACACACACCTCTTGATAGCACAGGAACAAGTGGCCGGGTTGGGCAGGGGCATGGCCTCACCCACGCGAGGGCGACAATTGTGTGCGCGAGACGAACTCAAGAGGCCCTCAGTCGCAGGGAGACGACTCGAGCAAGCCGGGCTCGACGGCGGGACGAGTGCCGCAAGGGCCCATGGCCAGGAGGCTGGCGCCACCTGTGAAGAAGGGAGCTCGTGGCAGGGCGTCGCAGAGGAGAGGAAGGCGGCCGGAGGAGTTCCGCAGTGAGGGGCGGCCAAGGCCGACGGCGCCATGGCGGGCGGCGGGAGCTTGCCGGGAGGAACAGGCGAGGAGGGCGGCCGGGCGCAGAGGTCGGGGATTGGCCGGTCGGAGGAGGATCCGAGCGAGGGCGCGGAAGAGGCGCAGGGGACGAAGCCGGGGGGCACAGGTGCGGTCATGGAGCAGGTAGCGACTGGCGAGACCGGGCGGCATGAGGAACCGGCAAGCGGGCCGGGCGTGAGGAGGCCAAGGCAGACTGGCGACGGAGGCTGATCTTGAGCAGGCGAGCTTGGTCGGCGGCAATGCGGTGGAAGGACGACCGAGGCTTGATGCAAGAGGGCAGCGGCCTTCGGGCTTGGCTTAGCGAAGCCTTGCGTGGCGGCAGGCACGGGGCTCGCTGCGGTAGGGAGAGGCGACGCCTCGCGCGTCTGCTAGGTGAGGGTGGCGACGCCGTGAGAGAGAGAGGGCGGAGAAGTTAGGCAGAGACGTGGGATTGCGTGCGGGGATGGGATCCGATGCGAGGAACGGGGTAGGTGGCTTCGTAATAGGGAAAAGAGGTAGGGCTGGGAGTTGTCGCTAGCGAGGGAGAGGGGCGACCCGGGTGGGTTTGGTCGTGTCGTGCAGCGTGGCAGGCCGGGTGCGGGTGGTGTACGCTGAGGGCGAGAGCATGTCGGTGGGGGTGGGGCCAAGTCTTGACGTGGCATGGGCCTTGGTGAGGGGCGTGCAGCAGGTGGGTCAGCGGCGCATGCGCTTCTCGGCGAGATTGGTGCGTAGATGGCGCGGCCTTGTGGTTGGGTCGGGCCTACCGGGGTAGTAGGTGGCCTGGCCTAAACGGCTGGGCTGCCTCCCCGGAAAATATTTTTATTTCTTTATTTTTATTTTAAAATATTTTATAAATAGTTTTTAGTCAAATAAAAGATCCGGAAAAGACCAGAGTTTTAATTTGAATAAAGACGGGAATATTTGGAAAACAAAACTAGGCGTTTCGAAAATAGTTTTAGGCAAAACCATGCATGATGATGACGATGCTCAAATGCAATGTGGCACGATGACATGAGCATGCGATCATGATGATGCAATGCACAAAAACACAGCGATTTTCTAGTAGTTGTTTTAGCGGGTTTCCACAATTCGACACCACTAACAAGGGATCTCGCCCTCGAGATCCGCCTCATGGTACGGGGAAGAAGGCCGATGATCAAAATCTTCTCGCTTCATGTACATGCTCGCGACACCACTAACAAAAGGTCATTGTCCGTGATCGTCGAGAGAACACTCCAGGAAACAAAGGACAAATGTAAAGGTATCGACAAATAAAGCCACCTCTAGCTTCCGTGGACGGAGTAAAATTGCTGGATCCACTGATTCTATGTACAAGAGCGAATGATAAGAGTAGTCGGGTGGTGATCAGTCCATCGCGCACCCAAACCATTACTCTGCACACGAATAGGAGAATTATGCAACCAACTCTCAGAATCAGACTGAAGATCTCGACAGGCGAGGTTCAGAAAACTTCGGAAAACCAAGGATTGATGCAGGCTCTTCATTGGATCTGATGCCAAAGATATCGTAGCATTGGAAGAACACTGGAAGATACAAAAGAAATATTTTAGTGGATTTTGATCCACCGAAAGGTACATAGAGGGAAATTCTCAGATAGCATGAAGACCGGATGTGGAAACACCACTGCAGAAGGAATCGAAACCCTGAAGGTACAACGGAAACCCAACCACGAGAAATCCTGGACTCGAAGAGAAGATAAGAGTAGATTCAAAACACGCGAAGGTAAGAGGAGAATGGCACAGAGGTAAGGAGTAAAAGCAGACCTAATCAGATATATCAAAAAGATTTAAAAAAAAATAGTTTTGACACTCTACAACGTCCGTTAGCTAGGTTAACCTACAGGCTGGACCACTGGGGTATCGTAACTGCTGGGCTCTGATACCACTCTGTAACACCCTCGAATCGGCCCTATGGAAGTTTCAGCGCTTCCCGCCAAACCCGCATAGAAACAATTCAAGGACGCCCACCAGGCACTTTCGTGCGGGTGGAAAACGAAGTAATACCATTACACAATAGTCCACGATGGAACCCACAAAACAGATATATACAACACGACTCCATGAGTCAAGAATACAGATATACAGTGCAACATCCAAATCACCTTGAAAACGATAGAGCGTCCTACTACGGACAAGAGGCAAATGGGGCTAAGAGCCCTGAAGAATAACCAATGGCGTCCATAACCCTGCCCAGGCCAAGCCGGAGGGGTAACCCTGCTAACGACATCGATCTCAAACCTGCTAAAACAAAAGGGGTGCCGACAAAGGGCAAAGAAAAAAGAGGAGCGTCAGTACTGAGGCCAGTACACGGCGAGGCTAGAATTCGTCGGCTCTCGCCTACATAGGTATGGTGGACTGAAGCGGTAGCGTAGCCTGCACTAAACAACCTATAGAGACTCGATTAACTGTCCGCTATTAGAGAGAGATAAGAAAGACCTATTCGGTTCCAACCTGATACTAACACCAAACATACCCATCCTGGTATTTCCCCCTCGAGACCAAACGAGGAAGTCGGACCAAGGAACTCACACAGTTGGCAATTTTACTCATTCCGTTATAGTTACAGCACTTACTAATCAGATATAGATAGCATGAGTCATCCTGAAGCATAAGTAGTGGGCAGTTTTAATTAACCATTCCGTGGTAGTTGGAACATTTGCTAGTCAGATATAATTGTCCTGAGGAATCCCAAAACCCAATAGTTGTTGGCACTTTTATCACATTCCATTGGAGTTGCAATACTTACTAGGCAGGTATAGTATGACACAGATCACCACAGATCCACCAGTTGTTGGCATTTTTATTATCCATTCCATTGTAGTGAAGCTGATTACTAGTCACATATTAAGTCAAATTTATACACTACTTTAGTTATACTTGTCTATGATCGAGATACTGTGCTCCAAGTCGTCCATAACCGCGGACATGGCTTTCAGAAAGATTTACCCTGCAGGGGGTGCACAAATAGCAATACACACACGATCAACCTCGGAAAAACCAACTCAAAACCCAACGAGGCTTTCACGACAAAGCAATCACAGGATTCATAAAATATTTCAGGGGGCCACCCCATTAAGCTACCCGCAATGAAGTTGGCCGGCTCCGAGACAGACCCAAGGTTTGCGCCAATGGCTGTAAACGACTGGGAACCCGAAAGTGTGATTGGGCTTGTCGATACCGCGAAAACACTCTGCAATTCCTAAACAGTATAGGTGCTCTACGCACAATCGTAAATAAAGCTGTAAAGCATGGCATAAGTACAGGATAGTAATAAAGCCCCAAACTAGTTTGTGGCCCCAAGAAATAAGAAATGAATCAAGCTCTGGCTAAGGGGGATTCATAGACTCTCCCGGATGTGGATAGTGTGAATAGTCAAGGAACATGTATCAAGTACTCGGGGCCAACGAGACACAAGTGGACATAAAAACCAAATAGCATATATTGTCCACCGGGGCCTCTTTCATTAGTTATCCCAACAATTTAATAGTTGTATTTAAAGTCATGATCAATTCCACCGTAAAGCATATGACAACATTCCAACAACTGTGTGGTACTTCACAACACGGGATCGCACCTGAGCAAGCGACTACGACTCGCAAGACCATCTATCTACCAAACAACAGGTTATAGGAGGTGTCCAAGGCAATATAAAGGCTGCAAGGAATATATCTGGTACGGAACACTAAAGCATCGTGACACGGATAGCAATAGATCAACAGGGGAAATAAAGACTATAAATGCAAAATAGGTAGAAAGGGGGAGAATGCTCGCCTGGAAAACACTGCCGGAGATTCATCCGGAGAACTTGTCGGTACTCACATCCACTCATCGGTCTAATCCGCGAAGAAGCAAACACTAGTAGAAACACCAGGTACAATATTTAATACTACGGCAGAAGATCCGGCATGATTATGATATGATGCAGACGCGGTGCAATTAGGCAGTATTAAGCGGAACCGGGATCCCGACATTTAATTAATAGGTTCCAGTTATTTAGATACCCCGCAAATTAAATGTTGTATTAACAAGGCGAAAGACGGCATCGGTTTGCTACACAATTTAAATGGAGACAATATAAGACTAGAATAGCCCGCATATAGACTCCATATTTAATTATGAGGTGAATCGACTATACAACCCGGACCCGCAAAATATGTATGCAAGCATGTACAATTGATATGCAACAATTCATATATATGTCAATTTATAAAATAGGGCTCGGATAAAAGGGTCACACATTGGGGACACGACGATCTTGGTTCCGAAGGGTTTCGGTTTGGTCTTCGGAGTTCAGCATCGGATCGGCCTTGGAATCCGGGATGGAGAGCTTTGCGGTCTCGGCGGGAAGAAGAACTTGGCGCTCCAAGGGGTTGACAGGGTTCGGCCTTCGAACTCCGGGATCGGTTTTTGTGGTTTTGTCTTCAGATCCAGGGTCTTCGAATTCCGTTGACGATCTTGTCGCCCTTGCGGTAGAACTTGGGTTTTTGGATTCGGGTGATGGGGGCAGTCTTGGATTGGCGTCAGTGCAGTCTTCATGTGGCATCGAACAATCTTCATCTGGTCGGCAGTACCACTCTAACACCATTTTGTCATTGCCTGCCACAACATCTTCACGGACACATATATCAACTCCACACCAATTCACATCTCCAATCTTTGGAGGTACCCCTTGTTTGGGCCAAAATCCAGGCGCAACACACACCTCTTGATAGCACAGGAACAAGTGGTCGGGTTGGGCAGGGGCATGGCCTCACCCTTGAGGCGGCCAGTTGTCTTGTGGGGCGAACTCAAGAGGCCCTCGATCAGGGAGGCGACTCGAGGAAGCCGGGCTCGGCGGGGGACGAGTCGCAAAGGTGGCCTTGGGAGGCGTGGCGCCATGCAACGGAGAAGGGAGCTCATGGCAGGGCGTCGCAGAGGAGAGGAAGGCCGCCAGAGGAGTTCCACAGTGAGGGGCGGCCAAGGCCGACGGTGCCATGGCGGGCGGCGGGAGCTTGCCGGGAGGAATAGGCGAGGAGGGCGGCCTGGCGCAGAGGTCGAGATGGGCGGTCGAGAGGAGGATCTGGCGAGGCGTGGAAGAGGCGCGGGGCGAGAGGCAGAAGGTGGCGGCCTGAGTAGCAGGCGACTGGCAGAGCGAGGCGGCCAGTGGCGGCAGGCAGGCGAGGAGGCCGAGGCAGACTGGCGGCGGAGGCTGATCTGAGGCGAGGCGAGCTTGGTGTGGCGTCTGATGGAAGGACAACCGAGTGTTGATGCGAGAGGGGCCGGCGACGCTCAGGGTCGGGCTTGGCGGCAAGCGAATGGCCTTGGCCAGCTGAGGCTCGCTCTGGTAGGAGGCGACGCCTCGCGCGTCTGCTAGGTGAGGGTGGCGACACCGTGAGAGAGAGAGGGCGGAGAAGCGAGGCAGAGGCGTGCGATTGCGTGCGGGGCTGGGATCCGATGCGAGGAACAGGGTAGGTGGCTTCACGATAGCGAAAAGAGGTGGGGCCGGGAGTTGTCGCTACCGAGGGAGAGGGGCGACCCAGGTGGGTTCGGTCGAGTCGTGCAGCGTGGCAGGCCGGGCGCGGGTGGTGTACGCTGAGGGCGAGAGCGTGTCGGTGGGGGTGGGGCCAGGTGCAAAGACAGGGCATGGACGCGGTGAGGGGTGCAGTGTGCAGCAGTGGTGGGCGCGCATGCCTGCTTCTGCGAGTGCGGAGTGGCGTGATTGGTCTTGGTGCAGCCTTGGTTGGGTCGGGCCTATCGGGGTAGTAGGTGGCCTGGCCTAAACGGCTGGGCTGCCTCCCCGGAAAATATTTTTATTTCTTTATTTTTATTTTAAAATATTTTGTAAATAGTTTTTAGTCAAATAAAAGATCTGGAAAAGACCGGAGTTTTAATTTGAATAAAGACGGGAATATTTGGAAAACAAAACTAGGCGTTTTGAAAATAGTTTTAGGCAAAACCGTGCATGATGATGACGATGCTCAAATGCAATGTGGCATGATGATATGAGCATGCGGTCATGATGATGCAATACATAAAAACACAGCAATTTTCTAGTAGTGGTTTTAGCGGGGTGCCACACTGGGTCCCACCGTAAGAAGCTTGCACGCGCTAGCCGGAGGCCGAAGAGCTGATATCGACGAGACTTAATGTCTCCGCCTTCATCGAGTCCCTCGCAGCCATCAACACATCCCTCTACCCGATCTAGCACAACCCCACAAATCTCGTCGTACAGCCACCTACCTTCCCCTCTACATTTCCACTTTTAACTATCGCCAATTTTAGGGCTGTGTCAAACTTCATACATAGAAATTGTGTATACGCCCTTTGCATGTGGCTCAATACAGAACTGCCATGCATGGCCCGAGAAAAAGCGTGGCGTCTGCACGTGCGTGTCGCGGTACACGATGTTGCAGCGCGTTGCACGGTGGTGCAACCAAACGTGCCTTGCTTCCATCCACCTTAACTATAGAGCTCCTCTCTGCACACCCACTATCACTCTTGCTCACTCTCCACGCAACCCTCTCCACTGTCCCACCAGCACTCGCATACTCCCGAGAATACCCCGTCCGCGCCGACGATGGTGGAGGAGGATAAGGCGGCCATCGTCGCCTCCGAGGCCACCGGCGAGGAGGCCCCCGTCTCCTCACCAGTCTCCCTCGACACGTTGAAAGCAGCCGCCGTCCCTGTCCAGTCCCTAGTCGAGCCATCGATGGCGCCCGTTCGATCCGAGCTCTCGTCCACCACTACCGGCAGGCGCGAAGAACCCCGCCAGCGAGCAGGCCCCCGCCGGTCACAAGCATATCAAGAACTTCTTGGACACATACAATCCAGATAAGTACATTGCTCCGCTGAACCCCTACGACACCGGCATAGACGACCCACGGTTGGAGGTAACTAGGGTTTGCTCCCCTCCCCTGGTTCTTCTACCGTTCCCATCGTTGGATGCTAGATCTTGGTTTATTAGGATTCGCTTGTTCGCATTTCGTTTTCTTGGTCTTCTTACATCATCTACTCCCCCATTTTCCTTTTCTTCCAATAGGTTTCCGGCAGCGACTTCTGTAGCAATGACGAGACCATCCACACCAAGACTCGTCAGTCTTTGAGGAGGCTCTGGGCACGCCGATCTGACGCTGATGTCTCGCACTTCTATTCTTGTAGACAGTTGTTGGGCCTCAAGTCTGAGAGGTTTGTAGAACAGCAGCAAGTTTTCCCTTAAGTGGATCACCCAAGGTTTATCGAACTCAGGGAGGAAGTGGTCAAAGGTATTCCCTCGCAAGCAACCCTGCAATCAAGATACAAGAAGTCTCTTGTGTCCCCAACACACCCAATACACTTGTTAGGTGCACTAGTTCGGCGAAGAGATAGTGAAACACAAGTGGGATGGATAATTATAAGTGGTAACAGTGATATAAAATAGCTTGATGACGTGGAAAAGTCTAAAGGCAAACTGAAATAAAGATGGAAGCAAGCAAACATGTAACAGATCTAATAGCAAATGGTGTTTCAGTGCTTAGAAACAAGGCCTAGGGATCATACTTTCACTAGTGAACACTCTCATATAAATATATCATCTTCATGATACTACGCTGAACTACTCTCCGGTTGGACACTATAATCCATGGTAGGGCTATAACAACACACCTCAAAGTAAGCCTTTCCCATCTAGATAACCCCACACTGTCACCTTGAGTACTAGATGAGTCTAACAAACACCACAATTTCATAAAGACATCCAACTCCAAATATAACTCATAACAAGTATTTGTAATCTCCAGCCGAAGTGCCACCATGGTGTGCACGCTGTCACTTTCACACACATGGGGAGAGCAGAGATCTAATAAAGCACTTGAGTACCAAGGTAATCTACTTGATTACAAAGCTCATGACCACAATATGATCATGCATAGAAAGAGAGATGAACACATAGCTACCGGTAGAACCCTTAGCCTCAAAGGAGAACTACTCCCTCCTCATCATGGGAATCAGCAACGATGATGGAGATGGTGGTGGAGATCGATGGAGATGGCTCCGGGGGCACTTCCCGTCCGGCAGTCTTGAACAGACTTCTGTCCCCAGAATCTCCCCTTGGTGGCGGTGCGGTGCTTGAACTTTTGTGGCTAGAGGCGGGACGATTTAGGGTTTTGGCCGGGAGGCTTCTTATAGGCGGAGGCAAGGTCGGTGGAGTGCCGGGGGCCCACACACCACAGTGGCGTGGTAGGGCTAGCCAGCGCACAGGGGTGTGGCTAGGCCTGGCCCTCCTCCGTCTCGTGTCTGCTCCGTGAGTCTTCCGGTAAAATAGGAACTTTGGCTTTTGTCCCGTCCAATTCTGAGAATATTCATTTTCTGACTTCCTGGAACCAAAAACAGCAGAAAACAGGCAAATGGCACTATGGCATCTTGTTAATAGGTTAGTCCAAGAAATCATATGAAAAGTACTCCAAAGTGTGGACAAAACATAAGAAAGTAGATAAAACCAAGCATGGAACATCAAAAATTATAGAACATTTGCAATGTATCAACATCCCCAAGCTTAACTCCTGCTCGTCCTCGAGTAGGTAAGTGATTAAAAGAAAGAATAATTTTTGAGGTGACATGCACCATCATAAACTTGATCAAAGTACTTGTAAAACATTCAAAGATGGGATCATAGTACTTCAATCATAACATGAAAGACAAAGTTCTAGCAATAAGCAAAAGAAACTATGATGCAACATGAAAAGGCACAAACAAAAGATTCATGAATAAAAATGCTTTGCAAGACGTTTGTTTGTTTCACATAAAGAAAACATAGCATAATAGTATTCAGCTTGTCCCTCAATAGAGTAGCAAATATAAATGCATAGGACACCTTCAAAGCTCATAAGAGTGACTAGATACAAATAGTTTAAAACAAGCAATATTAAGTTATGCATCAATCAACTAGTCTTGGGACAATGCACATAGAACTAAGAATGGCCACTATGCTCTCAAAGTAGTTGCATAAAGGTAGAAGGTGGAGACTCAATATAATGGTGGAAGAAAGGCCTTCATAGAAGGAAGTAGGGATTCAAGTCTCATAAAGATCTTCCAAAAATTATGGTACTTATAGCTTTCAGCTCTCATTGCCCCTATCATAAGCATCTTGAAGTGATTAAGGTTAAAGTGAACAAACTATGGTGTACATGCTTGATGAAGTATAAGTCAGAAATCTCATGTCCCTTGTATACGAGGGCCACTCCTCATGCTACTCAAGTTTAGTCACCGGTAAGTTCTTGTCATCGTAAGTATATGTGTAACATAGAGAACCGCCAACGGGGTACCCCTTGCCCGATGATACAGAAGAATCCCCATATCAAAATGACAAGGCAAGCAGACAACAAGCATCTCAGCAATCTTCTTAGCTACCATGGGAATATGGTGCTTTTTTCTCTCTTTCCACTTTTCATAATATCTCTTTTTTTCTCTTTTTTCTCAATATAGGACTCTTTTTTTATAAGAAGAATGCTTCATAGACAACTCATTATGGTTACGCTGCAGGTTTCCACCATGTCAGCATGGATTAGACCAGCGGCCCAGGCGTTTCTCTAACACATATACATAACTCCATGGACTTACAAGCTCCCTTTCATTTCATACCGACGGCATCCATAGACAAAAGATCATGATATCAACTAGGTACAAAGTACCAGTGCAATGTTGAAAGCGTTCCCCATGATAGCATGGTTCTGCTAATCCCCAACAAATAAGTGCAAGCATATACAACATATACGACACAATGGTTCAAGTTTATTAACGGCAAAAAAAGTAAAGTGTGCCATCAAGTTCGTGAGAGCTTTAATCACTAGTTTTCTCATAACAAGTTTAATTTGGAAGGTAAACAAAAGCATGAATATACTTGGAATAGCATAAGCTAATAGGTAGGTATGGTGGACTCTTTGGAATAACTTGGTTTAGGGAGTTGGATGCATGAGTGGAACTCATACTTGGTTGTGGAGGCTAGCAAAAGGAGGCGACAAACTAAGAGAGCAATAATGGTCATAATCATGCAGAGCGACAAAACATCATTGATCAAAGCATAAAGTGATACTACAAGTTGAAAACTAAAGGATCATAAAGGATTATGGTGACTTGGGATAGTCATAACATGGTGTGAGCATGCGCCAATTCAACCCAAATAAAGCATCAAAGGAGAATACCACAATACTATGCTTTAATATGCTAAAACAATGCATGATTCATCCAAGGCACATTAAGCAATCTGAATTGTTTATAACAAGTCATGCTACAACAAAGAATAATAAGCATAAAGCCAAAACAATATCAAGCATGGCATGACAAAGCATAGGCCACTTTCAAAAACAAGCTCTCTTTAACACTTAAGCATGAACTTTCCTACTCTTTCCCAATCCAAACCAAACTATTTGAAAACCAATGTATGAAAGAGGGGGTCCAACTAATTTATTCAGTAAACTAAGAAAATCAAGAAAACGAAAAACCAAAACAAAAACGAAAAAGAAGACGCTCCAAGAACAACACAACTGTGCATGAAACAATAAAAATGAAGCGTTTGGAAGAAACCTGAGATTTTTATTGATGAAGAAGGGGATGCCTTGGGCATCCCCAAGCTTTGACGCTTGTACTTCTTGGATATTTCTTGGGGTGACACGCGTGGCATCCACAAGCTTGAGCTTTAGTCCATCCTTCATCTTATTACGCATTCCTTCCATACACTTGAAATTTTTCCTTCATACAAAACTTCACACAATCTTTATTAGCAACATTAGTGCACTTAAGATAAATAAGTCTCAAGGTTCAGTTCTAACACCAAATAAACTTCCATTAGAACACTAGTACTGTAGCACTTCCCTCAAAAATCTCAATTCCCCAAAAGAACTCAAAAAGGAACCCACAAGAAGCAAATGCAGAAAATGGCAGAAATCTGTCAAAACAGACCAGCAGGTAAAGACGAATTTTTTCGAAGACCTTCTGTTGCTCAAATCAAAACGTGTTGAACTGACGAAAGTTAGATAACAACCTGGGGCAGAAGCACAAAAATTACAGCTCAATCCGACATACAGAACTCTATCACGTATTTTTACGGTGAAGCACAAAAATCTGTTTCGGGACAGCAACTTTCCAAATCATTACTTCACTCTCATTAGAGGTTACTCTTGGCACAAAAAGCAAATAAAAAGGATAAGAAGCGGTTATTACTGAGGTAATAACTTCCAAGACTCATCTAAAACTTTTGGGTTATCTCCCAATAAGTACTTTTCTTTAACGCCTTTAAGTTAGGCATGATAGTTTGAGAAGATGCTCACATAAAAAATATGCACTGAAGTAAAAGAGAGCATCAAGAAGCAAATTCAAAGCACATTTAAGTCTAACCCACTTCCTATGCATAGGAATCTTGTAAAGAAACAAGTCATGAAAGCACAAAGGAACAAGCATAGTGAAGCAAAAGAAGTGCAACTTCAAGACTTTCAACATAAAGAGGGGAAACTTAATATTATTGAGATGTATAAAACCATGTTTCCCTCTCTCATAATAACTTTCAGTAGCATCATGAATGAAATTAACAATATAACTATCACAAGAAACATTCTTATCATGAGCCACATGCATAAAAGAATTAATACTCCCCACATAAACATAGTCATTCTTATTGATTGTAGTGGGAGCAAATTCAACAAAATAGCTATCATTATTATTTTCATCACCATAATCATCAAATATAGGAGGCATATTGTAGTCATAATTAATTTCCTCCTCAATAGTAGGTGGACTGAAAATATCATACTCATCATTGTAATCATCATATATTGGAGGTTTTGTATCATCATAAGCAATATAATAGCTATCTTCCAAAGCTGGGGAACTAAAAAGATCATTTTATAAAACTAGCTTCCCCAAGCTTAGACTTTTCCATAGCATTAGCAATAATGGTGTCCAAAGAATTCATACTAACAACATTGCTATTAGCATGCAAATAAAGTTCCATAGGTTTTTTAATTTTCTCTTCAAACACTTCATGTCCTAACTCAAGATAAATACTATAAAGCTCTCTCATTTTTTTGTTGTTTTCCATTAAACCTAACTAGTGAAAACAAGAAACAACAAGACAAAATTGCAGAATCTAAAGGAAATAACTTCGAGTACTCACACAAGAAAATAGGCGTTTGCCGTGGGAGGTCTTTAATCCTTCGGTGTGAATACCTTTTACCTTACCTCCCGACAGCGGCGCGGAAAATAGCTTGATGTCTACGCACTTCTATTCTTGTAGACAGTTGTTGGGCCTCCAAGTGCAGAGGTTTGTAGAACAACAGCAAGTTTTCCCTTAAGAGGATCACCCAAGGTTTATCGAACTCAGGGAGGAAGTGGTCAAAGGTATTCCCTCTCAAGCAACCCTGCAATCAAGATACAAGAAGTCTCTTGTGTCCCCAACACACCCAATACATTTGTCAGGTGTATAGGTGCACTAGTTCGGCGAAGAGATAGTGAAACACAAGTGGGATGGATAATTATAAGTGGTAACGATGATATAAAATAGCTTGATGACATGGAAAAGACTAAAGGCAAACTGAAATAAAGATGGAAGCAAGCAAACATGTAACAGATCTAATAGCAAATGGTGTTTCAGTGCTTAGAAACAAGGCCTAGGGATCATACTTTCACTAGTGAACACTCTCATATAAATATATCATCTTCATGATACTATGCTGGACTACTCTCCGGTTGGACACTCTAATCCATGGTAGGGCTATAAAAGAACACCTCAAAGTAAGCCTTTCCCATCTAGATAACCCCACACTGTCACCTTGAGTACTAGATGAGTCCAACAAACACCACAATTTCATAAAGACATCCAACTCCAAATATAACTCATAACAAGTATTTGTAATATCTAGCCTAAGTGCCACCATGGTGTGCACGCTGTCACTTTCACACACACGGGGAGAACAGAGATCTAATAAAGCACTTGAGTAGCAAGGTAGATCTACTTGATTACAAAGCTCATGACCACAATATGATCATGCATAGAAAGAGAGATGAACACATAGCTACCGGTAGAACCCTTAGCCTCGAAGGAGAACTACTCCCTCCTCATCATGGGAATCAGCAACGATGATGGAGATGGTGGTGGAGATTGATGGAGATGGCTCAGGCACTTCCCGTCCCGGCGAGTCTTGAACAGACTTTCTGTCCCCAGATCTCCTTTGGTGGCGTGGCGCTCTTGGAACTTTCGTGGCTATAGGTGGGACGATTTAGGGTTTGGCTTGGAGGCTTCTTATAGGCGAGAGGCAAGGTCGTGGAGTGCAGGGGCCCACACCACTGGTGGCGCAGTAGGCTAGCCAGCGCTGGGGGGTGTGGCTGAGCCTGGCCTCCTCCGTCTCGTGATCTGATCGTGAGTCTTCGGTAAAATAGGAACTTTGGCTTTTGTCCCGTCCAATTCTGAGAATATTCATTTTCTGACTTCCTGGAACCAAAAACAGCAGAAAACAGGCAATTGGCACTGGGGCATCTTGTTAATAGGTTAGTCCAAGAAATCATATGGAAAGTACTCCAAAGTGTGGACAAAACATAAGAAAGTAGATAAAACCAAGCATGGAACATCAAAAATTATAGAACATTTGCAATGTATCAACATCCCCAAGCTTAACTCTTGCTCGTCCTCGAGTAGGTAAGTGATTAAAAGAAAGAATAATTTTTGAGGTGACATGCACCATCATAAACTTGATCAAAGTACTTGTAAAACATTCAAAGCTGGGATCATAGTACTTCAATCATAACATGAAAGACAAAGTTCTAGCAATAAGCAAAAGAAACTATGATGCAACATGAAAAGGCACAAACAAAAGATTCATGAATAAAAATGCTTTGCAAGACGTTTGTTTGTTTCACATAAAGAAAACATAGCATAATAGTATTCAGCTTGTCCCTCAATAGAGTAGCAAATATAAATGCATAGGACACCTTCAAAGCTCATAAGAGTGACTAGATACAAATAGTTTAAAACAAGCAATATCAAGTTATGCATCAATCAACTAGTCTTGGGACAATGCACATAGAACTAAGAATGGCCACTATGCTCTCAAAGTAGGTGCAAAAAGGTAGAAGGTGGAGACTCAATATAATGGTCGAAGAAAGGCCTTCATAGAAGGAAGTAGGGATTCAAGTCTCATAAAGAGCTTCCAAAAATTATGGTACTTATAGCTTTCAGCTCTCATTGCCCCTATCATAAGCATCTTGAAGTGATTAAGGTTAAAGTGAACAAACTATGGTGTACATGCTTGATGAAGTATAAGTCAGAAATCTCATGTCCCTTGTATACGAGGGCCGCTCCTCATGCTACTCAAGTTTAGTCACCGGTAAGTTCTTGTCATCGTAAGTATATGTGTATCATAGAGAACCGCCAATGGGGTACCCCTTGCCCGATGATACAGAAGAATCCCCATATCAAAATGACAAGGCAAGCAGACAACAAGCATCTTAGCAATCTTCTTATTTACCATGGGAATATGGTGCTTTTTTCTCTTTTTCAACTTTTCATAATATCTCTTTTTTTTCTCTTTTTTCTCAATATAGGACTCTTTTTTTATAAGAAGAATGCTTCATAGACAGCTCATTATGGTTACGCTGCAGGTTTCCACCATGTCAGCATGGATTAGACCAGTGGCCCAGGCGTTTCTCTAACACATATACATAACTCCATGGACTTACAAGCTCCCCTTTCATTTCATACCGACGACATCCATAGACAAAAGATCATGATATCAACTAGGTACAAAGTACCAGTGCAATGTTGAATGCGTTCCCCATGATAGCATGGTTCTGCTAATCCCCAATAAATAAGTGCAAGCATATACAACATATACGACACAATGGTTCAAGTTTATTCAGGGCAAAAAAAGTAAAGTGTGCCATCAAGTTCGTGAGAGCTTTAATCACTAGTTTTCTCATAACAAGTTTAATTTGGAAGGTAAACAAAAGCATGAATATACTTGGAATAGCATAAGCTAATAGGTAGGTATGGTGGACTCTTTGGAATAACTTGGTTTAGGGAGTTGGATGCATGAGTGGAACTCATACTTGGTTGTGGAGGCTAGCAAAAAGGCTGGGCGACAAACTAAGAGAGCAATAATGGTCATAATCATGCAGAGCGACAAAACATCATTGATCAAAGCATAAAGTGATACTACAAGTTGAAAACTAAAGGATCATAAAGGATTATGGTGACTTGGGATAGTCATAACATGGTGTGAGCATGCGCCAAGTCAACCCAAATAAAGCATCAAAGGAGAATACCACAATACTATGCTTTAATATGCTAAAACAACGCATGATTCATCCAAGGCACATTAAGCAATCTCAATTGTTTATAACAAGTCATGCTACAACAAAGAATACTAAGCATAAAGCCAAAACAATATCAAGTATGGCATGACAAAGCATAGGCCACTGTCAAAAACAAGCTCTCTTTAACACTTAAGCATGAACTTTCCTACTCTTTCCCAATCCAAACCAAACTATTTGAAAACCAATGTATGAAAGAGGGGGTCCAACTAATTTATTTAGTAAACTAAGAAAACCAAGCAAACGAAAAACCAAAACAAAAACGAAAAAGAAGACGCTCCAAGAACAACACAACTGTGCATGAAACAATAAAAATGAAGCATTTGGAAGAAACCTGGGATTTTTATTGATGAAGAAGGGGATGCCTTGGGCATACCCAAGCTTTGACGCTTGTACTTATTGGATATTTCTTGGGGTGACACGCGTGGCATCCCCAAGCTTGAGCTTTAGTCCATCCTTCATCTTATTACGCATTCCTTCCATACACTTGAAAATTTTCCTTCATACAAAACTTCACACAATCTTTATTAGCAACATTAGTGCACTTAAGATAAATAAGTCTCAAGGTTCAGTTCTAACACCAAATAAACTTCCATTAGAACACTAGTACTATAGCACTTCCCTCAAAAATCTCAATTCCCCAAAAGAACTCAAAAAGGAACCCACAAGAAGCAAATGCAGAAAATGGCAGAAATCTGTCAAAACAGACCAGCAGGTAAAGACTAATTTTTTCGAAGACCTTCTGTTGCTCAAATCAAAACGTGTTGAACTTACGAAAGTTAGATAACAACCTGGGGCAGAAGCACAAAAAATTACAGCTCAATCCGACATACATAACTCTCTCACGTATTTTTACGGTGAAGCACAAAAATCTGTTTCGGGACAGCAACTTTCCCAATCATTACTTCACTCTCATTAGAGGTTACTCTTTGCACAAAAAGCAAATAAATAGGATAAGAAGCGGTTATTACTGAGGTAATAACTTCCAAGACTCATCTAAAACTTTTGGGTTATCTCCCAATAAGTACTTTTCTTTAACGCCTTTAAGTTAGGCATGATAGTTTGAGAAGATGCTAACATAAAAAATATGCACTGAAGTAAAAGAGAGCATCAAGAAGCAAATTCAAAGCACATTTAAGTCTAACCCACTTCCTATGCATAGGAATCTTGTAAAGAAACAAGTCATGAAAGCACAAAGCAACAAGCATAGTGAGGCAAAAGAAGTGCAACTTCAAGACTTTCAACATAAAGAGGGGAAACTTAATATTATTGAGATGTATAAAACCATGTTTCCCTCTCTCATAATAACTTTCAGTAGCATCATGAATGAAATTAACAATATAACTATCACAAGAAACATTCTTATCATGAGCCACATGCATAAAAGAATTAATACTCCCCACATAAACATAGTCATTCTTATTGATTGTAGTGGGAGCAAATTCAACAAAATAGCTATCATTATTATTTTCATCACCATAATCATCAAATATAGGAGGCATATTGTAGTCATAATTAATTTCCTCCTCAATAGTAGGTGGACTGAAAATATCATACTCATCATTGTAATCATCATATATTGGAGGTTTTGTATCATCATAAGCAATATAATAGCTATCTTCCAAAGCTGGGGAACTAAAAAGATCATTTTTATAAAAACTAGCTTCCCCAAGCTTAGACTTTTCCATAGCATTAGCAATAATGGTGTCCAAAGAATTCATACTAACAACATTGCTATTAGCATGCAAATAAAGTTCCATAGGTTTTTTAATTTTCTCTTCAAACACTTCATGTCCTAACTCAAGATAAATACTATAAAGCTCTCTCATTTTTTTGTTGTTTTCCATTAAACCTAACTAGTGAAAACAAGAAACAACAAGACAAAATTGCAGAATCTAAAGGAAATAACTTCGAGTACTCACACAAGAAAATAGGCGTTTGCCGTGGGAGGTCTTTAATCCTTCGGTGTGAATACCTTTTACCTTACCTCCCCGGCAACGGCGCCAGAAAATAGCTTGATGTCTACGCACTTCTATTCTTGTAGACAGTTGTTGGGCCTCCAAGTGCAGAGGTTTGTAGAACAACAGCAAGTTTTCCCTTAAGTGGATCACCCAAGGTTTATTGAACTCGGGGAGGAAGTGGTCAAAGGTATTCCCTCTCAAGCAACCCTGCAATCAAGATACAAGAAGTCTCTTGTGTCCCCAACACACCCAATACACTTGTCAGGTGTATAGGTGCACTAGTTTGGCGAAGAGATAGTGAAACACAAGTGGGATGGATAATTATAAGTGGTAATGATGATATAAAATAGCTTGATGACGTGGAAAAGACTAAAGGCAAACTGAAATAAAGATGGAAGCAAGCAAACATGTAACAGATCTAATAGCAAATGGTGTTTCAGTGCTTAGAAACAAGGCCTAGGGATCATACTTTCACTAGTGAACACTCTCATATAAATATATCATCTTCATGATACTACGCTGAACTACTCTCCGGTTGGACACTCTAATCCATGGTAGGGCTATAAAAGAACACCTCAAAGTAAGCCTTTCCCATCTAGATAACCCCACACTGTCACCTTGAGTACTAGATGAGTCCAACAAACACCACAATTTCATAAAGACATCCAACTCCAAATATAGCTCATAAAAAGTATTTGTAATCTCTAGCCTAAGTGCCACCATGGTGTGCACGCTGTCACTTTCACACACATGGGGAGAACAGAGATCTAATAAAGCACTTGAGTAGCAAGGTAGATCTACTTGATTACAAAGCTCATGACCACAATATGATCATGCATAGAAAGAGAGATGAACACATAGCTACCGGTAGAACCCTTAGCCTCAAAGGAGAACTACTCCCTCCTCATCATGGGAATCAGCAACGGTGATGGAGATGGTGATGGAGATCGATGGAGATGTCTCTGGGGGCACTTCCTCGTCCCGGCAGGGTGCTGGAACAGAGACTTTCTAACCCCCGAATCTCCCCTTCGGTGGCGGTGACAGAACTTTTAAGTGGTGGAGGCGGACGATTTAGGGTTTTGGCTTGGAGGCTTCTTATAGGCGGAGGCAAGGTCGATTGGAGTGCCAGGGCCCACACCACCACAGTGGCGCAGTGGGCTAGCCACGCCTGGGTGTGTGGCCAGGCCCTGGCCCTCCTCCGCTCGTGTTCTGCTCAAGTGAGTCTTCGGTAAAATAGGAACTTTGGGTTTGACCGTCCAATTAGAATATTCATTTTCGACTTCCTAGAACCAAAACAGCGAGAAAAGCAGGCAAGCAGCACTGTGGCATCTTGTTAATAGGTTAGTCCAAGAAATCATATGAAAAGTACTCCAAAGTGTGGACAAAACATAAGAAAGTAGATAAAACCAAGCATGGAACATCAAAAATTATAGATACATTTGCAATGTATCAACGCCTTCTTCCGGGGCGGCTCCCGGCGCTGCCCCTTCTGCAAGGGGATCGCCTTCGGCTGGGTAAGTCTCCCTGGCACCGACTTCAACGCCTTACTGAAGAATGGAGAGGCCCTGGGCTCCGGCATCCATGAAGGCGGCGAGCGCGAGACTGTGAACATCAACGCCTACATGGCTGAACACCGGGCTCTCGGCATTCACCTCCAAAACCTCCAGCGGGTGTCCATCAAAGAGGGTCGCATGCCTCCAATCAGGCCCAAGGCACCCAAGATCAAGGGACTGGGTAGCAAGAAGTGGAGGAAGCGCCGGAGGGAGGAGGCGGGGGCGCGGGCGCTTGCAGGATGTGCCTGCAGCTGTGGCGGCTGCTGCTGCTGAGCAGCTTCTTTCTAGCTATATCCTTTTTCTGGCCGAATGCATCGAACCTCGTTAAGCAACCTACTTTCTATCAATATATCCTATTTAGCTACACACAACTATATCTACATTTGTTTTGTTTTTGGAATGAATGTATTCTGCCTGGTGTGATTTGCTGTTCTAGATTTGCTACCTGATCGGAGGCAAAAAGAGGTCCAAAAGGGAACAAATTATCGAAGTGAGAATCTTGACAAGCTGCCAGTTAACGAGCTATCTGTTTAGCGAGAGAGGAAAAGGGCACTCTTTCAAACAGCCAGTTAACGCGCTACCTTCTTGAGAAGCTACAAGACACATACATAAGCATAACACAAAGAGGGTTAAATTTATTTTACTACTATCACTTGAGGCGCTAGACATCTTGACAAGCTAACTGAGTTCCACAAAGCAGAAACATAACACTGGCAAGTAAAATTTAATTCACTTCTCATCAGACCACTTGAGGCGCTTGCCATCGTTCCTAGGCGACCAACTGTGGCCATTCCAGGTACTCCACATCTCACGAAATGCTTTGTCCCACCTAGGATCTGACTTGGCTTCCCTATCTTCAGCGTCCTGTGGCACAATTAGTGGTGCATCACAGGCCTGATTGTTGTTGCCTAGAAGATCTTGCCTCTCTTTCATTGCTTCAGCTGCAGCCTCTCTGTCGACTTCTTGCTTCCAGTGCAAGCTCTCTTCTTTATACATGACCTCTCTGTCAGCTGCTTCAGATGCAGCCATTTTCTTTGCATATGCAGCTTCAAACTCAGCTATTCTACATTTTCTACAAATGGCTCCTCTAAGCTCGTATTCCCTCTTGCAAATAGGGCAAAACACGAGGTAACGTAGAAAAAAAATGGATCTTCTTGTATAGCTGGTAGGTCACGTAAGCATCTATGGCTGCATACTTCAGGTTTATATCAGACAACAACCACTCGTCCTAGAAATCGTGCCTATCCGTAGGGAAATCTTCCTTCATTTTGTCGTACGACTCATCGAGGATTCTAGTTTCGAGTGATGCCATTCCATCCTTCCTCGAGCCCCCTAGGATCTTGACAAGACTCTGAATATCGATCCAGTTGTGCGCAGGAATTATAATTCCCTCTTGATAAAATTTCGAAAAATCTGTTGTTTTGTCAACAGTGCAAAAAACAATTCCCTTTTCTACAAGGCGCCTTGTGTAGGAAAATTCTGTCGATCACGAAAGTATGTAGTTTGTCATCACCAAAATTTGTAACTACAAATATTTTGTCAATGCAAGATCATCATATGAATATAATTTTGAAAAGTTTAGTAAATGCAAGATCAAGACTCTCAACATTGTCTTGTCATAATTTATTTGGTCCTAAATAAAATCTAGTAGTTGCAAGATGAGCTTAGGGATAAAGAACAAGAGGAGAAAACCCTAAAAGCGGTTAGCTATAGAGAGCAGATCTACAAACCGGGAGAGGTGGTAGACGAGGACGTGTTTCCTCATGGCCAGTTGAACGACGGCGATTTCACTCCCTTCATATGGGTGCTCTGGGTGTACTCGAGGTCCAATCCCACAAACTTGTCCTCGTCTATCCCAAGCCAACCCTCGTACATCCCCAGGACACGCACCACTGTCTCCTCCTCGTTGGTGTAGACAACGCCTATCTTCTTATTGTCATGGGTAGTGAAGTTTGTCTCTAGAGTGCGATGACCTTCCATGGCGGCAAGGAGAAGACGGGAAGAAGAAAGATGACAGGAAGAAGAAGAGTGGTTTCTGCGAGGCAGGGGAACGGTGGAACCGTCAATGCGCTTTTAAGGTAGTGGTTAATGATGGGGACGGAAGTCCAAGGAGAGACGCATGGCGGTGGCCGTTCCAGCTTCTGAGCAAACAAAAAATAATTATAATGCTGATACATGTGCCCTGTTTTGTCACGTCAATACACTGGGCAGGGGGTGTTATCCTATCCACTGTGCCAACGCTGCAAGCCTACGTGACAGCCACCCCGCCTAAGTGACAGGAGCGACATAACGGCGAGAACTAACAGGGGGCCCCAACTTGACGGCCGTTAGCCTGATTTTTTGTATTAAGGTGAATTTGTGCCGAAAAAGACCCTCTGAGTATTTGGCACACCAACTGTAGTCATTCCGGCTGATTTCAGGGAACTTGGGTACCACGTTGCCTGGACACCCCAACTTTCGGGCCGCAAAATGATATTCTCCGCCATATGGTGTGTGGCGCACACCTGCGAGCAACTTTCGCCGGAGTCCCGTCACTGCTTCCGTTGATGACAGCACAGAACTAGAGCAGGCACCAACAGAGGGTGCTCGGCATGGAGGAAGAAGCACGAAGCATCGCCTGTATCCTCCACAGAGAAATGCACGTCGGACTTATAGGAGGCATGGTTAGAACTATATTCTTCACCCCTAAAGGGGAAGAACCCGCTCGCCTAGGAGGGGCATTCAAAGACAGAGCGACCAATGCGGCTAGAGTAGCCGCTCACGCTCTCTTGTCTTTCCCATCAAAGGCCATTTGGGACGGCCATTATGTGGGATCATGGCTTCTTCGACTCGTGGATCTAGTGCGGTATTCCCTACAGCACCATCAGTCGACCTGCCCTCACCTCACCAGGTTCGTCCCCTAGCCTTGGTGGCACCTCGCAGAGGTAGACCCAGAGCAATCATAGGTGGAGACCGGCAGTTAGTCTGTCTCCCCATAGACCCGGATGCATGCCCTCCGTGATGCATCCCGGGGGTGCATCCGGTCTAATTTCAGATTGTGTGACATGTTGTGCATCCAAGGGGGCGCTTCAGCTTTTCCCTCTCATAGTTCCATCAAGCGGCTCACCAGAGAGGTATGCGATGTGCATCCAAGCATGGAGGTGCAGTGCCCCCTCAAACGGCTAGCCGTGTCGGTCACCTTTGACTCTTAGGATCACCCCGACTGATGTGCGGGTGTGGGGGTCCTGCTGCTAGTAGTCTCACCGACTATCAGTAATGTCCGGTGACCAAGATGCTAGTGGATGGAGGTGCGGGCCTAAACGTCCTGTCCGCCCAACTCATGCGGAAGCTCTAGATCCCGGCTAAATGCCTATCCCCTACATGAGCATTCCAAGGGATCAACCCAGGGGCGACCCAACAGCAAGGGCAAGTCACTCTTCCGTCACATTTGGGACACCCGAGAACTTCCGCATGGAGAACATCACGTTCAACATGGCGGAGATCCTCCTGCCGTACAATGGAATATGTCCTACCTTCGCAAATTTCATGGCAGCCACACACTATGCCTATATCACCATGAAGATCCCGTCCGTGAAAGTGGTCATCACGGTCAGGGACGATCCACAGGATGCTGTTTTATGCATGGAGTAGTCTTATCAGGAGACCGTGGCGGAAGTTTCCAAGGGCTCATGGGAACCTAACACATTGGGCCCGTCGCACGTACAGAAGAAGCACCTGACTGAGGACCGCAACCTAACCAAGTAGGTCCCTCTGCTTGAGGGAGGAGGCTACCCCATCGCGGTATGGGTGCGCCTCATCGACAAATAGGAAAGCACGCTCATCACCTTCCTTTGGGAGAACGCTGGTGTGTTTTCTTGGGATCCCATGAATCTTCCCTAGGCCCTGAGGGAGGTGCTCGATCACCATCTAGCAATGTGCTCGAGAGCTCACCCGGTAAAGCAGAATGTCCGGCGCTAGGCACAGGACAAGCAAGACTTCATTATCTCAGAGGTCCGGAAGCTGAAGGCCGCTCAAGTCATCCTTTAAGTGTGGCATCCAACTTGGGTTGCGAACCCTATCATGGTTTGCAAGCCACACAACACCAACAAAAGGCTCTGCATTGACTTCAAGGACCTAAACAAGGCTGCCCCAAGGATACATTCTCGCTACCTCGAATCGACCAGATAGTTGATTCCACAGCATGGTGCGATCTCCTATGCTTCCTTGATGCCTTATCTAGGTACCACTAGATCAAGATGTCCAAAGAAGACGAAGAAAATACGGCATTTATCACCCCGAAGGGATGCTTTTATTACACTTGCATGCTTTTGGTCTAAAGAATGCCCGCGCCACTTTCCAGCATACCATGCGGGCGTGTTTGGGAACCCAGATCGGCCACAACATGGAGACCTACATCTACGACATCATAGTCAAGACCAAGAATCACACCACATTGCTTGGGGACCTGGATGAGACATTCAACAAACTATGCAAGTTCTAACTCAAGTTTCCTTGGGGAATCTACTCGGTTTCCTGGTTTCTCATCGGGGCATCGAGGCGACCCCCGATAAGATCAAGTCCATCGAACATATGGAAGCTCCCAGGTGGGTCACGGATGTGCAACGTCTCAACGGGTGTGTCACGACCCTGTGACGCTTCATACCCCGGCTGGGAGAGCAGACACTAACTTTATTCAAGCTCCTTAAGAAGTCGGGCCCCATAGAATGGACCCCGAAGGCAGAGGTTGCATTTCAAGATTTGAAGCACTACCTCACCTCCCCTCGATGCTAGTGGCTCCCAAACCTTGGAAGCCTCTACTTTTGTATGTTGCTGCCACCATGCAGGTGGTCAGTGTAGTTCTCATTGTGGAAAGGGAAGGAGATGACTCGAGAGTCATCCCCAAGGGCCTCGGTTAGCGGACCGATCCAGGCACACCTCTTGAACTCATTGAGTCAGGAAGCGACCATGGATGCCCGTAAGCGCCTCTTCCCGATTCCGATGAGGTGGATCACATGGAGGGAGATGACTAGAACATCATTGCTGAAGGCCCCGTTCTAAGGACCGATCCAAGCATACCTCCTGAACTCTAGGTGTCAGGAAGCAACCTTGGATGCCCGAAAGCGCCCCCTCCCAGGCCCTACAACTCGAGCATTGAGGAGTAGCAAGAGCTCCAGAAACAACGAAAGGTGCAACTCCTTGTGTACTTTGTTAGCGTCGTGCTACGCGACGCGCGGGCCCATTACCCTATGCTCTATGTGAGATCCAGGCACATGGCTTAATAAGATTGATAGGATACCCATATCAACAAGTTGCAACTTCTTTTCCGGAGGCTCATTCGAAAAGAACTCTAAGGTTAAGCGTGCTTGGCCTAGAGCAATTCTAGGATGGGTGACCGACCGAAGTGGGGTAACGGAGTGCGCCAGTGAGGACAAAGTCTTGTGAAAAAGACTAGTGTTGATGCGTGGGGCCAGTCTATATATCCTATTAAGCTGCCGAGTGACACCCCGGGTCCGAGTGGGCGGGTGTTACAAGTGGTATCGAGCCGATCCTTGCGATTACGGGTGTGTCTTGCGGGTTAGTGGCGGGACATGTGGAGCATGGCGCGTGTGGCCGGAGTGGACACGGCATGGCACATGTGCGGCACACTAACGCAACCACGTGTGCGCCAGGAACGTTCCTGGGGTGTGCTTGATCGATGAGGGCATCGATCTTCTAAAGGGTGGGTGTATGTGAGATCCAGGCACATGGCTTAATAAGATTGATAGGATACCCATATCAACAAGTTGCAACTTCTTTTCCGGAGGCTCATTCGAAAAGAACTCTAAGGTTAAGCGTGCTTGGCCTAGAGCAATTCTAGGATGGGTGACCGACCGGGAAGTGGGTAAGCAGTGCACAGTGAGGACAAAGTGCGCAGAAAAGACTAGTGTTGGTCTGTGGGGCCAGTCTAGATATCCTATTAAGCTGCCAGGAGTGACACCCCCCGGGTCCAGGAGTGGACGGGGTGTTACACTCTAGAAGCTCCTATTTGGCATCATCATTTCCTCAACAAAGATTCAACATTACTTTGAGGCCCATCGGGTCACCGTGGTGATCAAACATTCCTTGGAGCACATGCTGCGTAATAGGGAAGCTACGGGGAGTGTGGCGGAATGGGCCTTGAAGCTATCAAGCTTCGACCTTCATTTCGACGACACCCAAACCATAAAGATCTTGGTATTGGATGAGTTCATCGCTGAAATGGACTCCTACACCATAGGGCGAGGAGGAACCTACAAACTCTCTCCCTAGGAGTGTCGACCACGTGATTGGACCATGTACTTTGACGGTTCTTACTGCATAGTTGGCTTAGGGACTGGCTTGCTCCTGGTGTTATTGACTGGAGACCAGATCAAATATGTGATCCAGATGCTCTGTCATGGAGAGCATTTGATGAACAACCCTTCCGAGCACGAAGGCCTGCTCGCCAGCCTCAGGATCACAAGAGACATGGGGATCAAGCACTTGTTTATCCATGGGGATTCACAGTTTGTCATCAACAAGATCAACAAATACTACGACTCCGCACGGATGGCCCCATATGTTCAATAAGTTAGAAAGTTGGAGCAGCATTTTGACGATCTTCGAATGGAACACATCCCCCGTGGCTCCAACACTATCACCAATGAATTATCAAAAATCACATCTTCCAGGGGGGTGGGTACCCCTGGAAGTCCATGTGGAGTGGCTACTCAAGCCCTTCGTCAAGATACCCCGCGAACAAGCAAACACAGAAACCCAGGGTGAGCCCTCGACCTCAACCATCATATGCAAAGCGATGGCTATAAAACCGTGTGCCCCTGAAGATGAAGCCAACACAGAACCCTGGGGCGAGCCCTTGTCTCCGACCATCGTATGCAAAGTGATGGCTGTGGGGCCGTGTGTCCCCGGGAAAGAAGCCAATACAGAACCCTGGGACAAGCCCTTGGCTTATATGCAAAGTGATGGTTGTAGAGCTATGTTCCCCTGGGAAAGAAGCCAACGCAGAACCCCGGGGAGAGCCCTTGGCGCTGACCATTGTATGCGAAGCGATGGCTGTACAGTCGTGTGCCCTCAGGATCTCCCCCCGAGCGCACCAATGCCAAGAAGGTGTTCTGACAAGCAAAGATATACACCCTGGTGGACTAATTACTGCAAGTACATCGATTGATTGTAGCTAGTTTCAAAGTAAGAGTATCAAACACACAGAGAGCTATTTGTTTAAGGTCTTTATGCCCCTCATCAATGTCTACCAAAGGACATTTGTAAGCCACCTTTGATTTCAAGTAAAGGGTGTTTGAAAGGTTTTTTGTTGAATGCAGAAAAGTAATTAAAACAAGTAAATGACAACAAGTAACAAAACCATTTGGAATGGTGGATGAACTCAATAAGGCTAAAGCATTCTCGGGGATGTAGGATACACCACTAGCATGATGTAATTAATCATAATGAGGATAACCTTTTTCTTATGTCATGGCATATGTGGAGAGAGCTCCATATTAATATGTTCACTACAAGGCACGTAGGCAGTCACTTTGTTGAGCGAAGAATTAGGTCATCTCTAAATAATCACCGCAATGTCTGAGAGCAGTCACCCATACAGATCACCGCAATTAAGGGTCTCCTATGGATATCGTAATTAGCTTAGTGAATCTCTCTTTATTCCTCCTTCGACCATGCAGGTGCTAGCCGGTCCTTCTAGTCACAATAGCTCCAGGCACACTTCCAAACACGTCCAAAGGATTTTACTATTTTCCTTAGACCCGAAGGCAAATGATATGTGGCCGACTACACATACCATATAAAGAGAGAGATCAAACACACATCATAGATCAATAGATCATAGACACAAGTAATAGATCATCTTTATTTCATTTAATAATAGTGCTAGGGTTTCTCCATCTCCCCAAGAATGAAGGAAACTACTCACACATGGAAGCAATCAACAACATCATCATAATAAAATGGATGGATAAAACTATAGTGATGAATCTAGTGCAAACCACAATTGAATCTGGAATTGCAACAAGATCTAATGAATGTAAGATTGGGATAGTGGTGGTGATGGTGATGCAGCAGTTGATGATGAAGGGGATGATGCAATGTCATCCAATGATCCGTGAAGCAACAAGGATTTACCCTTCTCCAAGTTCCTCCTCCATATCCCTTTCTGGTGTGGTTTTTCATGGCTGGAAGTTTCTTTGAATGTCGGATCTGTGATCCGTCTTCATGAGGTAAAAGTATTTGATGAGGCGGTTACGCTGCCACATTGTACAGGTGGACGGTACGGGCGGGATCCACATGTACCAGTGGTGGTTAAGACCCTTGTGTCCTCCAATGCGTGTGCAAATCTCCCAGGTGCGAAGATAAATCTTTTAAATGACTTTTATCACTTAAAATATCATATTACAACATAAATGATAGTTCTAATTGATATGTTTATAAATTTGGGATCCTGTTGAAAGAAGGACAAAAGGTGCGTGCAAATGCAGTAAAATACCAAAAACCATACTCAACTTATGCAAAAAGAAAAGGTAAATATGTTTCAATTTTGGACTCATCAACTCCCCCATGCTAGACTCTTGCTTGTCCCCGAGCAAGATGGTGGCTTATCGACAAGATCATCATTTTCATGAGGCACGAGTTATTACAATAAATGAGGCAAAAATTGAAACGGGAGTACAATATTAGATGCAGAGTTACATCGGGAGTTTTATCACACCTTTATACATCACATGACTTAGAGGCTTCCACACCTCTTTGTATTAATGAAGTTATAAGAAGCTTTTAGTGATTAGACATATTATATAATCATAAGGTTAAAATGGTTGAGCACTTGATTTGAGTAATGAAGATTCATGATCATTCTTTTTCTTTTTCTCTTTTCAAGCTTGTACTTTTCTTTTTCCTTGAAATTCCCTTGATAGCTAATTTTTTATCTCTCTTCTCCCCTTTTTTAATATAGCAGAGCTACTTGATCATGCTCAATACTTTTTATGGATCTTGTAAACTCAAACCTGTGGCTATAATATGCTACTAAGATTCTTCATCTCATAATTTAATCAATACTTTTATTGGTGTGGAAGACCCTAAAATCATAACAGCTGTACAAGTATCATAACACTCAACCTAATTCAATCATCTAATATAATATTCATGAATCAAAAGATTACTTCAAATATCTTAAGTCTTGAAACTCAACGAATATAATTCTTTCCTTGAATGGAAGGGAGCTTGAAGATGATGCAACTAATGCAAATTCTTGAATTAAAACCTAACATGTGTGTGGTAAAGTAAACATGTTAAAACTATAAGATAGATTACAAGGTGATATAGATCTCCCCCAAGCTTGGGATCTAGCCGATGGGATAAAATAATGCCTTGTGATTATTTGATACTGTGGCGTTCTTCAAGGTGAAGGAGTTCTGTTCGAGACCGCTACATGAACTTTTTTGTTTGTCTCCTCTAGGGAAGATATGCCATGAAGACACTTCTGTAGATCTGAACGCAAGCGGAACATCCCTTGAGCGACTCTACTTAGCATGTCATTGAGTTCCTTAATGCTACCAAGATCTAAGAGGAGTTAGCACACAATCTCCTGGTGGATGAGTTCTTTCTTCTGATACTTCTCTATCTTGCAAAGACGCTATTCAGTTTCTAGAACGTGCAGGCTAATGGGCATGTCCAGAAGGTTAAACTCCCAATCTTCTTGCGCTCATGTGTGCTTTCAGGGTGATCTTCTTTGTTGTAGAAGTGTGTGTTGTAGTCTCCTTATAAGTTCCTGCATCAGGTCTTTCTTACGCTTGGGTGAAGAGTAGTTGGTGGCGATGAACTTGAGTGACTCCATGCACCCCTTCCCATGGGGTTTCTTTGCTTCTTCTTCATCCTCAGGCTTCACCATAGCCAGATAATCTGGCTGCTTCCATCCTCTATTTGTTTGCTCCATGAAGGTCTCGAATCCCTCCTCCTCCTCATCATTAGAGTCATAAGCATACCTCTTATTCTTCGGCCTTAGGCCTTGAGCTTCCCTGTCATCTGCTTCAGTGGAGGAAGTCTAGAAGCTATCCCACGAAGGATCCATGAGGCCTAGATGTTTGCCTTTGCCTAGAACTAGGTATTGCATCAAGTAGATTGGATCTGTTGATATAACAGGGAGGAAGACCTCTGGGGAGGCTTATTAAGGGTCAAAAACAGGGAAACACTTGTACTTGAAGAAAAAGGGTCGGCCAAGAAAAGAATATCAACAAATAAGGAAAGAAATTAGAGAAAAAGGAAGAAAACCAAACTGTAACGACCACTGGTACGGGCGGACGCCTGTATGGGGCGCCTGTACCAGGTCTTTTTTCAAAACTTGACTCTTCAACGTCGGCAAGAAATCAACCGACCAAGTGGTACAGGCGGGACCCGCCCATACGGTCTGACCATACTGGTGATTACTGACTTCTTTTTTAAGTAATAAACCAATCTAATGAGAGAACATATGGCAGGTAACAACCCACCATACGGTTGGGTGTGACCGTATGGTGCGGTCGTACCGAAACTCTTAAAAACCGAGGACATACTAACCGTTTAGCGAGCAGTGGTATGGGGGGGTCTAGTCATACCGTACGCCTATACCAACCTTGTAAAACCAGCAGTAACTTTAGAATAACACCAGGAAACCAAAAATATAAATAGAAATGTCGAACAATCATCCAGAACAAACATGAATCAAGATTTCAAATATCTTGTTCATCCAGAGGAAATGAGTTTACTTGGGTACCTTCATCTTCTTGTAATTCTTGGATCAACCTTTTCTTTTTCCCTTTGAACAAGGTTGGTCACAAGAGATTGCTAAAACCATTGCAAAGAGAAACGGAAATTTTATTTTTGGAGTTGTAGTCCCTGAGGGTATACACATTGATGACACCTCTCTAGGTGATTCGATTTCCTCAATGACCATGGATGCTTCCTCCGGTTCTTCCTTTCTTTGGAGAATATATAAATCAAATTCTTGCAAAAGTAAAGTCCAACAGATCATCCTTTGCTTAACATCAATCCTTTCAAGTATTTATTTCAAGCCAATACGATCAGTATGAACCCTTACCTTAGAGTCAATAATATAAGATCTAAACTTGTCGCAGGAGAAAACCATAGCGGAAAATTCCTTTTCTTCCATGGGGTAATTCTTTTCGGCATCATTTAAGGTGTGACTAGCATGATGAATGATACTGAGTTCATCACCATCGTACTGGCAAAGAATTGCTCCAACAGCTTCATGGCTAGTCTCATAAAATAGATCAAAAGGTTTCTTCCAATTAGGTAGTTTTATAATAGGAGCTTCAAGAAGGGCTTTCTTTAATATGTTGAAAGCAGTAAGACAGTTTTCATCAAAATTAAAAGCAACATCCTTTTGTAGAAGGTTGGTTAGTGGTCTGGCCGTTTTTGAGAAGTTCTTAATGAACCTTTTATAAATCCAGCATGGCCTAAGAAACTCCTAATACCTATTACATCTTGAGGCAGGGGGAAGCCTTTCTATTGCTTTAATCTTTGCTTTATCAACTTCTATACCCTTACCTGAAATTTTGTGACCAAGCACTATACTTTCTTGAACCATAAAGTGACATTTTCCCCAATTCAAGACTAGGTTAGTATCTTCACATGTCTGCAAAACTTTATGAAGGTTATGGAGACAATGATTAAATGAAGTTCCATAAACAGAAAAATCGTCCATGAATACTTCCATAATACTTTCAACATAATCAGCAAATATAGCAGTCATACACCTTTGGAAGGTGGCATTGCAAAGACCAAAAGGCATATGGTGATAAGCATATAAGATGAAAGGACAAGTGAAGGTTATTTTAGTTGATCATCAGGGTGAACAACAATTTAAGAAAAATCGGAATAACCATCTAGGTAGGAAAAATGAGAACGCATAGCAAGCCTCTCTAAAGTTTGATCTATAAATGGTAAATGATAATGATCCTTTTCTAGTTTCCTTATTAAGTTTTCTATAATCGATACACATCATGTGACCAATAACGGTTCTAGTAGGTACCATCTCATTGTGTTCGTTTTGAATGACAGTAAATCCACCTTTCTTAGGAACACAATGAACCGGACTTACCCAATCACTTTCATCCACATGAAAGATGATCCCTGCATCTAATAAACATATTAATTCCTTCCTTACCTCTTCTTTCATGTGAGGTTTAAGTCGCCTCTGAAAATCTGCAACCAACTGAGCTCCTTCTTCCATAAATATTATATGAGTGTCTATCGAGGAACTAATCCCTTTTCAAGTCACTCATCGAATACCCAAGAGCATTCTGATGCATCCAAAGAACCATCATCAAGTTTTCCTCCTCTTTTTTTGCAAGGTTAGAATTTACAATAACAGGGAAATTATTAGTTTCATCAAGAAACCTATATTTTAATTCTTTGTGTAAGGTTTTGAGAGTAGGAGGTGGAAGTGCCTCATCCCCTTTCCTTATAGGTTCTTCATAATTTTGATTCATCTCGAGATCCACCTTAGGTGTGGAGTCAAGATAATCATCCATTTCCATCTTTTCTATGTCTTGGGGAATATTATTATTAACGACTAAACTCATTGCTAAATCATCACTGGGAGTTTCAATAACTACTAATGCAAGACTAATGATATTACCGTCCTCTTTTTGCTCATACTCATATTTGTCCAAATCCTCGATAGCCGGTTTATGATGGAATTTAAAAAAATGAAAGTCCATTTTCTCTTCACCAAACTTGAGAGATATAGTTTCTCTCTTAGAGTCAATGTTCGCTCCTGCGGTGTTCAAGAAAGTTCTTCCAAAAATAATTAGACAATAAACATCAATAGGCATATCAACATGTACAAAGTTAATAGGGTACTTATATGGTCCAATACAAATTGGGACATCTATAGTTATTCCCAAAGGAACTTTGAGTGTTATATCTGCAAGCATTATTGTCATATTAGTATCCTCTAATTCAGCTGGGGCTAGTTCATTTTGGTTTTTCAGATAAAAAAATATAGGGGGTTATGTTAACAGCTGTTCCAATATCACAGAGACCATAATAAGAAGATCCACCAAAATTACAAGGGTGAATAGGTTTACCAACTTCTTTAGCTTTTACCTTTCCTTCAACAAACTACAAAGCCTCGGTATCTAGCTCTATCACATTGCAATGTGCAAACATGGTTAGGATATCTTCTTCTGTTGGTTCCTCGGTCTCGTGCATACTTATTTTGTTATTTTTTCTTGCTTGTGCCTCTTCTAGCATCTGGGGAAACATTCTCTCTTCTTCACGTTGATCTTAGAGCTTCTGAACCATCATATGTTTTATCGTGGTCCTTGGAAAAGGAAGGGGTTCAACATATGGGGGTATCTCCCTTAATGTCTCTATCTGAGCTGCAATTATTGAATTAACATCTTCAACTGGCTCAGGTGGGGGAATATATTGAAGCCAATGTTTTAGGAGCTTCCATGTGTTCTATAAAAGAATGAAGGATTTCCAAAATAAAATCATCATTAAGTTGAAGTTCATTAGCAGTTTCTCTTACTTTACTGGATTCCTTATAAGCATTGAGACAATCATATTTAATTTATATACCTCCTTCTCCACCTAAATCAAATCCCCAAGTTTCTCTATTGTGACAAATATGTTCTAGGAGTCCCCAAGCTTTAGTGATAGTTAGATCCATAAAAGAGCCTCCAGAATTTGTGTCTAGCTCATTTTGAATTTCTTGATTAAGTCCCCCATAGAAAATATATAAAACATACATTTAGGTAAATCATGGTGAGGACATTTATTAAGTATGGACTTATACCTTTTGAAAGCCCTTACCAAGCCTTCACCTAGGCGGTTTTTGAAGTTCGTGATCACCCTTCTTACCTCAGCTGTCTTTACCCTAGGAAAGAATCAAAATATGAATTATGCTTTGAGTTTTTCCCAGGTATCAATTTTCTCTAAAGGGAAAATTTTATACCAATCTAAGGCAGTGTTGGTTAGATATTTGGCTAAACAATTTAAATTTCAATTCGTAATCAGAATAGCCTCTCAATTTAAGTGTCCAACATAACTCGGTAAAATGCATTAAATGAGTGTAAGGATCCTCATCTAGATCATCTCCTGCAAAATTTTTCTCTTTAATAATAGCGATAAAGCGAGGGTTAACCTTGTATTCTGGTTTGCTCCCACTCGGGAATTCTTTGACAAGTCCTCTATTGAACTTCCTGAGGTGTTTAGCTGCATCGAGTTGATTCATCAGTCCGAGTGCAGTCATGGTGCTTACCTAAAACTAGTAAATAACGTTAATAAAACAATTAGTAGAATAAGGAACTAATAACAAAGACCAAAAGCGCTTAGCTCCCCGGCAACAGCGCCAGAAAATAGCCTGATGACTGCAAGTGCACAGAGCGATCGTAGCTAGTTCGGAAATAAGTGTATCGAACCCACAAAGAGCTATTTGGTTAAGATCTTTATCCCCCTCGTCACTGTCTACGAAAGGATACTTGTAAGGCGCCTTTGATTTCAAGTAAAGGGTGTTTGAAAGGTTTGTGGTTGATTGCAAAAAATTAATTAAAAAAGTAAAAGAAAACAAGTAACAAAAACATTTGGAATGGTGGATGAACTCAATAAGGCTAAAGAGTTCTCGAGGATGTGAGATACACCACTATCATATTGTAATTAAACATAATTAGGATAACCTATTTCTTATGTCATGACATGTGTGGAGAGAGCTCCATAATAAGATTTTCACTACAAGGCTCGTTGGCAGTCACTTTGTTGAGCCAACAATGAGGTCATCTCTAAATAACCACCGCGATGTCTGAGAGAAGTCACCCATATAGACCACCGCAAATTAGGGTCTCCCCATGGATATTGTAATTAGCTTAGTGAATCTCTCTTTATTACTCCTTCGACCGTGTAGGTTGCTAGCCAGTGCTTCTAGTCACAATAGCTCCGGGCACACTTCCAAACATGTCCAAAGGATTTCACCCTTTTCCTTAGACCCGAAGGCAAATGATATGTGACCGACTACACATACCATCTAAAGAGAGAGAGATCAAACACACATCATAGATCAATAGATCATAGACACAAGTAATAGATCATATTTATTTCATTTCATAATAGTGCTAGGGTTTATCCATCTCCCCAAGAACAAAGGAAACTACTCACACATGGAAGCAATCAACAACATCATCATCATAATCAAATGGTTGGATAAAAGTAGGGTGATGAATCTAGTGCAAACCATAATTGAATCTGGAATTACAACAAGATCTAATGAATGGAAGATGGGGATAGTGGTGGTGATGGTGATGCAACGGTTGATGATGAAGGGGATGATGCGATGTCCTCCAATGATCCATGAAGCAGCAAGGATTTTCCCTTCTCCAAGTTTCTCCTCCAGATCCTTTCTGGTGTGGTCTTTCGTGGCTAGAAGTTTCTATGAATGTCAGATCTGTGATCCGTCTGTGATGTGAAAGTATTTGATGAGGCTGCCATGCTACCACATCATACGAGCGAACATTACGGACGGACTCCACCCATACCAGTGATCGTTAAGACCCATGTGTCCTGCAATGCATGTGCAAATCTCCCAGGTGCGAAGATAAATCAATTAAATGACTTTTATCACTTAAAAATATCATATTACAACATAATATGATAGTTCCAATTGATATGTTCATAAGAGACTTAGTAATTCAGGATCCTGTTGAAACAAGGACAAAAGGTGCGCGCAAAGGTAGTAAAATACCAAAAACCCTACTCTACTTATGCAAAAAAGGTAAATATGCTTTAATTTTGGACTCAACATGGATGAAGACCTATACTGGAAACCCGAATTCGGTATTAAGCTTTGATGCATATCTCACGATGAAGGACGCCAACTCTTGTCTAAGATCCACGAGGGAGAGTGCTCGAGTCACCTCGCCTCGCTGACTTTGGCAAACAGCATTATCGGACACCGAATATCAGGTCAGAACCTATGATGCCTGTCAATTCCATGCCAAGGACACTCACTAACCAGCTCAAGCTCTTAAAACCATCCCCTATCTTATCCATTCTCTATCTGGGGGATCAACATTGTTGGACCTCTCTCACAGGCGGTGGGAGGGTACCAATACATGTTCATCACCATCGATAAATTCACCAAGTGGCCTGAGGTGGAGCCAGTGCGGGCTATCGCCACCCATGCCACCAACAAGTTCATTCGGAGCATCTTATGTTGATTTGGCATGGTCAATCAGATCATCACCGATAGTGGCTCACAGTTCACTAGTAGCACCTTCATATCCTATTGCGGCAACCTCGACACCAAAATATCCTTTGCCTCTGTGGCACACCACTAGAGTAATGGGCAAGCGGAGCGCCTCAATGTGGAGGTGCTACGCGGGATCAAAACCCAGACATTCGATATGTTCAAGAACAGTGGATGAAACTGGGTCGAGCAGATACTGGCCATCCTCAGTTCGATACGAACCACCTCAAGCAGGGTCATTGGAGAGACACCTTTCTCCCTAGTCTATGGAGCTGAAGCCGTGCTGCCCACTGAACTGCAACATGGATCCTCTAGGTGTGAGCTTTCGGAGAGGCCACCCAAGGGGAGTGGAGAATTGACAACAACAACTTCCTTGAAGAGGTTCGGAACCTGGCTACTATGCGCACCGCTCACTACCAGTAGAGCCTATGCCGCTACCAAAGCTGCCAGGTCCGACCACAAACCATAGAAGAATGTGACTTAGTCCTTCGCGGGGCATGAACCAACAAAGGCAACAACAAGTTGCAACCAAAGTGGGAGGGCTCTTACCGGGTGGTACAAGCCTCCATGCCTAGAGCGGTCCGCCTGGAGACCAAAGATGGTGTCCCCGTGGAGAATTCATGGAACATTGAGCACTTGCACAAACACCATCTTCCCAAATTCTACTCGTAAGGTGCTCCAAAATAAGGTTACACCCTACTGAGTTAGCTGTGCAACACGTGAGTCTAGTCAGGATCACCCAGTGTGTCTTGTTGTCTGCCCTGATGGACACACATTAGATCCATGGGAACATCTGGGTGTGCCGCGGTTTGTCTCCTAAGGTAGTCGAACTACTGAAGGAGCAGAAGGCTGTGTGTTGCCGAGTTAGCTGTGTGGCGCGTGAGTCCAGGCGGGATCACCCCGCATATCTCGCCTGCTGCCGAGATAGACACGCTATCAGGGAAGTGGGTATATCTGGGCTTGCCTGCAGTTTGTCTCCAATGGTAGCCGAGCTAACAGAGGAGCAGAATAAGGTTGCGCGCTACCGAGTTAGCTGTGCAGAGCGTGACTCTAGGCAGGATCACCCCACGTGTCTCGCCTGCTGACCTGATGGACGCACCATCAGGGCAACAAGCATAGCCAGGATTGCACGTGGTTGGTCTCCAACGGTAGGCGAGCTACCCGAGGATCAGAAATCCCTCAAGCACCAAAAAGCCTTGTGCTACGACTGAGTTCCATAGTCGAAGCAATGTATCCAATACTGCCCTTGTTGATGAATAAAAATGAAGCGGTTTTTCATGTCATCGTCTTTTGATCATTCACTAGGGGGATTTTCACCTATGATGAGTCGCATGAGCATGTCTTTCATGAACGGCTAGTCAAAAAGCTAAAGAGAGAAGGAAGAAGGCATGACGGCTCGAGCCCGTGAACACTAGATACGTGCCTTCTTATTCAGAAACAAAAGTACAACATTGTGACCGAGAAGAGTGAGAATCACTTTTCTGAGTCTTACATGTTTCTCGCTTTGATATTATATGTATGTATGTTCCTCCTGCTACCCGGGAGTCTTGGGCCAACCCCGAATGAAGGATCCTTAGCAGAGTCAGAGCCCTTCTTTATGGAAGAAGTCGACACGGTGCTGGCTACCATTGAACACCTTGACAGACATCACCTCCCATCCATCGAAGGTGAAGACAAGGATGTCTCCATGTTGGAGTTAGTGAGTCTCGGAGATGTAGATCTAGCCCCTTTCGAGGCACACGCTTCCTCCATCATAGATGAAGACACGAGCCCACCAGATGGTGTTGCAACAGCCGGTAGGTTGGAACATCAGCTTATGAGGGCAACATCGGCTGCCAAAGGACCACGTGAATGCATCGGGGGGTGCATCGTCCCTACATTCTCGCGCTGCGCCCTCACATAGAAATCAAAGCCAGCCAAGTCCAGCCACGAGACTCGAGGTACCACTGCTAGAGGGGAACGATAGAACTCCACGCGATAGCCTTGCCCACGGCATCTAAGACATTGCAAATGTATCTATAATTTTTTATGTTCCATGCTTGGTTTTATCCACTTTCTTGTGTTTTGTCCATACTTTGTAGTACTTTTCATATGATTTCTTGGACTAACCTATTAACAAGAGCCACAGTGCAGTGCTGTTTCGCTGTTTTGGTTCCAGGAAAGTCAGAAAATGAATATTCCCGGAATTGGACGGGACAAAAGCCAAAGTGCCTATTTTTCTGGAAGTCATCTGATGCCAGAGTACGAGACAAAGAGGGGCCAGGGGGCACCACACCACCTAGTCGTGCGGCCTAGCCTGGCCCACACCAGGGGGTGGTCTGGCCGCCTCCGGCACCCCCTCGGCCTCCCCTTCCGCCTATATATTACCCTCGGGACGAAAACCCTAAGTACCCGATCAAAAATCCACGAAAGAGGTTGTAGCCCCCGTCATCTCCATCCCTAGATCGAGAGGGATCTGAAGCTCTTCCCGGCACCACGGAGGGAATTCACCTGAGGCCTTCTTCATCACCATGCAAGCCTCCGGTGTGATGCGTGAGTAGTTCATCCTTGGACTACGGATCCATGTAGTAGCTAGATGGCTGGTTATCCTCCTTTGTGCTTTCATGTTTAGATCTTGTGAGCTCCGTTCATGATCAAGATCATCTATTTGTAATTCTGCACGTTGTGTTTGCGGGGATCCGATGGATATTGAGATGCTATTTTAGATTGATTATTAATTCTGTCATGTCTTTGTTATTTGTGATCTTGCATGCTTTCCGTTGTTAGTAGCTATCTTGGCCAAGTAGATGCTAGCAACTCCAAGAGTTAGTATTTATGCTCGATAGTGGGTTCATGCCTCTGGTAATCTGGGGAAGTGACAGAAATCTCTAAGGTACTAGATGTGTAGTTAATACTATGGAGAAAACAACAATCCATTGATCATAGAACAATCGTATTGTTTACATTGCATGCAGTTAAGAAGCAATAATCATTGCTTGCAACTAAATCTTTGGAGGGTTCGGATGATAACCTGAAGGTGGATTATTAGTCATAGATGTAGTTGGATGGAGGTCTATGTATTATGTTGTAATGCCCAATCAAGTCTCAAAGGAGTCAGGATGATTAGTATATGCATGTATTGCTTTCTCGATGTTTGTCAATTGCCCCGTTGTAATTTGTTCACCCAGCATGTTATCTATATTAAGTAGAGCCATCTCTAGTGAACTATGGATCCCGGTCCTTTTCTTTTACATACAATCTACCAATTGTTTACTTCTTTGTGTTTACTTTCTACAAACTATTACTTCTTTCCATTCAATACGTTTAATCCTTTGTTTTCAGCAAAACACGGTGAGATTGACAACCTCATCGCAAGTTGGGGACATAGTTCTGTGGTTGTGTTGTGCAGGTCTCCACGTTGCTACTAGCACCGGTAGTGCGCCCTGCCAAGACTCAGCTAGCAACACCTTTGGGGTGTTTCCTTGCTCCTACTGGTTCGATTAAACCTTGGTTTCATAACTGAGGGAAACTTACTGCTGTGCTCATCATACCTTCCTCTTGGGGTTCCCAACGAGCTCTACATCAACACCGAGTTATCAAGCATTTTTCTGGTGCCGTTGTCGGGGACTGGAGAAGAAGAAGAAGAAGAAGAAGCTCCCACATCAACCACGCACCAGCATTTTTCTGGCGCCATTGCGGGGGAGTCAAGGACATCTTCACAAGGGGAGTCCCTCATAACCAATCTCTTTACTTTGTTATTTTTGTTTTGCTTAGTTTCTTTTTGCTTTGTTTGCTTGTTTCTTTATCAAAAACACAAAAAGATTAGTTTTACTAGTTTGCTTTCTTATTTGAAAACCCAAAAAAATGACTACTCTTGAAAACACTAAGTTGTGTGACTTCACTAGCACCAACAATAATGATTTTATGAGCACACATATTGCTCCACCTATGCCTGAAGATACTTTCTTTGTGATAAAACCTGCTTTGCTCAATCTTGTTATGAGAGAACAATTTTCTGGTATTGGTAATGAAGATGCTGCTACCCATCTAAATAACTTTGTTGAACTTTGTGAGATGCAAAAGGATAGGGATGTAGATGGTGATATTATTACAATCTTTGAGAGGAAAAGCTAAAGAATGGTTGAATTCCTTAACTAGGAATAGTATTGATTCTTGGACTATGCTTTGATTGGAAAATACTATCCACCTGCTAAGATTATATCTATGAGAAGTGAAATAATGAAGTTTAAACAATCTGATAATGAACATGTTGCTCAAGCTTGGGAAAGAATGAAATCTTTGGTAAAGAATTGTCCCACTCATGGACTAACTTCTTGGATGACCATCCAAACTTTTTATGCAGGATTGAACTATTCTTCAAGGAACCTATTGGATTCTGCTGCTGGAGGTACCTTTATGACCATCACTTTGGGTGTTGCAACAAAACTTCTGGACAATATGATGGTTAATTATTCTGAATGGCATACTGAGAGAGCTCCACAAGGTAGGAAGGTAAATTTTGTTAAGGAAACCTCCTCCTTGAGTGATAAGATTGATATTATTATGTCTATGCTTGTTAATGGGAAAGCCCATATTGATCCAAATAATGTTCATTTAGCCTCTTTGGTTGCTCAAGAAGAGCAAGTTGATGTGAACTTCATAAGAAATAACAATTTTGGCAACAATTCTTATGGTAATAACAATTATAGGCCCTACCCTCCTCATAATACTTGTGGCTATAATGGTAAACCTGGATTACCTAGTGAAGGAAGAATTTTAGAAGTTGAAAGAGCCACTAAAAACTTCATGCAAATGCAATATGAGCAAAATAAACTATTCACTAAAACTATGGAGGAACAATCTACCATTTTGAAGAACATTAGCCATCAACTTGAGAGTCTAAATAGGGAAATTCCTAGTTTTACAACTGAAACTCTCTAATGCTGAAAGAAATATATCATGTTTGTCTGAAGCTCAATCCTCTTTGATCAATAAAATGGCTGCTAAACCTGAAACTAATAATAATACCTTTGCAGCTACTAATGCTATACAAGTAAGAATTGATGAAAATGTTAGACTATTAGCTGAATTACATGCTAAGTGGGAAAGAGAAGATGAAATTGCTAGAAACATTAGTGTTTCTACTATTACCACCACTAGTGTTGAGGCTAGTAATAGTTCTACTACTTTAAATGGTAATTATGATTTTGATCTTGATGGTTGCAATATCTCTGAAGTTATTAAGTTCCTACAAAAGCTTGCTAAAAGTCCTAATGCTAGTGCTATGAACATGGCCTTTACAAAACACATTACTGATGCTCTCATAAAGATTAAAGAAGAAAAGATGAAACATAAAGCTTCTATTCCTATAAAACAAGAAGATGGTTGGGAACCCATCAATAATATGAAAGTGAATGACTTTGATTTCAAAGCTTTATGTGATCTTGATAGTAGTGTTTCTATTATGCCTAGAAGGATTTATGATACGCTTGATTTGCCTCCACTTGAGGATTGTTATTTGAATGTCCCACTTGATGATAATGCTAAAAAGAAACTCATGGGGAGTCTTAATGATGTTCTTATTATGGTTAACAATGTTTATGTCCCCGTTGATTTCTATGTTTTGGATGTTGAATGCAATGCTTCTTGTCCTATTACTTTGGGAAGACCTTTTCTTAGAACTGTTGGCACCATTAAATATAAACTCCCACTCAAGAAAGGTATAGAACACTTCCCTAAGAAGAGAGATAAGTCTTCTTTTGCTTCTCCTATGAAAACAAAATTTGGTCTTAATGCTTCTTCATTAGAGAACACTTGATCCTTTTTCTTGCTTCTTATGCCTAACTTAAATGCGTTAAAAAAAGTACTTATTGGGAGATAACCCAAAAGTTTTAGATGAGTCTTGGAAGTTATTACTTCATCAATAACCGCTCCTTATCCTTTTTATTTGCTTTTTGTGCCAAGAGCAACCTCTAATGAGAGAGAAGTAATGATTGGGAAAGTTGCTGTCCCGAAACAGATTTCTGTGCTTCACTGTAAAAATTCTTGTAAAATCTCTGAATGTCTTTTTGAGGCGAGAATTTTTGTGCTTCTGCCCCAGGTTGTTATCTAACTTTAGTTAGTTCAACACTTTTTGATTTGAGCAACAAAAGGTCTTCGAAAAAATTCGTCTTTACCTGCTGGTCTGTTTTGACAGATTTCTGCCATTTTCTGCATTTGCTTCTTGTTGGTTCCTTTTTGACTTCTTTTGGGGAATTGAGCTGTTTGAGGGAAGTGCTACAGTAGCTAGTGTTCTAATGGAATTTTTATAGGTGTTGGAACTGAACCTTAAGACCTTTTATCTTGAGTGCACTAATGTTGCTAATAAAGATTGTGTGAAGTTTTGTATGAAGGAAAAATTTCAGGTGTATGGAAGGAATGAGTAATGAGATGAAGGATGGACTAAAGCTCAAGCTTGGGGATGTCACACGTGTCACCCCAAGAAATATCCAAGAAGTACAGGCGTGAAGGCTTGGGGATGCCCAAGGCATCCCCCTCTTTATCAATAAAAATCCTAGGTTTCTTCCAAACACTTCATTTTTATTGTTTCATGCACAGTTGTGATGTTCTTGGAGCGTCTTCTTTTTGTTTTCGCTTTGGTTTTTCGTTTGCTTGGTTTGCTTAGTTTTCTGAATAAATTGGTTGGACCCCCTCTTTCATACATTGGTTTGCAAATAGTTTGGTTTGGTTTGGAAAAGAGTAGGGAAGTTCATACTTATGTGGTAAAAAGAGCTTGTTTTTGACTGTGGCCTATGCTCTGTCATGCCATGCTTGATACTGTTTTGGCTTTATGCTTAGTATTCTTTGCTGTAGGATGACTTGTTATAAACAATTAAGATTGCTTAACGTGCCTTGGATGAATCATGCGTTGTTTTAGCATATTAAAGCATAGTATAGTGGTATTCTCCTTTGATGCTTTATTTGGGTTGACTTGGCACATGCTCACACCATGTTATGACTATCTTAAGTCACCATAGCCTTTATGATCCTTTAGTTTTCAACTTGTAGTATCACTTTATGCTTTTATCAATGATGTTTTGTCGCTCTGCATGATTATGGCCATTATTGCTCTCTTAGTTTGTCGCTCCTAGTCTTTTGCTAGCCTCCACAACCAATTATGAGTTCCACTCATGCATCCAACTCCCTAAACCAAGTTATTCCAAAGTGTCCACCATACCTACCTATTAGCATATGCTATTCCAAGTATATTCATGCTTTTGTTTACCTTCCAAATTAAACTTGTTATGAGAAAATTAGTGATTAAAGCTCTCACGAACTTGATGGCACACTTTACTTTTTTTGCATCTAATAAACTTGAACCATTGGGTCCTTCTTTGTTGCGTATATGCTTGCGCTTTATAAGTTGAAATTAGCATAATCATGTACCATGGGGAACGCTTTCAACATTGCACTTGTACTTTGTACCCTGTTGATATCATGTTCTTTTGCTTACGGATCCTAGCGGTGTGAAATAGAAGTGGAACTTGTAAGATCATGGAGTTTGTATGTGTGTTAGAGAAACGCCTGGGTCGCTAGCCTAAGCCATGCCTAATCATGGTGGAAACTTACAGCATCACCATAATGAGCACTCTATGAAGCATCCTCAATAAAAACCTATGCAAATAGCAAATAAAAAGATCACTGAGATGCTCATTGTTTGCTTGCCTTGTCATTTTGATTATGGAATAGCTCCTGTATCATGTGCAAGGGGTACCCCATTGGCGGTTCTTTATGATACACATGTACTTACAATTACAAGAGCTTACTCGTGACTAAAGTTGAGTAGCATGAGGATCGCTCTTCGTAAGTAAGGGGCGTGAGATTTTGGTTTATAACTTGTCAAGCATATCCTCTTAGTTGTGTCACTTTAACCTTAATCACCTTCAAGATGCTTATGATAGGGGCAATGAGAGCTGAAAGCTATAAGTACCATAATTTTTGGAAGCTCTTTATGAGACTTGAATCCCTACTTCCTTTTATAAAGGCCTTTCTTCCACCATTATATTGAGTCTCCACCTTCTATCTTTATGCACCTACTTTGAGAGCATAGTGGCCATTCTTAGTTCTATGTGCATTGTCCCAAGACTAGTTGGTTGATGCATAACTTGATATTGCTTGTTTTAAACTATTTTTATCTAGTCACTCTTATGAACTTTGAACGTGTCCTATGCATTTATGTTTTGCTACTCTATGAGGTACAAGTTGAATGCTATTATGCTATGTTTGTTTTATGTGAAACAAACAAACGTCTTGCAAAGCATTGTTATTCATGAATCTTTTGTTTGTGCCTTTTCATGTTGCAACATAGTTTCTTTGTCTTATTGCTAGAACTTTGTCTTTCATGCTATGATTGAAGTACTATGATCCCAGCTTTGAATGTTTTACAAATACTTTGATCAAGTCTTTGATGGTGCATGTCACCTCAAAAATTATTCTTTCTTTTTATCACTTACCTACTCGAGGACGAGCAGGAGTTAAGCTTGGGGATGTTGATACATTGCAAATGTATCTATAATTTTTGATGTTTCATGCTTGGTTTTATCCACTTTCTTGTGTTTTGTCCACACTTTAGAGTACTTTTCATATGATTTCTTGGACTAACCTATTAACAAGAGCCACAGTGCCAGCATTTTTGTTGTTTTTGGTTCGGAAAGTCAAAAATAAATATTCTCGAATTGGAAGGGACAAAAGCCAAAGTGCCTATTTTTCGGAAGTCATTAGATGCAGTACGAGGCGGAGAGGGCAGGCCACCACACCATCTGGCCCAGCAGCCCGGCAGCAGCCCGCCCAGGTGATCTGGCCGCCTCCGGCACCCCCTCGGCCTCCCCTTCCGCCTATATATTGCCCTCGGGATGAAAACCCTAAGTACCCAATCAAAAATCTACGAAAGAGGCTGTAGCCGCCGTCATCTCCATCCCTAGATCGGGAGGGATCTTAAGCTCTTCCCGGCACCACCACGGAGGGAATTCACCACAGGCCTTCTTCATCACCATGCAAGCCTCCGGTGTGATGCGTGAGTAGTTCATCCTTGGACTACGGATCCATGTAGTAGCTAGATGGCTGGTGCTTCTCCTTTATGCTTTCATGTTTAGATCTTGTGAGCTCCGTTCATGATCAAGATCATCTATTTGTAATTCTGAATGTTGTGTTTGCGGGGATCCGATGGATATTGATATGCTATTTCAGATTGATTATTGATTCTATCATGTCTTTGTTATTTGTGATCTTGCATGCTTTTCGTTGTTAGTAGCTATCTTCGCCAAGTAGATGCTAGCAACTCCAAGAGTTAGTATTTATGCTCGATAGTGGGTTCATGCCTCTGGTAATCTGGGGAAGTGACAGAAATCTCTAAGGTACTAGATGTGTTGTTGCTACTAGGGAGAAAACAACAATCCTTTGTTCATAGAACAATCGTATTGTTTACATTACACGCAGTTCGTAAAGCAATAATCTATTGCTTGCAACTTAATACTGGAGGGGGTTCGGATGATAACCTGAAGGTGGATTATTAGTCATAGATGTAGTTGGATGGCGGTCTATGTATTATGTTGTAATGCCCAATCAAGTCTCAAAGCAGTCAAGATGATTAGTATATGCATGTATTGCTTTCTCGATGTTTGTCAATTGCCCCGCTGTAATTTGTTCACCCAGCATGTTATCTATCTTAAGGAGAACCACCTCTAGTGAACTATGGATCCCGGTCCTTTTCTTTTACATACAATCTACAAATTGTTTACTTCTTTGTGTTTACTTTCTACAAACTATTACTTCTTTCCATTCGATACGTTTAATCCTTTGTTTTCAGCAAAACACGGTGAGATTGACAACCTCATCGCATGTTGGGAACAGAGTTCTGTGGTTGTGTTGTGCAGGTCTCCACGTTGCTACTAGCACCGGTAGTGCGCCCTACCAAGGCTCAGCTAGCAACACCTTTGGGGTGTTTCCTTGCTCCTACTGGTTTGATTAAACCTTTGTTTCATAACTGAGGGAAACTTGCTGATATGCTCATCATACCTTCCTCCTGGGGTTCCCAACAAGCTCTACATCAACACCGAGCCATCAAGCATTTTTATGGCGCCGTTGCCGGGGACTGTAGAAGAAGAAGAAGCTCCCACGTCAACCACGCACCAGCATCCTCCTTGCCTCCCTTGACCACGACCTACATTTTCGCCGCCTAGTGGAAGCCAGCCTTCTAATGCTAGCAGAAGCAACCTCACCAGAGTCGGTTCCTAATGGGCGAGCGGTGAGGTGTCCATGGCTCTTCGAGGAAGGAAGAATAAGAGATAAAGAAGATTGAGTGACGGTGGTGGCGCACCTTAAGGCCTCTTAAATAGGCCCTATGGGCACTGCCAAACTAAGCCTTGGAGCCCTCATTAACTGCCCATAACAACTTTTGAGATCTCCCAGTTAGAGAACTGTCATATCCGCTCTTCTCTAAGATCATTGTCATGTATTCCTATGAGGAGTCTGGGGAAGCCCCATGACCGGGTCAGGAGGGGCTGCGGTCCTTCGCCCTTAAGGGCGAGGCATCGCCATTCGCCGGATACCTCACATGTGGCACCTCTCTCGGGGGCAACTATAGCTCCCCAGGTTTCAGGGGTTAGCGTTTCGACGGGATCTAGATCAAACACTCCACGGGGACATGGTGTCGGTAGCTCGAAGAACCCACCCGAGAAGAATACCCCGAATGCAAGTCTCAGGGGCCGAGGGCCAGCGACTGCCCCGGGAAAGGAAAGAGGACATATGGCTAATGTTTCCTAGCCTAGGGGACATACCATCCTCTGGCCATGCTTCATCTGGCCCCCCTTGGACATCGACAGCTTGACTCAGACGCGTCGTGCACACTGGTAGAACCAGTGTGCCATGCCGCGACCATGCAAACCTCACGGCTCGTGGCGACCTTGACGGGACTCACCCCAGGATCCCGGTTGAGAACCTAGGGACTATGCACCTGGAGCACTGGCCTCCGACAAGATACAGTCTGACAGATCGGTAGAAGTGCTTTTTCTCAGTACGAGAGACACATGGTATGGCAGCAAGAGTGCATCACCATGTTGAGAGCATGCACCCTGTATCCACAACATGTGGCGATCGACCCTTGTGGTGTCCCTTTTCCCTTATAAAGGGAGGCCCATGTCGATCAGTGAGGGGAGAATATTTTCTAGCTAAAACCTTCCTAGGGAAGGAACCTGTGTAATTGTGACTACCCTTAGATATTCGATGGTCGTAGGATGTAGGGATCCACACATTGTAGACCTGAACTTTAGTAAAAAACCATGTGTCTCTCTCTATGTGTGTTCGTCCAGCTCTCCGATCGAGCTCGCCGAACATTACGCCCTTGGCTAAACTAACAAAGGGGATCCCATCCTCTGTGTCGAAAATCAAGACACGACACCAAGGCCCATGCGAGTGAGGCATCTCACGCCACATTTTCCTTGCCTTCTTGGTCCTAGGATCTCTTCCTAGGGGACTACATGTAGATTGGGAACACGTCCAAGGTGGGTTCCTTGAAGATGTAGATTTTGTACATATCCACGCTCTTCTTGTCCTTCTTCCCGCATGTCATAGGAAGTACACATATGTATACTCGCCTTACCTTTGCTGCATCATCCACTTGGTTGGTCTGACCCAGCGCTTGGCCATGCCCGGGAGGCTGAGCCATGTGCCAGTCTTCTATCGTGGTGTAGGGTGAGCCATCCCATGTGCCCAAGGCACATTCATGGGTACCTCGATAGCCACTGTGCCGACACTATACCCTAGGTGTGGGCCGATAAACTACTTATCTTCGGGCGGATCGCACACACCCATGTTGTCGGGCTACGCCCCATAGGCGCATGGGCCCCACACCTACATAGATTCCTGATGGGACGTTAGGGTCAGCGCCCGTTGATGCATGTAAAATGCGCACATGAACTTTGTAGTTTATTGTTACATATTCCTACATATTTGCATCATTTAGAAGGTTATATCCATGTTTTACATTGATTTATGGGGATTTACCAATGATCCCCTTTATTTGGGTTATAACTCTAAAGAATAGGAAAACCATGTTTTTGTATTTTTAAGTTTCAGGGATCTAAACAAAGTAAAATTGATCTAGTATTTTTTGATGATTATTTTTCATGAAGACAATGACTTTGAGCACTTGGACCTCACGAGTGGGACCCGGAGGCCCAAACGAGCCTAGGTGGTGCGACCTAGGAAGGGGACCATGCCACCCATGCATGCTCTTTTCCATCTGGAGCATCAACCATTCGTCTTCATCCATAACTCGTAGTCTTGACCTAAAAAATCTTATAAAAAGGTCCTCTGACGCAACCTCAGAGGACACGGAGCGCAAATAGATAAACACTAAAATAGGGCCCTATCTTATGAAGATTGGATGGGGAAATGCTATCGGAGCTGCCACTGGTTGGATTCCACCCCGTCCAACCTCATCAACATCGTCTCTATGACGAAGAGGGAGTAGTACACATCTATAATATGGGTTTGTGGCAATAGCTTGATCTATCTCTCTCCCATGCTATCATTGTTTTAGTACCATATGGGCTGCCCAACTTGATTATGGTCCTCTATGTAATTTCTATGTGATGGATCTTTGTTTTATGAGATGACATTTCATATTTGGAATTCTATCATGTGTAAGATGTATTTAAAGATGCATATTATGTACCCCATGCTTACGTTTTTTATCATAATTTTATTCAAGATCATGTGTGGGGGAATGTGTGTATTAGATGGAGTAATATGGTGGTGGGGATTGGGTAGTGTCAAAAAACTCGAGACCCACTATGGTTTTTTACCTTTCTTTTGTTACATCACTAGGGATAGAGTGAATGCATGTGCTAAAATCATCTAGTGACTGAAAAGATAGACTCGTTTGTTCTAGGTAACATATTTGATATTCAAATATCATGTCAAAGTACCTAAGGCAATACTCTGTTTATTCTTAGTTCTAGATTGCACGGAGTTTTCCTTTAAAGAGGAGTATACGTAAGATGTGTTGCATTATCTTTATATCAGGACATGATGCCAATTGTATGCTAATCAAACATATAATGAAGTTCCAAGTGATATTATATCATCCATAAGTAGTTTTATTTCCATTTCACCTTATGAGAGAGTAGACAAGTGAACCCATGAACCTAAGTCCACTTTTTATTGTAAGAAACACCTTTTCCATACATTTATAACACTTCATATTTTCGGCAATAATTAATTCAGAAAATGCAAAAAAAAACATTTACTATTTGCTTAAACAAAGAAAAATCCCAAAGAACTTACTTTATTGTTTTTACTTTCATGTCTAGTTATAGAATGTTTACTATTTATTTATAGTTTTATTTTAGTTTTACTAATACGAAACCTTGTGCTTAGCAACCACACGGTGGAGTTCGATACGCAAGACAAATACTTTGTTTTATAGGTTGCTAGAAGAGGACAAGAAAAGGAGAGTTCTCTGCAATTTCTCGAGAGTTTTATATTAACCCTCAAGTCACACTTGTGGGGGAAAAGACGCTTGCTACAATACTCTGCACCTGGAGTCCCAACAAGTTGGTACACATGGAGTTATTGCCATCAAGAAAATTTTCTTGCACCGTTGTCGGGGAGTTGCAAGACTACATCAAAGTCGCATCTTCATCTGTCGGAGTCCTGGCACTAGGGGTACCACAATCCTATGGTCGGCGGTCCCACTGACATGGTCGTTGCCCCCTTCAGAGGCAGAGGCATGAGGTGGATGGTCTCAGGAGGGAAACCCGAGGTTGTCGCCTCGGTAGAGGCCTTGCCCGGGTCCTCCCACCTACCAGCACCGTGCATGGTGAAGTGCCATCTCGCACGGGTCCCCCAAAGCGCCTCAAATACTTCAGAGCATGCCCCATGGGTCTGTTTGTAATCTTGGGGAGAAAGGAAGGAAGAGGACAAAACCCTGCAGGGAAGGCCAAGGCAGGGTGGACCAAGTCGATAAAGATAAGTCAGACCATCCCTTCTAGTGCAAAGGCATCACGGTTGTCACTGGTGCCAGAGAAGTTGTCCCTTGCCATTTCGGTGCCAAGGAGACAAGGGAGGCGTCAGGCACCCCCACTTTGCGAAGGACTAGAGGGCACCCATGACGGTGGACCGAGTCCAGAAAAAGTAGCCTGGTAGACCCGGTCTTCTAGAGCAACACCATGGAGACCTTTCTTGCCCAACATTTGGGGAGAAGAGGCCCGGCATGCCTATATAAGGAGACCCCCTCCTACCTTAGAACAGGTCAATCCCAGCAATCTATAACCCTAGACATTGGCATACCTTTGTACCCTCGTGAAGCACTGCGAGCAATACTACCAAGCAGGAGTAGGGGCTTTGCCTCCTCATGAGGGTCCCGAACCTGGGTAAAAAAACCTATGTCAACCTCTCTATCGTGCTTGTGCACCGCTGTCTCTGCTATCGATGAAAATATCGGAACATGTGTTCAACCCCCTCTAAAACTCAGGGTTTGTTGGACCCCTTGTTCCTTCACGGGACTCTTTCTTTGACATTTGGCACGACAGGTAGGGGGATGAGGTGTGTTTTTGATACCTTCACCAACCCCATCGGTATGTCGGCTCGCACCGAGTCAGGGTCAGAGCATGCCCTCCGTAGTGCCGCGAGCCGGGCTCGGACGTAGCCCGTCCCCCACAGCCTCGCCACGGAGCCAGCTACATGGACGAGGGCCGGAAAGGGCTCCTCCTTTTTCTTGACGTGGGGGCCATGGATCTTCTCCCACGGGGATGGCGATCTTTCACACGGCGTCTCCTCGCGGCCAGCCTGACTGGCACATGCCGGAAGCAGCCAAGCGCATGGCACGGGCACTACTGCTCTGCCCGTCGACTAAACTGGCCTAGGAGAGGTGGTGCAAGAGCCTCCCCGAGCTCCTCGATGTTGACACCCTCACCTATCCAAGGTTGGAGGCTCAGCCAGAGGACGAGACGCTTAGGCTGTGGGTCACTGTGCAACCCAACACCTTGGTGGCACCCCCAAGTGTTGCAGCGTTGTTCCCCAGACAGGAAGCGGCTATTGGAACACCTCACCGCCATACTATGGAGGAGGCACCCACCTTTGTGAGTTCCTACCAGACTATTCCGCGGGCGTCAAGGAGGCTAGCAGAGGCAACTACGTCAAGGCAGACTGGTTCCCTCAGAGCCGAGAAGACGTGACCAGAGCCTAGTGGATAAGCCTCCTGAGGAATCAACCAGCTCGTGGTCGGCCCTCCACTCGCTATTCATCACCCAGTTCAGGGAGCCAGACGAGTACCCCTTCGCCTACTACGACACCTGTCAAGAACACCAGAATCTTTATGGGATCCTCTACGAGTCCTCGTGGCGCCCCGACCTGTGCTCCCGGTCTAGGGCGGGACATTCGCTCGCCCGCGGCGGGGGCGGCGACATGTGCAGCATAGGGGTTCCCGTAAGTGCTAGAGGTAGGGTCATTTGTCGCCCCCTTGAGGGGGATCCAACAGAGGCGCCTCTATGGGAAATACTTGAAGGAGGAAGGTCAGGGACGACCTTTTTGCATTTTCCACCATGTCCGAGGGCACGACACTAGCCAGTGCTTCAAGCTCAAGGTGATCCGGCTGGAACACGAAGGCTTGAGGAAGCGCAAACATGGAGATGAGCCTGGAAACCAGCTAGGTTCTCACCCCGGCAGGGACAAGGAAAGGGTTGTCGAGCCAAGACAGCTAAAAGGTGGCGTGGCGGCCGGGAGGAGCGCCTCGGCGTGGTGGACGTTGGGGGCTCCCGAGGGCCTGGGCTCTCACCCTCTATATGTCCATGCTTTCTAGCCTAGGGCTATAGAGGACGGGGACCTGATGTATGTGAAATACCACCTCTTTTAGCCATATAAAATGTGCCCTTTATCTCTCATATCATGTTTCTTCCAGCTATAGCTATGCCTTATATGCATGACTTCTAGTTCTCATTTACTTTCATATGAGCTTTGCACATTTAGTAGTTTAGGTAGAATTTTATCAATTTCCTTGTCTATGACATGTGTGTAGGTGTTGGTGAAGATTATGGAAAAAAAGAAACAAAGAGAGCTTAGTATGGAGGAGCTGCAGGGACCAGACTTAGCCATTTGAGAGGTTGGAAAAGTGAATTTTTTCAACTTCTCAAAATAAATATCCAAGACCATGGGGTTATAGCCCTCGACAATACAAACTCAACGAGCCCAAGAACATCAAAAACGGAGTTCGTATGAAGAAAGGGCGACCAAAATACTAAAGGATCTACAAGTTCAATGACCAACTATACGGCCGGAACTAAAAGTTCCTGCTGTATAGTTTGGCCGTATAGTTGCGAAAAAGGTCGCAAACGACAGGATTTCATCCCAGAGAAGATCCAGAACCTTCCCTGGGTCATATGACGGTATTGGGGAAACGCTAGGGGACCCCCAAGGCCTATATAAAGGAGGGAGGACCCAAGAGAGAGCCACCATGCCATATCCTCCACGATGGCGGAGCCCTGTCGCTGTGCCACCGCCATAGCCGCCTCCAATCAGATCTACACCATCACCATTACACAAGAGGAGAAGGGACTAGCATCTTGAAGGCCTCCACATCAATCTACATCGTCATCTTCATCAACAACGTCTCCATCAACGATCCCCTTTGGTTACTTGTTGTAATTATAGATTGAATCTTGGATTTGCACTTGTCTTCAATTGTATCATCATACTTCATCCATATTCTATCCATGATCTTGATTGCCTTCATGTGTGAGTAGTTTCCTTTGTTCTTGGGGAGATGGAGAAACCCTAGTATGAGATTGAATGGAGATAAAAATTATTATGTGATATTGTTCATTATGTGTTTGTGTTAGATTTCCTTCATCTTGATGTTGGGTGAAGCATGCCACTCAATATTTTCCTCACTAAGCACTAGATGGAGGGAACTACTTTTTGGTAGACGGAGGGATGATAGCACTTATGGTGATTATAAAGCTGTTGTCATTCCTTACATATCAACTTGGGAACCGAGGAGAACTCACGGAACATTGTCCATGCCATGGGATACATCCTACGGGTAAAGTCCCTTAATAGTGCAGCAATTTGATTGATGTCGATTGCTGTCTGCTGTGGTTATGATGGATGATGTGTGCAGTGGTTGCTTCCTATTTGTCCATATATGGAGCTCCTCCCACACATATCATAAATGGTCTTATTCATTATAATATTTTTTTATCACTCTTTCTAATTACTAGCGGTGGATCCACTACTCCCTGGGAACTCTTTCCATCATCTTGTAGACTTTTGTAATCATACTTGCATGCTCTTGTTTACTTACAGCTTTAGTTTACTTATTGTTCTCTTATTTGAAAACCCAAAAATATCTATTACACAAAACTCGCATTTTATCTTGTTACTTAGAACGTTATTGAGCATTGCTATTTTAGTATTTAGTTCAAAGAGTTATTAGACTTCAGACTCCTGCTCCCTGTGGGATCGATATCTTTATTTTGAAACTAGCTACAAATGATCTGTGCACTTGCAGTCATAAGGCTATTTTCTGGCACCGTTGCCGAGGAGCTAAGCGATGTAGGTCTTTTAGCTTTTGTTTATTTATTTTAATTTTTCTAGATTTTGTTTTAAGCTCTCTTTATTTGCTGCATTTGTATTTTTGCTTTTGTTTACAAACCAAAAACCCATAAAAATATTTGTTACTAATCATGCCTTCCAAGATAACTACCTTCCAACAGATGAAATCTATAATGGAGGAGTCAAAGGGAAGGACTTGGGGAGATATTCATAAGAGGCAAGGCATATTAAAAGAATGGTTGACTTGGGTGGACAAGTATTCGTCCACACTATGTGCCTCTTATCAATTATGTTGTTATTGTTGCGAATCTCTAGATCACCTCAATTATCAATGTAAGTATAATTTTGATACCGAACTAGCAGACTATAATAGAGATGCTTTTAAATGCCTTGCTAGGGAGGACACATTACAATTTGTGCTTTTTACTGGTTGCCAAGAGTTGTTATTTCGTTTAAGAGATATACAATTACTCCCTCCATCCCAAAATGTAAGGCGCCTAAGCTTTAGTCAAAGGTCAAAATATTTTAAGTTTGACCAAATTTATACATAAAAGTATAAACATTCACACTACCAAATCAATATCTATAGATTCACCAGAAAGTATAGTTTCTCAAAATGTCCATTAGATATTGTAGATATTCATATTTTTTCGTATAAACTTGGTCAAACTTAGAAGATATTGACTTTTGGCTAAAGCTTAGGCGCCTTACATTTTGGGACGGAGGGAGTAGAAATTAAACCACTTGATACGATCTATAAAGAAGTTCACCCTATATCCTGCTATTGCCAACATAACTTCCTTGATAATGCATTTATTGTTGAGCGGATTAAAGCTGTCGTGGAAGAATCTAACCTTTTGCAGGGTGCTCCAAAAGATAATGTGGAGGGAACTCCACTCAAAGATCCTCCACCTAAACCACGGGAACATGTTGTCAATAAAGAGGTGGCGCTTGATGTTGCACCCTCTCAACTAGTGGAAGGTAAGCCTGAAGGTAAGATCACTGAGCTATTCGCGAGTTATCTTCGTAAGAATGAAGAGGAGCAACTTGATCAACCACTTAAATCTCCTACTTCTGAAAATAACTTTCCACACACAAATAGTATGCATGCAAACGATATCTCATTATCTAGTAATGATTTCTATAAATTCCAAACTTATGATGATTGGAGGATTCGTGCCTAGACAGTGATTTTTGGGACTTTGGTGAGGAACTAGAAAATGAATATTTCTATGAATATTGTGATGCTATTAACATGGGATAGGAATCCTCATTGGAAAAGGAGGATGAGTATTTTGAAGAACAAGTGAGCAAAATGACGGTAAGAGAAATGTATTCCCAAATAGTGGAATATGCTAAAAATTTAATTTCTTCAGATACGATAGATGATCCAATAATATGTCCTCAATGTATGAAACTTGGGAACTACTTTCGTTTTCAATGCTCCGATACCTTTAATCAATCTTCAGTGTCTTATAATAATGGTGATACCACTAGTGAAGTATTAGAGTATGTTATATTTGAAGGTGCCCATGAGCTGATAATACATGTTATGTCACATATTAATAGTGAAGATAGTGTTCTCATAAAAACATCTTAAGAAATCCTGCAACGTATTTCTTGGTATTCTAATGAACATTTTACTGAGAATACACTTATTATGAGGAGTAAGGCACAGAGAAAACCCATAGCGCACAAAGTTACTTGTTTGCAGGAAATCTCATTGGAGAAGGACGAAGTTCCTTCCCAAGAAGAGGATGAACACGAAGAAGAACTGCAAATCCCATTGGAGAAAGATGAAGTTCCTTCCCAAGAAGAGGATGAACACGAAGAAGAACTGCTAATCCTTGAGGATATGCAACTACTAGACATATGGGAGTAGGTGGATTACTATTCTGGTAATCTGTTAAATTTATTCGAAGGGATGAGGCAATATAATGGTAAGCCAAACAAGCTTTATGATTATGAATGCATTCCTCTCTTTAAAGAATTTTTATCAACCAATACTCACATAAACGGTAATAATGTAAAACTCTTGGAATACATAGTTTATGAAGGTTCTCATGAGCTGCTTAGGAAAATTGGAATTATTATGAAAAGTAGCGATAATGAGGATTTAGCAAGGTATCATAATATTATGGATTATATTATCAATTATTCTCAAGAACATTTTAGTGGGAATGCACTTGTGATAAACAGTAAGGAGCTATGTAAAAAAATAGTTCCTAAAACTAATATTTTGTAGGAACCACTGGATAACGAGGAGGAACACCAAAAAGGTGAGGTTGAAGACAAACATCATTCTACTACTAATAAGTTTGTTTATGATGCCTCTGTCTCTAGTAATGATTCTTATTTTGTTGAAACTGAAGATAATTTATCTGGGGAGGCTTTATGCCTAGATACTCATTTGGAGAACAATAATAATGATGAAATGGAGATAAATCCTTGTAGTATTAATGAGCAAGTTTTGGGAGAGCACATCTTTGATAAAACATTTGTTGATGATGCTTCTTTTTGTGATTGGATTGATAACTCTAGAACTGAGGAACTTGTTAGCAAGGGTGATGAACTAGAGAATAGAGACACTTATGAATTTTTCCCTGCTGCTAAAGATGAGTACTATGAAGTGTTTCCTCATGATAGTGTAGCCCAAGAAGATTACTATGAATTGTATCCCAATGATGCTATCAAAGGTAAAATGTTTGACTTTACATGTAAATATCTAATCCTTTTGTTGAAGCTATCTAGGGAGGTATGTTCACCATGCATGGCGCATCAATCATCATTTGTGAGCAATAACACATTTATCTACCAGACTCCGATGCACCACAAGTGGGTGAGACTTCGACCAGGCTATAATAGTAAGTGCTCCAAACCTATTTTGGAGGTAAGAATGAATAATTCTTTGGCTCCTATCTATTGAAATCATATTGGAGAAAAGCCTAGCTACTTGGTTATAAGAAAGCGCTTCCCGGGAGGCAACCCGGAAGTCATTAGGTGTCTTTCTTAGTTTTCTGTCTTGAGTCTTGATGCATTCATATTGCATTAGCATTTTTATTCTTTGCATGATTTGCTATTAAAGTTATCTTGTTGTAGTTTTCAAAAGGTACAATTTATTGTTACTAAGTGTTGCATAACTCGGATGTACTTAAATCCCGTTTTATACATGCTATTGTTGGTCGAAAATTAAAGTTGTTATTTATAGTCAAAACAAGGTGTTTCGCTAAGTTTTAGGATAAGAAAGAATCTCGAAGAAATATAATTTTTTTGATGACTACTGAAGGTTTAATGACCAACTATACGTTGGGAATAAAAAAAATTCCAGCCGTGTAGTTTGGCCATATAGATATCTTTTCCATCGACAAATTTTCTTTCTTAGGTATAGAAGGTTTAGTGACCAACTATACGGCAGGAATAGAAATTCCAGCCATATAGATATCGATGCCTTCTTCAAAATTCTTTCCCAAGGTACAGTAAGTTTAATGACCAACTATATAGCGGGACCTTTTTGGTCCGGCCGTATAGTTGCGCCCGTATAGATGGTAAAACCCCTCAAACATAAACTGGAAGGTAACAATTGCTCAAAATTTTATTCTTTGTTCTTCTTTCTTCTTCTAAAAACCTCGAAACACCACTTGGGAGCTTCTCCCATGATCTAGAGAAGCCAAGCATATGTAAGCAATAAAATTCGACTTAGATACCTCCTAGACTGTAATTCTCTATAGAAGTTCATGTTTTCTTTTTTACTTTCCTTTAATCGGTGGGGTAAACGAACTATGTTCGTATACCAAACCGATGCATTTTATTTTGTGTGTTATTTTTGCAGGGACTTGAACCTTGTGTGACGACGTGTACGGTAGTGCCAACCCTGCAAACACTCGCATGAGCCACTTGGTTGCTTCAATTCAACGCTTCAACAATCAGGGTCTGGTAAAACCTTCCAACTTGAACCTCTTTTAATAAGCACATAGGGGCTGCACACTCATGTCACGTATCCTGTTTCGCTTCCACCTCATCAAAATCTAGGAGAACCATCTTCTAGAACTAGTTTGTTGACTTAAGTGTGATGCTTAGGTTGGTGAACTGACTCAGTGGGACTTGTATTTTTATCACTTTGAGCTAATCCCCATGCCTTCAAAAACAGGAAGTGTTTTATTTTCTTCTTAGTTTCCAAGCAGGTTTGCAAGGAAGGCGGCCACCAAGCTATATCAAGAAGTATAAGTTAAAGCAAAGGTTCTTCGTCCATCAAAAGAGAGGTTACTTGTACCTCAATGGTAAAGTATGTTACCCTTGTTTTCAACTAAGCTTGGGGAGGTAACCACTTATCACACTCTCTTTTGGAAACTGTATTTTCTCTTTTCTTTTGGTGATATACTCAAGTTTGGTTCTTGTAAAGTGCTAAGCTTGGGGAGGTTACTTCTGCATGTGTAGAGTCTTGTGCAATGTTCGTATTCGATGAAGGTTTAATGCAATCATGTATCCCACTATTTTTGAATGCTTGTTTAAGTGAGTATAGTTTTGTATTCATATGGGGATACACTTGCTCATGATGGGCACCATAGGAGTTGACTTAGAGCTTGTATGCATCTTGCCAAAAAAAATATCAAGCTTGTGACACTATTTGTGATCCTCTAGAAAACATTGCCGCAATCTCTACACTTGGAAAGAATGAATACTTGATCAAGATATTTTGAAATTTGTTGGTTGTCATTAAATAGCTTTGTCTTAAATGAATAGGTTATGCTCGACCCCATAATGTCAAAACAATAGACTTGATAGTTTGCTTACGGAAGGAGTTGTCAATTGGAAATGATATTTCAAAGTTTTGAGTTCTATGCTAAATAAGGTGTTGTTTAATTGTCTTAAGAGTTTAGACTTAAAGATACTCAACACCATAGATGTGATGATCGACTTGATAGTACTCTTTGAAAGGATTTGTTTGAAGAAACTAATATTTAGCGGTAATTGAGGTGCATGCCAAAACTTGACATGTTGATTAAAGTATGATATTGCTTTATGCATGTCTGCACCACTGTCGCACAACATGGGATGCTAACAACTCCGTTGGCCTTTGAATAGTCCAAAAAGAGGAAACTCTTGGAGTTTGGCTATGAGTTGCCCAACATATGTAGCAAAAATGCTATATTTGGGTATGCATTGGTATTCTCATGGGCCTGCGTTCAAAGAAAAAGAGGGAATACTCCTCTGACCGTTATGAGAAATCATTATACCAAAAAGGGAAACCTTGGTAATGGTCACGAGTATCCATTCTTAGACTGCATAGTCTGATTAAACACACTAAGTTTTGGCATGATCTCATTACTGGTGAACTGAAGTTTTAGAAAGACAAAAAAATAAAAAATGAGTGTTTGATAGCCATGATTCATTGATGTGGATGAGCAAAAGAGACACTCTAATGCTATGCTTCTTTTGACATGTTCTCGCATTTCCTTTTGGCATAAATCTTGTTACTAAGAGAAAAACTTTCTGAAACTAAATAACTGATGTTTGCACTTGAGAGTCTTAACTAGATGACATGATTGGGTAGAATCGATAAACTTTTTTCCTATTTATGCTTGACATCTATTTGTGACTAAGTTTTGCCTCATAAAAAATGATATGAAAAGTTATCCAAAAGGTGCAATAAGAGGATCACAAGTTTGTCTTCAAGTAGATTCACTGTTGACATGGACCATATAAATTTTGATGAATATTTAGTGGTCTTTATAACTGAGCTTGTGTTGCCTTGTATGAATACATGTTTTCTCTATTTGAGCTTGTAGAAGAAATAAGGATGCAAGGCATTGATTTCCAATGCTAAGCTATTTCACAACTCTTAATTTATTATCAACCCTTCCTGCTCGAGTACGATCAAGGTCTAGCTTGGGTAAGTTGATGGTTGTGAAATACCACCTCTTTTAGCCATATAAAATGTGCCATTTATCTCTCATATCATGTTTCTTCCAGCTATAGTTATGCCTTATATGTATGACTTCTAGTTCTCATTTACTCTCATATGAGCTTTGCACATTTAGTAGTTTAGGTAGAATTTTATCACTTTCCTTGTCTATGACATGTGTGTAGGTGTTGGTGAAGATTATGGATAAAAAGGAACAAAGAGAGCATAGTATGGAGGAGCTGCAGGGACCAGACTTAGCCATTTGAGAGGTTGGAAAAGTGAAATTTTCCAACTTCTCAAAATAAATATCCAATACAATGAGGTTCTAGCCCTTGATGATACAAACTCAACGAGCCCAAGAGCACCAAAAATGGAGTTCGTATGAAGAAATGGCGACCAAAATACTAAAGGATCTACAAGTTCAACGACCAACTATACGGCCGGAACTAAAAGTTCTCGCCGTATAGTTTGGCCGTATAGTTGCGAAAAAGGTCACAAATGACGAGATTTCACCCCAGAGAAGGTCTAGAACCTTCCCTAAGTCATATGACGGTATTGGGGGAACCCTAGGGCACCCCCAAGGCCTATATAAAGGAGGGAGGACCCAAGAGAGAGCCACCAAGCCATATCCTCCACCACGACGGAGCCCTGCCACCGTGTCACCGCCATAGCCGCCTCCAATCAGATCTACACCATCACCATCACACAAGAGGAGAAGGTACTAGGATCTTGAAGGCCTCCACATCGATCTACATCGTAATCTTCATCAACATCTCCATCACCGATCCCCTTTGGTTACTTGTTGTAATTCTAGATTGAATCTTGGATTTTCACTTGTCTTCAATTGTATCATCATACTTCATCCATATTCTATCCATGATCTTGATTACCTTCATGTGTGAGTATTTTCCTTTGTTCTTGGGGAGATGGACAAACCCTAGTATGAGATTGAATTGAGATTAAGATTATTATGTGATATTATTAATTATGTGTCTGTGTTAGATTTCCTTCATCTTGATGTTGGGTGAAGCGTGCCACTCAATATTTGCCTCACTGAGGACTAGATGGAAGAACTACTTGTTGTTAGACGGAGGGATGATAACACTTACGGTGATAACACTTATGTATCAACTTGGGAACCGAGGAGAACTCACGGAACATTGTCCATGCCATGGGATACACCCTACGAGGTAAAGTCCCTTAATAGCACAGTAATTCGATTGTTGTCTGCTGTGGTTATGACGGATGATGTGTGAAGTGGTTGCTGCCTATTCATCCATATATGGAGCTGCTCCCACATATATCATAAATGGTCTTATATAATAATTTTGATCACTCTTTCTAATTACTAGCGGTGGATCCACTACTCCCTGAGAACTCTTTCCATCATCTTGTAGACTTTTGTAATCATACTTGCATGATCTTGTTTACTTACAGCTTTACTTTACTTATTGTTCTCTTATTTGAAAACCCAAAAATATCTTTTACATAAAACTTGCATTTTATCTTGTTACATAGAAAGTTATTTAGCATTATTATTTCAATATTTAGTTCAAAGAGTTATTAGACTTCAGACTCCTGCTCCATGTGGGATCAATATCTTTATTTCAAAACTAACTACAAATGATCTATGCACTTGCAGTCATCAAGACCCGGGGCTCGCGAGGGCCCAGGCGCTCACCCTCGGTATGTCCCCGTCTTCCAGTCAGGGGATGTTGAGGACAGGGACCCGGGGGGCCCAGAGGACCAGGCCCTCACCCTTGGTATGTCCCTGTTTTCTAGCCTAGGGTTGTCGAGGGCGAGGACCCGGGGGCTCCAGAGGGCTATGGCGCTCACCCTTGGTATGTCCCCACCTTCCATCCAGGGGTTGTCGAGGATGGGGATTCAGCGCGTGCCCCCATGAGGCCTGGGTGATTCCTCCGCCGTACCATCTATGATGCTCCCGTCTTGACATCGCTCCACACCCGTGGCCTACCATTCCCCTCTCTCCGAAGGTGACACCCAACCCTATTTATCCTTGCTCTCATCTACTTTGAAGCCTCTTACTGGCCTACGGTGGCATTGTAATAAGTTGGACCTATTCGACACTTCCCTTTTTTGGATTTTGCGCCTGGCGTAGACTTTGCCATTTGTTTTTTCCTTTGAGAAAACGTTTTCGAAAGCTGCACATGGATGAGATTCCTCGATAGGTGCCACGTGAGTGGCGGGCTAGGCACGATGTCTATCGCCGAGCCATCGTCCGTCGACCCAGGGCTTAAAGCATCGAGCTCTGAACTTACGGACCTGCTCCGATAACAAGTCACCTCACCCACTGTTCCTAGTGCTCAAGGGGCCACCTCTTGTCGACCTAGGGCCTAAAGTGTCGAGCTATGAACTTACCAACCGGCTCCATAAACAAGTCACCTCACCCATGGTCCCTGGTGCTTGAAAGGGACAACTCCAGCAATGAGTCAACTCACCCACGGTTCCTGGTGCTCGAAAGGGCCATTGCCCGTCGACCTATGGCTTAAAGTGTCGAGCTCTGAACTTAAAGGCCAGCCTCGGCGATAAGTCACCCATGGCCCTGGTGCTTGGAACCCTCGCGCGACACATGTAGGGAACCTCAATAGTGTATGTTTTGCCCTACGGTGTTCTCCTCGGGAGGCTTACGAGGCGGCTTGTGAGGGTATCCCCCTCCAGTAGCCAAAATTCATGCTGGACCTACGGTCTCCTCCTCGAGGGGCCAACAGGATAAGCATTGCCCTATGGTGTTCTCCTCGAGAGTCTTACGGGGCGTCTTGTGAGGGTATCCCCCTCTAGCAGCCAAAATTCATGCTGGACTTACGGTCTCCTCCTTGAGGGGCCAATAGAATAAGCGTTGCCTTATAGTCTTCTCCTTGAGAGGCTTACGGGGCGGCTCGTGAGGACACTCCCCTCCAAGCGGCCACTACCAATCGACACTAGGGCTTGAGGCATTGAGCCCTGATTTTACGGAGTAACTCCGGTGACAAGTCACCTCACCTATGGCCCCTGGTGCTCGATAACCTTGTGTAGCACATGTGGGGGGATCACAGCAATACATACTTGCCTTAAGATCTTCTCCTCGAGAGACTTGTGGGACGGCTCACTAGAGTACTCCCCCTCATCAGCCACCGCTATGGTCCCTCCTCAAGGACTCAATCACATTGGCGCTGCTCTACGGGTTGCTACTGGAGAGTCTGCGTAGTGACCCATGAGGTCACGCTCTTCGGGTGAGCCTCTCCTTCGAGAGCTCTCTAGGATGCGCATGAACCTATGGTTCTCTCCTCGAGAGACCTACAAGAGACTCGAGGGGGAGCCCACCCGGCGGCCGAGTTCTAGGTGGAACCTATCAATATGCCTCGAGAAGTCAATGGGGTGGCTCGAAAGGATAAGGCCCGGGCCCACGGGAGTGCGGGTCGTGCGGCCGCACAGGGCCCCAAATTATTGGGGGCCCAAAATTCCGAGTTCCCTTTTATATAGCGTATACTTCAGTTTAACAGTACAAAGCTCAATTAGCCGATTTGGTCCTGATGCTGGGTCGCGGTACTTGAATGAGGATGGTTGGGTTGCGTGTTCGACTACTCCAGGGTAGCTGCTCTTTTTTTATTTTCTACGTTATTCCTATTCCTCTTGGGTAGCGGCTCTTGTTTTATTTCGCTATTTCGATCGTTGTTGGGTTGCAAGTTCGATTACTCTAGGGTAGCTGATCTTTTTTTTTATTTTCTACGCTCTTGTTTTAGTTTTCTATTTCGATCGGTGCCTATGAGTTCAGTTCCTGCAGCAGCTCTTGTTTTATTTTCTCGCTTTTTTCTTTCTATTCCCATTGGTGCCTCTCAGCTCCTACAGGAAGTAGGTCGTTCTTTATTTTTTTGCTACTTTAATTGATGCCTACTATGCAAATATACTAGATTATGCATTTGATTATCATTGAATAAAACTCACACGGGCTATCAGGAAGCTTTCCTCCACGTAAAAAACACAATATACCTATTCTTGAAACCAATTTCTAGACCAAGTGTTAAACATGTTAGAAAAAAGTGTTTGTGAGATATGTTTACCTCTCGGTTCAAATGTAATTTTTAAAACCCAAACAGTTTAATATATCAAAACCATTAGATGTAGATTTTTATGGTTCGACCGTGGGTCCGGTTAGTTTTTAAAACTATATATGTGTACTCTTAAATAGTTTTTAAGATGATTTTACTACGAGGTTTTGCAAGAGGCATTAAGAGTAATATTTCAATCTGAACATCCATCTAAGACATGAAATCCTCCATAATTTTTGTCATGGTTTTAGATCAAATTTTAAACTAAAATTATAGCAAAATTTGTGAAAGGAGGAAGTATATAGTACATTAAATTGTTTATTAGTTTTATATTTTATAGTGAGATAGGGCCTCATTTTAGAATTTCACACAGGGCCCCGGATTTCGCTGGCCTGGCCCTGGAAAGGATGCTCCCCTCCAAGCAACCTCAGCCAGTCGAACTTGGAGCCTAAAGGGTCGAGCACTAGACTTACGGACCAGCTCCGATGACAAGTCACCTCACCCATGGCTCCGGGAGCTCGACCCTCTTACGACAAATGCATGTGTGGATTCTAAGCAATGCTTGCCTATCCTACAATTGTCCCCTCAAGAGACTTACATGGCGGCTCGTAAGTGAGCTCCCCCTCGGCGATGGGGAATCACATGGATGGACTCATGGTAACCTCCTCATGGGGCCAAGAGGGTAGTCACCCATTCCGGTCTCCTCCTTGAGAGGCTCACGGGACAGCTCGCCAGGAGGCCACCTCGGCCGTGGAGCCACCCTCATGGAGGCATCCCCTCATGAGGCTCCCCGAGGCATGTCCAAGCAAGTTCCAGAAGAACTCACTACTTGCGTTTCTCTAACAAATAGGGAACACGGTGCCCCAGGGTCATTGTCAAGAGCAGCCTTGCACCCGGTCAATGCCACCAAAGCACACGTGTGGAAAGAAAGTAGTAAACATAAGGACCCTTCAGAGGGAGTTCAACACAGACATGCTTACAAGACAAGAGGCTAAATGGGCACTACATCGTAGCAACACCATCAAAATAACTACATCCCACCGGCTATGGAACTACGACCGTGGAACAGGCCCAGCTCAGACCCTCTCGAGTGGAGTGGGTACTCGACGCGGTACATCAGGGGCCGAACACCATCACGGACAAGCCTCCCCCGCTGGCATAGCGGAATCGTAGCACAGAGCCTTGCTGGATACGGTGGTCATGGACGAAGCCCGCCCAGCCGACGGTGAGGTACATCTCTCTCGGCGCGGGGACCTAGACGTTCATGCTCCACCTGTCGCTGCCGCCGAAATGCTTCAGCAGCACACCTTCGGGAATGTCGCTTGTGACCCCAAGAGCAAAGCACCGAGGAAGCTTCACTCGGGCGAACCAATCCTCATCCCAGAGGATGAGGATGAAATCAATGACCTGCTCCGGCTCAGGGTCATCGTCGAGCTTGATCACAACCACCAGAGGCACAGGGGAGGGAAGTGCCGCGGGCTCCGACCCTCCACTACAGTTACCTTCGGGACTCCCGCGGCAACCATGGTCGATGCCGCAAGGATGACGTAACCACGCTTCACTAGCACTTCTCCCCTGATGGCCATCACGGCCATAGAAGTCGAGGCGCCGACCGGGCTAGCACCACGACCACTACGCCTCCAGTGGCTGCTCCCGTGTGGCCGCCTGTATCCGCGCTTCACCGGCAGGGCCTCCGTCGCGTTCATCACCAAGGATTCACCCTTCTCGCTGGCTAAGAGCTGCTTAGGCGCCATGGGGATAAATGGGGGTTTTCAGCACTAGGAAACATGGGAGAAAGGCCGGAGGAGCAGAAGAGGTGGAGTCAAGGAGAAGGCGTCGCGCTCGTGCCCCGATTTAACAAGGCAAGGGGTCACATCATTATGACGGACGCGTGGCACAAACCGCAGGCCTCACCCACGTGTTGTCTGATTGTGGGGGCGGTTCCCTAGACAGGGCGGATCCGTTTGCATCCAATGGTTCTCGGAGCCCTAAAGTTCCGAGTGCGTGGCAGAGATGCGCATAGGGACTGTGGGGCCCCCGGATTAATCCTCCGAGAATCCCTGTTATGCATACACCACGATCCCATGATTAGTTAGTCGTGGCACATAATCGATAAGTATCAAAGTAAACATCCATTACTTAAGCGGATACATGTCATACCTTACATGCCATTATGGCTACATCAATAATCATCAACGGAACTTCATCAAGCGTAGAGCCCGAGCCATGCCTTAACCTACAGGCAGATGACTGGAAGAACGTCCTAGCTCGCATAGTCGTCATCACCACCTTCTTCTCGATATCTGACCAAGTTAATAGCCAGGGACAATGCCAGTGAGTACTCTGAATGTACTCGCAAACCACCTTAAGTTAACAATAATGACAAGAGGATATGCATTAGGGCTATCGTAGTAGGAGGGCTCCAAGAGAGGTTCTTTTCTCAATTAGTTTCTCTTGTAGATATAGCATCTACATATCTTTGTTGAAAACTTTTGTAAAGTCTTTTTGGAAACCTTTTGAAAAGTTTTGTAAACACTAGGATTGGGGTACCCATTTGTTCCCGTCTTTAGGTCGTCCAACGACCAAACTCCTTTCTCCCCCTTCCGACCATCCCATGGTCAAAACCTTTCTCCTTTACGACCATCCCATGGTCAAAACACTTCCAAAGCCATTTCTTTTCCGAAATCCTTTTTGAAAACAAAACCAGCACCGCTCTATAGCAACCTTCCCAACCGTCCATGATCGTGAACACGGCTATTCGAATAGATTTACACTCTGCAGAGGTTGCACACTTTACCCACACCATCCGGGTACACTACCCTGATCTACACCGACCGTGGGTCGAGTAACCGATCAAGACTCTCCGGATGCCCACCCCAATATAAGTGCCTACCCTATGAGTGTTACTCCCCTCAAAACCGGGATGTCGGGTACCGAGGACAAACCGGAGCACATTTTCCACTTCCCAAGTGAGCGCTTTCAATGAGGGGCTCATAGTAATGCGTGGAGGCCAGCAGACCCTTCGTTCCTTCTCCCGGTCGATGTTTTACATGGACTCCGCCACAGAAGGCCCACCCTCTAGGGATTTTTATCCCCTGTAGTCGTTGTGATGCAGCTTATACCAGAATAAACAAACATCAAATCCAGCCTTGTCCCATTCCAGGGTAATGTGGTTGCACAGGGTTAATTGTTCTAGCAAAACTGCAAAGAACCGGGTGCGTTTTCGTAAACCTTTTTCCTCCATCTTTCCTTCAGCAATTTTGTAAAACAAAACCTTTTTCTTTCTCAACATCTCTTGGGAGGTCCCACCTCACCAAGGTTTTATCATAAAACATTTGGTAAAACTTTTCCGGGGTCTTCCCATCCTATAGCTTTGCTTCGGCTAAATCGGGGGTCTCCAAAGGGTATGGTGTATTACACCATCTACCATACTAGGGACAAGTAGGTGTCATCAAGGGGGTTATACTTAATAGTACAAAAGTGTAATAGTTCGGAGGAGCTAAACCACTACCATATACATCAACATATAGCAAAACAATGCAATTTTAAATAAATAGAAGATAAAACACGCATTAGTGAAACAGTAGGACAAGGCTTATGAGCAAGAAGGTGGCTTGCCTAAGATCAGCAATATGGCATAAATGTCCCTAGACTTCTTCTAAGAATACCCAATAATATACAATAATAACCATGTTCTTCTGATCTCCGAGATACTCGCAACTATCGTTGTTAGGGAGCACACATGCAAACAAGCGAGAGCACAATCAACACAAGGCATACAAGCAACAATACAAACAGTAAGCAATGAACAATACAAGTTTACAAATCAGTAGGTCTTAGGAAGAAATGATTTAATAAGATTGGCCTTGCCTTGGAAACATGGAAGAAAATCCCTTAGGATTTATAGCCGAGGAACTACCTAAATAGTAAGCAATGAACAATACATGTTTTACGATAAATCTCATGGGAGGTCCCACCTCACTAAGGTTTTACCATAAAACATTTGGTAAAACTTTTCCGGGGTCTTCCCATCCTATAGCTTTGCTTCGGCTAAATCGGGGGTCTCCAAAGGGTATGGTGTATTACACCATCTACCATACTAGGGACAAGTAGGTGTCATCAAGGGGGTTGTACTTAATAGTACAAAAGTGTAATAGTCGGAGGAGCCAAACCACTACCATATACATCAACATATAGCAAAACAATGCAATTTTAAATAAACAGAAGATAAAACATGCATTAGTGAAACAGTAGGACAAGGCTTATGAGCAAGAAGGTGGCTTGCCTGAGATCAGCAATATGGCATAAATGTCCCTGGACTTCTTCTAAGAGTACCCAATAATATACAATAATAACCATGTTCTTCTGATCTCCGAGATAATCGCAACTATCGTTGTCAGGGAGCACACATGCAAACAAGCGAGAGCACAATCAACACAAGGCATACAAGCAACAATACATACAGTAAGCAATGAACAATACAAGTTTACAAATCAGTAGGTCTTAGGAAGAAAGGATTTAATAAGATTGGCCTTGCCTTGGAAACATGGAAGAAAATCCCTTAGGATTTATAGCCGAGGAACTACCTAAGAGGGGTTTTGGGACCAAGGACATATTCTGTATGATACCATTGTGTAAAAATGCTACCAAAAGATAGGAGTTGATAAAATGAAACCAACAAAAGTGGTTTCACTATTTTATCACTTTTCTTTAATTTCTTATGAATATTCTAGTGATAAAAGCTCTAGTTTTAGGAAATAATTCACGAGAAAAGTTCGGGAGCCCCAAAAATTATTTCCTTGGATGGTCAGGTAGAGTTTGATGTACTGAATAGCTGAGCATTGGAATCACTCTAAAATAATTACCAGAATGCCCTCAGGAAATTCCCAAAGGCAGTTCTGGAGCGCTTTTGTCTGTTTCACCAGATTTAAAATACAATAGCTTTTGATTTGATTCCAAGGACACATGGTAGGCATTTAGAGTACCTTTCTGTATAATTTGGAATCAACCTTTTTGGATTTATAAAACTACTTTGGTGATTTTATTGGTGAGTTAATCATACACAGAAGTGTTTAATTCATAATAAATCCCTGAGAGCTCAATAAATACTGGGCTCCAAGGATTTGATAGATGTTAAGTTTTATGGATTATGAGAGTTAGAATTTGGTCAATACCTACTTTGATTTGACCCAGAGAAATTCCTAAAGGTAGATTGTGACTATTTTTGTTATTTTTACTAAGAGTAATTGTCATGACCTGAACCCAATAAGGTGCAGATCCCTGTGTTTATAGTGCTAGTCCCTGGATCGAATAGCTAGCACCCACAGTTTAAGATGTAATATCAAGAAACAAAGGTCATATTACATCGCATATCCAGGAATAAAAATAGTTCATTACAACTTACATAGCTCATATGGCTATCTCATTACAAAGCAGAAGATATAACTATAAAGCATGGAGTCCTTCATCTTCATGTGCCATAGGCAAACATGTTGGGTGCAGACTCGTAATCCCTTACTCATCAAACTTTACTATCAACAAATAATCCTGCAACATGATAAGTTACAGCCACAAAGGGTCAATACATTGAATGTATTGGCAAGTGAAACATAAACAATATAGCATATTCCGCTATAACACTAGCATTTCCCAGTGTACCTCCAACTTAACATAGCCACACTAGTACTTACCCTAGTGTGCCTCTAACTTAATGGTAACACTAGTACATCCCTAGTGTACCGCTAACACAAAATGGCCACACTAGTACATCCCTAGTGTGCCTCTAATTCAATGGTAACACTAGTACATCCCTAGTATACCGCTAATATAAAATGGCCACACTAGTACATCCCTAGTGTGCATCTGATTCAATGGTACCACTAGTACATCCCTAGTGTATCCTACACTGACATGGTCACACTAGTACTTCCCTAGTGTACCCTTCTAAATCCTTGCTTCAAGACTACACACTCATCCATCGAGACAATCCATTTATAAAGCCATTTCCATCATATCATGCATAATACAAAAATATCACTAACGCATAATAGAAACAATAAGAAATTTAATGAGACCAAAGTATCACTTGCCTTTTTGGATATAAGAAGTCCAATAATAACTCCTCAATAATTTATCCTCAAAGAATTATATATCCTCAAAGTCTACAACAATACAATCAAGCAAAAGCACACTCTCAAAACTAGCATCACAAAACAACACATGAATACAACGAAATACATGCAAGCATACAACAAGATATTTTATTTATATCAAGGTTCTGAACACTACAAACACCTACTGGTCCTTTTATTTAATTGAAATTCCAATTGGAACCATTTTAGTGCAATTTGGTTATTTAAAGTATTTTTCTTTTACTAGGATAAGGCTTATTCAATGTGATATTTGCTACTGCCATAAAATTATAAATTTAATTTTTTGTGTTTATGTTTATGGTCAGAGGGTTCAATACACAACCATTTGCAAAAGGTTTCACTCAAAAATAATTTTTAGAACATGTTTTATAGCCAAAATACCCCACAAATGGTTCTGTATAAAACGTGATTTTAACCGTCACAAAAGTACCGAATCATTGCTCTACTGTGTTCTACTCATTTTTGTGATTCCATAGACATATTATTTGCTAAATTTGGACAAACATAACTAAAGATATGATTTTTGCAAGTTCCTATGTTCATATGTCCTAAAAAACCGAAAATAGAAAAAGATAAGACAAGTGCCAGATTTCTATTGGCATGTACCCTTAGGTAAGTGATTTATTGATATCCCTTAGATGAAGATAAAACAGACCAGGTTAGCTCACTAGAAAAGCTCGTCGGAAAGATCGCCGGAATAGCGGGCACGAGCTTGGCGTTGCCGTTCTTGTCGCTAGGAACGTATCCGGAGTTGAAGAAGACGTGGACGGCGTAGAGGACGTCGAGGCGGTGCTTGGAGACGTGATGAATAGCTCGTTCCTCTCCAGTGTTGGCGGAAATCCACGGCTGGAGTGACGTACGATGTCGGGCGGTGCGGTCAACTGCAACAAGAAGGTGAACCATGATGTCCTGGAGGTAGGCAACGATGAGTAGAGTATTCCAGTTCAAGGAATTGATAAGATTCTCACCGTGGACGACAAGATCTGACGATGAACTCGAATTTGGGGCTTAAGTTGGCATCGTTGGTATGTGATCTACATACCTCCTCTGGAGAAAGTCTGAGAACGAAAATGATGGAGGAGAAAGAGGGGAAGATGATGCTCTCTTCGGTTTTCTCTAAGGTGGTCAATGGAGGGAGATCGGAATACGTATGCCGACAGGTGGCATTCGGAGCACCGGTTTGATATGAGGAATTAAAGCACTAAAGTGAGAAACTAATGGTCTGAATGGAACCTCCACTTGATTATAAAAGTTTTTCGTTTTGAAGTCGAAGAGAAACGGTCATTGTAATTGATGGGGAGAGGAGAGGAAAAGATGTACTGACATGAACGTGACTCTATGGTTCGTGTGCAAGCAGGAGGAGGAAGACGAGCGAGCGCTCGACTCGGTCCGGCTGGTCCAGATGGGCCAAGAAAAAGGAAGAGGCCCAAAAGAAAAATAACATGAAGGGAAAAAATAGAGGAAGGATAGCTGGGTGGGTTGGGCTGCTCTCAGTTAACCGTAGTTGGGCTGGGTCGGTTCTTTTTTTTAATTCGTTTTTCTTTTTCTTTTTCTGATTTCTTTTATAACTTTTGATTTAAAGCTCTAAATGGATCCATTCAAATTTCCAAAAATTTGTAAAATCAACAAGATCATTTTAGGATATTATCTATTTTATTTATTATCCAATTTAAACAATATCATTTATAAATATTTACTTTGGCCTATATGGTTCTTTTATTTACTTAATTACTTTCCTTCACATCTTTTTATCTATGGCTCCAAATAGTGTGAAACCAATTCCTGTGGTTTTGTAATTTTTTTATTTACCATTATAGATTATTTAGGTATTGTGTTGCCAAATTTTTATATGGAACATAGCTGAAGTCTTGTATTGAACTTGATGGTGATTTCTCTTATTAGTGTTTAGGTTTAGGGTATATCCTTTTTCTTCAGGGGTTGACAAGATACATGTCATGGATGATTGCATTTTATCTTTGGATAGTTTGTTTGTCGCTTCCTCATTCAAAATTCTTTTTGTTTAAGTAAGGTTCCAATAGAGGAACAAAAAATTTCTTTTCTCCCTAAATTTCATCCTTTATTTTCTTCATTTGTTTGATTTTTTTTTACGTTTCAAAATTTGGAAAATTTTGGGATGTGACAGTAATATAGGAATCCACTTTAGGTGGGGCCAGGGGTACATGAAAGGTACATGTGTTACCTTCCAGCACACAGAGGTTTCAATCCATTTGGAGTTCGAAATGCTCCGAAAGAATATATTGAGGAAAAGTAGGTAAATGATTTAGTATATTTAACCCGGGCATGATTTGGGTTAACAAAAGATAATGCATGTTAGGTAAAACATCTTGGCATAAGGTAAAACTTTGATCCACCCAATTGGATTCCTTTAGCATTTTCATTTTGTAATAAACCAACCGGGTAAAAAATCATATCTGAGGGGGAAAAACATTAAAAGGCAAGGGTATGGGGCATCCTGGGCCGGATCCGGCCCGCTGTTGGGCCGCGCTGGGGAGGATTTGGCCCACAGAGTCGGAACGAGGCGCGGGAGGCGAGGGTTCAAACCCGCCAGGAGGGCCCCATCGGTCAGCAGCAGCAGAGGCCGAACCGGTATGGCGAGCGGGGGCCGTTGGATTGAAGGGAGATCGACGCTAGGGAGTTATCGTCTCCAGCGGGACAAGTCCGGTGGCGACTGAACCCTAGGACAGTCGGGGGCGGCGCCATAGCTCACCTGAGGGCACGGAGGGGCGCTGCGGAGGCTCCAGGGCGATGCGGTAGTCCGCGACGAGCCCGACGAGGGGCGGCAGTGGGGTCTTCTTCCTCGGGAAGACGCTCGCGCACGAGGACGACCGGCGGGTGGCTCGGAGGTTCACCGGCGACGTCGTTCTGGGGGGGTTCCTGAGCAGAGAGGAAGGCACAGTAAGAAACTGGGGATTGAGGGGATCTCGACGGAGTAGCATGCAGGGAGAGAGGAGTAGCAGAGAGGGCACGCATCGACCGTAACTTGCTCGTCTACTCCTCGGTACCGCGGCGGTGCGGCGAGATCAGCATGCAGCAGAGAGCGGGAGGCTCGGCCTCCTATCTTGGGGTGGTGTTGGGGAGATCTAGGAGTGGAATGGGGTGGTCGGCACGCGCGAGCGAGGCTGGGGTTCTATTTATCACGACGAGCACGTCCACGGTGCACCGAGAGCATGGAGGAGTGGGGAGGGTGCGTGGGAGCGCTGGGTTGGCCAAGCTGCACGGTGGCTTGGGCCATGGAGTTGCTTTTGTGTGGTCTCCGCGATGGAGCGGGCCAGGGGCCTCGGGAGTGAGCGAGGTGAGGGTGACAACACCTCCGCGTGCAGGCTATTCGACGGAACACGTCGAGGCTTCTAGGGCTCGAGAAGGCGCGTGTGAGGGGCGAGGCTAGGAGTAGGGAGGTGATTAGGGGTAGGGGTTGTCTCCCGCGCGATCTTGAGTTGGTTTTGCACCTCAGGGAGGGTGAGGCGAGTGTGGGCAAAGTCGATCTTCCCAACATGGACGCCACTGGTTGGGGGTCAGTGGGGGTGCGCGGGTATAGTCATTGGTACTAGTTGGAGGGAGGATTGGCTATAGCATCGAGGAGGAGGGGGAGTATCCTGCAAGATTTGCCTTTATTGCTTGGTCTCTCTCTCTCCCACTCTCTTCAAGCACAAAGGACAAAGGCAAGGTGCTACTACAGTGTGCTGGGTTGACCAGGACAGAGGGGTTGTTGTAGTGACCGAGGGGGAGGGGTTTGGTGATGTTTGGTTGAGGTTTAATTCAAGTTTTGAATCATTTCAAGTTTTTACCATATTGGAGAGCATGAAGTAAAGTCTAAGTTTCTGATATTGGCAAGATGAATCAAAGGTATTGGTAGATAGATATGATTAAGATACACTTCCTAGAATTTATTTGAGATTTTTCTAAGGGGGTTAGTCCTCTTAAATCCATTTATTCAAGAAGTGCAGAAGTAGTTTCTAGAAGATTATTTGATATTTTTACATTGGACATGGTTGGTTTTTGATGTGGGATGGTCCTAAATACCAGATCACATATTAGGGAATTTTCTCAAGATTTATTGGGGCATAAAAGTATTTAACACATTTATTTTATTGTTTCTTCCATTTAGGAAAAAGGGCAAAAAGAATTATTAAAGCTCTTCAAAAATATGCTTAAAGTTGGGGAAGTTCTTTGTCAGAAACCAAACCTTCCTTTGTAGATGGAGTTTTTGAGATTTTGCTCATTAAATGAATTAAATAGTTTTTGAGCCATAGTAATTATGGATAATACTTGATAAATATTTATAAGCAAGGTATATGATGTACACAAGGTGTATCTATTCATTACAACCTTTGGTGTTGAGAATCCAACTTGATTTTGGGAAGAAACAAGGAAGAAAGGATCTAGGGTGATGTTGTTTTCATACCATCAAAACATGGTTGTATCTTGGAGCTCAGAGCTCCCCTTGGGGCATGGAATATATGGGTAGATAGACCAAGTTATGTATATCACCATGGTACAGAAGTTTGGGCTTGATCATGTTTGAGCTCTCCAAGGATTGATTCCAAACTTTGAGTAAAATAAGCCTGCCAAAGCAGATTATCAAATGGCCTTCAAAACCATGTGGGTTTTTGAAGAACAAGGATCCATGTGGACCAAGTGAAGTAGGTATTGCTAGACCTTTATGAGTAGAACACAATCATGCAAAGAGTTGGTCCAAAGAAGGTAGGATGAAGGTGTGAGCTTCTGACCAAGTAGGCTAGTTGATAAGATTTGCAGAAAATGTTATTTTCTTGCCTGCAAAACCATCAAGAACAAGTGGGTTAAAAGGTTATATAGCCAAGGTAAAGAGTGGGACTTGCTATTCCTTATGATGGTCTACAAGATGGTTCAAATTAATTCTCAAAAATGCACAAGGGTTGAGAAAAGGAGACATTCAAAAAGGTGATGTTGAAATAGATTCCAGACTTAGCCAAATTTGGCAGATTTAGGTTTTTTTTATTAGAATGTGGGTGGTGATGATTTTGATGGGATGCAAGGTACCAAAGCATCATCAAGTGGGTGATGTTGATGTGTAGAGGGATTAGAAAGGATCCAATCTTGATATTGGTCTTCATTGACTTGGAAGCTTCTAGAAGGAATATCTTCGAAATTGTTCTGGTTAAGGGTTTTAGATGATCATCTAGTCTCTAGAGATCAGATCCAGCTTGTATTCTTGCTTAGGGTTTGGTGACCTTAAAGTATCTTGATCCTAGTGATGAGCTCCTAGAGTAGCTCATACTATCTCCTAAGAAGACAAGTCAAGAGCAGATCAAAGCAATCCATCGGACAGTAGATCAAGGCAACTCATCTTATAAACTAAGCAAATCCACTACTGGGGTTACCATATATCCTAGCTTGAGGTAAGGTTGGGCATTTTGAAGAGGTTGGATTTTGAATAAGATGAGAGTCCTTGGTATTTATACCAAGAGTAAAATTCAAAAGCTTAAAAAAAGGTGTTTCGGAAACCGAGAGAGAAGTGTAGTTGAAGGTTCTGTCTTGAAGACATAAGGAGATTATAGTATAAAACTCTCCATAGTTTGGTCAATAGAAGCTACTGAAGTAGTTGGTTTGCAAAGGCTTCTTGGCTCAGGTTTTGGAATGGCAGAACATTTGGGAATATGTAAAATGAGCCAGGATAGTTTTGATAAATAGCTTTTGTCAACTGATGTTGAGGTAAGGAGTATATCTTCTAATACACATTCATATGCATAAGCATATCCAAACAACAAGAAAAAACTTCAGCATTAAACAAGAAAAAGTTTTCGTTCCCCCTGTTTTTTGCATTCTGAACAACTAATCAGGGTTGCTGAAATTGGGATGTTACAGGGACAGTTACCGTGTCAGCCGGGGCTACGATAGGGCCTGCTGGCCGATGGGGCCCTTGCCCCTTCGTGCCTTTGGAGAGACGTGCACGCAACAAGCGCCTGGGGGATACTATCGGAGTCCTGACACTAGGGGTGCCACGATCCTACGGCCGACGGGCCCACTGACAGGGCCGCTGCCCCTTATAGAGGCGGAGGCATGAGGTGGACGGTCTCAATACAGAAACCTGAGGATGTCTCCTTGACAGAGGCCTTGCGTAGGTCCTCCCACCTACCGCCACCGCGTGCAGTGAAGCACCAACTCGCATAGGTCCCCCAGCGCGCCTCGGATGCTTTGGAGTGTTCCCATGGGTGCGTTTGTAATCTTGTTGCGAAAGGAAGGAAGAGGACAAAACCCTGCAGGAAAGGCCAGGGAAGGGTGGACCGTGTCGATAAAGAGAAGTCGAATTATCCCTTCTGGTGCAAGGGCATCATGGTCATCACCGGTGCCAGATAATCTGACCCTTGCCATTTTAGTGCTAAGGAGATAAGTGAGGCGTTAGTTAGCAAAGGACGGCGTCAGGCACCCTCACTTTGCAAACGCACCAGAGGGCGCCGAGGATAGTCGACCGATTCCACAGAAAGTAGCCAGGTAGACCGGGTCTTTGAGGGCAACACTGTGGAGACCTTTCCCTCCCAACATTTGGGGAGAAGAGGCCCGATTCCCCTATATAAGAAGACCCCCTCCTACCTTAGAATAGGTCGATCCTAGTGATCTATAACCCTAGACATTGGCATACCTTTGTACCCTCGCGAAGCACCGCAAGCAATACAACTAAGCAGGAGTAGGGGCTTTACCTCACGAGGGTCCCCAACCCGGGTAAAAAAATCTTATGTCAACCTCTCTATCGTGCTTGTGCGTCGCCGTCTCTGCCGTCACTGAGAAGCTCAGAATGCGTGTTCAGCGCGCTCTCGAACTCAGGGCTTGTTGGACCCCTTGTTCCTTCATGGGACTCTTTCTCTGACATCATCAAGTTTGGAGAACACTTCTTTTTCCACAAAAACTGCTAGAACATTTTCTAGCACCATCATCAGCATGATTGGAGTCAAAATCACATTTTTTTAGCACCATCAGCAAACTTGTGAAAATACCTAATCTTGGGGAGGTTGCACCGCTATGAGATTTTCTTGTCTTTTAGATTTATAGAGAAATTTTATTTTGTCTTTTTTTTGTCTTGTTTTTGTTCTTTTGTTTGTTTTCTTTTAGTCTTGTTTTTACCTTTTTACTATACACAAAAATCCATAAAAAGTTTAACTTTACTATTCTTGCAATCATGGGAGACATGATGGAAGAAAATTTTATTAAACCACAAATAATAAATCCTATTTTAACTAATACTTCTACTTTTAGGGATTTGTTGGATAAACATTGAAAGATGCTTGGGTATGAATAAATAAAATACATCATGGATCTGATGCATGTGAAATGCATGCATGAACTTTGTAGTTCATTGATACGTGTTCCCACATATTTAAAATTTATGTGATGTTATATTCATGTTTTACATTGATATATGAGGATTTACCAATGAACCCCTTTATTTGGTTTATAACTCTATAGGATGGAAAAAAAACCCTATTTTGCGTATTTTTAAGTTTTAGGGACCTAAACAAAGTCAAATGGACCTGGGATTTTTCGAGGAGTATTTTTCACGAGGAGAAGCACCCAGAGAACAAGAACCAAAAGAGGGGAGGCCTGAGGACCAAACGAGCCCAAGTGGGACGGGACCCACCCTAGGCTACGCCACCTATGCTTGTTACCTCCTCGAGCCTCTACATTCGTCCATCTTCATCTCAGATGCGAAGTCTTGACCTAAAAATGCCTATAAAAAGACCCCCCAATACGATCTCGAAGGAGGCGGCATAGAAACGTAGAAACACCAAAATAGAGACAGAATCAGTGAAGATAGGAGGGGGAAACACTGCCAGAACCGCCTCCGATGGGATATCTACCTTCTCCAACATCTCCGGCTTCATCACCATGATGAATAGGGAGTAGTCCACTTCTAGACTATGGGTTTGTGTCAATAGCTTGATCTATTTATATCATGATATGTCATTGTTCTATTACCATATGAGCTTCCCAACATGATTATGGTCATCTATGTAATTCCTATGTGGTGGATCTTAATTCTGTGAGTTGGTATTTGAGATCTGAGTTCTATTATGTATGAGATGTATTGGTAGATGCATATTATGTACCCCGTTCTTTGTTGCTTGTTTTGATCCAACTTGTATGGTAGGGCATGTGTGGGGGAACGTGTGTATTAGATGGAGTAACATGGTGGTAGCGATTAGATAGTGACAATAAATTCAAGATCTACTATAATTTTTACCTTTCTTTTGTTACCACACTAGGAATAAAGTGAATGCATGTGTTATTATCATCTAGTGACAACCTAGATGATCTTGTTTGTTCAAGGTAGCATATTTTTCATTCAAACATCATGTCAAAGTACCTAAGGTTATACTATGTTTGTTGTTAATTCTAGATTGCTTGGAGTATCGCTTTTTAGAGGAGTATAAGTGAGATTTGTTGCATCATCTTTATGATAGGACGTGATGCCCATATGAATGCTTATCATACACATAATTAATTTCTTATCAATATGGTATTACTTATTAGTTGTTTTATGCCACTACACTTTATGAGAGAATAGACAAGTGAACCCATGAAACCTCGGTCCAACTTTTATCATAAGAAACAACCTTCAATGTACTTTTTTTGCTTTTATACTTGTTTCACCTATTAAATATTAAAACAACAAAAGAACATTTACTATTTCAAGCATAAACAAAAACCAAAAAAGACTTTTAATTTATTGTTTTTACTTTCTTGCCTAGTTATAGATTGATTGTACTTTTATTAATAGTTTATTTCTATTTTACTAATAGGAAACCTTGTTCTTGAAAACCAAATGGTGGAGTTGGTGCAAAATACTTTGTTTGTAGGTTGCATGAAGAAGAAAGCAAGAGAGTTTCCAAGCCAATTCCCTGAGAGTTTTATATAAACCCTCATGTCACCCCTATGAGGAAAATACGCTTGCTACAACACTCTACACTTAGAGTCCCAATGAGTTGGTACACGTAGTTGTTGCCACCAGGATCCCAACCCATGTGGAGAAGAAAAGATGAATCTCTATTCCTACTATGAATTAGAACAATGGTATAAAAATGCTTTAAATTTAGCTCATGATATAATTTTGTTTTGTCATCACCAAAATGTTCCTGTCTTGCAAATAAAAACATCTTTGGAACCAATGTTGTAGCACAGCAACTAGTAGCACAATTTCTGGCACAATCTTCACCAACATGTGAAAACACCCAAGCTTGGGTAGGTTGCACCATTGTGATATTTTCTTTTCTTTTAGATTTACAAAGAACATTGTTTGTCTTTTTTGTCTTTTATCTTGTTTGTTTACTTTTAGTCTTGTTTTTACCTTTCTACTACATAGAAAAATCCATAAAAATTAGTGTAACTTCAACTTTATTAGAAGGATCGAGAAAATAAATTATTGGCCTTTTAGTGTTAAGAATTTTCTTCAAAAAGATGAATTTCCCATGGAACAATTTGAAATTGATCCTGCCATAATAAAAATAGTCTATGACAATTTATGGAAAACCTAAAGAAGACCCTATTTTACATTTAAATAAATTTAATGATAGATGCAAAGCTTTGAAGATAAGTAATATCAACAAAAATATAATCAAAGTTGTACTTTTGCCCTAAACACTTGCTAGAAAAGCTCTAGATTGGGTATTAAAATGGTTAATAGGAAACTTTAGTTCATGGTTTAATATCAAGACTTCGTTTGTAGAAAGGTTTGATTCCCCTGAAATATTGAGCCACCTTAGAGAAATGATATTTTATTTTAAATAATTAGAAGATGAACTACTTGTAAAAGCTTGGAAGAGATTTAGGGGACTTGCCTATGGAACTGAGCATGGCCTGAGAGATTGGATTATAATGCACCCATTTTATAGAGGGTTAAATAGTAGTTCTATGGCATATTTGGATGATGAATATGGAAATGCTTTTATGAATTTAACTGCCTCTAATGCTTATGTTTTACTAGATGGCTTGTTATTGGAAGTAAAAATTATGGAGAACCTAGGAAAGGCAGAAGTACTAGAAGAAGTATTTGATGATCATTATGAAATATTTAATCTCCAAAGTAGAAAGAAAAAGGTAGAGGAAGTTAAATTTCTTAATGAAGTAAACGAACCTCTAGTAGATCTTGATAGATGCATCTTGCATGAACTCATTAATATATTAGAAAAAGTCTATGATGATCCTTCTATTAATGTTCATCAAGCAGGATTTGGATCATACATAGAAAACTATGTCACAAAAGAAAATATAGAAAGATACAATAATGATGTTATGACAACACCAAAGCTTGGGGATTCTTGGTTCCCCAGTATATTAATCACTATTGGCAAAGAAACTCACCATGCTATATTAGATCTAGGATCTAGTGTTTTAGTTTTGTCAAAAGAATTGTATGACTTGCTTGACCTAAAAAGTATGGAAAAATGTGACATAGATCTTTTACTTGTTGATGATTCTACCAAGCATGATTCACGTAGAGTTAATGATGTTATGGTTCAATTACATATGACTTATGTACCTGTTGATTTTATTGTTATGGACATGGGGAGAAAAACATCTAGTCCTATAATCTTGGGAATACCTTTTTTTGAGAACCACAAGGGATGTCATTGATTCAAAGGAAGGGAATGTAAAGTTTCAGTTCCCCCATAAAAAGTGCATGGAACACTTTCCAAGGAAGAAGGACACATCAAGGTACAAGCTACCACATGATCTCCACTCCTCTTAAAACAAGTAAGTAAAGCCTAGCTATATGGGTATAAAGAAAGCACTTTTTGGGAAGCAACCATTTTCTTTTTGTTTTAGATTTTGTTTTTGAACTTTTTATAAATTAAGATAGCTATTTTAGTTTACCTTATGTAGGCTTTTTAAAGTACCAAGTTTTACCCATCTGGATGACATTAGGTTGATAAAACTATTGGGAATTGCAGTTTTCTGCATGATGGTGTTTACAGAAAAAATTCTCTACGGAGTTTTGTAAGTATGGTTGAGCTAATATTAGAACTAAAGTTGCAACTATTCATCCTTTATATGAAAAAAAAACAATAAAAAATCCTAACTTGTTTAAGTAGCCAAAAAATACGTTCTGCAGCTACTTTGTTTTGACAAATTCCGTCTTTTGTTGTTTAAGTCATTTCTTTGAGTGTCAATATGATTTTCTATAAATCTTTTGATCTTATATTAACGTTAGCAACTTAATATACTTTCTGAACATCTCAAAACAAAATTTATTTGGGAGTTTTATAGCAGCTTGCAATATATCTTTGTGCCACTAATGTCGCCTCCTAGAAAAGAGATGGGAAGAAAAGTTTTGTGTTGAAGTTTTTTCACATGGAATGCACTACTACAGAATCAAGCTTTCTAGCACTTGGCCAGAGTGTTTTTCCCCAAAATAAATGAACCACCACCTAAGATCACTTCCGCCGATGGATTTTCTGGTAAAAAAGTTGCCAATAATTTACCCGCATCTGATAACACCGGATTGGAGGGGGTCAAAATAACAAACTACGTCCAGTAATGTGAGTGTCGGCTCAAAAATCTAACTTGCTTCAATAAATCATAATATTGGAGATGGATGGAATAAGGGACCGCCTCGGTTTGTTCGGGAGATGACCCAATATAACATCCCTCTCCGGAGCACAATTTTTGGAGCCAGCCTGAAATGTGGCCCAACTGAGGGCTCGTCGACCAGGCCTATATATCATGCGGTGTCGGCCAGCAGGTAGAGAGACAACGCTGGTTGCTGGCAATCTGGAGTGTCTGGAAAACCCGGCTCATTCGCATTTGCACAAGATACGTATTTCCCCCTTTTCAAATACAGATAACTAGATTTACCTAGACTGTCCATACACCACACTTAATTGTATTGTTTTGTTGGTCCTCAACTGTATAGAGAATTAGATTGAATAATGATGGCTGTGAAATATAGCCATCTACATCCACATTTAAACTGGATATTATTTATATTTTTTTATGAAATATCTCTCTAAATCCTACCACTAATGCCTAATGATCAAAGGGGTATGCAATTCTTTCTTTCTATTTTTCTCTGCGCGGATAATGCCGTTTGATGATGAGAATCACCACATTAAAGTCAAAGATACGAGATTTCCAACAACCCGAAGAAACTAGGAGTCGTGAAGTGGAGACACACACTTTAACGACCAACTATACGGGGGAATAAAATTCCGACCGTATAGTTCTGGTCGTATAGTTGTCATCAACACCGCTAGGTCAAACAGAACAACTTTCTTGAAGGGGGCCCTATATAAAGAGGCCTCGGGCGACGAGAAGCAGGAGCTCTTTTCGATCACCAGCCACCCCCAGAACTCCATCCAACACCGAAGAGCCGCCAGAGAAATATACTTAGATCTAATCTCCAAACCCTTCTCCATCACCATAGACATATTCCACCACTCGTAATAGTAGATCTCATCTTCGATTGGCGACATTGTAAAAATATTTGCTATCAATCTAATGATTTCCATTACAATATTTATGATTGTTGATCTCATCTCTATGTGTGAGTAATTCTCCTTGGGCTAAGGGATTCGGTTTAGCCATGTAGCTTTTGTGCATGTTATTTATCATATATGGGATCATGTATTAGTTTTTATGACATGATGATTATTGTATCCTCTCTTGCCTCAATCTAAGGACTTGTCAGGTACCCAAGACCCCGAGGATTGATCCAGGTATAGGGAGTTTGAGTAATGACTAATCTGCAGGTTGGGAACCCCAGTGACAGAAGGGGTAGTACGGTTGTATGTGAGGGATTTACTTGGGATTAACGGTGATGTCACTATGCATATCATTAGTTCTCTTTCTTCTATGGATGATACTAGTAGGTTATTGCTATAAGCGGTTATGGAGGCAATAGCAATTATGGATGCACTACCCACGTATAATTTATCTTGCTCTAACAATTATATGCATACTATATTATTATCTTTTATTCTCATCAGATGTTTTGCTTAGCTACAGGTGAAACCGAACGCCCTAGGCCCTCTCTCTCCATCATCGACAACAAAAAATACAACAAACTATTGGTCCGGTAAAACACAAAAAGAATTCTAAAACTTCCGAAGGTCCATTAAAGTAACTTTACTATGCTTTCTGTTCCCGAGGATTCGATAAACCTAGGTCTACTAGGGAAAAAGAGCTATACTACATCCGAAATCCGGATCGAATGTATCAACCCCTTTTCTGGTGCCATTGCCGGGAAGCAATAGCTACCCTGGTGAAGTTAGTAGGAACGTTGCTAGTTTTAGTTCTTGTTTTTAATTTTGTTAGATTGCTTTCAGTCTTTATTTGAAAAAAAGTTAGTTAGTCTTTAAATTCTTGTTTTTATTATCTTATGACTTTGTTTAAGAAAAATCAAAAACATAGGAAATATGGCTGAAAAGAAAGCTTGGGGAGTTTGCAACTCCCAACAATGATTATTTGTGTACTCCTATTACTCAGCCAGCAATTGCTGCTAATGATTATGAAATTAAGCCCCATTATTTAAGTTAGGTTCAACAGAATCAATTTGGAGGCTCTGTTGTTGAGGACGCAGGTATGCACTTGAATACTTTCACTGAAATATGTGATATGATGAGTATAAAAGATGTTGACCCCGATGCAGTCAAATTGCACTTATTTCCTTTCTCTCTTAGAGGAAGAGCAAAAGAATGGTTGCTATTTTTGCCTAGAAATACTATTACTTCATGGGTGGAGTGTACTTCTTTATTTATGACTAAATTTTTCCCACCTACAAAGATTATGCAACTAAGATCTAATATTATTGTTTTTAGACAGGAAGAGCGTGAGCCACTAGCGCTTGCATGGGAGAGGATGAAAGAATGCATGAGAAACTGTCCCAGTCATGGGATGGAAGATTGGTTAGTCCTCAATTTATTTTATAATGCTCTTAATCCTACGTTTAAGTCTATACTTGATACGACAGTTGGAGGAACATTTATGGGGAAACATATTACCGAAGCAAAGCAGCTGCTAGACAATATGCAAGACAACCATGCCTAGTGGCATGTGGATAGATCAAACACGAAGAAGGTGAACTCCGTCTCACCACAAGAAAATGAAGAACTCAATGCTAAGCTGGATGAGCTCATATTAGCCGTAAAAGGTAAGAAAAACTAGGTAAGAGCTATCCCAGAAACAAATATTGAAGAAATAGACTTGATAGCTCGTAATGATTATAACCCTGCTTGGAAAAAGAATTATAATCCTAATTTCTAGAAACACTATTCTAGTCCTGCAGGTAACTCTAATAATAGTATGGGAACAAGTAATGGTAGTCTCCAAGAAACACTTAAGTCCTTTATAGACTCACAAAATGAGCAAAACAATATCCTTGTTAAAATAACGGAGAATCATGATGCCATGCTTGGTAAATTATCTAACCAAACTGTAAGTTTGAGGAATGATTTGCAGGCCCTCCAAGAAAGAACGAGGATTGTTGAGGCACAGCTAGGTAAGATAACTGAGAGTCAAACTCTCACTCTAGCTACATTTGCAGGTAAAGTTGAGCCCAATCCTGTTGAAGACCTCAAGATGATGAGAATCCAAAGGGAGGATCCTGAAGAAGTGATTATAGTAATGCCCCTTAACCAAGTTACACCGTTGAAGATCTTGTAAAAAGGATCAACATCAAGATTCTGGTAAGTGAAGGAAATGATGAAGCTATGTATCAATACTTCGTAAATCAAGTAGCAATAAAGGTACATGAGCTTGAGGAAGAATATAAGAAAACTGCTGAAAAATTACCTGTGAAGCTTGATGATATATTTGAGCCTACTATTAAGATTAAAATTGGGACAAATAAGATAGCTGCACTTTGTGATCTAGGTGCAAGCGTTTCAACAATTCCAGAAAGTCTTTTAATAAGTTAAATCTTGGCTCTTTTGAAATCATCGAGTTAAAATTACATCTTGCAGATTCTATGTACAAACAAGCTGTAGGGATTAAAGAAAACACTTTAGTATACACTAAAGGATGTCCTGCTCTTATTGATTTTGTTATTGTTGACATGCCTGAAGATGCTATTGCTCCTGTTATATTAGGTCGTCCATTCTTAAGAACTATTAAGGCTTTGATTAATCTACGTGAAGGAAACATGAAGGTTCAATTGCCTTCACGGAATCCTTTTGTTATTCATTTTCCCTGGAAGAAGAAAGCCAAGCATGATGAAAAGGAGGCCATCATTTTGAAGGCCAACTATTTTGGAGTGGGTGTTCCACTCATCTGGCCTAAGTGAGCAACATTAAGGTCAAGCTATTGACCATAAAAGAGCACTGCATGGGAGGCAACCCATGTGAAATAAAGGTTTGAGTAAACTTTTTAAGTTTTAGTTTAAGTTTTATGTTTAATAAAGAGTGCTAGAAAGCTCTAGTTAAGGAGAAGAAGTTCGGTAGTACTAAAAATCCTGCTTTTTACATGTTGTTGTTGGTCGACAATTTTTACTGTCATTTTTCTACAAAAACAAGGTGTTTTACTAAGTTTCAGGATAAGAAATAATTCTCGAAGAAATGGAATTTTTTTGATGGCTAAGAAGGTTTAACAACCAACTATACGGCGAGAATAAAAATTCCGGCCGTATAGTTTTGGTCGTATAGATATCTTTGCCATCAACAATTTTTCTTTCCCATGAACTGAAGGTTTAACGACCAACTATACAGCAGGAATAAAAATTCTGGCTATATAGCTCCGGTCGTATAGATATTGGTGCCTTCATAAAATTTCTTTTCTAGGTACAGAAAGTTTGACGACCAACTATACGGCAGGGATGAAAAATCCCGGTCGTATAGTTATGGCCGTATAGTCGCGTCGCCAAGTGGAAACCCTAAATTTTTGACAGCAGACCAACTATATGGCTGGAACAAATTGTTCCGACCGTATAGTTTCGGTCGTATAGTTGCATCCAACCACAAAATCGCCACGAGAAGGTACCTCTAACCCTAAAACTTCAATCTTTTTTCTCTCTTCTACCTCCAAACTCTCTCAAAACCTCAAGAGATCTTCATCTCTACTCAATTTCGTTTGATTTTCTTGCACACAAGTGATCTACGGTATGTTTCTCCTCCAATCCTCCAATTACTTTTTGCAAATTCATCTTCGTTGTGTTGTCATTATCAATCTAGGGTGATACCTACTATGAACTATTGCCATGATTCTCTTGCCTAAATTATTATATTGAGGGGATTCTTTAGTGTGCTATGATGAGAAATATGTTATGCTTATTATTGTTGGATCAAAAACTTTTATTTTTGTATTTCCTTGTTATTTTAAATGATGAACACGAGGAGCCAAACTCATTCTAGTGCCGCCGCTAGCGCTTCTTGGGTTGTCTCTCAAGAACGCATGGGGATACGGTTCAAGCATGAGCCCCAACATGATCGCTTCAATAGGATCAAGAACCGAGAAGTGAAGGCAACCAAGTGGGCTTTGTAGCATCCCAATTGTCTAACAATTGCAATGCTACTTGCCTAGTCTATATATTACTACTTCCTTCTTGTTATTTATTGCATCATCATAATATCATGCTCATGTCATCATGCCACATTGCATTTGAGCATCATATTAAAACCCTTTTCATTTGGTTCTTCTTCTCATATTGCATTGCCTTATTGATTATTTTTGCTTCTTGATATCTTGTAGTTGCTTCTTGATATATTTCTTCATACCCAAATTGAGTATTTCTCTATGCATGGGATCATCTCCCTCTATTCTATCCAATGCAATATAATTATATTCCCTGCTCACATGAAAGGATACCATATGTGTGATTTTGTTCTTGTTTTAAAATTCCATGTGAGTTTGTCTCTATTTGATGTGTGTTTAAATCCTTCTTTCTAAACCACCAAACCCTACATCACATGTGTATGACATACACACACACTTCCCAATCCTAGCTAACCATGCGTGCATGCAATCTCACACACACACACTCTGTCTACACTCATACATCCCTAAACTGCAACCTTCTCTCTATCTTGGCCTAGCTAAGATAGCTACCAACCATCTGGTGTAACTAATTAAAGCCTAGCTAGCTCTTGGTGCACCGATCGATCGACTAGCCCCAGACCCAAACACCTGTGCTCCTCTATGAACAAAACCTTGCCCCTGTCTCTGAACCCAGCCGCTGCACCTAATCCTCTTAGCTGTACCCGGCCCCCTCTCTGTTCCAGCCGCACCTGGTGGCCACCGACCGAACGGCCACCAGTGTTTTTCTTCATGCTTCACGTGCTAGCGCCAGCCGAGCGTCTCGCGCATGCCCTCTCCCTATCCTTTGCTTAAAGTAAAGCAATCAACCAGCAGCAGTAAAGCAAACTCAACCCCATCCTCCCCACCTGCTCCCGTTCCAGATCGAGATCAGATCGAGCGGCCTCCCCTCTTCTTCTTCCAAAAGCAAAACTCGTCGTCGGTCTCTCCTCTATTAGCCGATCCAGTGCCACCAAGCCAGCCGGTCCGTACCTGGGAGAGCCTCCTGGAGTTTTGAAGCCATGCAGCAGCCCGGATACGGAGGAGAAACGCCAGAACCTCGCCATCTTCCTCGTGAACCTGCAGCAGCATCATCTCCGTCATCTGCGATCCCGCTGCCGCCGCCGTCCTTGTCTCGGGTCCTAGACGTCGTCACCGCTCCCATCCGGTGAGCCACCGTCCTACCTACTCCCCTCCGTCCCATGTGCATCGCTGCGAAGTCGAGAGCACCGTGCCGCTCGCCTCGCCTCGCCGCGCACGCCGAACCGCGCGCAGTTGGACAACAGCAACAACACGCGCACCGGCTGCTGCATAACACTTTTGTTCCTCGATGTTCCCTGTGCGCTGTAGTCCTCCACCAACCTAACCCCTAACACGGAAGTTGTAGCCAGTAGTCCACTCTCTCCAACGAGCCAAACCACGCTTCAAACCGTTTCCTAGATCACCCGAAATCGTCTCGCGAAGTCCTCCGAAAATAGCTGTCAACTGCTTCTCTGATCTGCAGTTTTGAACCTGACGGAACCCCTCTGTTCCCATCAAGATCGTATCCTCCTCAGTCGACCCCCGGTTGTTTTCTTCATGTACATCCATCCTTCGATGTACCCTCTCTCCACAGAAACAAACACGAGACAAATCGGAGCCCTGTAGCATTCGGAATCATGCGACGAAAATTAACCAAGCTAACCGATTCACGCGGATCAATTCAGTCACGATTCAGTTCATCAGATCGTGATCATGCCATTTTTATGAAAAGCCCCTTGTCTCTCTTTCTCCCTCAACCCACAATCCTTCTGTGACCACGCCATTTGGGCCGGCCCATTTCTTATCCACTGCTGATATGCGGCAGATAGTGACACCAAGGCCCAGACAGCACCCAGGGCCACTTGCCAGTGGCTGTGGCTAAATTCCTTAGAGTATAAAAAGTTTTTTTTTCAGAAAATGATAAAATGAATATTAAAGCATATATCAATATCTCTAATTTGGTAAATGCAAATATAACATATGATATATGTTTTTGAATCAGAAAAATGCCAGGAATTCAAATATGCTATCCAAAATAATTTTTGAGCAATTTAAAATTTCGAAAATATTAAAATATCAATTAATGCCTTTATTTTAAATAAATCATAACTTTAATTATGTAATTCCAAATTGAACAAATAATATGTCTAAATCGATTAGCTTGACGGGGCTGTTCTAACTATGCATTCCATGATATCAATTGAAGCATGCATCATATGAATATTAAGTGTATAGCAATGTTTGTGGGAGCAAAACATGACTAAAAACTTAATAAAATGCTTCGTTCTTATACCCCACACCTCACCCATGCCATGCTACGCTATGCCATGTAAATTGTGCATCATTCCATCATGGCATACTTGTTTGCTTGTTGGATATTATTTATATGATTATGCAATGTATTTATTTCGGCCCCTTGTGTGTTTGGTTTTTATCCGGTAGACACTGAGTAAGGAGAATACCAGGAGCCTCGGGAGTATTATCTGGATCCTTCCTATTCGGCAACAGAACTGTCAGGCAAGCAATTTCCCATGCTTGCATACATATAGTACCTATGCTTCAATCTTACTCTTGCATCATTGAGTCATGATTGCATTAAATTGAATCCCAAGTACTGATAGCATTTACTTTTAAACCCCACCGAAGCTTGTTCTCCAATCCTATGAGCCATTACTACAGGAGTTGTATGAGCCATACGAGTCATAGAATTACATGTGTAGGGTTTGTGCGTGTCTTTGGATAACGAGGTATCTAAACATCTTAATTTGAGTAGTAATGGGAGAACTAATGAAAGTGACACCGGTGAGCATTATCTGCTATTTGGTTCTTTAAGCTCACTTGTATCCCATAGGACCCCGAGTACTTGATTACTGTTCCTTTACTATTCGCACTATCCACATACGGGAGACCCTATGGATCCCCCTTTGCCTCAGCTTGATTCGCACTTTATTTCTTGGGGCCACAAAGTAGTTTGCGGCTTTATTACTATCATGTACTTATGCCATGCTTTACTGTTTTATTTACGATTGTCCGTGGAGCACCTGTACTATTTTGGAATGCAAAGTGTTTTCGTGGTATCGACAAGCCTAGTCAAACTTTTGGGTTCCCAGTCGTTTATAGCCATTGACGCAAACCATGGGTCTGTCTAGGATCCGGCCAACTTCGGTGCGGGTAGCTTAGTGGGGTGGCCCCCTGAAATAATTTATGAATCCTGTGAGTGCATTGTCGTGAGGCCTCATTGCGTTTTATTTGGTTCTTCCCGAGGTTGATCGTGTGTGTGTGTTGCTATTTGTGCACCCCTGCAGGGTAAATCTTTCTGAAAGCCATGTCCGCGGTTATGGACGACTTGGAGCACAGTTTCTCGATCATCGACAAGGATAACTAAAGTATCGCCTTTAATTTGACGACATAACTAGTAAATAATGCAATACTCATGGAATGGTTAATAAAATTGCCAATAGATGGGATGTTCTTCCGCTTCTCGTCGGTAAGCGAGAAGGAGAGCGAGCGATGTTTATTTATGTTGCTTATATACCTGTTGTTAATAATTAACGATCGTCCGTCCATCTCTGGTTGGGCAGAGATGTAGCGTGCCTCTATTGTACTTTGTAGATATTATTTTTCGCTACAACGGGGTCACCCCTAGGTTGTTCCCTTTAGATGCATTAAGACTTGCTGAGTACCCCTAGGGTCTCACATAATAAATATTTGGTTTAGATGGACAGGTATACTCCTAGGAAGGCTACTGGATCGATGAGACCTATGATGGTGGAAACGACTATCAGGTGTAGAGATTCTGGGGATGGAGATCCGTGAGATCTGTGGGCGGGATGCGCTTAGTTCTGTGGCATCTTATGCTGATTTGATTCTTATCCGTACTCCGATCATGTATTCCTCTTCCGCTTGATACTCTGTTGCATGATGTATGAGGAGATATCCTAAACTATTATATCTATCTAAGATATTTGGATCTTGTCATATGGCGTTGAATATTTATGTTTCTATTGTTTCTAGATGGTGTGACTCTGATGTCTATTGTAATTCACAGACATACATACTCATTTGTGTATGTCGTGGTCTCGTTACCTATCACTTACGCTGGTCGCTCTAGTCCTGATGTTCTTGAAAGTGGATAAGGTGGTCGGACGGTACCATGCCCTGCTCTGCTTCAACGGGCCTACTCGTGGGTGGCCTTGAGCCTCCACTGTAGAATCCCTTATCCATTTTGGGTTCATCCAGGATCGTGCTTAGAGCGTAATGTCCGAGGTATTACAATTGGTATTAGAGCCATTCCGCCCTTCAGGGTCTCAGTCAAGATGGTCGTTGTCGGTCTAGAAAATATTTTGGTAGTTATGTATACTAGGGAAAAACTAAATATGAGTGTAGGACTGCTTCCATTTTTCTTCTTACCCACCCACCCACCCTTTTCTGGTAAGGAAGTGTAACGTTTATCTATCCTCTTCTAAAAATTCAAACTAGGATACACATGTTTGGGGTTCTGTAGTACCATAGGATCTATGTGTAATTCTTAGTCTTTCTGTTGCATCCAACCTTGTTGTCGCAATCTGCCTTTGGTTATCAACTGTTGGTATATTCCATACTAACAGGCTTTTGTAAACTGGCGCGATCTATGCGATTCTTTGTAAACCGACGCAATTTGTTTGATTCTTTGTTAACCAGCGCAATCTTGTTAAGGGTGTTCTTCCTTTCAACATGTTTTCACAGAATGTGGAGTTGCTAATCTCTATCCGTTAAGTTGTTTTTCGCATCTATTGGTATTTTAATGCCGAAAAATGCGGAATTTTTTTCTTTGGTATATCGGTGTTTCCACACTCCTTTTTAGTCATGTGTGATACACTATTCACCTTCTTTGTCAGCATGTCGATGCTAACTCGATCTTTTCCTACCGGCGCATAATCCTGGAGTTTTCACTTCATCTTCAATTCTTTTGGGCTAAATGCATAACTTGCGTCGATCCGATGCTCGTGATTGTAATTTTGTTCTCGGTATAGCTATATGATACCTATCATGACTGGAATATGGTTAATGCTATCAATTTTATCCTCCAAATGAGGGCGGTTATCTCTTGTGATTTTTAGTTATACCGTGATCATATCAATATCATATTCAAGTATCTTTGGCAATCCGGAGGTTCCTTAAGGCACTATGGTGGATTATCATCCGTTATCATGCTTCACATCTTTTTGAACTCCATATCTGCAAAGGTTCTCTTTGATACAGGAGAATCTCGTCTTTTCATCTCCGATAGCTTTGCCTAAATGTATGAGTTATCATCGCTTCTTCATCCAAGAACTCCTTATCTTTTCAACCAGTGATCCGATCAACTATGTGGACAACTCGACATCTCTTCTATCATCTGAAGGGCTAGATAATCTATTCGTCTAATGCATCTTTTTTGCTCTTAATGTGATCTTTGAAAGAGCATTGAGCTCGAAAGGTGTTTCGAGTATTCATTTGTTCTCTCGCCTCATGGATTCGGTATTGTTGGAATATCTTGTTAAATTCATGGTGGTATATCTTGACAATATGCTTGCTTATTTTATATCAATGGAAGGACATGTAAGAACATCTTCTTCACTCCTCTCAAGCTTCGTGAACACTGCTTGTGTGCAAATTTCTCAAAGTGTGAATTCTGCCTTATTGAAGTTACCTATCACGGCCACGTCCTTCTGCTAAATAGATTGCTACAATTCTAGAATCATCAATTAAATTGTTAATTCTATCCTCCACCTTCAATCAAATCCAAAGCTTTTCCTTGTTTGGAAAGTTATCATCGTCGTTCCACTGAAGTTTCCCTCAAGACTGCTAAATCTCTCTTGGATCTTCTTAAGAAGGACGAGAAATTCTTTGGTCTTCCGCTCATCAAGAAATATTTTGAAACTCTCTCGCTTTATCTTCTATCCTCAATCTGCCGGATGCCATAAAGATTTTTCCAGATCTTTCGTAATTCTTCTATTCAAGTTTTGGGTGTTATACTTAATCTATCTGTTGAATCTTTTATCGGTCTCCGTGATCTTCATTCATATCTTTTCCGATGGCTTGGGACTTCCGACACAACGACAACCTCGTCATCTTCATCTACTTGGATCCGATGAATCGTTGCATCAATCTTTTTTACGAATCTTCATGAATTCTGCTTGTCAAGATCTTCAATCAAAATTTGAGAGTTGGGTTGCATGATTTTCCTATTCATGTACGGATAATGCTTTGGGTGCGCGATGGACTAATCCCCATCCGACTACTCTTATCATTCACTCTTGTACATTGAATTGGTGGATTAATGTGATTTTACTCATTCCACAGAAGTTAGAAGTGGCCTCTATCTCTTGATACTTTTACTTCCGTCCTTGTTTTTGCAGAGTGTTCACTCAAAGAACTTAATAAATAATCTCTTGTTGGTGGTCTCGTCTATTTAAAGATGGAGCAAAATCTTCAATGATCCGGTGGAAGAAAATGCAAAATCTTATCCGTTATTTTCATTCTACCGGTGCTCGACATCTTCAAACAAGATGGATGGAAGTTATATCTGTTACTCCATGTTATCAATTCATGTCTGTTGGTAATGTCAATTATGGTTGATGCCATCAATTACAAAATTTGTTGCAATAACCTTATGGTTAAGAAAAACAATAAGCATCTCTACAATAACCTTCAGATCTACAACATTCAACTTTTTCTCAGGATTCCGCCATGAGCTTGGGTCACCTCCTCTTAAAGATAAATCTGCACACCTCAATTGTGCAATCCTTTGGTTCTTACGGGCACAAGAAGAATCTAATCCAAAAACTCCTAACCCAAACCTTTTCCGTGGTATGAAGGAATTCTATTGTTTGAAGGCATTATGGGTTTCTGAACTTCATTTCTTAAATCCTAAGGAAGAAATAATGCTATTTTCACAGTGACTGATAACTTATCCTAAGTTGATCTTTTCTTCTGGAGAAACAAACGATCATATTCATGTGCATCTGTTGATCTTTAATCCTAACGGTGTGTCTTTCCTTCTGCATTATACATCATCCTTTCTAATTCCTTCAAGAAGTGTTTCTATTCTTTTATCATGTTTCTCAGGAGCAGCAAAGCTATGTTCATCCTATCTTTCTTGTCTCACAACAATCTTCCAGGTTCTTCAAGTCCTTTGTTTCTAAGAAGCAAAATGCAAGACTCGCAACAAATCTAGCAAGTTTTGCAAGGTGTAATGGTCACACCATTCTGTTGTCATCATCTTGGGAACACGAGGATCACCTTCGTTCCGAACACCCACCTCTCCTTGTGCCTTTTTCCTTTTTCCTAGGAATCTCGGGGCGAGATTCTTTTTTAGTGGGGGAGAGTTGTAGCATCCCAATTGTCTAACAATTGCAATGCTACTTGCCTAGTCTATACATTGCTACCTCCTACCTGTTATTTATTGCATCATCATAATATCATGCTCATGTCATCATGCCACATTGCATTTGAGCATCATATTAAAACCCTTTTCATTTGGTTCTTCTTCTCATACTGCATTGCCTTATTGATTCTTTTTGCTTCTTGATATCTTGTAGTTGCTTCTTGATATATTGCTTCATACCCAAATTGAGTTGAGGGCATATCTCTTCTTTTTCCTTTCCATCACTAACATGCCATTCTATCTTGTCCATACGAGCTTCTCTTAATTTCCACCATATGAAAACAAGTGGGTTTCTTTATTTTGCTTTATGGTTTTAAAATCAAGCCCATTTGGATTTGTGTGGATCCTATCTTATCTTGTCAATCTATCTTCTACATGCTAGGGCTTGCCATTATCTATTTCTCTATGCATGGGATCATCTCCCTCTATTCTATACAATGCAATATAATTATATTCCATGCTCACATGAAAGGATACCATCTGTGTGCTTTTGTTCTTGTTTTAAAATTCCATGTGAGTTTGTCTCTATTCGATGTGTGTTTAAATCCTTCTCTCTAAACCATCAAACCCTACATCACATGTGTGTGTAACACATACACACACACTTCCCAATCCTAGTTAACCATGCGTGCAGGAAATCTCACACACACACACACACACACACACTCTGTCTACACCCATACATCCCTAAACTGCAACCTCTCTCTATCTTGGCCTAGCTAAGATAGCCACCAACCATCTGGTGTAACTGATTAAAGCCCAGCTAGCTCTTGGTGCACCGATCGATAGACCAGCCCCAGACCCAAACACTTGTGCCCCTCTCTGAACCAAACCATGCCCCTGTCTCTGAACCCAGCCGCTGCACCTGATCATCTTAGCTGCACCCGGCCCTCTCTTTGTTCCAGCCGCACCTGGTGGCCACTGAACGTCCACCACTATTTTTCTTCATGCTTCACGTGCTAGCGCCAGCCGAGCGTCTCGCGCGTGCCCTCTCCCTATCCTCTGCATAAAGTAAAGGGAAATGATACCAATCAGCCGGGGGATGACACCGCGCGATCCCTCGGGTTTCGCTATCCACGTCGTGTGGACGCATAGCACGTTGCACGGGTGGGACCCATGTCCATTCCTTCTTCCTTATCTCTTCCTTTTCTTCTCAATTGCAATCTCGTGCGTTGCTACCTGCCCCGCCTCCGCTGTTGCTGTGGGCTCCCCGGATTATCCATCCGAGAAATCCCTATTATGCATATATCCATGTTCTCGTGATTAGTGAGCCGTGGAACATAACCGACAAGTATCATTACAACATCCGAAACATAACGAATTTACAAGACTTACATAAATGCCATTATGGCTGCAACATCTTTAGCAGCGGAACATCATCACGCACGGCCCAATCGTGCCTCCACCTACAGGCGACTGACTGGGAAGACGGCTGTAGCACACCGGGTAAAACCACTACTAGAAAATCGCGTTGTTTTTGTGCATCATCATGACATCATGCATATATTTTGCATAAAAACTATTTTCGTAAAAGCCTAAGTTGTTTTCTAATTAGCCCTCTCCTTTAATCTCAAACTAAAACCTCGGTCTGTTTAGATCTTTTATTTGTCTAAAAAGTATTTATAAAAATGTTTTAAAAATAAAATAAATAATAAAATGTTTTGTCCGGGGAGGCAGTCCGATCGGTCAGGCCAGAGGCCCAACCTGACCAGACTACCTACCACCCGGCCCATCTAAAGAAACCCTAATCTACCAAACCTACTCAAACCTTTTCCTACCCCACCCTATCCTACTCATCCCCATCCACATCACCCCGGCCAACCCCGTCTCGCCACCTCACCACTCCCTTCTCCCCATCCAATCCCAGCCCCCCCCTAGCCAGCCTGGCCTGATGCCCCACCTGCCGCCACCAAAAAAAACCCCTAGCCTCCTCTCCCTTCCACCCCGGTCCCACCGACCCCGCCCAGCCCCACCACTCCCCACGCGCTGCCCCATCTCTCTCTCCCTCGCGTTGCGCCTCCCTCCCCAACACCATCGCCTCCCTCTGCTCAGAGAGTTCGCCGCCTCAGGCTCCTCCTTCCCAAGCGTCGCCGCCTCAAGGCCTCCTCTCCTCGCCTCGAGACAGTGTTCCCAGCCGACGACGGCCCAGATCGGATTCCCTGCCTCCCTGTGTCTCAGCCACGGCCGCCTCGACTGGCCCGCCAGCCACTGTCACATGGAAGTCTGGCCAGACTCACGCCCAGAAGAAGTCGGCTGGCCCCGCAGCCCTGGCTCCTCCTCGGTCTGCCCGACCTCAACGGAGCCCCTCCTCCTGACCGACCTGCCTCGTCGCCCGCGCCTCCCTCCTCCTCCGCCTGATCTGCGCTGGCCCCTGACCTCGCGCCTCATTGGCCTGAGGGTGCCCTCTTCCTTCCCTCATCGGCTCACACCGAGCTCCATGCTCCCGGCCTGCTCTGCCTCTGCCTCGCCTCGGCCGCCTCCACTGTGCGAGCTCCGCCGCTGGCGCGACCATGCCACGGCCTCAACCATCCTCGGCCCAAGGCTCCTCCTCACCTTCCTGCAGAGCACCGACGGGCGCCTCCGCCTAGCCTCCTCCCGTGATCAAGCCCGCACCCTAGGCGTCGCCTTCCTTCTGGCCCAGCACGCCGTGGCCGCCGGCGACCTTGCCTCCCCACCGAGACCGAGCCGCGTACTAGGCCTCTTCCTGTCACAGTCGTGTCCAACAGCTATTCGTGTTTTTGTTTGGAAGGAGACACCTCCCAGGAAATAATCCGAACCAGCGGCCGCTTTTTGTTCTGTGGATGTTTGGATGCTACATTGCGTGCTCCTCGCCCTCCGTTCTTGGACAAGTGCTGTCGTTGTTGGTGCGCCTCCACGATGACCACTTCGGCATTGGTGAAAGCATTATGGAGAAGTTACAGCGTCAATAGTGTGAAGATTTTGGTGTAACCCGAACAACCGATGGAGGCCTATCACAAGCTCTACCCCAACAAGGACGTCGAGCCCCAAGATCTCCTTCACGGAAATCAGAGCCTGATCCCGGATTCGGAGCCCGAACCCGAAGACCGCGGATGCGACAAGATCTTCGTCTCGGAACGCCAAGCCCTCCTACACGATCGACAAGTTCTCCGATCCGGGATCTGGACGCCAAGTTCTTCCTCTCGGATCCGAGGACACCGAGACCCCGGTGCGACAAGTACTCCTTCCCGGACGCCAAGTTCGCCGAGAACCCGGATGCCAAGGTCACCGACACGAAACGACAAGACCTCCTTCCCGCACCGATGCCGACGACGTCGCACGCCAAGTTCTTCTTCCCGAACTCCAAGACCGACCCGATACGAGGACCCGACAAGATCTTCGTGACGACAAGATCGACACCGACTGTATGGATCCGATGTGCACCCGACGCCAACCAAGTTCTTCTTCTCGGATGCGACAAGATCGACTTCCGTTGTCCGAGACCGATCTCGTCGAGCCGTTCTCCCGTCGAACCCTGAGACCGACCCCGAACCCCTCGGAGCCCAAGTTCGCCGAACCCTAATGTGATTCCCTATCCGAGACCCCATTATTTTTATAATATGACATTATCAACTGATGCATATTAAATGGTTCATGCATGCATACTTGTTCTGGGTTGGGGCATTATGCCAATTCATCTCATAATTAAATATGGAGTCTATATGCGGGATATCTTTGTCTTATTCCGGACTCCATTTAAATTGGCATAGCGAACCGAAGCCATGTTTTGTCTTGCTAATCCAACATTTAATTTGCGAGGTAGATAAATAACTTGAACCGTTTAATTAAATGCCGGGACCCCGGTTCCGCTTAATATTGCCTAATTGCATCGCACCTTTGCCATGTCATACATCATACATGCATCATGCCCGATTTTCTACCGTAGTATTAAATAGTGCATCCGGTGTTTCTGCTAGTGCTTTGCTTCTTCACGGATTAGGCCGATGAGTTGATGTGAGCTTCACCGATCTTGGATGAACCTTCGCAATGTTTTCAAAGTAGCACCTCCCCTTTCTACCTATCTTACTTTTTTTTTATTTATTCCCTCATGTTGATCTATTGCTATCCGGTTATGATGCTCTAGTTTTCATGCCCATGATATCCCTTGCAGCCTTATATTGCCTTGGACACATCCTATTACCTGTTGTTTGGTAGATAGTTGGACTTATGCGTGTCGTAGTCGCTTGCTCAAGTGCTATGTGTCGTCCCAAAGACTACACAAATTGTTGGAAGGCTGCCTTATGCTTTATGTTGGAGATGATCATGGCTTTAATTACTGTTTCATAAATAAAATTGAAGTAGGTAAATGCAGAGGCACCGGTGGGTAATAGACAATATTTGGTTTTTAACCGCTCACTGGTGTCCCGTAGGACCCCGAGTTCTTGACACCTGTTCCGAGACCGAGCGCGGTAACCACAGGTGGGGTGTGTGGGCACCCCCATCGATTTAGTACCTGATTCCAAGTACTGTACTGGGGGCCACAAAGTAGTTTGGGGCTTTATTACTATTCGGTACTTATGCCATGCTTTACTGCTTAATTTAAAATTGTGTGAGGTACTGCACCTGTACTGTTTAGGATTGCGGAGTGTTTTCGCGGTATCGACAATCCCAGTCACATTTTCGGGTTCCTAGTCGTTTATGTACCATCGACGAAACCCCGAGTCCGCTCGAGACCGCCGAGTTCGCTATGGTAGCTTAGTGGGGTGGCCCCCCGTGCTTGCTTTGGGTCTGGGAAACGTCGTGTCCGAAACCCCGTCGACATACCGTTGGGTGTATGTTTTGTGATCTTGTACCTACCTGATCCGACAACAAGGGTGTAGGTGCGTGTGGATACTTTGGTGCACCCCTGTAGGGTTAAATCTTTTCGAGAAGCCGTGTCCGCGGTTATGGACGACTTGGAGCACAGTTCTCGATCATAGACAACTATAACTAAAGTTTACTGTTATAATTTGACTTGTATCCGAGATGACTAGTAATCCGCTCCACTACAACGGAATGGCTAAATAAAAGTACCAACAACTGCTGGGTTTGGGATATCTCATGCTAATTATATCTGACTAGTAAGTGTTGCAACTACAATGGAATGGATAACTAAAAGTGCCCACTGCTTATTATAATCGGATAACTATCTATACCTGACTAGTAATTGATGCAACGATAACTGAATAAATAAAACTGCCAACTGTGTGAGTTCCTCGGTTGACTTCCTCGATTGGTCTCGAGGGGGAAATACCAGGATGGGTATGTTTGGTGGTAGCATCAGGTTGGTTCCGAATAGGTCTTTCTTATCCCTCTCTGATAGCCGCAGTTATATCGAGTCTCTATAGGTTGTTTAGTGCATGTCTACGCCGCTTCAGTCCACCATACCTATGTAGAGGACCGCCAATTCTAGTCTCGCCATGTAATCGCCTCGATCGACCGCTTCTTTTTCCTTTGCCCTTTGTCGGCACCCTTTGTTTAAGCAGGTTTGAGATCGACGTCGTTAGCGTGGTTACCTTCCGCTTGGCTCGGTGGTTATGGACGCCATTGGTTATTCTTCAGGGCTCTTAGCTCAATTCGCATCTTGTCCGTACTCGGACGCCGTATCGTTTTCAAGGTGATTTGGATCTTTGTACTGTATATCTGTATTCTTGACTCATGGAGTCGTTGTTGTATATATCTGTTCTGTGGGTTCCATCGTGGACTATTGTGTAATGGTATTACTTCGTTTTCCACCCGCACGCAAGTGCCTGGTGGGCACCTTTGAATCGTTTCTATGCGGGTTTGGCGGGAATCGCTAAAACTTGCATAGGGCCGATTCTGAGGGTGTTACAACGGCCTAGCTCGCTGGATGTCACCTTAATCCTCCGATGTCAAACCTCTGAGAGTCTGGTCACGTAAATAACCAGGGACAATGCCATGAGTACTTTTGAATGTACTCGCAAACCACCAAGTTAATCAGAATAAGGAAATACAATTTATGGCTGTGGCGAGATAGCTCTATCTAGGGTTGTTTTTGATATGCCTAGACTACCTGTTGTAATTATGGCATCTCCATATCTTTGTTGAAAAAGAGTTTTGAAACATGCCTCTGTTTTATAAATCAGGATATCTCATATCCTTGTTGAAAACCTTTTTGAAAACAGTTTTGGAGTAAAAACCCTTTTGTAAACCTCCTTGACCACCTCTGGTCAAAACAAGACTTCAAACTCAGGTTCCCCCGTAACCTCCATACTTTCATCCATTTTTCCAAAACAACACTGTTTGGGTACTCCTAGCCATTACCTTTCCAACTGTCCTTGACCGTGGACACGGCTATTCGAATAGATTATACTCTGCAGAGTTTGTGCACTTTCCCCACAAGAATCAATACATCCGCCGGGATAAAAGCATGGCCCACTACCACTGTAGATGGGGGTCCGGATAATCAAACCTAACCTTTCGCTTGTCGACTCTAGCAAGGGCTGCTTTTCCTTTTGGGTTTGTTCTACCCGGCAACGAGTATGTGGCTCCCAGCCATAGTCCGCTCACCGCCGTACGCCAGATACCCAAGCCGCAACTTGGCGTATACCTTAATCTGGTGACTCCACTTCCTTCCGTACCACCTAAGTCATAACATCCGCGGGAGACCGAATTGTTGCACTGGCACTCCTGCCAGAACAGGCTCACTCTTGCCGAAGCAAGCTACAGGCTCCAGATCCGTAGATCTGTTAGCGCCTGCCCGAAATTCAAGGGATTCCTCCCTATAAGCATGGTACAAGCCGCCTCGGCTAATGAAGACAAACTACGAGCTAAGCCCCAACACCTGGGGTAATGTGGTTGCACGGATAAAAATTGTTCCGGTAAATGCGTAGAACATCCCTTCACTTTCTCATTTCTCATTATCACCACTTCTGTAGTTAAAACATCCGCTGGGAACGATGCCTGTTCCCAAGGGTTTTACAAAACAGTTTTGAAACATCTGTAGTAGGGTAAAACCCAAAACAGTTCATTTTCTCAAAGTCAGGGTTTTCAACGAGGTAGGATGCTGACCATCATACTCTCGGTCTAAAGGGATAAAATTGTAGGTACATCAGGGTGGTGCCACGAGGGGCACAAATTCATAACTTGGAGGAGCCAAGTCATTGGTGCAGTATTTGTAAAACAAGACATGCAGGTAGATAATGCAATTTATAAAGAGGACACAAAACAGGTAATAAAAAGAGTAGGACGAGTATCATAATTCGGGAAATGGTGGCTTGCCTGTGATCAGCAATAAGTCCCTGGACCTCCTTAGATAACCAAGAATACCCAATAAATAATAATAAGAAGTCCCTTCCTTCTAGTCGTCAAACACTCGCACTATCGCCGTCATCGAGTATACATGCAAGCAGGAAATATCACCATCAATACAAGGCATACATGCATCAAACCATACAACAAACAAGCATAAGGAAATACTACTTAACTTAGTAGGTTTTGGAGAAGTTGGGTACTAGATTGCCATAGAGGTGTTTTTCCCTTTGGAAGATAGTTGTCAAACCTAAATACCATGAACTTGGAGTGGGGTTCTGAGGTCTGTAGGATGTCAATGTGCAACAAGGATATCCTCAGATAGGTCTTGACAAAACAAGACCAACACAAGTGGTTTCACTAGCTTATCAATTACCTAGATTTAGTTATGCTTTTATAGTGGAATAAACTCTAGTTTGAGGAAATAATTCACCAGAATTTATCTGGAGGCCCAACAATTATTTCCTTGGGTGGTTAGGTAGTGTTTGATGTACTGAACCACATAGAGTTGGAATCAAGTCTAAACAATTAAAAATATGCCCTTAATAAATCATCAAAGGCAGTTCTGTATGGTTTTTCTCTTTTTCATCAGATTAATTCTACAGAAGCTCTTGAGTTGATTCCAAGGGCATGTGGTAGGCATTTAGAATAAATTTCTGTAGGAATTGGATTCACTCTTTTTGGAGTTGTCGAACTCCTGGAGTGATTTATTTATTGAAAAAGGGGTTCACAGAATAGTTTAATTTACTATAATTCAACCAGAGGTCAGTAAAATCTAAGCTGCTGGGGTTTGATAGATACTGATAATACACCACCCTGGGAGTTGGAAATAGCTCAATACCTCATTTGGTTTGACCTAGGGAAATTTCCTAAGGCAGAATATGGCTGTTTTTGTTATTTTCACTATAGGAGAACAAATGCTCCACTTGGCATGAGGCCAAATCTAGGAGATAGGTACATGCCACACATACCAGATACAATTGGGTTTACCAAGCTCCCTGGAGGATTTATTTAGTGAAAAGGGCATCATGTGGTAATTTAATTATCAGAAAAGAACAAAATTTCTTTTGGGAAAAACAGAGGTACTACATGTTTAAGAAAACTTCTGAGGGCTACTAGAAATTTGAATCTTGGCAATTGGGACAGATTTGCATTTTTATTTCGATTTAAACTGGAGGGCCACTAAATGGATCTAGGTGAAAATAATAAAACAGAGGGGGTAGCGGGCTGGTTTCACACGGAAATGGGTCATGGGAGGGAATTCGCCCAGCGCCCATGGGAGAGCGTAAGGGCACGATTGAACTCGACGGGCTGGCTCACTGCCAGCCGCAGCGGGCGGCGAAACGGTAAGGAGGGACGGGGCCGTCCGATTAAAAGGGCGATGGACGGCCCTAGCTCGTCCTCTTCCTCTCAACACCAGCGGAGGGAGCTAACCCTAGAAGAGGGGAAATGCGGCAGGGAGGCTGACCAGGGTCGTCTCCGGCGAAGAGGAGGCCGCAGGGCGACGTGGTCGACAATGGCGAACCTGGAGAGGGGCGGCATGGACGGATTCCGCGACTAGATCTTGCTCGCACGACGACGACCGAGGTGAGCTCGTCGGAGCTCGTCGGTGCGGCTCGAGGGGACGGTCCTGGGCCAAAAGAGGAGCATGGTTAGATGCAGGGGAGGAGGGGAACTCGACCAGGTGACATGCAGAAGGAGGGGAGCTGAGGAGAGAGCACCTAGCTCGATTTCTTGAGGAGGCCGAGAGCTCCTCTCTCTCTTTCTCTCGGGCAGAATAGGGCAGGGGAGAGGGAGTGGAGCTAGGGGAGGTAAGTGGAGGGTAGGAAGGAGCAAATGAGAGGCAGGGGCGTGTTGGGGGTGGCCTCTGGCCTTTATACCAAGGGGGAGGAGTAGAATTGTGGACATTGACATCTGTTTACTACCTTATGCCTAGTTTTAATTGAGATAATAGAACGATAGAATTGTGGATATTTGCTTTGCGAATTGGTATCGTATTTTTTTGAATGTCAATTTTAGAAGTCCTATTGCAAACTTTCAGCAAACTCTGTTTACTCCATGAAGTTTAATAAGTAATATTAAATCGAGAGTAAGAATTGCAATGTTAGTATCTAAAGTATCATGTTTGCCTCCATGATTCTTGATATTCAAAAGTTATTTTAATATCGAGGTTATCTAGGAGCTGAAAGAATTGTTTCAGAAGCCATCATGCGTGGAAGATATTTTTATATCTGAAACAATGTTTATGGTTTCAATATGATAGAGTATAATTTGGCAAAATACATGTTCTCACATTATATGAGAATTTGCGAAGGTCAGAGACGCTAGACGTCCTAATCTCCCAAACAGGTTTTGGGAACTGACATTATACTCACGATTCGTCCTTATAAGCCATAGTAGCTTGAGAATGAAAGTTGTCATGATAAGGATGAATAGATGATGTAAGTAAAATGTTTACTACATGAAAAGATTACTAAAGTATTGATTTTTGAAAGAACACCAAACATTTGATGATGGTGATCTACTTCAAAGTGCAAGTTCAAAGGTATTAGTATTTTACTATATATGCTTTGGACTATGTGTCATATGTATGGCGCCACTGTTGATGTTGATAGATTCTTTTAAAAGGAAAAGGAAATGCTGAAAGAGAATCTATAAAATATTTGGTAGAAAATAAAAGACTGGTAATGTCCAGCTAAGGTATATATATGATATACATGTTATGGTTGTATTCTTTGCTTGTTAAACAATGTGGTTCTTGGGTATTAGATACTGAATTGGTTGGTATGAAATATCATACAAAATGATGCAATTCATGAACTACAATGGCCTAAGTAACTAGCAAAAGAATATGTGATGATGTTCATCGAAAACAAATAAGGAGTTATTGTATTCATCGTTGACATCAAAACTTGCCTTCAAGGTTTGTTTCAATAATTGTTATTTTGTTCCGGTATAATGAGAGCAATAGTTGTTCAAATAATTACCATATTCCATAGAATATGGATGAACTTTTACAAGTCTAGTTGGAGAAATCACATCCATAAACTGATACTAAAATGCCGCAAGACAAATGATTGAAAGATCACTTACAAAGTGACATCGCCGTTTAAATTATATTGGAAATAAAACATGAAGAAACTCCATGTTGATGGATTTTTGGAGTCTTTTGATTTTGATCAATTGACGCTTGTGAAACTTTCCTCGGGATAATTGAAACTACGTTCATAGGCCAAAGAGGAACGAATGACTAACTTATTGGAAATTGTGCATGATGATGTGCATAGTCCATTATATGTAGTCATGTGCAGTGCATCTTTCGACTTTTTCATATGCTTTCTCTAGAAATTTGAGTGAATATATCTATATATTTACTAAGAAGTACGAAACATTTGAAAATTATTCAAAGACTTTCAAGATGAAGTGGAAAATCATTATAACAAGAAAATAAAAGAGTTTATGATTTGATCATAAAGGAAGATATTTGAGTTACAGGTTTAGCAAAACACCTAATATTTCAGGAATTATTCCATGAAATTTGCATTTCCTGATAAACACAGGAGTATGGTATGTTCTAGAGATCAAATCAAACCTTGTTTGACATGGTATGATCAAAGGTGTCATTTATAAAACTTCCATCATATTTTAAGGATTAAAGCTTTAGAGACTACCGCTTTTACACTGAAAAGAGCACCATCGTGATCCGTTGAAATGACACCATATAAGTTATGGTTTGAGATTAAACCCGAATTGTCTTTTCTTAAATTTTGGTATGTTATGCATAAGTGAAATGTTTACAACCAAAGTCGGATAAGCACGTTTTTGTAGGTTATCCCAAAGAATTTGTTGGGTATTCCTCCATAACACCGAGAAAAAAAGAGTTTGTCGCTTAGAACGTTAAGTTTCCTGAGAAGGAATTTTTCACGAAAAGCTAAGTGGGAGGACAATAGAACTTTGATAAGGTTATTGAACCTTAGATAAATGTTATAAGTAGCACAACGCCGAAAGTGTTCCGGTGGTAGCCACAATGCTCATGGCTCCCGTGATTACAAAGGTTGTGATCTTGGAGATTAGAATTCCTATTTGAACCATATGCATCGGGTAACAATCAAATAATGAGATTTGATAAACAAGTTGTTATTGTTTTGACAAAAATGAATCGACTGTATGCACAGAAGTTATGATGGGCCATGACTCCATAGAATGACTAGAAGTCATAAAATCCGTGATAGTTTCCATACACGAGAAATCAAGCTTTTGAACTTGGAAGACCCTCCGAAAATGCATGAAGCCTATCGGTCGTGTTTGGATCTATAAATAAATAGACATGGATGTTTGACATCTATGAAATAATCGACATGTCGGAAAGGAATTTACGACCATGTTCAAGGAGTTGACTATGACAAGATTTGATCTTTCATAGCGATATGTAGTCTTGACAGATTAATCTAGCAACCACTACATATAATTTGGTGTATGTGATGGGTTCGTAGCATGGAAAACAAAAAAAATTTACCGCAAGAACGAACAAAACCCAGATCTAATCTAGATAAAAGCCAAGATCTAATCTATTAGACATGTGCAACGAGACAGATCTGTACTGACCCTTGTAGACCCGAAAGCGTTACGAGATCGGATCTCGTGGTTGAGGTAGTCGATCACTTGCCGATCTCAAGATCGAGTAGACGATCCTTCCGCTGTTCTGGCAGCTTCCGCAATCGGTCACACGTCGGAGTCGGCAGACCTTCCTCTCCTGCTCCAAATGGAAGCAGCGGAGGTAGTAGATCTCTCCACGGAATCCCAGCAGCACGACGGTGTGGTGGTGGTGGTGGAGTAGAGATTTCTGCAGGGCTTCGCCTAAGCCGGAGTAGAGCGAAGGAGGAGGAGAGAGGCGGCGGCTAGGGTTTGTTATGGGAGAGGTCTAGGGGGTGGCGCCCCCTCCCCTCTATTTAAAGGAGGGAGGCGCCATGGGAGGGGGAGTCCTAGTAGGACTCCCCTCCCTCCTTGGCCGGCTGATTGGGAGGGGGGGAGGAATCCTCCTCCCCCACGAATCCATGTCTTGCCCCACAAAGACTCCTTGATCCTTTCTTGGTTTTCAAGCAAACTCCAAGAAATCTTCTAGAACCTTCCAGAACATTCTGAAACCTTCTAGAATCTCCATACAAACACTCCGGAACATTTCCTAACTTAGAAAATGATCCCCAGTATATGAATCTTATTCTCCGGACAATTCCGGATCTCCTTGTGATGTCCCGGATCCAATCCGAGACTCCAAACAACATTCGGTCTCCAACGCACATTCCATATCTACTTAAAACAACTTCGAACCTTAAGTGTGTCACCCTACGGTTCGTGAATATGCAGACATGATGGAGACACATCTCCGATCAATAACCATTAGCGGGATCTGGAGATCCATAACAGCTCCCACATACTCAACGATGACTTTGTGATCGATAGAACCATTAACATACGAAACCAATTCCCTTTGTCACGCGATACTCTACTTATCCGAGGTTTGATCGTCGGTATCTCCATACCTAGTTCTACCTCACATCGATAAGTAATCTTTACTGCTCCATGATATGTCATCCCTTGTGACCTAGTCACATGCTTGCAAGCTAACTAGATGACATTCCACCGAGAGGGCCCAGAGCATATCTATCCGTCATATGGATGGACAAATCCCAATCTTGGTCCATGCGCTTCAACACATACTTTCAGAATACCCAATGACACCTTTATAACCACCCAGTTACGAAGCGGTGTTTGATGTCATCAAAGTATCCATCCGGTGATGGTGATTAACATAACCTCATGGTCGAAGGATTAGGTTACTATGCATTTGAAAGCTTGTAGCAAAACAAACTTAATGACTTGATCTTATGCTATGCTTACTATGGGTGTGTGTCCATCACATCATTCTCCTAATGATATGATCTTGTTATTAACGACATCCAATGTCCATGATCAGGAAACCATGATCATCCATTAATCAACAAGCTAGCTTAACAAGAGGCTTACTAGGGACTCTTTTATGTTTACAAAACACACAAGTATTAATGTTTCCGGTTAATACAATTATAGCATGGGATGTAAACATTTATCATAAACATAAAGATATAATAATAACCACTTTATTATTGCCTCTTGGGCATATCTCCAACAGTCTCCCACTTGCACTAGAGTCAATAATCTAGTTAAAAACTTGTGCATTCAACACCTATGGCTTTCTGGTGTTGTATAGACACTATTGCTAGTGGTAAACATAATCTTCGGATCTGACACTTCCAGGTTCGTGTGTATTTGCATGTCCTTGCGTCTCTACGCATTACTCATTCTCCAATGAGATGGCATTGTATAAATTTGGTCCTTTGGTGAGACCTTTAGTTCCTTGGGATTAAATCATGTTGATACAATTGTCATACAATGTATCTTCATAGTATTATCCCGCTATGAACCACACCTAGTTTGATAACAAACTACTTGACGCAAATGCCCTCATTTGCTGCTACAATAGTAGTCATATACTTAGCCTTTTGTTGTAGTATCTGTCACAATGTTTTATCTTTGGTACTCAACCAAATCCATTATGGAACTTCCTTTCCATTACATTGTGCCACCCATAGTTTAAATTGAGATAAACTTAATTTGTGACAAAACTAGTATCAATTCAACAATTTACAATGAACTATTTGTCACCACTATATAAATAATATATTCTTAGTTCTTCCAAAGATCATAGGAATATCCCTACTATTGTCCAATGATCATCTTATGAGTCATTCTGGTATATGCTCATAACATTTAGAGCATAGGACATATCTGGATGTGTACATCTCAAAGATTGATCAAAATATTCTTGTGATTTCACCAAGTGTCAAAACACTTGAATCTCGTGTCAACACACTTGAATCTTGATTCAGTCCTTTCCGTGCATCAAGAACCTTTCTTGTTGTTTCCATATTGAACTCATTCAACATCTTATCTATGTACATTTGGCAAAACCATATTAGCGCCTCAATCTATCCATATAGACATTGATGCCTAATTCTTGGGTTATGCCTAAGTCTTTCATCGAAATGAAATTCTTAACCTGTGTCAATAAAAGATACATCATTTCTAATCAACAATATGTCTTTCACATAATGTATTATAAATATGTCTTAGCGCTCCCACTTAATTTCTTGCAAAATGCAAACATCTTCATCGTCTCTGATGAAATTAAACCTTTTAACGGTTTCATCACGGTGAAGATTCCAACTCCGCGATGCTCACTTCAACCATTGAAGTTTTGCATACACTTTTAGCATCCTTTGAATTAACAAAACCCTTTGGATTGTGTCATGTACACGTCCTAGGTAACCATTCTATTAGAAGAACTTGTTTTGTTTGTTCAACTACCATAGACCAAAATATATGTAGTGGTTGCTACATTAATCCGTCTGCATTAAATATCGCTATGAAAGATCAAATCTTATCATAGTCAATTCCTTGAACATTGTCGTAAACTCTTTCCGACATGTCGACTATTTCATAGATGTGAAACATCCATGTCTATTTCTTTATAGATCCATATACATCGTAAGGTCTTGCACCTTTCTAGAGGGTCTTTCAAATTCAAAGCTTGATTTCTCGTGTATGGAATTATCACGGATTTTATGGCTTCAAGCCACTTAACGAAGTCAGGGCCCATCATTGATTATTTGCATGTAGTCGGTTCATCATTGTCAAACAACAATGATTTAACTCTCAAATCTTGGCATTTGATTACTTACCCGACCTACTTGGTTCAATAGGAACTTAGATCTCCGTGACCACAACCTTTGAGGCACGTGAGCCATGAGCATTGTTGTCTGCCTCGACACTTACCGATGCTGGCAACTCAGCACATATTAGCCAAGGTTCAACAACCTTGTCAAAGTTATATTGTCCTCCCACTTAACTTTTCACCAAAATTCCTTCTCAAGAAACTCGACATTCTAAGTGACAAACACTTTTGCCTTCGGTGTTATGGAGGAATACCCAATGGTTATTAAAAATAACCTACAAAGACATGCTCATCCGACTTTGGTTGTAAACATTTTACTTATGCCTAGCATACCAAAAATTTAAGAAAGGACAACCTGGGTTTATCCCAAACCATGACTTATAAGGTGTCATTTCAGCGGATCACGATGGAGCTCTTTTCGAGGTAAAAGTGGTAGTCACTAAAGCTTTAATCTTTAAAAATATAATGGCAGTTTTATAAATGACACCTTTGATCTTACCATGTCAAACAAGGTTTCATTACATATCTTGAACACTCCATACTCCTATGGTGTTTTGGGAAATGCAAATCCATGGAACGATTCCTCAAATCTTAGGTGTTTTGCTAAACTTGTAACTCAAACATCTTTATGATCCAATCATAAACTTTTTTATTTTCTTGTTACAATAATTTTCCACTTCATCTTGAAAGTCTTTGAACATTTTCAAATGTTTCATACTTCTTCCTTATTGAGTAGGTATATACATATACTCACTCAAATCTTCGGAGAAAGCATATGAAGTTGAAATCCATCGCCATTTACTACACATAATGGACTATATACATCAATATGTACAAATTCCAATCAGTTAGTCGTCTGCCTCTCTTTGGCCTACTTAACGTAGTTTTAATTATCTCCGTGAAAGTATCACAAGCGTCATTTGATCAAAATCAAAGACTCCAAAAATCCATCAACATGGAGTTTCTTCATGTATCCCTTTCAATATAATTTAAATGGCGATGTCACTTTGCAAGTGATCTTTCAATCATTTGTCTTGCGACATTTTAGCATTAGTTGTATGGTCGTTATTTTTCCAACCAGACTTGTATATCATCCATCTATTATGGAATACGGCAATTATTTGAACAACCTTTTGTCGTCATAATACCTGATCAAAATAACAATTATTGAAACAAATCTTGAAGGTAAGCTTTGATGTTAACGAGCAACACAACACCCCTTTGTTTGTTTTCGATGAACATCATCACATATTCTCTTGCTAGTTACTTAGGCCATTGCAGTTCATGAATTGTGTTGTCCTGTATGACACTTCATACCAACCAATTCGGTATCCAATACCGCAGAACCACATTGTTTAACAACCAAGGAATACAGCCATAACATGTATCTTCTATATACCTAAGTTGGATATCTCCAATCTTTTCTTTTCTACCAAATATTTTATAGATTCTCTTTCAACAATTCCTTTTCTTTTAAAAGAATATATCAACATCAATAGTGGTGTCATTCACATGACACATAGTACAAAGTGTGTATAGTCAAATACTAATACCTTTGGACTTGCACTTTGAAGTGGATCACCTTCATCAAATGTTTGGCATTCTTTCAAAATTCCATTCTTTAGTAATCTTTTAGTGTAGTAAACATTTTACTTACATCTTTTATTCATCCTTATCATGACAACTTTTATGATCAAGCTGCTATAGCTTATAAAGGTGAATTGTGAGTATAATGTTTCTTTTACAAAACCTTTTGGAGGATTAGGACGTCTAGCGTCTCCAACCTTCACAAATTCTCATCAAATGTGAGGACACATACTCTATCATGTTGTAACCAACACATTGTTTTATATATCGCAATACCTTTCACATATGATGGTTTCTGAAACATTGCTTTCAGCTCTTAGATAAACTTGATATTAAAAACAATCTTTTGAGTATCAAGAATCATGGAGGTAAACATGATACATTAGTTACTAACACTGGAATTGTTACTCTTGATTTAATACTGTTTATTAAACTTCACAGAGTAAACGGAGTTTGCTGAAAGTTTGCAACAGGACTTTTAAACTTTAGATTGACACTCAAAACAATACGATACCAGTTCGTAAAGAAAATATCCAGAATTTCTATAGTTCCACTATCTCAACTATAACTAAGCGTAAGGTGGTGAACGGATGCCAATGACTACAACAAACTATGCAAATTCACTTTGATTGTGTTTATGATAAACTGAGTTCGACTAATCCAAATTACAAATCAACTCCCACTCAAACAACATCCCTCGAGTTGTTTTAGTGATTACACGAACCAAATCCACTACACCAAGTCCGATCATCACGTGAGATGATGTAGCTTTAAAGGCGAACAATCAACATGTTCATCATATCATCCATATGACTCATACTTTACCTTTCGGTATTCCGTGTTCCAAGACCATGTCTGTACATGCTAGGCTCGTCAAGGTTAACCTTAGTTTCCGCATGTGAAAATCTGGCTTGCACCCGTTGTATGCACACGTAGAATCTATCACATCCGATCATCACGAGATGCTTCGAAACGACGAGTCTTAGCAACGGTGCCAACTAAGGACGAACACTTTTAGTTCTTGATATTTAGTGAGAGGGATCATCTTATAATTCTACCGCCGCGATCTAAGCAATACAAGATGCATAAAGGATTAACATCACAGGCAATTCATAATTAGTGTAATATGATATGGCCCTTTCTTCTTATTCCTTTGATCTCCATCCCCAAAGCACGGACATGATCTCCATCATCACCAAAGATTATGTCAAGGTCAATACGCCGCTTCATGGTTGTCCATCATCACCAGCAACTATTACAACTACTTGGAATAAAGCTATTACAAGATGAATAGACACGCATGTCTTAATAGAATTAAAGACAACCATTAGTTCTCCGTTGCCATATTACAACAAGGATCATTGCATACATCAAATATAATCACAATCACATGATGGCTATATCACATCACAAAACCCCAAAAACAAGTTAGACGCCTCTAATTTTCTTTGCATGTTTTACGTGGTTTGGGGCTTTCGAATAAGAACGGATCTTACCTACGAAACTGAACCACAACGTTGATACAAGTGCTATCAAGTGCAAAGTGTAGATTTGATCTATACTATGGTGAGAGAGACAGACACCCGCAAAGCCACTTGTGCAAAGCAAGTTACACGTCAAGCGTGGAGCAAGTCTCATGTGTGATGACATGTAAGGTTAGCCCGAGCCGCTTCATCCCACCATACCGCAAGATGCAAAGTACACAAAGCAAAAGACGGCACGAGCACCAATGCCCACAAAACCATTGTGTTCTACTTGTGCAACAGATCTACGCATAGATACGGCTCTGATACCACTGATGGGTTCGTAGCATGGAAAACAAAAAATTTCTACCGCAAGAACGAACAAAACCCAGATCTAATCTAGATAAAAGCCAAGATCTAATCTATTAGACATGTGCAACGAGACAGATCTATACTGACCCTTGTAGACCCGAAAGCGTTACGAGATCGGATCTCGTGGTTGATGTAGTCGATCACTTGCCGATCTCAAGATCGAGTAGACGATCCTTCCCAAGCCGCTGCTCCGCGCCTGCAATGGTCACACGCGGAGTCGGCGCACCTTCCTCTCCTGCTCCAAATGGCAGCAGAGGTAGATCTCTCCACGTAATCCCAGCAGCATGATGGTGTGGTGGTGGTGGTGGTGGAGTAGAGATTGCAGGCTTCGCCTAAGCCGGAGCAGAGCGAAGGAGGAGGAGAGAGGCGGCGGCTAGGGTTTGTTATGGGAGAGGTCTAGGGGGTGGCGCCCCCTCCCCTCTATTTAAAGGAGGGAGGCGCCATGGGAGGGGGAGTCCTAGTAGGACTCCCCTCCCTCCTTGGCCGGCGAATTGGGAGGGGGGAGGAATCCTCCTCCCCCACAAATCTGTGTCTTGCCCCACAAAGACTCCTTGATCCTTTCTTGGTTTTCAAGTAAACTCCAAGAAATCTTCTAGAACCTTCCAGAACATTCCGAAACCTTCTAGAATCTCCATACAAACACTCCAGAACATTTCCTAACTTAGAAAATGATCCCCAATATATGAATCTTATTCTCTGGACAATTCCGGATCTCCTCGTGATGTCCTGGATCCAATCCGAGACTCCGAACAACATTCGGTCTCCAACGCACATTCCATATCTACTTAAAACAACTTCGAACCTTAAGTGTGTCACCCTATGGTTCGTGAATATGCAGACATGATGGAGACACATCTCCGATCAATAACCATTAGCAGGATCTGGAGATCCATAACAGCTCCCACATACTCAACGATGACTTTGTGATCGATAGAACCATTAACATACGAAACCAATTCCCTTTGTCACGCGATACTCTACTTATCTGAGGTTTGATCGTCGGTATCTCCATACCTAGTTCTACCTCACATCGATAAGTACTCTTTACTCGTTCCATGATATGTCATCCCTTGTGACCTAGTCACATGCTTGCAAGCTAACTAGATGGCATTCCACCGAGAGGGCCCAAAGCATATCTATCCGTCATATGGATGGACAAATCCCAATCTTGGTCCATGCGCTTCAACACATACTTTCAGAATACCCAATGACACCTTTATAACCACCTAGTTACGAAGCGGTGTTTGATGTCATCAAAGTATCCATCCGGTGATGGTGATTAACATAACCTCATGGTCGAAGGATTAGGTTACTATGCATTTGAAAGCTTGTAGCAAAACGAACTTAATGACTTGATCTTATGCTATGCTTACTATGGGTGTGTGTCCATCACATCATTCTCCTAATGATATGATCTTGTTATTAACGACATCCAATGTCCATGATCAGGAAACCATGATCATCCATTAATCAACAAGCTAGCTTAACAAGAGGCTTACTAGGGACTCTTTTATGTTTACAAAACACACAAGTATTAATGTTTCCGGTTAATACAATTATAGCATGGGATGTAAACATTTATCATAAACATAAAGATATAATAATAACCACTTTATTATTGTCTCTTGGGCATATCTCCAACAGTATGGTAGTTGAACAAACAAAACAACGTTCTTCTAATAGAATGGTTACCTAGGACGTGTACAAGACACGGTCCGAAGAGTTTTGTTAATACAAGGCATGCTAAAAGGGCATGCAAACTTCAATATTTGAAGTGAGCATGGCGGAGTTGGAATCTTCACCGTGATGAAAAAGTTAAAGGAGTTTAATTTCATCGGAGACGATCAAGATGCTTGCATTTGCAAGAAATTAAGTGGAAGCAATGAGACAAATTTCCAATACATTATGCAGAGTACATATTGTTGATTGGAAATAATGTATCTTTTATTGACACAGGTTAAGAATTTCATTTTGATGAAAGACTTGGGAAAAACCGGAATATTCGGCATCAATGTCTATATGGATAGATTGAGTCACTAATATGGTTGTGCCAGGTGTACATATATGAGATATTGAAAAGGGTTAATTATGGAAACAACAAGAAATGTTCTTGCTGCATGGAAAGGCTTGTATCAAGATTCAAGTGTTTAAACACTTGGTGAGTAAAATCACATAAAGATTTTGATCAATAATACCGTGATATGTACATATCCAGATGTGTCCAATGCTATAAATGTTATGAGCATATACCAGAATGATTCAGAAGATTATTATTGGACGATAGTCAAGATATTCTTATGAGCTTTACAAGAACTAAGAATATATCATGTATAAGTGAAAAATAGTTCATTGTAATATGTTACATTGATACTAGTTTGTCACAAGATACAAATTGAATTTATCTCAATTTAAACTATGGGTGGCACAATATTATGGAAAGGAAATTCCATGATGGATTTGGATGAGTTCCAAAGATAAGACATTGTGACGGATACTACAACAAAAGGCTAAGTATATGACTGCCATAGTAGCAGCAAAGGATGGTATTTGTGTCAAGTAGTTTGTTATCAAACTAGGTGTGGTTCACAGTGGGATAATACTATGAAGATATATTGTACGACAATACTATCGACATGTTTTAACCCAAAAGAACTAAAGGTCTCACCAAAGGACTAAATTTATACAAAGCCATCTCATTAGAGAATGAGTGATGCATAGAGACGCAAAGACATGCAAATATGCATGAACCTGAAAGTGCCAGATCCAAACATTATGTTAACCACTAGCAAACGTGTATCTTCAACACCTAGGTGTTGTATATACAAGTTTACAAACTAGATTATTGACTCTAGTGCAAGTGAGAGACTGAATGGAATATGCCTGAAAGGCAATAATAAAGTGGTTATTATCTTATTCCATGTTTATGATAAATGTTTATTTTGCATGCTATAATTGTATTAATTGGAAACGTTAATACGTGTGTGTTTAATAAACAAAATACAAAGTTCCTAGTAATGCCTCTCATATAAACTAGCTCGTTGATTAACAAGATGATCAAGGTTTCCTGATCATGGACATTGGATGTTGTTAATAACAAGGTCACAACATTGGTGGAATGATGTGATGAACATTCATCCGAAGTATAGCATTACGATCAAAGTCATTATGTTTATATTGCTATAACATCATAAGTATCCTAGTAGAATGTAATGGGATCCACTAAATCCACTTCTAGTTCATTTGTCAAAATCTAGTGTAAATTTTGAGCAAAAAATTGAACTAGATTTTGGCAAATGAACTAGAATTGGGATTTTGGCGGGATCCCACCTGTCACCCTAAATCCTAGTCATTAGACCATGAGATCATGTTAATGTTGGAATTATGCCCTAGAGGCAATAATAAAGATGTTATTATTATAATTCTTGTTCATGATAAAGTTTATATTCCATGCTAGAATTGTATTAAGCGGAAACTTTAATACTTGTGTGGTTTGTGAACAACACCGTGTCCCTAGTACGCCTCTATGGACTAGCTCATTAATCAATGATGGTTAAGGTTTCCTAACCATAGACATGAGTTGTCAATTGATAATGAGATCATATCATTGGGAGAATGATATGGTGGATAGACCCAAACTAAGCGAAGCAATTAGATCGTGTCATCGTGTTCGTCTTTGCGAAGTTTTTCTTATGTCAAATATTGTATTCCTTAGACCATGAGATAATACAACTCCCTGGTATCGGAAGAAAGCTTTGAGGTCATCAAACGTCATCCTATGAGAGGGTGATCATAAAGGTGTCTCTCAGGTGATCGGAAAGTATCTGTTGGGTTGTATGTATCGAGATGGAATTTGTCCCTCCCAAGTCGGAGAGATATACTTCGGGCCCACTCGGTAATCGATATCAACACCGCTTGCAAGCATGTGGTTAAGGAGTTAATCACAAAGTGATATCGGATTACGGAACGAGTAAAGTATTTGTGAACGAGATTGAACTAGGTATGACGATACCGACGATCAAATCTCAGGCAAGTAAAATATCGCGAGACGAAGGGAATATATATATATGGGATTGATTGAATCCTGGCATCATGGTTCATCCGATATGATCATCGATGAATGTGTGGAGTCAATATGGGTTCCTGCACCCGTTGTTGATTATTGATAGAAGATCATGTCCATATTCTCGAACTCAGGTCACACACTTAACGTGTCTCGACTCTAGGATAGATTGGATAATTGGTTTATGAATTTTTGTTCGAGTCTCGGACGGGATCCGGATATCACGAGAGGTTCCGGAATGGTCCGAGAATAAGATTCATATAAGGCGCAGTTTTTGGAGTTCGAATTGTTCCGGACATCGGTATTGTACCGAAGCTTTAGAACCTTCCGGAAGGGGCCAACGTGGTCCCACCTTCCGGAGGGGCATGGGCCTATGAGGGAGTGTCCTGGCTTGGGCCAATAGGGGCACAAGGCCCCATAGGGCCCAGATTCTAGATAAGTTTAAACTCGTTTAAACTAGAGATAGAATTTCTAGATAAGGGATAAGTTTAAATCGCTTAAACTAGAGATAGGGTTTCGGATAAGGGAAAGTTTAAATCGTTTAAACTAGAGATAGACTTGGAGGATGGAGGCTGGCCGCACCTCTATATATAGAGGGCTGGTGCGCCTCCCCAACCTACACACCTTCCTCCAACCCTAGTTGCCTCACGCCTTCCACTCTCCCTCCCGACCGCTTGTAGGCGAAGCCTGCAGCAGAAATTCTCCACCATATACACCACGCCGTCGTTGTAGATCCAATCCATCTATCCACCATACTTGCTGGTCCGAGGAAGGAGGAGACGCCGAGGTGCTGCACGGTGCATCTCACGGAGGCACCGCCACTTGTGGTGCTAGATCGGATCGCGAGGAGGAGAAGCGAGTACGACTACATCACCCACGCTCCGGATTTAACATTCCGTCAGCGAATCTTCAAGGGTATGAAGATCTAATCCAATCTCTCTCGTTGTTTGCATCTCCTAGATTAGATATTGGCTTTCCTCCGCTCGCTCAGAAAATTTTGATTTACTATGCTGCGTAAACCCTTCAAAGGGTATCGAGCTAGATCTATGCGTAGATGTGATTCATGAGTAGAACGCAACATGGTTGTTGCGGGCGCTGATGTTTTCTGCAAGCCTCTTGTTTGTGTTCTTCTTATGACGCGGATAGTGAGATTGAAGCGGTCCAGGCCAACCTTACGCCGACGCCGTCACGAGACCGGCTCAGACTTGACGTGTGGCTTGTACCACACATGCGGCTGGTGGATGTCGGTTCTCTCACTATAGTTGTCATGGGATTAACACCGAGTTTGGCAACCATAATATCACCGCTGTGGCTTTCCGTAGGTAAGAATCGCGTTTAGCATCTACTCCCATAAGCCACGAAACATGCAACAACAAAGTAGAGGCGCCTAACTTGTTTTTGCAGGAGTGTTTTCGTGATATGGTATGGCCCAAGATGTGATGTGTATATTGTATGCGGATCATGTTTTGTAATGTTTCACGACTTGCATGTCGATGAGTACACAATCGGTGAGCCATATGGTTGTCTTTATAATTGTGTATGACCATGAGTTAACTTCTTATACGCTATGTAATAGCTTTACTTTATCACTAAGTAGTTAGCAATAGTTGTAGTTGCTATTCGTGGTGGAGGCAATCATGGTGGAGTGATGGAGATCATGCCGGAACGCACAAGATGGAGATCATTGCGCGAAGATTGGTTATACCATGTCACATAAAGTTATATGCATGTGATGTTTATCCTTTATGTATCTTATTATGCTTAGATCGACGGTAGCATTATAATATGATTCCTCACTTAAAGATCAAGATAAAACTGTGTTCTCCCCAAGTATGCACCGCTGTGAAAGTTTGTCGTGTCCAAGCATCACGTGATGATCGGGTGCTATAGACTCTACCACATACAACGGGTGCAAGCCAGCTTTTGCACACGCTGAAATACTTGGTCTAAGTTGACGAGCCTAGCATGTACGTACATGGCCTCTAACACAAGAACCGAAAGGTTAAGCATGAGTCATATGAATGATATGATCGACAGTTTGTTGTCCACCATTGAAACCACATCTCTTCTCGTGATGATCGGATTAGGTGTGGTGAATTTGGATCGTGTTCACTAAACAACTTGAGGGATGTTGAATTTAGTGGGAGTTCATCTAGTAATTTGATTAAGTTGAACTATTTATCATGAACATAGTCTAAATTGTACTTGCAAATACTGTAGATCACATGGCCAAGTCCAACTTCAACTTCAACGTTTTTGCTGAGAAAGAAAAGCTTAGAAACAATGGGTCTAACTTCACCAACTGGTTCCGCAATCTAAGAATCATTCTCTCATGGACAAAAGGACTATGTCCTTGAGAAAGCGTTAGGTAATCCCTCGCTATTGCCATCAAGTACCGATGAGAAAGTTGTCTATCAGTCGCGCAAAGATGATTATGGTGTGATTAAGAGCACCATGTTGTTTGCTATGGAACCGGAGCTTCAAAATCGTTTTGAAGAGTATCCCGGGCCCTATGAGATTCTCGAGGAGCTAAAAACCATGTTTCAGACTCAGGCCCGTTCTGAGAGATATGAGATCTCTAAGAAATTCTTTAACTACAAGATGGAGGAAGAGAGTTCCGTTAGTGAGCACGCCATTAAGATGATGGGATACACTCAACGCCTTGAGCAACTGGACTGCAAGATTCCAGAGGAGCTCAAGATTGACACTCCTAGCTACAAAAGTTTTGTAGTTGATCACAATCAGATTGGTTCCACTGATATGATCACTGAGCTCTTTGCTAAGATGAAAGTAGCGAAGGTGAACATCAAAAAGAATAATCATGTGTTGATGGTCAACAAGCCCCCCACCTTCAAGAAAGGTAAGGGTGCAAGGAAGCCCTTCAAGAAAGGCGGCAAGCGTGTTGCCCTGCCGAGAAGAAGCTCAAGTCTGGTCCTAAACCGACACCGAGTGCTTCTATTGCAAGGACAAGGGTCACCGAAGCGCAATCGTCCAAGTACTTAGCGCATAAGAAGGCTGGCACCATCAAAGGTATATTTGATATACATGTTATTGATGTTTTCCTTACTAGCCCTCGCTTGTAGTGCACGGGTATTTGATACCGTCATTGCTAATATTTGTAACTCAAACAGAGCTACGGAATAGACGGGCGCTTACGAGGATGAGGTGATGATGCTGCTGGCAACGGATCAAGAGTTGATGTGATGGCCGTCAGCACACTCTCCTTAGTTTTACCTTCGGATTAGTTTTAAACCTTAATAAATGTTATTATGTGCCCTGCTGAGCATGAACATTATTTCTGGATCGTGTTTATTGCAAGACGGTTATTCATTTAAATCGGAGAATAATGGTTGTTCTATTTATATGAGTAACATCTTTTATGGTCATGCACCTCTTGTGAATGGTTTATTTCTTCTAAATCTCGAAAGGGATGAAACACACATCCATAACATTGAGGCTAAGAGATGCAAAGTAGATAGTGATAATACTACTTATTTGTGGTAATCGTCTAGGTCATATTGGTGTAAAGCGCATGAAGAAACTCCATTCGATGGACTTTTGGAGTCTCTTGATTTTGAATCATTTGACACATGCGAACCATGCCTCATGGGCAAGATGATCAAAACCCTGCTCTCCCAGTATGATGGAGCGAGCAACAGACTTGTTGGAAATCATACATACCGATGTATGCGACCGATGAGTGTTTCGACGTGGTAGATATCGCTATTTTCTCACTTTTACCGATGACTTAAGTAGATATGGGTATATCTATTTAATGAAACATAAATCTGAAACGTTTGAAAAGTTCAAAGGATTTCAGAATGAAGTGGAGAACCATCGTAATGTAAAGATTAAGTTTCTACGATCCGATCGTGGGCGAATATTTGAGTTATGATTTTCTCACGATCTCAAAGCAAGTGGAATCGTTTCACAACTCACGCCACCCGAACACCACAATGCAATGGTGTGTCTGACCGGAATCGAACCCTATTAGATATGGTCCGATCGATGATGTCTCTTCTTGATTTGCCGTTATCATTTTGGGGTTATGCATTAGAAACCGCTGCATTCACTTTAAATAGGGCTCCATATAAATCCATTGAGACGACACCGTATGAACTGTGGTTTGGTGCTAAACCTAAGTTGTCGCTTAAAGTTTGGGGATGCTGAAGCTTACGCCAAGAAGTTGATGCCGACAAGCTCGAACCCAAAGCGAGAAATGCGTCTTCATAGGATACCCTAAGGAAACTATTGGGTATACCTTCTATCACAACCGAAGGCAAAGTGTTTGTCGAAGAACGGTTCCTTTCTTGAGAAGGAGTTTCTCTCGAAAGAAGTGAGTGGGAGGAAAGTAGAGCTAGACGAGGTTATTGAACCTTCTCTTGAATTGGAGAGTAGCGCAGCACCTGAAATTGTTCCAAAGGTCACTGCACCAACAATAGAGGAAGCTAATGACAAGGATCATGAAGCTTCGGACGATGCCATCGAACGTCGCAGTCGACAAGGTCGCGCCCCTCCCGAGTGGTACGGCAACCTCTTGACTGTCTTGTTAGTAGAAGACAGTGAACCTACGAACTATGAGGAAGCGATGATGAGCCCAGACTCGAGAAATGGCTAGAAGCCATGAACCAAATTGGGATCCATGAGCGAAAACCAAGTATGGACTTTGGTGGACCTCCTAGCGATCGAAAGGCCGTTGAGTGCAAATGGATCTTCAAGAAGAAAACGGACGCGATGGTAATGTTACCGCCTATAAAGCACGGCTTGTTGCGAAAGGTTTTCGACAAGTTCAAGGTGTTGACTACGATGAGACTTTCTCCCGTGGCGATGTTTAAGTCCATTCGGATTTTATTAGCAATTGCTACGCTTCATGATTATGAAATATGGCAAATGGATGTCAAGATCGCTTTCCTCAATGGCAACATTGATGAAGAGTTGTATATGATGCAACCCAAGGTTTTGTCGATCCTAAGGATGCCGATAAAGTATGCAAACTTCAGCGTTCCATTTATGGATCAAGCAAGCATCTCGGAGTTGGAACCTTCGTTTTGATCAAGTGATCAAGAGCTTTGGATTTGTTCCAAATTGCTACGAAGCTTGCATCTACAAGAAAGTGAATGGGAGCTGTGACGCTTCGGTACTATATGTGGATGACATATTGATTATTGGAAATGACATCAACATGCTTAACGATGTGAAGAGTTATTTGAACAAGTGTTTTCAATGAAAGACCTAGGTGAAGATGCTTATATATTGGGCATCAAAATCTATAGAGATAGACAAAGACGCTGATAGCTTTAAGCCGAGTACATACCTAGACAAAGTTCTGAAAAGGTTCAGAATGGATAAGGCAGGAAAGGTTCAGGCCTATGTTGTCGTAAGATATTGAGCAAGGCTCGAGGTCCACCACGGTAAATGATAGGAAGCTATGAGCAAAGTGCCTTATGCCTCGGCCATAGGTTCCATCATGTATGCCATGTCTTGTGTACTAGACCGATGTGTCCAATGCTCTTAGTTTGACGAGCAGATATCAAAGTGATCCAGAGTGGAACATGGACAGCCGTGAAGAACATCCTAAGGTACCTAAATAGGACTAAAGAAATGTTCTTAGTCTATGGGGTGATGAACAGCTCGTCAGTAAAGGTTACGTCGATGCTAGTTTCGACACCGACAAGGATGATTGTAAATCTCAGGAGTGATACGTGTATATTTTGAATGGAGGAGCTGTGAGTCGAGAAGCTGCAAGCAAAGCGTGATCGCGGGATCTACAAGAGAAGCAGAATACATGGCTCAGCAGCGTCAAGTGAAGGAGTTTGGATCAGAAACTTCATCACTGAGCTTGGCGTGGTTCCAAGTGTATTGGACCCACTGGAGATATTGTGTGACAACACTAGCGCCATAGCACTCGCTAAGGAACCAAGATATCATCCAAAGACCAAGCATATCAACCGCAAGTTTCATATAATCCGAGATTATATAGCGATGGAGATCGAAGATTAGCAAAGTACAGATCTGAATGTCGCAGATCCATTGACTAAACCTCTTCCACGTAAAATATGATCAGCACCTCAAAGGCCATGGGTGTGAGATTGTTGCCAAATGTAAACTAGATTATTGACTCTAGTGCAAGTGGGAGACTGTTGGAATTATGCCCTAGAGGCAATAATAAAGATGTTATTATTATAATTCTTGTTCATGATAAAGTTTATATTCCATGCTAGAATTGTATTAAGCGGAAACTTTAATACTTGTGTGGTTTGTGAACAACACCGTGTCCCTAGTACGCCTCTATGGACTAGCTCATTGATCAATGATGGTTAAGGTTTCCTAACCATAGACATGAGTTGTCAATTGATAATGAGATCATATCATTGGGAGAATGATATGGTGGATAGACCCAAACTAAGCGAAGCAATTAGATCGTGTCATCGTGTTCGTCTTTGCGAAGTTTTTCTTATGTCAAATATTGTATTCCTTAGACCATGAGATAATACAACTCCCTGGTATCGGAAGAAAGCTTTGAGGTCATCAAACGTCATCCTATGAGAGGGTGATCATAAAGGTGTCTCTCAGGTGATCGGAAAGTATCTGTTGGGTTGTATGTATCGAGATGGAATTTGTCCCCAAGTCGGAGAGATATACTTCGGGCCCACTCGGTGATCGATATCAACACCGCTTGCAAGCATGTGGTTAAGGAGTTAATCACAAAGTGATATCGGATTACGGAACGAGTAAAGTACTTGTTGTGAACGAGATTGAACTAGGTATGACGATACCGACGATCGAATCTCGGGCAAGTAAAATATCGCGAGACGAAGGGAATATATATATGGGATTGATTGAATCCTGGCATCGTGGTTCATCCGATATGATCATCGATGAATGTGTGGGAGTCAATATGGGTTCCTAGACCCCGCTGTTGATTATTCATAGAAGATCATGTCTGCATATTCTCGAACCCGCAGGGTCACACACTTAACGTGTCTCGACTCTAGGATAGATTGGATAATTGGTTTATGAATTTTTGTTTGGAGTCTCGGATGGGATCCAGGATATCACGAGAGGTTCCGGAATGGTCCGGAGAATAAGATTCATATAAGGCAGTGCAGTTTTGGAGTTCGAATTGTTAGGATTAATCGGTATTGTCGGAAGCTTCTAGAACCTTCGGAAGGGGCCAACGTGGTCCCACCTTCCGGAGGGGCATGGGCCTATGAGGGAGTGTCCTGGCGCATTGGGCCAGGGCACAAGGCCCCATAGGACCCAGCCGATTCTAGATAAGTTTAAACTCGTTTAAACTAGAGATAGAATTTAGATAAGGATAAGTTTAAATCGTTTAAACTAGAGATAGGGTTTCGGATAAGGAAAGTTTAAATCGTTTAAACTAGAGATAGACTTGGAGGATGGGCAGGCTGGCCGCACCCCTCTATATATAGAGGGCTGGTGCGCCTCCCCAACCTACACACCTTCCTCCAACCCTAGTTCGCGCCTGTGCCTTCCACTCTCCTCCCGACCGCTTGTAGGCGAAGCCCTCAGCAGAAATTCTCCACCATATACACCACGCCGTCAGGTAGATCCAATCCATCTCTCCACCATACTTGCTGGTCCGAGGAAGGAGGAGACGTCGAGGTGCTGCACGTGTGCATCTCACGGAGGCACCGCCACTTGTGGTGCTAGATCGGATTGGATCGCGAGGAGGAGAAGCGAGTACGACTACATCACCCACGTTCCGGATTTAACGCCCGCCAGCGAATCTTCAAGGGTATGAAGATCTAATCCAATCTCTCTCGTTGTTTGCATCTCCTAGATTAGATCTTGGCTTTCCCTCTGTTCGCTCCGTAGAAAATTTTGATTTACTATGCTGCGAAACCCTTCAGTTAATCACTAACACTGGAAGAGTATCTTGATAACATCAAACGTCACACTGTAACAGGGTGACTATAAAGGTGGGTTCAGTGCTATGAAGGTGTTATGTAGAGGCTCATGGATCAAGAGTGGGATTTGTCCATCCCGATGACGGATAGATATACTCTAGGCCCTCTCGGTGATATCACATTGAAATAGCTTGCAAGCAAGTGATGTTATCACTAGAATGTTATATCACGGGAACAAGAAAAGAGTGCATCTCAGTAACAAGATCAAACTAGGTATTTGGATACCGATGACCGAATCTCGGACATGTAATATATGCGAGACAAAGTGATTTAGTTACGATGTTAAAAGGTTCACACGATCACAAGAGTCATCGTTGAATGTGTGGGAGTCAGTACGGATCTCTAGCTCCTGCTGCTGATTATTGATCGGAGAGGGGTCTCGATCATGTCTGCATTATTCGCGAACCGTAGGGTGATACACTTGGAGCAAATATATTTCAGATAAAGATTTAAGAAAGCGTTGGCATCATTTCGATGGAAATCGAAATTGTTTCGGGTGGAATTGCAGAAACTGGTTCTGCATGTGATATTGAAATGTTGCAGGGGGTTTTATGTGAATGTTTGTTAATTAAAGTAATTAACAAAATTCTGAATAAAATAAGTAAAATAGTTTTATTTAATGAGAGCTTGCATTAAATTTGGTGGAAATTTAATGTATGTGAGTGGACATGAGTGGAGGTGTGTGTTTATGTGAGTGGGAGCTCCACCCACATGAATGAGGGAGAGGTGGGGGCACCCACCATGGCCGGCACCATGCCCCCTTGGGCTGCCCCCTCCCCTATATAAGGAGCACCTCCTCCACCTCCACTCTTACACCTCCTCGTGAAGGATCTCTCTCCCCCTCTAGTTATTTCCCATGGTCTCAGATTAGCAAGATACATGTTCCCGGTGGCTTTATCTAGAAAGGAGTGGCTGCTTCCGCTGCTTTGCTAGAGCGAGGGACGGAGGTTGTTGATACGTCCAAAACGTATCTACTTTCCCGATTGTTTCTCCTCTATATTTGTGTGGTTTGGATGCAACTAATGCGAACGGACGTTGTTTTTAGCAGAATTTCCTTGGTGTCTACTTTTTGTGCAGAAAATCAACTATCAGGAAAAATCCCGAAAAATATGCCAAAAATCCTATTTCACCCGAAGACTCCAGGAGCCAGAATATGATACGGAGAAGAGCCCTGGGGTGTCCACACCACCTGCTGGCGCGTGCCAGGCCAGGCCGCGCTAGGGGTGGTGTGGCCCCCCAGGCACCCCCTCGGTCTCCCTCTTCGCCTATAAGGAGCCTTATGACCTAAAAACTTCAGGGGGGTTCGACATTTTTCCAGAAAGAGTTCCGCTCCGCCGCCACCACCAGATTCCACGAAACACCGAAACTCCGTTGCACTGCCGGACGGGAATTGGAGGAGATCATCGCCATCATCATCACCATCGCTTCTCCATCGACCATCCATGTTTCCCCCATCTATGAGTGAGTAATCCCATGCTGTAGGCTATGGGGATGGTAGGGATTGGATGAGATCATTCATGTAATGGCATCAGATAGTTAGGGCATGGTGCCTAGTATCTTCTATTAGTGCTTTATGACTTTGTTGCGACTTGTTGTGCTTAATGCTTGTCACTAGGGCCCGAGTGCCATGATTTCAGATCTGAACTTATTATTGATTCATTATGATAGTATTGTTTTGGGTCTTATCTCAAGTTGTATACACATCGCCGTTGTCCGGAACCTATGGCCCCGGCGATGTAAATTGGGATAACCGGAAGGGAAAGGCTTTTATGTGAGGATCACATGTGTTCACGGAGTGTTAATGCTTTGCTCCGGTGCTCTATTAAAAGGAGCACCTTAATTGCCAGTAGTTCCCTAGAGGCCCCGCTGCAAACGGGCTGGCGGGACAAAAGATGTTGTGCAAGTTCTCATTGCGAGCACGTATGACTATATATGGAACACATGCCTAGGATTGTCTAGTACTTGGATGCTTTATCTTATTTATCTGCAATTGCCCTATGTTCTGATTGCTATGTGAATTGTCTTGTCCATGCAATGCCCGTCCATCCATCCCTATGCCTACCGCACTCGAATCCCAATTTCTTCGCTTTTGTTACTACCTTTTGCTTTACTACCGGTGCTTCACTATTCCTACTACAAAACTGTTACTCGATAAACTGTGAGCAAGATTGTTTCAGTGTGCAGCTGAATTGACAACTCAGTTGTTAAGGCTGATAAATATTCTTTGGCTCCCTTGTGTCGAATCAATAAATTGGGTTTCACTTCCCTCGAAAATACTGCGATACACCCCCTATACTTGTGGGTCATCAAGACTATTTTCTGGCGCCGTTGCCGGGGAGCATAGCTTTATTTATCAAGTTCACTTGGATTCTCTATTGTTCGCTGCTATCCATCCATCATGGGTAAGTCTCGTGATGGCAAGTTTCCTATTTTACCATCCACTACAAGAAGAGGTACGGTTCTGAACACCTCTGCTGCTCTTGATTCACCATCTGTTATAAGTAAGCTCGTTACACCACCACATACACATGCTACACACACTGCTACTACTGCTGAATCTGAAACTTCTGATGCTTATGATGCTGCTTCTACTGTGCTTGATAAGAGTGGTTCATTAGGTCCTTTCCTAGATGCTACGATTGCTAGAACTATAGCTGGAAATACCAAAACTCCTAATGAAGACACTACCACACCTGTTAGCTCACCTGAGTCTAGTGAGAGTTATGATATTGAAGAAGATTATGTTGAGATGACCGATGAGTTTATTAAAGAATGTAAGAACACCCATGATAGGAGCGCTAAGAGTCTCCTTGAGAGGCGTACTATTAGACCCAAATTATATCCTTCGCTAAGTTTGTCGCTTCTCCCATAAACATTATAGATGAAGATTATGATTTATCTCTCGATCTATCTTACATAGCTATTGTCGAGAAAGAACCTTTTTGTGGGACTAAGAATGAAAGTGCGGTAGCACATATGAATGAACTTTCTACCATGAGTGGCTTGTTTTCTGATGATATTAAGATGCGTACTTACTTTGTTGCTAAGATTTTTCCTTTTTCACTAAAAGGAGAAGCTAAAACTTGGTTTAGTAATTTACCTCCTGGATCTATTGATAGCCTTGAGTGCTTGATTAGTACTTTCCTGCAGAAATATTTTCCTCCCAGTGCTAGACATGCTATTTTGCAGGAACTTTTTGATTTTAAACAAGGAGAAAAAGAGGTATTGCCTGAATCTTGGGCGAGGTTTTGTGCTATGATTCATGCATAGGCTGGAAGTCCATTACCTAAGAATGAGCTTCTTGATATATTTTATAATGGACAAACCGAGGAATCTAGGACATACCTAGATAGTTGTGCTGATTGTGTTTTCAGGAATAGGACTCCTAAGGAAGCTGAGGAATTAATGGCTAAAATAAGCAAGAATTATGAAGATTGGACTCCTCCTAAACAAGCTATACCTGAAGTAATTGTACCTGAACTATCTATTCCTGTGCCTATTCCAACATCAAAGAAGAGGGGAGTTATTGAATTAAATGATGAAGTGATGAAGGAAGCTAAGAAATGTCTTAAGGAGAAGGGAATTAATGCTGCAGATGTCAAGAATTTACCTCCTATAGAAGAATTATGTAAGCTTATTCCCTACTCATCCACTATTGAGGTACACTCTCTCCAACACTTTGATGAAGGTGATATCCCTTACTCAAAACCTCCTGATCAATGCTTAGAAGAATTTGATACCTTTATTGTTAAGCAAGATAACTTTAATAAAAGGGTGCAAAATCATCTAATGGAAAACACTAGAGCTATTGTTGAGTTGAAAGATATTGTGGAAACAACCTCTAATGATGTTAAAATGATTGTTAAACACTTTCAAATGGTTCAAACTCAAATAGATCAACTCGTTAAAGTGCAAAATGACTTGCTAGTTAATGCTGCTAAAGAAAAACATGCTTATGAAATTAGAACTAGAAGTGGTCTTTGCTACCAGGATCCTCTATATCCTGAGGGGCATCCCAAAAGAATTGAGCAGGATTCTCAACAAGCTGAAAATAGTGGTTCTACTCGTAAGAAAAGGAAAAAGAAACATAAAACTGTTATAGAACCCTCTGAACCTGCTATAGATCCTAATAGTATATCTATCTCTGATGCTGAAATCGAAAGTGGTAATGAAGAAAATGAAGTTCCTAATGAAGAAAAAGTTGAAGAAGAACCTGGAAATCACACTAAGACTACTAAATACACTAAAGAAGATTTTATTGCTAAGAAACATGGTAGTGAAAGAGAACCTTGGGTCCAAAAACCTATGCCTTTCCTTGATAAGAAACACAAGTCAAAGGAAGATGAACACTATAATAAGTTTTGTGAGTGGATGAAGCCTTTATTCTTGCAAATTACTTTGACTGATGCTATTAAATTGCCTCCTTACTCAAAGTATATGAAGGACATTATCTCGAATAAAAGGAAGATCCCTAATGAAGAAATCTCTACTTTGCGTGCTAATTATTCTTTCAACGGTAAGGTTCCTAAGAAGCTTGGAGACCCAGGGATTCCAACTATCCCTTGCTCTGTTAAGAACAGTTATGTTAGAACTGCTTTGTGTGATTTGGGAGCTGGAGTTAGTGTTATGCCTTTCTCTCTCTATAAGAGGCTTCAGCTTGAAAAATTGATACCAACTGATATATCTTTGCAAATGGCTGATAAGTCTACCACTATTCCTGTGGGTATATGTGAGGATGTACCTGTTCAGGTGGCTCATAATTGCTTGATATTAACTGATTGTGTTGTGCTTGAAATGCCTGAAGATGATAATATGTCTATTATTCTTGGGAGACCTTTTCTTAATACTGCAGGAGCTGTTATTAATTGTAATCAAGGAAAGGTGACCTTCAATGTTAATGACAAGGAACATACTGTCTATTTCCCCAAGACGATTGAAAGGACTTATGGTTTAAATTCAATTGAACATGTTGAAGGCATTCAAGTTGGAGAAATATATTGTCCCATACCAAAAGAAAAATTTGAAACTATTATGATTGGGACCATTGCTATCAAGGTTGAGGTAACATAATCATTAGTGGAGTACAAAGTTTTGTCTCATATGCAATTGTTTTGGTAGCAAGACTTGATCAACCTTGCTAACAAAAGTATTCCATTGAACAAAACATTGTTTTCATTATGATTGTCTCTGTTTAATTCTATCCTTTGCATTTTAGCTTTTGCTTTCGTTTAGTTTTCTTTGTGTTGTTAGTTGCTTGCATGCTAGAACTTCTGTAGTTCTAGCCTTGTTTTGTCTTTGCATCATGTTTCCAAAAAAAGAAAAAAAATCTGTCTGTCAAAAAATCATTCTTCTATTTCTGAAAAAAGCCAAGAAATAAAGTGTCTCGAAAAATTCCAGAAAATTCATATTAAATTTTTACGTGAAAAAAGGGGCAGAGGAGTACCTGGTAGGTACCAGGGAGGCCCACCAGGCAGGCACACCATGTGGTGGCGTGGCCAGCCCTGGGTGGCGCCATGCCCTGCTGTGGGCCACCCCTGGCCCCCCACTACTTCTCTCACCTGCCACTTTCTTCTCTCTCCCGAGTAAGCTCCAGTTCATAGCTCAAAATTGCGTTCTTTCTGTGCTTGCTCTCGATTTCTTCGATCTCCTTGCTCAGCCCATCTTTCTTGCTAAAATTTGGAGCATTTGTTCCCTGGTATGTGACTCCTCTCCTTGTCCAAGTAGATTTGTGTTTAGTGGATTATATGTTGAGTATTTTGCTACTGTAGGTGACTGGTTATGAGGGCTTGTAAGCTTGTTTGATGCTTAGAGATATAGTTTTGATGCATGTTTAGGCCTCTTGCGAGTCCCTATGAGTAGAATCCTTCATTATATTTACTTTGCAATCACTTGTTTAATAGGTGTTTAAATTTCAGAATACCAAGCATGAACAACCACACTTTTGGAGAGATATTTGAGAGTGATGCACCTAGGAGGTCGAGGTCCTCAAGAACGGCCTCTCAAGCTAGGCCTTCATACAATGAAGACCTCATTGCAACACGTATTGGCAGTGAAAGGGATGATGGAGATGCTCACCCATCCTCTTTTCCTTGTTTTACTTTCTTGCAAGCTGCAGGTATTCTTGATGATTTCTTGCTACTAATTGAGAGGGTTGGCTTGACCTCTTATATGCAAGATGAGAGTGCACAGTACGCTATGCTCACCAAAACTTTTGTTGAGAGCTTCTCATTTACTAACACATCCTATCAATCTACCATCTCTTTTAAAATCTATGATATGCCCTTCACCATGCCTTTGGAGAGATTTTGCAGTATTATAGGTGTGCGTATGACAGGGACCGTGAAGAAAATTCAAGGGCGACCCGCTGATTTGTTGGAGCTTTACCGAGGGGTGACCAATGATGATGACCAAGGTATGGCGGAAAGATAAGAAATATCCAACTCCCTGCTCTTAGATACTTTGCATACTATCTTGCCACTAGTGTATTGGGTAGGGAGAACACTAGTAATATCTCCAACTATCACTTAGCTTTCCTTGCTGCTGCGCTCAACAATGATACTCGGTACAATCTTGGCTCGCCGCCTAGCTGCTAGGGGGCCTATCTATGGGGGCATCATTGCCTCGCGTGTAGTCAATGCATTAGGCCTTTCAGTGGATCCCGATGATGTTATGTTAGCACCACAGAGGCTCGACCTTGTTGCCATGAAAACTCATCATTTTGTCACTGCTACCTCTGATTTGAAAAATCTAGTATATAGGATGCTTTTCACTGACGGGGATGAAAGGGAGATCCTTTTGCCACAACCTGCTTTGTTTAGTGTTGACAGGTGACCGTGGTCGCGCTCCAAGGAGGAGGTGGATGAGCAGCTTCGCTTGTTGGGTTTCCACGAGCAGCACCAGGAGGATGCGCCCTCCTATGATTACTCCGCATATTACGGAGGCGATTGCTCGCAGACCAGATGAGGGTACCTCCTCATCGTACCCCGGTGATACTTCATCCTGGCCAGCTTGGGATTGATACCCACTTAGGCCAAAAGCCTAAGCTTGGGGGAAGGTATGCCAACACCGCACTCATCTCCATATCATGTTGCGTCGGTACTTTGTATATTCATGTTTTCGTTCTCTTTTTAGTTTTCGTTCTTCTTTGCTTTTGCTTTCTAAAAACACAAAAAGACCAAAAATATTTTTGTTGTTTCTCTTTGGTTTGCTTCTTCTTTTTGCCTTGGTTTGTTTTCCCTTTTCGCTTTGTTTGAACTATTTGAAAAACCCAAAAAGATTTTGCTTTGCTTGTTTTTCTCTTTTGGTTCTTATTTAAAATTCAAAAACACCAAAAATATTTGTCGTTCTTCTTTGGTTTTTGCAAGTTTGCTACAGGGTTCGGCAGTTCTCAGTGGATTATTGGTTTCATATTATTATTCAAGCCACACAAGTGAAGAGCAATAATGAGGATCAATGACAACTTGAGGCGTGGTAAGAGGCTGGTAACGAACTCTATTTGTTTTCATTTTTGTACATATACTCATCACTGTGGGCGTGCTTAGTCTGTTCATGTAGAGTGTATGTTTTCTTTGGATGCTTAGTAGTTCTTGCTTTCTAGTGATTAGCTCCAGCTCGCTAATAGTTTGTAGCATGTTTCATGAATGTTTGCTTGCATTACTCTATTCATAAATTGGTATGACACCGTGGTATCCTCCTCTGAATGTTTCATTTGATTGACTTGGCACATGCTCATGCATGCACATGACTGTAATAATCAGCTAAGCCTCGATGAATTATTTTGCCTTGAGGATCTTGAATCACTTTCATGCCATGATTAGTCCTACTTTGTTGCAAGCATGATAATGACAGCTATTGCTCTCTCGTTTGTTGCTCCCTTACTATTGCTAGCCTTCACTTCCACTGAGTGTTTTACTCATGTTTCCAACTCCCTAAACCAAATATTTCCAAAGTGTCCACCATACCTACCTATTAGCATCACTTGCTACTCCCGTGCATATTCAATATGCCTTGTTTTCTTCCGAATAAAATGTTTGCTTGTTATGGGAAAATTAGTTAGTAAAGCTCTCACGAACTTGATGGCACACTTTATTTCCTGCACTTAATAAACCTGAACCATTGTGAATTCTCCATGAAAGTTATATGCTTGCAAATTATAGGCTGGGGATTAGCAGAACCGTGCTGTCATGGGGAATGCTTTCAACACTTGTAAATATATACCAAGTTGATACCTTGCTCTTTTGTTTGCGTATGTCGTCGGTGTGAAATAAAAGGGGAGCTTGTAAGTCCATGGAATTATGTATGTGTGTTAGAGAAACGCATGGGCCGCTGGTCTAATCCATGCTGACATGGTGGAAACCTGCAGCGTAACCATAATGATATCTATGAAGCATTCTTCTTATAAAAAAAGAGAGATAGCTATTGAGAAAAAGAAAAAAAAGATTTATGAAAAGAGGAAAGAGAGAAAAAAGCACCATTTTCCCATGGTAAATAAGAAGATTGCTGAGATACTCATTGTCTGCTTGCCTTGTCATTTTGATATGGGGATTCTTCCGTATCATCGGGCAAGGGGTATCCCATTGGCGGTTCTCAATGATATGCACATACTTACGATGACAAGAACTTACCGGTAAATAAAGTTGAGTAGCATGAGGAGCGACCCTCGTACTCAAGGGACTTGGGATTTCCAGTTTATAGTCTGTCAAGCATATAACTCAGATTGGACCTCACTTTCACCTTAACCACATTAAAAGATGCCTATGATAGGGACAATGAGAGCTCAAAGCTAACAAGTACCATACTTTCAGCATTTGGAAGCCTTTCAAATTTCTCAAAACCTTTTTCTTCTACTTGTTGAGTCTCCACATATTCTTTGAGAACCTTCTTGAGAGCATAGTTGTCATTCTTTGTGTTTGTCCCATTACTTGATTATTTGTGTTATGACTTTGATGCTTGTATCTTTGATATCTTTACTTCTAGTCATCACTTGAACTTCAGAGGTGCCTTGGCATTCATAATCAAAGGCAAGCGAGATACCACTCTATCATACCTTTCTATGAGCATTGTAATGTTGCTTATGTTTGTGCTTTGTGCTACTTATTATTCTTGAGTTGGAATCTCTTCATAGCTTGCAATGACTATTAAGTAGACTCAGTTGCATACTCTTTATTATGAATTGTCTAAGTAGTTGATCACATTTTTGAGAATATTTACATCATATGAAGCAAATGTGTTCGTGAAAGTTCTTTTATCGCACTCAGTTTTCAACTGAATTGCTTGAGGACAAGCAATAAGCTAAGCTTGGAGGGAGTTGATACGTCCAAAACATATCTACTTTCCCGAACACTTTTGCTATTGTTTCTCCTCTATACTTGTGTGATTTGGATGCAACTAATGCGAACTGACGCTATTTTCAGCAGAATTGCCCTGGTGTCTACTTTTTGTGAAGAAAATCAACTATCAGGAAAAATCCCGGAAAATATGCCAAAAATCCTATTTCACCCGAAGACTCCAGGAGCCAGAATATGAGACGGAGAAGAGCCCTTGGGTGGCCACACCACCTGCTGGCGCGGGCCAGCCGCGCCAGTGGTGTGGGCCTGTGCACCCCTCGGTCTCTCTCTTCGCCTATAAGGAGCCTTCTGACCTAAAAACTTCGGGGGGTTCAACGTTTTTCCAGAAGGAGTTCCGCTCCGTCGCCACCACCAGATTCCACGAAACAGCACCAGAAACTCCGTTCTGGCACCCTGCCGGGACGGGGAATTGGAGGAGATCATCGCCATCATCATCACCATCACTTCTCCATCGACCATCCATGTTTCCCCCATCTATGAGTGAGTAATCCCCCGCTGTAGGCTATGGGGATGGTAGGGATTGGATGAGATAGTTCATGTATTGGCATCAGATTGTTAGGGCATGGTGCCTAGTATCTTCTATTAGTGCTTTATGACTTTGTTGCGACTTGTTGTGCTTAATGCTTGTCACTAGGGCCCGAGTGCCATGATTTCAGATCTGAACTTATTATTGATTCATTATGATAGTATTGTTTTGGGTCTTATCTGCAAGTTGTATACACACGTCGTTGTCCGGAACCTATGGCCCCGAAGTGACAGAAATTGGGATAACCGGAAGGGAAAGGCTTTGATGTCACATGTGTTCACGGAGTGTTAATGCTTTGCTCTGGTGCTCTATTAAAAGGAGCACCTTAATTGCCAGTAGTTCCCTAGAGGCCCCGCTGCAAACGGGCTGACAGGACAAAAGATGTTGTGCAAGTTCTCATTGCGAGCACGTATGACTATATATAGAACACATGCCTAGGATTGTCTAGTACTTGGATGCTTTATCTTATTTATCTGCAATTGCCCTATGTTCTGATTGCTATGTGAATTGTCTTGTCCATGCAACGCTCGTCCATCCATCCCTATGCCTACCGCACTCGAATCCCAATTGCCATCGCTTTTGTTACTACTCTTTTGCTTTACTACTGCTGGTGCTTTACTATTCCTACTACAAAGCTGTGCTCTTGATAAACTGCTGTGAGCAAGATTGTTTCCAGTGTGCTGAATTGACAACTCAGTTGTTAAGGCTGATAAATATTCTTTGGCTCCCCTTGTGTCGAATCAATAAATTGGGTTTCACTTCCCTCGAAAATACTGCGATACACCCCCTATACTTGTGGGTCATCAGTTGTCGGGGTACCGGACGTGTGTGCGATCACGGATGCACCGCTGCTTTGCGGTGCTGGACTTGGTGGTGCTGGACTTGCTGGAGCTGGATCTGATGGACATTCTGACGCCGGACCTGCTGGACTTGCTGGACTTCATCACGATCTTGAGATCGGCAAGTGTACGACTACATCATCCACGAGTTCCATCTCGTTAACAAAGCTTTGTTGTCTTTGAGGGTAAGTTCTCTATGGATGTATATCCACCTGTTGCTTGTTTCTAATAGATAGATCTTGGCATATCGTTCCCATTGTAGGAATCTTTTTCGTTTTCTATGCTGCGAACCCAACAAGGGCTTGCCATTTTTCTCTATGCATGGGATCATCTCCCTCTATTCTATCTAATGCAATATAATTATATTCCATGCTCACATGAAAGGATACCATCTGTGTGCTTTTGTTCTTGTTTTAAAATTCCACGTGAGTTTGTCTCTATTCGATGTGTGTTTAAATCCTTCCCTCTAAACCAACAAACCCTACATCACATGTGTGTGTAACACATACACATACACATACACTTCCCAATCCTAACTAACCATGCGTGCATGCAATCTCTCTCACACACACACACTCTGTCTACACCCATACATCCCTAAACTGCAACCTCTCTCTATCTTGGCCTAGCTAAGATAGCTACCAACCATCTGGTGTAACTGATTAAAGGCCAGCTAGCTCTTGGTGCACCGATCGATCGACCAGCCCCAGACCCAAACACATGTGCTCCTCTCTGAACCAAACCTTTCCTCTATCTCTGAACCCAGCCGCTGCACCTGATCCTCTTAGCTGCACCCGGCCGCCTCTTTGTTCCAGCCGCACCTGGTGGCCACTGAACGTCCACCACTGTTTTTCTTCATGCTTCATGTGCTAGAGACAGCCGAGCGTCTCGCGCATGCCCTCTCCCTATCCTTTGCTTAAAGTAAAGCAATCAACTAGCAAAAGCAGAGCAACCTCAACCCCATCCTCCCCACCTGCTCCTGTTCCAGATCGAGCAACCTTCCCTCTTCTTCTTCCAAAAGCAAAACTCCTCGCAAGTCTCTCCTCTAGCCGCCGATCCACTGACACCAAGCCAGCCGGTCCATACCTGGGAGAGTCTCCTGGAGTTTTGAAGCCGTGCAGCAGCCCGGACATGGAGGAGAAACGCTAGAACCTCGCCATCTTCCTCTTGAACCTGCAGCAGCATCGTCTCCGTCCTCTGTGATCCCGCCGCCGCCGCCGTCCTCGTCTTGGGTCCCAGCCGTCGTCACCGCTCTCTCCCGGTGAGCCACCATCCTACCTACTCCCCTTTGTCCTGTGTGCATCGCTACGAAGTCAAGAGCACCACGCCGCTAGCCTCGCCTTCCCGCGCACGCCGAACCGCGCGCAGTCAGACAACAGCAACAACACGCGCACCGTCTGCTGCACAACACCTCTGTTCCTCGATGTTCCCTGTGCGCTATAGTCCTCCACCAACCTAACCCCTAACACGGAAGTTGTATCCGGTAGTCCTCTCTCTCCAATGAGCCAAACCATGCTTCAAACCGTTTCCTAGATCGCCCGAAATTGTCTCGCGAAGTCCTCCGAAAGTCGCTGTCAACTGCTTCTCCGATCTGCAGTTTTGAACCTGACGGAACCCCTCTGTTCCCATCAAGATCGTATCCTCCTCAGTCGACCCCAGGTGGTTTTGTTCATGTGCATCCAACCTTCGATGTACTCTCTCTCTCCGCAGAAACAAACGCGACGCAAATCGGAGCCCTGTAGCCTTCAGAATCATGCGACGAAAATCAACCAAGCTAACCAATTTGCGCTGATCAATTCTGTCATGATTCAGTTCATCGGATCGTGATCATGTCATTTTTGTGAAAAGCCCCTTGTCTCTCTTTCTCCCTCAGCCCACAATCCTTCTGTGACCTCGCCATTTGGGCAGCCCATTTCTTATCCACTGTTGATGTGCGGCGGATAGCGACACCAAGGAGAAGACAGCACCCAGGGCCACGTGCCAGTGGTTGTGGCTAAATTCCTTAGAGTATAAAAAGTTTGGTTTTCTTTTTGTTTTTCAGAAAATGATAAAATAAATATTAAAGCATATATCAATATCTCTAATTTGGTAAATGCAAATATAACATATATATATATATATATGTTTTTGAATCAGAAAAATGCCAGGAATTCAAATATGCTATCCAAAATAATTTTTGAGCAATTTTAAATTTCGAAAATATTAAAATGTCAATTAATTATTTTATCTTAAATAAATCATAACTTTAATTCCGTAATTCCAAATTCAACAAATAATGTCTAAATCGATTATCTCGACGAGGTCGTTCTAACTATGTATTCCATGATATCAATTAAAGCTTGAATCATATAAATATTAAGTATACAACAATGTTTATGAGAGCAAAACATGACTAAAAACTTAATAAAATGCTTTGTTCTTGTACCCCACACCTCACCCATGCCATGATACGCTATGCCATGTAAATTGTGCATCATTCCATCATGCCATACTTGTTTGCTTGTTGCATATTATTTATATAATTGTGCAATGTATTTATTTCGGCCCCTTGTGTGTTTGGTTTTTATCCAGATAGACACTGAGCAAGGAGAATAACAGGAGACTCAGGAGTATTACCTGAATCCTTCTTATTCGGCAACAGAACTGCCAGGCAAGCAATTCTCCATGCTTGCATACATATCGTACCAATGCTTCTACCTTACTCTTGCATCATTGAGTCACAATTGCATTAAATTGAATCCCATGTACTGTATAGCCTTCACTTTTAAACCTCACCGAAGCTTGTTCCCTAATCCTATGAGCCATTATTACAGGAGTTATATGAGCCATGCGAGTCGTAGAATTGCATGTGTAGGGTTTATGCGTGTCTTTGGATAACGAGGTACCTAAACAACTTAATATGAGTAGTAATGGGAGAACTAATGAAAGAGGCACCGGTGAGTATTATCTGCTATTTGGTTCTTTAAACTCACTTGTGTGCCGTAGGACCCCGAGTATTTGATTCATGTTCCTTGACTATTCGCACTATCCACATAGGAGAGACCCTATGGATCCCCTTTGCCTGAGCTTGATTTGCACTTTATTTCTCGGGGCCACAATATAGTTTGGGGCTTTATTACTATCCTGTACTTATGCCATGCTTTACTGCTTTATTTACGATTGTGCTTGGAGCATCTGTACTGTTTTGGAATGCGGAGTGTTTTCGCAGTATCGACAAGCCCAGTCACACTTTTGGGTTCCCAGTCATTTACAGCCATTGACACAAATCCTGGGTCCATCTCGGAGCCGGCTAACTTTGTTGTGGGTAGCTTAGTGGGGCGGTCCCCTGAAATAATTTATGAATCCTGTGAGTGCATTGTCGTGAGGCCTCATTGTGTTTTATTTGGTTTTTCCGAGGTTGATCGTGTGTGTGTTGATATTTTTGCACCCCTGCAGGGTAAATCTTTCTGAAAGCCGTGTCCATGGTTATGGACGACTTGGAGCACAGTTTCTCGATCATAGACAAGCATAACTAAAGTACCACCTTTAATTTTACTAAGACATGACTAGTAAATAGTGCAACACTCATAGAATGGTTAATAAAATTGCCAACGGATGGGATGTTCTTCCGTCTTCTCGTCGGTAAGCGAGAAGGAGGGCGAGCGATGTTTATTTATGTTGCTTATATAACTGTTGATATTAATTAACGAGCGTCCGTCCATCTCTGGTTGGACGGATATGTAGCATGTCTCTATAGAACTGCTTAGATATTAGTCTTTGCTGCAATTGCGTCACCCCATGCCGTTTCCTTTAGATGCATTAAGACTTGCTGAGTACCCCTAGGGTCTCACATGATAAATATTTGGTTTAGATGGATAGGTATACTCCTAGGAAGGCTATTGGGTCGAAGAGACCATTGATGGTGGCAACGACTATCAGGTGTAGAGATTCTGGGGATGGAGATCCATGAGATCTGTGGGAAGGATGTGCTTAGTTCTATGGCATCTTATGCCGATTTGCTTCTTATCCATACTCGGATCTTGTATTCCACTTGATACTCTATTGCGTGATGTATGAGGAGATATCCTAAACTATTATATCTATCTAGGATATTTGGATCTTGCTGTATGGCATTGAATATTTATGTTTCTATTGTTTCTAGATGGTATGACTCTGATGTATATTGTAAGTCATAGACATACATACTCATTTGTGTATGTCGTGGTCGCGTTACCTGTCGCTTATGCCACTCGCTCTAGTCCCGATGTTCTGGAAAGTGGATAAGGTGGTCGGCCGGTACCGTGCCCTGCTCCACTTCGACGGGCCTACGCATGGATGGCCTTGAGCCTTCGCGGTAGAATCCCTTATCCACTTTTGGTTCATCCAGACTCATGCTTAGAGCGTAATGTCCAAGGTATTACAGGCTTGCCCCATTATATTGAATCAACTCGGTATTTCTAATGACTTCAATTTACTTTACAATAGGGTTGGCTTGCAAAACTTTGTATTCAATGATGTGCCTACTTATCACCGGTTAACTCTTGTACTCCTAAGTTCTTTGCAAAGCACCGTTAAAGCATGGAATGGAGAGGACATGATTTATTTCTGACTTGTGAACAACAATTATGCTTTGTCACTAGATGAATGGTGCACATGTTTTAATTTTCCAAACAATAATGATAATGACTTATGCGCACCCTTTATTGGCTTAGAGCCTTCCTCAGAATAATATTATAATGGAATGACTTTCACTTCTAGAGTAAGCAAGGGGAAGAATATTCAACATCCTGCAATTCGTTATTTGTTCTATGTTATTGCTAACACTTTGCGGGAACGAAATGAGTTCACGAGACTCAATGAGGAGGACATCTTAGTCCTTGCAAAGACTGCTTTCAACAACAATTTTTCACTCAACTTAGGCACAATTCTTGTGTGCTACCTAGAGCACCAATCCTCCCAAAGCCAAGGACCAGTCACAGGTGGAGGCGTCATCACCGTGCTTGCCATTGCCATAGGCATCAACCTAGGTGAGTTGCAACCAGTGCTAGGTGAGCGACGTGTTGGTTTCTCTACTTTAAAGGCTTGTGGAATGCTCACTAGGAGAGGTGGTGTTTATTACTTGCATATTGCTGGAGCTGGGTATCTCTACCCCGCTCCTATGCCTACTGGTTTTTTCTATATCGAGGAAGGACGTTTGCTATATGACTTGCAGGTTGAGCAACACCAACCCGAGGAGGATATTTAGGATGAGGATGAGGACCAAGAAGAGGACCAAGAAGAGGAGCAGCCACCAACCTGGTTCGCTACATACCAAGACTTCCAAGAACTTGGAGGAACTATGGAGAGAATGCAAAACCTCTCCTTGAACCTCCGAGAAACAACTAGTAATTTATCAACTCAATTTGCGAACTGGAGTTACGAATTTTCCTGCCACCACAATGATTTGAAGGGCTTGCAAAAGCCTAAGCTTGGGAAAGTTTCCTCATTATCTTTATTTGGTGTTCATTTGTTTTTATTTATTTCGAGGTTATGTTTTTAATTCGAGTTTATAAGCACTCGTGTTGGTTTCCCCAACACTTTATCTTTAGTTACTTTATTTGTTTTTGAGATTTTCTAGCCGAACTTTGCCGCCAATTTTCTATTCTTTAATTCCCTCACTTAAAAACAACAAAAATATTTTTCCATTTATCTTTATTTTCCCACTTCCTTCTTTTCTATTCTCCTTGTAGCTTTCACACATTTGCAGGAGAGTGGTCGACTTCGAGTTTCCAAGAAGCAAATCAAAAGGGAAGATAGAAGTGAAACCAAGCATGAGAGGTATGCCTTAAGACTCCCCACTTTTGAAGTTTGAGAAACCCATGCTAGTTAGTAGTAAATGATAAGATGTTATATTGGTGGAGTGAGTTTTTGTATTGTAGTAAAATTTTGTTTTCATGGGTATTTAGTTGAGTATGTTTTGTTCCAGCTCTTGTAGTTAACCAAGTCTTGCCTAAAAATTTGCTAAACAATTGTAATAAGAAAAAGTCTCACAATTGAAGGCTTGGGTGTTGTAGTGTTTAGTCTTGAAGGCTTATTTCTAGAGACACTCAAATCCACAGAAAATAATGATTGACTTGATATCTCTCTTTAAAAGGATTTGTTCGATTGAATTAATGTTTTGTGGTTTTTGTGAGCATGACAAAGTTTGACTTGTGAATCATAAGAATGATATAGCTTTATGTATGTCAAACTTCATGGGATGCTAACAACTCCGCTAGCCTACGGACGATCTTCATGGAGGCAACTCCTAGATTTTGGCTATGAGTTGATTAAACATATGTAGCAGCAATGCTATAATGGGTAAGATTCTTGGCATTCCCGTGTAGATGTGTTCATGATGGAATCACTCCTCTGGCTGTTATGAGTAATCATTGTACAAAAGGAACAAAAACCTTGGTGATGCCACGAGTGTCCATCACAACCCGATAAACTAATTAAAATCTTGGCATACTCTCAGTTACTTAAGAACTGAAATTCTTGGAGGACAATGAATAGAAAAGTAGTGCTTGAAGAGTCTTCATTTATTGATGTGGGAGAATTGAGATACTCTAGTGTATATGTTTTTCATGACAAACTCTCACACTCTCAATTTTACATGATTATACTTTATTGTTCAAAGGCAAGCCTATGAGTTGATTACATGACATGGAATAAGGTTTACTCATTTGAATCATCCATGTTAACAATAATTTTGCTGCACTATACGGATGCATAAAAACCCGTATGATATGCTTGCCGTTACTCTATCTATGCTGAAATTTTTCAGATTTATAAAGTGGGGGCAACTTGAGACTACCAACCATGAGTAAGATCATCATCTCATTATTTCAGTTTAAATGCTGAGTTCCTTTTTGATTTTGGCTTTCTTGCTCGAGGACGATAAAGTTTAAGCTTGGGGAGGTTGATGGCTGTGAAATATAGCCATCTACGTCCACATTTAAACTGGATATTATTTATATTTTTGATGAAATATCTCTCTAAACCCTGCCACTAACGCCTAATGATCAAAGGGGTATGCAATGCTTTCTTTCTATTTTTCTCTGTGTTGATAATGACGATTGATGATAGGAATCACAAAATTAAAGTCAAAGATACGAGATTTCCAACAACCCAAAGAAAACAAGAGTCGTGAAGTGGAGACAAACGCTTTAACGACCAACTATACGGTGGGAATAAAATTCCAGCCTTATAGTTCCGGTCGTATAGTTGCCATCAACACCGCTAGGTCAAACAGAAAAACTTCCGTGAAGGGACCCCTATATAAAGAGGCCTCGGGCGACGAGAAACAGGAGCTCTTTTTGATCACCAGCCGCCCCAGAACTCCATCCACAACACCGAAGAGCCACCGGAGGAATAGACTTAGATCTAATCTCTAAACCCTTCTCCATCACCATAGCCATATTCCACCACTTGTAATAGTAGATCTCATCTTCGATTGGCGACATTGGAACACTATTTGCTATCAATCTCATGATTTCCATTACAATGTTTATGATTGTTGATCTTAGCTCTATGTGTGAGTAATTCTCCTTGGGCTAAGGGCTTCATCCTAGCCATGTAGCTTTTGTGCATGTTATTTATCATAGATGGGATCATGTATTAGTTTGTATGACATGATGATTATTGTATCCTCTCTTGCCTCAATCTAAGGACTTGTCAGGTACCCAAGACCCCGAGGATTGAGCCAGGTATAGGGAGTATGAGTAATGACTAATCTATAGGTTGGAAACCCCAGTGATAGAAGGGGTAGTACGGCTGTATGTGAGGGATTTACTTGAGATTAACGGTGACGTCACTATGCATATCATTAGTTCTATTTCTTCTATGGATGAGACTAGTAGGTTATTGCTATAAGAGGTTGTGGAGGCAATAGCAATTATGGATGCACTACCCACGTATAATTTATCTTGCTTTAAGAATTACATGTACTTTATTATTATCTTTTATTCCCATCAGATGTTTTGCACAACTACGGGTGAAACCGAACGCCCTAGGCCCTCTCTCTCCATCATCGACAACAACAAAAGACAACAAACTATTGGTCTGGTAAAACACAAAAAAATTCTAAAACTCCCAAAGGGCCGTTAAAGTAACTTCACTACGCTTTCTGCTTCCCGAGGATTCGATAAACCTAGGTCTACTAGGGAAAAAGAGCTATACTACATCCGTAATCCGGATCGAAGGTATCAACTACCTCATCGTGCATCTAACTAATATTAACATTGCGATTAATACCCCAACTAGGATTACAATAGCACCGATAGAGTATTGTAGACATCTTTCCTTTTCTAGAGCATATCTTTTTATATTTCTCATCTTCATCCTAGAATCCTTGTCCTTCTTGTGCTCATCGAGGATATTTGCAAATTGAAGTTCCATACGCATTTTTTCTTCACATATTTTCTCCATTGCTTCCTTCATCTTCCAGGTTGCCTCTTGTGCTATCTCTGCATTTTCTTTGGCCTTATTCATTGATTCCTCACTCTTATGTTTAGCCTCGTGTATCTCTACATTTTCTATGGCCTTCCTCATTGCTTCCTCAATCTTCCAGTTTGCCTCGATAGCTAATTCAAGATTCTCCTCTGCCTACCTCTTGTCTTCATCTGATTTCCTCATTGCTTCCATTGTGGACTCTAAATCTTTCAAAACATTCAATTTTCGATCTAGAACAAGTTGATAATCGATACATCCACCCTGTAAACCGCATCCACATGCCCATTCCTAGAAATTTGGCAAAAGAAATCGAACCGGGAAAATCACAATGCCATGGGCATTGCCACAAACTAATCAAATCAGGGAAAGTGTACCTCCTTGGATGACGAGTTGTAGATCTCGACGTCGCCCTCATCGTCCTCACTTGTATTCACCAATGCCATGGGACGATGGCAGATCTGACCTCGGCGGGGCCGATTTGAGATTGCAGGGCGGGAAGGGATCCCAAGGAGAGCGAAATGAGGTCGTTGGGGGACGGGAGATGCGGGGCAGAGTCTTTAAAAGTTGAATTTTGGACGAACGCCAGAATTATTTGGAATTCCGCACATAATCCGTGTATCCTCCCGGGTGGTACGGGCTTTGTTTTCTCTGATTTTGTTCCTATATTGTGTTTTTCCCTGATTTTTCTTGGAACCATATGTAAATTTTGACATGCCTTATTTTGCACATGGAGAGACAGTGGATGTACCACCAGAATCGTAGATCTGAGGCGTTCAACATTGGCCTTGTGGGTTTCTTGGAAGTTGCTGAAGAAGATAGGGGTCGTAGGAATGACCAGTGGGTTAGTTTCCCATGTTTGGACTACAAAAACGAGATACGTTCTAGAGACATTTCTAGGATCCAGGCACACTTGATCACAAGGGGATTTATGATGGAGTACGAATGTTGGAGCAATCACGATGAACAACAAAGTACATTGGGGGATGATGATGAACAAGAAGATGTTGAAATGGATGATGGTGAGACTACCATCGTGTTCACATTGATATAGTCTGGATATGATCAGCACGCATCTAGACACTGATAACACAATTGAACAACAAGAGCTGAGCTAGATCTTGTGGAGATTTGAAAAATACTTCGACAGCAAGGGAGAGAAATAACACGACAAATTTGTGTGCATGCTAAAAGACTCAGAGGTGCCAATGTATACAAATTTTAAGCCAGAGAACACAAAGTTGGTCACTATGCTGGAGTTGTTGTAGATGAAGGAGAAGTTCAAGTGGTTAGACCATAGTGTAAATGTCTTGCTGAATTTTTTTCATGACTTACTTCCAGAGGGAAACAACATGCCCTAGAATTATTATAGAGCTAAGCAGATCGTCTGTCCGTTGAGAATGGAAGTTGAGAAAATAGATGCTTGTGAATATGATTGTATGTTGTTCCGTGGAGATGCTCATAAAAATCTGCGTGAATGCCTGGTGTGCAAAGCTCCTAGATTCAAGCCACAGAAGGATGAGGATATGGATGATGAAAGCGAGGATGATATGGAAATGGAGCTGGGAAAGAAGAAGAAGAAGAAGAAGAAGAAGAAGAGGACATTCCGGTAAAAAAATTGGTACCTGCCCATTGTTCCTTGTTTGAAGCGCTTATTTGCAAACCCTGATACATCTAAACTTATGCGTTGGCATGCTGAGGAGTGGACTAAGGACTCAATGCTGAGACACCCCACCGACTTGCCACAGTGGAGGAACATAGATAGGATTAAGCCTATGGAAGATGATGGTGATACTTTTGGAAAGGATCCTAGGAATGTAAGGTTTGCACTGAGCACCAATGGAATGAACCCGTTCGGCAACATGAGTGCAAACCACAACACCTAGCCCATGAATATATGAATTTACAACCTTCCTCCATGGTTGTGCATGAAGCCAAAGAACATCTTGCTGGCAATACTAATCCAGGGACCAAACCAGCCTAGCGATGACATTGATGTGTACTTCACACCTTTTGTGGAAGATTTGAAACTTCTTTGGATTCAAGGAGTAAAAATATATGATGGTATTCTCAAGCAAGACTTTATCCTTAGGTGCATGCTGTTCATTAACTTTAATGATTATTTGGCCTTAGGGAACTCGTCTAGGTAGATTGTCAAAGGGCCCAATGGGGGTGTCAAGTGCTTAGACAAGACAGCATCTCGGTATTTGCATAATTGTAGGAAAATGGTGTACATGTGACATCGTAGGTTTCTGGGAAGGAAACATAAATATTGCAGTATGAGTGACAAGTTTGATAATACAGTTGAGAAAGATGTGGCTCCTCCAGATTTAACCGGCACCAAGATCTATGCAATGGTTCAACACCTGAATGTCGTGCTTAGTAAAGGGAAAAGGGTGAAGTAAAAAGACATCAAATGCAAGGGAAAAGGAAAAGAAACAATTACAGATGAAGATCTTCCCAATCAAAAGGAAAATACCATCTAGAAGAAGAGATCGATATTTTGGGACCTGCCTTACTAGAAGGATCTCGACATGCGGCATTCCATCTATGTGATGAACGTAGAGAAGAATGTGTGCGATAGCTTAATGGGGACGTTTCTAAACATGAAGGACAAAATTAAAGATAGTGTCAATGCACGACTTGAAGCTAGAAACTCAGAGGCCAGTTGGAAGAACCTATACACGACTTGAAGGAACTAGTAGAAGATGTATGTACCAAAGCAGTGGCAAAAAAGGTTTGTGAATCTCTATATGGCATGACATTTCCAGTGGGCTAGGCCGCCTGCATGAGAAAAATTGTTTCGACGATATAAAACTAACTAACAAGCATGATGTCTCATGATTGCCATATTATGATGACAAAGACGCTCCCTATTGCAATCCGGGGAGTATTGAAACCACATGTTCGACAAGCCCTAACGAAGTTATGTAAGTTTTTCCACACAATTTATTAGAAGGTGATATATCCTAAAGATTTGGATAACCTACAAAAAGATGTGGTGGAGACACTATGCCAGTTGGAAATGATATTCCATTCGTCGTTCTTCAATATCATGGTACATCTCATCGTCCACATTGTGCAAGATATAAGAATGTGTGGTCCCATCTATCTGAGAAGCATGTACCCATTAGAACGATACATGGGCATTCTTAAGCACTACGTGAGGAACCGAGCATGTCCAGAGGGGAGCATCATCGAGGGATATGTAACCGAAGAGGTCGTTGAGTTCTTCCTTGATTACATGAAGAGTCTTGAGCAGATAGGTGAGCCCCGTTCAATCCATTCTAGAAAGCTTCGTGGTGTCAAAACGGTCGAAAAGAGGAGGATCAATCCAACTATAGATGATTATGGTAAGGCATATTTCCATGTGCTAAAACACTTCGATATTGTCACTCCATTCATGGATGAACACAAATGCATTTTACAAGAATTGAATCCGATGAAAAAAATCAATTGACAAACTCCACGAGAATGAGTTCAACAGCTGGTTCAAAGAGCGACTACGAAAAGTCCATACTGATGATCTCGTTCTTACATGTCTAGCGAGAGGACCAATATGGAAACGCAGGTAGTTTTAAGGGTACAAAATCAATGGGTACACATTTGCTATGAAAGCAAAATATGCAACAATGAAGACACAAAACAACGGTGTTAGCTTATATGCATACGAACAAACCAAGGTAAAACGTCTTTACTACGGGTACATAGAAGATATTTGGAGCTAGATTATGTGGATTTCCAAATTGCATTGTTTCGTTGTCGCTAGGTTCCTAAGTCTTATGTGAGACCAAATGACATGGGTTATACTACAGTGAACCTCGGACGTTTGATTATCAGCAACGAGTCATTCATACTAGCTCAACAAGTTCATCAAGTCTTATACATTTTCCACCCAAAGAATAAGAATAAACACATGTTTATGGACTCAAAAGGAGTATCGTTGGTATGACGATGTGATCTCCAAGGAAGAATACAACAAGGAGACAACCGACACTTCAAGGTTGGTCACTCAGGGAGGCAAAGACGAAGACAGAGACGGAGTTCATCCGAAATGACAATGTAATAAATGTATTTCGCAGATAAATTCTATGGATTTCTATGAACTTGTATGGATTATTGTGTATTTGATACGATCATCATGACTTGTGTATTTCTATTAAATAAGGTTAAACTGGACAACTAAGGTGAAACTAAAAACACCAACTCAGATGATATTTTCCTTAAAAAACAACATCCGAAGTGTCTGGATAAAACCAGATTACCCGGAAAATGTAATCCGAAGTGTATGGGAATAAAACTGGAGTACCTAAAAAATGTAATCCGGAGGGTCTAGCAACTAAACATAGTCACACACATAAAGTTTGATACATAAATAAGGTTATATGAAATCACCATGGCCACTGGCATCACTATCATCATTAGTGGATGCTGCTGCAGGCGATGACTCTTCTCCATCTTCTCCACCATCTTCTCCATCCTATCCATCATCATCTCCACCATCTCCCCATCTTCTCCATCTTCTCTAGAAGTAGTGGCAGATGTATTTCCCACCGTTCTAATGTGCAGATGGACCTCCGCTTTATCCTTGTCGGCATCAGTGAACAAACCAAGTTTGACCTTGATTTCTATTAGCATCTTGGTCTTTGCCTCAATTCAGAGGTGATCCAGGTGATGTTGCGCGCTATCTTCTCTAGCCATGTCAAAGACCTTGTTCACAGCTTTAAGTAGCAATATGTGACTCTCTGTGTTTTCATAGAGGACAGACCCAGGAATTTCCAATGAACCTCACGGGCACAAGCTAGAGAGGGATGACATGTTACCTTTCAGGGGCTTCACTTCAGCTGGTTTGTGAAAAGAAGGGGGTTGAAGAACATGGTTTGTTCATCAACGTGATATTTCCTGGTGACATGGTTAATGAAAGCCTAGATGAACAGAGCACACATGAGCGAATTTTGGAGATCAACCATTTTATTCCTTATCTCGTGATACAAGAGATCCATCATATCAATCTTGATCGTAGTTGGTTTTTGCTTTGCTATGTGCCAAAGGAGTTTCTTCAAATAACCCCATATGTGAGACGAGTCTCCCGACTTTGGAAAAAAGGTCAAACATAAAAGTGCTTGTAATGTATGTGAAAGGGCATGTATGCCCCATGTGTGGTTTTGGTAATTAATGACAATCCCTATGGACTAATGTGCAAATTGAGTTTCACTTGTAGGTTTGTCCATTGGCATCGCTTGGACCATGTGTTGGTTTCAAGGATGAAAAATAAGAAGCATTGTCCAAGGGCTTTGTGCCTTTTGGAATCAAGTAGAAGAAGAAGAAGATCAAGTATGTCTTGAAGAAGAAGAAGAAGATGGAGTTCCTCATGTCTATCTTCAAGACATCATCAAGAATTGAAGTGCAAGCTCAAGATGCGTCCTCTCTAGAAGATCTCATGCTTAGAGCTTGCCATCCTCGGCGCTCATGGAGTGATGAATACAAGGTCAAAGAAGTGGTTTCCCCATGGAGTATGGGGAGCCATTCACAAGTCTTCATCAAGCAAGAGCAAGCAAGTGCAATCAAGAAAGGTGTTCCATCTTGAAGGTGTCAAGATCGTCTACATCAAGCTCAAGTGGGATGCTCAAGGCAAAGGTATGATCTTGATAGGGTTTCTACTTTACCGGTCTCTTGTAGTGTTGGGAGACCGGGTTTAGGATAGATAGTCGTACTATCAAGAGGGACTCTCGAGTGGGTGACTCGTTCGTATCTTTCGGAGGGAGCTCAAACCTTTGCATACATAGCATCATCTTTCTTGGTTGTTGTTTGGTTCTTGTCCATGTGAGGATCTAGAGCTTGTGGTTATCTTCATAACAAGTTCTAGTTCATCAAAAACGGATTTCCCTTGCATATCTTATTGCAGTTTTGATCTTGTGGGTTTTCCGGGTCCACACCTTGGGAGGTATCTCACATATATATTCATGGTATTTTCTCCCTTGGTGATATCCAATATTTCACCATTTGTTTGATTCTACTCTTTATTATCTTTTCAACAAAATTGGTTTCATCCCAATTGGAGTTTCCAAGCTCAACTTCTTGCATTTTGGGTTTTGGAGGTTTTACCGGTTCATCGCTTCTGAGAGGTTCTACCTTTCTCCATTTTATTTTTATCCTCCCTTGTTGTACTATGATGTTTATTTGCATAATCTTGTAGAGCTTTTTGTTCTCTTCAAAACGAGCCCAAGATCATCAAAATCGGAGTCCGGAGTCAAAAGTTATTGAAGTTTTCGTGCAATGTTGTCCAACGTTTTTGCTTGAGCGGTAGTACCGGCCCAAGTTCCGCCCGAAGTTCCGGTAAATCTCGTTTTTGTTCAGTAACTTGTGTTTCTATTTACCGGTAGTTCCGGTGGGGCGCGAATCTGGCCCAAACGGGCAGATTTTTCTTGCCCTATTTAAGGGCCCCCTCTTCCCCAAAGTTTCCCCAACTTTGGAGGTCATTTTTGCTAGCTCTTCCACTCTCTCTCCTCCATTGTTGACCTTCAAAAGCTTGCCCTCTTCCCTTCTCCCTCCCATGATTCTTGCATCTTTTTGAGGGATTTGAGAGAGGAGATCTAGATCTACAAGCCCCACCATACCAAATCCCTTCTTTGTGAAGGAATCTTTGGGATCTAGATCTTGGAGAGTTTTGTGTTCTCCTCTTGTGTTCTTCCTCCCTTATTCCCCCAATAGCTTTTGTAACTTTGGTGGAATTTGATAGTGAAGGACTTGCCTCTTGCATTTGGTGCATAGGTTTGAGTTCTCCTCGGAGATTCGGTGAGTTCAATCCCTTGGGATTGTTTCTCTTGGGTTCTTGGAACCCTAGACGGTTGTGTGGTTGGATTGTTGACCTTTTGTGGTCTTGTAGCCTTTTGTGGCCTTGTTGCCTTTTGTGGCATTGTAGCCTTTGTGGCATTGTTCTTGGGGATCCAATTGAGTTGTGGAGGTTCCCCAAGCTTGTTGGCCTTTTGTGGCATTATGGAGCCTTTGTGGCGTTTCTTGGGAGCCCTCCAATTGAGTTGTGGAGATTGCCCCAAGCCTTGTACGGGTTCGGTGACCGCCCTCAAGTGTCCCATAGTGGAACGTGAGTAGGCCTTTGTGGCGAGCTCACGGGAGAATAGGGTGAGCCTGTTGTGGCGTCGGTAGGTTGCGTGCCTTCGCATCTTGGGGTGAGGCCTTGTGTGGCGTTGGGTGAGCATCGAGCCACCACACCTCGAGGTGAGCCATTTGTGGCGTTCTAAGTATATTGCGCCCCCGCACCTCTCCAACGGAGACGTAGCTTCTTTGGAAGTGAAGTTCGGGAAACAAATCATCGTCTCCGCGTCCATCGGTTATCTCTCAACCGAGCCCTTTACTTATGCAATTTACATTGTGATAGCCTTCGTGCTTGAAGTACTATATCTTGCTATCACCTTGTTGCTTGTCTTGCTTAGCATAGGTTGTTGGTGCACTTAGTGAAACTAGTGGATATAGGTTTTGGCTTGATAAATTAAACGTTAAGTTTTATCCCGCATTTATTAGATCCTAAACCGTAATAATTTTAAAACGCCTATTTACCCCCCCCCCCTCTAGGCGACGTCCATTTCCCTTTCAATTGGTATCAGAGCGAGGTCTCTCGCTTCTTAGGCTTCACCGCCTCGAGAGTAAGGATGTCTCCTAGGGGTTTAGTGCACTCTCACACATTTACTTTGATGGCACAAATTATGATGTTTGGCGTATTCCCATGCTTAGTCATTTCCGGGTCATTGACCCAAATATTGAGTGAATTCTAGATATGGGCTTGTCTCCTCCTAAGGATCCCCAAAATCTATCTTTGGAGGAGGAGACAAACTCTTATCTCGAAGCTCAAGCTTCTAATGTGCTTGTTAATGTTGTGAGCTTTGTAGTTCTTTCCTCAATCATGCCTTTTCGAAATGCTCATGATATTTGGACCAAGCTTCAAGCAAAATATGATGTGTCCAAGCTTAATGAGGATGATTGTGTTCCCTCCACCTCCGGCCATGATGAGTTCTCATCTTCCTCCACTTCACCTACATGTGAGTTGTCACAAGGTAATGACATGGTGAGTGGTGATAGAACTTGCAATGTGGATAGTGAGCTTGTCATTGATGATTCTTCATCTCTGTCTCATTGCAATGTTGTATCTTTGGGCATGAACACTTGTAGGACTATATGTGTTTTGCATCCTAGTGGTGATTGCCCTTGCATATCATGTAGAAATGGATTGAATATATCTCATGATGATATGCTTGCTTTTCCTTGTTACCATGATAAATGTGATTCTATTTCCTCTAGTACTTGTGTTGCTAACCATGTAGAGGAAATCTAAGAATGTGTGGGCCAAGGCAAGGTTGCTATTGGAGCTTCATGTGTTCCCCCATCATCACCTTCTCCCAACATTCACTTATGCCTCATGGCTAAGGAATCAAAGGTAACTTCTCCTTTGGACCCCAATGCACCTCATGATGATGTGAATGTTGACTTAGATGTAGAAGATGATGATGTTGCTTCTTTAAAAGAGAAGGGGGAGCTAGTCCTTCGTGCTCTTCACAATGATAAAAATGCTTGCTCCACTTCCATTGAAATATTGAACTTTGCCATTGAAAGTAAGCAACTAATTTATGAGCATGAGGACACAATTGAAAAAATGAGTAGTCTTGAGCATGAGTATGCTAATGACATTCCAAACCTAAATGAAGCTCTAGAAGAGGAACAAACCACCAAGGAATCTCTTGAGGAGACCTTTGCTCTAGAGCTATCTAGAGTGAAGAAATCTCATGATAGAGAATTTGAGGTGGCAAGTGCCCTCCAAATTAAGAATGATGAGCTTGAAGTTGCTTATGCCAAACTCCTTGAGGATTTTGAGCACCTCAACAATGGCTCTAGGGTCATCAAGGGGGAGATCATCAAACTCACTGAGTCACATGAGCAACTTAAAGCCTCATACACTAAAGAGCTTTCCAAGTTGCCCTCACCTCTTACTACTATTGATGATGCTTGTGCTACTAACTCTATATCTTGTGAAGCATCTATTGTGAAGGAGAATGTTGAGCTACGTGCTCAACTTGCTTTTCTAACTAGCAACTATGGGAAATTGGAAGAGAGTCATGCTAAGCTCTCAAGCTCGCATGAGGACCTTCTAGTTTCCCATGGTAGTCTAAAGTTGGCTCATGAGGCTATTTTGTCAAAGGTAACATCGAGTATGCCTCATGCGGACATTAGCACTACATCTACTCCTAGTATCATATTCCCATGTGCTAGTCCTTGTAATTCATCCACTCATGCTATTGCTATATCTTGTGATGAATTGCATCCCTTGCCTTGTTGCTCTAACAACGTAGCATCTACTTCCTCTAGTATTGTTGTTGATACCAACCATGTAGAGGAAAACAAGAAGCTCAAGGCCCAAGTCACTTCTTTGAAGAATGACTTGAAGAAGTGTCATGAAGGGAAGACCACTCTCAAGAACATCTTGAGTGTGCAAAGATCCCCAAATGACAAGAGTGGGCTTGGATACAACTCCAACATCAAGAACAAGCCCACCAACATGTTGAAGCACAAGGGCAACAAGAAGAATGGCCAAGGTCAAGTGAAGAATCCGGCCAACATTGTGTGTTTCAAGTGCAAGGAAGAAGGACATCATGTGAGATGTTATCCATTGAAGAAGAAGCAACAAGGGAAGCGGCCTCAAGCTCCACCTCAAGCTAGAAGCGGGCCTGCTCCCAAGACTCAAGCTCTTCCTCATGGGGTGGCATCTTCCAAGAAGAAAGATGGCAAGAGAAGAACTTGCTACATATGCCGCGAGAAGGGGCACCTCTCTTCCTCATGCACCATGGGTAACTCCTCATCCAATCTTATCTTGATATATGATGCATATTCTCTTGGTAAGGATGAGGTGGGCAATGTGTTTGCCAAATATGTTGGTGCCCAAAGTGGTGTCAAGAAAAGAACCATTTGGGTGGCCAAGCCTATTGTGACTAACTTCTTAGGACCCAACTTGGTTGGGGACCAACAAGCTAAAACTTGATCAATAGGTGTTGTTGGAGGGCATTGGAGGCTTGGCTACATTATGAAGAATTGAGGGTTCTTCATCATTTATTTTTGTCAAGTCAAGCCAATTGGATTATCTTGCCTCTATCTCATATCCAATGTTCCTCCTTGGGGTAACATGTGCTCAACTCCTTTACATTGAAAGTTACTTGCTCCCTTGTGCATATGTTGGTTTTGTACCATTATATGTGTTTGTATATGTTGTGCTTCCCTCATACCTATATTGTGTTGTCTAGTATATTTGTGTATGTTGGTTGGCACATCATGTATTTGTGTTCTTATGTTTGAGCCTTTGTTGAATTTATTTGGTATCTTTCTTGGCTCTTGGGAGCGATTAATGGACTATTCTATTTTGGGGGAGTGTTATGCTTGGGCATTCCACAATCCTAAAATATGTGTACATGAGGAATACCACTTAGTGTTGACATTACATGTTTATCTTGTCTCTATGTGGTATGCCATTCTCATGTAGAATTAAAATTCCATAATGTCCATTAATCATCTCCTTTTTTGATCTTTTTCTTCTTGTCGAGATTTCTTGGTTTATCACATTATGGGGGAGTCATATGCTTTGTGCATATTACAAGCCTAGAAAATGTGGACATTTGAGGTAGTGTCACTTAGAATTGATATTGATATTTATCTAGCTCCTAAGTGGCCCATTTAGCTCAAACAACTTCCAATTCCTTTGGATTTCTTTTATTGCTCATTCTTTTGGATCTTGTTTATGAGAGCTTTCTTGATATGTGTTTTCCTCATATTTGGACCTCCATATCCTACATGGAAACTATGTGCTTCAAGTTACACTAATCTTTAATGATTGTGTGACTATTTGGAGCTATCAAGAATCTCTCTCGAAGCATCAAGCTTAATTGTTATATCTTGTTACATGCTTCTTTGTGTGAATATGATCATGATTCCCTTGCAAACTACCTCGGGAAAACTTTCCCCATAATTCTTGTCCTTGGACAAGTGACACTCCATATATGGTAGGATTTATTGATCATGTTCACTTTGGCCTTTGTTTTTCTTTGTCCTATCTTTGGCCAAGAATGTGTTTTCTTTTACTCCCATGTCTTCCTTGCCTCTTGTGGATCTTTTTAGTTTATTTGTATTCTCTTGTGTTTTATTTAATGTAGCTAGTAGTGATGATCTATTTTGTGTGCATTTTGCATTTAAAAGAAAAATTAAATATAATGCACCTCTCCTATATTATCTAGAACACTCCTTTTATGCTTCTTGTGTTGATCCATATCATGTTTTTCGTGCTTGGAAGTTTGATCTTTTCTTTTGGTACTTTGTGCCATCATGAAAAGTGTAGAGAGTTTGGTTTGTGTGTTGGAACCTTGCTCTTTTGGGAGTTGGCTTTGTCTCATTCTTTGTTACTTCTTTTGATCTTTTAGAATGAGATAAATCCTTGAGCATTGTGTGTTTTGTGCATCTTTTGCTCTTTGGCTTTTGCCTTGTTCATTTTTTGAATTGTGGTCCTTTCTTGTGTTGATTTGGCTCTTTGATACAATTTGGACACCTTTTGTCGTGTCACACTCTTGTGCGCGACTTCCTTGTTTACTTGGTGTTTTTGTTCAAATTGTATCACTTTTTTTGGTTCTTGAGAGTCTTGTGCATGCATATTTACTACATGTTTATATCTTGGCATGCTTTCTTTCTTGATCCAATATATAGGGGATTCTCCACCAAATCATATCGGCTAAGATGTGCATGAAATTCAATTTCATATCAGTATGCACATATTTATGTGGAGGGTCTCCTATATATTGTAGTTTCACTAACTACTTTGGACCCAATTTGTTTGGGAACATAGTGTACTTAATTGTGTTTTAGGTACATTGGAGATATATTGGATGCTTGTCTCATCCATTAGGAAGAAGTGGTGCCTACATGTCAATTGGAGGCAAGCTAGGATGGTCAACGAATTCATATCCTCTACATCCTACCATTTATATCTCGGTAACAAGTATCTCTCTCATGCATACATATCTTACTTCCAACCTTTTGTAGGTTGCATGTTGGCATGAGTTTGTGTTTTTGCATATGGTGTGTTTCTTTTGTTGGTTTTAGGAGTGCTCTCTATTGCAAATGTGAGTTTGTTGAGATGAGTGCATATAATGGGGACTATACAAAATCATGACCATGATCCACTTATCCCAAATATGTCAATCTAGCAATTATATTGCCTATCCTTTCCTCAATTTTCTCTCATGTGCAATAGTGAGTATTTTGCATCGTCGATTTCTGTTTGTGATACTTGTTACTTTTGTCCATATATTCCAACTATTCCCTACTTCCCTTGGTAATTGCTGTAATGTATGTTTAGTGTCCGTGTTTGAAGCTCATTGATGTACAATAAGATATATTTGAGCCTTTGGCCATGATTTCAAGCAAAGATCCTATTTGTACATTATATGACTTTCTTTTGTTGCTCATGTGCTTTTTGTGTATCTATTTTGTGTGTGCATGTTTCTTTGTGCGCATATGTCTTTGTGATATTTTCCACCTAGAAACTTATACACACAAGAGAAGATAAATCTTTGGTTGTTTGTGTTTTCCTTGGAGACCACCCTTTATTTCTTTTTGACCCTTCAGTGGCTTCCAAATTTATTTTCCTATGAGTGCTTGTCCCATTTGTTTGCATCTTCGGGCACTCAATAATTTGATCTCTCTTGCCGGGTATTATTAAATGAGTTTGTAGGAGTGAGGATTCCATGATTATGCACTTTGTTTCCAAATGCAATCATCATAATTGGTGCATAATTCTTGGGGAGCTTCTCTAATTCATTTAATGATGCTCATTTGCCTTCGTTCTCATCTTTTGTGTCTTAGATGTTTATGGGGAGTGAGCATTCCATATTTGTGCAAGATATATTCAAATAGTTGATTCTATCTTGTGCACAAAGATTGGGGAGCTTCCCTATTTCATTTAAACACTCATTTGCTAGTATCATAATATCTTGTGTCTTTCTCTTGGTATCAATTGTTGTTGTCAATTGGTATTTTTGGGTCTTTTGGGTTGCTCGCTTCATTTGTTGAAGCTAGTTTCTCTTTATTTTCTTTTTGCAATCTTTGGGTCCTCAATATAGTTTTACTTCCTCCCAAGGATTCATCATTGGATATATGCATGTGCACACCTTTGGAGGAATTCTCACTATATTGGCCGTCTAGAACTTTTCACCCATTTTGGCAATCGATGCCAATGGGGGGAGAAGTTTTAGAGGGTTTAAGGGAAGTTGGTTTATGCTTTTGAGTTGGTTCTTAAGCATTAGCCTTGCATGCTCTTGCATGTTTGTTGTTGCTTTGCATGTTTAATATATAGAGGAAACTCAACCACCGATTATGGTTGGCAATCTATGCAATGAAATTCAAGTTCATCACACATGCATAGATTGTGGGGGAGTTTGCTCTATATATTGTGATTGTACCAACATCACATACTTGTGTAGTATTTTATGTTGGGGCAACCATTTTGTTCGATTAATTCCATATTTAAACCCTCTCTAGGGGATTGTCATCAATTACCAAAATGGGGGAGATTGAAAGGGCATGTATGCCCCATGTGTGGTTTTGGTAATTAATGACAATCCCTATGGCCTAATGTGCAAATTGAGTTTCACTTGTAGGTTTGTCCATTGGCATCGCTTGGACCATGTGTTTGTTTCAAGGATGAAAAAGAAGAAGCATTGTCCAAGGGCTTTGTGCCTTTTGGAATCAAGTAGAAGAAGAAGAAGATCAAGTACGTCTTGAAGAAGAAGAAGATGGAGTTCCTCATGTCTATCTTCAAGACATCATCAAGAATTGAAGTGCAAGCTCAAGATGCGTCCTCTCTAGAAGATCTCATGCTTGGAGCTTGACATCCTCGGCGCTCATGGAGTGATGAATACAAGGTCAAAGAAGTGGTTTCCCCATGGAGTATGGGGGAGCCATTCACAAGTCTTCATCAAGCAAGAGCAAGCAAGTGCAATCAAGAAAGGTGTTCCATCTTTAAGGTGTCAAGATCATCTATATCAAGCTCAAGTGGGATGCTCAAGGCAAAGGTATGATCTTGATAGGGTTTCTACTTTACCGGTCTCTTGTAGTGTTGGGAGACCGGGTTTAGGATAGATAGTCGTACTATCAAGAGGGACTCTCGAGTGGGTGACTCGTTCGTATCTTTCGGAGGGATCTCAAACCTTTGCATACATAGCATCATCTTTCTTGGTTCTTGTCCATGTGAGGATCTAGAGCTTGTTGTTATCTTCATAACAAGCTCTAGTTCATCAAAAACGGATTTCCCTTGCATATCTTATTGCATTTTTGATCTTGCGGGTTTTCCGGCTCCACACCTTGGGAGGTATCTCACATATATATTCATGGTATTTTCTCCCTTGGTGATATCCAATATTTCACCGTTTGTTGGATTCTACTCTTTATTATCTTTCCAACAAAATTGGTTTCATCCCAATTGGAGTTTCCAAGCTCAACTTCTTGCATTTTGGGTTTTGGAGGTTTTACCGGTTCATCGCTTCTGAGAGGTTCTACCTTTCTCCATTTTATTTTTATCCTCCCTTGTTGGACTATGATGTTTATTTGCATAATATTGTAGAGCTTTTTGTTCTCTTCAAAACGAGCCTAAGATCATCAAAATCGGAGTCCGGAGTCAAAAGTTATTGAAGTTTCCGTGCAATGTTGTCCAACGTTTTTGCTTGAGAGGTAGTACCGGCCCAAGTTCCGCCCGAAGTTCCGGTAAATCTCGTTTTTGTTCAGTAACTTGTGTTTCTATTTACCGGTAGTTCCGGTGGAGCACCGGTAGTTCCGGTGGGGCGCGAATCTGGCCCAAACGGGCAGATTTTTCTTGCCCTATTTAAGGGCCTCCTCTTCCCCAAAGTTTCCCCAACTTTGGAGGTCATTTTTGCTAGCTCTTACACTCTCTCTCCTCCATTGTTGACCTTCAAAAGCTTGCCCTCTTCCCTTCTCCCTCCCATGATTTTGCATCTTTTTGAGGGATTTGAGAGAGGAGATCTAGATCTACAAGCCCCACCATACCAAATCCCTTCTTCGTGAAGGAATCCTTGGGATCTAGATTTTGGAGAGTTTTGTGTTCTCCTCTTGTGTTCTTCCTCCCTTATTCCCCAATAGCTTTTATAGCTTTGGTAGAATTTGAGAGTGAAAGACTTGCCTCTTGCATTTGGTGCATAGGTTTGAGTTCTCCTCGGAGATTCGGTGAGTTCAATCCCTTGGGATTGTTTCTCTTGGGTTCTTGGAACCCTAGACGGTTGTGTGGTTGGATTGTTGACCTTTTGTGGTCTTGTAGCCTTTTGTGGCCTTGTTGCCTTTTGTGGCTTTGTAGCCTTTGTGGCATTGTTCTTGGGACTCCAATTGAGCTGTGGAGGTTCCCCAAGCTTGTTGGCCTTTTGTGGCATTGTGGAGCCTTTGTGGCGTTTCTTGGGAGCCCTCCAATTGAGTTGTGGAGATTGCCCCAAGCCTTGTACGGGTTCGGTGACCGCCCTCAAGTGTCCCATAGTGGAACGTGAGTAGGCCTTTGTGGCGAGCTCACGGGAGAATAGGGTGAGCCTGTTGTGGCGTTGGTAGGTTGCGTGCCTTCGCATCTCGGGGTGAGGCCTTGTGTGGCGTTGGGTGAGCATCGAGCCACCACACCTCGAGGTGAGCCATTTGTGGCGTTCGAAGTACATTGCGCCCCCGCACCTCTCCAACGGAGACGTAGCTTCTTTGGAAGTAAACTTAGGTAAACAAATCATTGTCTCCGCGTCCATCGGTTATCTCTCAACCGAGCCCTTTACTTATGCAATTTACATTGTGATAGCCTTCATGCTTGAAGTATTATACCTTGCTATCACCTTGTTGCTTGTCTTGCTTAGCATAGGTTGTTGGTGCACTTAGTGAAACTAGTGGATATAGGTTTTGGCTTGATAAATTAAACGTTAAGTTTTATTCCGCATTTATTAGAGCCTACACCGTAATAATTTTAAAACGCCTGTTCACCCCCCCCCCCCTCTAGGCGACGTCCATTTCCCTTTCAGTATGAAACACAGGAAGGAGGTGCTTGATATTCCCATAAATAACATCGGTTGGTCATGGATCATAGCACATACAAAGATCAGCAGGTATTTTTGGATCATCATCATGGAGCCAGATGAAATTGGGATTGTCCTTTTCAGCCATTGTGATTCCAAGATGTTTAGCAAAATCAGCAAGTGATTCTCTACATCTAGATGTGTTCGTCTTCCAATAGAAGTACTTATTATTAGGATCACTATCGTCAATATACAGGGTAGCATAGAACTGCATAACAAAGTGTTGCTGGTAGTAATGTGAGAACTCCATGATCTCCTTTAGGCCATATGCCTCACAAAGGCTGACTATGGGGCCAAAAGTCTCCTCCTTCTTACTGATGTAAGTGAAATTGATTGCTTTCTAAGGAGCAATCTTATCTTTCATTCGCATAAACACATCTTCATAGATGCTCATCCGAGAAAAGCTATGGAAGTACTAATCCCTCATATTTGGATCCCAGTCATGTTTATAAGGATTTTTATCCCACTGAAGAACTTCATACTCTCTCTTTGACATCTGCATCACTGGTTTAAAACCATACACTAATTTGGGTACTTCAGCTTCTTCAGCATCATTGGATATTGTGCCTTCTTTGGCCATTTTGGCCTTCTTTGGCTTCTTTGCCACTGGTTTCTTTCCCTTTTCCTTTGATGTGCCACCAGATGCCTTCTTGGCTGGCTATGATGAACTTCCTTTTTCCCTATTACTTCTTCTAGAGGCCCTCTTAGTAGGCAATTCGTCTTCATCCCCATGATCTCTTTCCCTCTTCCTTTCCCTCAAATCCTCTCATCCAATAGAGATGTCTAACAGAGCGTCTGAATCTGCCACAGAGAGATAAGTTACAAATTTCAAGAAAATGATAGAAATTGTTCACTGAAGCCTAGAGCATCTAATCTATGTTCAGTAATGGATGACGAGTGCGACATCTTAGAAAAATGCTACTATGATTCACACAAAATGGAAGACGCAATTACCGGAATCGCTCACCATTTCCGGAGGTCTATGCCGACGGCCACCGTGGTGGGGGGTCAGAGTAGATTGAAGGCTTTCGTCGTGTGGTAGCCTGTGGCGGAGACTTTGGTGGGATGCGGTGGTGTGGGCTTATGCCACTCCGGGGGCGGGGTCCTAGGGAAAAGAGGTGGCGTCTTAAACAAAAAGTCAATATCTCCGAACACATCTAGACCACCCACATATGCACACACATCCCTTTTGTCATGTCGCCGCTTAGTAGAGGCGTGTCAACATTACCTATTTATCCCAAGGTTAATACCTAAAATACTAGTGAATGCAACAAACCTTGAATTTTTTCCAACTTCTATGTAATTGTTTATCATTTTCCTCATAAAAAGGGTTAGAAATGGGTAAATAATTATTATACAGTACATTGTTGTCATATTACTCGTTCCTACTGCTGGATGGATTCATGTACACAATCCCAATGGAAACAAACAGTCCAATTTTTAGAAACTTGGTTTTCAGTTCTCTGAAGCGTGAGAGTTGCCGATCTAAATAAATTGAACTTCACAGGAGATACTCCACTATGTGAAGCAAGTTACATTTATGATGTTTGTATCGACTTGTCCTATTTATCCCTATGACACATGCTAAAAATATGAGGCCATGCACAATTTCTTCAATGTTTTACAAGGTTAAGGCATTTATTATTATTATTTTATATGAGAACTCGATATCCGTAATTTTGGCCATATCCGGACCACCCTCATAGCCACACACATCCCTTTTATCATATCCCCTACTAGGAGAGGCGTGTCAACATTACCTGTTTATTCCATGGTTAGATACATGAAATACTAGTGAATGCAACAAAGCTTGAATTTTTTACAACTTCTGTGTATTTTTATCATTATCCTCATAAAAGGCTTATAAATGGGTAAATAATTATTATGCAGTACATTCTTTTCATATTACTCGTTTTTACTGCTGGATGGATTCATGTACACAATCCCAACGGAAACAAACAGTCAAATTTTTAGAAACTTGGTTTTCGGTGCTTCGAAACTTGAGAGTTGTCGATCTAAATCAATTGAACTTCACAGGAGATACTCCACTATGTGTAGCAAAATTACATTTACGATGTCCGTATCAACTTTTCCTATTTATCCCTATGACACATGCTAAAAGTATGAGGCCATGCAAAATTTCTTCAATGTTTTACAAGGTTAAGGCATTTATTATTATTTTTATATGAGAAGTCGATATCCGGAATTCCGGCCATATCCGGACCACCCGCATAGGCACACACATCCCTTTTATCATAATGCTGATTAGGAGAGGCGTGTTAACATTACCTGTTTATACCAAGGTTAGATACCTGAAATACTAGTGAATGCAACAAAGCTTGAATTTTTTACAACTTCTATGTATCTATACGTCCCAAGGTTAGAAAACCCCAAATATCCGGAATGTATGTGCCGTATTGGATGGTCCGTAAATTTCGTTTTCACGGTCAAATTTGTGATGCGCGCGATTCTTTAGCAATGTTTCCCCAAATCATTTCAAATTTTGTGTCTTTCCCCAGTATCGCCGCCGCTAGCTCCCAATCCCTCTCTCCGCTCCCACCGCCAACTCCCACCCCTTCTCTAGGCTATCCCTCCCCCTCCGCTCCCAATCCCTGCACTACCGCCGCCGTTCTCCCACCGACGCTGCCCTGTCCCGCTGAACATGCCCTCCAAGGCCACGAAGAAGAAGAATGGTGTGCCCGGGAATGCACGACGTAACACCCTACTACACCATGTCATTAGGGGCATAGATGGGACGGTGCCGCACACTGAGACCTGCGTGGATGAGGCGGTGCCTCCTACCACCACCGTGAGGGCACGGTGCCTCCCACCACCAGCACTGGCGTGGACAGGGTGGTGCCTCCTACCACGAGCACCGGCTTGGACGGGATAGTGCCTCCCACTAGCACCGTCGGGGATGGGACAGTGCCTCCCACCACCACCGGCATGGATGGGGCGGTGCCTTACACCACCACCACCACCTTCGGGGATGGGACGCTGCCTCCCACCAAGGCCACTACAAATGGGACTGTGCCCCCACCAACACAGAGGGCAACGGTACCACCACGACAATGCCGTCAAGCTCCTCCAGCCCCAGGTTATTTTAGTTGGTGAATTTCTTGTTAGGCATTTCAGGGATTTTTTATTTAATTTAGTGATTGTATATGTTCGAATTCATAATAACTGGAGGCATATTAGTTATTTATGTTATAGGCATTTCCTTATTATCGAAGTTGTTCGAATTTACTCATGAATATATATGCTACAAGAGTGGAACTACCTCGCTGTCGGTTACATCTAGACAAATAACAAAGAGTGTTAAGCAGAAGTATACTGGCCCTGGCCAGAGGAAATCACAACACCCTGACCCAGAGACTAAGTACGATGTGCTAGATATCGATTTGCCAGTGTAATTCCCATCGAGCCAGAGGGTGTTAAAACAAAGTTCGCAAACATTTGTGGGATCATTACCCGGGAAAGAGTTTATATCACTCTGCCTAGCTAGAATCATTTAGACGAAAATGAGCTATATGGTATCAGGGATGAGATACCCGGCTACTTCAACCTCCTAATTAGTGCTAGGCTCATTCCTCATGTTGATCGGCATGTCATGTAGTCTTCTTGCAAGGCATGGAACGCTTGGAAGAACAACTCGTGGCAGAGTTCGTTAGAAAAGACGACACCCCAAGAAGTCCCTTTGAACTATACCTACAAATCACATTAGGTAAATGGACTAAGTTTGTTCATATGAAGACCACCTATCGGGGCCCTGGCTACCGGGGTGCCATGTCCCAATGGTTAGCAGTCCCCAATTCCTCGAAGCGGCGTGCCTTTGAGAGGCTATAATACCTTTAGAGGAAAGCACCATCGAGGTGGCGCTCTCTTGAGGGGGACTCTTCCCCCCCGAAGGCGGCACCGTAGAACCCAACTTCGGGTGCCCTAGAGCACACTCCGGGGCTTATTGGTAACTCCACCAGGCAGCTAGCAGGCGGGGTAAGTCCCGACAAGGGGCATAGTCGCCCTACGCCATAGTTTGCCTCGGTAAAGGGAGGTCTGGTCCACCCCCCCCTTTTCACCATTTGAAGGACAGACGACATCAGCGTGATAGGCGCACCACCTTGCCAATTTGGTGCAAGAGAGATAGCGGGCAGCGCCGGATAAGGACGAACGATGAAAATGAAGGCTACTTTACCAGCGGATGGAGAAGTGCCCGTCATCCAAGACTCGGTCCACCAAAAAGCAGCCTTGTAGACTAGGACCTCGGGGAACGACACTATGGTGACCCTTCCCACCCATGGACTGGGGGAAGAAGCCGGACGACGCCCTATATAAGGATCCCTTCTCCTACCTTGAAGGGATCGATCCTTATGATCTAAAACCCTAGATGTTCATCCTCCATTGTACCCTCGCGAAGCACGTGAGCAATACAACCAAGCAGGAGTAGGGGATTTACCTCCTCATGAGGGTCCCGAACCTGGGTAAAAAACCCGTGTCACCTCTATGTCGTGTGCTTGCTCCGCCGTCTCCACCGTCACCGAGTTCCTTCGGAACCATGTGTTCAACCTCCTCATGAACCCAGGGATTGTTGGACCCTAGTTCCTTTGCGGGACGAATCTCTGACATTTGGTTCACGAGGTAGGGGGCCGAGGCACGCTTTCGAGACCTCCATTGACCTGGATGACATGTCGGCTAGCAAAGAGACCCGTGCTAAGCGAGCCCTCCGCCGCGTGGTGAGCAATACCTAGATGGAGCCAACCCCGTGGTGCGGCGCCTCCGAGCAGGTCCCATGGATGGAGGATGAAGGGGGCTCCTCCTACCGCCTGTCGCGGGAGCCCCTCTCTTCCTCCCACATCGTCATGTCACTCTCACGCATGGCATCGTCGCCGGCCACCTCGAGCCCCTCGCACCGGAGGCCGCCAGGCGCATGGTGCGTGAGCTCCTGGATCACCCACTGGCTGAGCAGGGCAAGGAGAGATGGTGCAACCGGATAACCTAATTCCTTGATGTCGCCACCCTCTCCCCTGAAGGCTCGGGGGCTCGAGCCGGGGACGGGACACCAGGGGCTGGGGGCACACTCCCGCCTCGTCGTGAAGGTGTCCCCAAGCCCGACAACGCCACTCCACCACTCGCAAACAGCTGCCAGGTCATCTTGCCCCACGCAGCCACGGCGCAGCCGCGCATGTGCGAGGACCGTCTTGCCGAGGAGATCGTGACCGCGGGGCAAAAAAACCACGCGGCCCTTGGCAAGGAGGTCCAAGCCAATGGCTGCCTCGACCTCACCAAAAGTCTCCATCGCGTGGTGTGGCCCCACAAGTTCTGCCCGGAGACGCTGACGTGCTACGACGGAACGACCAACGCATGTGAGTTCCTCTAGCTTTACACCATGGGCGTCGAGGCTGTGGGAAGAGACGACGAGTGAGCGAGGTGCTTAGGTGAAGCCCTGCTCAAGATATTCTCCACCACCATCACCACCATCTCGTAGTGTTGGAGGAGTTCCCGGGGATCCACTATTTCCACTGCCCGGCTGGAGCAAGGGTTCAGGAGTCGTCATCACACCGTACGTGTGACCTATTATGGAGGTGCTGACACTTGTGACGTTGATTGTCTGTGCTTCCTTGAGGATGGTCGTGTATTGATGGGGATACGCCGAATGGGGTATGCCCAACGGGACATTTCGACTGGGCCAAGGGCCTTGCGAGTGGGCTTGCAGGACGATGACTAGAATGCGACTGAGAATGAGCCTAGCGACTGGAAGCTGGAGGCCCAGAAGTATAGCTGAAGCCCAGTCGAATTAGGTTAAATCTTCTGAATCCTTGTTTGGTTCGGTTGTATATCTGTAAACCCTAGTGAGGTACCCCTAGATAAACCTCCCTAAGGTTCCCTTTGTACTCACGTTCCATCATACACCCCTACAAGCGACTCGTTGTCTGGCCGCCGAGCTCGCCACCCCTATAACTCGCTCGCTACCAATACAATCTAGCATGAGTAGGTCTTTACCCTCCTAGGGGCCGAACCTGGATAAACTCATGTGTCTCCGCCCCTATCTTGCTCCGCCGATGGGCACCAGCTCTTTCCCTCAATCCTATAAATCGCTACCCCTGGTAGCGACTGCCGTGGTCATTCCCACGATAGTGGCGCCCACCGTGGGGCATGGCCGGTCCGGCTTGAGTTCTGTGGTGAGACCGTACACACCAATCGATCGGCCGATCGCCGCCGACCGCATGATTGCTAGCGGCGGGAGCCTGCAGATCCTGCCCAGTAGCTACATCCTGGTGTCGCACCCGATCACACACAACACGGTCATGCCGATCGGCACCATCAAGCTGTTCGTCGGCTTCACCAACGCAATTGACCCGGCAGGAACAGTGATCATCGGCAGGTCGCCACCATGCCACAATCTGCTCTCTGAGGACTAGATCTACTCCTTCAGCCGCCTCACCACCAAGTACGACTTGGCCGCCAGCAGCGCAGCCGGGACTGATGCCGCTGCGGACTCGGTCGCCGGATCTATCACCGCCGCATCACGGGAGGACTCCATCACGTGGGTCTCCAACCCTGAGGAGTTCGAGGACCCCTCCATGCTCGGGATCTTCAACTCCAAGTCTAGATCGGAGTCCCCTGAGGACTTCCGTGCCAAATCCAATCACTTCAACGCGATCTACATGGCGGGCAGCACGAGCCCCGCCAGATCCATTCTCCACACCGATTCTACCGACCGCAACGGTGACAGAGGTGGAGGAAGACTGGCTGTGAGTGGAGGAGCCATCGCGCAGGGAGCTGGCCGAGCGCGAGAAATTCCGCCTCGAGCGGGAAACGACGCAGGAGTTGTCGCTCTACCATCAACGCTGCATCAGGACCCGCCTGAACCCTAACGTCTAGGGCCATGTCCTGAACTTCAACGACAAGGGTGACCCCGCCCGCATGGCTGAGCGTGAGTACTGCGAGAACACGCCGCCTGGCGGCAGCAGCCGCCTACCACCTGGCGCACCAGCGACTAGAGCCCCACCACCACCCATTGGTCACGTGCCCCCGCTAAACCAGTCGCGAACCATCATCTCGTTGTAGGCCCGCACGCCAACGGGCTCCTACTTTACTCCACTCCAATGGACAACATCATCGCGGCAGATGCCGCAGTCGCCAACCTCGACATCCAAGGAGAGGGCGCGTTGTAGATCCAGTATGCCAAGTCCCTACTCGCCAGGGCCGTCGAGCAGCAAGCAGCGGGAGTCGACCCACGGGGGCGGATGTACTCCCGCTCATCGGGAAGCAGGGCGGCCTCATGCGGCCGTCCAACCATCACCAACACCCTCAACTACCCACCACCCGAGCCCCTGCCACACCAACCATGGGCCGGCAACCCCGCGCTCTCCACTAACAAGCCGCGACCTGCAAACAACATGTTCTCCACCAACAACCAACCCATCGATGCAAGGACACACATCGTCAATAACCAGGCCTGGCGGGCGCGCCAGCCCAATGACTTGAGGCACACCCTCACCAACCGCGGCGACCCTGAAACAAGGGGATCGCTCAGTCGAGTCGGCCCCTAGTGCTTCGCACCAATGATCCGAGGCGAGAAGTACCCCGCCAACTTCAAGGCTCGCAAGGAGATTGAAAAATACGATCCAACGTACGACCCAGCAGTGTGGCTGGACATGTACCTGATGGCCATGGGAATCATCGGCCACACCGACCTGCTCGCCGCTCGCTACCTTCCCTTGATGATGGAGGGGGCGACCAAGCAATGAATCAACACACTCCCCGCGGACAGCATCGACTCATGGGAGGAGATGGGCGACGCCTTCGCCAGGCACTTCGAGGGCTCCTACACCTGTGCCAACACCATCGAGGACCTGGAGCAATGCATCAAGGGGCATCACGAGTCGACTCGCCACCGGATCCAGAGGTGGTAGGAACTATGGATCAATGCCTCCGACATCCACCTGGACACGGCGATCCACTGCTTCAAAAACGCGTGCTGTTATGAGCCTTTGATCGCTAATATCAAGAGGGTCTACCAGACGCTCGACAACATCCCCGACCTCCTCGAGATATCCAAGCGATACGCGGAGGAGGACCCCAACCAGGACTCTGACGATGAGTTGGGGGGAAGATGCCGCACCAGCGGCCACGACAATGGGCGACAGCGTGACATGCGCTATAGAACACTCGCCTTACCAGCAAACTAAGCGGTGAAGGGCGAGTCAACTTCATCGCCAATGCTGTCTACAGGAAACGCAACCCAAAAAGCTTCCGCCGCGATAGAGGAAACTACCGTGACAACGCAAATTACCATGTGAGCAATGTGGCGAGGCTGAAATTCGACCCTGCCACCTTACTCAACCAGCCCTATGTCTACCATAGCAAGGAGGGGAAACCTGCCACCAACACCACCATAGACTGCCATTCTCTAAAGGAGATCGAAAAGGCAAGGCGAGCAAGGGAGGACCCCAACAACAACCCACCAAGGGACAACGACAATGTCGGCGAGTTTGGCAACACTGTTGGCTCACTACACACCTTCACGGGGCTCGACACGAAACACGGGAAAAAGGTGCTCGCCCGTGCAGTCACCGTCAATGCGGTGACCCAAGTCGACATCCCCCACTTCCTCAACTGGTCCGAGCAAAGCATCACCTAGAGTCGCCAAGATCACACGCCCAGGATCGAATATCCGGGGCGAGTCGCCCTGGTGGTCAGGCCCAAAGTGGCTGATTACTAGCTGCCCAAGACGCTGATGGACGATGGAAGCTCCATCAACATCATGTACCTGGACACATTTAAAAGGCTACACCTCCCAGAGTCGGCAATCGAGTCGATGACCACCACCTTCCACGGCATTGTCCCCGGTCGAAAGGCGTACCTGATTGGCAAGGTGATGCTGCCAGTCACCTTCGGTAATCTAGCAAACTACCACACCGAGCGGATCGTCTTTGAGCTGTGCGAACTTCCATAGCCCCTACCACTCCGTCCTGGGACACAGGCGTTCGCCAAATTCATGGCGGTCCCGCACTATGCCTACAACATGATGAACCTCCCGGGGCCAAGCAGCATCATCACCGTCCACGGCGACCCTGACATGGCCGTGGAGTGCGAGGACAGAGGCGCCGAGCTCGCCGATGCCGTCATCGCCGTGGAGATAAACGACGCGGACGAGCTTGCAAAATATGCAAGCAACATTGACAAGGACGACCCAACCATCCTAAAGAATCCAACTGTCGCAAGCTCCATCTTCGAGGCGACCACGCACACTCGCACCGTCGAGCTTGTCCCAGGCGACTCCAGCCAGAAGGTCACCATCGGGACGAACATGAGTCCCACATAGGAAAGCGCGCTCATTGGGTTCCTACATGAGAACCGTGACATCTTTGCATGGAAACCATCCGACATGCCTGGTGTACCGAGGGAACTCACTGAGCACAAACTTAATGACGACCCTAAAGTGCGACCAGTGAAGCAGCCACTATAGCCCTTCAATGAAGAGCGCCACCGAGCAATCACCAAACAAGTACAACGTCTACTCGCTGCAAGATTCATTCGGCCCATCAAGTACTCCAAGTGGATGGCAAACCTAGTCCTAGTTCTCAAAAAGAACAACACCTAGAGAATGTGTATCGACTACACCAGCCTCAACAATACCGCCTCAAGGAGGAGTTCGCTCATCACAAGATCAATCGATCATCAACTCGACCGTGGGATCGGAGTCGTTGTGCTTCCTCGACGCATACTCTGGTTATAACCGGATCAAAATGGCGGTCGAGGATGAGGAGAAGACGGTGTTCATCACGCCATTCGGCGCCTTCTGCTACACCGCCATGATGTTCGGCCTCAAGAACGCTAGCGTGACCTATCAATGGTGCATGCAGGAGTGCCTTGCGAGTCAAATTGGCCACAACATCCACGTCTAAATCGACGGCGTGGTGGTAAAGTGCACCCGCCAGAATGACCTGCTCGCCGACCTAGCCGAAACCTTCGCGAATCTGCAGAGGTACAAGATCAAGCTCAATCCAGGGTAGTGCACCTTCGGCGTGCCCACCGGACGGGTCCTAGGATACGTAGTCTCCAAACGATGCATCAAAGCTAACCCCCAAGATCGACACCATTGTGAGACTCAGAAAACCCGAGTGCCTACGCGACATCCATAAGCTGGCCGGGCGAGTCGTGGCCCTCAGTCGGTTCATCCCCCGGCTCGGTGAGAAGGTAATGCCTCTCTACCACCTAATGCGCAAGAACCCCACGTTCCAATGGGACGAAGAAGTGGACAACGCACTCAAAGAGCTCAAGGAAGTGCTGCTAGCAGCACTACTGCTCGCCGCCCCAACTGACAAAGAGCCAATGCTCGTCTACATCGCGGCCTCCACTCGAGTCGTTAGCGCCACGATGGTCGTCGAGCGACTGAAAGAGGGCAAGGAACGCCCCGTCTACTACATGAGTGAGGTCCTAATGGACTCAAGACAGCGCTACCCGCAGTACCAAAAATTGGTGTACGCGGTCTTTAGAGCCCAGCAGCGACTCCCGCATTACTTCCAGGAGCACCCCATCACGATCGTCTCCTCCGCACCACTGCAGGACATCATCCGCAACTGCGAGGCGACTGGGCGAGTCGCTAAGTGGGTTGTCGAAATCGACGTCCACAACATCAAGTATGAGCCACGCAAAGCGATCAAATCGTAGGCCCTAGCCGATTTTCTCGCTAATTGGGAAGAGGCACAGCATACAGAGAAGCTATCCTACCTCCATTACTGGTCACTCCACTTCGACGGCTCCAAAAATGTGGACAGCTCAGGGGCCGGGGTCGCCCTCACCTCCCCCAAAGGAGACAAGCTACGCTACGTGGTCCACCTCGACGTCATGCCCTGCACTAACAGCATGGCTGAATACGAGGACCTCCTCCATGGCATGCGGGCCGCGAAGGAGATGAACGGCAATCGCCTACGGTGCTACGACGACTCTGACCTAGTCGCCCGCCAAGTCGCTGGTATCTGCGACGCCTTCTCCCCCACCATGATAGCGTACCGCCAAGCGGTGGACCAGCTGGGAGGCCACTTCACTGCCTACTCTGTCGAGTGGATCGACAGGCGCAAGAACGAGGAGGCCGACGCCCTCTCCTGCATCGGGTTGGCCCACCAAACTCCACCAGCAGGCGTCTTCCTCGACATCATCCACAAGCCCTCGGCCTCCCCGCCGAAGGAGATCGACATCGGGATACCCCTGCAGCCCGAGCCTGCTCTAGTCGCCATGGTCATGGAACCCAGCGACTGGACCGCGCCATATGTCACCTTCCTCGAGCACAAGGTCCTACCCACGGATGAGACAGAGGCGTGGATGATAGTACGCCGCTGCAAATCCTTCATCATCATCAATGACGAGCTCCACAAAAACAGCATGACTAGCGTATTCCAGTGTTGCGTACAGCCAGAAGAAGGACACCAGATCCTCCAAGACATTCACGTCGGCGACTGCGGCCATCACGCCGGTGCCAGATCGCTAGTATCCAAGGCCATGCGACATGGCTTCTACTGGCTCACTGCGCACGCCGACGCCGTCGACATCGTCCAACGGTGCGCCGGGTGCCAGAAATACGCCAACCAGACACACGTCCCTAGTTCGGCACTCAAGACCATCCCCATCACCTGGCCGTTTGCTGTATGGGGCATGGACATGGTCGGCCCGTTCAACAAGGCCCCATCTGGCTTCACCCACCTCCTGGTCGCAGTCGACAAGTTCACCAAGTGGGTCGAGGCCAAGCCGATCAAGAAGTGCGACGGCAAAACCTCCATGGAGTTCCTCCACAAGCTCATCTACTGGTACGGCTACCCACACAACATCATAACAGACAACGGCACCAACTTCGCCAAGGGTACCATGGTGGAATTTTGTGAGGAGCACATCATATGGCTCGACCTCGCCTCAGTCGCCCACCCAGAGTCAAACGGCCAAGCAGAGCGCACCAACCAAAGCGTCCTCCATGGCCTCAAGCCGCGACTTCAGGTGCCCCTCGAGTGCACCCCTGGATGTTGGGTCGAAGAGCTCCCCTACGTGATATGGGATATCCACACCTCCATCAATCGGTTCATGGGGTTCACGCCATTCTTCATGGTGTATGGCGCTGAGGGCGTAATGCCAACCGACCTGGAGCACGACTCGCCTCGCGTCATCAATTATGTGGAGGCGACAAACAAAATCGCCTGCCAAGACGGGGTCGACCAGCTCGACGAGGCACGCGACCTAGCCCGCTCCCGTACCGCCATCTATTAGCAAGGACTCCGCCGCTACCACAGCAGCCAAGTCCGGACTCACACCTTCCAAGATGGCGACCTGGTCCTACGACTGGTCCAGGACAATAAGGGCATGCATAAGCTTTCTCCCCCATGGGAGGGGTCATTCGCCATAGGGCGATTCCTCGGCAACAACGTATACTACCTGATCGATGTACGACGTGATGGCTAGCTCGAAGTTGGGAGGCCATGGAACGTAAACCTCCTCTGCAAGTTCTACACATAGATATAAAACTTGTTCTCTACTGCTACATAATAAAAAATCAGATCACACAAATCATGCCTACTCGCCATATTCTTGTGCCAATTGCACTCGTACGCTTTGCAATACGCTACTCACGGAAGTCAACCTTTGGTAGAGCGACCCAAGGGCACCCAACACATTCGGGCCTTGTGTCATCCACGAACAAGCCACCCCGGAGCCCCCATTGGAGTCGCCTCGCTCGAATGGTCCGCTGGGCCAAGACAACCGATAAACGCTTCCCACATCGACCTGTCCTCCCCATCCACGCGCATAGCGACTCGAATGGTTAAGTACCATGCACAGGGACTTGTCTACAATAACCCCTATGCGGATCGGGAACACACCAAGTAAGAGAGCCTGCCCTGGACTCGCCACGCGACTGACTCTCCGAGCTAGGGAGAGACGCGTTACGGACAATGCACCAGATCCTCACGCTCGGGGGCTCGCCTATACTAACCTTACTCGCGCTTAGGGTCGTCAAGCGACTGGCCCAACGAGTCGATTCCAACCAACATAAAATTCAATATAATCAAACTTACACACAAATGAGGTAAACCCCAATAAAGGGCAAACGCGCTCGGGGACTCACTCACCTAAAAATCAATAAATAACACACTTCACCATGCATTGCAAGTCGAGTGACTCCTCTTACTTCCATACATATGTATTGTTTACATTACAAAAGTGGCCAATCGCCATAACTTACAAAAGCCCCTTAGGGCAGCAACTCATTTTGTAGGCTCCAACGAAGAAGCGCCACCATCACCCTTGACCCGAACGAATGGCTCCCACGGGTTCGTTGGGTACATCGTCAACGACTTCGACAACGCCGACCGAAAGAGCTGCTCTGACTTTAGGTTATGGTGCTCCAACTTGGGGTCGCCCGATGCCACCACCATCTCCTGGTACGGCAAAAAATCTCCCATCGCCAATACTCGCTCAGCGAATGGAGCAGCCTTGGCGGTCAACCTTAGAACCTCCAAGATCTCCACCGAGCCAGTCGCTGAAGGGTAACCGTTGGTGATGTCGTCAAGGTCAAAGTCGTCGGGGAAATGAGCAAGTCCAAGGCTCAATGTCGTGGTGGCCCAGCGCCTGAAGGCCGATCGCGCCATCCACTCGATGATGGTGGGCGCCTCCTTCAGATAACGCCAAACCTCAGTCAACCCCCAGGAATAACCTCGTTGGGGGACATCCCTTGAAGCACGGCTTGGACACACAGCGCCGAGGTGGTGGCCGTGTTCACCACGGCAGTCACGCATTGCGAGGCGTTGAAGGTTTGCACCACCGGGTCGCTTTGTCCTATCAGGGTTGCAATGTCAGAAACCCAACGTCACTAAGGACTGACCTGCTCGGGGACTCGCCGCATACCGAAAAGGAAAGAGAAGACACTCACCAAGAAGATTAGGGCAGCTCTCTGTCACATGTTTCTCAAGGGCACTAAGGTCACCCTGCAATCCGAGGATAACCAAGCCGGAAGCCTTCCGTTCCTCCTCCCCCCGGTGACTGCAGCCTTGGCCCTCTCCTCAGAAGAGATCATCGACACCTTCGCCTCCTCCAGTTCCCTCACCAGTGAGTCGATCCGCTCCTTCATTGTATCTAGTTCTGCAGCCGGAACATACCCCTCGCGGGCCTTGGCAATCACAGTAGGAATTCCATCTATTAGGCAAAAGGCACCACAAGTCAGTTTCGCATGACCGGTAATGGCTCGAGCTCGCCAAAGGAAGCAACAACTCACCAGCAGTTTCTTGGAGTCGCCGGTTGGCCTCCTACACCGCACGCAGGTTGCGCTCCAGGCGCTCCTTCGCGGCTTGTCGATCAGATGATTCCCTTTGTAGGCCCTGCCAACAAAACAACACTAAGTGACTGGACGACTAAAATCCTAAGCGCCTAGCTGCTGAAATTCAGCGACTAGACACTCGAGGACTGGACGACTAAAATCCTAAGTGCCTAGCCGCTGAAATTCAGAGACTAGACCCTCGGGGACTAGACGACTAAAATCCTAAGTCCCTAGCAACTGAGATTCAGCGACTAGACCCTCGGGGACTGGATGACTAGAAACTTTAAGTGCCCAACCGCTGAAATTCAGTGATCAGGCACTCGGGGACTGGACATACCTGAATGACAGCACCAAGCATGTTATGAAGTTTGGTGGCGTCCGTCGAAGGGAGCACAAAAGATGTGCCCCCGCGATGATGCCCAACGTCTTCATCAATGATATCTAGAATTTGCGGCGACTTATTCTCCGCCGCGGTTGAAAACACCTTCGTCATGAAGCGCGGAAACGACGTGGCCATCCTCGTTGGGGCGCTAGTCATCGGGACCAGTGGTTCCGACGATGGAGACCCCTTGGCTGGTTCTGATTGGGCCGCCGTCACTTCTTCGGCACGGGTAGCGGAGTCACCCTCCTCCATGTTTCCCCCTATCACGGTGTTAATGACATCCCCTTTCTTCTTCTTCTTTACACCTTCGGTTGGCGCGTCTTCCGCAACAGGTTTCCTCTTCTTGGAGTGGTCGGCTTCCCCTCTGGCGTCGACTGGTGGAATCTTGGCCACCGTAGGGCGACCTATCTTCTTGGCACCAGACCTGTGAAGTCACCACGGTCAGCGAACAAATTGGACAAGAAAACATTAAAGCACGGAAAAAGAGAATATCAGACTTACTAGGTGACTGGAAGGAAGCGAAGCCCCGTGTTAATATGGGCAGGCTTATCCAGCTCCAGGCCCAGCTTGCGCGAGAGCCCCTTCTCGAAGACACTCGCGGCACACAACACCGCGGGCTTCTTCGACGTCGAGGTTGCGGTTGCAGGGACCTCCGGCCCGGGTGACATAGCCTCTTCCTCCGGTGACGGCGACCTCAACCCCGTGGTTTCAGCAGCCCCTGGTCTGCGATAGCCGGGACTGTTGGCGCAATCGCACCAAGCGGAACCTCCGACTCCACCACCACGTTTGTAGCTCCCGATCCCTTCATCGGAGTTGTGTGCTCAGGGATCTTGGTTGAGGCTTCGGCTGCCTCATCATCGGACTCTTCGTCCGACTCAGATCTGGGCGGCGACACCGGCTTCAAAACCGGCTTCTTAACAAGCAACTTCAGCTTTCACGCGGGCTTCGCCGGCGTGGCTGTTCGCCACGAACTGTGCTGCTGCAGAATTTCATCGTCATCATCGTGTTCTTCAAGACATCGACTCGCCTCAATCTCGCGCTGCTTCTGCATGCGAGTCTTGCGGGTCGCGGGCGCTGGTGGGGGGACCTCCTTCGCCTCTTCTTCACCCTCGGAGGACACTCCTTTGGTCCCCTCTTCGAGCTCTTTGGGAATCTCCTCATCGAGAGGGGGAAGCCAGCCTTTGAGGACCTAAAACAACTAAGAGTGGACAAGGAGAATTGACCTAGTTAGAAATCATGGTTGAATATTATGAGTCGCGGATGAAAATTGCACCTGCGCGAGCTATGACTGAAGACACAGTAATGAGGAGAACTCACCGTGGGGGCTTCGTTCTTCACGGCCACGTACGGAGCAAGCCCGGCCGTCCCGTCGGTAAACTCTGCGTCCGTGATCTTCTTCAAGGCGGCCTTGTAGTCCGTGGCCTCCCAGGACTCCCTGCTTGTTCTGGAAGCGTCGTTCTTCCCGGCGTACTCATACATCCAATGGGGCCGGGTCGCCAGTGGGACCAGGCGCCGTCCGAGCCAGCAGTTGTAGAGATTGATTGTTTCAAGCCCCTTGTTCTCCAAGACCTTGATCTGCTCCATCATCTCCGTGACAGCTATCTTCTGGTCTTCCGGGAGCTTTGACGCTATCAGCCGATGAGGCGCGCTCCTCTCTGCAACGTACATAGGGAGCACCGCTTCACCGGAGGGAGTGGATTCCTTCACATAGAACCAGATCTTCTTCTACTCGCTCGCGGCCTTCTTCGGCCGCAGGAGCTTGAAGAAATTTGCCTTCGGCTTCAGTTGGAAGGTGACACCGCCCACCACCAAGATAGGGCCACCAGATCCTTCGCGGCTGATGTGGTCGTGGAACAGGTCTAGCCATAGCGGGAAGTAGGGCCGGCATCTGAGGTAGCATTCATAGAAGGCGACGAAGATCGCCAGCTGCTCGATGCTGTGTGGACCAAGAACCAAAGGCTTGATTGCGTAATACGCGCATAACCGCCGGAAGAAGATCAAGGTAGGGAATCCCTAGCCCCTCTCTGGATGGCTTGGGAAACAGATGAATTTGTCGGCGCGAGGCTTTGGCTCGGTCTCGGAGGGCACGGGAATTCGCCAATTCCCCTGGTAGACAACCCCCACATCCTCGAACGACTTGAGTTGCGCGGCGGTGCACTTGGACTTCCCCCATAGATCCCTCGGAGGCGCCATCAAAGAGAAGACGAGGTCGCTCGGTCCAGAGATTCTAGATGGCAGAGAGACCGAGAGACTGGGAGTGCCCGGGAGTGAGGAATGTGGAAGAAGATCTACAGGGTTTTCTAGCCACTCTCATTATAAGACACGCTTCCCGCCAATCTCGGGATAGCTGTTACCCGCGGTAATTATGCTGAAGTTACCGTTGAGTTACCCAACGGCTAGTTTTACCAAGTTGGTGGTCCAACTTCTTCTATTCAACTCGCCTGCTGGTACGCCTTGTCCAATCGATAGGGTACAGTGACTCGAGCATGAGTCCATTCGCCAATGTTGTGACTGAGGACCATGTGGGAAAATTTAGTCCCTTGTCTATAGAGTCCATTACCGATTCGACTGGGCATCCAAATTGGACTCGCCTACTCCGACTACCAAATGAACACCTACGTTGAATCAACGCTGGCCTCGGGGACTACTAATGGGGATACGCCGAATGGGGTATGCCTAGAAGGACATTTCGACTGGACCAAGGGCCTTGCGAGTGGGCCTGTAGGACAACGACTGGAATGTGACTGAGAATGAACCTGGCGACTGGAAGTTGGAGGCCTAGAATTATAGCTGAAGCCTAGTCGGATTAGGTTAAATCCTCTGAATCCTTGTTTGGTTTGGTTGTATATATGTAAACCCTAGCGAGGTACCCCCTAGATAAACCTCCCTAGGGTTCCCTTTGTACTCAAGTTCCATCATACACCCCTACAAGCGACTCGCTGTCTAGCCGCCGAGCTCGCCACCCTTGTAACTCGCTCGCTACCAATACAATCTAGCAGGAGTAGGTCTTTACCCTCTGGGGGGCGAACCTAGGTAAACTCATGTTTCTTCGCACCCATCTCGCGTCGCAGATGGCCACCAGCTCTTGCCCTCAATCCTATCAATCGCTACCCCTAGTAGCGACTGTTGTGGTCATTCCAATGACATGTACACTCTACATCATCCACATTTGTTTGCAGGAACATTATCTCGCATTACAGTCTTCGAGGGCGAGTCCATCTGAATTTGTTACATTTATCTCCTAGATGATCTTGGTGGTTGCAACCGTAGGAATTTTTTTGTTTTCTATGCAACAAATCCCATTAGTGGTATCAGAGCTATGTCTATGCGTAGATGCTTTGTACAGTTAGAACACATATGAATATGTGGGCGTTGATGGTCATGTTATTAACATCCTTCATGTATTTTGGATATTGGCGGCATAGTGGGATGAAGTGGCCCGGACAAACTTTACATGTCCTTGCACATGAGACATGTTCCACGCTTTGCGTGCAACTAGTTTTGCATAAGTGGCTAGTGAATGTATGTCTCTCCCACTATAGTTGATATATGATGTAACAGGTTGCTAATAATTTGATTATCATCGTTGTGGTTCCTTGTTCGTAGATAAGATTGATTCTATCTTCGAAAGCCCAAAGCCACGTAAAATATGCAAAAGATAATTTAGAAGCGTCTAATTTTATTTTTGTTGGGCATGTGTCATGATATGGTAAATGTTATAATTTTAGTATGGTGAGATACTCTCGGGAATTATAACAAAGTGGGGGCGGATAGACTTTGGCGCTAGATAAATGGAATGATAGAGATCATACCATGATGCACAAGATAGTGATCAAGTGCAAGCACCATATCATATCACTTTATGCATATGATGTTTGTTTGCATCTTATTTATGCTTATGTGTAACACCCTCGAATCGGCCCTATACAAGTTTTAGCGATTCCTGCCAAACCCGCATAGAAACGATTCAAAGATGCCCACCAAGCACTTGCGTGCGGGTGGAAAATGAAATAATATCATTACGCAATAGTTCACGATGGAACCCACAGAACATATATATATATAATAGCGATTCAATGAGTCAATAATATAGATATACAATACAAAGATCCAAATAACCTTGAAAACGATACAAATCCGAGTATGGATAAGAAGCAAATGGGGCTAAGAGCCCTAAAGAATAACCAATGGCATCCATAACCCTGCTAATGACGTCGATCTCAAACCTGCTAAAACAAAAGGGATGCCGACAAAGGGCAAAGGAAAAAGAGAGTGGTCAGTACTGAGGCCAGTATATGACGAGTCTAGAATTCGGTGGCTCTCGCCTACATAGTGTAGCATCCCAAATGTCTAACATTGTAATGCTACATGGTTAGATAATAAAATGATACTTCCTACATGTTTATCTTTGCATCATCATTATATCATGCTCATGTCACCATGTCGCATTGCATCTGAGCATCATATACAACCCCTCTATTTGGTTCTTATCCCATATGCATTATATATTGCATCACTTGTAGTTGCATCTTGATATATTGTATTTTCTTCTTGATATATTGCTTCATGCCCAAGTTGAGTTGGGGGCATATCTTTTCTTGACTCCACCACCTTTCTTTGTCATCATCTTATAATTCCATCATCCCTATTATATATGAGCAATTGCATTCTTTTGCTATTTATGTCTAGCTCATATGTAGTAAGATGAATCCACTTCTATGACTACATGCTCCCATATATGATCTCTATTGTTCTCACAATAATAATTATGTGGAACCCCATGGCCACCTTTGCAAGCTATAAGAGTAATTCCTAGCCTAGCTTCCATATGCATTTATTTTGAATAAACGATCATGAAAGAATATAATTGTGGCCATATGATGGCTAGTGGATCACACACATGTAACACCCGCAAATTGGCCCTATGCAAGTTTTAGCCCTTTCCACCAAACCCGCATAGAAACGATTCAAGGACGCCCACCAGGCACTTTCGTGCGGGTGGAAAACGAAGTAATACCATTACACAACAGCCCTCGATGGGACCCACAGAATAGATATATATACAACAACGACTCAACGAGTCAAGAATACAGATATACAATACAAAGATCCAAATCACCTTGAAAACGTTATAGCGTCCGAGTACGGGCAAGATGCAAATGGGGCTAAGAGCCCTAAAGAATAACCATTGGCGTCCATAACCCTGCCCAGGCCAAGCCAGAAGGGTAACCCTGCTAACGAAGTCAATCTCAAACCTGCTAAAACAAAAAGGGGGTGCCGACAAAGGATAAAGGAAAAAAGAGGAGCGTCAGTACTGAGGCCAGTACACGGCGAGGCTAGAATTCGGCGGCTCTCGCCTACATAGGTATGGTGGGCTGAAGCAGTAGCGCAGCGGCACTAACAACCTATAGAGACTCGATACAACTGGAGGTTATCAGAGAGGGATAAGAAATACCTATTCGGATCCAACCTGAAGCTAACACCAAACAAACCCATCCTAGTATTTCCCCCTCTAGACCAAACGAGGAAGTCGGACCGAGGAACTCACACAGTTGGCAATTTTACTCATTCCGTTATACTTGCAGCACTTACTAATCAGATATAGATAGCATGAGTCATCTTGAAGCATAGGTAGTGGCAATTTTAATTACCATTCCATTGTAGTTGGAACATTTACTAGTCAGATAAAATTGTCCTGAGGAATCTCAAACCCAGCAGTTGTTGGCACTTTTATCGCACTTCATTGGAGTTGCAATACTTACTAGGCAGGTATAGTATGACATGGATCACCACAGATCCACCAGTTGTTGGCATTTTTATTATCCATTCCATTGTAGTGAAGCTGAATTACTAGTCACATATTAAGTCAATTTTATAACACTACTTTAGTTATGCTTGTCTATGATCGAGATACTGTGCTCCAAGTCTCCATAACCGCGTACACAGCTTTCAGAAAGATTTACCCTGCAGGGGTGCACAAATAGCAACACACACTCGATCAACCTCGGAAAAACCAACTCAAAACCCAACGAGGCTTTCACGACAAAGCAATCACAGGATTCATAAATATTTCAGGGGGCACCCCATTAAGCTACCCGCAACGAAGTCGGTCGGCTCTGAGACGGACCCAAGGTTTGTGTGGACGGCTATAAACGACTGGGAACCCGAAAGTGTGACTGGGCTTGCCGATACAGCGAAAACGTGTCACGTACCTAAACAGTACAGGTGCTCCACGCACAATCATAAATAAAGCAGTAAAGCATGGCATAAGTACAGGATATAAATAAAGCCACAAACTACGTTGTGGCCCCAAGAAATAAGAATGAATCAAGCTCTGGCTAAGGGGATTCATGGTCCCATATGCGGATAGTGCGATAGTCAAGGAACATGTATCAAGTACTCGGGGTCCTACGGGACTCAAGTGAGCGTGGAAGAACCAAATAACATCTATTGCCCACCGATGCCTCTGCATTAGTTATATCTAGCAATTTAATAGTTGTAATTAAAGACATGATCATTTCCACCACAAACATCTTCCGGCATTACAACAACTGTGGTACTCGACAACACAAGATTGCACCTGAGCAAGTAACTACGACTCGCAAGGACAGCTATCTACCAAACAACAGGTATTAGGAGGTGTCCATGGCAATATAGAGGCTGCACGGGATATCACTGGTGCACGGAAACTAAAGCATCGCGACACAGATAGCAATAGATCAACAGGAGGAAATAAAGACTATAAATGCAAAATAGGTAGAAGGGGGAGAGATGCTCGCCTGGGAAACACTGCCGAAGGTTCATATCCGGAGAACTTGTCGATACTCGCATCAACTCATTGGCCTAATCCGCGAAGAAGCAAACACTAGAAGAAACACCGGATGCAATACTTAATACTATGGCAGAAGATCCGGCATGCTTATGATATGATGCATGGCATGGCACAGATACGGTGCAATTAGGCAATATTAAGTGGAACCGGGGTCCCAATAATTAGTTACACGGTTCAAGTTATTTAGAACCCCCGCAATTTAAATGTTGGGTTAACAAGGCAAAACAGGGCATCGGTTCGCTACACAAATTTAAATGGAGGCGATATGAGACAAATATAGCCCGAATATAGTCTCCATATTTAATTATGAGGTGAATCGGCATAATGCCCCCAAACCAATCAATATGTATGCGAGCATGAACTATTTAATATGCATCGATATATGGATGACAGTTTATAAAATAGGGCTCGGAAAAGGGGTCACACATCTTTGTTCCAAAGGTCTTGGATTTGGAGGGGTTCGGGGTCTCGGCAGGATCGGTCTTCGGGGTCTCGACCATCGGATCCATGTCGAAGCACTTGTCGTTCCGGGAAGAAGAGCTTGGTGGTCTTTGGGTTCGGACTTCGCCTCCGGGAACGAGGTCTTGGCATTCGTGGTCTTCGGGTCCGGGTTCAGGGGTCTTCGGTCCCATGTAGAAGATCTTGTGGTGGCACTCCGGTGCTCTTTGGACAGTGTCACCGTGATCCTTTGGATTCGCAAACAAGGTTGAATTGGCCGAGATAGCTCAACTCACCACACTGCCACCAAAACAGCACACATGAAGTACCATACATCACCACACCACGAAGCACCACTAGCATCACAGAGAGCCAACACGGCATCGAAACTTGGCGGCAAACGGCACACGTACTGTCTCTACCTGCAGGGAATACAGAGCATGGCATCCCAGACACGGGAACCTCGGGAGCATCGGGCACACGAGCAAAGACGCCCGGGAACAGATGACGGAGTAAGGCGACCAGAGGCGGCCGCGGTACTAGGATCTTGTGGCGGCGTGGCCACGGTGGCCAACGGCGGTGGCCTGCAAGGACCGGCGGAAAAGACGGCGGAGTGAGCTGCAGCAAGGGATGGTTCCTGGCGTCTACATGGCTTGCTAGAGGCGAGTGGCTTACGGGGCCGAGCGACTGAGGGCACCGGGGCAAGGTCAGCGACGCGGAAGGTAGCAGGACCGAGCGAGGCACCAGACGAGGAAGGGGAACACGCGCGGCGGCACGCGGCGAAGAGGCGGTCCGACGGAGAGACAGCAGCAAGGGCGGGCGCCATGGGGACGAGCAGGGGTGGCGCGGCCTGTCTGGATCGAGGGCGTCCGCGACGGCACAGCGGCGAGGAAGATGACATAGAGAGAAGGCGGAGAGGAGAGGAGAGGTCGGTGGCGGCCGAGGTGGCTCGCTCGAAAGGGCGGCGACCGCAGAGGAGGCGAGGTCGATGATAGAGCCCTGGGCAGCGGGGCACGCTGTGTTTCGACGGAGAGACGCGCGACGGCAGAGAGGGGCGGGGATCCTGGCGAGGAAGAGAGGGGTAGGTGGGGCTTGCGATGAGGTGGGGAGTGGGATGACGCGGCGATGGTGGACGCGAGCATGTCGGTGGGGGTGCGGTGCACGCGATCAGGTGGGAGGTGGGCCCGCGAGGAGACAGGTGGCGTGCACGCGGTTTGCAGCGCTGCTGCTGCTTGCGTCGCGCGCGGGTGAGTCTGGGTGCCTGGCGGCGGCGGTAGGGAATAGGTGGGGGTAGGATTAGGTAGGGTGTTCTAGGGTTTGGGGTAGTAGGCCAGCTGGCTGGGCCTTTGGGCCTGGCCGGCTGCCTCCACTAAAAATATTTTTATCTTTATTTTATTTTTTATCTTTATTTTAAAATAATTTTGTAAATAGTTTTTAGTCAAATAAAAGATCCGGAAAAGACCGAGGTTTTTATTTTTTAAATAAAGAAGCGGATGTTTAGAAAACCAAGATAGGCTTTTTATAAAATAGTTTTAGGCAAACAAAATGCAGGATGACATGACGATGCTCAAATGCAATGTGGCATGATGACAGGAGCATGCGGTCATGATGATGCAATGCACAAAACACAGCGATTTTCTAGTAGTGATTTTAGCGGGGTGCTACAATTCGACACCACTAACAATGGATCTCGCCCTCGAGATCCGCCTCATGGTACCGGGAAGAAGGTCGGCGATCTGAATCCTCTCGCTTCGTGTAGATGTTCGTGACACCACTAACAAGAGGTCGTTGTCCATGACTGTCGAGAGAACACTCCGGGAACAAAGGGCGAAGGTAGAGGTATCAACAAATAAAGCCACCTCTAGCTTCCGTGGACGGAGTAAAATTACTGGAACCACCGATTCAATATACAAAAGCAAATGATAAGAGTAGTCGGATGGTGATCAGTCCATCGCGCACCCAAACCATTACTCTGCACACGAATAGGTGAATTATGCAACCAACTCTCGGAATTAGACTGAAGATCTCGACAAACGAGAGTGGAAAACAAAGTAATACCATTACACAACAGCCCTCGATGGGACCCACAGAACAGATATATATACAACAGCGACTCAACGAGTCAAGAATACAGATATACAATACAAAGATCCAAATCACCTTGAAAACGTTACAGCGTCCGAGTACGGACAAGAGGTAAATGGGGCTAAGAGCCCTGAAGAATAACCATTGGCGTCCATAACCCTTCCCAGGCCAAGCCGGAAGGGTAACCCTGTTAACAACATCGATCTCAAACCTGCTAAAACAAAAAGGGGTGCCGACAAAGGGCAAAGGAAAAAAGAGGAGCGTCGATCGAGGCGACACGGCGAGGCTAGAATTTGGTGGCTCTCGCCTACATAGGTATGGTGGGCTGAAGCGGTAGCGCAGCGGCACTAACAACCTATAGAGACTCGATACAACTGGCGGTTATCAGAGAGGGATAAGAAAGACCTATTCAGATCCAACCTGAAGCAAACACCAAACAAACCCATCCTGGTATTTCCCCTCGAAACCAAACGAGGAAGTCGGACCAAGGAACTCACACAGTTGGCAATTTTACTCATTCCGTTATACTTGCAGCACTTACTAATCAGATATAGATAGCATGAGTCATCCTGAAGCATAGGTAGTGGCAATTTTAATTACCATTCCATTGTAGCTGGAACATTTACTAGTCAGATATAATTGTCCTAGGGAATCCCAAACCCAGCAGTTGTTGGCAACTTTATCGCATTCCATTGGAGTTGCAATACTTACTAGGCAGGTATAGTATGACACGGATCACCACCGATCCACCAGTTGTTGGCATTTTTATTATCCATTCCATTATAGTGAAGCTGAATTACTAGTCACATATTAAGTCAAATTTATAACACTACTTTAGTTATGCTTGTCTATGATCGAGATACTATGCTCCAAGTCGTCCATAACCGCGGACACGGCTTTCAGAAAGATTTACCCTGCAGGGGTGCACAAATAGCAACACACACTCGATCAACCTCGGAAAAACCAACTCAAAACCCAACAAGGCTTTCACGACAAAGCAATCACAGGATTCATAAATATTTCAGGGGGCCCCCCCATTAAGCTACCTGCAACAAAGTCGGCCGGCTCCGAGACGGACCCAAGGTTTGTGTGGACGGCTGTAAACGACTGGGAACCCAAAAGTGTGACTGGGCTTGTCGATACAGCTAAAACATGTCACGAACCTAAATAGTACAGGTGCTCCACGCACAATCATAAATAAAGCAGTAAAGCATGGCATAAGTACAGGATAGAAATAAAGCCACAAACTACATTGTGGCCCCAAGAAATAAGAATGAATCAAGCTCTGGCTAAGGGGATTCATGGTCCCATATGCGGATAGTGCGATAGTCAAGGAACAGGTATCAAGGACTCGGGGTCCTACGGGACTCAAGTGAGCGTGGAAGAACCAAATAACATCTATTGCCCACCGATGCCTCTGCATTAGTTATATCTAGCAATTTAATAGTTGTAATTAAAGACATAATCATTTCCACCACAAACATCTTCCAGCATTACAACAACTGTGGTACTCGACAACACGAGATTGCACCTGAGCAAGTAACTACGACTCGCAAGGCCAGCTATCTACCAAACAACGAGTATTAGGAGGTGTCCATGGCAATATAGAGGCTACACGAGATATCACTGGTGCACGGAAACTAAAGCATCGCGACACGGATAGCAATAGATCAACAGGAGGAAATAAAGACTATAAATGCAAAATAGGTAGAAGGGGAGAGATGCTCGCTTGCGAAACACTGCCGAAGGTTCATATCCGGAGAACTTGTCGATACTCGCATCAACTCATCGGCCTAATCCGCAAAGAAGCAAACACTAGAAGAAACACCGGATGCAATACTTAATACTATGGCAGAAGATCCGGCATGCTTATGATATGATGCATGGCATGACACAGATACGGTGCAATTAGGCAATATTAAGCAGAACCGGGGTCCCAATAATTAGTTTCACGGTTCAAGTTATTTAGAACCCCCGCAATTTAAATGTTGGGTTAACAAGGCGAAACAGGGCATTGGTTCGCTACACAAATTTAAATGGAGGCGATATGAGACAAATATAGCCCGAATATAGTCTCCATATTTAATTATGAGGTGAATCGGCATAATGCCCCCAAACCAATCAATATGTATGCGAGCATGAACTATTTAATATGCATCGATATATGGATGACAGTTTATAAAATAGGGCTCGGAAAAGGGGTCACACATCTTTGTTCCAAAGGTCTTGGATTTGGAGGGGTTCGGGGTCTCGGCAGGATCGGTCTTCGGGGTCTCGACCATCGGATCCATGTCGAAGCACTTGTCGTTCCGGGAAGAAGAGCTTGGTGGTCTTTGGGTTCGGACTTCGCCTCCGGGAACGAGGTCTTGGCATACGTGGTCTTCGGGTCCGGGTTTAGGGGTCTTTGGTCCCATGTAGAAGATCTTGTGGTGGCACTCCGGTGCTCTTTGGACAGTGTCACCGTGATCCTTTGGATTCGCAAACAAGGTTGAATTGGCCGAGATAGCTCAACTCACCACACTGCCACCAAAACAGCACACATGAAGTACCATACATCACCACACCACGAAGCACCACTAGCATCACAGAGAGCCAACACAGCATCGAAACTTGGCAGCAAACGGCACACGTACAGTCTCTACATGCAGGGAATACAGAGCATGGCATCCCAGACACGGGAACCTCGGGAGCATCGGGCACATGAGCAAAGACGCCCGGGAACAGATGACGGAGTAAGGGGACCAGAGGCGTCCGTGGTACTAGGAGCTTGCGGCGTAGCCTGTGTATGGCGGTGGCCTGGGACCGCGGAAAGACGGCGGGGTGAGCTGCATCCAGGGATGGTTCCCGGTGTCTAAATGGCTCGCTGGAGGCGAGTGGCTTATGGGGCCAAGCGACTGAGGGCACCGGGGCGAGGTCAGCGACACGGCAGGTAGCAGGGCCGAGCGAGGCACCAGACGAGGAAGGGGAACACGCGGCGGCGCTGCGCCGGGCGAAGGAGGCCGGTCGCACGGAGAGACAGGCAGCCGGCGGCGACGGCGCCATGGGGACGAGCAAGGGTGGCGCGGCCTGTCTGGATCGAGGGCGTCCGCGATGGCACGGCGGCGAGGAGTATGATGCAGAGAGAAGGCGGAGAGGAGAGGAGAGGTCGGTGGCAGGAACAGACACGGTCGGCTCGGGTCGGTGAGGTGGCCTGCTCGAGCAGTGGCGGCACCCGCAGAGGAGGCGAGGTCGATGATAGAGCCCTGGGCAGCGGGGCACGCTATGGTCGACGGAGGGACACGCGATGGCGAACAGGGGCGGGGATCCTGGCGAGGAAGAGAGGGGTAGGTGGGGCTTGTGGCGAGGTAGGGAGTGGGATGGTGGCGTACGGGACGCAGGGTGGGGCCGGGGCATGTGGGGACTATCGGTAGTGGGGTAGGCCGGGTCGCGGGCGAGCGAGGGTGGATGCGAGCGTGTCGGTGGGGGTGCGGTGCACGCGAGCAAGTGGGAGGTGGGCCCGCGGGGAGGCAGGTGGCGTGCACGCGGTTTGCAAAGATTCTTTGCTTGCGTCATGTGGGTGAGTCTGGGTGGTGGCGTGAGGGAATAGGTGGGGGTAGGATCAGGTAGGGTGTTCTAGGGTTTGGAGTAGTAGGCCAGCTGGCTGGGCCTTTGGGCCTGGCCGGCTGCGTCCACTAAAAATATTTTTATCTTTATTTTATTTTTTTATCTTTATTTTAAAATAATTTTGTAAATAGTTTTTAGTCAAATAAAAGATCCGGAAAAGACCGAGGTTTGTATTTTTAAATAAAGAAGCGGATGTTTAGAAAACTAAGATATGCTTTTTATAAAATAGTTTTAGGCAAATGCAGGATGACATGACGATGCTCAAATGCAATGTGGCATGATGACAGGAGCATGCGGTCATGATGATGCAATGCACAAAACACAGCGATTTTCTAGTAGTGATTTTAGCGGGGTGCTACAATTCGACACCACTAACAATGGATCTCGCCCTCGAGATCCGCCTCATGGTACCGGGAAGAAGGTCGGCGATCTGAATCCTCTCGCTTCGTGTAGATGTTCGCGACACCACTAACAAGAGGTCGTTGTCCGTGACTGTCGAGAGAACACTCCGGGAACAAAGGGCGAAGGTAGAGGTATCAACAAATAAAGCCACCTCTAGCTTCCGTGGACGGAGTAAAATTACTGGAACCACCAATTCAATATACAGAAGCGAATGATAAGAGTAGTCGGATGGTGATCAGTCCATCGCGCACCCAAACCATTACTCTGCATACGAATAGGTGAATTATGCAACCAACTCTCACAATTAGACTGAAGATCTCGACAAACAAGGTTCGGAACAAAGGAGGGATGCAGGCTCTGCATCAGATTTGGCATAGATGATGTCGTCGCGTCGGAAAACTCCAGAAGGCACAAACAAGGAACAAAGAATGGTACCACAGATAAAGGATCACTCAGATAGCATGTAGCCCGGATGTAGAAGCACCGTTACCAAAGGAGGAAGCGAGACCCTGAAGGTACGACGGAAACCCAACCATGAGAATTCCTGGACTTGAAGAAGAGATAAGAGAGTAGAATTCAAAACACGCAGAGGTAAGAGGAGAATAGCAGAGGGGTAAAGATTAAAACAGACCTAATCAGATCTATCCAACCGATTTTGCAAAAATAGTTTTAACACTCTACTTCGGCCGTTAGCTAGGATCCTACAGGCTGGACAAGTGGGGTATCGCAACTGCTGAGCTCTGATACCACTCTGTAACACCCTCGAACGGCCCTATGCAAGTTTTAGCCCTTTCCGCCAAACCCGCATAGAAACGATTCAAGGACGCCCACCAGGCACTTTCGTACGGGTGGAAAACGAAGTAATACCATTACACAACAACCCTCGATGGGACCCACAGAACAGATATATATACAACAACGACTCAACGAGTCAAGAATACAGATATACAATACAAAGATCCAAATCACCTTGAAAACGTTATAGCGTCCGATTACGGACAAGATACAGATGGGGCTAAGAGCCCTGAAGAATAACCATTGGCGTCCATAACCCTGCCCAGGCCAAGCCGGAAGGGTAACCCTGCTAACGACGTCGATCTCAAACCTGCTAAAACAAAAAGGGGGTGCCGACAAAGGGCAAAGGAAAAAAGAGGAGCGTGAGTACTGAGGCCAGTACACGGCAAGGCTAGAATTCGGCGGCTCTCGCCTACATAGGTATGGTGGGCTGAAGCGGTAGCGCAGCGGCACTAACAACCTATAGAGACTCGATACAACTGGCGGTTATCAGATAGGGATAAGAAAGACCTACTCGGATCCAACCTGAAGCTAACACCAGACAAACCCATCCTGGTATTTCCCCTCGAGACCAAACGAGGAAGTCGGACGGAGGAACTCACACAGTTGGCAATTTTACTCATTCCGTTATACTTGCAGCACTTACTAATCAGATATAGATAGCATGAGTCATCCTGAAGCATAGGTAGTGGCAATTTTAATTACCATTCCGTTGTAGTTGGAACATTTACTAGTCAGATATAATTGTCCTGAGGAATCCCAAACCCAGCAGTTGTTGGCACTTTTATCGCATTCTATTGGAGTTGCAATACTTACTAGGCAGGTATAGTATGACATGGATCACCACAGATCCACCAGTTGTTGGCATTTTTATTATCCATTCCATTGTAGTGAAGCTGCATTACTAGTCACATTTTAAGTCAAATTTATATCACTACTTTAGTTATGCTTGTCTATGATCAAGATACTGTGCTCCAAGTCGTCCATAACCGTGGACACGGCTTTCAGAAAGATTTACCCTGCAGGGGTGCATAAATAGCAACACACACTCGATCAACCTCGGAAAAACCAACTCAAAACCCAATGAGGCTTTCACGACAAAGCAATCACATGATTCATAAATATTTCAGGGGGCCACCCCATTAAGCTACCCGCAACGAAGTCGGCCGGCTCTGAGACGGACCCAAGGTTTGTGTGGACGGATGTAAACGACTGGGAACCCGAAAGTGTGACTGGGCTTGTCGATACAGCGAAAACGTGTCACGAACCTAAATAGTACAGGTGCCCCACGCACAATCGTAAATAAAGCAGTAAAGCATGGCATAAGTACAAGATAGAAATAAATCCCCAAACTACTTTGTGGCCCCAAGAAATAAGAATGAATCAAGCTCTAGGTAAGGGGATTCATGGTCCCATATGCGGATAGTGAGATAGTCAAGGAACAGGTATCAAGTACTCGGGGTCCTACGGGACACAAGTGAGCGTGGAAGAACCAAATAACATCTATTGCCCACCGATGCCTCTGCATTAGTTATATCTAGCAATTTAATAGTTGTAATTAAAGACATGATCATCTCCACCGCAAACATCTTCCGGCATTCCGACAACTGTGGTACTCGACAACACGAGATCGCACATGAGCAAGTAACTACGACTCGCAAGGCCAGCTATCTACCAAACAACAGGTATTAGGAGGTGTCCATGGCAATATAGAGGCTGCACGGGATATCACTGGTGCACGGAAACAAAAGCATCACGACACGGATAGCAATAGATCAACAGGAGGAAATAAAGACTATAAATGCAAAATAGGTAGAAGGGGGAGAGATGCTCGCCTAGGAAACACTGCCAAAGGTTCATATCCGGAGAACTTGTCGATACTCGCATCAACTCATCGGCCTAATCCGCGAAGAAGCAAACACTAGAAGAAACACCGGATGCAATATTTAATACCATGGCAGAAGATCCGGCATGCTTATGATATGATGCATGACATGGCACAGATACGGTGTAATTAGGCAATATTAAGCGGAACCGGGGTCCCGATAATTAGTTACACGGTTCAATTTATTTAGAACCCCCGCAATTTAAATGTTGGGTTAACAAGGCGAAACAGGGCATCGGTTCGCTACACAAATTTAAATGGAGGCGATATGAGACAAATATAACCCGAATATAGTCTCCATATTTAATTATGAGGTGAATCGGCATAATGCCCCCAAACCAATCAATATGTATGCGAGCATGAACTATTTAATATGCATCGATATATGGATGACAGTTTATAAAATAGGGCTCGGAAAAGGGGTCACACATCTTTGTTCCGAAGGTCTTGGATTGGAGGGGTTCGGGGTCTCGGCGGGACCGGTCTTCGGGGTCTCGACCATCGGATCCGTGTCGAAGCACTTGTCGTTCCGGGAAGAAGAGCTTGGTGGTCTTTGGGTTCGGACTTCGCCTCCGGGAACGGGGTCTTGGCATCCGTGGTCTTCGGGTCCGGGTTCAGGGGTCTTTGGTCCCATGTAGAAGATCTTGTGGTGGCACTCTGGTGCTCTTTGGACAGTGTCACCGTGATCCTTTGGATTCGCAAACGAGGTCGAATTGGCCGAGATAGCTCAACTCACCACACTGCCACCAAAACAGCACACATGAAGTACCATACATCACCACACCACGAAGCACAACTAGCATCATAGAGAGCCAACACGGCATCGAAACTTGGCAGCAAACGGCACACGTACTGTCTCTACCTGCACGGAAAAGAGAGCATGGCATCCCAGACACGGGAACCTCGGGTGCATCAGGCACACGAGCAAAGACGCCCGGGAACAGATGACGGAGTAAGGCGACTAGAGGCGGCCACGGTACTAGGAGCTTGCGGCGGCGTGGCCACGGTGGCCTACAAGGACCGGCGGAAAAGACGGCGGGGTGAGCTGCAGCCAGGGATGGTTCCCGGCGTCTACTTGGCTCGCTGGAGGCGAGTGGCTAACGGGTCCGAGCGACTGAGGGCACGGGCGGTCACGACACATGTAGCAGGCCGGCAGCGAGGCACCGACGAGGAAGGAACACGCGGGCCTGCCGGGCGAAGGAGGCCGATCGCACAGAGAGACAGGCAGCCGGCGGCGGCGGCGCCATGGGGACGAGCAGGGGTGGCGCGGCCTATCTGGATCGAGGGCGTCCACGACGGCACGGCGGCGAGGAGGACTACGCAGAGAGAAGGCGGAGAGGAGAGGAGAGGTCGGTGGTGGGGACGACAGTCGGCTCGGTCGGGCGAGGTGGCTCGCCAGGCGAGCGTGGGCCGCAGGAGGCGAGGTCGATGATAGAGCCCTAGGCAGTGGGCACGGAGGTGGTCGACGGAGGAGCGAGACAGAGCATGGATCCCGCGAGGAAGAGAGGGGTAGGTGGGGCTTGCAACGAGGTGGGGAGTGGGGTGGTGGCGTACGGGACGCGGGGTGGGGCCGGGGCACGTGGGGATTGTCGGTAGCGGGGTAGGCCTGGTCGCGGGCGAGCGAGGGTGGACGCGAGCATGTCGGTGGGGGTGCGGTGCACGCGATCAGGTGGGAGGTGGGCCCATGAGAGACAGTGCAGTGGCGTGCGGTTTGCAGCCTTCTTCTTGCGTCATGTGTGAGTGAGTCTGAGTGCTGGCGGTAGGGAATAGGTGGAGGTAGGATTAGGTAGGGTGTTCTAGGGTTTGGGGTAGTAGGCCACCGGTGTGCTTTCGCCACGCCTCCACTAATTTTTTTTTTATCTTTATTTTTTTTATCTTTATTTTAAAATAATTTTGTAAATAGTTTTTAGTCAAATAAAAGATTCGGAAAAGACCGAGGTTTGTATTTTTAAATAAAGAAGCGGATGTTTAGAAAACCAAGATAGGCTTTTTATAAAATAGTTTTAGGCAAACAAAATGTAGGATGACATGACGATGCTCAAATGCAATGTGGCATGATGACAGGAGCATGCGATCATGATGATGCAATGCACAAAACACAGCGATTTTCTAGTAGTGATTTTAGCGGGGTGCTACAACACACTAGCATGGCCCATGTATGTTCATCTACGGTTGATATTCATCTACTCCATATGTGTAGCAAGTTTGTTTCTTTTGTGGGGCCTTTATTTAAATTTTGAATGCATGAATAGAGTATATGACCATGTGAAGATTTAGTTGTTTTAACAACTAAGATGGTGGCATTACCATATGTGCATGTCCCATGCAAGGCCAATTCCTCATCCAACTATATATATGTATGTGGGCATATTCAATTGTTCTTGGATTTAAGCCTTGCCACATATATGGTAGTATAGCTTCTTCTCTTTATCTTATCTCTACATCTTCTAGTGGATCACCTACCTATCCTCAATCCTGTTGAGTTCTGATCTTTTTCATATATCCTGTAAACATCAGCCCGTTTGAATTTGGAAAACAAACAAAGGATAAACAGAATAAAAAAATCAGAGAGAGAAGTCTGCAGCAGCCCAGCCATAAATTTCTTCACCTCCACGTACAGCCCATTGGCCCAAGTGGAGATATTTTCCTGTTTGTCTTCATCGAGAAACAGAGGCAAGCACAAGTTTGCTCGCGTCACCACCAGCCACAGGCCCTCCTCCACATATTCCCCCTTTGCCCCACTTTCCTCTGGATCAGATCGAGACGACCCAACCAAACCCTATCGCCCTACACGCACGCACACATAACTGCCATGGCCGGAAGGACGGGCCTCTCGCCACCGGCTTGAATCGCTTCGCCGAACCTCCGCAGTTTTTCTGGGAGTAGAACCAGGAGTCGTACCTGCCAAGAACTCCTTCCCCGTCTACGACCTCAACTGAGTCGAGCCGGGCAGAGGCTTCACGTCGTCATCGTTCCTATGCTCCCCCGGCCAATCCAAGGGCACCAACATCATCTAGGTGAGCTTCTTGTTCTTCTCCCCACTTCCTCCCTGTCCTCTTGTCCGAATCTCGACGGTTAGTGCCACCGGGAAGCCGTCTTCCGTTGCCCGGTGTTTTCCTCCTGCACGCGGACGTCCTCGCCTTATTTGCACTCGACGTGTCTAGAACAACTGTGTTTCTTTGGTTATTGTCGCCGGACACCATAGCCGTGACACCATGTCCGGTTCGGCAACGAGCTACAGATCATGTGGCATCTGCTACTTGACTCTGTTGCTGTGACACACCACCGCACACCAAGATCACATCAGCGTGCACCTCCACACACTGTGCACCTGCACGTACACGACCTCTTTCCAGTCCCAAGTTGATATCAGCTAGCTAGATGTGCATTTCAGGTTTGGATTCAGCTGTGTGCCTGATTGTTTGGCTAGTAAATATTCAGTTGTATCTGTTCTTTCAGTTTGCAAAGGACCAACCGGAGGCGATCTTGATCATTAGAGCACATGTTAGATTCAGTACAACAACCAATATGTGGCTCCGTTGCTTGAACCTCCAATTCATCTTTTGGTCTATAGATCAAATACCACCGACAACCTAATTATAATCCCTTTTTAATCTCTGATCTTTACCCCTGTTCTGAACCTAAAAACTAGTGTCAAAAAAATTCAGTCAAGAAATTTAGTAAGGACGCCCCTGTATTTACAAGGATAAGTACGGCAACAAGCCCCTGTATTTGACCTTTCGCTATAAACCTCCTCATATTCAAATGGTTATGTCTCTCAGTCTGTAGCTCTAATACAAAACATTACAAAATAAAAACTTAATAAAATTGTTTAAATATTCTAAATATAAATTCGAAATACTATTTAGTTAATCCTAATCGGTAAACTATTAAGTTTTTGCCCTTTTCCATTAAACATGCAAATTTTAATATCTTTTAATCTGTAAACCAAAATTTGACAAATAATATGTCTAAATCGATCAACGCGATGAGCCCGTTCTAATTATACATTCCATGATATCAATTGAAGCATGCATCATATAAATATTAAGTATACAACAATGTTTATGGGAGTAAAACATGACTAAAAACTTAATAAAATGTTTTGTTCTTGTACCCCACACCTCATCCATGCCATGCTATGCTATGCCATGTAAATTGTGCATCATTTCATCATGGAATACTTGTTTTCTTGTTGCATATGATTTATATGATTGTGCTATGTATTTATTTTGGCCCTTGTGTGTTTGGTTTTTATCCGGATAGACACTGAGCAAGGAGAATACCAGGAGCCTCAGGAGTATTACCCAGATCTTTATTATTCTGCAATAGAACTGCCAGGAAAGCAATTCCCCATGCTTGCATATATATAGTACCTATGCTTCTAACTTACTCTTGCATCATTGAGTCGCAATTGCATTAAATTGAATCCCAAGTATTGCATAGCCTTTACTTTCAAACCCCACCGAAGCTTGTACCTCCATCCTATGAGCCATTACTGCAAGAGTTATTTGAGCCATGCGAGTTGTAGAATTGCATGTGTAGGGTTTGTGCGAGTCTTTGGATAATGAGGTACCTAAACAACTTAATATGAGTAGAGAACTAACGAAAGAGGCATCGGTGAGCATTATCTTCTATTTGGTTCTTTAAGCTCACTTGTGTCCCGTAGGACCCCGAGTACTTGATTCATGTTCCTTGAATATTCGCACTATCCGCATACGGGAGACCCTATGAATCCCTCTTTGCCTGAGTTTGATTCGCACTTTATTTCTTAGGGCCACAAACTAGTTTGGGGCTTTATTACTATCCTGTACTTATGCCATGCTTTACTGTTTTATTTATGATTGTGCGTGGAGCACCTGTACTGTTTAGGAATTGCGGAGTGTTTTCGCGGTATCGACAAGCCTAGTCACACTTTCGGGTTTCGTGTCGTTTATAGCCATTAGCGCAAACCTTGGGTCCATCTCGGAGCCGGCCAACTTCGTTGCGGGTAGCTTAATGGGGTGGCCCCCTAAAATAATTATGAATCCTGTGAATGCATTATCGTGAGGCCTCGTTGCGTTTTATTTGGTTCTTCCCGAGGTTGATCGTGTGTGTGTTGCTATTTGTGCACCCCTGCAGGGTAAATCTTTCTGAAAGTCGTGTCCGTGGTTAAGGACGACTTGGAGCATAGTTTCTCAATCATAGACAAGCACAACTAAAGTACCGCTTTTAATTTGACTAAGACATGACTAGTGATTAGTACAACACTCATGGAATAGTTAATAAAATTGCCAACGGATGGGTAGTTCTTCCGCCTTCTCATCGGTAAGCGAGGAGGAGGACGAGCAAGGTTAAATTATGTTGCTCATATAAATGTTGCTATTAATTAAAGGGCGTCTGTCCATCTCTGGTTGGGCGGATGTGTAGCGAGTCTCTATAGCTCTTTGTAGATATTATCTTTCACTGCAATTGCGTCACCCCCAGGTTGTTCCCTTTAGCTGCATTAAGACTTGCTGAGTACCCCTAGGGTCTCATATGATAAATATTTGGTTTAGGTGGACAGGTATTCTCTCAGGAAGGCTACTGGGTCAAAGAGACCGATGAGGGTGGCAATGACCATCAGGTGTAGAAATTCCGAGGATGGAGATCTATGAGATCTGTGGGCGGGATGTGCTTAGTTCTGTGGCATCTTATGCCGATTTGCTTCTTATCCGTACTCGGATCTTGTATTTCGCTTCCGCTTGATACTCTGGTGTGATGTATGAGGAGGTATCCTAAACTATTATATCTATCTAGGATATTTGGATCTTGCCGTATGCCGTTGCAATATTTCTATTTCTTTTAGATGGTGTGACTCTGATGTCTATTGTAAGTCGCAGACATACATACTCATTTGTGTATGTCGTGGTCGTGCTACCTGTCGCTTACGCCGCTCGCTCTTGTCCCGCTGTTCTTGAAAGTGTATAAGGTGGTCGGTCGGTACCGTGCCTGGTCCGCTTCGACGGGCCTATACGTGGGTGGCCTTAGGCCTCCGCGGTAGAATCACTTATCCACTTTTGGGTTTGTCAACTTAGCGCGTAATGTCCGAGGTATTACACATAGGTATGATGGACTGAAGCGGCAGCGAAGCATGCACTACACAACCTATAGAGACTCGATACAACTGTCGGCTATTAGAGAGGGATAAGAAAGACCCATTCAGAACCGACCTAATATTAACACCAAAACATACCCATCCTGGTATTTCCCCCTCAAGACCAAATGAGGAAGTCAAATGAGGAACTCACACAGTTGCAATTTTATTCATTCCATTATAGTTGCATCACTTACTAGTCAGATATAGATAGCATGAGTCATCCTGATATCATAAGTAGTGGGCAGTTTTAATTAACCATTTTGTTGTAGTTGCGATACTTACTAGTCAGATACAACTAGCATGAGACATCCCAAATCCAGCAGTTGTTGGCACTTTTATATACTCATTCTGTGGTAGTGAAACTGGTTACTATACATGTTAAAGTCAAATTTATAGCACTACTTTAGTTATGGTTGTCTATGATCGAGAAATTGTGCTCCAAGTCGTCCATAACTGCGGACATGGCTTTCAGAAAGATTTACTCTGCAGGGCTGCACAAATAGCAACACACACACACGCTCAACCTCGGGAAGAACCAAATAAAACCCAACGAGGCATCATGACAAAGCGATCACAAGATTCATAAAATATTTCAGGGGGCCACCCCACTAAGCTACCCGCAATGAAGTTGGCTAGCTCCGAGACGGATCCAGGGTTTGCGAGAACGACTATAAACAACTGGAACCCCGAAAGTGTGAGTGGGCTTCTCGATACTACAAAATTGTGTCGTGATCCAAAATAATACAGGCGCTCCACGCTCAATAGTAAATAAAGTAGTAAAGCATGGCATAAGTACATGATAATAATAAAGCCCCAAACTAGTTTGTGGCCCCAAAAAATAAGAAATGAATCAAGCTCTGGCTAAGGGGATTCATGGTCCCACATGCGGATAGTGCGATAGTCAAGGAACAAGTATCAAGTACTCGGGGCCTACAGGACACAAGTGAGCATGGAAGAACCAAATAACATCTATTGCCCACCGATACCTCTACATTAGTTATATCTATTCCCAGCATTTTAATTAACAAGTTATAATAAAAGTCATCATCATCTCCACCATTAACCATGTGCCAACCTTCCATCAACGATGGAACGATAACGACGTGAAGCAGCACCTAAGCAAGCAACTACGACTTGCAAGGGAAACTGTCTATCAAACAATAGGCAATAGGATGTGTCTAAAACAATATAGGTTGTAGGGGATATAAATGGTACGAAACTATAGGAACACAACAGGGATAGCAATAGATCAACAGGAGGAAGTAAAAACTATAAATGCAAAATAGGTATAAACTAGGAGAATGCTCGCCTGAGAGACAAAGTCGGTGACCCAAGGCTTGTCGCAACTCGCATCCACTCATCGTCCTATCCGGTGAAGAAGAAAAACACTAGAAAGAACAACCGATGCACTATTTAATACTACGGCGGAAGATTCAGCATGTTTATGATATGATGCATGACAAGGCAATATGCGATCTATCTTAGCAGTATTAAGAGGAATCAGGATCTCAACATTATTTGGAAGGTTCATGTTGTTTAGATACCCCGTATTTTAAATGTTGGCTTAACAAGGCAAAACATGGCATCGGTTCGCATACACAAATTTAAATGGAACCAATATAAGACAAGAATATGCTGCATATAGTCTCCATATTTAATTATGAGATGAATCAGCATAATGCCCCCAAACCGCAAAATATGTATGCAACATGAATGATTTAATGCAACAAGTTATATTATATTCATCAAAATAGGGGGCTCGGAAAAGAGGTCACACATTGGCGACTCGACGATCTTGGTTCAGGGTTCAGGATCGGCGGGATCGACCTTCAGGGTAGACGGTCTTCGGATTCCGAGATCGGGGTCTTTGGTTCTGGGAAGGAGATCTTGTGGTTCCGCGTCGAAAGCCTTCAGGTACAGGGGTCTTTGGTTTCGTGAAGAAGATCTTGTCATACCGGCGTCACCAAATCCTCGAAGGACGGCTTGGCGTGCATCGTCCCTCGATTCCATGTTCTTTCTTCAAACGCATCGGCATGGTGCTGGTCTTGTTGGTGAGCATCCGTGAATGAAGTACTCGGCAAGGTAAGGTTGAACTTGGTGTCTTCGAATCCGCATCGGCTTCTTCCAAAGATCTTGTTGGAGACCTTGACCAACACGTACAGGGACCGCCACGAGATGGAGAGGGTCACGACATGTACATGCATACACACATGAAAGGCAACAAGGGTTCCCTGGAGGTGGTACTCGGTGGCGGCCGCAGAACATGAAGCACGAGAGCAACCAGAGGGATCCTAGAGCAGCGCCTCGAGTAGGAGGCTCTCAACAACGCGGCATGACACCAAGATGGCGAGGACGCAGGGCCGAGCCTCTAGTCGAGGTAGAGCCCGACCGATGCAGTTCAGGGACGCGCATGCGGCGACGAGGAGGTTACAGGATGACGACGGCCGCCTACGAGACCGAGGTGCAGACGATAAAGGGGAGGGCAAGGCACCGGCGGTTCGAGGCAGAGGGTTCCCATGGCGGTGCGGCACGAGGCACCTGCGGCAGGGTAGGTCGGCGAGGTGGTCGGAACAAGGGCGAGGTCGCGCTTGCGGGTAGAGGATATTGGCGAAGCTCTCAGGGTTCCGGACATGCACAGCATGTCGGACTTTCAGGTGCGAGACTCGGCGAAGGAGATGCCACATCTTGTTCGGGACTGGAACATGTCCTACGCGCGATCCGCGGCGCAGAACGCTCTCACCATGGTCATGAGCCACCATGGAAACATGGAGATATGGCAAGTGACCATAGGGTACTGCAAGGTGGATGAAGACGACCAGGAACAAGATATTAGTGCCATCATGGACTCCTGCGCCGGATATGGGTGTCATGTGGCTGACTTAACCAACTACGACACTCCCTTCTTCACTCGCGTGGATACATCGCCCCCGCCTCCGGAAGAAGCAGCTGAACTTTCCAATGATGAACAGACCGTATCAGATCTGAACATCTCGGATCGTTATCAAACCGAGGCCGATGCATCTAGTGAGCTGGCAGCGCCTACCTCTTCTCCTGCACCATAGATTACCAGAAACAATTGTATTATTCCGAGAAACATTATGGGTCTGTAAAATATGCAGTACTATAATTTTGCTAGTGCTAAGCTTTTGATCTATTCAGCACTTTTGGCTTTAATTTTTATGTGCCTGAAATGTTTACATAAGCACTTATACTTTTTCGTCTATACTTATCGTTTATCTGGCTTTCCGCCTCGTCCCTTTCACGAGCCGGCCAAACCTTCTGCACGGAAACTTTACCGAGCAATGGATCTCAATTGCTAAACCAGTTTAAACTCAGAAACAAAGCCGCCTTCCAGTACCAACAATTCACTACTCGGAAAATACCCGCATCCGGCAATCAGACAAATAACCAAAGTATAGACTAGAAACTTTAGAGTTATACCCGAAGGTAGCATTTTTAGAATTGGAAATCTAAACCAGAACAAACATGAGCATAAAGTACTTTCAAGTATTCTGGGATTTTCGACTATGACATGATCATTCGGAAATAAGATGGTAAAAACTTCTCAGAAAAAACTTGAGGTAACCAAGACTTTTATTTCTCACAAAGCATGTACATATGTATGATTACAAAGAAGGATAAACTAAGAATAAAGGGACATAGCTGAGCAATATTCCATGGTCTGTCTAATTCATCCAGATTTGTACTGCCTCCAGCTCTCTTTCTCTTCTTTGTAGCAGGTCTTTCTTTGACTGGCCTCATGTCAGTTAAGTAGTATGAACCATTATGCAATACTCGACTAACTAAAAAGTGTCCTTCCCATACTGGGGAAAGTTTGTGGTTTCTTTGTTGCACAAGCCAGAGAACCAAATCACCTTTATTAAAAGATCTGTTTCTGACTCTCTGGCTATGATACTTGCGTAACTTCTGCTGATAGGCTGTTGATCTCATTTCAGCAACGACGCGAACTTCTTTGACTAAGTCGAGATCATTTTGTCGAGAAATCTCGGCATCTTCTTCGATATACGCGGCCACTCTAGGAGAAGAGTGAATTAGATCACTAGGAAGAACTGCTTCTTTTCCATAGACCAAGAAAAAAGGTGTGTATCCGGTTGACCTGTTCGGAGTTGTTCATAAACTCCATATTACAGAGGGTAATTCCTCTGCCCAAGCCCCCACAGCACGTCGTAGTGGTGCTTCGAGTCTCGGTTTTAGGCCCTGTAGGATTAAACCATTTGCCCTTTTGACTTGTCCGTTAGCTTGTGGATGTGCGACTAACGCAATGTCAAGCCGGATATTTTGTTCGTTGCAGAATTCGGCCAATTCTCCCATAGAGAAATTACTCCCGTTGTCCGAGATAATACTATGCGGATAACCATACCGGATTATAACATCCTCAACAAATCTTTTGGCTATTGCTCCATCACAACTAGTGACGGGTTTAGCCTCAATCCATTTGGTGAATTTATCCACCATCACTAAGAGGTGAGTAAATACACTTGGAGCACGTCTAAACGGTCCTACCATATCAAGCCCCCAGACTGCAAAAGGCCATGTTATAGGTATTGTTCGCAGCTGATCAGCTGGAACGTGAGCTTGCTTGGCGTACTTTTGGCAGCCTTTGCACGTCTTGACTAGCCGCTCAAGATCCGCCTCGAGCTGTAAGTTTAAAAAATCCGTGTCTAAAAGCTTTTGCCACTAAAGATTTGGCTGCAGTGTGGTGACCACACTCGCTTTCGTGGATTTCTCTTAGGATCTCCACTCCTTCTTCCGGAGATACACAGCGCTGAAAACCCCAGAAACACTCCGTTTATAGAGCTCACCTTTAACTATGGTATAGGCTTTCGCTCGTCGGACGATCTGCCGGCTCAGAACCTCGTCTTCGGGTAATTTGACATCTACCAAATAATCAAGGTAGGGTTGGGTCCAACTGGGAATTACAGCCAGGACTGCTATTAGAGGTGAGTCGAATTTGGTCGGATATTCCTCATCCACTCCCTTTATTGAGGGAACTTTGAGGTGCTCTAAAAAAGTGCCATCCGGGACCTCTTTCCGTGCAGAGCCTATCCGAGATAGTGCATCTGCTTCCTCGTTTTCTGCTCGAGGGATGTGTTGAACCTCAAACCCTTCGAACGATTTAGATAAATCATCCACGATAGCTTTATATGCTTCCATGTGTTTATTTGCGTTACAAATATCCGACACTTGCTGAGCAACAAGATCCGAATCTCCATAACACATCAAACGTCGGATGCCGATATCCTTAGCAATCCGGATTCCGTGTAGCAATGCTTCATACTCGGCAATATTGTTTATCGTTGTGAAGTGGATCTGCAACACGTATAGAAGTTTATCTCCTTGGGGTGATTTGAGCACCACGCCAGCCCCCGAGCCCCCTCGAGCCTTAGACCCATCAAAGTATAGTGTCCAATATTCTGACTCAGGGAGGGTCATATTCTCCTTTGTCTCTGTCCAATCAACAACAAAGTCGGCAAGGATTTGGGATTTGATTGTTGCCCGGGGTTTATACTCAATATCGAAAGCTGAAAGCTCTATGCCCCATTTGGCGACGCGTCCTGTGGCATCACTGTTGTTGATTATATCTCTCATGGGAGTTGTGCTCACCACGGTAATTGGATGCTACTGAAAATAGTGTCGTAACTTACGAGATGCTAGGAAAACACCGTAAGCCAGCTTTTGATAGTGCGGATACCGCTGTTTTGATTCTGTCAGGACCTCGCTAACAAAGTACGTCAGACGCTGCACCAAGTGTTCCTGATTTTCCTCGGGTCTTTCCACCACCATGACAATACTAATGACTTTATTTGTCACAGCAATATAAAGCAACATCGGTTCCTATGGTTCTGGTGCAGCAAGGATAGGAGCAGATGAGAGTACTTTCTTCAGGTCTTGTAGTGCAGCTTTAGCTTCCTCAGTCCACACAAAATCCTTGGTCTTTTTCAAGAGTTTGTATAATGGTGCGGCTCTTTCACTAAGCCGGCTTACAAACCGACTAACTGCAGCGATGCAACCAGTTAGTCTTTGTACGTCCTTCAGGCGAGTTGACCTGGAAATATTGAGTATAGCCTTGATTTTGTCCCGGTTCACCTCTATGCCTCTTTGAGACACGATGAAACCTAACAATTTTCTAGATGGGATTCCAAAGAAGCATTTCTTCGGATTAAGCATGATGTTGTATTTTCGTAGATTGGCGAACGTTTCCTCCAAGTCGGAAATCAGCGTTTCCTTCTTTTTGGACATCACCGCAATGTCATCCACGTATGCATGTACATTGCGTCCGAGTTGGTCATGGAGGCAACGCTGCATCGTGCGCTTGTAGGTAGCTCCTACGTTCTTCAGCCCAAAAGGCATCGTAACAAAACAGAAGGTTCTGAAAGGGGTTATGAATGAGGTTTTGACTTTGTCAGATTCCTTCATCCATATTTGGTGATAATCGGAATATGCGTCGAGAAAACAGAGGAGTTCCGAGCCTGCCGTAGAATCGATAACTTGATCAATCCTAGGCAGAGCGAACGGATCTTTTGGACAAGCCTTGTTCAAGGCAGTATAATCAGCACACATCCTTAAATCAATGGTGTCCTTTTTAGGGATCATTACAGGATTGGCCGACCACTGAGTGTGGATGACCTCTTTTATGAATCCGGCTAACTCGAGCCGTGCTAGTTCCTTAGCTATTGCCTTACGCTTTTCATCACCTAAACATCGTAAGGACTATTTGACGGGTTTAGCATTCGGGTTTACATTTAAAGAGTGCTCGGCAAGTTCCCTAGGTACTCCAGTCATCTCAGATGGCTGCCATGCGAAGATATCTTGATTTGCTTTGAGGAACTTGACGAGCACGCTTTCCTATGCGCTATCTAGGCCTACGCCTATCTGGGTCACCTTGGAGGGGTCATCATCCTTCAATGGCGTCTTCTTCGTCTCTTCTGATGCCTTGAACTCCGGATTCGGCTTTATCACCTCCTTCTTTGTTGCGGGCATCTCGGACGGATCTATGCTCTTCTTGATCTCCTGGTACTCCTGGGCGCAAAGACGGCCAAAGAAGGCGGCATTTCCATCCTCGCACTCTCACGCTTTCTTCGGGTCTCCCCTGATGGTGATTACACTGTTGGGACCTGGAATTTTCATCATATTGTAAATGTAACACGGACGAGCCATAAAATCCCAGTAAGCCAGACGTCCGAATATAGCGTGGTACGCGCTCTTGAATGGGACCACTTCGAAGGAAAGTGCCTCCGTCCGATAATTCTTTGGAGTTCCAAAGGTAACATCCAAAGTGATTTGTCCTAGGGAATTAGCTTGTCTTCCTAGGACAACTCCGTGAAAAATCACAGAGCTATGGTTCAGCTGGGTCTCCGAGATCTTCATCCGGCGTAGCATTTCGACATAGAGAATATTGATACTACTGTCACCGTCCATGAGGGTCTTGGAGAAACCATAACCGTCAATAAATGGATTGACGATTAAGGCATATTTTCCTCACCTGTGTAGCTTAGGTGGATGATCAGTGCGGTCAAATGTGATTGCCACTTCCGACCAGTCCAGGTATTGGGGGACAGCCGGAATTGTTGCATTGAGCTCATGTAGAACTGCTTTCTTGACCTTTGCTGGTTGAGAACCGAGGAAGGTGACATAAGTGTATTTTTTGGTCGAAATTTTTTTCTTCCCTTCCGGCTTGGGATTTGAAGCATCGGCTTCCTCCATGTCGGAATCTTCCTTGGTCTCTTTATCTTTTTCGGGATTCTTTTTTCCCTTCTTCCGCTTAGCTCTGTAGCCTGCGGTATCATATCTTTTAATGTCGTCATTGTAACGACATTCGGCGTTTGTGTGGGACGAGCCCCCATTGGCGTCTAAATGATGCACACATGGGTTATTGGCAATGTCGGCCCAAGTGTAGGTTTTGCCTGGTTGCTGGTCTCCTCTACCTTGAACTCTCGAAGTCCCACGGCCACGCCCACGACCTCCGCCGCGTCCTGCTCGTCCTCTAGACCCGAAAGTAGCAGTGACCAATGCCGTTTCCGCGTTAGGTTTCTCTTCCGAGGTATTTTTGCGCTTTTGAGCTTGTTGCTTTGGTTGTTTTGCCGACTGTGGCACAGCTAGGGCGTTGAGTAATCCCTCTGCATCGTCGTCAGCATATGCATACTTGCTCGCTGTTTCTATCATCTCTCCCAAATCAGTGACTTTGTCGCACTTCAAGCGATGACGTAGCAAACCAATTGGGAGACCTGCAATGAAAGCTTCAATCGTAGTTTGATCACTTACTCCTTCACAGAAGTTCTTGGTGTCGATCCATCATCCGAGGTAATCCCGGCAAGTTTCTCCGGCTTTCTGGGTGCAACGCTGTAGGTCTCCGACCATACAGGGCCTCCGGTATGTGCCTTCGAAATTCCGAAAGAACGCACTTTGCATCTCATACCAGTTATGGATGGTGTTCTCCGGAAGTTCATTGAGCCCTGATCTTGCCGTCTTCCGCAACATGAGTGGGAGATATCGGGTTGCGACCAGGTTATTTCCGCCTTTGGCAATGCAGCAGGGTTGAAAGAAATCTTGTAGCCAGGTATCTGGCCGAGCAATGCTGTCGTAGGCTTAGATATGTCTTGAGATAGTAAATCCTTCCGGGAATCTTGTGTCTCTTATGCATGGTCCGAAGCACTTTGGGCCCACGTAGATATCATCGTTTTCGTAGCGCCGCGCCTCTATGTTGGAGTTGATCTTGTGCCTTGCGTCATTCGGGGATAGAGATCGTCCCGAGTGTCATTGTGGTCATGTGCCTTGGAGCCGGACTTTGGCTTCTGCCACCACCTCCTCCACCACGACGCCCTCCATTGCCTCCCTAGGGGCCGTTGTGTTGCCTACTTGGCGGAGAGGGTGGAGCAGCTGGGTTATTTCCGGCTGATCGCCAGCCTCCATCCTGAACGTCATTAGTCCGGTTCCAGGGAGGATCTTCATTGTGACGAGCCCCCTGCCGGCTTGTCTCGGCACGGTGTCCATCGTTCCTTCGTCCGTCGTCCGGACAGCTTGCATGTCTAAGAGGTGGCATTCTTTGTCGGTCCTCCTCCCGACATTTCTCTTTATCATCGTCCCTGCGGTCTTTCGACTCTCGCTGGGGCGGGTTCCTCGGATTCAGTGCAGCAATTGCCTCTTGCTCTGCAACTGGGTTGACTTTACGCCAATCACGGGCAACTTTGTGGTGCTGTCCCGAAGATCCGGTTCTTGAGTAATTGTCCTCCCTGCGATCGGAACGGTGATGCTGCTCCAGAACATGCTGGGGTCTTACGTCAACCCATGCCGGGTCTGTGCGACATTGGTCGGAATCAGAGACCAACTTTTGACTTTCGGACATAGCGACCTTTTGCTGCTCCAGTCCCTTGTTGAGTAGTTTGATTCCCAACCGGATCTCCTTCGGGCCTGGATTAGCCGATAGAATTTCTCAGGCTGCCACGGTATTCTGTACTGGGGTTGGATACACCCAATCCCCTTTGCTATCTTTCCGAGGCTTCCCCATCTCTTCTCCAAAAAGGACGGCGTGAATCTGCGGGAATTGGTTGTCATTAGTATCATGCTTCCTGGTCTTCTGGTATTGCCTGGAGTTGTACTTCTCCACAGATGCTATGTGTTTCTTTTCCTCCTCAATGTTTTTGGCTTCATCGAGGAGTACTTGACGATGCGCTTCTAGGGCCTGTGCCCTCTCGTCCAGTTCTTCAGCAGTAAGTTCTGTAGCTGTAGGAATAGGTGTCGTTAATGCAGCATCGATGAATTTACTCACACCTTCAGTGATCACGTGTCCATCCACTAGTTCTTCTTTTTTGGGCTCGTCTGGGATAAGCGCTCCATCCGAGTCTTCCTCATATTCCTCGGCAATCACCCCCTCTACAAGAGGGTCTTTTGTCGGGGTCTTGTTCTTCTTTTTCTTCTTCTTTGCCTTCTTGGCAGCGTCGGTAGCAAAGACGGCTTTGGGTCTGTTTCCCGGAGTCAAGCTCTGATCGGTACTTTCGGACCTCTAGATCTCGGGATTATCTCCGATTTCCATGTCATCCTGTGTTTTGGGAGAGTGTTCCCCGGATCCTTCATCCATGGCTTCTCCTTCCTCTGCAGCTTTGGAGTTATACTCCTCTTCATATTCCGTGGAGAACTTTCAGAAATCTGCTGACGCCATTGATTCATCCGAGGATGCGGGTACGTCGGCGTTTGTTCCAATTGCCTCCAGCACAGAGTCGGTGTTGTCTCCAGCATTGGCAGAGCTGGATCCAGATCCCACATACCCGACGAAGTGCGACGCGTGCTTCCTGAGGTACCTGCGGCTCTCGCGATCAGCTTTGTCGAAACTTTTGATGGTCTCGAGAATTGCATCTACGCCTGAGTTTTGCATTATCATACCTCAGGAAAGGCTTGTTTGCCCCGGCATCATCAGAGTCGGAATCAGTGTCGTTAATATGCTCCTCCTGGATTTTGACTTCAGCAGGCGGGTCGATCTGGGATTCGGACTCTCCAAGGAGATCCACTCCAGATTCGACCTGGACCGCTATGTCTGTCACAGGCTCAGATTTCTCCACTATCTCCGCAACTGGTGCGGGATGGGTGGGATTAGGGTTTTCTGAGATCCGGAACTCTGCTGCCTCCGCGGACAAAGGGGATCCAGAAATTTCCCCTGCCTCTATCATCATCGCTGGGGTGGGTGGGACAGGTTCAGCAAAGCCGATGTAAACATCGATCTCGCCGAAAGACATGATTGTGTAGGCAGTCACAGCCTCCCTACCTGGAATCTAGGTCTCGTCGAGAACGATGAGAGGGACATCGCTGACATAGAGGATGCGGCTGACAACAATAGTCTCGCCGATTCCGATTCTTGCAGATTCCGCTCGGAACGTAGATCCGAAGCTCACTTTCCCCACGGTAGGTGCCAACTGTCGTCGGATTGATGACAAGTACGCCATGAGGGGGTCCTCGAGGCATGCGGAAGAGAGGGGTGTGAGACGTATGGTGTTCCGGGACGGTGAGCACACAAGTTTACCCAGGTTCGAATCCGCCGGCTTTGGACGGATCCTACTCCTGCTAGCAATCCAGAGCCGGAATATGGGTTACAAGGGTTCGCCTGTGCGAGTTGAGATTGTAGACTATTGAGGGTGCCCTAAAGGCTCTCCCTAGGACGGCTTATATAGATATCCGGCCTAGGGTTTACAGGAGAGATCTGTCCGGCTACGACTAAGAGTCGGTTACAGAGTACATCTTGAACTACAAGTAACACTATGGGCCTAAGTCGGTAAGTCTTCCGGGCCTTCCCGTGGCCGGATTGGACTCCGTTTCTTCTCCCTGACTGGGCCACCCGTGAAGCAAAGCTCTAACCCGAAGTGTGCCACCCTGGTCAGTGAGGAACTGTGAGGATACCCGGAAAGTATATCCCCAACACTAGCACAAGAAGCATCCAATAAATCCTTATCATGAAGAGAAAGCCTTGCATAAAAGTTATTGATAATAATATTGTTGGGGAGCTCATGAATGGGACATTTGAGCATTAGTAACTTCAATCTCCCCCAAGCTTGAGTTGTACTCTCTCCATCAAGAGGCCGAAAATTATATATTTGATTCCGATCTTTATGAATCTCACTAGGAGGATAAAACTTTGAATAAAAGAGAGGCACTATTTCCTCCCATTCAAGAGCTTGACCATTCTTCAACGGCTTATACCAGTCCTCAGCTCTTCCTTTCAGTGATAATGAGAATAACTTCTTCTTGACTTGATCTGTAGTAATACCTGCACACTTGAACAACCCGCATAATTCGTGTATAAAGAGCAAATGATCACCAGGATGGACAGTTCCATCTCCAACATAATAGTTATCCATAACACGATCAATAATTCTCGTAGGTATTTAAAAGTATCATTTTCAGCAGGTGGTGGTTCATCTACTACCTTAGCAGTGGTAGTAGCATTACAAACTAAAAAACTCAGCGAATTATCCATATTGAAATAAAGCAACTAACAGAAGTAAACAATACTCATAGTAGAAGTTTCCTTTACCAGTTCCACTCTCCAATAGCACTTCACTCCCCGGCACGGCGCCAGAAAATAATCTTGATGACCCACAAGTATAGGGGGTGTATCACAGTATTTTCGATAAGTAAGAGTGTCGAACCCAACGAGGAGCAGAAGGTGCTGGCTAGTGGCTAGGAGCAGGAGTTCTCTGTAAATACTTAGCAAAAGGATTTTTAGGGGTTTTCGATAATGCAGGTAAATAAAGTATGAGTAAATAAAAGACAATAAGAATAAATGAAGCAAGTGGCCCAATCCTTTCTTCAGCAAAGGACAAGCCGGTTGTATTACTTAAGATGACCAAACGTTCTCGAGGACACATGGGAATACCGTCAAGTGCTTTCGCTTCATATAGTTAATTAATCTTCTTTAGTTTGCTAAGTGTTGTGTGGGTGAACCTGTGCTAATGTACCGACCTTCCTAGGACTAATACATACTTGTGATTATACCCCTTGCAAGCATCCGCAAGTACAAGAAAGTAATTAAGGTAGAAACCTAACCACATCTTTAAACTCTAAGACCCTGACGTCCCTTGTGCAATGGTTTCCCTATGAGGTTCTGGTTTACATCCTCAAGCAACCCCTACGATTAGTAGCCAAATACACAATGCATTCCCCTAGGCCCATATAGGTGAAGTGTCATGTAGTCGATGTTCACATGACACCACTAGAAGAAGTACACCACAACTTAAATATCAAACTATTGAATCTTTCTCAACATAATTCCACTACTAACAACATGACTTCTCCCATGTCCTCAAGAACTAAACGAACTACTCACAAGACATCATATGGATCATGATCAGAGATGAAATAATGATGTGTAACAATCTGAACATAAACAATAATTCAATGGTTCACTCAATATCATCAACTACAAGGACTAATCAATACCGGGAAAGTTTCCCCTAAGAACTATGCAAGATTCAACCCAATTGTTATATCGGTATGAGGTGGTGATGATGGTGTAGGTGGAGATGGTGGTGATGATGATGATGATCCCGATGAAGTCTAGCTTGATGGTGGTGTTGATGGCGATGATCTCCCCTCTCCGGGAAAGAATTCCCTCGGCAGAATTCTGTCTGCCGGAGAGATCTTTCTCTCTCGATGTTTTTCGCCCCACGGAGGTGGCAGAATCTTTCTGTGGTCGCTCCCTGAGTCTTAGGGTTTCGAGAGGATAATATACGCCAGAGGGGAGAGCCATGGGTGGACCAGGGCGACCACACCACCTGGTGGCACGACCTAGGGTGGCCCGCGCCAGGGGGTGGTGTGGGCCCCCTATGGCCCATCTCGGCTTCTCCTTCTGGCTTCCTTCGTCTTCTGGAAAAATAGCATTTTCCATGTATTTTCCTGGATTTTCTGATCTTCGCGAATTTTGCCTCCAAACAGCACCTTTTCCATCAGAATCCTGACTGCAGCGGTCCATGCTCCAAAAGTCATCAACCATGCAAAAACAGATGAAATAGCATAAGTATCATCTCCTAATACGAAATATATCAATGAATAACAGTAAATTATGATTTAGAATAGTGATGCAAAATGGACGTATCACGTACCTATTCCTTCTCGTGCTTTCATTTCCAATGAATAGGTCAGTGAGAGCATCCCAAGCTTCTTTGGCGGTGTTGAAATGCTCAATGTGGGGCATGTCCTTGGGACCCACTCCGAGCTGTATCATGTGGAGAGACGTTGCATTCAATTGACTATCCACAACTTCCTCTTCTTGTCAAGTTGGTGTGGTCTCCAATATGAAGACCCTCTTCGATAATCCTCCAAAGGTCAATTGACGAACTGCATACATGAGATTTCATTAAGAATTGCCATTGATTAAATGTAGATGCAGTAAGTTTGGGTGGATCACCCCTATTGTTTATATGAGGATGAGGGATAGGTGGATCAGGAGAATATAGGTGAGGAACCTCACTATAGTCCTCCTTACCACTTCCCTTCTTGGAGGCAAAACCATTATGTTTTTCACCTACCACTTCATCTTCCTTAGATCCGGTGTGAGTCTTATTCTTGGATGAAGGAGTGGTAGTCTCAGAGGAAGATGGATATGGGGCCGTAGATGATGTGAGGCGAGCAATCACTTGCTGCATCTCCTCCATCTTGGTCTCAAAGGATTTCAACAAGGTTGTTTCCAACGTCTTGAGGTCATCCATTGTGACCTTATCCATAGCCTCATTCCCATTTTCCTTAGTACTCATACTTCTCTTAGGCGGTTAAGCCCGAATAAAGAGCCGAGGCTATGATACCAATTGAAATGGATCGTATGGGCACCTAGAGGGGGGTGTAATAGGTGCTACTTCAATTTTTAATGCCTTTTCAATTTTAGGCTTGACACGAAAGGTAACTTCTCTAGATATACTACTATGGAGAATTTCCCTATATGCAAACCTAACTACTAGCGAATAAAGGCGAGTGTGATAGAGGAACGAGTAAACCGTAGTGGAGCACGCGGGGACACATGATTTGTTTTACCACAGTTCCTTCCTTGTTAAGGGAAGTACATCTGCGTTGGAGGGGTGGGCGGTACTAAGACCACCACACCACAATAGGCCTCACCCTGTTCTCCGATGGATCCCGCCACCAAAGGCCTGATCCACCTTTCCACTATAGTAACCCTTTGAGGCGGGAACCGACGCCTTTACACAACTAGCAGGGCACAACTCCACAACCAAATTGGAGGCTCCCGTAATGACAACAATTTGCCGCAAGAACAATAGTTATCAATAACAAAACACAAGATCTAGATATTAACAAGAATACTAGATCAGGGATTTCTCCAAATGAATGGAGAAGAGTTGATGCGCTTGATTTGTGATGACGATGAACGATTTCTCCTCCTTCAATTCTCCCAAAGATCGAAGGCTTCAGGTGGTTGAAGTGGGAGATCTAGAGAGAGAGCTTTTGAAGAGGATCTGATCTTTTTTAAACGAACCAAGAGTTCTGACTAAAGGCGATGAAGGGGATTTTATACCCCCTATCCCAACTAAGCCGTTGGAGCCTTTGGGGGCCGGATTATTCGGCCCAAGTGAGGGCCGGATTATCCAGCCTGGGGAAAACTCCGCCCTAGACTCAGATTATCCGACAAATAATCCGCCCCTAGACAGAGCGACGCGCCGAGCGAGTCCTTGCTTGTCTCCTGGGGGACGGATTATCCGGCCCAAGGTGAGGGCCGGATTATCTGGTCGGGGGAAGAAAGTCCGCCCCACTTCGGATTTTCTGGGGGGAAATCCGATCCCAGTCAGAGTGCCGCGCCATGCCTGTCCTTGATCGTCTCCTAGGGGTCGGACTATCCGGCCCAAGGCATGGTCCAGATTATCCGGTCAGGGGAAGAAAATCCGCCCCTTCTCGGATTTTCTGGGGGAAAGTACGCCCCCAAACAGAGAGACGTGCCCTGCCTGCCTTTGCCAAGTGAGTCAGGCTGGATTATACGGCCCTTGAGGGGGGCGGATAATCCGGCCCCCAAACACAATAACTTTTCCCTGCACACTTAGCACACATGAGAAAACTCCACGGTATTGTTATCTAACACACAAAACACAGGGAACCATGAAATGTTCTTTCAAATGTGTGTTGATTATACTGCCTTGAACAAGGCTTGTCCCAAAGATCTGTTCGCTCTGCCTAGAGTTGATCAAGTTATCGATTCTACGTCAGGCTCGGAACTCCTATGTTTTCTCGACGCATATTCCGGTTATCACCAAATTCGGATGAAGGAATAAGACAAAGTCAAAACTTCATTCATAACCCCCTTCGAAACCTTGTGTTTTGTTACGATGCCCTTTGAGCTCAAGAATACAAGAGCTACGTACCAACGCACTATGCAGCGTTGCCTCCACGATCAAATCGGATGCAATGTACATTCATATGTGGATGACATAGCAGTGATGTACAAAAAGAAGGAAACCTTAATTTCTGACTTGGAGGAAACATTCACTAATCTATGAAAGTATATCATATTTCTTAACCCGAAGAAATGTTTCTTTGGGATACCAGCCGACAAATTGTTAGGTTTCATCGTGTCCCAAAGGGGCATAGAGGTGAACAAAGACAAAATTAAGGCTATACTCAATATTTCCAGGCCGACTCGCCTGAAAGACGTTCAAAGACTAACTGGTTGCATTGCTGCAGTTAGTCCGTTTGTAAGCCGGCTCGGCGAAAGAGCCGCACCACTCTACAAGCTCCTGAAAAAGACTAAAAAGTTTGTTTGTGTTGGGGATCGGTGCGGACAAAAAAATCCTACGATATAACCCTCGAAACTGCCTAGGATCTATCTATGTAGTAATGCGGTAATGGCCAATGCGTAGAGAGTACATACCCTTGTAGACCGTACACGATTAACATTCCGCGGGGAACGTGATTGAAGTAGTCGTACTCGAATCCGACCTCAAGGTCGCGAAGCTCCTCGCAGGTCACCCCTTGCTCCTTCTTGATCTTCATCGTGCAACAGCTCCGGCTCATGACATTTAAGTGCCCCAAGTGTTGCGCCTCGTGTCTTCCTACACATCCGGTGCACGATGAGACCTCCGGCTCCCCGATCCCGTCGGGAGTGCGGAAGTTGATATCCGGCTAGGAATCCTCACAAGAACGACATCTTGAGGTGTGCCTTGATCGCACAGCCCAAACTTGGGGCCATGGTCACAAGGGCTAGAGAGAGAGAGGGAAGGAGGAAGTCAACCAAAGGACTTCTCCAAAATTGGTGTGTTTAATCCCACCCATGGGCACCCCTTTATATAGGGGGGAGGGGGTGTGCCCTCCTCTTTGGGTTTCCCATGTGGGACTATTCAAGGGAGAGAGGGGGAGGCGCATGGGCCTCATGGGCCGCCGGCCAGGGATGGGCCCCACCCCTCTCACAGCCCTAGGCTGGCCGGGTGGGACCCCTTGAGGCGCCTGGGCCTTGGCCCTTTGGCCCTTGGCCCTTCCCTCCCCCGCTTTTCCCTCATGGGCCTTTATTCACTAGGAAGTTTGGCCAATTAGTAGAATAACCCTTCAAATTAGATTTTAATATTGTATTTAATATTAATTACACTAATTAATGTGTAAATACATATTACAAAATCTGTCTTGACCTGAAACACCTTTTGGTTCCCTTTCGATTTCCTCCAAACGACTTCGGATCTTTCCCGGAATGATTCTGGTCCTTTATTCTTTCTCCGAACAGCTTCGGATTTCTCTACAAAACAATTCCGGCTTTCTCTTTCTCTACTATGATTCCGTCTTACGAATGATCGCTCTCATCGTACCCTTAAGTGTATCCTCTCATGGCTCGGGAATGCTCTAGACATGATCTGTATCAATGATCAATAGAGAGACCAGGGATGTCCATGTGACCCCTATGCATTCCTGATGACAATGTCGTTTGAACCGTCTAAATGTAGCATCCTCTTCCTTTTGTTTCTCGATACAACTTGTCCGAGATCTGATCATTGGTATCCCATACCTTGTTCAATCTCGTTCACAACAAGTTCTGTTTTCTTGTTACCGTGATATTACATCCCCATGACCTAGTCACATGTTGCAACATTTATGGATGTAATCTCACCAAGCCGGCCGTATGTATCTTTACCTGTCATGTGGGTGAACAAATCCCGGTCTTGCAGTCACATGTCATCTACTGTTCCTTCGGAATACCCAACGTACACCTTTATGGCCACCGTATTACCAGATGACGGTTGATGCAGTCTAAGCAGCCTAGGGAAATAGTGAGCAGTATGAGCTCATGGTCTAAGGAGAAGGAGTCTAGGTATAGTTGTTGCAACAATGAACTATATGACTTGATCGTGTTGCAATCCTTCGAGGAATGTCCAATCACATCATTCTCCAATGATATGATCCCGTTGTCAGTCGGCATAAATGCCCATGATCTTGAAACCCAGATCATCTTCCTGACCAACGAACTAGTATGAATAGAGGCTACTAGGGACTTGGTTGTTTCATACCACATCTGTACCAATGTTTCTACTTGGCACAGTTCTAGCATAATATGAAACTATTGTAAACTAATTGAGATATGACAATAAAAACCTATTTATTATTTGCCTCTAGGGCATATCTCCTTCAGTTTGGACTGACGAAGCTAAAGATGCACTACAAGACCTGAAAGCAGTACTCTCATCTGCACCTATCCTTGCAGCACCGGAACCTCGTGAACCGATGTTGCTCTACTTTGCTGCGACAAACAGAGTCGTCAATGTCGTCATGGTGGTGGAGAGACCAGAGGAAAAACATGAACACCTGGTGCAACGTCCGACTTATTACCTGAGCGAAGTCCTAACTGAATCAAAGCAGCGGTATCTGCACTATCAAAAGCTGGCTTACGGTGTGTTCTTCGCATCCCGGAAGTTACGGCATTACTTTCAGGAACATCCAATTACCATGGTGAGCACAGCTCCCATGAGAGATATAATCAACAACAACGATGCTACAGGACGTGTCGCAAAATGGGGCATAGAGCTTTCAACTTTCGATATTGAGTACAAACCTCGTACAAAAATCAAATCCCAAATCCTCACTGACTTTGTCGCTGATTGGATAGAGACAACGGAGAATATGACCCTCCTAGAGTCGGAATACTGGACCCTGCATTTTGACGGGTCTAAGGCGTTTCGGGGGCTCGGGGGCTAGCGTGGTGCTCAAATCACCCCAAGGAGATAAACGTTTCTATGTGTTGTAGATCCACTTCACGGCAACAAACAACATTGCCAAATATGAAGCATTGCTGCATGGAATCTGGATTGCTAAGGATATTGGCATCCGACGATTAATGTGTTATGGAGATTCGGATCTTGTTGCCCAACAAGTGTCAGATATCTGTAATGCAAATAAACACATGGCAGCATATAGAGTTGTCGTGGATGAACTATCTAAATCGTTCAAAGGGTTTGAAGTTTAACACATCCCTCGAACAGAAAATGAGGAAGCAGATGCATTATCTCGAATAGGCTCTGCACGGAAAAAGGTCCCGAATGGCGCTTTTCTAGAGCACCATAAAGTTCCCTCTATAAAAGGATTAGATGAGGAATATCCAACCAAATCCAACTCACCTTTAGTGTCAGTTTGGGTTGTAATTCCCAACTAGACTCAACCCTACCTTGATTTCTTGGTGGATGGAAAATTACCCAAAGACAAGGTTCTAAGCCAGCAGATCGTCCGACGAGCAAAAACCTATACAATAATAAATGGTGAGCTCTATAAGCAGAGTGTATCTAGGGTCTTTTAGCGTTGCGTATCTCCAGAAGAAGGAGTGGAAATCTTACGAGAAATCCACGAAGGCGAATGCGGCCATCATGCTGTAGTCAAATCTTTAGTGGCAAAAGCTTTTAGACACGAATTTTTAAACTTACACCAAAGGCGGATCTTGAACGGCTGGTCAAGACGATGCAAGGCTACCAAAAATGCCAAACAAGCTCATGTTCCGGTGATCAGCGAAACAATACCTATAACATGGCCTTTACATGCAGGGGCTTGACATGGTAGGACCGTTTAAACGGGCTCCAAGTGGATTTACTCATCTCTTAGTGATGGTGGATAAATTCACAAAATGGATTGAGGCTAAACCCATCACCAGTTGTGATGGAGCAACAACCAGAAGATTTGTCGAGGATGTTATAATCCGATACGGTTATCCACATAGCATTATCACGGACAATGGGAGCTATTTTTCTATGGGAGAACTTGCTGAATTCTGCGATGAACAAAATATCTGGCTTGACATTGCGTCAGTCGCACATCCATAAGCTAATGGACAAGTTGAAAGAGCAAATGGTTTAATCCTACAAGGCCGCAAACCAAGACTCGAAGCACCACTACGTTGTGCTGCGGGGGCTTGTGTAGAGGAATTACCTTCTATGATATGGAGTTTGCGAACAACTCCGAACAGGTCAACCGGATGCACATCTTTCTACTTGGTCTATGGTGCAGAAGCTGTTCTTCCTAGTGATTTGATTCATACTTCTCCTTGAGTTACTGCGTATATCGAAGAGGATGCCGAAATTTCTCAAAAAAATGATATCGATCTAATCGAAGAAGTTCACGTTGTTGCTGAGATGATATCAACAGCCTATCAGCAGAAGTTACGCAAGTATCATAGTTAGAAAGTCAGAAACCAATCTTTCAATAAGGGCGATTTGGTTCTTCGGCTTGTGCATGGGAAGGGCCCTTTTTAGTTAGCCGAGTATTGCACAATGGTTTTTACTATCTAACTGATATGCAGCCAGTCAAAGAAAAACCTGCTACTAAGAAAAGAAAAAGAGCTGGAGGCAGTACAGACCCGGAAGAATTAGACAGACCGTGGAATATTGCTCAGCTACGTTCCTTTTATTCTTAAATTTTCTTTCTTTGTAATCATATATGTGTACATGTTCAATGAGAAATAAAGTGTTTGTTGCCTCAAATTATTCTGAGAAGTTTTATATAGCCATCTTATTTCCGAATGATCACGTCACAATCGAAAATCCCAGAATACTTGAAAGTACTTTATGCTCATGTTTGTTCTGGTTAAGATTTCCGATTCTATAAATGCTACCTTCGGGTATAAATCTAAATTTTCTAGTTTATACTTTGGTTATTTATCTAATTACCAGATGCGGGCATTTTCCGAGTAGTGAATTGTTCGTACTGGAAGCCAGCTTTGATTCCGAGTTTAAACTGGTTTAGCAATTGAGCTTCGTTGCTCGGCAAAGTTTTCGTGTTGAAGGTTGGCTGGCTCACGAAAGGGACGAGGCAGAAAGCCAGATAAACAATAAGTATAGACAAAATATGAAGTGCTTATGTAAACATTCCAGGCACATCACAATAAAGCCAAAAGTGCTAAATAGAAGTAGAAAATCTTAGTGCTAGCAAAAGTATTACACTACTTATTTACAATCTGATTGTGTCAGAATAACACATTGTTTTTTCTGGCACTTTACGATGCAGGAGAAGAGATAGGAGCTGCCGGATCACTAGAGACATCGCCTTCACCTTGATATCTTTTTGAGGCATTCAAATCCGAAACTATTTGCTCGTCATCGGAGACTTTGGTTGTTTCTTCGGCAGGCGGAGGAGGCGTCTCCATGCGAGTGAAGCAGGGAGTGTCATAGCTGGTCAGATCAGCTACATGACATCCATATCCAGTATAGGAGTTGTAACTACCTCGGTGAATTACGGTCCTAGTTACGAGCCTGGATGAGCAGAAATGGTTGAAATAGTACGGTGGGGCCCAAATGCCACTCACAGGTAGACCTTGCGGCCGTCCCAACCATTTCCAAACATCGGGACAAACGAAGGCGGCGGCGAAGGATCAACTACATACACAAATGGGTATGTATGCAAGCCACCATACAACAGTACATCGAGCCATTCCATCTAAAAAGAAAATATATAGCATACATATGGCAAGATCCAAAATCCTAGATAGAGATAATAGTTTAGGATATCTCCTCATACATCAAACATCAGAGTATCAAGCGGAAGCGGAAGACAAAATCCGAGTACGGATAAGAAGCAAATCGGCATAAGATGCCCCATAAATAAGCAGATCCCGCCCACAGATCTCACGGATCCCGTTCCGGAATCTCTACACGAATGATCGTTGCCCACATCGTCCGTCTCCTCCACCCAAAGATCCATCTTGCGAGTTTACTGTTCATCTGAATCAAACAATTTATTGTGAGACCCTAGGGATTACTCAGCAAGTCTTTATGCCGCTAAAGGGACACAACACAGGGTGGCGCAATTGCAGCAAAAGATAAACCCTACAATTCTATAGATACTGCTAACCATCCGCCTAACCGGAGATAGGCGGATGTCCGTGAATGAATAACAACGATTATAACAGTTAAAAGCGGTAATATCCACAGATCCATCCTCCTCCTAAACTTAAGCGAGAAGCGGACGAACAACCCCATCCGTTGGCAGTTTTATTACCCATTCCGTGAGTGTTGCACTATTTACTAGTCGGTACCTAGTCTAGTCAAATTAAAAGCGGTACTTTAGTTATGCTTGTCTATGATCGGAAACGTGCTCCAAGTCGTCCATAACGCGGACACGGCTTTGAAAGTTTTACCCTACGAGGGTGCACAAATAGCAACACACTCGATATGCCTCGGAAAAACCAAATCAAAACCCAACAAAGCGATCCACGATAAAGCGATCACAGGATTGAGAAATATTTGAGGGCCACCCCATTAAGCTACCATGACGAAGTTGGCGACTCGAGACGGACTCAAGGTTTGCGCCAATGGCTGTGAGCAGGGAACCGAAAATGTGGTGGGCTTGTCGACACCGAAAACACTCCGCTTCCCTAAGCGATGCGATTGTGCGTTACCTGCACAATTTAAATAAGCGATAAAACATGGCATAAATGCAGGATAGTAAATAAAACCTCAAACTAGTTTGTGGCCCCAAGAAATAAGAATAAATCAAGCTACGGCTCGGGGGTTCATAAGCCTCCCGGATGTGGATAAGCAGCGAATATTCAAGGAACATGAATCAAGTACTCGGGGTCCTACAGGACACAAGTGAGCCTGAAAAACCAAATAGCGAATATGGCTCACCGATGCCACTTTCATTAGTTATCCCATTACTACTCAGGTTAAGTTGTTTAGGTACCTCGTTTTCCATCAGACACTCACATACCCTACACATGCTTTGTTCTCGACTGCATGGCTCAAACAACTCTGTAGTAATGGCTCATGGGATGGAGGAACAAGCTTGGTGGGGTTTAAAAGTAAAAGGCTATGCAATACTTGGGATTCAATTTAATGCAACCGACTCAATGATGCAAGAATAAGAAAGAGGCAATAGGTACTATATGTATGCAAGCATGTGGTAGTGCTTGCTGGCTCAGTTGAAGCAAGGAATGGATCTGGTAGTGCTCCTGGTTCTCTTGATATATCCCACCTATTCGGAGAGAAGAACCAAACAAACAAGGGCCAACATAAATAAAGTGCACAAGCATATGAATAAAATGCGACAAGCAAACAATCATGCCATGATGAATGATGCACAATTTGCATGGCATTAAGGTAGCATGGCATGGGTTAGGTGTGGAATACAAGAATAAACCATTTTATTGAGTTTTGGCCACATTTTATCCTCATATTAGTTGCTGTATACATTATATTTATATGATGCATGCTTCAAAACAGATAATGGAATGCATAAACAGAAAGGTCTCGTCGAGTTAAACATTTTAGACATATCATTTGTTAAATTTGGAGTTTTAAAACAAAAGTTATTAATTATTTAAGGAAAAAGGGCATTTATTGTAATTTTAATTAACTTGGGAAAATAAAGTGTTCAAAATATATTTTGAATGGCATATTTGAAATCCTCATATTTTTCTGATTTGAAATCATATATTATTTGTATTATTTGGATTTATATTCTAAAAGATATTTAAAAACAGAATTAAATTTGAATTTGATTTAATTTGAAAAAGATTTGAATTTAAACAGAAAAGCAGACATACTTTTTCTACTCAGGTTAACCTAGCCACAGACACTGTCAGGTGGGGCCTCTGGCTGACTGGACCAAACGCGCACAGGGAAGGTTTTCCTCACATGAGCTAATCCGGCCCAATGAATGACAGTGGGGTCGAGGCCCTGAGGGACCACGCGACAGAGACGAGCGGGCCAGGAACTGATAGGTGGGGCTAGACTGGAGCGTGGGTTAATGGTTACAAAAAGCCAGGGGGTTTTCTAGGAGATGGCCACGGTGGCTGTCTGGTGGGCCTAGAGGTAGCGCGGGTTGCGGAAAAAAGGGACAGGGGGGTATGTGCAAAACGAGCATAGCCGTACTGTTCCTCTTCTCGCGTGCAGTGGACAGATCGGTGCAGCAGACGGGGCCAGGCGCGTCAGCGAGGTTCGATCCGGGGACTGGCGTCTTGTGGCGAGGGCGACCTTGGGCTAGGTGGGGGTTGGTGTCAGGGAGGTGGGCGTGGCCTAGGTAGGTTGCTACGGAGCGGAGCTAGTGAGCAATGGCGCCTGACAGGCGCCACCGAGGTGCTCGGAGAAACGACAAGCGAGCACAGTGACGGGGAAGCGGAGGTGTCGGGGAGGTTGGCCAGCTCACCGAGAGGTAGTGGTGATGGATCGGGTCGGACAGCAGCGGATCGACCTGAGGAAGGCGCTGGTGGATTAGGGTTTCGGCCTCGGCGGGAACTCGGGCTGGTCCTTCTCCTCCTCGGCGGTAGTGCAACGATGCAGGGGAAGCAGAGGGACGTCCTCGATCACCTCCACGACGGCCACGCTGGCTGGATCGATGAGGGGCAGAGGTAGACGGCGGCTGCTGGCGTCGGGGTCTGGTGGCGGTAGAGAGAGAGGGGAGGAGGGGGTAGACTCTAGGGTGGATCTGGGCGAGCAGAGGAGAGTCGTGGGGAAGGAGATAAGGCAGAGGGAGGGAGGATGCCGTGGGGAGCCGGTAGATGGGGAAAAGGTGGCCTCGGTGCCCTTTTCCTCCTGCCCCCTCACGTGCTCGAGCTGGGACCGAGGCGGACAGGTGGGGGAAGGCTTCAGTGGGGCATGGTGGTGCAGGAGGGTAGGCTCGGCTGGGGTCCACTTGGCAGAGAGAGAGGGAGCAAGAGAGGGAGAGGGGGTAGCCTCGGGTAGAGGTTAGGGTTGGAGCTAGGGTAGGAAGGAGAGGGGGTATGGCTCGGGTAGGGTTTTGGTGAGAGGGTGGCCAAGTGGGGCCAAGCTAGGTGAGAGATAAAGAGAGGCCGAGAGAGAGAGGGGGTAGGGTGGTATCTAGGGTTTTGGAGCTAGGGGTATGGGTTTGGATTTAGAGGGGGTGACAAAAGAGGGTATGATAGATTAGGGTTTAGAGAGAGAGAGAGATGTGGTGTGGTTCTCTTGGACAAGATCAAGCAAGACCAAAACAAGCTCAAGCAAGAAAAGAGGGGTGAGAAGAGGTGGTGAGGGGTTTAAGCAAGATCAAAAGATCAAGCCCAAAAGAAAGGATAGAATTAGAGAGAGGAAGATGATCCACTCCAAAAACAAATAAAATCCAAAAGACAAGCAAAAGGTGGTACTTGCATGGCCCATGCAAAATATTTAATGCCCTGTTGATTCTTGTGAAAACAATATTATTTCATGGCATTATTATTATGCATTCCAAAATGTGGAGTAAGGCCTAAGCAAAGGAATTTCAAAGAAAGCTCCAAGTGGAATATATGGAGATGACCATGTTTGAATAGAAATGGGACTTGCTAGTGTGTATATACCACTAGATGCTTAATAGTCCCCAAATTATCCCAACATGAGCTTAATTCCATGATAACCCATATGGAAGCTAGGAAAAAGGTTCCCACTCACAAGGCATGCAAAGGTGGCCATGTGGCTCTCATATATCAATAATGTGAAAACAACATGATGCCAAGATGAGAGCATGTGGAAAAGAATTGGATCCATCCCAACCCACATGAGCTAGAGGTAAACTCAAATAAAATGCAAAGCTCATATTTAGTTGGATGGTGGAATTTATAAGGTGGTGAAGAAAAGGTGGTGGAGTTAATAAGAGATATGCCCCCAACTCAACTTGGGCATTAAACGATATATCAAGAACCAAATACAATATCAAGAGGCAAATACAATTAACAATGCATATGAGAGAAGAACCAAAACAAAAAGGGTTTTATATGATGCTCAAATGCAAGGTGGCATGATGACATGAGCATGATATAATGATGATGCAACAATTATATATTTGAAGTAGCATTTATATAGACTAGGCTAGTAGCATTGCAATTGTTAGACAATTGGGATGCTACTACTCTCCCCCACTAAACAAGAATCTCGCCCCGAGATTCCTAGGAAAAGAAAACAACACAAGGAAAGGCGGTGTTCGAACGAGGTGACCCTCACGTTCCCAAGATGATGAAGAACGGAATGGTGCGACCACTACACCTTGCAAAACTTGCTAGACTTGTTGCGAGTCTTGCGTTTTGCTTCACGAACAACGGATAGAAGAGTTGAAGGATTGTCGTGAGACAAGAAGGGTAGGATGGACATAGCTCCGGTTTTCCCAAGAAACATGATAAAAGAATAGAACCACTTGTGAAAGAAAGGACAAGATGATGTAACATGGATAAAGAAAGACCATACGTTAAGATTAAAGATTTACCGATACTAGCGAGGATGAATCTTTGTGTCGGAGAGAAGAGCTAGATTGGAGAGGTTTTGAACTACTATGACAATAGCATCGTATCTTCTCTCGGATTTGAGAAATGAAGTTCGGAATCAATATTGCCTTCAAACAATAGAGTCCGTTGATATCAACAGAAAGATTTAGTTAGACATCGCCCGATTAAATCTTCTTGCGCCGGTAAGAACCAAAGGATCACGCAATTGAGGTGCGCGGATATGACTTCCAGAGACGGATGTGAAACTAGATCATGGTGGAATCCCGAGAAGCAAAGAATATGGAGGATCTGGAGTTTATTGTAGAGATACTTATTGCTTTCTTTAGCCTTGAGGCTAACGCAATATATTTGCGGGTGATGGCATCAACCATAATTGGCTTTACCACGAAAAGAATTGATGAAGCAAAGAGATAGCTTCCTTTCATCTTGTTTGGGGATGTCGAGCACCGATAGAAAGGCGAGACGAGAAAAGAGTTTGCGTTTGTTTCCACGGATAATTGAAGATTCTGCTCCGTGTAGAAAGGTGAGATCACCAACAAGAGATTATTGATTTCTTTTCTTCGAGAGAGCACTCCGGAAAAACAAGGACGGAAGTGAAAGTATCAAGGGATAAAGGCCACTTCTAACTTCCGCGAAATGAGTGAGATCACATTAATTCACCAATTCAATGTACGAGAGCGAATCATAAGAGTAGTGGTATGGTCGCGACTCCATCCCGCACTCAAAGCATTACTCACATGAATAGGAAAACTAAGCAACCCAACTACCAAAAGCAGTGAAGATCTTGGCAAGGATAACTCATGGAACTCCGTTAGAAAACAAGGATAGGTGCAAGCGATTAGCGTATTCATAGATAGATAAAGATGATGATGTTGTCGTCATGTCGTAAGTAACCAACCAGGAAAGATATGAAGGAAGATTACGGAGAACAACGCAAGATTCAACGACTCTGAAAGATAGCACCAACTTGAACGGAAGGAATACAAGATCTGGAAGGTCTTCATGGCCTCCGGTGGATTGAGCATAGACGATAGAGCGAGAGGGTTCAAGAGATTACTTAACGAGATAGAGGTGAAAGAACTCCAGGTTCTTCTTGAAATGATTGAGAGAGATCTAGCGGTCTTGAGGAAAACTACGGCGGAACGACGATGATAACTTGCCAACAAGGAAAACTCCGGGTTTGATTGAAGATGGAAGATGGAATTAACAATGATCTTGCTGATTCTAGGATTGAAGCGATCTATTTAGCAGAAGGACGTGGCCGAGATAGGTGACTTCAAAAAGTCAGAATTCACGCTTTGAGACTTTGCACGCAGGCGGTGCGAAGCTTGAGAGAAGAAAACAGATGATCTTCCATGTTCTTCCATTGATATAGACTAGACAAGCATATTATCAACATATACCACCATGGATTAACAAGATATCCCCAGAATACCAAGTTCAAAAGGCGAGAGAAACGAACAAATGCTCGAACACTTCCTGAGCTCAACGCTCTTAGAAAGAACAATATTAAGAGCACGGGTTCGTGTTGAAGCGGATCTGCTGCGAGGATAGATTATCTGGTCCTTGGAAGAAAAAGAGCCGCTGGTTCACATTGTCGATCGGATCACGGTTACAAAGATAAAGAGATCTTGGTTAAGAACCGATGATAGCTCATACCTTAAGCAAAACTATCAGAGATGAAAAGATGCGATTCCCTCGTATCCAGGAGAATTGTGCAGATATGGAGTTCAAAAGATGTGTAGCATGATGGACAGATGATAGACCGCCGTAGTGCCTTGAGAAACTCTGGATTGCCAAAGATACTTGATTATGCAAAGATATGTTCACGGTGTACTCAAGATCACAGAAGATAACCGTCGCCATTTGTAGGATAGAGTTGATAGCATTTTCCATATTCCAATCGACATTATCATGAGTGGAATATAGCTATGCCGAGAACCAAATTACAATCACCAGCATCGGATCGACACATGTTATGTAATTAGCCCAAGAGAAAAGGAGATGAAAAGAAACTCTAGGATTAAGCGCCGGTGACAAAAGAATGAGTTAGCATGGACATGCTGATAAGGAAGATAGATAATGTTTCACACGATGAAAAGGAGTGTGGAAGCCTGAATGTATCAAGAAAAATTTTCCGCATTTTTGGCATTAAAATACCAATAGATCATAAAATCACTTATCGGTGAGATTAGCAACGATGCTTACAGAATGTGGAATTGCTAGAAGGAAGAACACCCTTAAGAAGATGGCACCGGTTAACAAGAATTGAGATAGATCGCGCGGTTTTCCAAAAAGCACATCGGTATGGAATGTACCAACAGTTGATAACCAAAGGCAGATAAAGATAACATGTTGGAAGCAACAGATAGACAAGGAATTTCACACACACACACACACACTTTCTATGGTACTACGGAAACCCAGAACACGTGAATCCTAGTTTGAATTTTAAGAAGAGGATTGAAAACGTACACTTCCTTACCAGAAAAGGGTGGATGGGTGGGTAAGAAGAAAAGTGGAAGCAGTCCTACTCTCACGTTTTGTTTTTCCCTAGTATACATAGCTACCAAAATATTTGCTAGACTGACAACGACCATTTGGCTGAGACCCTGAAGGTCGGGATGGCTCTGATACCAATTGTAACTACCTCGGTGAATTACGGTCCTAGTTACGAGCCTGGATGAGCAGAAATGGTTGAAATAGTACGGTGGGGCCCAAATGCCACTCACAGGTAGACCTTGCGGCCGTCCCAACCATTTCCAAACATCGGGACAAGAACGGGCGCGTGTCGGCAGGCGAAGGGATCAACTACATACACAAATGGGTATGTATGCAAGCCACCATACAACAGTACATCAGAGCCATTCCATCTAAAAAGAAAGGAAATATAGCAACGCCATATGGCAAGATCCAAAATCCTAGATAGAGATAATAGTTTAGGATATCTCCTCATACATCAAACATCAGAGTATCAAGCGGAAGCGGAAGACAAAATCCGAGTACGGATAAGAAGCAAATCGGCATAAGATGCCCCATAAATAAAGGATCCCGCCCACAGATCTCACGGATCCCCGTTCCCGGAATCTCTACACCGAATGATCGTTGCCCACATCGTCCGTCTCCTCCACCCAGTATCCATCTTGCGAGTTTACCTGTTCATCTGAATCAAACAATTTATTGTGTGAGACCCTAGGGGTACTCAGCAAGTCTTTATGCCGCTAAAGGGGACACAACCTGGGGTGACGCAATTGCAGCAAAAGATAAACCCTACAATTCTATAGATACTCGCTAACCATCCGCCTAACCAGAGATAGACGGATGTCCGTGAATGAATAACAACAGTTATAACAGTTAAAACGGTAATATCCACAGATCCATCCTCCTCCTCGCCATCGACGAGGAAGCGACGAACAACCCCATCCGTTGGCGGTTTATTACCCATTCCGTGAGTGTTGCACTATTTACTAGTTAGGTACCTAGTCTAGTCAAATTAAAAGCGGTACTTTAGTTATGCTTGTCTATGATCGAGCTGTGCTCCAAGTCGTCCATAACCGCGACACGGCTTTCAGAAGTTTTACCTGCGAGGGTGCACAAATAACAACACACACTCGATATGCCTCGGAAAAACCAAATCAAAACCCAACGAGGCGATCACAAAGCGATCACAGGATTCAGAAATATTTGTGCTACCCCATTAAGCTACCCATGACGAAGTTGGCCGACTCGAGACGGACTCAAGGTTTCGCCAATGGTCGTGGAACGACTGGGAACCCAAAATGTGACTGGGCTTGTCGACACCGCGAAAACACTCCGCTTCCTAAACAAGACAAAGCGAAGACTGCACAATTAAAATAAAGCAATAAAACATGGCATAAGTACAGGATAGTAAATAAAACCTCAAACTAGTTTGTGGCCCCAAGAAATAAGAATGAATCAAGCTCTGGCTCAGGGGGGTTCATAAGCCTCCCGGATGTGGATAGCGCGAATATTTAAGGAACAGGAATCAAGTACTCGGGGTCCTACGGGACACAAGTGAGCCTGAAAAACCAAATAGCGAATATGGCTCACCGATGCCACTTTCATTAGTTATCCCATTACTACTCAGGTTAAGTTGTTTAGGTACCTCGTTTCCATCGACACTCACATACCCTACACATGCTGTTCTACGACTCGCATGGCTCAAACAACTCCTGTAGTAATGGCTCATGGGATGGAGGAACAAGCTTCGGTGGGGTTTAAAAGTAAAGGCTATGCAATACTTGGGATTCAATTTAATGCAACCGCGACTCAATGATGCAAGAATAAGAAAGAGGCAATAGGTCCTATATGTATGCAAGCATGTGGTAGTGCTTGCCTGGCAGCTCAGTTGAAGCAAGGAATGGATCTGGGTAGTGCTCCTGGTTCTCTTGATATATCCCCTGCCTATTCTATAGAAGAACCAAACAAACAAGGGCCAACATAAATAAAGTGCACAAGCATATGAATAAAATGCGACAAGCAAACAATCATGCCATGATGAATGATGCACAATTTGCATGGCATTAAGGTAGCATGGCATGGGTTAGGTGTGGAATACAAGAATAAACCATTTTATTGAGTTTTGGCCACATTTTATCCTCATATTAGTTGCTGTACACATTATATTTATATGATGCATGCTTCAAAACAGATAATGGAATGCATAAACAGAAAGGTCTCGTCGAGTTAAACATTTTAGACATATCATTTGTTAAATTTGGAGTTTTAAAACAAAAGTTATTAATTATTTAAGGAAAAAGGGCATTTATTGTAATTTTAATTAACTTGGGAAAATAAAGTGTTCAAAATATATTTTGAATGGCATATTTGAAATCCTCATATTTTTCTGATTTGAAATCATATATTATTTGTATTATTTGGATTTATATTCTAAAAGATATTTAAAAACAGAATTAAATTTGAATTTGATTTAATTTGAAAAAGATTTGAATTTAAACAGAAAAGCAGACATACTTTTTCTACTCGAGTTAACCTAATACAGCCATGTGGGGCCTCTGGTGTTGGACCAAACACTACGTGGAAGGTTTTCCTCACCATGAGCTAATCCAAATGCCGAATGACAAAGCGGGTCAGGGCCACAGGGGACCACGCGACAGAGACGAGCGGGCCAGGAACTGATAGGTGGGTCTAGACTGGAGCGCGGGTTAATGGTTACAAAAAGGCAGGGGGTTTTCTGGGAGATGGCCACGGTCGCTGTCTGGTGGGCCTAGAGGGAGCGCGGGTTGCGGAGAAAAAGGGACAGGGGGTATGTGCAAAACGAGCATAGCCGTACTGTTCCTCTTCTCGTGCAGCGATGATCGATGCACGGGGAGCGGGCGCGTCGCGCAGGTTCGATCCGGGACTGGCGTCTTGTGTGAGGCGGCAGCCACTGGGCTAGGTGGGGGTTGGTGTCAGGGAGGTGGGCGTGGCCTAGGTAGGTTGCTACGCGGAGCGGGAGCTAGCAGACAGCAGCGCACGACGGCGCACCGAGGGCGCTCGGAGAAACGACCGACGAGCACAGGCGACGGCGGGGGAAACAGAGGTGTCAGGGAGGTTGGCCAGCTCACCGAGAGGTAGTCGTGATGATGGATCGGGCGAGCAGCGGATCGACGGCGAGGCAGACGCCGGGTGGATTAGGGTTTCGGGTTGGCCTCGGCGGGGAACTCCGGCGCTGGTCCTTCTCCTCCTCGGCGTAGTGCAGACGATGCAGGGAAGCAGAGGAACGTCTCGATCACCTCCACGACGCCACCACTGGCTGGATCGATGAGGGGCGAGGGTGAGCTTGGCGTCGGGGTCTGTGGAGAGAGAGGGGAGGAGGGGGTAGACTCTGGGGTGGATCTGGTCGAGCAGAGGAGAGTCGTGGGGAAGGAGATAAGGCAGAGGGAGGGAGGATGCCGTGGGGAGCAGGTAGATGGGGAAAAGGTGCACCGGTGCCCCTTTTCCTCCTACCACCTCACGTGCTCGAGCTGGGACAGAGGCAGGACAGGTGGGGGGAAGGCTTCCAGGTGGGGCATGGTGGTCTGGGAGGGTAGGCTCGGCTGGGGTCCACTTGGCAGAGAGAGAGGGAGCAAGAGAGGGAGAGGGGGTAGCCTCGGGTAGAGGTTAGGGTTGGAGCTAGGGTAGGAAGGAGAGGGGGTATGGCTCGGGTAGGGTTTTGGTGAGAGGGTGGCCAAGTGGGGCCAAGCTAGGTGAGAGATAAAGAGAGGCCGAGAGAGAGGGGGGGTAGGGTGGTCTCTCGGGTTTTGGAGCTAGGGGTAGGGGGTTGGAGGTAGAGGGGGTGACAAAATAGTGTATGATAGATGAGGGTTTAGAGAGAGAGAGAGATGGGGTGTGGTTCTCTTGGACAAGATCAAGCAAGACCAAAACAAGCTCAAGCAAGAAAAGAGGGGTGAGAAGAGGTGGTGAGGGGTTTAAGCAAGATCAAAAGATCAAGCCCAAAAGAAAGGATAGAATTAGAGAGAGGAAGATGATCCACTCCAAAAACAAATAAAATCCAAAAGACAAGCAAAAGGTGGTACTTGCATGGCCCATGCAAAATATTTAATGCCCTGTTGATTCTTGTGAAAACAATATTATTTCATGGCATTATTATTATGCATTCCAAAATGTGGAGTAAGGCCTAAGCAAAGGAATTTCAAAGAAAGCTCCAAGTGGAATATATGGAGATGACCATGTTTGAATAGAAATGGGACTTGCTAGTGTGTATATACCACTAGATGCTTAATAGTCCCCAAATTATCCCAACATGAGCTTAATTCCATGATAACCCATATGGAAGCTAGGAAAAAGGTTCCCACTCACAAGGCATGCAAAGGTGGCCATGTGGCTCTCATATATCAATAATGTGAAAACAACATGATGCCAAGATGAGAGCATGTGGAAAAGAATTGGATCCATCCCAACCCACATGAGCTAGAGGTAAACTCAAATAAAATGCAAAGCTCATATTTAGTTGGATGGTGGAATTTATAAGGTGGTGAAGAAAAGGTGGTGGAGTTGATAAGAGATATGCCCCCAACTCAACTTGGGCATTAAACGATATATCAAGAACCAAATACAATATCAAGAGGCAAATACAATTAACAATGCATATGAGAGAAGAACCAAAACAAAAAGGGTTTTATATGATGCTCAAATGCAAGGTGGCATGATGACATGAGCATGATATAATGATGATGCAACAATTATATATTTGAAGTAGCATTTATATAGACTAGGCTAGTAGCATTGCAATTGTTAGACAATTGGGATGCTACTACTCTCCCCCACTAAACAAGAATCTCGCCTACAAGATTCCTAGGAAAAGAAAACAACACAAGGAAAGGCGGTGTTCGAACGAGGTGACCCTCACGTTCCCAAGATGATGAAGAACGGAATGGTGCGACCACTACACCTTGCAAAACTTGCTAGACTTGTTGCGAGTCTTGCGTTTTGCTTCACGAACAACGGATAGAAGAGTTGAAGGATTGTCGTGAGACAAGAAGGGTAGGATGGACATAGCTCCGGTTTTCCCAAGAAACATGATAAAAGAATAGAACCACTTGTGAAAGAAAGGACAAGATGATGTAACATGGATAAAGAAAGACACGCCGTTAAGATTAAAGATTTACCGATACTAGCGAGGATGAATCTTTGTGTCGCCGGAAGAGAAGAGCTAGATTGGAGAGGTTTTGAACTACTATGACAATAGCATCGTATCTTCTCTCGGATTTGAGAAATGAAGTTCGGAATCAATATTGCCTTCAAACAATAGAGTCCGTTGATATCAACAGAAAGATTTAGTTAGACATCGCCCGATTAAATCTTCTTGCGCCGGTAAGAACCAAAGGATCACGCAATTGAGGTGCGCGGATATGACTTCCAGAGACGGATGTGAAACTAGATCATGGTGGAATCCCGAGAAGCAAAGAATATGGAGGATCTGGAGTTTATTGTAGAGATACTTATTGCTTTCTTTAGCCTTGAGGCTAACGCAATAGATTTGCGGGTGATGGCATCAACCATAATTGGCTTTACCACAGAAAAAGAATTGATGAAGCAAAGAGAGATAGCTTCCTTTCATCTTGTTTGGGGATGTCGAGCACCGGTAGAAAGACGAGGACAGAAAAGAGTTTGCGTTTGTTTCCACCAGATAATTGAAGATTCTGCTCCGTGTAGAAAGGTGAGATCACCAACAAGAGATTATTGATTTCTTTTCTTCGAGAGAGCACTCCGGAAAAACAAGGACGGAAGTGAAAGTATCAAGGGATAAAGGCCACTTCTAACTTCCGCGAAATGAGTGAGATCACATTAATTCACCAATTCAATGTACGAGAGCGAATGATAAGAGTAGTGGTATGGTCGCGACTCCATCCCGCACTCAAAGCATTACTCCGCACATGAATAGGAAAACTAAGCAACCCAACTACCAAAACAGACTGAAGATCTTGGCAAGGATAACTCATGGAACTCCGTTAGAAAACAAGGATAGGTGCAAACGATTCGCCGTATTCATAGATAGATAAAGATGATGATGTTGTCGTCATGTCGTAAGTAACCAACCACCGGAAAGATATGAAGGAAGATTACGGAGAACAGCTGCAAGATTCAACAACTGAAAAAGATAGCACCAACTTGAGCGGAAGGAATACAAGATCTGGAAGGTCTTCATGGCCTCCGGTGGATTGAGCATGAAGCGATAGAGCGAGAGGGTTCAAGAGATTACTTAGAGATAGAGGTGAAAGAACTCCGTGTTCTTCTTGAAATGATTGAGAGAGATCTAGCGGTCTTGAGGAAAACTACGGCGGAACGACGATGATAACTTGCCAACAAGGAAAACTCCGGGTTTGATTGAAGATGGAAGATGGAATTAACAATGATCTTGCTGATTCCAGGATTGAAGCGATCTATTTAGCAGAAGGACGTGGCCGAGATAGGTGACTTCAAAAAGTCAGAATTCACGCTTTGAGACTTTGCACGCAGGCAGTGCTCACGAAGCTTGAGAGAAGAAAACACAGATGATCTTCCATGTTCTTCCATTGATATAGACTAGACAAGCATATTATCAACATATACCACCATGGATTAACAAGATATCCCCAGAATACCAAGTTCAAAAGGCGAGAGAAACGAACAAATGCTCGAACACTTCCTGAGCTCAACGCTCTTAGAAAGAACAATATTAAGAGCACGGGTTCGTGTTGAAGCAGATGCACTGGCAGGATAGATTATCTGGTCCTTCGGAAGAAAAAGAGACGCCGCCTGGTTCACATTGTCGATCGGATCACCGGTTACAAAGATAAAGAGATCTTGGTTAAGAACCGATGATAGCTCATACCTTAAGCAAAACTATCAGAGATGAAAAGATGCGATTCCCTCGTATCCAGGAGAATTGTGCAGATATGGAGTTCAAAAGATGTGTAGCATGATGGACAGATGATAGACCGCCGTAGTGCCTTGAGAAACTCTGGATTGCCAAAGATACTTGATTATGCAAAGATATGTTCACGGTGTACTCAAGATCACAGAAGATAACCGTCGCCATTTGTAGGATAGAGTTGATAGCATTTTCCATATTCCAATCGACATTATCATGAGTGGAATATAGCTATGCCGAGAACCAAATTACAATCACCAGCATCGGATCGACACATGTTATGTAATTAGCCCAAGAGAAAAGGATATGAAAAGAAACTCTAGGATTAAGCGCCGGTGACAAAAGAATGAGTTAGCATGGACATGCTGATAAGGAAGATAGATAATGTCTCACACACGACTGAAAAGGAGTGTGGAAGCACAGATGTATCAAAGAAAAATTTTCCGCATTTTTGGCATTAAAATACCAATAGATGCGGAAAATCACTTATCAGGTAGAGATTAGCAACTGATGCTTACACAGAATGTGGAATTGCTAGAAGGAAGAACACCCTTAAGAAGATGGCACCGGTTAACAAAGAGTCAGATAGATCGCGTCGGTTTTCCAAAAGCCTGTCAGTATGGAATGTACCAACAGTTGATAACCAAAGGCAGATAAAGATAACATGTTGGAAGCAACAGATAGACAAGGAATTTCACACACACACACACACTTTCTATGGTACTACGGAAACCCAGAACACGTGAATCCTAGTTTGAATTTTAAGAAGAGGATTGAAAACGTACACTTCCTTACCAGAAAAGGGTGGATGGGTGGGTAAGAAGAAAAGTGGAAGCAGTCCTACTCTCACGTTTTGTTTTTCCCTAGTATACATAGCTACCAAAATATTTGCTAGACTGACAACGACCATTTGGCTGAGACCCTGAAGGTCGGGATGGCTCTGATACCAATTGTAACTACCTCGGTGAATTACGGTCCTAGTTACGAGCCTGGATGAGCAGAAATGGTTGAAATAGTATGGTGGGGCCCAAATGCCACTCACAGGTAGACCTTGCGGCCATCCCAACCATTTCCAAACATCGGGACAAGAACGGGCGGCGTAATCGGCAGGCGAAGGGATCAACTACATACACAAATGGGTATGTATGCAAGCCACCATACAACAGTACATCAGAGCCATTCCATCTAAAAAGAAAGGAAATATAGCAACGCCATATGGCAAGATCCAAAATCCTAGATAGAGATAATAGTTTAGGATATCTCCTCATACATCAAACATCAGAGTATCAAGCTGAAGCGGAAGACAAAATCCGAGTACGGATAAGAAGCAAATCGGCATAAGATGCCCCATAAATAAGCAGATCCATACGGATCTCACGGATCCCGTTCCCGGAATCTCTACACCGAATGATCGTTGCCCACATCGTCTCTCCTCCACCCAGATCCATCTTGCGAGTTTACACTGTTCATCCGAATCAAACAATTTATTGTGTGAGACCCTAGAACTCGGCAAGTCTTTATGCCGCTAAAGGGACACAACACAGGGTGACGCAATTGCAGCAAAAGATAAACCCTAACAATTCTATAGATACTGCTAACCATCCGCCTAACCAGAGATAGGCGGATGTCCGTGAATGAATAACAACAGTTATAACAGTTAAAAGCGGTAATATCCACAGATCCATCCTCCTCCTCGCCACCGACGAGGAAGCGGACGAACAACCCCATCCGTTGGCGGTTTATTACCCATTCCGTGAGTGTTGCACTATTTACTAGTCGGTACCTAGTCTAGTCAAATTAAAAGCGGTACTTTAGTTATGCTTGTCTATGATCGGAAACTGTGCTCCAAGTCGTCCATAACCGCGGACACGGCTTTGAAAGTTTTACTGCGAGGGTGCACAAATAGCAACACACACTCGATATGCCTGGAAAAACCAAATCATAACCCAACGAGGCGATCACGACAAAGCGATCACAGGATTCGAAATATTTGAGGCCACCCCATTAAGCTACCCGCGACGAAGTTGGCCTACTCCGAGACGGACTCAAGGTTTGCGCCAATGGCTGTGAACGACTGGGAACCCGAAAATGTGACTGGGCTTGTCGACACCGCGAAAACACTCCGCTTTCCTAAGCGATGCAAAGTGCGATTACCTGCAATTTAAATAAAGCGATAAAACATGGCATAAAATGAGGATAGTAATTAAAACCTCAAACTAGTTTGTGGCCCCAAGAAATAAGAATGAATCAAGCTCTGGCTCAGGGGGGTTCATAAGCCTCCCGGATGTGGATAGCGCGAATATTTAAGGAACAGGAATCAAGTACTCGGGGTCCTACGGGACACAAGTGAGCCTGAAAAACCAAATAGCGAATATGGCTCACCGATGCCACTTTCATTAGTTATCCCATTACTACTCAGGTTAAGTTGTTTAGGTACCTCGTTTTCCATCAGACACTCACATACCCTACACACATGTTCTCGACTCGCATGGCTCAAACAACTCCTGTAGTAATGGCTCATGGGATGGAGGAACAAGCTTCGGTGGGGTTTAAAAGTAAAGGCTATGCAATACTTGGGATTCAATTTAATGCAACCGCGACTCAATGATGCAAGAATAAGAAAGAGGCAATAGGTACTATATGTATGCAAGCATGTGGTAGTGCTTGCACAGCTCAGTTGAAGCAAGGAATGGATCTGGTAGTGCTCTGGTTCTCTTGATATATCCCACCTTTCGGCCTATTCGGAGAAGAACCAAACAAACAAGGGCCAACATAAATAAAGTGCACAAGCATATGAATAAAATGCGACAAGCAAACAATCATGCCATGATGAATGATGCACAATTTGCATGGCATTAAGGTAGCATGGCATGGGTTAGGTGTGGAATACAAGAATAAACCATTTTATTGAGTTTTGGCCACATTTTATCCTCATATTAGTTGTTGTACACATTATATTTATATGATGCATGCTTCAAAACAGATAATGGAATGCATAAACAGAAAGGTCTTGTCGAGTTAAACATTTTAGACATATCATTTGTTAAATTTGGAGTTTTAAAACAAAAGTTATTAATTATTTAAGGAAAAAGGGCATTTATTGTAATTTTAATTAACTTGGGAAAATAAAGTGTTCAAAATATATTTTGAATGGCATATTTGAAATCCTCATATTTTTCTGATTTGAAATCATATATTATTTGTATTATTTGGATTTATATTCTAAAAGATATTTAAAAACAGAATTAAATTTGAATTTGATTTAATTTGAAAAAGATTTGAATTTAAACAGAAAAGCAGACATACTTTTTCTACTCAGGTTAACCTAGCCACAGACACTGTCAGGTGGGGCCTCTAGCTGGATAACCAAACGCCTGTGGAAGGTTTTCTCACCGAGCTAATCCAGCCCAATGAATGAGTGGGGTCAGGCCTGAGGGACCACGCGACGAGAGGCAAGCGGCCAGAACTGATAGGTGGGGCTAGACCGGAAGCGGTTAATGGTTACAAAAGCGAGGGTTTTCCGGGAGATGGCCACGGTGGTCTGGTGGGCCTAGAGGGAGCGCGGTTGCGGAGAAAAAGGCAGGGGGTATGTGCAAAGCGAGCATAGCCGTCGTTCCTCTTCTCGCGTCTGATGGACAGACGGTGCACAGCAGACGCGGGCGCGTCGCGCAGGTTCGATCCGGGGACTGGCGTCTGCCGGAGGCGACCACTGGGCTAGAGTGGGGTTGGTGTCGAGGTGGGCGTGGCCTAGGTAGGTTGCTACGGAGCGGAGCTAGCAGACAAGCCGACGGCGCCTGAGGCGGAGAAACGAAAGCGACGACAGCGACGGCGGGGAAACGGAGGTGTCGGGGAGGTTGGCTCACCGAGAGGTAGTCGGCGGTGATGGATCGGGTCGGCGAAAGCGGATCGACCATGGCGTGCAGCCGGCCGGGCGGATTAGGTTTCGGCCTCGGCGGGGAACTCCGGCGCTGGTCCTTCTCCTCCTCGACGGCGGGTACGGAACGATGCAGGGGAAGCAGAGGAACGTCCTCGATCACCTCCACGACGGCCACTGGCTGGATCGATGAGGAGGCAGGTGAGCCAGCTGGCTGGTCTCGTGGTGAGAGAGAGAGGGAGGAGGGTAGACTCTAGGGTGGATCTGGGCGCGAGGAGAGTCGTGGGGAAGGAGATAAGGCGAGAGGAGGGAGGATGCCGTGGGAGCAGGTAGATGGGGAAAAGGTGGCCTCGGTGCCCCTTTTCCTCCTACCACCTCACGTGCTCGAGCTGGGACAGAGGCAGGACAGGTGGGGGGAAGGCTTCCAGGTGGGGCATGGTGGTCTGGGAGGGTAGGCTCGGCTGGGGTCCACTTGGCAGAGAGAGAGGGAGCAAGAGAGGGAGAGGGGTAGCCTCGGGTAGAGGTTAGGGTTGGAGCTAGGGTAGGAAGGAGAGGGGGTATGGCTCGGGTAGGGTTTTGGTGAGAGGGTGGCCAAGTGGGGCCAAGCTAGGTGAGAGATAAAGAGAGGCCGAGAGAGAGGGGGTAGGGTGGTATCTAGGGTTTTGGAGCTAGGGGTATGGGTTTGGATTTAGAGGGGGTGACAAAAGAGGGTATGATAGATTAGGGTTTAGAGAGAGAGAGAGAGAGAGAGAGAGAGATGTGGTGTGGTTCTCTTGGACAAGATCAAGCAAGACCAAAACAAGCTCAAGCAAGAAAAGAGGGGTGAGAAGAGGTGGTGAGGGGTTTAAGCAAGATCAAAAGATCAAGCCCAAAAGAAAGGATAGAATTAGAGAGAGTAAGATGATCCACTCCAAAAACAAATAAAATCCAAAAGATAAGCAAAAGGTGGTACTTGCATGGCCCATGCAAAATATTTAATGCCCTGTTGATTCTTGTGAAAACAATATTATTTCATGGCATTATTATTATGCATTCCAAAATGTGGAGTAAGGCCTAAGCAAAGGAATTTCAAAGAAAGCTCCAAGTGGAATAGATGGAGATGACCATGTTTGAATAGAAATGGGACTTGCTAGTGTGTATATACCACTAGATGCTTAATAGTCCCCAAATTATCCCAACATGAGCTTAATTCCATGATAACCCATATGGAAGCTAGGAAAAAGGTTCCCACTCACAAGGCATGCAAAGGTGGCCATGTGGCTCTCATATATCAATAATGTGAAAACAACATGATGCCAAGATGAGAGCATGTGGAAAAGAATTGGATCCATCCCAACCCACATGAGCTAGAGGTAAACTCAAATAAAATGCAAAGCTCATATTTAGTTGGATGGTGGAATTTATAAGGTGGTGAAGAAAAGGTGGTGGAGTTAATAAGAGATATGCCCCCAACTCAACTTGGGCATTAAACGATATATCAAGAACCAAATACAATATCAAGAGGCAAATACAATTAACAATGCATATGAGAGAAGAACCAAAACAAAAAGGGTTTTATATGATGCTCAAATGCAAGGTGGCATGATGACATGAGCATGATATAATGATGATGCAACAATTATATATTTGAAGTAGCATTTATATAGACTAGGCTAGTAGCATTGCAATTGTTAGACAATTGGGATGCTACAGGAGTCCATGATGGCCTTGATGTCTTGCTCTTGTCCGTCTTCATCCATAGTCGAATATCCTCTGGTTACTTGCCAGTTTTCCATGCTTCCATGGTGGCTCATAACCCGCGGTTCACGCATAGGACATGTTCCAGTCCTGGATGAGCTGGGGCATCTCCTTGGCCTTGTCTCGCACCTCAAAGCCAGACATTCTGTTCATGTCCGGGACTTTGAGCACTTCACCAATATCCTCCAAAGATTGGTGGAAATTGTGAAGCAAGTCACCGACTTGTGTAAGCCGGCTGGTGCGAGACTCGGTGGAGGAAGAATCTAGTAAGTTCAGAGGACCTGCGCATATAAACGCAAAGGTTAGAAAATATATCCGAACTCCTAGAGTCGGAAAAGCAGAAAGTCAGAAAATAGGAAACATACCGAAGATGACATCGTCAACTTCGGTCTTCTCCGCCCTAAGGCTCTAGAGTTCAGCCCGGAGTGCCTCGGTGATGTCCTTTTCTCTGAATAATTCATCATAGATATCCGAGATTTTCTAATCCTAGGCCGCGATCCTTCGATCATGTTCTTTGGTGGCCATGGAGGAGGACTCGAGGACTTATGCAATACTATGCTTGTGATCCGCCTTAAGCTTATTCAGCTCTCGACGTAAGTCGGCTTTCTCCATCATTGCATATGATTGATGGATTCTCGGCCTCTTCAATCATTGCACATGATTGTTTAACTAGTGCTGTAAGCAAAAGAACAACAACTAAATAGGTAATTCGACTATGAAAGCAAAAAAGAGCAAGATTAAGGACTGAAATGATTACCTTCAGCCTCATCCGTTGATACCTTTAGTTGCGCATTTTCAAGACAGAGATCTCTGATCTTCCTCCGCTTGTTACAAATATTCTTCAATAGTTCCTGATTATAAGCATTAACTTTCTATAAGTCAGAATAATACCCAGAGTCAAAAGTCTACTAAAGACTCTGGCTAATATTTTAACCAATATCAGCACGAGCCTTGGGGGCTACACTAGTCCATTCTTTGGCATCATATGAAAGCATAAATCCGAATTGTCTATCCAACTTCATGCTTGGGAGCTAGAGGATATGATATGAAATAAAGTAAAAAAAAGTGAGTTGGAAATCTGACTTACATGTTGTTCATGAGTAAGCTTGCTTAAGCTCATGTTCACCTCGGTGGTAACCTTCTCGGCGAGGGTTAGCAGAACGACTAGTGGTGGAGGAGCGACACCGGCCTTCAGCCTCTCGTCGCGACGACGGATTTGCTAAAGAAGTTCGGATTACTTGACGTCCTCTATCTTGTGCCTCTTCCTCGGTGGTGATATTTCGGCTCGAAAGGCACTGCTGAGCTAGCCTTTGTATCTCTTCTGCAGTTTTCCGAGTAATGCCAAGCTTGGCAATACCCGGATTGCTGAGGAGGTTATCGGCAAAAACCTCTGCCGAGGGATCATTGCCCTTTGAGGGTTCACCCTTATCAACTACCGAGTCACCCATGGTGACGTCAGTCTGCAAACCAAGGTTCGCTGGCTCAGATTGAAGAGCTGGATCTTCTGCGATAGACGGGATGGAGTAATATCCAACGCTGTAGAAGGCTGTGGGGCAGGAGTCGGAGGCGCTGTGGCAGAAGAAGTCAAATTTAACTTTGACTGGCGCAGGGGCTTTGACGAGCCTCCTTTCCCCTTGCCCTTGGTAAGCTGTTTAGCTCTGAGGAGGTAATAGAACAAAGAGCATTACACTTCAGAGAAGAACGAGAAATAAAATATAGAGACCTTGTGAAGAAAGTTACCTCTTCACAATGGGCACTTCCTTTGTGCCAATGGAAACTGTCAGAGCCTTACGCTTTCGGGTAAGGGTCTCCGGCAATGGGACTAGTTCTCCATCATCCTGAGAGATCTCAGGAGGATATCCCTCGAGAGGAGCAAGCTCCGACTCGGGGAGGTCAGCAAGCTGAATAGAAGAAATATCTCAGTATTGCAAAAAGAAACAATAATGTATAGATGAACACATAATTCGAGTTATTGCTGGAAAACTTACTGGTATAACAGGATCATCAGCCGTATGCATGTCTAGGGACAGCTCCGTGATCTTCCCCTCGATCTGCTCCCTTATCAACCACCTGATTTGGGACTCGTAGTCCTTGTCCGAGTAAGGACGGGAGGAGATCCGGAGAGAGTCTGTCTTGCTCTTGGTGATGGAGTGCATAAGCCGATCACTGTGGTGTTGGAGGCTCAATCCAGCATGCCAGCCTGCAGTGGACCAAATCGGATCCTTTCAGACCCTTGTGCTTCATCAGATATTCGATTCGCCCCTTAGCAAGAAGAAGATCGTCAGTGAGAGCCAAATGATCCGCGTCCCAGGACTCTTGGGGCATGGCGGCGCCATCAACGAAAACCAGCAAAGCAGATGCTTTGTTAGGAGCCGGTATGTCCTTGTGATAGAAGAACGTGGACGGACATTGCTTCACCGACTCACTAGCCTTAATACTAGGATAGACCCGCTCTCTCCCAATAGAAAATCTTAGCTCTAGCAAAAGTATTACACTACTTATTTACAATCTGATTATGGTAATATAAGGATTACCAGCGGTGATAGAATTTCTCCAGGTACGAAAGTAATACCGGAAGAGAATGAGACTCAACCTAATATCGAGATACCCCTCACACAAAGAGGCATAAGCGTTCATTTCTAAAATAGAGTTTGGGGGGAGATGGTGGAGTTGTACACCGTAGTGATCTATGACCTCAGAGAAGAAGTTGTGTAAAACTAGTGAAACTACAAAGTACATATGTCTTACAATAATGATTATTTGAATAAATAATATGTTAGATCATCTCAAAAACTCACATAATTGTATATTACATTTTCTCAACAAACACTCTATCATCTCAACAACTTGAAAATTATTAGAACATTACATTACATTTTCTAATAATGATTATTTGAATGAATAATATGTTTAATCAAATCAACAACTCACTTAACAATATAATACATTCTCTCAACAAAAAATGTCTCATATCATCAACTCATAGAGCACTATATTACATTTGAACCAAGTCTCAACAATATAGGTTAAGGTATAAATTCAGGAAGATTTAAAGGGGAAGCCTGCAGATTAAATGATAAGATTTGAGTTGCAATTCTCATTGGATCTAATCAACAATCACCTCCTCCTCTTCATCCACCGTAGGGTGCTCTTCATCCACAAGAGCGTCTTTAACAATATCAGAATTCTCTACTAGGAACAACACCTTCACACTTTACTTTTTTGTTCGATGAACCTACATCAGATCTTAAGTAGCGTCAATTTCGATGAAGTCCTTCAAATTTCACCACCATATTTGTGCTATCTACTTAGGTCCCAAAGTGATATGTTTAGTGACCCTCTCTTGTTCAATAGTTATGTTTTGGGATCTGCCAACATATTCACATCACATGAAGCTACAACCTTTTGTTCGCCATCATCGAGTATTGTGGTGTATGGGTCCACTTGTAGAACTGTATCGTACATATAACAAGAGTTGGTTCATTAAATTGAGCAACAACACCGCTGCAGCAAGATTTAAATCTGGTGCACCCACATCATCAACCATAGCAAATATTTTCACCTGTAGTTGAAAACTTCTTCCAAACCTGTAGAAGGTCATGAAAGTGAACATATGTCACACTCTTTTTTAACTACACTAATTTTACCTTCTTTAACCCCGAGCAATCCTAGAAGGAAGCATATCAATTAGCTGCGAAACAGACACAATCTCATTGCATCTCACAAGGATTTTCACATCTTGCACGAACACTTTCCTCTCCAAGCCAAAATCTAGTTTTCAAGTGTACTGCTCGACTTGTAGTTTGATTTCACGTAGGTTCACTGAAGCGTAGCTAGTCCATATATTTGGAAAAAATGAAATTTTCAGTTCATACTATACTATGTTTCAGTAACTACAAGTGGAAAATAATAGGCACACATACGGAAATTCACATTTGACTCCTCTCGATGATGGTAGATTTCTTCCTTGAAGCCCGGGCAGTCTTCGAGATCTTGGTGCGACACTCCTGCAACATCATCGAAGACTACGCCGGTGGCCTAGCTCTTCCCTTAACCAATCTTCTCGGTAGGACTTGGGTACAAGACTTCTAGTTGACTTCCTAGCTATCCTGGGTAGAAGACTTCGCCGCTGCCTCACTACTCCGGCGTAGAGCCCCGAAGTCTAGCGCTGACGGAGCCACCCTAGGCTCCGCGCCGGACGCCGAATCAAGTGGCGGCCTGGCCGAGCTAGCTCCCACATTCACCTTGCTAGACATGTTGGACGCCATGGAGATAGAGAAAGAGGAACGGTAAAGATGTCGCTGCTGCCGCCCGCCGCTGGAATTAGTGTTAGGGCTAGGGTTTTGGACAGTATAGAAATGACATGATAGCTCCAGCAGCTGTAGGGGCACTTGGACAAGCTGAAACTAGTGTAACGGATTATTCGGACACACAGGTCCAACCGGCTCAATAAGGGCATGTATAATGGGGACGTTTAGGATAGACGCTAGGTTTCTTAATATTTGTTAGACGCTAGGTTTCTTAATATTTGTTAGCGTCGCTGCTAAGTCTACCATCGACGCTCTTCGTTTATCTCCATACAAATCGTTTTTTCTTTAGCAATGGCACAACAGAAAACGGATCTAGATAAGCGCCCAATTGAGCCTCCGGTTGCACCAACAAACTCTTATCGTGAACACTAGGGTTATGTCCTGTTTTTTCTAGCTATAAGCGCCCATACAAGCGTTTACGATAGTACTTGTCCTAAGACTAACCCCAATAGAGGTATCGTAGGTAGTATCATGCATGTCATGTTGACAAAATTCTGACGTGGCATGCTAACTAATGATGAAAGTGGTTGTGTTGGTATCATAAGTAGATATGGTATCATAGCAGACGTAGAACTAGAAAACTAATCTCAAATAAATTTTGTACATAATTTTGCATTGAGATCCTATAAATCAATAAATATACTAAAGCTATAATACTACTATATGATACTATGCAGTGTAGAGATTGTATCGTACCATTACCCCCATTGTGACTGACGGCAAATCAGAAAAAATTGGTTTGACCGGTATTCAACCCTTCTCGTTAGTTAGCTCTTGAACTTTTCAAAACGTACTATTACACACAACTCCCGGGCGGGCTCGTCAACCTGGGGCCAAAAATTAATCAGCCCGTAGTGTTTGCCGTTTCTCGCCAAGTTTGACAAACTCGGGAATGCCCTGGCCCAGATACAGTAGAAGGGCCTTTGGGCCATTTCTCCAGAAGAATCCACCATCACGGCCTCATAAATCCCCGACTGTTGTGGCGTTCTCGTCGCCTCGGCTAGCCAAAAACCCTAACACACGCCCGCCGGTCCGGCCCCAAGACGCATTTGGGAAGCTTCCGGAACGCCGCAATGGTTTGGTTCCAGTGCGACGACTGCGGCGAGGACCTCAAGAAGCCCAAGCTCGCCGGCCACTTCCGCTCATGCTCCGCCTACAAGGTTCTGCTCTATCCCCGCCTCCCGCCTCTCCTTCCTCGAAACAGGCTTACCTCCCGCCTCTCCTTCTCTCCGCGTGATTTTGGTTTGATTATTGGTTTCATGACATGCGAATCGTTGGTTTTGTTTTGTGCAGCTTTCCTGCATCGACTGCGGCGCCGTCTTCAATCAGGACACCGTCCAGGGGCACACCCAGTGCATCTCCGAGGCCGTGAGTTCCATTGCTTCTCTCCCTAGTGTGAAACTAACTCTCTCGTTTTGCGATTCGGATGAATCGTGACACGTTTGGCCCTACAATTTGTACGATTTGGCTTGGTTTCTTCATGTGAATTGCTAGGTCAGCTCAGGCCTATAATTCGAAGGTTAGTTTAGTGCATAATTTTTGGATGGGGGATTAGGTGACCTTTTTATACGATTTGGCTTAGGTTTCTTAATGTGAATTGATAGGTCTGCTTGGATATTCAGGTCTGTAATTCGAAGGTTAGTTTAGTGCATAATTTTTTGATGGGGATTAGGTGACCTTTTTATCTATATCTATACCACTATATAGTGTACCAATAGTGAAGCATATGAGCCGTTAGATCTCTCTCATCCAACGACTTGTATTCAATGGAGTAAAATCAGTGACGATGTGGCAGTATATGCACCACTGGATCTGGTAATCTAACGGCCAGGGTGTCAGGGATTCGCGGTGGGTTCATGAGCCCTGCTCTGTTCTCCTCATGTCACGTGACAAGCTATCAAATTAAAATATTAAAAAGTACTTCTCAGAGAATTGGGAGACTTCTAGGGTGCTCGGACTATGCGGTACAGAGGCTGAATTAAAGAGATCCTGCAAACATTGGCCTGCGGACGTTGTGAGAGAGAAAGCATGCAGCATGTAGGCAAAAAAGATAAAACGGTCCCTTAATTTAACAAGTCCGAGAAATATCCCCAAAAAAGACATAGTAACAAGAAAAATATATTTGGAACGAACTTATTCTCTGTCATTTGAGAAATTGTTATTTCCCAATTGACCGACTTGCGCATCGTGGAGCTCTAGGAACTTTTAATATCTATCCAATTTTGCATATATCATATCTATGTATATATAATTTATTGTCCGATAGGAACTCTTATATATACTCCCTCTGTTCACAATTAGATTGCATTCTGGGTTTAGTCAAAGTCAAACTTTTTGAAGTTTGACTAAACATTTTGCAAAAAACAAAAGTATCTATTGGAATCTTCGTAAGTTATATTTTCATAATATATATATTTAGAATAATGAATGTTTATATATTTTCCTATATTCTTAATCAAGGTTGACAAAGTTCAACTCTGAAAAATCCTAGAACGCGAAGTAATAAAAAACGGAGGGAGTACAATACAATTTTATGACATATAAATTGTAGTACCAAATACATTGGGTTAACTTCCCTAATTTCAATTGAAGTCGAACCGTTTTCTGTAAAATAAAAACTAGAGCAAATTAATGAGTACATTCTACTAAATTGCCTATTAGTGAAGTACAATATTGACTAAATTGTACTTTATCTTTCTAGCCAAATACATTGAATCTACTGGGAACATGATTATTCATGACGGTCACAAATAAAGGAAGTAAACTATCAATGCTTCACCGTCGACGTGCAAGGCAAATGCTGAAAGATGAGTACGAGTGAGAAAAAACCCAGCACAGATACGAATAAACCAATACGATAGATTGACAAGAATTATCATCATGGCATAAGTTAAAAAGGGAAAATTGAAGATACATTATGTCATAGCTTCTGTTTCTTGATATTGATTTGAAAGGGTCTAAAGTTTTGTTACTACAAATTGTCCTATTTTGAGGTGTAAACTGATTGTTGTAGTGAATTTTTAAAAAATTCACACCACAAGTTCTGTTAGCAATATTGGCAATCTAAATTGGTCCAACATGCGAAGCATGTGCTATTTGCTAGTACGATTTGGCTTAGGTTTCTTAATGTGAATTGATAGGTCAGCTTGGATACTCTGGTCTGTAATTCGAAGGTTAGTTTAGTGCATAATTTTTGGATGGTTTTTTCGAGGTGCATTCTCAAGAGCTTACTGAGTTCTGCATCATGTATGACTTCCTAAGGTCGTTGAGATGTTAGTTGTTTATGGTCATGTACTCATTCCTCTGATGTCTTATCCTCAGGAGAAGTATGGTCCCAAGGGACAAAACAAGGTATCCAACGGTGCACAGGGAAAGCCGGACAAGCCAAAGCCAAATGCGGATGTTGATATAAGTGTTGGGCTGTCAACACGCCCTCCTTGGTTCTGCAGGTATGCTAATGTGATTCCTCAGCATATGTGCAATCAAAAATTGCAGATTTTTCCGTAGAAAAATTGTGATCCCTAAGAGGAGTTCTGAACTATATATTAATATGCTCCTTATAATTGAAGTTTACACTTATTGTTCATAGCTCGTGTTATTTTTGTACTCTTGTCACCATTCACAAACAGCTTCGACTCGATGATTTTAAGGCGATTTGGATTATACTAGTCTGATATATGAGCCATTAATAGCTTAGTGCCAACATGCCTAAAAAGGCAAATGTGAGCGGTTTACATGCTCTACAAGCTTCATATCTTAATTAGTTTTGTCGACTGACTTAAGTAGAAAAAATGCCCTTCACAATCGTCATTTTTGTGGGGGGATTCTATTTATTAAGAAACCTTCGGACATATCGAGAAATTATGTCATTATTGTTTAGATAACTTATCCCTTTTGCCTTGAAGTCAGGGCATTTCAGAAAACAAATAAGATAAAAAAGGCCATCATTGGTGCAAACCCATAAGCTTTGGCTTCATCTGCTGACATAAAAACGTCCCTGCAAAATTCAGAACGAATTGGAACCGTTAACTAGAATTCTCTCTTTTAAATAGACTAGAAACTCGAAACTATTCCTACACGTTAGGTGGCTTCATCAATTTGCGTTTCTGGCCACTGCCCTATTCTATTTCGGTGGGATGGGGGCCCTCGCCGATGGCTTCTGGCAACGGGTAAGAAAATATTCAGGGCGTGATGGAGAACAACAGGGAAAATAAAAGAAAATAAAGCAGAAGTCAAGTACAATACTGACTTCTACACAATTCTACTCTATTCTACATAATTTGGTACTTTAGTCATATGTGTTGTAGCAGTTTCTAGAGTGTTCTAGCTATGTGTTGTAGTCATGTTTTTGTATTATTTATTAGCTTTAAGTAGTGCTCTCTAGAGTGTTCCAGCTACAAGTAGAACTAAGTAGTGAAGGCTTATGCAGCCTATAAATAGAGGAGCACTCCTCTATCTAGGGAATCGGACTATGTAACCTCGACCTATCAATAAGGAACTTGTGTTCCTATTTTAAGATCTTGGACTAGATCTTGTGTGTTAAGATTTTTGGATTGAACTCTTGACAGCCTTGCCTCTAGAGCGATATCTAGCTCACACCCCTAGAGCGATATCTAGCGCAACACGTTGAAGCGACCCCTTCAACATTTGTGCTGTTCATATTATAGCAGCAAGGTGGAGTTGTTCCTCCACAACCTTTTTGCTGCATCAGGTGGTATCAGAGCCTTGCTAATCCATTCCAGTTCTTGGTGTTCTATTGGAGACGAAGCTGCAACCAACAATGAAAGGATTGGAAAAGAGAATGGATGCTGCAGAACAACACATCCAAGAGCTACGTGAAGATCTTAACCGGAGGTTCAATCAGCTCGTTGAGATGATAAAAAGGGGTGTTCCTCCTACTATCGATGAAGAAGATTCATCAAAGGAGAGAAGAGATGTTCAACAACAAGAAGAGGTCATCTTCAACCCCAAATACCCCGACGACACACATATCAGCATACCTCGAGAAGGCCAACTTATACGAAAGCTTCTAAAGAGGAAGAATATGATGGTGCCCTTGAGGAACCTGATCTCTATACATACCCGAGAGTACCCAACTCTACATATGCAAGAGATACATACAAGGTGAAAGCTGAAATCCCTACTTTCAATGGAAATGTCGATATTGAAGGGTGCCTTGATTGGTTTTATGAGGTCGAGACTTTCTTTGAGGTCATGAATATTCCGGAAGACCGAAGAATTTCTTTGGTTGCATACAAGCTGAAAGGAGGAGCTGGTGCATGGTGGCATCGCCTTCAAGAAGACCGCCGACTAAGAGGAGAACCGCGTGTGAGATCTTGGTGACAAATGAAGAATCTTTTGAAAGGGAGGTTTTTGGCTGCAGATTATGATCAGATCCTATTCATTCAGTTTCAGAACCGTGTTCAAGGAAATAGGACTGATTCAGAGTACACAGAAGAGTTTCTAAGGCTACAAGTGAGGTGCAACCTTGCTGAAACTGAAGATCAGCAAGTTGCAAGATACATCAATGGCCTCAATGACATTATCCAAGATCGTTTGGGGATGCAACAGATTTGGTCCATTGACCAAGCACAAGCTCTACCTTAAAGGCCGAGAGGTTGGTGAAGACAAGGAAAGCAAGTAAGGCCCCATATTCTCATACGGAAGGCTCAACTAGGAGTCACTCCCATAGAATGGAAGAGAAGATCACCCAACCCAAGGGTAAGCAACCTGCCCCAAAGCAAAAAGGAGGCAAGAGTAAGGCAAAGTCAGGGATAAAATGCTATAAATACGGTGAAGCTGGGCATGTATCTAGCAACTGCCCATTGAGAAAATTTCTCAACACAACAATCCATGACGGCGAAGATGACAAAGAATATGAATCTGAGGAAATAGAAGGACAAGATGTTTATGAAGGAGGGTGAAGAAGTGGTGTGCGTGGTCCAACGTCTCTTGTGCTCAACACCACAACCCGACAACACACAACGAAAGAAGATATTTGAGAGCAAATGCACAGTGAATGGCAAGGTATGTAAATTAGTGATTGACAGTTGTAGCTGTGAGAACCTTATCTCAGGATTTGGTGAGCCATTTAAAGCTTGAGACACATGACCATCCAAATCCCTACACTATTGGTGGATCAAGAAAGGGGTGAATATGAGGGTCAACAAACAATGCAACCTGCCACTCTCTTTGGGTAAGCACTATCGCTCAAATGTGATGTGTGATGTTGTTGATATGGATGCAAGCCATGTTCTTCTTGGAAGACCTTGGCAGTTTGATGTGGATACGACACACAGAGGAAAAGAAAATTCTTACTCCTTCAATTGGAACAAGAGAAAGATCATCATCCTACCAAACCAATCAAATGGTGATGCCTCTAAGGAGGAGGGGAAAAACATGTTAACTATCTCCCACACCTCTAAGGAGTTTATGGAAGACTTGAAGGAGGCAGATATGTGTGCTGCACTCATTGTTAAAGGTGAAGAGGAACCGGCGGTTGAAATTCCAACAAAGGTACATGGCCTACTAGCTGAGTTTCAAGGCATTCTTGGAGAACCACAAGGCTTATCGCCAATGAGAGGAATACAACATCGAATTGACTTGATCCCAGGAGCAAGTCTTCCTAATATTCCACACTACCCAATGAGCCCCAAAGAGCATGATATACTAAAGGAAAAGGTGGAGGAGTTATTGCAGAAAGGGCATATACGAGAAAGTATTAGTCCATGTGCTATACCAGCTTTGATCACGCCAAAGAAAGATGGATCTTGGCGCATGTGTACGGATAGTAGAGCTATCAACAAGATCACCATAAGGTACAAATTCCCTATTCCCCGTCTGGATGATATGTTAGATCAACTCAATGGTGCCAGGGTGTTCACAAAGCTAGATTTAAAAAGCGGATATCATCAAATTCGCATCAGACCTAGGGATGAATGGAAAACAGCTTTTAAGACAAAGGAAGGGTTATTTGAATGGTTGGTCATGCCATTTGGACTCTCAAATGCTCCAAGTACCTTTATGCACTTGATGAACCATGTACTTAGACCCTTCTTATCCCACTTTGTTTTGGTTTATTTTGATGACATCCTAATATATAGCAAGGACGAAGATGAACACTTGGGTCACATTCGTGAGGTGCTATGGGTACTAAAGGAAAACGAACTCTGTGTCAACTTGAAGAAATGTGTTTTCCTTCAAACACAACTTCTTTTCTTGGGGTTTGTCATCACAAGTAAGGGCATCCATGTTGACGACTCTAAAGTTGAAGCAATAAGGCAATGGCCAACTGCAAAAACTATTTCAGAGGTGAGAAGTTTTCACGGTCTAGGAACTTTCTATAGGCGGTTCGTGAAAAATTTCGGTACCATTATGGCACCACACTGAATGCTTGAAGAAAGGAAAGTTTCAATGGAATGATCCGCTGAAGCTAGTTTCAAGGAGATCAAGGAAAGGCTCTCACAAGCTCCCGTCTTGGTACTACCTGATTTTACTAAGACATTTAAGCTAGAATGCTATGCAAATGGAGTAGGCATTGGGGCTGTTCTATCTCAAGAACGAAAACCCATTGCTTTCTTCAGTGAGAAGCTAAGCAAAGCAAGACAAAAGTGGAGTACCTATCATCAAGAATTGTATGTTGTTTTCAGGGCTTTGAAGACTTGGGCTATTTGCTGCCTAAGGAATTCATTGTTTACACCGACCATCAATCCTTAAAGCATTTTAGAAATCAAAAGCATGTGGATCGCATGTTAGCAAGATGGGCAGCGTACCTAGAGAGGTTTAACTACCTTATGGTGCACAAGTCTGGAGCAACCAACAAGGTAGCAGATGCTTTGAGTCGGCGGGCATGCCTCTTGACTACCTTCGAGGCTGAACTTCTAGGTATGGATCAAATAAAGGATTTGTACGAAGAAGATGAAGACTTTGGCCATGTTTGGATGAAGCACTTGAGAGGTCAACCATTAGGTGACGACTATTTGGTGCAAGATGGCTATCTCTTCAAGAATGATCGTTTATGCATCCCAAGTTTTCTACGTGACAAGTTGATTAGAGAGCTCCATTCAAGTGATCTTAGTGGCCATGTTGGATGTGACAAGACTATCGCAAACCTAGAGGCTCGTTACTTTTGGCCACAACTAAAGAGGGATGCAGGAAAGTTTGTTCAGCGGTGCCTTGTATGTCAAACATGCAAAGGTCAAGTCCAGAACACAGGGTTATACATGCCTTTGCCTATTCCTCATGCTCCATGGGAGGATATCTCTGAATTTCGTCTTAGGTTTGCCAAGAACAAGACGCTGGAATGATGCAGTATCTGTGGTTGTCGACAGATTCTCTAAAATGGCGCATTTCATTCCGTGCCGCAAGACAACGGATGCTCATCATGTGGCAAATCTATTCTTCCGAGAAGTGGTTAGACTTCACGGGGTCCCAAGGTCCAACGTCTCAGACCGTGATAGCAAGTTTCTTGCTGCATTTTGGCTAACTTTGTGGAGGCAATTCAACACCGAACTAAAGTTTTCGAGTACTGCCCACCCACAAACCGATGGCCAAACGGAGGTGGTGAACAAGTTTTTGGGCAGTCTGGTCCGTTTCATTTGTGGAGACAAAAAGGGACAATGGGATTTGGCCTTATCTCTTGCTGAATTCTCCTACAAACAACTCCAAGCATAGATCAACAGGAAGAAGTCCTTTTTCTATTGTCTACACTAAAGTTCCAGCACATGTGGTGGATCTGGTGAAGCTACCATCAAAGGGGAGCTCAAAATCAGCGTTATCCTTTGCTGATAACTACACTGAATTATTTGAAGAAATTCACAATATGCTGGAGACCCAAAATCAGAAGTACAAACAACTAGCTGACTGCAAACGGAGGCCGAAATCAGTCCAAGTTGGAGATAAGGTGATGGTATACCTCCAAAAAGAAAGACTGCCATTAGACATTAAAGGGAAACTTAGCCAGCGGAAATATGCACCCTTCTCAATTCTAAGAAGGATAAGTGATAATGCTTATATGATAGATCTTCCAGCTAAGATGGGAATATCCAACACATTCAATGTGGCAGACTTGACTCTCTATCATCCCGAAGAAGCACTTTATGAGGATAACTCGAGGTCGAGTTCTAAACAACTAGGGGAAGATGATGGAGAACAGCAGGAAAAATAAAAGAAAATAAAGCAGAAGTCAAGTACAATACTGACTTCTACACAGTTCTACTCTATTCTACGTAATTTGGTACTTTAGTCATATGTGTTGTAGCAGTTTCCAGAGTGTTCTAGCTATGTGTTGTAGTCATGTTTTTGTATTATTTATTAGCTTTAAGTAGTGTTCTCTAGAATGTTCCAGCTACAAGTAGAACTAAGTAGTAAAGGCTTAGGCAGCCTATAAATATAGGAGCACTCCTCTATCTAGGGAACCAGACTATGTAACCTCGACCTATCAATAAAGAACTTGTGTTCGTATTTTAACATCTTGGACTAGATCTTGTGTGTTAAGAGTTTTGGATTGAACTCTTGATAGCCCCGCCCCTAGAGCGATATCTAGCTCACGCCCCTAGAGCGATATCTAGCGCAACACGTTGAAGCGGTTCCTTCAACATTTGTGTTGTTCATATTATAGCAGCAAGGTGGAGTTGTTCCTCCACAACCTTTGTGCTGCATCAGGGCGTCAAGAAATTGGTTAATTGGTAAAGAGGATTAGAGCACGTGGCTACGAACCACGGTGTCGGGGGTTCGAATCCTATGCTTAAATCAGATGTGTGTTGTTTCTTTGGCCCGAGCTTAAGCTTATGCAACAAGACCCTTCATTTTATCAAAGAGGGGCTCCTAGCCCAGCTAAAGAGCGATAGGAATGAAGTCGGATAAGAACATGGATTTGCCAGTTGCTCTGTTCCGCCGAGGGGAGCATAGCGCTCTATATATTCAGATTTCATGGTAGACAAAGAGAAACAATCTGATTTTCAACAAAAATGTGAATTAGGAAGGATTGGTCGATGAAATATGAATCGGAGACCATTTTTTAGTATTCGTAAATTAGTAAGTTGACTACCACCGCGCCCTGGGCCGTCACAAGGAAAACTATACCCAAAATCCTTTTTATCCACGAAACTGAGCAAGAAGTCCATCCGATAGTAGGCGGTTGGTATTTTGAGCCGAACTTCGTCCACCAGGAAAGCCACTTTTTCATTGGATTGGGAACACTTAAAAGATATGTGAGAGAAGGAGTTGCACCTGTCAAATTCTTAAGCAGTCTCAGGTTTCATCAATATGTGTTCTAACATACATGTCCTTCGTTTGCATGTCAGCCTATGCAATACAACTACCACTAGCAAGCAAACTCTCTTGGGGCATGCTGATGGCAGGAAACATAGAGCTAAAGCAAAAGCCTACCATGCTTCTCAGAAGCAAGAAAATGGATCTAAACAAATTCAAGATGACAAGCAAATTGGTGTAGCACCAAAGATGGAGCCTCCACAACTAAATGATGTGAAGGGTGCAGACAATGAAAGAGATGTTGACAAAGATGCTGTGAAAAGAAAGAGAACAGATAGTATAGCCCTGGAGGAGCCGGATAATGCCAAAAGACAAAACTTGTCGAACTTGAAGACTGGAGAGGTGATACAATCTGAAAATGTAGAACTAAAAACAAAGAGCAAGAGTGCTGCAAATGAAGTAGTCAATGGTACCAACCATCATGACACTAAAAAGCAGAAAATCAAGTGGAAGAAAATTATTACTAAGATACTGGAGACGGTAAGCCTTTCTGGGAACTACCTTCTCTATTGGATATACTGCTTTTGTCCATTATATGTTTGTCTTTTGAACTTCCTGTCGTTAACATTTAATCTGGTATCTTGTTTCAGAATTCAGATGGAGTTATGAAGTTGAAAAAGCTACAAAAGCTAGTTTTCAAGGAACTTTTGGAATGCGGTCTGTCCGAAGAAAAGGAGCAGATACATGCTCTGTTGACGGAGAAGGTAACCAGGACGAAAGAGAAAATTGTAGCTTAATACCTGTTTTCTCCCTTCCTTCGTAAGTGATGCCAAATGTTTACTGTTTTGTTGTTGATGCAGATAGCTTCGAGCTCCAGGTTTTCTGTTGATGGCAAGAACATCAGATTGGCGTCGAAGAATTAGGAATCATAGTCCGTGATGTTTTTGTGCTTTTTAATGTGGCTATGCTGCTAGAAAGAAAGGAAGAGTTTGATGTCCATCAGTTCGTGGTTTCGGAGATTGCTTACCGACTTTCATTCATATCTCAAAAGATCAAGTTCTACTTATGGGGGTATTATATTGAGAGATGTCAATTTTTGTTTTGTTGAACGGTGCTGATACATCTAAATGATCCAGAGAAAGACCATTGAAGATACAGAAATTTTGTTAATGATTTTTTGGTAGTGTTGCGCCAAACTGCTATTGCAGCTCCAAAAGATTGTCCTGTAATACTTGGTGCGGCCACTTTCTCTGTGCAAATTGACGACTATGTGTGTAATCATGCTGTGCGAACTTGTTATGTGTGTAATCATGCTGTTAGCGTAGCGTAGCTATGTTGCATATTTTTTTTAAACAAGACAAAATATTTGTCATTTTTATTAATTATAAGGAGAGGTTTCTAGAAAGTGCTTACTAGCCCACCCAGAATTCTGATATTTTTTTTGACCTACAGCTAATCTGCTCGGCTCGGCCGGACGCCTGGAACCATGGGGCCCTACAGCCCACCCAGAATTCTGGGATTTTTTTTGACATACAGCTAATCTGCTCGGCTCGGCCGGGCGCCTGGAACCATGGGGCCCAGAGCTGTCACCTAGCATAGGCAAGGCACACTTCGATGCGCATTGCACAGGCAGACGGAGATCAAAGTTTGATTAATGGCCTCTCCAGCTTTTGTGCGATCAGTAACCTGGAAGCTGATTTTGTGCCTAGCTCAAAGTGGTAGAGCTGTTAAGGCACCTATGTTTTTCCATGATGTAGCTTTTATTCTATTTTCTGTTAGTTTTTTGGGCTTGTACAAATATACATACTCCCTCTTGTCCAAATAAATAGACTCTGATTTGTCTAGGTTCGACTATATCTCATGCTTTAGTGCTTGATATATACGAATCTATATAAATCTTGAGTTCATTAATTTGTATCGGAGAGAGTACATGGTAATATATAAATTTAGGAATTTTTTAAGAATATAAATAACATTCTCGGCGCAAAGAACCAACTGAATTACCCTAGTGGATAAATAAGAAATACGGAAACAAAAACAACGATTGGACTAGAGAATGAGATTGCATTATAAGACCGCAATTGAACAAACTTCGAGTATAAGAAATAATACACAGCTAGCTTGGTGTATGAGAGAAATGTATAAGTGTGAGAGGTTGGGCTGCCCTTTTTATAGCGGAAATTTGGCCAAATTCCCATTAAAATACCCCATCCAATGGCCTAAAATTCGAAAACTACACTAAAAATATAAAAAAAATCCAAACCCTAGGCCACCTCACTCGCCTCTCCCGAGAGCAAGCAAGGCAAACTAGTGCAAAAGAAAATTTTGAAGTGTGCCCACCCTCTAATGTTTTCCTGCATCCGCCACTAGACAACTTAGCAGACCAGGTCTTGGCTTTTGGCCAAGACCAACATAAAACAAATATTAAGCCAAGACCAACATAAAACAAATATTCGCGAGAATTAAACTACTAACTGCTTTTGCCCTGCAAAGCACCATAAGCGGGCTTCATCCTTAATTTTTTGCCAAGATCAACATAAAACAAATACTCGCGAGAATTAAACTACTAAGTGCTTTTGCCCCTGCGAAGCACCATAAGCAGGCTTCATCCTTAATTTTTGTTACAATCATGGAGTGGTCTTGAAAAACTCTGTAAGCAAAGCCAAAGCCTTTCTTTGCGGTCCTTTGTGAATCGCCTCTTCCACCACTCTTTGACGAAACGGAATTGGTGCCAAGTAGTCGTGTCAAGTTGGTGGAGATTGAGCCAAATCTTTAACTTGTTCCAAATCCTCATGGAGAAGCAGCACTTGAATAAAAGGTGAGAGGACAATTCTTATTTTTGGTTGCATAGCTTACATAACACACAATTTGGCCATCCTCTTCGGGCAAGCCTATCTGCCGTCCACACTCTATTTTGTAGGACCAACCAAGGAAAGATCTTGCATTTAGGAGTTGACCAAAGCTTCCAAACAAGAGGAGGCATCAAGGAGGTGGTTAAGCCTAAGTACTGCATTTTGTATGTCGATTTAGCCGAGTAGCATACATCATTGGTGATTTTCCAAGTAATAGCGTCTGACATTTGCAGGTGTAGATTTATATTGACAAGCTTGTCCCAAAGCTTGTAGAATTGGTCAATATGGTCCAAGGAAAGGCCATTTTGGGTGTTTATTTGTGAGACCCAAAAGTCGTTTTGCAAAGTTTTTTGCACCAAACATTTCTTCTTCCTTGACATCTCAAAAATTAGTGGAGCGACGTCCTTGAGTCTCATACCATCTAGCCAACTCGCCTCCAAAAAGAGCCTTTTTCCCATCTCCAATGGTGACCGTTGTCACCACCGCAAAGAGGTCATGGTCCTTGGTAGTGCAATAGTTTCCTAGGCCGACCCGTGGCTTATTATTGTCTTTCCATTATTGCCAAAGCCACCTTAATCTTAGAGTTGCAGCAAACTTTTTGAGGTTGAGGATTCCGAGGCCTCTTTTATCCTTAGGCTTACAAATAAGATCCCAATTAACTTTGCATTTGCCAGTGGTAACCTTGTCACAAGCCGCCCATAGGTAGGCTCTTCTCAAACTATCGATCTTCATTAACACCTCAATAGGGACATCAATGATGATGATGAAATAGATCACCACACTTGTAAGAATCGACTTCACGAGGCTAGATGTCCCGGTCATAGTAACATGCTTTCCAATGCATGGCACAAGTTTTGCCGCCACCTTATCTTTCAATGATTGGAAATGGATTCTTTTGAGACAAGTCACCGACAAGGGGAGCCCAAAATACTTCATTGGGAAGGAGGTACGCACGGCTGGGAAGGCTTGTAGGATGTCATCAAGATCTATGTTCTCATAACGGATAGGCGCCACTTGACTCTTTGTGCAATTTGTGACAAGTCCGATGACCTCACTAAAATGTTCAAGCGTGGAAGCCAAGAAGGTTATGTCAGCTTTGATGGGCTTCACGAAGATGGTGGCATCATCGACATATAGGGAAGTCCTAACCGTGGGGGCTCGACCACAAAGCTTGTGGACATGTCCTTGGTCGGTGGCTTCGCAAAGAATATGGGGTAGAGGGTCGATTCCCAACACAAATAGGAGCGGTGAGAGGTGATCTCCTTGCCTAAGACCGCTCCCATGCTTTATTGGGTTACCGGCCATGCCATTAAGGAGCACTCTTGAGGTGGAGGTAGAGATAAGCACCGATATCCACTCTCGAAATTTTCTTGGGAAGCTAAGGTGTTGAAGCATGTCCAACAAGTAGTCCCATATAACCGAATCAAACGCTTTCTTGATATCGAGCTTGAAGAGGAGTGTCGGGCATTTTGACTTGTGGAGTTTCCTTGCAAGATCCTTTGCATAAAGGAAGTTGTCGTGTATGCTTATTTTTTTAATGAAAGTGCTTTGGGCGTTGGAAACAAGGCTATGCATGTGAGGAGCGAGACGAGCCGCCATCATCTTGGAAATGAGCTTCGAAATAGCATGTATGAGACTAATGGATCTAAAATCGACCACGTCTTCGGCTCCATACTTCTTAGGAATCAGGGCAATATTTGCAGAGTTGAGCCAATGGATGTTGTTTGAGTGGAAGCTTGAAAATTGATTGATAACCAACATAATATCCACTTTAACGGTGGTCCAACAATCTTTGAAGAAGGTGAATGGGTTCCATGGTAGAAAACAAAAATTTCCTACTGAAGAACACACCTAGCCAGGATCTATCTAGGATTAATACTATAACGGGGGAGACATTGGTAACATACCCTTTTAGACTATAAGCGTGTAACGCTCATGAAGGAACATGGATGATGTACTCATACTTGTCTAACCTCAAGGTCGTGAAGATCCTAGCAAGTCACCCCTTGTCTAGGTCCTCGTACGCTGATCTGGTGCCACAAGTCGCAACACCCACGAGGTATCGCACACATGCGGTGCAAGACGATGACTCCTGGATCTCTGATCCCTGCCGAGATTGCGGAAGTAGATCTCCTAGCCAGAATCCCCGTAGAACATCGGCGTGTCGCAACAGTGTTATCTCTTGTGTGTACTGTCCTTCCAGACCACACCATTGCAAGAAGGCAACGAGAGAGAGAGAGAGAGAGAGAGAGAGATTTCTTCTCTAAGTAAAAGTGCCTTATAGAATCATCGGATTATTGTGTGTTTATTCCCACCCATGGGCACCCCTTTATATATGCGAAAATGGTGTGCTCTTCCCAAGATCTCCCCCATGTGGGATTAAACGGAGGAATAGGGGAGAGGGGGAGGCGCTATGGGCCAGTCAGCCACATGGACCCACCCCCGCACGCAACCCTAGGCTAGCCGGGTGGGGGCCCTTGGGCAGCGGCTTGGCCCCTCTCCTTGGGCGGCTGGGCCTACTCCCCCTTGGGTGGGTTTCCTTATTGGTCCTTGTTCCCTTCAGAACTTGGCCCTTTAGTGGAATTTTCCCAATAAATTTAATTTAAAATATATATTTAATATTAATTTCAGTAATTAATATGAAATACATATTATTAAATCCCTTTTGACCTGAAACACCTTCCGGTTCACTCCGAACATCTTCGGATCCTCCCGGAACGATTCTGGTTGTCTCACGGAATAATTCCGGTTTCTCTCTTCTCTTTCTTTATGTGATTCCATCCATTCCAGAACGATCTCCACGCATCGTAATGCCCTTAAGTGTGTTACCCTATGATTCGGGAATGGCACAACCATGATCGAGACGATCTTGGACCAATGATCAATAGCAGGACCAGGATGCCCATAATGACCCCCGTGCATTCCACGATGTCAACGTCATTTCAAACCATAAACATCGAATCCAATTCCCTTGTTACTTCGATACCTGACTTGTCCGAGATCTGATCATAGGTATCATGATACCTTGTTCAATCTTGTTTCTAACAAGTACTGCTTTACTCGTTTTCATGATATTCCATCCCCATGACCTAGTCATACGCTGTGCAGCTTATGGATGTAATTCACCGAGTGGGCCTAGTGTATCTTCTCGTCACATAGGAGAACAAATCCCTATCTCGATACATATGTCTCAACCTACCCCTCTGGAATACCTAACATACACCTTTATAGTTACCCAATTATAGTCATGATGGTTTGATGTAGTCAAAGTAGCCTCAGGTGACAGTGATTGAATATGATCTCATGGTCTAAGGATTAGGAAACTTTGTTTCTTACAATTGCAACTATGAACTTTGTGACTTGATAGTGTTGCAACAATCACCGGTGGGAAATGTCCATCACATCATTTCCAGATGATATGACTTCATTGTCAGTTGGCATAAATGCACCATGATCAGGAAACCTTGATCATCAGCTACCCAATTAACTAGTTGAATAGAGGTTACTAGGGACCTTTGGTTTATTTATATATCACACTTGTATCAATGTTTCCGCTTGATATATTTATAGCATGATATAAAACTATTATGAACTAATCAGATATGATTATAAACACCTTTATTATTTGCCTCTAGGGAATATCTCCTTCAGAAGGCTCCCGTGAAGCCTTCTGGTCCCGGGGCTTTGTCACTAGTGGTATCATCCACCGCGGCCTTCACTTCCTCCTCCAATAAAGGGGCATCAAGATCGGATAGGTCATATTGGGGGGTTGAAATAACATTCCAATTAAAATTCTTTGTCTGCAGGGGTCCTCTCTTAATGATCTTGTGGAAGTGGTTTTGCAATATTTCCTTCTTTTTCTTGTGTTCTGTGACCCCTCCATTGTTGTCCTTAAGCCAGTGAATGTGGTTCTTCTTTCTTCTAGCATTGATACAAAGGTGGAAGTACCGTGTGTTTGCGTCCCCCTCTTTCAAGTTCGTCACTCTTGAGCTTTGTCTCTTTCTAGTATTGTCAAGTACCGCAAGGCTAATGACTCTCCTCTTGAGTCGAGTCCGAAGGTCCCTTTCCTCAACACTAAGGCTTCAGGTTTCTTGCGCAACATCAAGATGAAGAATGATCTCCAGCAAGGCCATGTGGAGCTCAACCTTTGCTTGTGAGAAGAGAGTTTTGCTCCACTTGTGCAACCGTTTACCGGTTATCTTTAGCTTGTGAAAAAGACGTTGGAAAGGCTTGGTATGGGGGATATGTTCACTCCAAGCGTTGTTTACCTCTCCCATAAAGTTTGTCATCTTTACCCAAAAAAATTAGAAGTGGAAGGATTTGGGATTTTTAGGACCACTATCATTTGCAAGGAGAAGAGGGAAATTGTCCAAAAATGAAGAGGAAAGAGCGTGGAGTAGGTGCTTTGAGAAGGTGACATCCCAATCTTCATTACAAAATAAGCCAACTAGCTTGCTAAGAATGGGCTCTTGTTGCTCATTGGTCCAAGTGAACTTGCTGTTTTGTAGATGGATTCCTTTGAGGTTGCAAGAATTAAGCGTGTTGCGAAATCTCACAATTCTTCTATGGTTGACATTACCATAGTTCTTGTATTGGCCCCTATGAATTTGATTGAAATCTCCGAAGATGAGCCATATTGTTCCAAGAGGAGGCTTTGCAGCGATAGGCTCCTCAAAAAAAGGCATTCTTTAGGTTGCTACACGTTGGGCCATAAACCATCATTAGCTTGTAGGAGATATCGGAGCTGATGATGTGTATGGTAGCCAAAATAGATAACGCTCGACTGAAGATGTTTGTAGCTTGGACAATCCTATCATCCCAAAGCATGAGGATTCCACCTCGAGTTCCATCAGCTGGTCTTTGTGAAAAATTTCGGAGCTTCTAGCCTCCAAGGTGGGAAGCAGTGAAAGGATCAACATGCTATAATTTAGTCCCTTGGAGGCACACTATATGTCAGGAAGTAGAGTCCACCAGATCACTGATGACGCCGCAACACTTTGGGAAATTTAGTCCCCAAGGATTCTAGCTCATCACATTAACATCATAGTCTAACATTGATCACTAGGAATATGATAGAGTTCAACCTTGGCTACAACAGGCCTGTATCCTAGCACACACACACATGAAGAACAAACAGGGGCGTCGCCAGGGACAACAACAACAACCAATCTTGGCTGCAAACAAGATAACACAAACACCAAACTGACACTCGGGCACTACGTCAACTAGTAGCATAGGGGTTTCTTCAATCATGTGGAACTTGTCTATGGAATTAACAAAGCACAAAACCAGAAATCATGCACGGGGGGCATGATCAGCAGACTGCTCCACTATAGCTGCACCTCCATGATCCAGCAATGCATCTTCAACTACAGTTGCAAAGTCACAATCCAACCTGAAGAGAACCCGCAGTGCCGCAATCGCTATGTCTAGAAGCCTTCCATAAAACATCTGGACGGATTTTTCTATGGCTGCTTCTATTACCGAGTCTCCTTCATTGATGATGTTGAGACTTTGACATAATAGCTTCTCTACGAGCTGGGCGATCGACATGTCCTTTTTGGCCTTTAGTCTTAGGCTGGAGCGGACCGGGAACCTAGCGAACAACATGATACCCACCACAGTCTTCCTTCTCATCGTGGGGGGAGGGAGGCAGCGATGATGGCTCATGTAGAATTGGAGCCTAGGCAGGGACAAAGAGCAGCGTCAGTGTTGTGGTAGTAGTCACCGCCACACTTAGTGGTGTCGCAGAAGGAGTCAAGGCCGAAGCATGAACGAGCATGGTCATCTCCAACTAGGCGCTAGTCGGTAAACGGAGGGGTTGGCCGCAGGGGGCATCGTTGCTAGGATGTGGACTAATGTGGCCGGTGGTCTAGAGCACGTGAGTGGCTCCAGAAGAGGCTCTGATGCCAAGAGGACCGGTGGTCGTCACGGCTGTGGCGATCATGATCATCATCATTGTCGCGCCTTTCATGCCTCCATCTTTGGTCGTCGTCGTTTCTTGTCATGTCAGCTTCAAATTTACTACTATATGAATACTACCTAATATGGACTGCAGAGTTTCTTCTAGTGTTTGTTGATGCAAATGCAAAAGATCAATTTGTGGATACCTCCATTGTTATAAAAGTGACAAGCAAATAATGAAGAATGAAAAATAAATCGTAGCAAGGGAACACAAATTTAACAAGGAAAAACCTCTCCAACAAAGAGAAGAAAAAACCACGGGAGCCAGCTAGCAAAAATTCATTATATGGTGGAGTGTTTACACAACACCGGGGATTTTCACAAATGCAACTTATCCTAGCTAGCGGATTACAAGAGGTATATATAGTGGTGGAAACCTAGGTATTCAACTTATCCCAACCATCCCAAGCCTACCATTAATGAGCCTCGCTCTTCTCATCAGAAGTTAACCTCCTTGATTGAATTTGGATCATACTTCAACAAACTCCACATTGAGACAAATGTTCTTGTAGCATCAACCATAACCATTTCCCTGAACAAACAAAGCAAGTATTTTTGGTGCCAATAGCCACTTGGGCTAATCAGTTAAACCAACCAAGTTTAGCTCAAACTTAGCAACAGGAACATGCCGTGTCATCATATCAGCGGGATTATTACGAGTGCTTGTCTTGCATACCTTTAGTTTACCTTGTGCAACAACGTCACAAACATAATGTTACTTGGCATCAATGTGCTTAGTTCTCTCATGGACCATCTGATCCTTAATAGGGTATATGGCACTTTGACTATCACAGAACAAATTAATGCAAGAATCATCCCGACAAAGCTCGAGATACAAACCTTTCAACCAAATAGACTCTTTGCAAGCTTCAGCAATAGTCATATATTATGCCTCGGTTGTAGATTGAGCAACGAATGGTTGCAACATTGCCTTCCAACTCACAGCACATCCACCTACTATGAACACATAACCTGCAAGAGACCTCCTCTTATCCAAGTAGGTAGAAAAATCCACATAGCCTGCGAGTCCCTCACCAGTCTTGCTAAACTTCAAGCAAGCATTTGATGTGCCACGAAGGTACCCGAAAATCCACTGAACAACTTCACAATATTTTTTACCAGGATTATCCATGTAACGACTCACCAAAATCATAGCATATGATAACTCAGGGCAAGAACAAACCATGGCATACATCAAGGAGCCAACAACACTAGAATAAAGAACTCATGACATGTACTCAAAATCTTCATAAGAAGTAGAACATTGTAATGCTGACAATTTAAAGTGAGGAGTGATGGCCTGCAAGTGCACATGTTCGTTAGAGCATATTTCCGTGGAAGTCTTAAATCAAGTTTTTGTATCAATCCCAATAAGGAGCCTAGGTAAGTGTCTTTATGCTGCGTTTCTATCTCACTCAAGGTGTCATGTTGTCTTGAGTGGATTGACTACAATTGTTGTAAGTGTAAGGGGTGAGTGAATAATAGAGGAAACTTGAGTAAAGGAAAATGCAAGAAGTAAATGACATAAAAGTAAAAGTGAGGAAAGTGCTCGAGGTTCCTGCAGATGAGAAGTTAAGCACAGAGAGAAATGGTTCATGCTAATAGTGAATGTGCCAGATGGATGAAACAGAACAAGTGATTGTGATACTCCTTATTCATAGATGAGTACAAAAGCAACCCGTATACCGACTAGGAGTCCTCTTGGCAAACTCTTCCTAGTCCCAATGATCCATCTGCTTGTTACCACAATAATGGTCAACACATTAATTAAGGTCTTTCGACCAGATCAAGGATTTAATATTGATGGTTCCTTATTATCCTCGAGTAGTACTAGCTCCTCATTGCTATCGGCCATGTCACTTAGGGGTCACGGATTCACTAGTATACATGTTCATACCCATGAGATCTCTGGATTATGTTATCCGGGCCCTTAAATTGGACAACAAGCATTAGGCAAAGATAGATATTCATTCTCACAATATAATAATCATGACAACAATCACAAATGGATGGAAACAAGGGAGGCACAACACATCTTACCAATCCCCTACATCTCCCACGCCTATGGGGATTTACTCAGATATGAGAGGAAGATAGATCAAAGGCATAATGATATTGCAAATATGAATCATCTCAACTCTACCGTAGCAAGCCACAATACCGTTTGAGGATCAACTCAAATACAAACCAACGTAGATCAAAATATCAAACCCTAATCTTACAAGTTCCAATCACTCTCTCTCTCAGTACAAATGAGGATGATGGTGGAGTGAATGATTTAGAGGCTAGGGATCATCGAAGAATGAGACGGTGTTCTTCTCCGTCTTCAGATCTTACCTCCCCTCTTTTGGTTTATTTACGGTGGTTGTGTTGTGTTTTTTGTCTCCCCTCCTTCACGAAAGTTGCTTGTGTTAATATAGCGGAGCCGAAGGAGGGTCGTACGAGTGGACGATACAGGCACGTCCCAACCGTATCAGTGGTTGTTATGGACCCTGGACGCCTCTAATGAAAGGGGCTTCAATTGGGGATTTGTTTCTTTAGGTGTAATTAGCCCATAAATTCTTTCAGATCTTCCAAAAATGTTCATTATCTGAAAGCCATCACAAGATACCAAGGTTTCGCTAATTTGCGATGTTAGCATTAGTAAATGGGTGAAATCCAGGGAAACCCAACAATAAACCAAAGGAAAATCAATGATAAAAAGTGTTGAAATTTGGAGCTATCAACTTCCCCAAGATTAGCTGTTACTCGCCCTCGAGTGACAAAGCTATAATGAATAATAGCAAGAAATTGAATCAGGAGGGAAAACTCACAAGTTCAAGGTTGTACCATATTCCACCATCACAAATCCTGCAACCTTAAACATGAGCATAATATATCTGAACAATTGCACTTAAGTTCGCTTCCTAATCGCAAGTAACTCGCTATGTTCTTAAACTCAAAAGAGACTGCTGAAAATTTGGTTAGGCTTGCGAATCAATTCTTTTAGTGCCCCTCTTTTATGAGAGTAAAAATATTTTTAAGCAAGGATTCTTTAGTCAAATTAAGGGTGCACAAGTAGATGTCAAAACAAGGATAAACTTAGAGCTTTTAATTAACACCCAGTTAGAAAATCGTGGCTATCTAACACCCCACCTCTTCCTTGTTTTTCAAGAACTCTAGATTTTTTAGATGGTGAGGTGATACCAATACTCACATAAGGATCGAATATTTTCACCTCATATCTTGATGGCAGTTCTCTTTTTGCTCAAGTACCTAGGCCCATGGAACTAAGATTTTTCCCATCACAATAATGCTACAAATGTCTAACCAACTCATAACCTAAATCTGATATGAAATCAAGATCATTCGTAGGCCATAGGAGTTGTTGGTTCCATGAAGTTTGGGTACTCTCGTAAATCTTTTTCAAATAAAGTATCTCTTTTCAGCTGAACAAAGCAGGTTTGGCATCTCCCTCAACCACCATAAAATGTTTGTTCCATCAAACAATTCTTTTCAGAAGGTATTATCAAGTCAAACCATTAGGATGCGGGGTTGAGTACTACTAAGATTAAGCCCTTAAGACAAAAACATGGCACCAAAGTTGTCAAAAGACACTTTCTCTTGTTCTCAAATGTTTGAAATTTAATCTAATGGGTTGTTTTTCTAATCGATCGTAATTTTCATAAGTCGAAACCAAAGTAGTGACATTAACCTTGAGATTAAGTTCTAAAAGATAACGAGCTAAGCGTGGAGTAGAACTCAAGTGCAACCGAACAAACATAGTACGTTCATGAATAAACTTATAGAAATAGTGAAAATAGGAATGTGGTACCTCCTCTTGCTTGCTCATATCCCACTTGAGTCAACTCCTCATGTTTGTCTCTATAGCTAAGTCACTAGAAGTGAATAACCTGCAGAAAAATTAACAAGAGCCGAGAGAACTTTGCACAAATCAAGATAAAAACTAGTCTAATATTTTTTGGTTTTCTTTTATCAATGCAAACTGAAAGTAAACATGCATTAGAAGAAAAACAAATAAATCAAAAGAAGAACAAAAATATGAATGCAAAAGGTGGGGAGGAGTTCAACCTCCCCAAGCTTAGGCTCTTGGCCTAGGATCAATTATCGCCGCCATCGTTGGGCAGCAGATACTAGTATGGGAAGTACGGATAGCGGTTTAGGAAGTCGGTCATGAATAAGGTGAAGTCTCAAGTGAGGTTGATGACGTTAGTGTTCACATTGTACAACATATTTTCTATGTTGTCGATGCGATGCACCACCTGGTCAAAGTCACTCCTTGGAACATAGTTGAATCCTGGCTGAGACAGAGGCATACCTTGCTACTAATACTGGGGAAAAGGTTGTTGATGTTTATGCTGCTGACCGTAGTCATCCCAGCCCACGGTGTTCTAGTCTTGTACACCATACTCCTACTGCTGCTGGCTACTGGCTACGTCTTCCCAGTTGGGGTTCCCTCCTGGGGGCGCAATCCTCGCCGAGGAGATCATTGCCTCCTGGAATTCCTCCTCATTGAGGACCCAACTTTGTTTAACTAGCAGACCAAAAACGGAAGAAAAACTTGGTGGAGATCACCATTAGGCTCAAAATAAAATTGATAAGCACGAAGAGAGCGTTTGGGCTTATAAACCCCCATGAATTTGGTGCTATCCATGTGGATGTCATCCAGCTCCTTACTGCCAGCCACAAGTTTCTCACACGGCATGACAAATTCACTTGCATAGGTGATCTGAGTGATCAAGCCTCCACAACGAATGTCACCTGAGGTAGCTGACCTTTGGAAGCGGAAGTGCTGAATGAGCAAAGCACCCAAGTTTACCTTATGCTCAATCTCAGGATGGAGGGCCATATAAATTACACTTATCTCAGGGCCTGCCATTGCCCCGGTATCTCCCTTTCCAAAAATAGAATTTGCCAAGAAGGTGGCGAAGTAGCAGATAGTAAGATTCTAGATAGTGGCGCTCTTCTTGCGTAAATAATCGATGTTCCTATGGACAGAAATATGCTCCTAAGCATGCATTGCCTCTACGAGGACATCATCAGTGGTACGAGCTCTTCCTCATAAGAGAACCCAAAACAATCACAAAATTGATAAAAAGTGAGGATGCGGGGTTGCCCATTGAGCACGAAACTTACAGTGCAATGACGCTCTTGGGTCTCAAGGTCATCGTGGAATGATGATAGAAACTCGCACGTGTCGATTTCGAAGGTATCGGTGGAGAGGTAGGAGAAAGGAACCATGCCAGCGACCACGGTCATCCTCTCAAAGTCTTCCAGGACGTCCTGGCGGGAGAGGAACTCCCGGTTCACCCACTTAGTGGGTATAAACTTGCGTTCACTCACCCTCTCGTAGTCCTTGTTCATGGTTGCCCTCAAGTTGTCTCTCTCTGAGCGCCTCTTCTCTGAACCCGGCTGCCTGGCAGTGCCCGAGGTCCCTGACGTTCCCGCACCCTTGCTAGAGCGGAAAATCTTCCCAATGTTCGTTGTGCTGCAAAATTTCAAAGAAAAACTATAGGCATCAGATTTCTATCATACAAACGAACGATTACATGTAGAAATTACAAATCCTAACGTGAGGAATCAAAAATAATCTCAAAATATGATGACCTCATCTAGATAGCCAATGTGAGGAATTCAACCATGGATTTCAAAAAATAAAGCATGGATCAGATGAGAAACTTACCGATGTGAAGATTTCCCCACTATAAAACAAGAAATCGGTGAAGAATCAAAGGTTCTAGAGGAATAGGTTTGATTTGGAGAGCGAAAGATAAAGGAAGAATGAGAGAGGAAGAAGAAAGAGGCTGGTTGTGAGCCAGCCACTGTCGACTTTACCTGGCGATGTAGTCGGTATGGGAGGGCAGTACGGGCACGTCCTGCCCGTACCGGTGGTATTCACCATTGGATCAAGTTTTAGGGTTTAACGATCAAACCTGAGGGGTCTAGTACGGGCGTACGGTACGAGTACCTCCGACCGTACCAGTGGTTGTTACCGTGCTAGTAAGGTTGGAACAAATTGTCGAAATTCAGTACGGGCGGATGGTACAGGCACCTCCGACCATAGCAGTGCTTGTTACAAACGCTGTCGTGAAAATAACTTGTTGACTAAATTTGCTTCAGTGGTACGGGCGGACAGTACGGGCAACTCCAGTCGTACCGGTACTCGTTACGTGATCTGAACCCTATTTTATTCTTCCTTTCAACTTTCTTTCACTCTTCTTTAAACTTCACAATATATAATTTCTCTGCAAATCTATGAATTCATTTTTTATTAAAACACATAAAAATAAAATAAAATAAATAAATTACTACTAAGAATGAGTTGACTCTCATTAAGCATTTTATTAAGCGGGGTGGGCTTAGGCTAACCAACCTCTGAGTTTTTAGCATTTACCTCAGGCTGCCCTTTATTGATGGCATTTACCACTTAGATACGCTTAGGCGGTGGTATATATTTACCACATTGTTCTTGTTTCTTTAGAAAATAAAGAACGATCCGATCATCATAAATATTGAAAATAATCTTACCGCTAGAGGAATCAACATTAGCTCCCGTAGTGCTAAGAAAAAATCTTCCAAGGATGATTAGAAGTTTATCATCTTCGTGAACATCTAGTATGATAAAATCAGTGGGTATAACATGTTGGTCAATTCTAAGTAAAACATCTTCGATCATACCGACAGGTTGTTTAGTTGTCTTACCAGCCATTTGCAGGGTACTTGAAGTAGGTGAATACTCTCCAAGATTTAATTTCTTAAATAGGGAATAAGGCATGACACTAAGACCTGCACCTAACTCACAAAGAGCATTACGGATATTAGTTTTCCCAATCGCGCAAGAGGTAGTTGGTATACCTGGGTCCCCAAGCTTAGCAGGCAGCTTGTCACCAAAGCTTATCATCACTACTATAGTTTAGTTACCTTCTTATTTCTATTAAGAATATCTCATATAAACTTTTTATAAGTAAGAACTTGAATCGCATAAGCTAGAGGAAGTTCTAAACGAAGACTTCCAAGATCTTCGGCAAAAGAATCATAAATAGCTTTATCCGGTTCATACTGAACAAGGTTAGGATAAGGATTTTTCTTTCTGGTGGGTGTTACCTTCTGTTTTACCTTTGCCACTGGTTCAACATCCTTTTTAGTTTTGTTCTTTGCTAAAGGTTATTGCTATCGGTATGTTTTTCATTTGAGGTGATAACTTGCTCTTCTTGTTCCTTTCTAAGATTGATTTCTTCTCTTGAGTCGACCGTCTCAACATCTGAATCATATTTATGTTTATCTCCTTCTTCTTCTTCTTCTTCTTCTTCTTCTTCTTCTTTGTCTTTGTTAGAAGCCACATGCTCTCTTATCTGAGCTTCGTAATCAATATCATCTTGTGGATCGACAAGGTCCTCTTCTTCTTGACTCATTTTTTGAGCCTCTCTTTCTTTGCGGGCCTATTCTTTTTGATACCAAGGTGGCCCCTGAGGTTCCTATGTCTCTGTACCACGTCTAGTGACAATGTTAGTAGAAAAAGTATTGTGATTAAAATTATTTTGATATAAAATCAAAGCATGAGTTTTAGCTATATGATCGCATTGAGTTTTAACCATACTCAAGTATTTATCCAAATGCCTAGTGGCGTGTCCTAAATCATCAAAAACTTCAGTTAACTCTTTTATATTCTTTTCTTGAATCATTAGATGTTTATAATATTTCTCATAGAACTGATTTTTTTGATATCTAAACGTTTGCGTTATAAGATTTATTTCATCTTCTACAACATAAGTTTGAAGGACATCTACTTTATTTTCTTCAACAAGTTCTGATGCTATTCCTTTTTCTTCCATGGACTTTTTAACTTTAGGCATAAGTTGGGGTATGCGAAACATACCTTTTCGTGGTTTAACATCCTCAACAGGGTTGTATTGTTCATCGTTGAAGGATCTTACCTTGAAAAGCTTTATGCATTCTGGCAACGTCAAGTTGCTAATAGCTCCTCCTGCATTTAAGTCAATCATTTCTTTTGAATCTTGATTAAGCCCATTATAAAAGTATTGGATATTTAAATGCTCCTGAAAGCCATGATTTGGGACTTTCATTATCATTCCATAAAATCTATTCCATGCTTGATAAAAGTTTTCTTCAATCCCCTTAAGAAAGTTTGTAATGCTGCATTTGATCTACATGATTTTCGTAAAAGAGCAATATGTGTGCATAAACTCTCGGATGCAATCTCCCCAACTTTTTATAGTGTGATTGGGTAATGATTGTAACCAAGTAAAAGCATTATCTTTTAAAGACCAGCGAAATTTTTTAAGGAGTACAAACTCTATTGGTAGAGTGGTTGGTTTAAGAGTAGCACAAAGGTCGTAGACCTTCGTCAAATGATCACTAGGATCTTCATCTTATTGTCCTACGAAATAAATTTCTTTCATCATATAGTTTATCTTAGGATATATTTCAAATTCATGGATTTCAAGATCAGCCTGTGGTTGGGTGACTGCTGACTCGTGTATTAACGAGCTCATTGGGGAACCCCAAGAGGAAGGTATGATGAGCACAACAGTAAGTTTTCCCTCAGCTATGAAACCAAGGTTATCAATCAAGTAGGAGCAAGGAAACACCCCAAAGGTGTAGCTAGCTGAACGTTGGCAGGGCACACTACCGGTGCCAGCAGCAACGTGGAGACCTGCACAACACAACCACAGAACTCTGTCCCCAACTTGCGATGAGGTTGTCAATCTCACTGGTTTTGCTGAAAACAAAGGGTTAAACGTATCGAGTGGAAGAAAGTAATAGTTTGCAGAAAGTAAACACAAAGCAGTAAACATTTGATTGTAGATTGAAAGTAAAAGAAAGGACCGGGGGTCCATAGTTCACTGGAAGTGGCTCTCCTTAAGATAGATAATATGCTGGGTGAACAAATTACAGCGGGGCAATTGATAAACATCGAGAAAGCATACAAGCATATACTAATCATCTTGACTCCTTTGAGATTCGATTAGGCATTACAACATTATACATAGACCGCCATCCAACTGCATCTATGACTAATACTCCACCTTCAGGTTATCATCCGAACACCCTCCAGTATTAAGTTGCAAGCAACAGATAATTGCATTAGGAATTGCGTGTAAAGTAAACAATACGATTGTTGGATTGTTGTTTTCTCCCTAGTAGCAACAACACATCTAGTACCTTAGAGATTTCTGTCACTTCCCCAGATTACCAGAGGCATGAACCCACTATCGAGCATAAATACTAACTCTTGGAGTTGCTAGCATCTACTTGGCCAAGATAGCTACTAACAACGGAAAGCATGCAAGATCACAAATAACAAAGACATGATAGAATCAATAATCAATCTGAAATAGCATCTCAATATCCATCGGATCCCCGAAAACACAACATGCAGAATTACAAATAGATGATCTTGATCATGAATGGAGCTCACAAGATCTAGACATGAAAGCACAAAGGAGGAGAACCAGCCATCTAGCTACTACATGGACCCGTAGTCCAGAGATGAACTACTCACGCATCACACCGGAGGCTTGCATGGTGATGAAGAAGGCCTCCAGGGTGAATTCCCCTCTCCGGCAGGGTGCCGAGAAGAGCTTCAGATCCCTCCCGATCTAGGGATGGAGATGATGGCGGCTACAGACTCTTTCGTGGATTTTTGATCGGGTACTTAGGGTTTCCGTATCAGAGGCAATATATAGGCGGAAGGAGAGGCCGAGGGGTGCTGGGCGGCGGACCACCTCCAGCGGGCCTGGCCCGGCGGCCAGTGGTGGTGTGCCCTAGCCCCTCTCCGTCTCGTATTCTGGCTCCAAGTGTCCCTTAGTAAAATAATGACTTTGGCTTTTGTCCCGTCCAATTCTGAGAATATTCATTTTCTGACTTTCCTAGAACCAAACACAACAGAAAATAGGCAGCTGGCACTATGGCTCTTGTTAATAGGTTAGTCCAAGAACTCATATGAAAAGTACTCCAAAGTGTGGACAAAACACAAGAAAGTAGATAAAACCAAGCATGGAACATCAAAAATTATAGATACATTTGCAATGTATCAACATCCCCAAGCTTAACTCCTGCTCGTCCTCGAGTAGGTAAGTGATAAAAAGAAAGAATAATTTTTGAGGTGACATGCACCATCATAAACTTGATCAAAGTATTTGAAAAACATTCGAAGCTGGGATCATAGTACTTCAATCATAACATGAAAGACAAAGTTCTAGCAATAAGACAAAGAAACTATGTTGCAACATGAAAAGGCACAAACAAAAGATTCATGAATAACAATGCTTTGCAAGACGTTTGTTTGTTTCACATAAAGAAAACATAGCATAGTGGCATTCAGCTTGTCCCTCATAGAGTAGCAAACATAAATGCATAGGACACCTTCAAAGTTCATAAGAGTGACTAGATACAAATAGTTTAAAACAAGCAATATCAAGGTATGCATCAATCAACAAGTCTTGGGACAATGCACATAGAACTAAGAATGGCCACTATGCTCTCAAAGTAAGTGCATAAAGATAGAAGGTGGAGACTCAATATAAAAGTGGAAGAAAGGCCTTCATAGAAGGAAGTAGGGATTCAAGTCTCATAAAGAGCTTCCAAAAATTATGGTACTTAATAGCTTTCAGCTCTCATTGCCCCTATCATAAGCATCTTGAAGTGATTAAGGTTAAAGTGAACAAACTATGGTGTATATGCTTGATGAAGTATAAGTTGGAAATCTCATGTCCCTTGAATACGAGGGCCGCTCCTCATGCTACTCAAGTTTAGTCACCGGTAAGTTCTTGTCATCGTAAGTACATGTGTATCATAGAGAACCGCCAACGGGGTACCCCTTGCCCGATGATACGGAAGAATCCCCATATCAAAATGACAAGGCAAGCAGACAACGAGCATCTCAGCAATCTTCTTATTTACCATGGGAATATGGTGCTTTCTTCTCTCTTTCCTCTTTTCATAATCTCTTTTTTTCTTTTTCTCTTTTTTCTCAATATCGGTCTCTTTTTTTATAAGAAGAATGCTTCATAGACAGCTCATTATGGTTATGCTGCAGGTTTCCACCATGTTAGCATGGATTAGACCAGCGGCCTAGGCGTTTCTCTAACACACATACATAAATCCATGGACTTACAAGCTCCCCTTTCATTTCACACCAAAGACATCCATAGACAAAAGAGCATGATATCAACTAGGTACAAAGTACAAGTGCAATGTTGAAAGCGTTCCCCATGACAACATGGTTCTGCTAATCCCCAACAAATAAGTGCAAGCATATACAACATAGACGACACAATGGTTCAAGTTTATTAAGGGAAAGAAAAGTAAAGTGTGCCTTCAAGTTCGTGAGAGCTTTAATCACTAGTTTTCTCATAACAAGTTTAACTCGGAAGGTAGATAAAAATACGAATATACTTGGAATAGCATATGCTAGTAGGTAGGCATGGTGGACTCTTTGGAATAAATTGGTTTAATGAGTTGGATGCATGAGTGGAACTCATACTTGGTTACGGCTAGCAAAAGACTGAGAGCGACAAACTAAGAGAGCAATAATGGCCATAATCATGCAGAGCGACAAAGCATCATTGATCAAAGCATAAAGTGATACTACAATTTGAAAACTAAAGGATTATAAAGGCTTATGGTGACTTGGGATAGTCATAACATGGTGTGAGCATGTGCCAAGTCAACCCAAATAAAGCATCAAAGGAGAATACCACAATACTATGCTTTAATATGCTAAAACAACGCATGATCCTTCCAAGGCACATTAAGCAATCTCAATTGTTTATAACAAGTCATGCTACAGCAAAGAATACTAAGCATAAAGCCAAAACAATATCGAGCATGGCATCACAAAGCATAGGCCACAGTCAAAAACAAGCTCTCTTTACCACTTAAGCATGAACTTTCCTACTCTTTTCCCAAACCAAACCAAACTATTTAAAAAACAATGTATGAAAGAGGGGGCCCAACCAATTTATTCAGCAAACTAAGAAAACAAAGAAAATGAAAAACCAAAACAAAAATGAAAAAGAAGACGCTCCAAGAACAACACAACTGTGCATGAAACAATAAAAATGAAGCGCTTGGAAGAAACCTGAGATTTTTATTGATGAAGAGGGGGATGCCTTGGGCATCCGCAAGCTTTGACGCTTGTACTTCTTGGATATTTCTTGGGGTGACATGCGTGGCATCCCCAAGCTTGAGATTTAGTCCATTCTTCATCTCATTACTCATTCCTTCCATACACCTGGAATTTTTCCTTCATACAAAACTTCACACAATCTTTATTAGCAACATTAGTGCACTCAAGATAATAGGTCTTTAGGTTCAGTTATAACACGAATAAAACTTCCACTAAAACACTACCTACTGTAGCACTTCCCTCGAAAAGCTCAATTCCCCAAAAGAACTAAAAAAGGAACCAACAAGAAGCAAATGCAGAAAATGGCAGAAATCTGTCAAAACAGACCAGCAGGTAAAGACGAATTTTTTCGAAGACCTTCTGTTGCTCAAATCGAAAAGTGTTGAACTAATGAAAGTTAGATAACAACCTGGGGAAGAAGCACAAAAATTCACGCCTCAAAAGGACGTACAGAGATTTTACACGAATGTTTACGGTGAAGCAAAGAAATCTGTTTCGGGACAACAACTTTCCCAATCATTACTTCTCTCTCATTAGAGGTTACTCTTGGCACAAAAAGCAAATAAAAAGGATAAGGAGCGGTTATTATTGAAGTAATAACTTCCAATACTCATCTAAAACTTTTGGATTATCTTCCAATAAGTACTTTTCTTTAACGCCTTTAAGTTAGGCATAAGAAGCAAGAAAAAGAATCAAGTGTTCTCAAATAAAGAAGCATTAAGAGCAATTTTTTTTCATAGGAGAGGCAAAAGAAATCTTATATCTCTTCTTAGGGAAGTGTTCTATACCTTTCTTGAGTGGGAGTTGATATTTAATGGTGCCTTCTTTCATATCAATAATGGCACCAACAGTTCTAAGAAAAGGTCTTCCCAAAGTAATAGGACAAGAAGCATTGCATTCAACATCCAAAACATAGAAATCAACGGGGACATAGGCATTGTTAACCATAATAAGAGCATAATTAATACTCCCCATGAGTTTCTTTTTAACATTATCATCAAGTGGGACATTCAAATAACAATCTTCAAGTGGTGGCAAATCAAGCATATCATAAATCCTTCTAGGCATAATAGAGACACTACTATCAAGATCACATAAAGCTTTAAAATCAAAATCATTCACTTTCATATTAATGATGGGTTCCCAACCATCTTATTGTTTAATAGGAATAGAAGCTTTATGTTTCATCTTTTCTTCTTTAATCTTTATGAGAGCATCAGTAATGTGTTTTGTAAAGGCCATGTTCATAGCACTAGCATTAGGACTTTTAGCAAGCTTTTGTAGGAACTTAATAACTTCAGAGATATTGCAACCATGAAGATCAAAATCATAGTTATCATCTAAGGTAGTAGAGCTATTACTAACTTCAACACTAGTGGTAGTGATAGTAGAAACACTAATGTTTCTAGCAATTTCATCTTCTCTTTCCCACTTAGCATGCAATTCAGTTAATAGTCTAACATTTTCATCAATTCTAACTTGTATGGTATTAGTAGCTGCAAAGGCATTATCAATTGTTTCAGGTTCAGCAGCCATTTTATTCAAAGAAGATTGAGCTTCAGCCACAGATGCTATATTTCTTTCAGCATTAGAGAGTTTTTCCTCAATAGTTTTATTGAAAGCAGTTTGTTTACTAATAAAATCTTTAAGCATAACTTCAAGTTCAGAGGGTGCACTCCTATTATTGTTGTAGGAATTTCCATAAGCATTACCATTGTTGGGAGGATATGGCTTATAATTGTTGTTACCAAAATTATTCCTGTAAGCATTGTTGCTAAAATTATTATTGCTTATGAAGTTCACATCAACTTGCTCTTCTTGAGCAACCAAATAGGCTTTTGGATCAATATGGGCTTTCCCATTAACTAGCATAGACATAATAAAATCAATTTTATCACTCAAGGAGGAGGTTTCCTCAACATAATTTACCTTCTTACCTTGTGGAGCTCTTTCAGTATGCCATTTAGAGTAATTAACCATCATATTATCCAGAAGCTTTGTTGTAGCACCCAAAGTAATGGTCATAAAGGTACCTCCAGCAGCAGAATCCAATAGGTTCCTTGAAGAATAGTTCAATCCTGCATAAAAAGTTTGGATGATCATCCAAGCAGTCAGTCCATGAGTGGGACAATTCTTTACCAAAGATTTCATTCTTTCCCAAGCTTGAGCAACATGTTCATTATCAGATTGTTTAAACTTCATTATTTCACTTCTCATAAATATAATCTTAGCAGGAGGATAGTATTTTCCAATAAAAGCATCTTTGCACTTAGTCTAAGAATCAATACTATTCCTAGTTAAGGAATTCGACCATTCTTTAGCTTTCCCTCTCAAAGAGAAAGGAAACAATTTCAGCTTAATAATATCTCCATCTATATCTCTATGCCTTTTCATCTCACAAAGTTCAACAAAGTTATTTAGATGGGCAGCAGCATCTTCATTACCAATACCAGAAAATTGTTCTCTCATAACAAGATTGAGTAAAGTAGGTTTTATCTCAAAGAAAGTAGCTTCAGGGACAGGTGGAGCAATAGGTGTGCTCATAAAATCATTGTTGTTGGTGCTAGTGAAGTCACACAACTTAGTGTTTTCAAGAGTAGTCATTTTTTTGTGTTTTTAATAAAGAAATCAAACTTGTAAAACTATTTTTTGTGTGTTTTTGATAAAGAAACAAGCAAACAAAGCAAAAAGAAACTAAGCAAAACAAAAATAACAAAGTAAAGAGATTGGCTATGAGGGACTCCCCTTGTGAAGATGTCCTTGACTCCCTGGCAATGGCGCTAGAAGAAGTACTTGCTGACTCGTGTATTAACGAGCTCGTTGGGGAACCCCAAGAGGAAGGTATGATGAGCATAGCAGTAAGGTTTCCCTCAGTTATGAAACCAAGGTTATCAATCCAGTAGGAGCAAGGAAACACCCCAAAGGTGTAGCTAGCTGAACGTTGGCAGGGCACACTACCGGTGCCAGCAGCAACGTGGAGACCTGCACAACACAACCACAGAACTCTGTCCCCAACATGCGATGAGGTTGTCAATCTCACTGGTTTTGCTGAAAACAAAGGGTTAAACGTATCGAGTGGAAGAAAGTAATAGTTTGCAGAAAGTAAACACAAAGCAGTAAACATTTGATTGTAGATTGAAAGTAAAAGAAAGGACCGGGGGTCCATAGTTCACTAGAAGTGGCTCTCCTTAAGATAGATAATATGCTGGGTGAACAAATTACAGCGGGGCAATTGACAAACATCGAGAAAGCATACAAGCATATACTAATCATCTTGACTCCTTTGAGATTCGATTAGGCATTACAACCTTATACATAGACCGCCATCCAACTGCATCTATGACTAATAATCCACCTTCAGGTTATCATCCGAACACCCTCCAGTATTAAATTGCAAGCAACAGATAATTGCATTAGGAATTGCATGTAAAGTAAACAATACGATTGTTGGATTGTTGTTTTCTCCCTAGTAGCAACAACACATCTAGTACCTTAGAGATTTCTGTCACTTCCCCAGATTACCAGAGGCATGAACCCACTATCGAGCATTAATACTAACTCTTGGAGTTGCTAGCATCTACTTGGCCAAGATAGCTACTAACAATGGAAAGCATGCAAGATCACAAATAACAAAGACATGATAGAATCAATAATCAATCTGAAATAGCATCTCAATATCCATTGGATCCCCGCAAACACAACATGCAGAATTACAAATAGATGATCTTGATCATGAACGGAGCTCACAAGATCTAGACATGAAAGCACAAAGGAGGAGAACCAGCCATCTAGCTACTACATGGACCCGTAGCCCAAAGATGAACTTCTCACGCATCACACCGGAGGCTTGCATGGTGATGAAGAAGGCCTCCAGGGTGAATTCCCCTCTCTGGCAGGGTGCCAGGAAGAGATTCAGATCCCTCCCGATCTAGGGATGGAGATGACGGCGGCTACAGACTCTTTCGTGGATTTTTGATCAGGTACTTAGGGTTTCCATATCAGAGGCAATATATAGGTAGAAGGAGGTCGAGGGTGCACAGGCGGCCACCACCCCTGGGCGAGCCAGCGACCGTGCCAGGTGGTGTGGCTGGGCCCCGGCCCCTCTCCGTCTCGTATTCTGGCTCTAGGTGTCCCTTAGTAAAATAATGACTTTGGCTTTTGTCCCGTCCAATTCCGAGAATATTCATTTTCTGACTTTCCTAGAACCAAAAACAGCAGAAAACAGGCAGCTGTCACTATGGCTCTTGTTAATAGGTTAGTCCAATAAATCATATGAAAAGTACTCCAAAGTGTGGACAAAACACAAGAAAGTAGATAAAACCAAGCATCGAACATAAAAAATTATAGATACATTTGCAATGTATCAGTGGCTAGGAGGGTGGTTGTACCCCCAGCCCACCAGAGTTCAAACCCCAGGTTTCACACTGTGTGTTGCATAAAAGGCAGAATATTCTTTCAGTGAGAGGCGACGTTCCTGTCAACAACGAGGCGCCCGTGGTGACTTCGTCAATCTCAAGACTAGGTCCGCCATCTCAGTTTCTCGGAGGTGCTCATAGGGGTAGGGTGTGCATGTGTGCGTTCATAGGGATAGGTGCATGTACGTGTTGTGAGCGTCTACGATTGTAGTGTGTTTCTCAAAAAAAGATCAGGATAAATAATAGGCATTTTTCTCAGGTGCCTAGATGGATTGCCATATTCTCCCAATGGTTGCTCGGGCTCTTCACCCCCCGGGGTGATGGTCAAGTCTGTCATCAAAGGAATCTAACTATTCATGTATACAGTACATGAGTTAGAAAATCTTTCAATAAATTCTAGGCGTCTTTCAGTTGGAATACGGTCAACATATGGAGGTAAATAAGTTTTTCCAGAATAGATAATACCTCTATCTTCAACGTAGCTAAGTGAATGTCAAGAAACAAACACTTAACACTTAGCTCCTCGGCAACAGTGCCAGAAAATAGCTTGATGGCCTACAAGTGCACAAGTTCATGAGAGCATGTTTTCGTGGAAGTATTAATTCCAATTTTTATATCGATCCCAATAAGGAGACTAGGTAAGTTTCTTTATGCGACATTTCTGTTGAACTCAAGGTGTCATGTTGTCTTGAGTGAATTGACTGCAATTGTTGTAAGTGGAAGGGGGTGAGTGAATAATAGAGGAAACTTGAGTAAAGGAAAATGCAAGAAGTAAATAACATAAAAGTAAAAGTGAGCAAAGTGCTCGAGGTTCTTGCAGTTGAGAAGTTAGGCGTGGAGAGAAACGGTTCATGGTAATAGTGAATGTGTCAGATGGATGAAATGGGATAAGTGATTATGATACTTCTTATTCATAGGTGAGTAGGAAAGCAACCCGCATACCGACTAGGAGTCCTCTTGGCAAATTCTCCCCAGTCCCAATGATCCATCTCCTGTTACGATAGTAATGTTCAACACATTATTTAAGGTCTTTCGACCAGATCAAGGCTTTAATCTTGATGGTTCCTTGTTTTCCTCGAGTAGTACTAGCTCCTCGGGGGTCGCTGATTCTCTAGTATACAAGTTCATACCTATGAGATCTCTAGATCATGTTATCCGGGCCCTTAAATTGGACAACAAGCATTAGGCAAACAAATATATTCAGTCTCACAATATAATAATCACAACAACAATCACAAATGGATGGAAACAAGGGAGGCACAACACATCTTACCAATCCCGTGCATCTCCCACACCTATGGGGATTTAATTAGGCATGAGAGGAAGATAGATCAAAGGCATAATGATATTGCAAATATGAATCATCTCAACTTTACCATAGCAAGCCACAATACCGTTTGAGTATCAACTCAAATACAAACCAAGATAGATCAAAGTATCAAACCTTAATCTTACAAGTGCCAATCTCTCTCTCTCTCTCTGTCAGTACAAATGGGGATGATGGTCGAGTGAATGATATAGAGTCTAGGGATCTTCGAAGAATGAGACGGTGTTCTTCTCTTTCTTCCGATCTGATCCCTCTCTTTTGGATGTATTTTCGGCGGTTGTGTTGTGTTTTCCATCTCCCCTCCTTCACGAAAGTTGCTTGTATTGATATAACAGAGCCAAAGGTCGTACGGCCGGATGGTATGGGCGTGTCCCAATCATACCAGTGGTCGTTATGGACCCTGGACACCTGTACTAAAAGGGGCTTCAATTGGGAATTTGTTTCTTCAAGTGTAATTAGCCCATAAATGCTATTAAATCTTCCAAAATGTGCATTACCTGAAAACCATCACAAGAAACCAAGGTTTCGATAAATTGTGATGTTAGAATTAGTAAAAGGGTGAAATCCTACAAAACCCGGCAATAAACCAAAGAAATACAATGATAAAAAGTGTTGAAATTTGGAGCTATCAATGAGCAATAGGAGTACGAACAGACTTCACATATTAAAATGTTGGGGAACTTTCTCAATGTAACTCTACTGACTTAAGAAATAACAACCTAGATTTTCTGTCCAGTTTAATTTCCATACCTAGGATTTTCTTAACAGCACCAAGATCTTTCATCTCAAATTCACTAATTAGGTGTTCCTTCAAAGTAGTGATTTCTTTCATGCTCTTGGCAGCAATTAACATATCATCAACATATAACAACAAATATATAAGTGATCCATTAGCAAATTTTATGTAAGCACAACTATCAAACCGTGACCTCTAAAAACCTTGTGAGATCATAAATGATTCAAACCTTTTGTACCACTATATTGGAGATTGCTTCAAACCATAAAGAGATCTCTTCAATTTGCACACAAAATCCTCTTTTCCAGGAACCATGAACCCTTCAGGTTGGTCCATGCAAATATCCTCCTCTAATTCACTTTCACCACAAAATTCGATACATCCATCAGGGATAACCCTGAATCATCATACTTAGTATGTGGATAATCAATCATAACCTTTCAATTACACACTCTAGTATAGGCACCTCCCCTATGAGCTTGGCCTCGCAACCATGGCCATCTGCCATCCTGGGCACTACATAGGTGGACATTCACACTCACGAGGTAGCCTCAACTCAACCTCTTTCCGCGAGGGAACCCATACTAAGGCATATAAACTTCCAGTTAAGCCCTAGCCAATTCAGGTATTGTCGTTGTACGGTAAAATTGGAATGGTATCACGTCCGAACCCAACCATCAGTTTTTATAAAGGGCTAAGGCTCATGCCTCAACATTTTCATCATCAAATCCTTTTGTGTTTCTCAACACATATCAAAACATTTCAATAGAATGAATCCTCATTCCAAGGTTTTCATAATCATTTTCACCAAGTATTCCCATCTAAAGTGATCAACTTTTATGCTTAGCACTAGCCACTAAAGTTGAGGGTATTCACTAATGAGGGGTGCTAATCAAGGGTAACTATCCAACTCTAATCTCATGCCTTGGGATGACATCTAAGTATAACTAGTTAGGCCTAGTTTTATACTCTTTATGGTATCTGTAATATTTTTCCAATACTCACCAAGCAATAACTAAAAGTAAAGAACTTTGGTACAGTAAAAGAATAAAGCTTGCAAGTAAAACTTGGGATTGATATAATCAAAGTTGGATAAGCAAGCATGCAATGCATCTTGCTTAGGTTATCAAGTTTGCAAGTGTTAACTTGCATAGTTCTAGCTTGCAATTAGTGATGGCTTGCATAGTTAACTTGTAGTGTTAGGCTTGCCTTGTGTAGTGCAGTGATTGAAGTTCTCCTCTTCTTCTTCTTCTTGGTAGTACTCCTCCTCCTCGTATCCTGGGTCGGTACTATCATCTATCAATGAATACGATGTACACAATCACCAAACAATACTTAACTATTTCTATGTAGCATACTAAGTCTCACACTTGATGATCTAGCATCATCACAATCATCACATGAAATAAAGACTTAATCTTGTTTATCTTATTTTAGAAAAGTAATTTCTACTCATTGAAAATACTTAAGATTTAATATTCTCCAATTAAAATATGGGATCATGTTGATACATGTCATCACCACATATTCTAATACATGGGAATGTGATTTAAAGTGTTGGTCATATCTTATAAAGTTTAAGATTATCCTTTAATAGAATTAAAGTGACTAGAAATGCCTATATGGCATTCTTTTGGTACTAGTCCACTTTCACTGCATGTAAACCTAAATATTTTTATATATTCAGATATTTCTTGTCAAATGTGATTTTTGAGAGTTGGAATCAACTCAAAAGCATTTATGGTCGATTTTTGAAAAATGTTTGAAGTTGGAAAAGTCTCTGTCTTGTTATTTTTACTATACGTGATCTATAATTTCAAATGGTTTTAATCCATCGGGCTTGGATAGATAATTTAAATATCTTTCTAACAAAATTGGAATCATGCAATTTGGTTCAGTGAATCTCTTTGAATTGATTTTTTAAACTATTGACAGAATCTGATTTTAATTAAAATGGAAAAGAACTATTTGAATCACTGGGCTCTGTGTGGGAAAGTACACGGGCCGGCCCAACTACACCGTGCTAGCGCATCGGTCTGCTGACTGGGGTTTCCCACTAGTATGTTTTAATCTGAGCTCCATGTGGCTCATCTAATCTGAAACAGTATGTTTCAATCTGAGCTCTACGATTAGCATGCGATCTAATGGCTAAGGTTCATCTCCTACGTCGAACAGCTCCGGCGAGAACTGAACCCTAATGTGGTGGTGGGGGTCGTGTGAGGCTCACCTGGGCTCCAACTAGGGTCGTCGATGGGGGTGAACGACGTTGTAGACTAATACGTTGCAAACGTATCTATAATTTTTGATGTTCCATGCTTGGTTTATATCTACTTTCTTATGTTTTGTCTACACTTTGGAGTACTTTTTATACACTTTATTGGACTAACCTATTAACTAGATGCCACAGTGCCAGTTGCCTGTTTTTTGCTATTTTTGGTTCCAGGAAAGTCAGAAAATCAATAGTCTCGGAGTTGGACGGGATAAAAGCCAAAGTTAATATTTTTACCAGAAGACACATGGAGTCCGAAGGAGAGACGAAGGGGGTCCACAGGGTGGCCACACCACCCCTTGGCACGGGAAGCCCTAGGCCACGCCATTGCATGGTGTGGCCCCCCTGGCCGGCCACCGACCTCGCCCCTTCGCCTATAAGAAGCCCCTAGGATGGAAACCCTAAACCGGGAGCCTCCAGCCACGAAAAGTTCCATAGCGCCGCCGCCAACGAAGGGGAGATTTTGGGGACAGGAAGTCTCTGTTCCGGCACCCTGCCGGGATGGGGAAGTGCCCCCAGAGCCATCCCCATCAACCTCCATCACCATCTCCATCGCCGTTGCTGATTCCCATGATGAGGAGGGAGTAGTTCTTCCTCGAGGCTAAGGGTTCTACCGGTAGCTATGTGTTCATCTCTCTCTATGCATGATCTTATTGAGATCATGAGCTTTGTAATCTATAGATCTATTCTTCTACTCAAGTGCTTTAATGAATCTCTGCTTATCCCCATGTGTGTGAAAGTGACAACATGCACACCATGGTGGCACTTAGGCTAGAGATTACAAATACTTGTTATGAGTTCTATTTGGAGTTGGATGTCTCTATGAATTTTGGTGTTTGTTGGAACCATCTAGTGCTCAAGGTGACAGTGTGGGGTTATCTAGATGCAGAAAGCAAACTTTGAGGTGTGCTGTTATAGCCCTACCATGGAGTAGAGTGTCCAACCAGAGAGTAGTTCAGAGTAGTATCATAAAGAGAAGATATTTATATGACAATATTCACTAGCGAAAGTATGATCCCTAGGCCTTGTTTCTAAGCATTGAAACACCATTTGCAACTAGATCTGTTACATGTTTGCTTGCTTCCATCTTTTTGCCTTTAGTCTTTTCCTCCCATCAAGCTATTTTCTGACACCGTTGCCGGGAGGTAAGGTAAAAGGTACTCACATCCTCTGGCTACTAAGCTATCTTCTAGTGCGGTTGCTGGTATGTGAGTGCTCAAAGTTATTTCCTTTAGATTCTGCAATTATATCTTTTTGTTTCTTGTTTTTATTTTCACTAGTTAGGCTTAATTGAAAACAACAAAAAAATTAGAGAGATTTTTAGTATTTTTCCTAAGTTAGAACATGAATTGTCTGAAAAGAAAATTAAAAAACCCATGGAACTTTCTTTGCATGCTAATAGCAATGTTATTAGTATGAATCTTTTGAACACCTTTGTTACTATTGCTATGGAAACATCTAAGCTTGGGGAAGTTAGTTCTTATGAAAATGATCTTTTTAGTTCCCCAGCTTTAAAGAAGAAAATTTGCTCTGATGATGCTTTATCTCCCATATGTGGTAATTCTAATGATACTTGTGATATTTTAAATCCACATACTGAAAGCATCCCTTTTAAAATACCTATAAAAATTGTTGAACGTGTTTTGAATAACTGTTATTTTGGAGATGGAACTGTCCATCCTGGTGATCATTTACTCTTTATACACGAATTATGCGAGTTGTTCAAGTGTGCAGGTATTTCAATGAACCAAGTTAAGAGGAAGCTATTCCCTTTTTCACTTAAGGGCAAATCAAGGGAGTGGTATGAGCTACTAGATGATCCTCAGAATTTGGAGTGGAAGGTACTTGAATCTCTCTTTTACTCTAAATTTTATCCTCCTCATGAAATTCATAAAGATAGGAATTACATTTATAATTTTCATCCACATGATGGAGAAAGTATTGCCCAAACATGGGGGAGACTGAAGTCACTAATGCTCAAATGTCCCATTCATGAGCTTCCCAGTAATATTGTTATTAATAATTTCTATGCAAGGCTTTTAGGACATTACAAGGACTATCTAGATACTTGTTTAGAGGGATCCTTCACAAGTAAGGAGGTCAAAGCTAAGTGGGATCTTCTTGAAACAATTCAAAGCAATACCGAAGATTGGGATAACAACAAAGGTAAAGAACTAGGTATAAACTATGAGTATGATTGCATTAAGTCTTTTGCTGAAACTGCTGATTTTCAAGAGCTTAGTGCTAAATATGGTCTTGATCCTCAAATACTTATTGATTGTTTTAGAGCCTTTTCTTCTCATATTAATGCTCCTAAAGAAAAATGCGACATGTATCATGAGCCTTTTAAAGATACTTGCATGGAAAATGAAATTGTTATTAATGATAGCAATAAACATGCTCATACCTCTGAAAGTACTATTTCTTATAAGCATGTTAATTTTTGTGGAATACATAGACCTTGTGAAAAGAATCAAATTGAAGAAGAATATTGTATCACCCACAGAAATGAAAAAACTAGAACGTGGTATAGGGCTCTAAATGATCTTGGTAAAAAAGTTTGTGCCCCCTATCCTTTTATTTGTGAACTTTGCTTTGAAGTGGGCCACTTCAATTTTCAATGCTCAGGCCATAATAATAGCCCTTCTAATACTATGAGTACTGCAAGTTTGTATTGTGATGACATGATCACTCCTAATCAGCATGATGAATTTACGTTATTTTTGGGGTGTCAAGAGTTATCAAGAAAAACCTCTTTGGTAGATATGGGTGCTTTTGATATGAATAGTGTCCTGCATGGTTGTCATCTTTATTGTGTTGATAATTTCCACACAAATACTTACATACAAAATATTATAAAAGATGAGGTTTTACCAAAATATGACAAGACTAATATGTGTTTTGATCTTATTAATGAAAAGGAGGAATCCTCCAAAGTTTCTTCTATTGTCTCTAACAATAAACCAGGGTATATGGAGAAGCTTCCTTTCAAGCCTCTCCCTCCTAAAGATAAGAGGAAAAAGAAGAAAAGGAGGAGTAAAAGGAGAGAGGAAATGGTATTTTCCCCTAAGCATGTTGCTCCTATTATAGTCTTGGATGAGTCTGAACTCGATGATGTTCCTATGCCTATTACCTATAGTAGTGATCATGATTGGGAAAAGCACACTTCTTTTGATATTGAAAATCTCTTCGGTACCAATTTTGGAAATGATGATATTAATAATTGTTGTACTATTAGTGTTATCCATGTTCCTTCCAATGATGATATGTTTACAAATGAACACACTTTGGAAGATAATTATTCTATTGCTTATGATGATAATACACCTCCAATATATGATGATTACAATGATGAATATGATATTTTCAGTCCACCTACTATTGAGGAGAAAATTAATTATGATTACAATATGCCTCATATATTTGATGATTATGATGATGAGAATAATAATGATAGCTATTTTGTTGAATTTGCTCCCACTGTGATTTAATAAGAATGACTATGCTTATAGGGAGAGTAATAATTATTTTATGCATGTGGCTCATGATAAGAATGTTTTATGTGATAGTTATATTGTTAATTTTATTCATGATGCTACTGGAAGTTATTATGAGAGAGGGAAACATGGTTTTATGTATCTCAACAACATTAAGTTTCCCCTCTTTATGTTGAAATTTTTGAAGTTGCACTTGTTTTGCTTTCGTATGCTTGTTGCTTTGTGCTTTCATGACTTGTTTCTTTATAAGATTATTTTTCATAGGAAGTGGGTTAGACTTAAATGTGCTTTGAATTTTCTTCTTGATGCTCTCTTTTACTTTAATTCATATTTCTTATATGAGCATCTTCTCAAATTATCATGCCTAACTTAAAGGCGTTAAAGAAAAGTACTTCTTGGGAGATAACCCAATAGTTTTCTTGAGTCTTGGAAGTTATTAATTCTGTAATAACCTCTCCTTATACTTTTTTTATTAGATTTTTGTGCCAAGAATAACCTCTAATGAGAGGGAAGTAAGATTCGTGGAAGTGCTATCCCGAAACAGATTTTTGTGCTTCACTATAAAAATTCGTGAACAATCTCTATAGGTAGGATTGATCTGTAATGTTCTGAATAAATCCCCCAGGTTGTTTTCTAACTTTATTTAGTTCAATTTTTTTTATTTGAGCAACATAAGGTCTTCAAAAAAATTGGTTTTTACCTGCTGGTCTGTTTTGACAGATTTCTGCCATTATTTGCATTTGCTTCTTGTTGATTCCTTTTTGGGTTCTTTTTGGGGAATTGAGCTTTTTAAGGGAAGTTATACAGTAGCTTGTGTTTTAATGGAAGTTTTATTGGTGTTGAAACTGAACGCAAAGACCTATTATCTTGAGTACACTAATGTTGCTAATGAAGATTGTGTGAAGTTTTGTATGAAGGAAATTTTCAGGTGTAGGGAAAGAATGATGTAATGAGATGAAGAATGGACAAAATCTCAAGCTTGGGGATGCCACCCCATGTCACCCCAATAAATATTCAAGAGGTACAAGCGTCAAAGCTTGGGGATGCCCAAGGAATCCCCTTCTTCATCAATAAAAATCTCAGGTCTTTGTAGACACTTCATTTTTATTGTTTCATGCACTGTTGTGTTGTTTTTGGAGCGTCTTTGTTTTTGTTTTTAGTTTTGGTTTGCTTAGTTTGCTTAAATAAATTGGTTGGACCCCCTCACTCATACATTAGTTTTCAAATAGGTTGGTTTGGATTGGAAAAGAGTAGGAAAGTTCATGCTTAAGTGGTAAAAAGGAGGTTGTTTTTGACTGTGGCCTATGCTTTGTCATGTCATGCTTGATATTATTTTGGCTTTATGCTTAGTGATTTTTGATGTAGCATGACATGTTATAAACAATTGATATTGCTTAATGTGCCTTGAAAGAATCATGCGTTGTTTTAGCATATTAAAGCATAGTATTGTGGTATTCTCCTTTGATGCTTTATTTGGGTTGACTTGGCGCATGCTCACACCATGTTTTGACTATCCCAAGTCACCATAGCCTCTATGATCCTTTAGTTTTTGACTTGTAATATCACTTTATGCTTTAATTAATGATGTTTTGTCGCGTTGCATGATTATGGCCATTATTGCTCTCTTAGTTGGTCGCTCCCAGTCTTTTGCTAGCCTCCATATCAAGTATGAGTTCCACTCATGCATCCAACTCCAAATAAAACCAAGTTATTCCAAAGATTCCACTATAAATTCCAAAGCATGGTGTGTTACACCATTCCAAGTATATTCATGTTTTTATCTATCTTCCGAATTAAACTTGTTATGTGAAAACTAGTGATTAAAGCTCTCACGAACTTGATGTCACACTTTACTTTTCTTGCACTTAATAAACTTGAACCATTGTGTCCATCTTTGTTGCGTATATGCTTGCACTTTATAAGTTGAAGTTAGCAGAACCATGTATCATGGGGAACGCTTTCAACATTGCACTTATATTCCGTTGATATCATGATTCTTTTGCTTAAGGATCCCGGCGGTGTGAAATAAAAGGGGAACTTGTAAGATCATGGAGTTTGTATGTGTGTTAGAGAAACGCCTAGGCCGCTAGCCTAAGCCATGCCTAATCATGGTGGAAACTTGCAGCATAACCATAATGAGCAGTCTATGAAGCATCCTCAATAAAAACCTATGCAAATGGCAAATAAAAAGATTGTTGAGATGCTCATTGTCTGCTTGCCTTGTCATTTTGATTATGGGATAACTCCTGTATCATGTGCAAGGGGTACCCCGTTGGCTGTTCTCTATGATACATATGTACTTACAATGACAAGATCTTACTTAAAGTTGAGTAGCATGAGGTTCGGTACTCGTAAGCAAGGGGCATGAGATTTCAACTTATAACTTGTCAAGCATACCCTCTTAGTTGTGTCACTTTAACCTTAATAACCTAAAGATGCTTATGATAGGGGCAATGAGAGCTAAAAGCTAACAAGTACCATCATTTTTGGAAGCTCTTTATGAAACTTGAATCCCTTCTTCCTTCTATGAAGGCCTTTCTTCCACTTTTATGTTGAGTCTCCATCTTCTATCTTTATGCACCTATTGAGAGAGCATAGTGGCCATTCTTAGTTTAGTGTGCATTGTCCCAAGACTTGTTGATTGATGCATAACTTTGATATTGCTTGTTCTTAAACTATTTGTGTCTAGTCACCCTTATGAACTTTTAAGGTGTCCTATGCATTTATGTTTTGCTACTCCATGAGGGACAAGCTGAATGCCACTATGCTATGTTTTCTATATGTGAAACAAACAAATGTCTTGCAAAGCTTTGTTGTTCATGAATCTTCTGTTTGTGCATTTTCATGTTACAACATAGTTGCTATGTCTTATTGTTAGAACTTTATATTTCATGCTATATTGAAGTACTATGATCCTAGCTATCAATGTTTACAAATACTTTGATCAAGTGTATGATGGTGCATGTCACCTCAGAAATTATTCTTTCTTTTTATCACTTACCTACTCGAGGACGAGCAGGAGTTAAGCTTGGGGATGTTGATATGTTGCAAACATATCTATAATTGTTGATGTTCCATGCTTGGTTTATATCTACTTTCTTATGTTTTGTTCACACTTTGGAGTACTTTTTATACACTTTCTTGGACTAACCTATTAACAAGATGCCACAGTACCAGTTGCCTGTTTTCTGCTGTTTTTTGTTTCTAGGGAAGTCAGAAAATCAATATTCTCGGAATTGGATGGGACAAAAGCCAAAGTCAATATTTTACCGGAAGACACATGGAGTCCGAAGGAGAGACGAAGGGGGCCATAGGGCGGCCACACCACCCCTTGGCACGGGCAGACCTAGGCCGCACCAGGGCATGGTGTGGGCTCCCTGGCCGGCCACCGACCTCACCCCTTCGCCTATAAGAAGTCCCTGGGACGAAAACCCTAAACCGGGAGCCTCCAGCCATAAAAAGTTCTGCAGCGCCACCACCACAGAAGGGCAGATTCGGGGACAGAAAGTCTCTGTTCCGACACCCTGCCAGGACGAGGAAGTGCCCCCGGAGCCATCTCCATCGATCTCCACCACCATCTCCATCGCCGTTGCTGATTCCCATGATGAGGAGGGAGTAGTTCTTCCTCGAGGCTAAGGGTTCTACTGGTAGCTATGTGTTCATCTCTCTCTCTATGCATGATCTTATTGAGATCATGAGCTTTGTAATCTATAGATCTATTCTGCTACTCAAGTGCTTTAATGAATCTCTGCTTATCCCCTTGTGTGTGAAAGTGACAGCAAGCACACCATGGTGGCACTTAGGCTAGAGATTACAAATACTTGTTATGAGTTATATTTGGAGTTGGATGTCTCTATGAAATTGTGGTGTTTGTTGGAACCATCTAGTGCTCAAGGTGACAGTGTGGGGTTATCTAGATGCGGAAAGCGAACTTTGAGGTGTGCTGTCATAGCCCTACCATGGACTAGAGTGTCCAACCAGAGAGTAGTTCAAAGTAGTATCATAAAGAGAAGATATTTATATGATAGTGTTCACTAGCGAAAGTATGATCCCTAGGCCTTGTTTCTAAGCATTGAAACACCTTTTGCAACTAGATCTGTTACATGTTGCTTGCTTCCATCTTTTTGCCTTTAGTCTTTTCCTCCCGTCATGGATGACGGCGATTCGAACGGTGGTCGCGACGGCTCCTGGGGCGGCTCCAATCAACGACTCCCTTCTTCCTCTGCAGCAGCGGGCTCCGGCTAAATTCCGGCGATGCGGTGCTCGCCTTGCTCCGGGGAGAGGTGTGGGAGGTTCTGTGAGGAGTGGGGAGTGAGATGGTGTGGTGAATTGAGGCGAGGGTGGCCTCTATTTATACACCGACGAGAGGGACATTGCGGCATGGGATGGCTCCTCCGGCGACGGCGGTACAACGATCTATTGGCATGGCTGAGGGTAGGGGCGACGTGGTGTTTCCTGGCGGTCGTCACAAGATTAAAGGCGCGGCACAGGGCGGTCGAGAATGGTCGGGCGCGGGCAGAACTCTGCGCAGAACTGGCGGCGTTCGAGATGGCGCACGGGGGCTACGGGTCGTGCGGCGACGAACAGGGAAGTCTGGGAGCTAGCTAGGGTCATGGCGAGTGTGTGCATGCGCAGAGAGGGCGAGGCACGGCGTGTGCGAGTTGGTCGTCTGCGGCGCTCTGGCATGCTCTCGGCATGGCGCAGAGAAAGTGGGCACGATGGTTTTCTAGTGTTCCATGGTTTGCCTGCGATCGAGTGTTGGACATGGGGTGGCGGTGGATGGTGGCCTACCTCCTGGACATCATGGACGAGGGCAACACGGTCTGTGGCGAGCTATCCATGGTCGGCCGTTGTGGCAAGCTTCGGGCAGCGCTGCACTGGCGCAACAGCAAAGGGGGGAGGCTGTCCACTGCATTGCTAGGTGCTGGGGGAGACAGGTGAGTTAAATGGGGGTAAATGGTCGAGTGATCACTACTCCAAACAGTAGAGTTAGGCAGGGTTTGATCTGTGTCTGCCAGGTGCTCGACCAAATGGCCGTAAGAATTCAAATTTGAAATTTTTGAATGAAATTTGGTGAGTGTGCTGAGCACTTGCTTGAGTGTCTATGGTTGCTTGGAAAAGTCAAGGTGAATTGATTTGAGTGGTTTTTGCAAAATGGTGATCTTAGTACATGAACTTGATTCAATTTTGAATTGTCCTTTAAATATATTTGAAAATAGTTTCTATGAGTTTGTAAAGTGGGCTTGGGTTCACTTGTACTTGGTCTAGAAAGGGGTGAAAAGAAATGGAAATGTTTCTGTTAGAAATTCTTTACTAGGAACTCACAAAGTAGCCTAGTGGTTGATTTTGGTCAAAATGACCATTTGCTTATTTGATTCATATTTGATTTCTTTTTCTTTGGATTTTGTTTGTAATTGGCCTAGATGATGTAGTATTCATCTCTAAACCATTTCTTATCATTTGTAGCAAACACACATGGCAATTTCACTCAATCATACACTAATGCAAATCACATATGCACTCATATTCAATTTAGTAATAAAAGTTTTTGTTAACCCTAAACTTGGGTGATTAGAACTTGATAATCTTGATTATTATTTTTGGGATGTTACAAACCTTCCCTCCTTAAATAAAATCTCGTCCCGAGATTTAAGAAAAACTAGGAACTAAAGAGATTTGGAAATTCAGTCCTAATGTAATCTTCTCGCTCCCAAGTAGTTTCTTCTTTAGTATGGTTGCTCCACTGGATCTTGAGAAACATGATACTCCGGGTCCTGGTGGTTCTGAAGGCTTCTTCCAAAATACAAATGGGTACTTCCTGATACATTAGATCCTTGTTGATATCTATGGCTCGGTGATCGATGTTCTTGAACACTTCAGTCTTCTCCAGAACTTCTAGGCATTTGTGAAGTAACGAGATATGGAACACATTATGTATGGATGACATCTCCTCTGGCAGTTCCAGTTGATATGATACTTCTCCTTGGTGATTCAAAATCTTGAAGGGTCCAATATATCTGGGGGCTAACTTTCCCTTCAGACGAAAATGTTGCATTCCCTTCAAGGGCGATACTTTGAGATACACAAAATCTCCTACATTGAAGGTCAGGTCTTGACGTCCCTTGTCAGCATAACTCTTCTATCTGGATTGGGTGGTCTTGAGGTGTTCACGACTTTGTGAACCTTCTCTTCGGCTTCTCGTAGGATGTCGGGTCCGAAAATCTGACTCTCTCCTACTTGCGACTACGACACTTCCTTCCATACAGAAATTCAAGTGGGGCCATTTGCAAACTGGCTTGATAACTGTTGTTGTATGAGAATTCTGTGAAAGGCAGACAATCTTCCCATTTTGATCCATATTCTAACACACAAGCTCTCAACATATCTTCTAAGATTTTGTTGACTCTTTCAGTTTGTCCATCGGTCTGCGGGTGATAAGCTGTGCTGAAGTTTAGCTTGGTTCCTAATCCCACTTGGACTTTCTGCCAAATTCTTGAGGTAAACTGGGTTCCTCGATTCGATACTATGGTCTTAGGGGTTCCATGCAAACTGACGATTCTAGCAATGTACAGCTCTGCTAGCTTCGAACTCTGGTAGGTAGTCTTGACAGGTATGAAATGGGCTACCTTGGACAGTCTATCAACTATGACCCAAATAGAGTCATTTCCCCTACTAGAAGTAGGCAAACCGGTGATAAAATCCATTCCGATAGAATCCCATTTCCATTTCAGAATCTGCAATGGTTGCAAAAGTCACGCGGGTCGTTGATGTTCCATTTTGACTCGCTGACAGATATCACACTTAGCTATGTAGCTTCCGATTTCTCTCTTCATCTTGTGCCACCAAAATTGCTCCTTCAAATCCTGATACATCTTTGTTCCTCCTGGGTGGATAGAATAAAGAGTATCATGAGATTCCTGCATGAAACTTGCTTTAGCTCGGAATCAGCTGGCACACAGATATGTCCTTTGTACCACAAAACTCCTTATTCATCTTCGGTGAATCCGGGTACCTTCCCTGTACCGATACGACGCTTGATTCCGCCGATACTTGCATTTCTTTTCTGCATCTCCTTGATCTGGCTGATCAAAGTGGGTTGAAGTTCAATGCTAGCTAAAAATCCTTTGCTAACTAGTTCCGTTCTAAACTGTTCCAACTCTTCATGCAAACTTGGCTAGGCTTCTTTAATCATGGTGTTCAATCTACACGATAATCTGCTAAGAGCATCCGCTACCACATTGGCTTTGCCGGGGTGATAGTGAATGTCAAGGTCATAATCCTTGATTAACTCTATCCATCTCCTTTGCCTCATATTCAGCTCCTTCTGGGTGAAAATATACTTCAGACTCTTGTGATCTAAATAAATCTCACAGCGGTTACCCATAAGGTAATGACGCCATGTCTTCAATGCTAAAACTACGGCTGCTAGTTCAAGGTCATGGGTAGGGTAGTTTTGCTCATGTTGCTTCAGTTGTCGAGACAGATATGCTATGACTTTGCCTTCCTGCATCAACACACATCCGAGACCAATCTTGGATGCATCACAATACACATCAAAGGGCTTCTTGATATCTGGCATAATCAAGATTGGGGCTGAAATTAATCTCTTCTTGAGCTCTTGAAAACTTGCTTCACATTTATCCGTCCATTCAAACTTCTTATCTTTCTTCAACAACTGGGTCATTGGTCTTGCAATGCTCGAAAATCCTTCAACAAACTAGCGGTAATATCCTGCTAATCCGAGAAATGCACGGACTTGGGATTGAGTGGTTGGGGCTTTCCATTCTTCAACATATTTGATCTTGCCGGGTTCGACAGCGACTCCTCCTACTGACACGATATGTCCTAGGAATCCTACTTCCTTTAACTAGAACTCACATTTTCTAAACTTGGCATACAACTGATGTTCTATAAGGGTTTCAAGGATGGTTCTCAGGTGTAGCTCATGGTCTTCTTCTGACTTGGAATAGATCAGAATATCATCGATAAAAACAACGACAATCTTATCTAAGAAGTTCATAAAAATCTTATTCATGAGATTCATGAAATAAGCGGGGGCATTGATTAATCCAAAAGACATGACCGTATACTCATACAATCCATATCTGGTGGTAAAGACGGTCTTTGGGATATCCGTTGCATGAATCTTGAGTTGATGATAACCAGTTCTAAGATCAATCTTAGAAAACACTCTGGCACCAGTCAACTGGTCAAACAGATCCTCTATCTTCGGTAGTGGGTACTTGTTCTTGATGGTGACATCATTCAACATCCGGTAATCCGTGCACAAACGGTTACCTCCATCTTTCTTATCCACAAACAAAACAGGCGATCTCCTTGGCGATGCGCTTGGTTGAATCACACCTTTCTCCAACATAGCATCAAGTTGTTTCTTCGGCTCCACTAATTCCTATGGGTTCATGCTATAAGGTCTCTGAGCTATGGGTCCAGTTCCAGGAATTAGTTCAATGATGAACTCGATATCCCGATCTGGGGGCAGACCGGGCAATTCATCTGGGAACACGTCAGGGTATTCACAGACTACTCTAACTTGGTCTAGGGTTGGTTGGGCTAGACTCTTGTTGCATTTGAATTGATGGGGCAAACTCTCAGATACATGCTCTACTAATACTCCAGAGCTACTGGTCATGGTTATGGCTTTACTGGCACAATCGATCAATCCTTTATGTTTTGACATCCAATCCATTCCTAGTACTACTTCCAAACCTTTGGTTCCAAGTACTATTAGGTTGGCTTAAAAATCTATTCCATGGATTCTGATAGGTATAGCTTTGCAAATTTTTCTAGCTTTGGGGGTTGAACCAGGTATTTGAACTATCATAACATGCTTCAATTTTGTTGGTTGAATCTTACTAGTGCATGCAAATTCTTCTGTAACAAATAAGTGCGATGCTCCAGAATCAAACAACACTCTTGCAAGTACTGACTTAACAGAAAACATACCCAGCACGACATCGGGCGCTTCCTGGGCTTCTTCAGCATTCATGTGGAACAGACGACCGTTGTGGTTGAGCGAATTCCCTGGGGCAAATCTCCTTCCAGGCTGAACACGGCGTTGCTGCTGAGCGGGTGCATTCACATTGGTGGCTGCTGCAAGCTTTTTGGGGCACTCATTGGAGTAGTGACCCTTGACTCCACATTCAAAGCAAGTAATCTGGGACTTGTCTTTTCCTGCGATAGGCACAATATTGCTTCCAGTCCTTGGGACAATATTGTTGTTGTTGTTGTTGGACTTGGGCGGTGCACGGTTGAAGTTATTGGAGTTGCCGGGGTTGTTGTTGTTGTTGTGGTGGTGGTTTCCTCCAGACTTCAGGTTTCCTCCGCTACGATTGGGATAGTTTGGACGGGACATAGGGGGTCTGTTGTTTCTTGGGGTATATCTAGCAGATGGGTTGGGGCGATACTTCTGGGTATGGTGGGATCCATGCTGGTGCATCATCCCGCGCTTGCGATTGTCATTGGCTTAGTTTATCTTCCCTTCCATATGAATGGCAGAGTCTACTAGCTCTTCTAGATTTGCAAAATGGATGTTGACTAACATAGTCTGCATCTCATCATGTAATCCATTCAGGAACCTTTCCTTCTTCTTTGCTTCGGTGTTAATCTCATCAGGGGCATATCTAGCTAGTGACAAAAATTTGTCACAGTACTCAACTACCGTCATGCTTCCTTGCTTTAGTTCCCTGAACTCATCCCTCATCCTAGTGACCAAACCTTGGGGCACATGGGTCCGGCTGAACTTGATCTTGAATGCTTCCCAAGTCATCATCTGACCTTCATTCATGGTACGGCCGCTATTCCACCAGGCTCTTGCATCTCCTACCAGATAATGGGTGGCAAACAATACTTTTTCATTGGCTTCAACTCCTACGACCTCTAAGTTATTCTCAATGGTTTGCAGCCAGTCATCAGCATCTAAGGGAGATTCAGACTTACTAAAGATAGGTGGGTTGGTATTCTGAAAGTTCTAGAGGTTGGATCCATGGTGATCCTGGTTTTCGTGGCCTTGATTATTGTGGTCCATCTGAGCTATCTGTTGAAGAGTGGCTAAGTTGGCTTGAAGTTCGCCTCTACTAGCTTCACGGTCAGAAACTAGCATTTGCAGAATCTGCAGCATTGGGTCCTGAGATGAACTACTTCCTCCGGGATTTCCACGAGTCATCTGAAGATTGAGATAGATAATGGGATAAGAGGGAAATCTCTAAGGTTCATGGTTTTGTTTCAAAAGCTTTAAACTTTGAGTTTGACTCAGGTTTTGCAAACTAACAACTTATTCTCATTCATTCATTCAAAGCACACCATACAAACACACACCACAACACAAATAGAAAACAGATGGTTTTAAGAACCATTATGTGAAACTACGATACAGTGGGACTGGTACAACTCACTCCTACGGTAGTGCTCAAGTGCATATAATCATCATCAATGAAGTTGGAATCATCATCATCAGTGTGGAACTCCATGGCATCATCCTCCAAGTAGTCGTTGTCATCACTGAGGTAAGAGTAAAGATCTCCCTAGATATCTTCACCTTCCTCCTCCTTCGCTTCAAGCTGGATTTCCTATTCACGGATGGTCTTCTCGAGAGTGGCCACCTTCTTGCGAAGACGAGCGATGGTGCGATCCTTCTTGTCACGCTAACAACGAAGTGATTGGCGCTCCTTGGCGAGAATGGCGAGGGTCTGGTCCTTCTTGACTGCAATGGCATGGTTGTGGTTGGCGTAGGCACGAGCATTGTCCAACTCCTTCTGCCTATCATATAGCATGAAGTCAAGATTGATCACTCGGTGCTTCAGCTCCGGTTGTCCTGGCATCTCCAAGGGCATTCCCATAGAATCACGCCTTGCGTAGTGAGCAAAGCGAGTTCCCTGGATCTGGTTGATGTTTTGCCCACACAGACGGGCAAGAGCTTCATGCATAGCCCTGGCTAATCAATCTAGCCAGTTGTTCTCACGCAAGGTGAATTGGATCTTCCCCGAAGTGGGTGCTTCCATCTTGCCTCTGATATCTGCAACTATCAGCCATTGTAGATCTCCTCCTACGTGATCGTTGAGTTGTGCCTCGAAGAGTTCTAGGTGCGGGTGCTCAAGATACTCTGATAGTGCATCTAGATAGCTCTCAAAGATCAGGTGGCCTCTGTTGCCCAGCTGGTAGAACTTGCAATACTGGACTTCCATCTATAAGAATTTAGGGTGAGTAAGTTAGTGAGGTGATCAAGTGTGTCAAATTTTATGTAGGAATGCAAGAATTTTTGAGGAACATGACTTTTGAAAGAATCAAGGATAAGAGTAGGAATAGGTTTTCATAAATACTCACTTCTTGTGTTTTGAAACTAAGTTTTTGTTCGGACGTCCATTCTAACTAGGGTCTCCTATGGTCAAGATGGCTCTGATACCAACTTGTCAACACACGGATTTTTAATCCTAGATGCCTGTTATGCCATACCTCGCAATCCCAGGATTACCATTTTTAAGAGACATAACAGAATTGGTACCATAGTACATCATCCATTACAAACCATAATAAGGTCTTACACAATAAAGTCATAGTTCAATTCACAAGTCATTTTGAAAACATCTGACGATGGAACAATATGGCCACTCCAACTGTCCATGATCGTGGACGCGGCTATTCAAATAGTTTGACACTCTGCAGAGGTGGTACACTTTCACCACAAAATTCGATACATCCGTCAGGGATAACCCTGAATCATCATACTTAGTATGTGGGTAATCAATTATAACCTTTCAATTACACACTCTAGTATAGGCACCTCCCCTATGAGCTTGGCCTCCCAGCCATGGCCATCTACCATCCTGGGCACTGCATAGGTGGACATTCACACTCACGAGGTAGCCTCAGCTCAACCTCTTTCCGCGAGGGAACCCATACTAAGGCATATAAACTTCCAGTTAAGCCCTACCAATTCAGGTATTGTGGTTGTACAGTAAAATTGGAATGGTATCGCATCCGAACCCAACCATCAGTTTTTATAAAGGGCTAAGGCTCATGCCTCAACATTTTCATCATCAAATCCTTTTGTGTTTCTCAACACATATCAAAACATTTCAATAGAATGAATCCTCATTCGAAGGTTTTCATAATCATTTTCGCCAAGTATTCCCATCTAAAGTGATCAACTTTTATGCTTAGCACTAGCCACTAAAGTTGAGGGTATTCACTAATGAGGGGTGCTAATCAAGGGTAATTATCCAACTCTAATCTCATGCCTTGGGATGACATCTAAGTATAACTAGTTAGGCCTAGTTTTATACTCTTTATGGTATCTATCATATTTGTCCAATACTCACCAAGCACTAACTAAAAGTAAAGAACTTTGGTAAAGTAAAATAATAAAGCTTGCAAGTAAAACTTGGGATTGATATAATCAAAGTTAGATAACCAAGCATGCCTAATGCATCTTGCGTAGGTTATCAAGTTTTCAAGTGTTAACTTGCATAGTTCTAGCTTGCAATTAGTGATGGCTTGCATAGTTAACTTGTAGTGTTAGGCTTGCCTTGAGTAGTGTAGTGATTGAAGTTCTCTTCTTCTTCTTCTTCTTCTTGGTAGTACTCCTCCTCCTCGTATCTCGGGTCGGTACTATCATCTATCAATGAATACGAGGTACACAATCACCAAACAATACTTAACTATTTCTATGTAGCACACTAAGGCTCACACTTGATGATCTAGCATCATCACAATCATCACATGAAATAAAGACTTAATCTTGTTTATCTTATTTTAGAAAAGTAATTTCTACTCATTGAAAATACTTAAGATTTAATATTCTCCAATTAAAATATGGGATCATGTTGACACATGTCATCACCACATATTCTAATACATGGGAATGTGATTTAAAGTGTTGGTCATATCTTATAAAGTTTAAGATTATCCTTCAATAGAATTAAAGTGACTAGAAATGCCTATATGGCATTCTTTTGGTACTAGTCCAATTTCACTGCATGTAAACCTAAATATTTTTATATATTCAGATAGATCTTGTCAAATGTGATTTTTGAGAGTCGGAATCAACTCAAAAGCATTTATGGTTGATTTTGGAAAAATGTTTGAAGTTGGAAAAGTCTCTGTCTTGTTATTTTTACTATAGGTGATCTATAATTTCAAATGGTTTGAATCCAACGGGCTTGGATAGATAATTTAAATATCTTTCTAACAAAATTGGAATCATGCAATTTGTTTCAGTGAATCTCTTTGAATTGATTTTTGAATCTACTAACATAATCTGGTTTTAATTAAAATGGAAAAGAACTATTTGAATCACTGGGCTCTGCGCGGGAAAGGACACGGGTCGACCCAACTGCACTGCGCTAACGCCTCGGGCTGCTGACCGGGGGGTCCCACTAGTCAGTGGCTCATCTAACCCGAAACGGTATGTTTCAATCTTAGCTCTATGATTAGAATGCGATCTAACGGCTAAGGTTCATCTCCCACGTCGAACAGCTCCGCGCGAGAACTGAACCCTAATGTGGCGGCGGGGGTCATGTGAGGCTCACCTGGGCTCCATCTAGGGTCGTCGATGGGGGCAAACGACGTTGTAGATGACGGCGGTTCGAACGGTGGTCACGGCGGTTCCTGGGGTGGCTCCAATCAACGGCTCCCTTCTTCCTTTGCAGCAGCAAGCTCCGACTAAATTCCGGCGAGGCGGTGCTCGCCTTGCTCCGAGGAGAGGTGTGCGAGGTTCTGTGAGGAGTGGGGAGTGAGATGGTGTGGTGAATTGAGGCGGGGGTGGCCTCTATTTCTACACCGGCTAGAGGGACATTGCGGCATGGGCTGGCTCCTCCGACGACGGCGGTACAACGAGCTATTGGCGTGGATGAGGGTAGGGGGCGATGCGGTGTTTCCTGGCGGTCGTCACAGGCTTAAAGGCGCGGCACGGGGCGGTCGAGAATGGTCAGGCATGGGCGGTGCTCTGCATGGAACCGGCGGTGTTCGAGACGGTGCACGGGGGCTACGGGTCATGCGGCGGTGAACGGGGATGTCTGGGAGCTACCTAGGGTCATGGCGAGTGTGTGCACGCGCGGAGAGGGCGACGCGCGGCGTGTGCGAGCTGGTCGGCTGCGGCGCTCTAGCGTTCTCTCGGCATGGCGCATAGAAAGTGGGCGCAGCGGTTTTCTGGTGGTCCATGGTTTGCCTGCGATCGAGTGTTGGACAGGGGGTGGCGGTGGATGGTGGCTTGCCTCCTAGACATCATGGACGAGGGCGGCATGATCTATGGCAAGCTGTCCATGGTCGGCCGGTGTGGCAAGCTTCGGGCAACGCTACATTGGTGCAACGGCAAAGGGGGGAGGCTGTCCACTGCGTTGCTAGGTGCTGGGGTAGACAGGTGAGTGAAATGGGGGCAAATGGTCGAGCGATCACTACTCCAAACAGTAGAGTTAGGCAGGGTTTGATCTGTGTCTGCCAGGTGCTTGACCAAATGGCCATAAGAATTCAAATTTGAAATTTTTGAATGAAATTTGGTGAGTGTGCTGAGCACTTGCTTGAGTGTCTATGGTTGCTTGGAAAATTCAAGGTGAATTGATTTGAGTGGTTTTTGCAAAATGGTGATCTTAGTACATGAACTTGATTCAATTTTGAATTGTCCTTTAAATATATTTGAATATAGTTTCTATGAGTTTGTAAAGTGGGCTTGGGTTCACTTGTACTTGGTCTAGCAAGGGGTGAAAAGAAATGGAAATGTTTCTGTTAGAAATTCTTTACTGGAAACTCACAAAGTGGCCTAGTGGTTGATTTTGGTCAAAATGACCATTTGCTTATTTGATTCATATTTGATTTCTTTTTCTTTGGATTTTGTTTGTAATTGGCCTAGATGATGTAGTACTCATCTCTAAACCATTTCTTATCATTTGTAGCAAACACACATGGCAATTTCACTCAATCATACACTAATGCAAATCACACATGCACTCATATTCTATTTAGTAATAAAAGTTTTTGTTAACCCTAAACTTGGGTGATTAGAACTTGATAATCTTTATTAGTATTTTTGGGGTGTTACATTCATTATATGTAGTAGGTTCAGAATCACGATCCACCTGTTTAGAACAACTCAAAGCATAACGAGCAAGATTACAATCTTCAATTTAACGAGGAGGTGGAACTATGTTACACCTCAGTCTATTTGCAGTAATAGACTCATGTGGATATCACAAAACACTAGGTGAGTACTGAATAACATAACCATCAATGTTTTCCTCATGAGTAGCATCAACAACAACATCATTATCAATAGTTTCTTGTAGGTGCTCCACCTGCACACCAACTCTCCTGTATTCACTAAAAAGGGGAGTAGGATCTAAAGGCAAGCTGTCATGACACATAACAGATTCATTGAAAACAACATTCCTACTCAACAAAACCCTTTTAGTTATGGTAAGTAATACATATTGATGTAGGTGGGTGAGTTATAGAGGGTATCTAGGCGACTCTATGTAAATCTAGGGGCTTCAGCCTCTCCTTGTCGATGGCCACTCCGGGCGCCGGTGTCCAACCTTCTTTCTCCTCCCTCTACCTCTCCTGGCCATGCCTTTGGTACATCTCATAGATCGGGCTACATGGAGGTGGAAGGCCTTTTGCTCCTTCATTCTTGATCGACAACAAGATCACATTGACTTGGGCTTTGTCTTATTGGATCTGAGATCTTGTCGACTCTTTTTGGTGGCCTCCAATGGTGTCATTATGGATGATAGATCTCTCAAGGTACGAGAAGCCATCTTCATTGGATATGAACCTTATTTTCCTTGTCATCGGGCTAGGGTTTAGGATCATCTGAGTGTGTGTAAGGGTAGACTGTGGAGCAATGGTTCTCCGGTGGATATTATTCTTGGTTCCAACCCCAACACAATTTTGACATTAATTCCATTGATCCAGCCTCAATGGCTGTTCATGCGGCTATTTCTTTGGATCTGGATTTTTCACATGGAATTAATTTTGCTAAGGATGTTTGATCTAGATTTCAGTCATCTGTCCACCCTTTTGTCAGATTTGATCTTTTTTACTATGGTTATATCTCTTGGACGGGCTTCTCTCTATTTGGATGTGGATTCAGTTGGACTTGCGCTTGTGGCAGCCATTTGTGGATTCTGTGGTGAATTAAAATTTTATATGGTGAAAGACAGGGTTTTCTCCTTCATAGTCTCCTCCAAGGAAGTGGGTTTTGGTGGTCCAAATTGGCTAAGAGAGGTCAAGCTATGGTGCTTTGAGAACAACAAACAATGGACTAGGGTTTATGAAAAGAAACGCTTTGCCCACATGATTTCTGGTTTTTATGTTAAGAATATGGGTGCCCATTACTATCAGCAAGCGGATGTTAATAATGCCACTGTCAATGTGCCTTCTCCAATTGATCGCTCGGCTATGTTTATACCTAAACACCTTTTACCTGTTGATCGCCCTCGAATGTCCTTTGGATCTTTCTCAAGCTGTTTTAATGATATGTCCAAGCACATCATTCAAGAGAACCCCCAGGAGGAATTGGTGGTTCAAACAATTTTGAATACTAATGGGCCACTAGCTACAGTGCATCCCATCATGGATATGATCTCTGGTTGTGATAAGGATGATTTCGATGATATGATTGATGATATGGTCCTAAAAATTTGGAAATGCTCAAAATGTCTTAGTTTTAAGAACAACACTATTGGTTGTAGGAATAAAGTTCGTTGCAAAGGTTGCTACAAACTTGGACATATCCATCATGACTTCTCGGCGTCAAAACCGTCTTCTCCCTGGGTCATCAAAAAGTCCCATTAGGAGACAATCTTGGAGAAGGAGTCGATTTGTTCGCAGATATCTCCAATCGTTATGACAGAATCTCAACCCACCTTAGAGAAACCTCTACCTTCCTCCTGCATTTAGGTCAATGACGCTTCCGATATAGCAACAATGACGAACTTCCCTGTTGATCCTACCTGCTTTACACCGACTAGGATGCATATCCTGTAACCTTGGGGTGAAGACGAAAGGACGACCAAGACATATGTCACTGCCTCTGTCACCCCTCCTCGTTGCCCCAAGTCCTGGAGATTGCTCAAGTTTTACCAAGGCCGCCTGCTGCAGAGATTGATGATGTGTTAGATCAAGTGGCTATCCATATTGGATAGCTTATTCAGTTGGAGGTAATATCTTTTGCTGAGAGTGCAGTTGGCCTAGGCTTATTCCACGTGGTGAACCCGGTGGTTAGAGATCTTCTGGTGGCTCAACCGCAGTTCCATCTTGGACATGGTCACATGCTTACTTTTGTTCGACAGGATGAAGGAGAAAATTTTAGGGCCAACACTTACACTTGAATTGGATGGATTATGATCCTCACTCTGCCCATGGACTACCGCACTAAAGATTTTCTGCGTGAGACAGTAGGCAAGTTTGGCAAGATGAGAGGGAGGTTCAAATATGACCCTTCTCCAACTCGTATCATGATTAGGTTTGCCTATGCTAGTTCTCATGACATACCTCACTCCGTTGTTGTTAGAGAGCCGTGGAGGTTCGGAGGGGTTGTGGTATCTTGGTCTGCTCCTATTTACATAATGCTTACTGATCAAGTCGATGTGCTGTTGGGTGATGAGTCCTCAGTACCATGTGATGGAAACCCTCATCTTTTGCTTGGCAATGACCCTGATGCTACTGCTAATGATGATTTCATTCCCGATAATGTGATTCCTGATTGGGATGCTTGAGAAAATGAGGTTACTGCTGATAATGTGGGACATGGTGGTGTCTGGGATAAGGACCAAAATTAACATCAACATCATGTTCAACAAGAACAGTCTACTATATCTACACAACTTTCTAGTGGATATGTTTCCTTTGTATAATTTGTTCAGGCAGAGGGACCTGCTCTAAGTGCTCATGATCATGCCCAGGAAAATCTTGGGGAGCATCCTTTGGAAATCCCCAAGAAAATACTGGAGGTAATGACCAGTTACCTGTACAAGATAATATTGAGGCCAGCCCCTAGCAATAGTGCCTTCCCAACAGAATGACCAACATTTCAACCAGGATATCAACTTGTTCAGGTCCTTGTTGCCCGACCCTGTCATGGAAATGACTAAATTTCTCAAAAGGAACATGATTGAAATTATGCTATTAGAGATTGAAAGGCCACCCATAAGATTTGGTTCCTACTCACTCCCTTTGCCTATCCTGGATGTGGGGGTTGCCAAGATGGCTAGGATAAGTGGCGAGGATCCTGTGTAGGAGACAAATCCTCCTTCACATGCATCTGAAACTGTTGGTGGTAGTAATGATCCAGTTTTCCTGGAGGAGATTACCAGTCCTATTACAATGAAGAGGAAGGCTAAGAAGCAACATGATACACCCCTAGTAGATTTTGTCCTGAGGAGGAGCACTAGGAGCATCACAAGCAAAGATGGAAGCAAGCTTCTAGCATTGTCAGATAACCCCGAGCCTAGGAAGAAGTCCAAGTCTTCGAAGCCATCTGATGGCCAAGGTAGTATCCAAGCTACCCCAATCACAATACTGCAGAAGGCGGGAAGCTGGCTTGAAATACCATCAAGTGAAATCTCTGTAGAGAAGCTTACAGACCCTCCCAAGCCCACGGAGTCACATGAAGAGCCCAATGGAGAGTGAAGCCTTTTTCTGTAATGGGGGCCTTGTTATAGGCTAATCTTTTGTCGTCTATGATTATTATTTGGTCTCTTCTATTGTTATATTTGTGTTATGTCAAACTTTAAGTATCAGTCTAGACCTTCTATGCTAGATTATTGGTCAGTTATTTTGGGTGTGTGTCTTATCTATATTATTCCCTCTTTATGACCTTGATGGTTGGGGAGCTTTACCAAATGGATATGATATAATCTTAAATGGATATTAAATCTCAGTCTTTACTTGATTGCATGATCTTGGACTCGAATGTAAGGGGTTTAAAATGATAAAGATAAGAGGTTAGGTGTTTACAACAAAATATAGTAAAGTGGTGCTGATGTTGTTTGCTTACAAGAAACCAAATGTCGACAGTTTGACCATTCTTTTATTAGAAGTTTTTGCCCTAAAAGGTTTGATCAATTTGTGTTCTCACCTTCTGTGGGTTACTCTTATGGGCTAATCATCCTTTGGAATAGTGCAATATTTTCTGGTACCGTGGTGGAGGTGAACAGATTAGCAATTAGGGTGGATTTTTTATCTGCCCATTCCTCTATTAAATGGTCTTTGGTGAATGTTTATGGACCCTGTCAAGGAATTGATAGGGATAATTTTGTGACTTGGTTATACAATTTCAATATCCCAATGCAGGAGAACTGACTATTGCTTGGGGATTTTAATTTCATTAGATCTGAGGATGATGGAAATAAACCCGGGGCTATCATGAATGATATTTTCATTTTTAATGATATTATAAGCCACCTTGGTCTCATGGAACTTCCTTTGAAGGGTAGATCTTTTACTTGGTCAAACATGCAGACACAACCTCTACTAGAGCAACTTGACTGTTTTTTCACTTCCTGTTAGTGGACTCTTGATTTTCCCAACACTCTAGTGTCCCCCCATGCAAAAACTACCTCAGATCATGTCCCTTGTGTGGTGAAAATTGCAACAAATATCCCAAAAGCAAAAAAAATCAGATTTGAGAATTTCTGGGTGAAACAACATGTTTTTTTAACTAGTGCAAAAGGTTTGGAACATGCCAGCACATAAAAAATTGTGTTGCAAGGATTTCCTCAAAGCTTAAAGCTTAAAGCTTTGAGATTTGAACTAAAAAAGTGGGGGAAAGGTCTTTCCCACTATAAGTTATTGATTGATATGAGTATTATGCAGTGATCTTGTTCTTTGATCATCTAGAAGATGAGAGGACTCTATCTATTCCCGAATTTAATTTCAAGAATATTTTCAAACTACACCTGAAAAGACTATTGGGCTTTCAGTCTGATTATTGGAAGTAAAGGTGCACTATAAGATGGGCTCAACTGGATGGAGAAAATACTAAGTACTTTTATGCTAGAGCAACTGAAAGATATAGGCACAATGTAATCTCTCAAATTCAGAATGAAAATGGTTTAGTCCTATCTAACCATAACCTTAAGGCAGCTGCCTTTTGGAGTCATTGTAAAGGAAGGATGGGTGTTTCTTTCCCATCTAAGGCAGTTCAGCAAATTGGGCAATTCATCAATAGGATTGATGGTCTTGAAGGGATTGGGGCACAATTTTCCCTGGAAGAAATTGAGGGAGTGGTCAAGCATATGAAACTTGATAAGGCACCATGACTAGGTGGGATTCAATGGGTTATTTATAAAAAATGTTGGCAGATCATTAAAGGTGATTTCATACAACTTTGTCATGATTTCCATTCTATGCTCATTCCACTAGAGAATATCAACGGCTCTTTCATAACTTTGGTACCCAAGAAGAAAAACCCCCAGGCAGTGAATGACTTCAAGCCTATTTCTCTAACAAATACTTGCTTGAAGTTCTTGACCAAACTGGTGGCAAATAGATTTCAATCTGAGATTACTAGGTGCATTCATGCAAAACAATATGGGTTTATTAAAGCCAGGATAGTCTATCTCGATCTTTTGAGTTCTTACATCAATGCAAATAGTCCAAGAGGAAGGTTGTTGTTATCAAGATTGATTTTGAAAAGGTTTTAATACCATTGAGCATCATGTTATCCTGTAAATTCTTAAGTGTAAGGGGTTCCCAGAAATTTTCATTCAATGGGTAAAAGAAAGCTTATCCTCTAGATCATCCTTAGTTCTATTAAATCGAGTGCTTGGAAAAAAAATCACTACAAAAGGGGTGTTAGGCAGGGTGATCCTCTGTCACCTATTCTCTATGTCCTTGGAGGAGATTTACTACAAAGTATAGTAAACTTGGCTTTTCTAGATAAAAGATTGAGGAGACCTATTCCTTTTGGAGATGATTACCTTATAATCCAATATGTAGATGATACTGTCATTGTGTTTCCTTCTGAGGAATACCAAATATTATTATTCAAGAGCTTGATAAGCTAGTTTGCTTCTATAACTGGCCTCAAAATTAATTTTCATAAGTCATCCTTGGTACCAATTAATATGTCAGACGAGGATGCGTCACATCTGGCACATATTTTTGGAGGTCAACTTGGCTCCATGCCTTTCACTTATCTTGGTCTCGCAATGGGCACTACTAGACCCAAAATCAGACATTTCCCCCTATTGATAGAGTTTAAAGAAGACTTTCAGCTACAACCTCATTTCTTTCCTATGGTGATAACCTTGGTCTGGTAAACTCGGTACTATCCTCCTTGCCAACATATTTCCTATGTATTATGGAAATTCCACAGGGGGTAATTGAGATCATTGATAAGGCTAGAAGGAGGTGCTTATGGAGAAAGGAGAAAAATAAGGAAAAGGTAAACTCCCTTGCTGCCCGAGACATGGTGTGTAGGCCAAAGGATAAAAGTGGATTGGTAATTATTAATTTCCAGGTTCAAAACAAGGCCTTAATGATGAAGCAGTTAGACAAATTCTATAACAATGCAGACCTGCCTTGGGTTAAATTGGTGAGGAACTCTTACTATTTTGAAGTGGTCCCACATGTTGTGGTGGCCTGTGGATCCTTTTGGTGGAGAAGTGTGTTAAAATTATCTTGTACCCGGAGGACTCTAAATAAGTGTCAGGTTGGAAATGGCTCATCTCTGTTATTCTGGGATGATTTATGGCAAGATGAACTTCTTTCTTCTGAATTCCCAAGGCTCTTATCGTTTGCTCGAGATAAGTTGGCATTTGTCAAGGATTTCTTTAGCTATGAAGGTCCTGCACAAGCCTTTCATTTGCCTCTCACTGCCCAAGCTTTCTCTGACTATGCTCAATTGCAAAGACTGGTGGGAAGTACTGTATTATCATTAGAGTCATATAAATGGATTTGTAATTTAAATAAAGGATATATGTCAAAAATTATGTATAGCCAGAACTTTGCTCATCTCTAGACCCAAACTCCTTCCCGTTGGATTCGGGCTTGCAAATGCATGTCAAAGCAAAAGGTTCTCGCCTGGTTATTGCTGAATGGAAGGTTAAATACCAAAGGTATGATGCTTCGATGAAATTGGAAGGTCACTGACGATAATGATTGTGTTCTCCCTCTAGCACATTCCTAGAGGATTGGAAACATTTGTTTTTTTCCTGTACCTTTAGTAGTAGGATATGGACTTATCTACAAATATAGTGGAGGGATATTTCAATATAGGGGAATCTAATCAGAGCAAATAAATCTTTCATTAGACCTTGCTTCATAGAATTGGTGATCCTAGCATGTTGGAACGTTTGGAAACAGAGAAATAATTGGATTTTCAAAAACATAAAGCCAACTTTCAAGGGCTGGAGGGCTGGTTTTGTGTTTGATGTCACCCTTCTTAAATATAGGGTCAAGGATACCTTGGTTACTTCCATTCAATCATGGATATATAATTTAGCTTAAGGGTGTGCTTGTAACCCCTATGTATAGTTTCTTTCCAACTGCATGTTGGAGCAATTTGTAACTGTTCTATAAACCTTTGTACAGTTTTTTATTTTCAATAAAGGCTGCGGGGGGCTCCTCTATAGTGAAGTTTTAAAAAAACCTTTTAGTTTAAGGATTCCATTATTTATATTCTTTAACTCCTGAACCATAACCAAGGAATATGCAACTCTAGGATCAAGCTTTCCATTATCAACATGAGCATATGGAGTGCAGCCAAAAACTCTCAACTGTGAATAATTCGCCGCCGAACCTGACCATACCTCAATGAGAGTTTTATTCTCAAGTGGAATAGAAGGTGACATGTTGATGAGGTAGCACGTTGTGTTGGCTACTTCAGCCTAGAAATGCCTGCCCATACCTGCATTGGACAGCATACAGCGAGCCCTTGAGATGATGGTTCTGTTCATGCGCCCAGCCACGCCATTCCGCTGAGAAGTATAGGGGATGGTGTGGTGCCTGATCATGCCATCCTTACTGCAAAACTTCTCAAACTCATTAGAGCATAATTCCATACCATTTTCAGTACATAGTACTTTTACCTTATTTTCAGTTTGTTTTTCAACCATAACTTTCCATTTCTTAAAAGCATAAAAACATCAGATTTATGCTTCAGAAAATAAGGCTATATTTTTCTTGAGTAGTCATTAATAATAGTAAGCATGTAATTAGCACCACCAATAGAAGTCTTACAGGAAGGTCCCCATACATCAACATGCACATAATGTAAAATGCATTTGGTGGTATGAATGGAAGCATTGAATTTAACTCTTTTATGCTTACCATCAGTGCTCACATAACTCAAAATTACTCAAGTTGCAACCATTGATCATCTCTCTCTTTACCAATTCTGCCATGCCATGTTCACTCGTATGCCCAAGAGGCATATGCCACAGATTTGTTTTACCACAATCATCATAATCATTAGAAGTAACAACAGCAGCAATACTAGGAAAAGTTCTACCTCTAAGAAAATATAATTTAGCAGAATTCATATCACCTATCATGTGAATAAGATAAGCTTTTGATACCTCTAACAATCTCGTCCCACCGGCGTACTTGTATCCATCAACATCCATGGTACTTAGGGAGATCAAATTTTTGTCCATGAGTGGTATGTGCTTCACCTCAGTCAACGTGTGTGTCACGCCATCATGTATCCTAATCTTAACATATCCAACGCCAACAATATGACAAGGGTTGTCATTCCCCACACGCACAAAATCTCTAGTCTGCACATACTCATATGAACCGAACCAATCTTTATTACAACAAATATGAAACGAACAAGCAGTATCAAGTATCCATTCATCATCACAAGAAGCACCAGCAGCAAAAACGGCTAAAGATTCACCATCAAAACTTTCACCAGAAACAACAATAGCCTTACCAGTACCTTCAGACTTATCTTTAGGTTGGTAAATTCCGTTCCTTTTCTCCTTATTCTCCACTTTCCAACAATCATCAATAACATGATTTGGTTTCTTACAATACTTGCAAAACTTATCCTTTCCCTTGGACTTTGAATAACCTATGTCGTCCTTGCTCTTATCTCTGTTGCCGTAGTGGTTATTCCCCTGCTCGCTCCTACCATGAACCTACAGAGCTTCAGCCTTGGATGATGACCCATCTACATGCACCATAGTTTTCATATTTTCCCTCCATTTGAGGGCCTCTTGTACTTCGTCAAGGGTTAATATTGTATCACACAAATTTGCATAAGAACTAGGCAGCAAGCATAAGAGTAAGAGACCTAGATCCTTATCATCATATTTTACTTTCATAGACTGCAAGTCAGAAATGATCTCTCTAAAAACAGATAAGTGATTCATTATTGATCCACCTTCTTGCATGCGAGAACAACTTCATCTTCACATGCATCTTACTAGTTAGATCCTTGGACATGCAGATCGATTCCAGTTTCAACAACAGGGATGTTGTAGATTTCGCTGCCAACACTTCCTGCAAAAATTATTGGACAGATGAAGTTGAATCAAAGACAAAATCTTACGGTCTTTCCGCCTTTCTTCGTCGTTCCACCCCTTTGCATCCTTTTTGCGGAATCCATCCAGCATTTTATCTAGATCAGAAGTTTGGGCGAGAATCGCCCATATCTTCACCTACCACAAGGAGAATCTTGTGGTGTAGTCCAGCTGCGGTAGATCGAACTTCAATGATGACATGTCACAAACCCTATATTGGAACCTGGATCTCTGATACCACTTGTTATAAACGCGACAAGAAAATAGCACAGAATGAGAAAGAAACCACGTCAAGGGGGCATAGATTTAATGTGGAAAAGCTTATCCAACAAAGAGAGGAAAAACCACGGGTGCCAGCCAGCGAAACTTCACTATATCGGGGAGTGTTTACACAACTTCAGGGATTTTCATAGATGCAACTTATCCCAGTCGGTGGCTTACAAGAGGTATATATAGATGTGAAAACCTAGGTCTTCAACTTATCTCAGCCGGTGACGGGTCTTGCTCCGCTCGTCATAAATTAACCTTCTTAATTGAATTTGGATCATACTTCAACATCCATCGCGTTTGCATAATTATTCAGGGTAAATGCCACAAGGGTTAAATCTGAAAACTTACTCATGAGCTGGCAATGGAGGAAATGGAACTGCACGTGAAGGTTTGTGGGACTGCATGTGCAGTCGATGTGCACTTTTCCTCCAGTTCGTGGTAACAATTACGAACTCTGTGCTTTGGCGCGGTTGACTTCTGGAAATATACGTCAGCTCCCCAGTTGTTTGAAACATCATCTCACTCTTAAGCCGTTTACAAGGAATCCTATGTTGAATTTTGTAGGGTATTAGTTCAAGTCTTTACTTGTATGGGGATCTCTCATGATTGCCAGCCTATTCTTCGTGACCTCTTCCCTTTCATCTTGTTGCCTAAGGGCAACTCCAACACCACGTCCCAATACAAATGGGAAAGTGTGTTTTGGTCAGCTTGAGTGACTTCGTGGATAGGCCAGATACCCATGTTCAACTTGCCCAGGGCATGACACCCAACTATGCTATCCATTTTGGCATGGGCTATACTTCTCTTTTCATTTTAATTATCATTTTTGACATTTTCACAATTGATTGCTAAATATAAATGAAAATATTAGCAAATTAATTACCACTAGTTGGTATATCAATTAAATCCGCGTCGGCATACACCAAAATACCAAGAGGATTGCAATCCAGATATAGTTCATTAACAAACACATACCAAGATAAGGATCAAGTCATAACTTGTATCTGACTCTTCTCATTGGGTCCATGAGGCTCAGGTCGGCCGTCATGATCATGGTCTCCTTAGTGAGTATCTTTTACGAACAGACAGGTCAATGCAGCGTAGAAGAACACAAGGACTCATGGTGGTGCTCAGTAGAGGCCAACAACGGAAAGTAACACGAGCATAATGTATTACAGTAAGGCAACAACAAGACCGACTTGACTTGGTTCCACCACATTAACATGGCCGATGTTGATACATAGGCGCCCTTGTCGCTCAAATGAAATTTAGTTGCAACTATGCTCAAAGATCACAAGTACGAGGGGCAAATATAATCCTGTGTATGTTGACATCCTGACACTATCGGCACCATCAATAGTTCTAAGATTCATTCTACACTTTGCTTTTTGACAATTCTGCATATAGGCCCTTCTATTTTACGGGAATCAACACGAATTTCACCTTAGATCTAGTTATTCCTGACATATTTTTATATATACCCTTTTATTTTATGGAAATCGACCCACACTCCATCTGGACACTACTAGGAAACAACTTATTAGTGGCACACCTTTTTTCACTATCTGTGGCGCATATCTTAGTCGCCACTGTTACCTCGCCACTAATAACTATATTCTGTGGCGCATATTGAAATGCGCCACAGAAATCTCAAACTTCAGTGGCGCATATGGCCAATATGCGCCACAGAAGTTTTTTTCCAAAATTCAAAAAAAAGGCGGGCCAGTTCTCAAACTTCTGTGGCGCATATGGTGCGCCACAGAAGTTTTTTTTTCAAATTTAAAAAAAAAACGGGCCAGATCTAGATCTGGCCGGAGGTGGTGGTGGTGGCAGCTGGTGGCTGGTGGTGGTGGCAGCTGGTGGCTGGTGGCTATTGGCTAGTGGCTAGTGGGCTGGAGGAGGGCTAGGAGGAGGTCGCCAGAGTTGGTGGTGGAGGAGGAGAAGGTCGCCGGAGTTGGTGGTGGAGGAGAAGGAGGAGGTCACCGGAGTTGTTGGTGGAGGAGGATGAGGAGGAGGTCGCCGGAGTTGGTGGTGGTGGAGGAGGAGAAGGAGGTCGCCGGAGTTGGTGGTGGAGGAGGAGGAGGTCGCCGGAGTTGGTGGTGGTGGAGGAGGAGGAGGAGGAGGTCGCCGAAGTTGGTGGTGGAGGAGGAGGAGGTCGCCGGAGTTGGTGGAGGAGGAGGAGGAGGGGGAGGAGGTCGCCGGAGAGTGGGGAAGGAGGAGGGAGGAAAAGGGGAGAAATATGGGGGGAGAGGAGAAGTGGGGAGGGGAGAAGAAGTGGGGGGAGGGAGAAAAAGAAAAAGAGATGGAGAAGGGCGCCAGCGGGATTCAAATTTCGAATCCCGCCCAAGACTTCTGTGGCGCATATGGGAGAAATGCGCCACAGAAGTTTCACCCCCTTTTTTATTTTTTTTGCAGCAAAAAATCTTCTACCCTAAATAACTTTTTACTCTTTTCGAATTTGGGGATTCTGTAAAATCCAGAACGACCGTAGGTCGTTGAATTCAAAAAGGAAATTTCGAGACGATCATTTTGATAGGTTAAAGATTTTTTTCGACATCGTATGCAATAGTTATAGCCGTTTTACCGTGCCATGACCTATTTTTGCAAAATACATAGAAATTCATGTTTTTCAATTTTGTCTAGATCTATGCCCTAAAACCTAACTACAACTCAAAGAAATTATTTTTTTGAAGTTTCTATCATTTTTATTTATTTTTTTCAAAACTGAAAATGCGATCCACGGGGGTAGGTGGGTGGGTGGGTGGGATCTGTTTTTGCATGTTCTGTGACACATACACCTATATGCGCCACAGAAACATCACTTTCTGTGGCGCATATGGACATATGCGCCACAGAAGTTTCTCTCCCTTTTTTTTGGTGGTAGATCCCATCAACTTTCTGTGGCGCATACATCTATATGCGTCACAGAATCATCACTTTCTGTGACGCACACGAAAATATACGCTACAGAAATTTGGTCTTTTGTGACGCATATTGTTTTTGGTACGCCATTGAACATGCAAACTTCTGTGACGCATATTTACTAGTGCGTCACTGATACATATCTGTGGCGCATGGTTTTACATATGCGCCACAGAATATCTTGTCTACCTATAAGTTGTTTCTTAGTAGTGGAAGTTTTTACATATATTACAACAAAGATTTTACAGAAGCAAAAAAATAGAAAAGTGTTCACGAAAACTAAAACATATATGAAACTACACACGTATATGTGTTCCTTGGCCGTGACCGTGGCCATGTGACTAGGCTTGGTTTGTAAGACCTCTATAATACATCTCTTAGTGAATAAAAATGGTAAACCCGTCGACTCACGAAATTAAGGCCTAGTTTGGCAAACGAAGTTTTTGTTAAATTGAAGCATTGCAAAACTGAAGTATTTCAGTGCGCAGGCAAGGAATACTATAATTTGTAGTATTTCTCAGTTTTGACAAATACTGCAAGTCATTTGGAAAGTGACGTTTTAACATCTTTTTGACTGATTGTCAGGTTCCATGCATGATCTCTTTTGATGGGTAGATGCATCGTGTGATACTAGGAACGACGGCTTCCTGGGTGGCTACCGCTCATGGCATCATGCTCTTGAGATGTACTTCGTCTATTGTTTTATGGCCTTCTCGGACAGTGCTGGGGAAGTGCTATGTGCCGGAGGACCAGCGTTGAGGTGTCCAGGTCAACCATCGGAGGAGAGATCGACAAGGAGAACAAGACAATGCAGCTTGGGTAGGACGTGAAAGCCAACCTAAGAATATCACTTAGGTGAAGCAAACGACATAGATCTATACTAGAATTGAGCTGGATTCATGCATGAAACCAAGACATGAAGACATCAGTATGCAATGGAGCAATCAAGTTTAGAAGAAATCGGCCTCTGACCACTGGGATCAAATCATAGTAGAACAAATCTTGTTTTCCAGCTGGTGAGCTTGCTCTCTTCCTGCCAGAAGAACAGGACATCGTCATACGTGAAGACGGCGTTGGAAAGAGCAGATGAGCATTTCTCTGTTTTAGAAAAAAATAGGTCGGGACTGAAGTTTCTAATACGGCAGAAAAACTACAGTTTTGATGATACTTCCGTTTACAAAATCATAGTATTCCTTATACCCAAACTCCTTGTAATATTCAATACTTTGGTATTTCTAGAAACTGAAGTATCTTTAGAATACTTCAAGAAAACAAAGCTCCCGAACAGGGCGTAAGGAGTTTGAAAAGAAGAAAAACAATATCCTAATAGATGCAGGCACTGCGAACTGGCGAAGTCATGGGCGTGGTTCCTTACGCGGCAACTCCCAACCAACACGGACGGATCGACCAGCGTGTACTGACATACGTATATCTATACGTAAAACATCGTTCACATGTCTGTAATTAGGGCTACGTACTAATCTCGGGAGTACTAGGGCTACGTACTAATTTCGGGAGTACTAGTATCCAAAGGTATAATAGGCGCACGTCCTGGGAGGCCTCACAGCAATCTGTCACTCTAGGCCGTCCGATCGCCTCCTCACAGAGTATCCAGTCCGTACGTTTTCCTTTTTTGCCCTCTGGACGTTATCTGTTGCGTGCACTCCATGCCAGCCACCTCTCTCTGTCCGTTCTAGTCGCATCCCGTGGGAAATAGTTCGGGCCCGCACGTCGGCCTCGCGGGTGCCCGCACGGGCCTCACGGGTAATCTTTGCGGTGGGCAATTAGTGGGTACTCCGGTCTGGGCAGGGGCAGAGCCCAACGCGGCCTGATTGGATGAAACCCTAGCCAGAAAAACGTCTTCGTCCTCGTCCTCCAATCCCCTGCGCCGCAACTCCCTCGCCTCCCTTGCACCGCCCTCTCCTCCCTACTTCCCGTGCCGCTTTCTCCTCCGCCGCTCCCGGCTCGTCAAGGAGGAAGCCGGCGAACGACAACACTACTACATGTTCATGGTGGAAACCCTAGCTCAATCCCCGCGCTCTCCCGTTTCCCGTACGGCTGCTTTGCCTCCTCTGTGCTCGCACAATTGCCGCTCGCGCGACCCTTCCCCGAGCTCCGACTCCATCCAGTGCGGCGCGCCTGTACTCCTCGTCGCTGCTCGTGCGACCCCTCCCCTCCCATACTCCTCCTGCCAAGCATCTCAGAGAGAGGTGACCAAGGAGCACAGGATGTTGGGCTGGGTAGTGCTCGGGAGAAGGAGACGCTGGCGGCTACGACCCAGGGGAGCTGCCGCGGCGAGGCTAAGTCGCCTGCACCTGCGAGAGTATCTCGGCTCCACCACATCTCCTCCCCTGACTAAACCCTAGCCGCCTCTCACTTCTCTCCCAATCCCCGCGTGTCCTCCTCTGGCCATCGTCCAACCCCACGGACGCCCTTCCATGGCCGCCATCCCACCCCGTTCCTTCCCGTCCTCCTCCTCCTGTGGCATGGCAGCATCATATTCCTCCTCTCCCAAGCCTCCCATGTCATGCCCCTTCTCCTTCAGGCCACATCCCATCTCCCCCTCACCCCTCCTCCACAATCGTTGCTTGAATCGGTAGAAGGTGTGGGAGCTGCGGGGATGGACGTGGTAGGAAAAGCCAGCAGCAAAGCAGCACCCTGTGGGCGCGGCTCGTCGTCCTCCTTGGTGCTGACTCGCTGAGGTCACTGGACCGTCCTCGTTTCCTCCGCCATCACCATCCATGGAGCCACCACCGCAGCTATAGGTTTGTACCTCCTCTCTTTATCTCTCCTCTCTCTCTCTCTAATTCCCACATATCATATTTGTTTAACATTTTGTTTTATCTATGCCTGCAAGGTGATTGACAAAAATCCTACTAGAGAAGGTATATCTTATCTTTGCTCTTTTGTTTACGCAATAATTTGTTTTCCTGAAATTCACCCCAAATCAAATTTAGTAACTTGAGGTGTTGGTCTTTCTGTTTGAAATAGGTTAAAAGAATTAGCCCCAATCAACAATAGTAACCCATGTTCAAATTGTGTGATGCCATTTTAAATTGGACAAGAATTTAACTAAGTTTGGCTTTGGGCAGTAGGGGACATGGGTGAGGTTGCGGCCCAACCGGTGGCAGAGGGGACCTGGGGGAGGTCGTGGCCCAGCCAGCTGCGGAGGGGACCTGGGGGGAAGTGTGTGGAGGAGTTTTTTGGAGGGGAATGCATGGAGGAATTTCGAAACCGACGACGTGGAAGAGGCCACCGACAATGTTGCTGCTGCATGGTCCGTGCTAATTCTTTCTCTAGGTTTTGGTGTATTTGATTTGTGCTCATTCTTATGAATTTTGGGAAGTGCAGTGCAGATGTGCAGCACGCTAGAAAGAAAGCCTACGTGGTGCCTCGCCGGAGCAATGATGCCTGTGCGAGCTGGGATAACAGATTTTCATGACTATTTTTCTTCTTTGAAAGGTGTAATGGCCGTGTATTCAAGATTTATTATTTCTTAGCATATTTTGTTTAACAAGATGACTAATCCCATATTTCCCTCTTCCAATTATTCTCATTCTCTACCTGCCCCAGATTCGTGTGCCAGGTACATCGTACCCACTCCCATCAGATTTTAGCTTCAAGGTACGCTCACTATTCTCTCCACATAGATCAGATCCATGGTCAAGAAAAATACTCTATTTGCTATTCATCCACACTAAATGAATTGTACATTGATTTGATTTGATTTTGGTTAGGATTTTGATTGAGCAATCAACTGCTAGTGCGTATCATTCATGTATTTTTATTTTCCATTGCCTGATATATGTGCAATTTTTTAATTCATGCTAGCTACTCCTTACACAATAAAAATAATTAGACAAATGACATGTTTTAGCTGCAGGTGTTGCTTTGGTTGCATCTATAGCAGGAGCCTCCTGTTGCTCCACCTACAAACGACTCTGTGTGTATATCCTTTGCTCATTGGCCTCATACTTCTCCATTGACGGCGAGCAGGGCACTGCGGCGGTGAGCAGAGGCAGGGTGGCGGCGGCGAGCAGGGCAGGGCGACACCTGCTCTTGGGCAAAGAAATGTGTACATTTGACTGACCAATGGTGAGAAATTATCTCTGATTCCATCTATATAGTTTTATATATGTTCTTTACTATGTGTTATGGCATTCTGCAAAGTAGTATCTAATAGGATATGAATCACTCCTCGGGATTGACTATGTTTTAACTTTGCACTAAGCACCTGCATATGAGGAGAGAAATGATGGTGGTGATCTACATGCAACTCTAGGAGTACATTATAACTACCTCGGTGAATTACGCTCCTAGTTGCAAGCCTGGATGAGCGGAAATGGTTAAAATATACGGTGGGGCCCAAATGCCACTCACAGGTAGACCTTTCGGCCGTCCTAACCATTTCCAAACATCGGGACAAGAACGGGCGGCGTAATCGGCAGGCGAAGGGATCAACTACATACACAAATGAGTATGTATGCAAGCCACCATACAATGGTTCTCAGAGTCATTCCATCTAAAAAGAAAGGAAATATAGCAACGCCATACGGCAAGATCCAAATATCCTAGATAGATATAATAGTTTAGGATATCTCCTCATACATCAAACATCAGAGTATCAAGCGGAAGCGGAAAACAAGATCCGAGTACGGATAAGAAGCAAATCGGCATAAGATGCCCCATAAATAAACACATTCCGCCCACAGATCTCACGGATCCCCGTTCCCGGAATCTCTACACCGAATGATCGTTGCCCGCATCGTCCGTCTCCTCCACCCAGTATCCATCTTGCGAGTTTACCTGTTCATCTGAATCAAACAATTTATCGTGTGAGACCCTAGGGGTACTCAGCAAGTCTTTATGCCTCTAAAGGGGACACAACCTGGGGTGACGCAATTGCAGCAAAAGATAAACCCTAACAATTCTATAGATACTCGCTAACCATCCGCCTAACCAGAGATAGACGGATGTCCGTGAATTAATAACAACAGTTATAATAGTAATATTAACAGATCCATCCTCCTCCCTGCTTACCGACGAGGAAGCGGACGAACAACCCCCCATCCGTTGGCAGTTTTATTATCCATTCCATGAGAGTTGCACTATTTACTAGTCATTACTTAGTCAAATTAAAAGCATACTTTAGTTATTCTTGTCTATGATCGAGAACCGTGCTCCAAGTCGTCCATAACCATGGACACGGCTTTCAGAAAGTTTTACCTGCAGGTGCACAAATAGCAACACACACTCGATCAACCTCGGAAAAACTAAATCAAAACCCAACGAGGCCACGACAAAGCGATCACAGATTCAGAAATATTTTAGGGGCCACCCCATTAAGCTACCCAAGCGGTTGGCCGGCTACGAGACGGACTCAAGGTTTGTGGCGGTCAGAAACGATCGGGAACCCGAAAGTGTGACTGGGCTTGTCGACATAGCAAAACGGGTCACGGACCTAAGCAGTCAGTGCATTACTTCGCACAATTTAAATAAAGCAGTAAAGCATGGCATAAGTACATGATAGTAAATAAAACCTCAAACTAGTTTGTGGCCCCAAGAAATAAGAATGAATCAAGCTCTGGCTCAGGGGGGTTCATAAGCCTCCCGGATGTGGATAGCGCGAATATTCAAGGAACAGGAATCAAGTACTGGGTCCCACGGACACAAGTGAGCCTGAAAAACCAAATAGCAAATATGGCTCACCGATGCCACTTTCATTAGTTATCCCATTACTACTCAGATTAAGTTGTATAAGTATCTCGTTATCCATCAGACACTCACATACCCTACACATGCTGTTCTACGACTCGCCTGGCTCAAACAACTCCTGTAGTAATGGCTCGTGGGATGGAGGAACAAGCTTCGGTGGAGTTTAAAAGTAAAGGCTATGCAATACTTGGAATTCAATTTAATGCAATCGCGACTCAATGATGCAAGAATAAGATAGAGGCAATAGGTACTATATGTATGCAAGCATGTGGTAGTGCTTGCCTGACAGCTCAGTTGAAGCAAGGGATGGATCTGGGTAGTGCTCCTGGTTCTCTTGATATATCCCCGCCAAGTCTATTCAAGAAGAACCAAACAAACAAGGGCCAACATAAATAAAGTGCACAATCATATGAATAAAATGCGACAAGCAAACAGTCATGCCATGATGAATGATGCACAATTTGCATGGCAATAAGGTAGCATGGCATGGGTGAGGTGTGGAATACAAGAATAAATCATTTTATTGAGTTTTGGCCCCATTTTATCCTCATATTAGTTGCTGTATACTTTATATTTATATGATGCATGCTGCAAAACAGATAAAGGAAAGCATAAACAGAAAGGTCTCGTCGAGCTAATCATTTTAGACATATTATTTGTTAAATTTGGAGTTGTAAAACAAAAGTTATTAATTAATTAAGAAAAAAGGGCATTTTATTGTAATTTTAATCAACTTGGAAAATAAAGTGTTCAAAATATATTTTGAAGGGCATATTTGAATTCCTCATATTTTTCTGATTCCAAAACATATATTATTTGTAGTATTTGGATTTATATTTTAAAAGTTATTTGAAAACAGATTTAAATTTGAATTTTAAAACAATTTTGAAAATTTTAATTAAACAGATAAACAGAAAACTTTTCTTACTCATCCCAGATCTAGCCACAGCCACGTATAAGTGGGGCCAACGGCTGATCGGGACAACGCGACGAAAAGCTTTTCTCACCGCGAGCTGATCTAGCCTCTGAGTATGACAGGTGGGTCCCAGGCTGCGGGGCCATTGTGACAGCGCCAACGTCTTTGGACACGTGGGCGATCTCGCTTGGGGAGGGGGACTGGTATGTGCCGCCGTTTCTCCTAGGGGTTTTCATGTAAAACGCTCGAGGTGACAGTGGGCTTGAGTGCGGGTTTAGGCGGAAAAAGGGAGGGGTCAAGCGCAAAGCGGCCGCTGCCGACGCTGCAGACGGATCTGCTCTGCTGGCGCGGACATGGCCGTCTTCCGGCGACGGTGGCGACGAACCTAGCGAGAAACTGGCTAAGCCCTAAAAACGAAAAACAGAGGGACATCGGACTCGACTTTGGTTTTAGGAGGTGCGCAACGGAGGTCTACAAAGACGCTGGGCAGGGTGAGGAACAGGGCGGTTGCGGTTCTGACGCTGTCTGCCAGACCTGCGTGGCCAGTTTCGGAGGCTGCTCGACGGAGTGTCCGGCGCATCTGGGCCGCTAGGAGGAGGACGGGCATGTCTAGGGGATCGAGATGCTCACCCGGAACTCGTCGGTGTGGTCGCTGGAGCTGGAGATGGAACGGATCGGAGCCGAGGCAGAGGTCCATGAGCCTGATCCGGTGGCAGCGGCATGCCAGGCGTGGAGGACTCCGGCGTGGCGTGGCAGGTGAGGAGAACAGAGATGAGGAGGTCTGGTGTGGCCGGGCGTGCTGCCACTCACCGAGTCGACGAGGGAGGTGGTAGACAGAGCTCGGTCTAGGGTTTTGGGGGTGTGTGGTCTTGCCTTGGTGGTTGGCCAAAAGAGGAGGAGGGAGAGGGAGCCTGGGAGAGGGTGGTAGATAGCAGGGAGGGAGAAGCATGTGAGAGAATGGTAGCTTGGCAAAAAGGTGAGGGGGAGGGTGATCGGGTTAGGTATCCTCTCTCTCCTTTTCTTGTGCTTTAGCTAGAGATATGGAAAGAGAGGGACCAGGGGAGGGCATGGGCTGAAACGTGGTGGTCCTGGTTTTGGCTTGACCATCTTGTGGTGCAAGAAAGAGAGGAAGAGGGGAGGGGCTCGAGCTAGGTTGGGGAAGCCTCGGGTAGGGTTTGTTTAGGGTTGGGGTAGAGGGAGAGAGGGAGTAGACTCGGGTGTAGCTAGGGTTGGAGCTAGGGTTTGGAGAGAGGGGGTATGGCTCGGGTTAGGGCTTAGGGTTTGGTTTGCTAGGGTTTAGAGGGTTAGATAGGGTTTTCAATTGTATTTGAAAAACTCAAACAAACAAAACCCCATCTACACAAAAACAAGAGATAGGGAAGGTGGTGACAAAGCATGGGGTGTTGAGGTTTTGGAGGTGGGGTAAGAGAGAAAAGATTTTGGTTAAGAAGGAAAAGAGACATCTACACATGGAATATAAGCATACCATGATGCTTAACAAAACCAAGTTTAGATGCCAAAGGATGGTGGAGAGGGGGATTGATGACTCACTCAAAAATTCAAATAAAAACCCAAAAGACTAGAATGTGGTGGTACTTGCATGGGCCATGCATAAATAATTAATACCATGCTTATTTTTGTGAAAACAAGATTATTTACATGGCATTATTCTTATGCATTCCAAAATGTGGAGTAAGGCCTAAGCAAAAGAATTTAAAAGAAAGTTCCAAGTGGAGTAGATGGAGATGATCACATTTGATTATAATTGGGACTTGCTAGTGTGTATATTCCACTAGATGCTTACTATTCCCAAAAATATCCCCACATGAGCATAAATCCATAATAATCCATATGGAAGCTAGGAAAAGGGTTCCACTCACAAGGCATGCAAAGGTGGCCATGTGGCTCTCATATATCAATAATGTGAAAACAATATGGTGCATATATGAGAGCATGTGGAGATAGAATTGGATCTATTCCAACCCACATGAGCTAGAGGTAAAACCAAATAAGTTGCAAAGCTCATATTTAGTTGGATGGTGGAATTATAAGGTGGTGAAAAGAAAGGGTGGTGGAATTTAAATAAAAGATATGCCCCCAACTCAACTTGGGCATTTAAACAATATATCAAGAACCAAATACAATATCAAGAGGCAAATACAATTTACAATGCATATGAGAGAAGAACCAACACAAAAAGGGTTTTATATGATGCTCAAATGCAAGGTGGCATGATGACATGAGCATGATATAATTATGATGCAACAATTATATATATGAAGTAGCCATTATATTACTAGACCAAGTAGCATTACAATTGTTAGACAATTGGGATGCTACATACATGTATGTATATATGGCCAACCTAAAATTCAGGCACAATTTAAAATATTTCTATTTATATTTTTCTGTACTTTACTTGATTTATTGATGCTTGAATGTTTTTTCTAATTGTAGGTTCCATCTGTTGAGAGGTTGGTCGATGAGAAAACAGAACTTTGCTTTTGGTTTATAGCTCCTTTTTGTGCTATCTTGATTTAGTTTTGAATATACCTGTCATCTTCTTACTCATAATTGAAGGGATGTATAAAGTTTTACAGTATTTGATCCATGAGCTGCAAGCGATAAGTAATTTCTTGCTTACTTTTTAACTGTGCAATTATTCAGCCTCGCCGGGCCACCTGAATGACTTGAATCCTGGTGTCGTCATGAGCCCAAAGTTTCGGGGATGGACCTCTGCTGCTCTGAATTGATGTACCTACAGGTATGTAGTACCGCTGAGGGCTAAATCTAAGTCATACCAAGTTCATTTATTTGTTGAAAATTACATCTGAGGGCTCTTAGTTTACCTCATAAAACAGGGTGCGTAATGTCCTGCTGCTACCGGTTTTCATGACATTTATTTTTCTAGCATATTATTTTTCTGTCCACTTTGTTACTTATGAGTTAAGATTTATAGTTATGGGTAGTAAATGTTATCGCAACAATCCTGATTTTCTCGTATTATAGTTTGTGTAAAAACTTCTTCTGTACAAATAGTGTAATGTATGGCCCCTATATGTGAAGCACGTGAAGTGTGGATAGATGTACGAGTGTAAGATATCATCTAAAAAGAGATATAGTTGGTAATCTTGCTCGACTACAAATTGTTAATGAAGGTTTGTTTGCATTTATTTTCTCCCTTAGATGTAGTGTTTATTTGCCATGCCAGCTTTAGTTTCAGTCTAAATATTTATTTTCCTGTCTGTCATGGTTTCTGATATTCTAATTCGAGCTTTACACCCATACTTAAAAACTTGCTTTCTACCTTTTTTACGTGCCTCCATTGGATCCAAATGACATTTTAGTCAAGTGGCATTCCTACTGACAAGCTCGTAAATATTCATGTTCATTGTTCAATTTTCACTTCTGCCTCTTTGGAATTTCATAGCCTCATCATTGCTGTTTGATTCTATCCCCAGACTTGTGAATATGATATCGTTATACTGGATCAGTATTTAAATTGGGTAGGATAAAGCTACTACTATATCAAGGCATGCTCTGTTTGTGCGGCACAACATTGTGTGCAGGGCTTATCATCAGTAATCAATCGAGCTTCTCAACACATTTTCAGTTGAACTGATAATAGCTTTTTCACATCAATAATTGGTTGACTGTTTAATTTGATTTCTCACTATGAAGCTATTGCATAATTGTCTTGGTTCCTCATTACGTCCACACTTGGGCTGCAATTCTTGGTTGCTTTATGCTCTTATTGTAGTTAATTAATAAAGCAAAGAAATACCATGAAATGTTCCTTGGGCTACGAATGTTGTCAAGTTGTTCTAAAGTTAGCAGCTACAGCCTGTAGTTCTGAATTATTCCTTTGCTTGCTTGAAATTGGTGAAATTGGTGTCCATAAATCATCTATTTGGTTGTTCTTCTCTATGTTTTAACATGATGTGAACCTCACCATTCTGAAATTTTCTCCTAAAGGTTACCTCCCTGCAAACTCTGAGCAGTCAATCGTTCACAACATCAGCTGGTTCAGCGAATTAATAAGTCCAAATGCATGATCAGATTATTGTTTAAATATCACTAAAATCCATGAACAAGGAGCATGTTCTTAGATTGTTGCGCAGATGCCCGTGGTTACAAGTTTGGGAATTATATAATGTGTCCTACCACGATTGATGTGCAGATGCACATAGTTCCTCATATTGACGTAGAGAGGCCATCTTATACATTCAAGGTTCTAAACATAGAGAGGCCATCTTCTTCCCTATCAAAATGCCATAAGCTTAATATCCTAGATTTATTTATTTAGTGATGTAGCGTCAGTACATTTTTAACTAATCCAATAAGGTCAAGGGAAATCTGTTTCCCAAGAGAAATTTGAACTCGGTTCTGCATAGACAAATATATTTTATATTGACGATAGCCTTGCTCTGAATAAGTAGGTCTAGCAGAATCTTGGTTTGACTGGAGAATGAGCATGTATCTAGCACCTAGATTTTTCTTTGCTTTGCCCCGCATTCGTGCAGACTACACTGAAGCAGCATGAAAATCAGAATTGATGCACCGTTGAATTTTGTTTGCAGTAAATCTCAACCGTAATTTCTTCCACCACGTCGTATGTTTGTCTTAATTAAGATATTCCACTAGACGCTGCTATGCACTTTCCTCATGACATAGCAAAGTTAGTCAGTTAGTTTGGAGGTTTTCTATCTTTAACTATGATTTGCACAATTTGCAGATTCGAGATTACATCCACGTGGTTGACCTTGCTGATGGACATATTGCTGAATTGCAGAAGCTTCTCGAAAAATTTAGCGTAGGTCACAATTCATACTTGACCTCACATTTCTGCACGATATTTCAGTGTGTTGTTGCCAGATGTAGCAAATCACTTGACGTGTTGTTCACTACAATCTTCTATATATCTTTTTTGTATTGGATTTTTTGACTGAACTTTGTATTATTATCATACCGAGGTATGTTGCTGATCTACATTGTTTTTTGCAGCTAGATCTACATGGAAATCTGAAACTGTAGTGTATACAAAACCGTAGATTCATTACCTGTTTGATTGCAAGAGGAAGGTATGAAGTCAGTCAAGTGAGCTATTTTCTCACTAAGTATCTGCTATTTTCTTTCTTAACCACCATATTGAATATTTGTGTTTGCTAGAAAGTACAACTATGATGTAATTACCGGCTGCCTATTTTGAACGCTGAACCTGAAGCTATGTATGAGATTGTTAATACCTTCCTTTTTCTAAATATTGCTTCCTGGATCTATATTTCTTTCTTGGCCACAAGTTGGCTATATAACATATCCGTGGTGGCTTGAGTTTATGCATGATTTTTGATTCAGCTTGACTAGAGAAATTTTGTTTCGCTACCCAGAGGGTTCTTCCTCTGTTCTGTATACTTGATGTGTATGTCATGTTTTAGATATATATGTAGAAAAATCAAGTGGGCACCATCATGATGCCATAGAGGTTGCAAAACATGCAAGGATTATCATTGCAATGTGATGGAGTTACATAGGTCTGGGGACACAAACTTTATTTCATCGCTGACCTAGATGTTGGTGCAACAGCTGGACAGATCAAGGTTGGTGCCCCATAATTGCAGTACACTGGGTGTTACAAGTAGCGTTTATGGGATTTCGTACTTGGTTTCCATTTTGAGTTTCACTATGCTACATCTGTTACAAGTAGAATATTGCACCTGGTATTTCTTAAAAAAGAATCCTCATCATATTGATCCAGCATCAGCGATCCAATATACAAGCATACGATGGCAATGGCAGTGTGGCCTTCGCTCCTTTCTGGTGAGGTATCTGTGCCTTCACAAAATTATTTAAGCTTATGAAAAGCACGGGCGGAGGTGAAGCCACGGAATTTTCTCGGTCCGATGTTTACCGTCGCAACATATTAGGTAAATTAAGACGAAGATTACTAAATCTAGTATTATATTATTAGGGCATGTCCAACGGGTAGCCCCAGCATACTTCCCCACGGGTCTTTTTATTAGCCTCGGATGAAAGTACATGCATAAAGCTACCGTCCTACATGTGTGAGTGTAGCTTGGAGAGGAGGCGGGATCTTCAGCCAAAATGTGAGCGAGGAGGAGAATAAAGTATTCCCTCGGTTTTAAAATATAAGATGTTTTAGCTTTGTAAAAAAAGTGTATCTAGACCTCTTTTAATGTGTAGGTTCACTCTAAATTTAAATAAATCTAGATATAAAAAAGGTCTAGATATACTCTTTTTACAAAGCTAAAACATCTTATATTTTAAAACAAAGGAAGTATGAGCGTAGGGATACTAGTCCAGCAGCATATGGGTTGCAAGTTTGATGGTAAACGTGATCGCTTGATTGGAACATGAGAGAGGGGGAGGGGGGGGGATTGTTTTTCCAACAAGATATATAATACATAAATAACGTCATTAAATTTTTTTTCATTAGATCAGAATTTAACTTGGACGCAAGCTGCAATTTTTTCTCGATTTGTGTCTTCTTTTTTCTCCTTGAGATAAAAAGTTCGTAACAGATTAGACAAACCCTAATCCAACTAGCAAATCGATCCATACTTCTACATGCAAGTACAGTAATTAACCAGACTACTAGGCTGTAATCCATTAGACACAACAAAGAGCTACTGGTAACTCGTCGGTGTATACATACCTTTAGAATTGAGTGTGAATGTGTGATGCTCGACGGATCTAATGGTGCCACCACACGGTAGTATTAAGTAAGAGAGCGCCTCGTAGGGCAGCATGCCGGAACTGTGGAAGCATCCGTCGGCTCATCGTCTCATGGCAGCTGGCAGATGAACTATGTTCACGAGCGAAGACAGTCGCCTAGGGCTAATAGATCAATCTGCGGGTGGTTGGAGGGCGCTCAGTCTGGCCAAATTAACTCACGAAAACATCAGTAGCCGTGATTTTTCAGGTTTCTAACCCTTCACCTCCACGATGGCTTAATAGACTGGTTTTTTTGGAGCTTACGGGAATAAGTAGGAACGCATATTAGACTTGGGCCTTTAATTCTAATTAGGAGATTAGCTATTGTAGTTTTTTTTTGAGAGAACACGTGTGCTTTATTAATCACCGAGACATAATGTCAATACAAATTGTTTCCCGAGTATACAACGGGGGCACATCACGCCACACAGATCTACTCGATAACTCAAACGACCTGGCTAAACGATGCGCTGCAACATTGTGCAAGCGACTAACATGATGAACATGACACAAATTAAAGGAGGCCAGCATGGTCTTTATATCTTGAATAACAGGTCCACACAATGAACGGTCCTCTCCCTCAGCCTAAAGACGTTGAACAACCGACAGACAATCAGAAGCAACGATGATATTGTCCATACCTTCTTCGACAGCAAAACAGACAGCCGATCTGATTGCAATGGCTTCAGCCAGCTCAGGGTTGGTTACATCATGAAAACATTCTCCATAAGCCCCAATAAAATCTCCTGCATGGTTCCTAATCACAGCAGCAGCGCCCATGCACTGAGAAGAGACAAATAAAGCTGCATCAACATTAATCATCAGAAGTCCTTCCGGCGGCGGAGACCAAGAGCCTACACGAGAGGTCCCATGCATGTGGTCGGGTGGTTCGGATAAAACCTGATGCGAGTTGATCAGATCAACGTAAGCTTTTATCTTCATAACAGTACTAGTGGGATGAACAGGTCCTCCTTCCTCTCTGAGTTTGTTCCGCACATCCCACAAATGCCAAAACGTCACAGCCAGAACCGTGGACTCCATTTTAGTGCATCTCCCCAAAAACTCAAACAACCAAAGCTTGGGAGAGCTGAATTCCTTGCGGTTCAGATGAATCTCAAAGGATTCCTTAACCTCCTGCCATACCTGTCGCGCAATCGGGCAGAACAGCAGAGCATGATCGATTCGCTCCTCCACCGCACAATGGATGCACACCGGCGAAGCCGGAATATTACGACGCTTCAGCTGAACACCACTAGGTAGGCAATCATGCGCGAAACGCCAAAGCGTGATCAGCATTTTGCCTGGGGCTTGAATCGCCCATAAAGCCTTCCAGTACTTAGAATCCATCGCACTTGTTGAAGACATTCCACGACCATTAGCACTGCGGCACACCTGGGCAGAATCTTCCCTAGCCAAGTGATATGCTGACCGGACTGAGTACACACCATACCGGGTATGCGGCCAGGATACGAAGTCATCGCCGCCGAAACGGCTTATCGGAATCTGGAGTACCTTCTCCGCTACCTCCTCCGCAAAAACAGAACGAACAAGATGTACGTTCCATGACCGTGCATCCGCTGCAAGCAAGGAATCCACTGTCTGACTCTCAGCGAGTGGTACCAGAGGATGTAGCATATAGGACGGGAATCCAGGAATCCAATTATCATGCATGATTCTAATCTTCAAGCCATTGCCAACACCCCACCGAATTCCTTTCTCAAGTAACTTTCTACCATGGAGGATACTACGCCAAGTGTACGAAGCTGATCTAGGACACATAGCCTCCAAGAAATCCATATTAGGAAAATAACGACCCTTCAAAACTCGGGCACACAACGATGATGGATCTGTTATCAACCGCCAACATTGACGCCCCAACATAGCTTGATTAAACAGTTCCAAATCTCGGAAGCCCATACCTCCTAAAGATTTGGGAGTTGAGAGCCACTCCCAAGCCCGCCAATGCATCTTTCGCTTGCCATTCTCAAAACCCCACCACTGATTTGCAATAGTCTTCCTCATCTGTTCACATGTTGAGAATGGCAGCCGAAAACAACTCATCACATATGTCGGAATTGCCTGTATCACGGCTTTAAGCATGATCTCATTGCCCTTCCTGGACAAAGGCCTATCCGATAGTCCAAAAGCCCGCCTCCACATCTTTTCAAAAAGGTACCTAAACGTGATTGTGGATGAAAGGCCAATATTAGTGGGCATCCCGAGGTAGGAATCCTGGAGTGACTCATTGAAAACACCCAACTTTTGTTTCACCTCAAGCTTAACCTCCTCACGGCAGCCCTGACCCAAGAATATTGTAGATTTTTCTAGATTGATTTTCTGTCCTGATCCATCACAATAAAGATTTAGGGTACGGTGTAATGCCTCAACACTTCAACAAATGTATAGCGGGGGCCGATTGTTTGGGGAGGGGGGGGGGGGGGGGGCTAGCACCCCTGCTCGCCCCCCTTGTCTTCGCCCCTGCTTCAGCTATCCAAGCCTATGTGGCAGGCATGGAGCGGCGGCATTTGCCGCTGCCACCGTAAGAGCAAGAACAATAGTATAGCCAACTGTTGGCTATAAGGTAGTACCATGTTATCCATAGTCAACTTAATAGCCAACATGTACAATAGCAAGTTATAAAAATATACTAGTTGATCAATACTTGGCCCATCATTCACTCTCATAAAGTGTCCAAGAACACATGTTAGAGTTAGCTCTTGCATGAGAGACCACTTTTATTCTCTCTCCAACTCAGCACAAATATATTATTTAATAACTTACAGCCAGCCGATGTCACCCTATTATACTTGCTCTAAATCATGCTCTTTATAGCAAGCCATGAACCAATCATTTACACTGAAAGGCAAGGCTCCTAGAAAGTGCGCACCAACCAATCCAAGTCGACAACTTCTCCCAGGTCCCCTGTTTTTCTGGAACAGAAAGGGCAGAGAAAAAGGGAAAAGAAACACCTCACCGTCCTTTGCTTGGCCGATCAATGTGATAGCAGATTTATATAATACTACTAGGATCAAATGCGATGAAACAGCAGCGTAGAAAACAGGAGCATGATTCCAGACGGTACCTAATGCTATTACGAATCCACTTCCGTAGAATAGATCGGCCGATGCTTGATCAATGTGCAAGTAGAGTTTTTTTCTTTGAACGGCAAGAGGGGTCTCGAAGGACCCCGATAGCTGCATTTATAACTTCATCGGTGGAGTACAAATAACATGGAGGATATCTAAAATAAAGAAAGTTACAACGAGTCCTTTAACTTTTGCGCATAAAACCTCCTTTAACTTTTGTGCATAAAACCCTAGAAAAAAAAGAAAAAAGCAATCCGGTCCAGGGTTTCTTCTAGCTCCTTCTCCACCGAAACCACGAGTATGACAAGAATAAGTAACAAATTAAAATAAGAGGGATGCTGGAAGCAGACGCAGGAGGACCAACGACCTTAACCCGACACTCCCAGAGGTACCGGCGACCATGCACATCAAGCTGTTGGTGCAGCAACGCTTTCTCGCCCTGGAGGCCTGGACCATCCGTGATGAGTCATGAGTGACAACTACCGGGATTAAGACACGGGTCCCTACCTCCCACCGTCCAAATACCCGTATCCAATCACCGCTCCACGACACCAGAGGGGAAAAAAGGCATCGCAGGATGAAGAAATTAAGATAAGCAGATGGGCCGATCGATAGTATCCAGGAGACGGAAGGACATATTTTATTTTATTTTCTTTATTCAGAAGGCGGAGGACAATTGGGATGACAGTGGGATGCATGAAAAACAGAGCAATGCCATGGCTGCATCACTGAAGAAGAAGCAAACACCTGGCCAGCCTCCCAGCTTGGTCTCGCCCCCTTTTTGGCTGTTTGATCGGCTCTCCCGTGGATTAGGCATGATGAGGCTACTTAGCTAAACGTGCATGTGAGCTGGGAATCACACGCGTATGCTTTCATCCTCCTTTTTCAAGGATCCCCGTCGCCGTCCCATTCCTGCGATTGCGATGGGATCGCTCTTGTTTTCTCCCATTTGTTCTCGGGGCCGGAGTACGAGCTACCGTACACAGGTGCCTGCAGTGTGTCTCATATACCGATACGAGAGAAGCGTACTTTGGATTAGATACTTCACTTTCTTTCTCCTCCTCTTCTCTCTCGCTCTATATTCGTACAAAGCTAGTGTCCAAACCACCCCTTTTTTTCAGCAGCACACCCGCTTCTGCTGTTGCTTTGTGTGGTGGACTTTAGCTGCCTATAGAGTTTGGAACCTTGTTACCATCAGCCAGCAGGAGAGCAATTTTAGAATGGAACGGAACTACTGTTTGTTCGCTTTTTTTGTTGAGAATTATTTTGCTGTCCTGATGCTACCTTCACTCCACGTCTTTTTCTAGTACTACTTGCACTATCCATATCACAATAAATAGATAAATGCCTTAGAAATGAATGGATATTAATTGCAGGAGTAGTAGTAACATAAATTTGGCTTCCAAAGAACACTTGTGACTAATCAGATCACTTCACGCATACTCCTCCACCCTTGGGTTATGAAGTGTAGAGTTTTCACGAGAGAATTGTGGAGGCACTCAGCCAGCAAAGGTATTTAAGTGACCGCTACTCCTCTACTTTGGGTTTGTATTCGCATGCAGTTTCGGTCTTTGTAGCGTGAATGATGAGCCAAGAGGGGCCCTCCCCTCCCCTATTTGCTCCGCTATAAGGGCTTTCACAATGGGGTGTATCTTAACACGTTATCCTAAGAGAAATAGATGGTTAAGAGACAACTTCTCCAATGCATTGTTTCTTAAGTGGTGTCTCTACATTTAATGATTTAGATGACATGCATGCATATGATTGGTCTAACCATGCTTTTTTGTCTATGGTTTTGTGCAAGAGGTGTTTCTTAGCTAAGATACAACCATAATCTCTTTCCTCATTAACTATAGTGCCACATAGGCAAAGTGCCTAGGATACACCGCTAAGATACACCCATTGTGAAAGGCGTAAGCCACTCACTGATCGTGGCTTGTGGACCATGACCACCCGCAAAAAGAAAGAAGGGTTAGGGTATCTCCAACAGCGGTCCACAAAACGGACATGCATTTTGATCTTTTCAATCTGTTTGCGGGTCGGGAGGCAAGGCTCCGGGCCGCTGTCTGTGCTGGCCAGGCCGGTGCATCCAGCGGTGCCCCCATTTATCCGATCATTTTTTTTAAAAAACTTGATATATCTCAATGGATAAAAGGCGCAAATGACATCAAAATCGTACCAAGATAAGACGACTTGGAACCAGTTCAGCGACCTTTGTTCCGCACATACCCATAGTGCATACATACACATAAACATAAATTAGATCCGAGCAATCTATGCATCTCGCTCATAGATCAACTTTATGTTCCTCTCGAACCGACCCCGTTGAATCGGGTCCATGTCGGTGAGATCCACGATCATGATTCGATTCTGTTCAGCGAGTATGGAGAGCTCGACTTCCTTTTGCTTGAGATCTAGCTTCCTTGCTTTTGACCGGACATCGATCTCTTCTATCTCGAGGCGCTTCGTTTGCATATCATAGTAGTTCTTCGTCGCATCTTCCCTTTCCTTGTGTTTCCCCTCTTCCCTCTTCTCCAAGGACACCTCCTTCTCGGCTATCAAGTCTTATAGTGTCTCTTGGATAGCAATTGACGAAGCTTCGCGCTTGGCATCTAACTTGAAGTTCATCCTTCCTCTAGGCCTTGGCGTTTTGGTAGACCCACTTTGGTTCGGCCCTTAAACGTCGATGATGATTCCGAAGCCTCCTCCCTTTGCACTTCCCGCATAGAGCTCCTTCCATTTCTCGCAATCTTTGCGCTTTGTCCAACAATGCGTCATTGTGAAAGGTTTCTTCCCGTGGCATGTCTTGAAGTGCTCCAATGCTTGCCACACCACGTCTCCAACACCAATGTCGCTCATGGGCCTTGCCTTCACATGGTCATACGAAGCACAAAACTTGGTGCATTGTTCAGAGATAAATTCCCACCTCTTTGTAAGAGAGTTGTCGTTGCGATCACTCTCGAACTGATGCTCACTGAAATGTCTATGATCATGGATGAACTTCCATACTCGGTTCCAAAATGCCCCACCCTTTTTATCAGCACCGGTTATTGGATCTTCCCAATTTCCGCTTGTGCCTCGCAAAGCATCTCGTCCTCGAGGACCATGTATCATCCGGTCCTTCGGCTATGGCCTTGTGTTTGTCGGAATAGTTCATCGTCAAACAAAGGCTCTCGATCAAGGGAGATACCATCCCCTTAGGTCTCTTGTTGGGTGCCTTCCCCATCTTGTTGGGTACTAAGGCCGGGACCGTGCTGCTCCTGCGAGGACGGGACCTACGAGATCATGCACAACACCAATGCAGAAAAAGACCAGGGATGGGGCTAGGTTGATACCTGGGTTGGAGTTGGGGCTGCCATATCATCAAACAGTTTATAGGGAGCAGGCATGCTGCCAACGTCTATGGTCCTCGTGGCCTTACTGCGGGACAAAGAGCCACCGCCCACATGTGCGGAGTTTAGGTCAAGGCCAGGGAAGACCAACACCGCTAGGAAGGAATGCCGATCTCCAGTGAAGGCAGGACCATGGTGTGCATCACTTATCCACAGAAGGATACGTCAGCACGCGATTGCTTGTTCATGGACGAGTTGGAGCTTACTGCGGCCGCGCCAAAGGCAACTGCGTGTTGATCCTTAATCATGAGCAAGGTGGAGGCATGCGCGGCGACGGCCTCGACATTGGCCTTGGCCTAAATGGCCACGGCGTGCTCAAGGGCGACCCTTTCCTTCGCGGCTTGGGAAGCGGCAAGGTGATGCCTACTATTGACTCTCCGATTGTCCCTCTTCCTCATCTCCTCCTTAATCTGCTTGTAACACCCTAGTTTTAGTTAATGAGTAATTAGGGTTTGTTGCGCATTCATGAGCATCATCAATTTTTGCTAAGGAAAAACAAAAAAATGCAAGAAAGGAAATAAAATAGTAAACCCTAGCAATTTTCCCTCCCTCTTTGAAATCAATTCAAATGGTTTTGATATTTTGAAAATTACCAAAATAGTGGAGCCCAGTTGGATTACAAGGGCCTCATAATATTTCAAATATTTACAAAACCTTGTGGCATTTTTGAAATGTCCAAAAGCAATTTTCAAATGAATTTATAAAAGGGAAATTGAGAAAAGGAAAAATAAAAAGGGGTTTACTAGAAAAAAAGAACAAATGAGCCCCCAGGCCGGCCTAACCCTTACCCCTCTCTCCCTGCCGCTCGCCCGCACCTGTAGTGGCCTAGTAGCCAGCCTAGGGAGGCCTAGACCACCATACACCTTCGCGTCGTCTTCCCTAACGATCCAAGTAGCTGCCTGGCGTGGCCTCCGCCACTCGCCGTCGCTGCGATGCGCACCGCCGATGCTCCGCGAGGATAAGGTTTTCCCGAGCTGTGCTCCTCTCCTCCTTTCCCCCCAATGCTGCTCTCTATCTCGTTCCCCATAGGTTCCCGAAACCCTAGCACCACAGGTGCCATCAACCGTTGTCGTTCTGCACTGCCCCAAGCCCAGCCATGGGCACAATCGAGCTTGTTGTTCTCCACTTGCTCTTCTCCCAAAAGGAATTGACCCTGCGCTTCCCGAATCGCCACCGACGATTGTAGGGGATATACTTTTCGAGTATACCCAATGTGACTTGCTGACCAGGGTGGCCCACTTTGGGTTAGAGCTTTGCTTCATGGGCGACCCAGTTAGGGAGAGAATACGGATTTCCATCTGGCTACGGGAAGACCCAGATGACTTACCGACTTAGGCCTGTTTAGTTACTTGTAGTCCAAGATGTACTTTGTAACCGACTCTTAGTCGTAGATGGATTGGTGTCTCTTATAACCCTAGACTGGATATCTATATAAGCCGTCCTAGGGTCCAACCTTTAGGGAACCCACAATCTACAATCTCAACTCGCATAGGTGAACCTCTCTTATAATCTGTACTTCCGGCTCTGCCATATTACTGGATTCCTAGGAGGAGTAGGATCTGTCCAAAGCCAGTGGATTCGAACCTGGGTAAAGCTTGTGTGCTCACTATCCTGGAATGCCGTCGCCTTACACCCCCTTTCTCCACACGCCTTGAGGACCCCCTCTCGACGTACATGTCTTCAATCCAACGACAGTTGGTGCCCACCGTGGGGCAGGTGAGTTTCGGATCTTTGTTCCAGGCGGAATCTGCGTGAATCGGAATCGGCGAGACAATCGCCATCGGTGGGTCCTCTACGCCAGCGACGTCCCTCTTGTCCTTCTTGATGATACTTGGATTCCGGCTAGGGAATCCGTGACCACCTACACCATCATGTCTTTCGGCGAGATCGATGTTTACCTAGGTTTCGCTGAACCCGCCCAATCCACCCCAGGGGTGATGATAGAGGCAGAAGAACTTTCTAGATCCACTTTGTCTGCGGGAGCAGTAGAGTTCTAGGTCTTAGAAAACCCTAATCCCACCCAACCCGCACCTGAAGCGGAGATAGTGGAGAAGATCGAATCTGAAAAAGATCTCCCCATGGAGGCCAACCTGAAGCGGATCTCCCTAAGGAGGTCGAATCCCAGGAGGCTCTTCCCAAAGAGGTCGAATCTCAGGAAGATCAAAGCAGCAACAACTTTGGATCCGGCTCTGCCGATGTCGAAGCGGGAAAGTCGTTTCTGAGGCACACGTTGAGGTGTATGATGCTGCACAGAAACGCCAACATGGAAGAGATCCTTGAGACCATCAAGTTTCGAGGACGCCAATGAAGAGAGCCGAAACTACCTCAGAACACGCGCATCGCACTTTGTCGGATACGTTGGATCTAGATCCGGCTCTGTCGATGCTGGAGACGACAATGACTCGCTGCTAGAGGCCATCGGAACAAACGTCGACTTACCGACATCTTTGGATGACTGCATGACGTCAGCAGATTTCCGGAAGTTCTCCATGGAATATGAAGAATAATTCAACTCCAAGGCTGCGGTGTTGGGAATATGCCTAGAGGCAATCATGTTTGATGTTATTCCCAATGTATTCATAAAGTTATTGTCCATGTATGAACTACTGATATGTATCATTGAATATGTGATTCGGTTGTGGAACTATATATTCATGTTGTTCATACTAGTTATCCTTGGTCATTGAGCTTGTGTTGGACACGCAACTTAGACTAATGTGAAAGTCGGCTGATGACTCGGTTCCACTTGTCATGGGCATGGTGATGCTATTCCGACTTACACTGATTCGGCTAAAGAGTTTAGCGAATCAGACTGACCCATAGTTGAGATGCAATGAGCATGCTGTCATTTGTAGTCTCAAGCAATGGAATCCTTCGACCTGAGGTGATCGCATGATTCGAGTTGTGGATCGCCAGCTTAGGTTCTATCAAATGCTGTTCCGTAAATGGGCAGTTATAAAGGTAGGGTTCGGGTTGGTTGTGAAGCAAGCTGCATGACGTGGATTACCAAGATGAGATTTTCCCCTTCGTTATGGAGAGATATTCTCTGAGCCCTCTCGTATGATATGATTCGGAAGCATGGCCATGTGCGAATTGGTTAAGTGTTAACCAAGGAGTTGGACTAAGTGTTAGTCCAGTGAATCGCATATCACGGAACGAGAAGAGAGAGTCGAGCTATTAAAGGGATGGCAACAACTCGCCTATAGCTTGACAAGATATATCATGAGGCAAAGGGACTTGGACGAAAGTCATATTGAGAAAGGTTTGTCTTCTGACTTTACGGCGCTTGGGAGTTGGCACGTCTTGCTAGAGGCTGCTACCAACTATCAACTCGGAGCGATGACTCGTGTCATGTCCACATGTACGTGAACCTACAGGGTCACACAGTTAAGGGTAAGGGGCCCATGTGGATTAGATCCATGTGGAGATTGGGGTACGGCCTAGATGGGGCTCAAGCGTTGAGCCCAACTAGGAGTGTATATAAGTGGAGTGATAAGGGATTGTCCCTGACCTAGCCGTCACTTTCTCCACTCCCATTTCGGGCTAGACAGGATCTAGCAGTCCTCTGCTCGGAGCTCCTTCCTGTACGTGTGGATACCGGTAGAGGCGTTGCACGTGCGGCGCTGGGGACAAGGAGGCCGTGGGGATTTGGACGTGATGTACAGGGATTGTTCGGCACGACATCAACTGATGCGCTTCATCAACAATCCACACTTGTGCGTCTAGTGGTAAATCTCGTGGCCTATCACCTGAGCTGGATCTTGGGAGTACCGCGTAAGGAAAAAGTTTTGTTTATCTCTGTGTGGCCCAACAGTGGTACCAGAGCATTAGCTTATGATTTTAGGCTCGAGATCGTGCATATGTGATATGCGGTTGGCGTTAGATTGGATCTAATTGCAGTTTTGGTGGTCGATCTATGAGATAGATCGGTTTTGTACGAAGTTGATTGGATCAACTGTACTCGGGGGAATGGATGATCTAGTTTCCGTGATCTAACTGCTAAGGTCGTGAAACGACATACCCCTAGCAGTCGGCTTTCACCATCGGGGTAGACTTTGGCACGTAAATCCGGATGCAGTGATCGAAGATCAAAGAATTTGGTCGAATCGGAGTACGGATCGAATTTGGGTAATTTTTTTTATCCGATGAAGAAATCCATGTTCGAAATCTAGATGGGACCGCCGGCTTCGCCCTATCGTAGCGCCTTAGATGTCGTTGCGAGTTTCACAACGCCGGTAGATATCGTATCTATGCATAACTTGTTTTTGCAGGATGATGTTGTGAATGGTATGGCTTATGTGCATGTGATGTGTGTAATCCATACGTGATCCGCGTACCACGGTTTTGTCAGCCGGCTGGAGCCTAGGTGCTGTCATTTTATTGTATAAATGACCTGCGTGTCAGATTCTCTATGTAATTTACATTACTAGTTAGTGTAGCTATTTGGAGAACCCGGATGACATGCAAGTCGATGTACAAGTCGGCTACATGGTGTAAGACGACAGGTGACAAGAGTTGACACAAGTCGAATTACAAGCTTTTTGGTGATGGAGATCGCCATGAAGAGAGCCATACCATTTCATATTATAGTTGCTTTATTTTGTGTTACTGTTATGTCTCTAGTTTTATCTCTATTAGATAGTTGGTAGAAAGTAATCCCTCAAAGAAGGTCTAGTCGGTTTCCCCGTCAGTGCTGCACCATCACAAGTCGAACATTTTTGGTAGTGGGCTCATAAAATTGAGGTGCTATTAATTCTTTCCGACTAGGTGGGTTCGAGTTGGAGTCTGACATCGGAAGCACTCGGTAATCTAGACGGGTCTATCACAACGGTTGTGGGACTCGGGGAAAAGTCGGATGGGAGCTGGGGCATGTGATGCCACCCATCCAACATGTGGCATCCCGCAAAAACCACTACTAGAAAATCGCTGTGTTTTTGTGCATCGCATCATCATGACCGCATGCTCATGTCATCATGCCACATTGCATTTGAGCATCGTCATCATCATGCATCTGTTTGTCTGAAACTATTTTCGAAAACCTATTTTGTTTTTCTAAATAAGCCCCGTCTTTATTCAAATACAAAACCCAGGCTTGGCCGGAATTATTTTGTTTCGTCTACAAACAAATTTCAAAAGCCCCGTTTTAAACAAATAAAATATTTATATTATTTTTGGGAGGCAGCCAGCCCAAAAGCCCAACCGGCACCCTCCAAACTAAAACCCTAACTTAGACCCACCACGTACCACCACTCCACCACCGCACTGCTACCGGTCCCACCACGCGTTCCCTCACCAACCACACACCTAGCCCGAGCCGACCCGGTCAACACGCAAACTTGCCCCAGCCCCGCTCCCTTCATGCGATCGATCCCCACCCCGCACTCAGCACCGACCGCATGCGGGCCCCGTATTCCTGTCGCCAACCACCCCGAGGCCCTCGCGTCGCTCGTCTCTCCTCGCGAGTGCCCTGTTCCCTAACCCCATCGCGTCGCTGCATCTCCTCTGCAAGCCACCGCCGCTGACTCTTCTCCCGACCGTGGCTCGTCTCCGCCCTCGACGATGCCTCTCCTCGCGAGCCACAAGCCCGCCAGCGCACCGCCGCCTCTGGGCACTAGCGTCGCCGCATCTACGGTCTTCCCCGACCGTGTCTTCGGGTCCAGTTCACCGGCCGCTGTCATCGCCCTCATCTTCCTCCGCCGTCGTGACCCGTCTCCACCAACCGCGAGCGCGCCCGCCTCTGCCTTGAGGCCCTGCTCGCCGGCCAGGTCGGCCCCGTGGCGTCTTCCTCCCCTGCTCGGGACGTGCCCTGCCTCTGCATCGAGCACATGCAGGTTGCCACCCCTACATCCTTCTCTGCCCCACAGTGCCGTCGTCCCGGATTCCCTGTCCGCGCGCGGTTCCTGCAACTTCCCGCGCACCGCTGCCTCAGGTCGCCATGAGCCCTGCTGCCGCCCTGCCTCTCGGCTCCTGCGCCGCCAAGGACCACCTCGACGCGGACCTTCTCGAGCTGTGCCGCCTCGCCGGGACCGCGGCCGCACACCTTCTCCCGTGGTCTACCTTGACGATGATCCGCTCCTGCAACCCCTGCGCCGACTGCCCCATCTCCTCCCTGGCGCCGCTGCTGCCTGCAGAAGCTCCTACCCGACCCGCAACTTCTGGCCACCAAACAAGATGCATGTAATCAAGTTATGGGCCGTGCCTTTGTTCGTGTTGGGTTGCTGCAGAACCCCAGATGGCCATCTGTGCATCTCGTTGTGGCGCTTATACCGTTGCAGAGAGCGTTCCAAGGCCGAAGCATGAGACGAACCGAGCCACCCGATATGGATGCGAGAAGCCGAACCCGTTGGCAGTAGAAGAACCCTTGACAAGACCGTACCGACCCGGAGGTGCTCGAAGAATCATTGACAAGAACTCCCTTATGGATCATCAAGTTCTCCTTCCCGGATCCGATGGTCGAGACCCTGAAGACCCCAATTCCAAAGACCGAACCCTAGCACGCCAAGTTCTTCCTCTCGAACCCCGAGATCTTCCGAACCCAGATGTGTGACCCTAAGCCTCTAATTTTATAATATGACATATACCTGTCGTATCATTAAACCATCATGCTTGCATACATGTCATCTGGTGGGTTGGGTTAAATAGTCGATTTACCTAAATTAAATATGGAGTCTATATGCGGGCTATTCTAGTCTTATTCCGGACTCCATTTAAATTTTTGTAGCGACCCGATACAATGTTTTGCCTTGTTAAGACAACATTTAAATTGTGGGGTATCTAAACAACATGAACCACTTAATTAATTGTGGGGACCCTGGTTTCGCTTAATATTGCCTAGTTGCATCGCACCTTTGCCATGTCATGCATCATACATGCATCATGCCCGGTCTTCTGCCGTAGTATTAAATAGTGTATCCGGTGTTTCTTTTAGTGCTTTGCTTCTCCACGGATTAGGCCGTTGAGTGGATGCGAGTATCGACAAGTTCTTCGAATATATCTCCGGCTGTGTTTCCTAGGCGAGCAATCTCCCCCTTTCTACCTATTTTGCTTTTATAGTCTTTATTTCCTCCTGTTGATCTATTGCTATCCGGGTTGCGATGCTTTAGTTTCTGTGCACCATTTATACGTCTTGCAGCCTCTATATTGCCATGGACACATCCTATTGCCTGTTGTTTGATAGATAGTCGGCCTTGCGAGTCGTAGTTGCTTGCTTATGTGTTGCTCCGCGTCGTTGTCGTTCCACCGTTGACGGCAAGTTGGCACATGATAAATGGTGGAGATGCTTAATGGTGGAGATGTTCATGACTTTAAATACAACTATTAAATTGCTGGGATACCTAATGAAAGAGGCACCGGTGGGCAATATATGCTATTTGGTTTTTCATGTCCACTTGTGTCCCGTAGGCCCCGAGTACTTGATACCTGTTCCTTGACTATTCGCACTATCCACATACGGGAGACTCTATGAATCCCCCTTAGCCAGAGCTTGATTCATTTCTTATTTCTTGGGGCCACAAACTAGTTTGGGGCTTTATTACTATCCTGTACTTATGTCATGCTTTATTGCTTTATTTAAGATTGTGCGTGGAGCACCTGTACTGTTTTGGATCGTGCCATGTTTTCGCGGTATCGACAAGCCCAGTCACACTTTCGGGTCCCCAGTCGTTTATAGCCGTCGTCACAAACCCTGGGTCCGTTCTGGAGACGGCCAACTTCGTTGCGGGTAGCTTAGTGGGGTGGCCCCCTGATATCTTTTATGAATCCTGTGATTGCTTTGTCGTGAAAGCCTAGTTGGGTTTTGATTTGGTTTTTTCGAGGTTGATCGTGTGTGTGTGTTGCTATTTGTGCACCCCTGCAGGGTAAATCTTTCTGAAAGCCGTGTCCGCGGTTATGGATGACTTGGAGCACAGTATCTCGATCATAGACAAGCATAACTAAAGTAGTGCTATAAATTTGACTTAATATGTGACTACTAATCAGCTTCACTACAATGGAATGGATAATAAGAGTGTCAACAACTGGTGGAACTGGGGTGTATCATGTAATGTTATACCTGCCTAGTAAGTATTGCAACTCCAATGGAATGAAATAAAAGTGCCAACAACTGCTAGGTTTGGGATGTCACATGCTAATTGTATCTGAGTAGTAAGTACTGCAACTACAACTGAATGGTTAACTAAAACTGCCCACTACTTATGCTATCAGGATGACTCATGCTATCTATATCTGACTAGTAAGTGCTGCAACTATAATGGAATGAATAAAACTGCCAACTGTGTGAGTTCCTCGGTTTGACTTCCTCGTTTGGTCTCGAGGGGGAATACTAGGATGGGTATGATCGATGTTAGTATCAGGTTGGTCCCGAATAGGTCTTTCTTATCCCTCTCTAATAGCCGATAGTGGTTTTGAGTCTCTATAGGTTGTTTAGTGGATGCTGCGCTGCCGCTTCAGTCCACCATACCTATGTAGGCGAGAGCCCCCGAATTCTAGCCTCGCCGTGTACTGGCCTCAGTACTGACGCTCCTCTTTTTCCTTTGCCCTTTTGTCGGCACCCCTTTTGTTTTAGCAGGTTTAAGTTCGACGTCATTAGCAGGGTTACCCTTCCGGCTTGGCCTGGGCAGGGTTATGGACGCCATTGGTTATTCTTTAGGGCTCTTAGCTCAATTTGCTTCTTATCCATACTCAGATGTTGTATCGATTTTAAGGTGATTTGGATCTTTGTACTGTATATCTGTATCCTTGACTTGATGAGTCGTTGTTGTATATATATGTTCTGTGGGTTCCATCGTGGACTATTGTGTAATGATATTACTTCGTTTTCCACACGCACGCAAGTGCCTGGTGGGCATCTTTGAATCGTTTCTATGCGGGTTTGGCGGGAATCGCTGAAACTTGCATAGGGCCGATTCGAGGGTGTTACACAACAGGACTCATATGAGATGCGATTGACAAGGATTTGTCTACCTAGATCACTTGACGACTAGCGGTGATGCTAAAGCTCACTAGTCGGCTTGATTATTTAGGGTCCCGAATCTCTAAGTAACCATCGGAGGGGTGTTGGTTCTAGTGGGAGCATAAGTATTAAAGTGTTTGATATGCTTGCTATTTTATGGATACATGTCTTAAGTGTTTTGCATATTTTTCTGTTGTAGATCATTGGCACCTAGCAGTCTCCCTCTGATTTCTAGTTTTGCTTTGAGAACCATCTTAGAGAAAGATAAGCTAAATGGAACTAACTTCACCAACTGGTATCGTAATCTGAGAATTGTTTTCAAGGAAGAAAAGACGGACCATGTCCTAGACAACCCACTTCTAGATGAGCCGAATGAGAATGCGACTGGCGCAACCACCAATGCCTACCGTAGGACATGTGATGAGTCTACGGAGATTAGCTGTCTTACGCTTGCTCACATGGAACCGGACTTGCAACAACAGTTCAAGAATGTTGAGGCCTACGATATGATCGAAAGCCTCAAAAGTATGTTCTAGGCTCAGGAAAAGACTAAGAGGTATCAAGTCTCCCAGGATTTGTTGAGCTGCAAGCTTAAGGATGGCGATCCACTAAGTCTGCATGTGATCAAGATGGTTGGTTACGTGCAGTCTCTGGAAAGGCTTGGCTACCCCATTAGCGAAGAGTTCGCTACAGACATAATTCTGAACTCTCTTCCTAGTGCGTATGGTCAGTTCATATCGAACTACCACATGCATGGTATGGATAAGAAGCTCACTGAATTACATGGGATGCTCAAGCAGGCTGTGGCGGATCTCAAGAAAGGCGCCAGTCAAGTGTTAATGGTGCAGAATAAGGCTAAGTTCAAGAAGAGTTCTTGGACTAAGAAGAAGAAGGCAAAGTTAGGAGGTAAGGCTGAGGACCCGGTCCAAAGCGCTTCCTCAGGGACTAAGCCATCTCCTGTAGCTGGATCCACTTGCTTCTATTGCAAGGCGGATGACCATTGGAAGAGGAATTGCAGCAAGTATCTGGATGATAAAGCCAAGAGTGGAGGTGTGACTTCCGGCTCAGGTACGCTTGTTTGCAATGTTATAGACATTTATCTTGCTGATGCACCTGGTAGTTCTTGGTATATGATACCGGATCAGTTATTCACATCTGCAACTTGTTGCAGGGACTGGTAAGAACTAGGAGCGTGGCAAGAGGCGAGGTTGACATTCGAGTCGGCAACAAAGCGAGAGTCGCTGTGTTAGAAGTCGGCATGATGCAACTTCATTTACCTTATGGATTCTTAATGGAGCTAAATAATTGTTATTATGTTCCAGTGCTTAGTCGAAACATTATTTCTGCCTCATGTTTGATGAGACAAGGCTATGAGTCGAATATTAAGAATAATGGTTGTTCTTTGTATTTGAATGATATTTTTCACAGATTTGCACCCGTCTAGGACGGGTTATTTATTTTGAATCTTGAAGGTGAATCTGTCTATAACATAAATGTGAAAAGGTTGAAACCAAATGATCTGAATATGACTTACTTTTGGCATTGTCGGCTTGTTCATATAAGTTGGAAACACATGAAGAAGCTCCATGATGATGGACTCCTAACTTCGTTCGACTTGGATTTGTTCGAGACATGTGAATCCTGCCTACTCGGCAAGATGACCAAGAAACCTTTTGCAAAGAGTTGTGAAAGGGCGTACGACTTATTGGGACTAGTACATAATGATGTATGTGGCCCGATGAGCACGACAGCCAGAGGTGGTTATGAGTACTTCATTACCTTCACTGATGATTTGAGTAGGTATGGATATATCTACTTGATGAAACATAAGTCGGAAGCCTTTGAAAAGTTCAAGGAATTCCAGAATGAAGTACATAATCAACTCGGAAAGAAAATAAAGTTTCTTCGGTCGGACCGAGGAGGCGAGTACATGAGCCGTGAGTTTGATGACCATCTGAAGAGTTGTGGAATAGTTCCCCAACTCACTCCTCCAAGGACGCCGTAGAGAAACAGTGTGTCGGAGAGGAGGAATCAGACCTTGTTGGACATGGTACGATCAATGATGAGTCGGACAGATCTGCCTTTATCATTTTGGGGTTATTGTCTAGAAACTGCAGCGTTCACACTAAACAGAGTACCACCAAAGTCGGTAGAGAAGACACCGCATGAGATGTGGACTGGCAAGAAGCCAAGTTTGTATTTTCTTAAGCTTTGGGGTTGTGAAGCTTTTGTCAAGCGGCTTTAGTCGGACAATCTTACAGCCAAGTCGGATAAGTGTATTTTCGTGGGGTATCCGAGGGAAACCTTGGGTTACTACTTCTAGAACCGAGAAGAGGGCAAAGTGTTTGTCGCTCGGAATGGTGTCTTCCTTGAGAAAGAGTTTCTCAGTCGGGGAGTCAGTGGGAGCACGGTGCATCTCGAAGAAATTCGAGAGGTACTAGCCAGCAGTGAGTCGACAAGAGCCTTAGAGGTTGATCCGGTCGTGGCAACTGAGCCGACAACTGCACCGACACTACGAAGATCGGCTAGATTGCGAAGTGTTCGTGATGTGTTGCTATTGGACAGTGATGAGCCAACAACTTATTTAGAAGCTATGGTGGGATCTGATTCTGAGTCATGGCTTGGAGTCATGAGATCCAAGTTAAAGTCCATGGATGAAAATCAAGTTTGGAACTTGGTTGATCTGCCAGACGGTGCAAGACCTGTCGAGTGCAAATGGGTATTTAAGAAGAAAACTGATATGGATGGAAATGTTTCTATCTATAAGGCACAGCTTGTCACGGAGGGGTTCCGACAAGTTCAAGGAGTTGAATACGATGAGACTTTCTCACCTATAGTGATGCTTAAGTCAGTTCGGATCATGTTAGCTATAGCAGCCTATTTCGATTATGATATATGGCAGATGGATGTGAAGACGACTTTCATTAATGGCAATTTAATCGAGGACGTGTATATGATACAACCCGAGGGTTTTGTCGATCCAGCTAATGCTGACAAGGTATGCAAGCTTCAGAAATCCATTTATGGGTTGAAGCAAGCATCTCGGAGTTGGAATATTCGCTTTGATGAGGTAGTCAAATTGTTTGGCTTCATCAAGAGTGATCATGATTCTTGTTTATACAAGAAGTTTAGTGGGAGCAAAGTAAACTTTCTGATCTTATATGTGGATGACATATTACTGATTGAAAATGATGTCCAGATGTTGCAAGAAACCAAGGAATCATTGGAAAAGAGTTTTTTGATGAAAGACTTAGGTGAGGCGACTTACATACTAGGAATCCGGATCTATAGAGATAGATCAAGGCGGCTCATTAGATTGAGTCAGATTACATATTTGGACAAAGTGATGAAGAAGTTCAACATGGAATCGTCTAAGAAGGGGTTCTTATCGATGTCCCATGGCATAAAACTTAGCAAGACTCAATGTCCTTCGACAACTGATGAGCTAAGTCGGATGAGTGCGATTTCGTATGCTTCTGCAGTCGGATCCATCATGTATGCTATGATTTGTATTAGGCCAGATGTTTCCTATGCTCTAAGTGTTGTGAGCAGATACCAGGCTAACCCTGGAGAGATCCACTGGGCAACGACTAAAAATATCCTTAAGTACTTGAGAAGAACTAAGGATATGTTCCTGGTTTATGGAGGTGAGGATGAACTCAGTGTAAGGGGTTACACAGATGCGAGTTATCTCACTGACTTAGATGATTCTCGTTCGCAATCAGGATATGTGTTTGTAATAAACGGAGGGGCTGTGAGCTGGAAGAGTTCCAAGCAAGAGACGGTGTCTGCGTCTATGATAGAGGCTGAGTATATTGCTGCCTCGGAGGCGGCAAAGGAAGCCATTTGGATGAGGACTTTCCTCATGGATCTTGGTGTGGTTTAGGGCTCGTCCAATCCGTTAGACGTGTATTGTGACAACAATGGTGCTATCGCACAAGCCAAGGAACCTAGACAACACCAGAAGAACAAACATATACTCAGGCGGTACCACCTGATTCACCAGTTCGTGGATCAAGGTGATATCAAGCTATGCAAGGTACACACGGATGCAAATATTGCGGATCCGTTGACAAAGCCGCTACCGCAGCCGAAGCATGAGGCGCACCTGAGAGCTATGGGCATTAGATGCCTAGACATGTGATGTTAGATGATTGACTCTAGTGCAAGTGGGAGACTGTTGGGAATATGCCCTAGAGGCAATCATGTATGATGTTATTCCCAATGTATTCATAAAGTTATTTTCCATGTATGAACTACTGATATGTATCATTGAATATGTGATTCTATTGTGGAACTATATATTCATGTTGTTCATACTAGTTGTCCTTGGTCGTTGAGGTTGTGCTGGACATGCAACTTAGACTAATGTGAACGTCGGCTGATGAATCAGTTCCACTTGTCATGGGCATGATGATGCTATTCCAACTTACACTGATTCGGCTAAAGAGTTTAGCGAATCGGACTGACCCACAGTTGAGATGCAACGAGCATGTTGTCATTTGTAGTCTCAAGCAATGGAATCCTTCGACCTGAGGTGATCGCATGATCTGAGTTGTGGATCGACAGCTTAGGTCCTATAAAACGCTATTCCGTAAATGGGCAGTTATAAAGGTAGGGCTCGGGTTGGTTGTGAAGCAAGCTGCGTGACGTGGATTACCAAGATGGGATTTACCCCTTCGTTATGGAGAGATAATCTTTGGGCCCTCTCGTGTGATATGATTCGGAAGCATGGCCATGTGCGACTTGGTTAAGTGTTAACCAAGGAGTTGGACTAAGTGTTAGTTCAGTGAATCGTATATCACGGAACGAGAAGAGAGAGTCAAGCTATTAAAGGGATGGCAACAATTCGCCTATAGCTTGACAAGATATATCATGAGGCAAAGGGACTTGGATGAAAGTCACATTGAGAAAGGTTTGTCTTCTGACTTTATTGTGCTTGGGAGTTGGCACGTCTTGCTAGAGGCCGCTACCAACTACCGACTCAGAGTGGTGACTCGTGTCGTGTCCAGGTGAACCTATAGGGTCACACACTTAAGGGTAAGGGGCCCATGTGGATTAGATCCATGTGGAGATTGGGGTACGACCTCGATGGGCCTCAAGCGTTGAGCCCAACTAGGAGTGTATATAAGTGGAGTGACAAGGGATTGTCCCTGACCTAGCCGTCACTTTCTCCACTCCCATTTCAGGCTAGACAGGATCTAGCAGTCCTCTGCTCGGAGATCCTTCCTGTACATGTGGATACAGGTAGAGGCGTTGCACGTGCGGCGCTGGGGACAAGGAGGTCCGTGGGGATCTAGACGTGCTGTACGGGGATCATTCGGCACGACATCAACTAACGTGCTTCATCAACAATCCGCACATGCGCGTCTAGTGGTAAATCTTGTGGCCTATCACCTGAGCTGGATCTTGGGAGTACCGCGTAAGGAAAAAGTTTTGTTTATCTCTACGTGGCCCAACATGCGGAAGAAGGAGAAGCTATGGATGAAGGATCTGGAGAAAACTCTCCCGAACCGCATGATCACATGGATCTCGGAGATAATCCTGACGTCCAGATGTTTGAGAGTATTGATACAAGCTTGACTCCAGGACTCGGACCCAAAGCCGTCTTTGCTACCGGCGGAACCAAGAAGGAAAAGAAGAAGAAGACTCCAGCTAAGGACCTTCCAACAGATGAGGTAATAACCAAAGAATACGTGGAAGACTCAGATGGAGCCTTGATCCCAGATGAGCCAAAGGATACTCCGTTGGATGGACATGTGGTTACCCCTGGTACCCGTAGAGTCCTCAGAGAAGCAATTACCACACCTATCCCGACAGCTGCAAAACTTACACCTACAGAGTTGGAGGATAGGGCCCAAGCCCTAGAAGCGCATTGTCAGGTACTCCTCGAGGAAACTACAATATCCTTGAGGAGAAGAAGCGCATTGTAGTTGCGGGGCAGCCTAGCACCCGGCATCATTAGAATACCCGGAACAACCCTGAATTGGCTAACAAAAATCTGGATGTTCACAAAACCTTTTCGAAGGAGACACAACCATAGGGAAACTTCGGATTGACAACAAGGGCAACCGGGTGTATGGTACGCCGGTAGAAAATGCTGTTGCGGCTCGAGATCTCTTGGCAAACAACCCAAGCCCAGACCAGATTCGGCTGAGCGTGAAGCTGCTCACAAAGGGCCTGGAATAGCAGAAGGTCGCCACATCTAGCAGCGGAAAGCTGGTCTCCAAGTCAGACCAATATCGCATGGACATGGGTCGACACGAAGATGTAAGGCCTCGATGGGAGCCGGAACAATGCTACCGTTCTGACCCTCGGAAGGACAACTATTCAAGAACAGGATCTTCAGGACATCGGCATAGACTCGCACGAAGCTGGAGCAACGTCGCTCCGGCCGCAGAGCGAGACACTGTTGCAGCAATGGTCCAACCTCCCCGGCGACAGTCGAATACTTGTAGGGAGGACGAAGAAGCTCAACGCCGGGATCAGGACCGGGAAAGAATTCATCCTCTTAGACATACAAGTCGTCCGGTTGAGCCACATAACAATGACGGCAATGACAAACGAAGGAACGATGAAAATTGCGCTAGAACAAGCCAACACGGTGGCCGTCATCATGAAGCCCCGACTAGGGGAAATCCACCACCACCTTCTTCGCCAAGCAGTCACCATAACGACTCACAAGGAGGCCAGGGGGGACGCCGTGGTGGAGGTGGCGGCAGAAGAAGCAGAAGTACGACTCACAGGCACCACAACCGTAGTGAACAACCAAGACATCGTGCCCTATCACCAAGTGACGCTAGGCACCAGATCAACTCAAACATTGAGGCCTGGTGCTACGAGTCAGACAACATCTATGTGGGTCCAAAATGCTTCGCACCACGCGTATGACAAACAAACTTTCTGGAAGGTTTTGCCATCTCAAGGCACATCCAACCCTACGACGGTGTGGCCCGGCCAGACACCTGGCTCCAGGAGTTCTTCCAGGCCTGCTGCATCGCCAAAGGAGAAAACAGCTTGATCACGACCCGGTATCTTCTGCTTATGCTGAGCAAGACAACTCGATCATGGCTTAATGAACTCCCGGAAAACACCATCCACAACTGGTACGATATGCAAAGTGCTTTCTTTCAGAACTTCGAGGGAACATATAGGAGGCCCTGCATAGTCGAAGATCTGCAGCAGTGCACCCAGAAACCCGGAGAAATATGCCGGGATTACCTCGAACGTTGGATCGACATGAAGAACTCCTACGAAGGAGTAAACGGCCAAACCGTGATTGAATCCTTCATCGCGGGACTACCAATTGGTTTGCTATGTTATTGCTTAAAGTGTGACAAAGTCACTGATTTGGGGGAGATGATAGAGACAACAAGAAAATACGCTGACGCCGACGATGATGCAGAGGGACTGCTCAATGTGCTGGCCGTATCACTGTCGACAAAACAGCCAAAGGAGCAGGCCACCAAACGCAAAACACCTTGGAGGAAAAACCCAATTCGGAAACTACAATAGTCAATGCAACTTTCGGGTCTAGAGGACGAGGAGGCCACAGAGGCGGCCAGAGACGAGGCCGTGGAACTTCCAGAGTCCAAGGTAGAGGAGACCAGCAACCTGGCAACACCTACTCTTGGGACGACATTGCCTATAATCTGTGCGTACATCACCCGAATGGCAACGGGGGATCGTCCCACACCAATTCTAAGTGTCATTTTAATGACGACATCAACAAAGACGAATCCGCTAGCTATAGGGACAAGCGACAAAAAGGAAAGAAAAATTCTGACAAAGAGAAAGAGTCCAAGGAAGATTCTGACATGGAGGAGGTAGAAGTTTCAAATCCCAAGTCGGATGGAAAGAACACCTTCCCAACCAAGAAAGACACTTATGTCACCTTCCTCGGATCTCAACCAACCAAGGTCAAAAAGGCAGTGATGCATGAGCTCAACGCAACTGTTCCAGCTGTCCCCCAGTTTTTAGATTGGTCGGAAGTGACAATCACCTTTGACCGAGGCGAACATCCGCCTAAGCTACACAAGCAATGAAAATACGCTCTGGTCATCAATCCACTTATTGATGGCTATGGATTCTCCAAGACCCTCATGGATGGTGGCAGCAACATCAACATCATCTACGTCGAAATGCTGTGCCGGATGAGGATATCAAAAACACAACTGAACTACAACTCTGTGATTTTTCATAGAGTTATCCCCATAAGACAAGCAAATTCTCTAGGAGAGATCACTTTGGATGTTACCTTTGGAACACCAAAGAATTATCGGACGGAATCACTTTCTTTCGAAGTGGTCCCGTTCAAGAGCGCATACCACGCTATCTTCAGGCATCCAGCTTACTGGGATTTTGTGGCTCGTCCTTGTTACATTTACAATATGATGAAAATTTTAGGTCCCAATGGCATCATCACAATCCGGGGAGACCCGAAAAAGGCGCGAGAATGGGAGGATGGAAATGCCACCTTTGTTGAAGCCGTGCTACACGCTCAGGAGTACCAGGAGATTAAGAAGAACATCGACTCATCCGAGATGCCCGCAATGAAGAAGGAGGTGACCAAGACGACTCCGGAGTTCATGGCATCGGAAGATACGAAGACGACACCGTTGAAGGATGAAGATCCATCCAAGGTGACCCAGATAGGTGTAGGTTTATACTACGCATAGGAAAGCATGCTTGTCGAGTTCCTCAAAGCTAATAAAGACATCTTTGCATGGCAGCCATCTGAGATGAGCGGAGTACCTAGGGAACTTGCCGAGCACATTCTAAATGTATACCCACACGCTAAACCTGTTAAACAGTCCTTACGACATTTCAGCGATGAAAAGCGCAAAGCAATAGCCAAGGAACTAGCCCGGCTCGAGTTAGCCAGATTCATAGAAGAGGTCATCTATACTGATTGGTCGGCGAATCCTATAATGGTCCCTAAAAAGGACACAACTAAGTTAAGAATGTGTGTTGATTATACTGCCTTGAACAAGGCTTGTCCCAAAGATCCGTTCGCTCTTCCTAGAATTGATCAAGTTATCGATTCAACAGCAGGCTCGGAACTCCTATGTTTTCTCGACGCATATTCCGGATATCATCAAATTCAGATGACGGAGTCAGACAAAATAAAGACTTCGTTCATCACACCTTTCGGAACCTTCTGCTACGTAACGATGCCTTTTGGGCTAAAAATGCAGGAGCCACATACCATCACACTATGCAACATTGCCTCCACAATCAAATCGGACGCAATGTACATGCATATGTGGACGACATAGCTATGATTTCCGAAATGAAGGAAACACTAATTTCTAAATTGGAGGAAACTTTCAGCAATCTACGAAAATACAACATAATGCTTAACCCGAAGAAGTGTTTCGTTGGAATACCAGCCGAAAACTGTTAGGTTTCATCATGTCGCAAAGAGGCATAGAGGTGAACCGTGACAAAATAAAGGCTATACTCAACATTTCAAGGCCAACTTACTTGAAGGACGTACAACGACTAACTGGCTGCATTGCTGCAATTAGTCGGTTTGTAAGCCGTCTCGGTGAAAGAGCCACACCACTATACAAACTCTTGAAAAAGACCAAGAAATTCATCTGGACTGATGAAGCTGAAGCCACACTTCGGGATCTAAAAACCGTACTCTCGTCTTCCCCTATCCTTGCAGCACCGGAGTCACAGGAGCCGATGTTGTTATATCTAGCTGCGACAAATAGAGTCGTTAGTGTCATCATGGTGGTGGAATGGCTAGAAGAAAAACAAGAATATCTGGTGCAACGTCCAACTTATTATCTCAGCGAGGTCTTGACTAAATCGAAGCAAAGGTACCCTCATTACTAAAAGTTAGCCTATGTTGTATTCTTCGCATCCAGAAAGCTACGCCACTATTTTCAAGAGCACAAGATTACCGTGCTGAGCACAACTCCATGAGAGACATAATCAATAACAACGATGCTACAGAACACGTTGTTAAGTGGGGAATAGAGCTAGCAGATTTTGATATTGAGTAAAAACCACGCACAACAATCAAATCCCAGATTCTCACTGACTTTGGCGCTGATTTGACAGAGAGAGTCGAAAACACAGGTCTCCTAGAGACAGAAGTTTGGACCTTACATTTTGATGGGTCTAAAGCACTCGGGGGCTAACATGGTACTCAAGTCACCCCAAGGTGATAAACTGTTCTATGTACTATAGATTCACTTCACAGTGACAAACAATATTGCTGAGTATGAAGCCCTGCCATGGAATTCGAAGCACAAAGGACATCGGCATTCACCGACTGATGTGTTACGGAGACTCGGATTTAGTTGCTCAACAAGTATCTGATATCTGCAATGCAAACAAGCACATGGAAGATTATAGAGCTGTTGTGGATGAACTATCTAAATCGTTCGAAGGGTTTGAAGTCCAACACATTCCCCAGACAGAAAATGAGGAAGCAGATGCTCTATCAAGAATAGGCTCTACACAGAAACAGGTCCCGGATGAGGCTTTTTGGAGCACTTGAAAGTTCCCTCTATCACATGAGTTGATGAGGAATATCCGACCAAATCCAACTCACCACTCATAGCAGTTCTGGCTGTAATTCCCATCTGGACAAAACCCTACCTTGATTTCTTGGTAGATAGAAAATTACGCGAACACGAAGTACTGAGATGGCAGATTATCTGACGAGCAAAATCCTACATAGTGGTGGGAGGTGAGATCTATAAGTGGAGTGCATCTGGGGTCTTTTAGCGTTGTGTTTCTCTGGAAGAAGGCGTGGAAATCCTAAGGGAAATCCACAAAGGCGAATGCGGACATCACGCTGTAGCCAGATCTTTAGTGGCAAAGGCCTTTAGACACGAATTTTTCTGGCTTACAGCCAAGGCAGATACCAAACGGCTAGTCAAGACGTGCAAAGGTTGCCAAAAGTACGCCAAACAAGCCCATGTTCCGGCTGATCAGCTATGAACAATTACGATTACATGGCCTTTCACGGTCTAGGGGCTTGACATGGTAGGACCGTTTAGACGAGCTCAAAGTGGATACACTCACCTTCTTGTGATGGTGGATAAATTCACGAAATGGATAGAGGCAAAACCTGTCAGAAGTTGTGATGGAGCAACAGCCAGAAAGTTCGTCGAGGACGTGATCATCCGATTCAGGTGTCTCCACAGTATTATTCCAAACAACGGGAGTAATTTTTCCATGGGAGAATTAGTCGAATTCTGCAATGAATAGGGGATCTGACTTGATATTGCATCAGTCACACATCCACAAGCCAATGGACAAGTTGAAAGAGCAAATGGTTTAATTCTTCAAGGCCTACGACCAAGACTCAAAGCACCACTACATCGTGCTGCGGGGATTGGGCAGACGAATTGTCGTCCGTGATATGAAGTTTACGAATAACTCCTAACAGGTCAACCGGATATACACCTTTCTTCTTGGTTCACGGTGCATAAGCTGTCCTTCCGAGTGATCTTATTCATATCTCCCCCCGAGTCGCTGCGTATATCGAAGAGGGATGTCGAGGTTGCTCGACAAGACGACCTTGATATGCTCAAGGAAGTTCGCGTCGTTGCTGAACAGAGATCTACAACCTATCAGCAAAAGTTACACAAATATTGATACCTTCAATCCGGATTATGGATGTAGTATAGCTCTTTTTCCCTAATAGACCTAGGTTTATCGAATCCTCGAGAAGCAGAAAGCATAGTGAAGTTACTTTAACGAACCTTCAGGAGTTTTAGAATTCCTTTTGTGTTTTTTCTAGACCAAGAGTTTGTTGTCTTTTGTTGTTGTTGATGATGGAGAGAGAGGGCCTAGGGCATTCGGTTTCACCTGTAGCTGTGCAAAACATCTAATGGGAATAAAAGATAATAATAAAGTATGCATGTAATTGTTAGAGAAAGATAAATTATATGTGGGCAGTGCATCCATAATTGCTATTGCCTCCGCAACCGCTTATAGGAATAACCTATTAGTCTCATCCATAGAAGAAAGAGAACTAATGATATGCATAGTGACGTCACCGTTAATCCCAACTAAATCCCTCACATACAGCCATACTACCCCTTCTATCACTGGGGTTCCCAACCTGCAGGTTAGTCATTACTCATACTCCATATACCTGGCTCAATCCTCAGGGTCTTGGGTACCTGACAAGTCCTTAGATTGAGGAAAGAGAGGATACAATAATCATAATGTCATACAAACTAATACATGATCCCATCTATGATAAATAACATGCACAAAAGCTACATGGCTAGGCCAAAGCCCTTAGCCCAAGGAGAATTACTCACACATAGAGATGAGATCAACAATCATAAACATTGTAATGGAAATCATGAGATTGATAGCAAATAGTCTTACAATGTCACCAATCAAAGATGATATCTACTATTACAAGTGGTGGAATATGGCTATGGTGATGGAGAAGGGTTTGGAGATTAGATCTAAGTCCATTCCTCCAGCGGCTCTTTAGTGTTGTGGATGGAGATCTGGAGGCGGTTGTTGATCGAAAAGAGCTCTTATTTCTCATCGCCTGAGGCCTCTTTATATAGGAGTCCCTTCACTAAAGTTGTTCTGTTTGACCTAGCGGTGTTGATGGAAACTATACGACCGAAACTATACTGCCGAAATTTTATTCCCACCATATAGTTGGTCCTTAAAGCGTCTGTCTCCACTTCACGACTCCTGGTTTCTTCGGGTTGCTGGAAATCTTCTATCTTTGACTTTAATGTTGTGATTCTCATCATCAAACGTCATTATCTACGCAGGGAAAAATAGAAAGAAAGGATTGTATACCCGTTTGATCATTAGGCATTAGTGGTAGGGTTTAGAGAGATATTTCATAAAAAAATATGAATAATATCCAGTTTAAATGTGGATGTAGATGGCTATATTTCATAGCCATCAGATATCACAGTCAAAGAGTCATAAATCAATCTTTCAGGAAAGGCGATTTGGTTCTTCGGCTAGTGCAAAAAAGAAAGCACAAACTTGTCCCTATATGGGAAGGGCCCTTCATGGTTAGTCGAGTATTGCACAATGGTTCTTACTACTTAACCGACATGAGTCCAGAAAAGGAGAGACCTGCTACTAAGAAGAGATAGAGAGCTAGCAGCAGTACAAATTGGGATGAGATAGACCATCCATGGAAAATTGCTCAGCTATGTCCCTTTTATTCTTAAAGTTTATTTCTTTCTAATCATACATATGTACATGTTCAAAATGGAATAAAGTATTGGTCACCTCATTGTTTTCTTTGAGATGTTTTTTATGTATATCTTATTTCTGAATGATCATGTCATAGTCGAAAAATCCTAGAATACTTGAAAGTAGTTTATGCTCATGTTTGTTCTGGTTAGATTTCCGATTCTAAAAATGCTACCTATGGGTATAAGTCTAAATTTTCTAGTTTATACTTGGGGTTTTTGTCTGATTGCTAGATACGGGTATTTTCCGAGTAGTGAACTGTTGGTACTAGAAGCGGACTTTGATTTCGGGTTTAAACCGGTTTAGCAATTGAGCTCCATTGCTCGGCAAAGTTTCCGTGCTGAAGGTTTGCCGGCTCACAAAAGGGACAAGGCGGAAAGCCAGATAAACGATAAGTATAGACAAAACAACAAAAGTGCTTAAGTATTTTTCAAGCACATCAAATAAAAAGCCGAAAGTGCTAAAATGAGTAAAGCATAAATTCTTACAATCTTAACACTAGCAAAATAATAATATACTTATTACAAATTAGACTGTCTTCACAATAACACATTGTTTTTCTGGTACATTTTATGATGCAGGTGAAGACGCAGGATTTGCCGGTTCGTTGGACACATCACCCGTGTCACCCTGATATCTGTCCGAGACAAGTAAGTCAGACTCAGTCTTCTCATCATCTTCGGAAACTTCAGTAACTACTTCCTTGGGGGGGGGGTGGCACTTCAACTGGCGTGAAGAACATATCATCATAGCTGGTCAACTTGGCCATGCGAGAAGCATATCCAGTGCAAGAATCCTAGATCTCCTTGATGTTCTGGTTGTTGCCGTCTTCATTGATAGTCGAATAACCCTTGGTAACTTGCGATATTTCCATGCTTCCATGGTCGCTCATTACCATTTTCAGGGCATTCCGTGCCACCGTGCAAGAATAGGAGATGTTCTAATCCTTGACGAGCTTGGGCATATCCTTCGTTTTGTCTCGTAGTTCAAAGGCTAACATTGAGTCTAAGCCAGAGTGCCGGACAGATTCACTAGTTTCTTCTAGAGACTAATAGAAATCAAGAATCAGGTCCCCAACAGCGATAAGACGGCTAGGACGAGGCTCGGATGAAGAGGCATCGAGCATGTTGAGAGGACTTATAAGATAGAAAACAAGGTCAACAATATACCCGAGTCTAAAGATTCGGAAAAACAATAACTCTGGGACATGAAAACTTACCAAATATAGCATCATCTATTTTTGTCTTCTCCTCTCAAAGGCTTCAGAGTTCATTCCGGAGAGCTTTGGAGGGTTCCTTCTCCCTGTCCAAGGCATCTTGCAAGTCTAAGATTGTTTGGTCCTATTTGGCGATGGTGCGGTCACACGCTTTAGTTGCATGATTGGTGGATTCAAGAACACTGGCAATGCTGGTCTCATGATCTATTTTGAGTTTGTCCAGCTCTACACGCAAGTCAACATTCTCCACCTCCAGGACCTTATAATCATTGGCTTGTTCAATCATTATATAGGACTACTTCACAAGTTCTGACAATAGCAATATATAAAATCTAGATAAATATTTGGCTACAAATCAAGAAAACATATCATGAAAATGAGGTTTGAAATTTTTACCTTTAACTTCATCTTTTGAAATTTTTAGTTGCGCATTTTCAAGTCGGAGAGCTCTGATCTCTCTCCGCTTGTTGAAGATATTCTTCAATAATTCCTAGTTATAAGCATTAACTTTCTGTAAGTCAGAATGGTAACCAGAGTCAGAAGTCTACTAATACTTGGGCTAATATTTTAACTAAGTTAAATATTAGCACGAGCCTTGGAGGGGCTATACTAGTTCATACTTTGGCATCCTATAAGAGCATAAATCCGGATTCCTATCCAATTTCATGCTTAGGGTCTAGAGGATATGATATTAAATACAATAAATTGAAGAGTCGGATTATGAATTACATGCTGTTCATGAGTTAATTTGTTGAGGCTCATGTGCACCTCAGAAGAAACCTTCTCGGCGAGATTCAAAGGAATCACTGGTTGTGGCGGGGCCACACTAGCCTTCAACTTCTCATTGCAAAGACGAACTTGGTCAAGAAGGTTGATGAGTTTGACATATTTAGCTTCTTGCGCCTCCTCCTCCGATGAGATATTCTGGGTCTCCAAAGAATGGAGAGCCAACTTCTTGATCTCTTCAGCGCTCTTCTGAATAAGGCCAAGTTTGGCAATACCCAGATTCTACCGATGGTTGTCTGCGAAGGCCTTAGCTAAGGGATCATTACCCTTTGAGGGTTTTCCCTTATCAAGTTCCGAGTCACCTACGGTGACGTTGGTATACGAACCAAGGTTCACTGGCTCTTGAGAATGAGCGGAACATCTTCAACGCATGGAGAAGAAGTACTCTCTGGCGCTGAAGATGGCTTTAGGGTATGAGTCAGTGGCGGGGCAGCAGGTGAGGCCAGAACCAACTTTTGCTGGCGCAGAGTCTTCCTCGGCTTTCCTTTTGCCTTACCCTTGGCAATCATTTTAGACCTGGATGGTAAAATAATAAGATCGTTGCAATTCAAAGAGAATATAAATTGACTCTCGAAACTTGGTGAAGAAGGTTACCTCTTTACAGCGGGTACTTTCTGGGTGCCCACAGAGACAACCGGAGCTTTGCGCTTCTGGGAAAGCGCCTCGGGTAAAACTTTGAGTTCTTCATCCTCCTGAGGAACCGGATCCTCATGTGGATATCCCTCAAGAGGAACAAGCTCCGACTTGGGGAGGTCAGCAAGATGAAAGAGACATTATCTCAGTATTGCAAAGTCACAAAGTATATATGAGCAGATAAATTGAGTATAAAGGAAACATCCGGGAAAAACTTACTGGTGTTAAAGGTTCATGAGCAGTATACATGTCCAGAGAGATCTGGAATCTTCCTCTCAACTCGCTCCTTGATCAACCATTTGATCTAGGACTCGTATTCATTGTCCAGGATTGAGAGCGAGCGGATCCTTACGCTGTCCTTTTTGCTTTTGGTGACCATGTGCATAATTCGGTCACCATGGTACTAAAGGGGTTGAATCCGGCATGCCAGCCAGCAGTGGATCAAGTCGGATACCTTCAGACCCTTGTGCTTCATTAGGTATTCGATCCGTTCTTTGTGAGAATGAGTCATCAAAAAGAGACAGAGCTTCCGCATCCCAGGACTCTTGGGGCGTGGCAGCATCATCGACAAAAGCCGGCAAAGCAGTTTCTTTGCCAGGACCCGGTTTGTCCTTATGGTAAAAGAATGTGGATGGCCATTTCTTCACCGACTCGCTAGCCTTAATCTTGGGTAGACTCGATCTCTCCTAAGGTCCAGGCTAAGAGTCCTAGTAATGTAAGGATTACCGGAAGTGACGGAGTTTCTCTGGGTACCAAAGAAGTACTAGACCAAGATAAGACTCAGTTTTGTTCCGAGATAACCCTCACACAAGGAAGCGTAAGCACTAAGTTCTAGAATCGTGTTTGGGGGGAAATTGTGGAGCTGAACTCCATAGTAATCTACAACCTTAGAGAAGAACTCTAAGGGGGGAAAGCTCAAACCTCTATCGAGGTGAGTGCCGAAGTGGACCCTCTCATCAACGTGAGGATTGGGGACGACCTCGTCAAAGCTGCTCCGCCAGTCGTCGGCACAAAGAATACCTTCCTTCTCAATGACACACAGTTTATCATTGTCGAGGACGCACAAGATCCACACTCTGCGGAAATTCTCCTTCTCTGCCGCTACAGTGGTTGCCGCCGTGGTTGCTGCCGTGCCAGATGAAGATGCGTTAGACATTTCGGTGATAATGGTGACCTTAGATGGGCTGCATTGTGCGGTTTGTAGGAAGGAAAGGAGGAGCAAGTGCGTGGTGGCGTTGGGAGGAAGAAGAAGGCAGAAGCATTAGTGAGGAGGAACAAGGATATCTGGATCCCTTATATGCCTCGCTTGCATCAAGATTCATGTGAAACAAATAGTGAATGTGACATCCATCATGAAAGGAGCTGGATAACCTCCTCGAGAAGATTACGCCTCCTCAATCTCCGTGCACGCATTAAACGACACCTCGGTTCTGCGATAAATGGACCCACCAATGGTCGCACTGTCAGGGATGTCTATCAGTGATGTGACTTGACCTTGATTGAGGTTAGGACGTGTCAGAGACCAAGTTCTGGCTTAGTTTGAAATTCAAGCTGGAAAATCGAATGACATACTCATAGGTCTGACTCAATTTGAGACTCGGATCTTACCTTTTGTTTTAAGTTTTAGGAACCCTTCAAGATTCTGCAAACCAAAGATAGATCAAGCTAGATGATGAAATATGACTTAGGATCTTGGAGGCTTCCGGGGGCTACTGTTGGGGATATACTTTCTGGGTATACCCACTGTGAGTCGCTGACCAGGGTGGCCCACTTTGGGTTAGATCTTTTCTTCACGGGTGGCCCAGTCAAGGAGAGAAGACGGAGTTCCATCCGGCTACGGGAAGGCCCATATGACTTACCGACTTAGGCATGTTTAGTTACTTGTAGACCAAGATGTACTTTGTAACCGACTCTTAGTCATAGCCGGATAGGTCTCTCCTGTAACCCTAGGCCGGATATCTATATAAGCCATCCTAGGGACCAGCCTTTAGGGCACCCACAATCTACAACCTCAACTCGCACAGGCGAACCTCTCTTGAAATCTGTACTTCTGGCTCTGCCGTATTACTGGATTGCTAGCAGGAGTAGGATCCATCCGAAGCCGGCGGATTCGAACCTAGGTAAAGCTTGTGTTCTCACCATCCCGGAATACCGTCACCTCACACACTCTTTCTCCACACGCCTCGAGGACCCCTCTTGGCGTACATGTCTTCAATCCAACAACAACGACCCCATCCTCTCCGATGCTGGCCATCACCCCCGCCACTGATTCCGACCTCCCCGATCCTCTCCGTCACCTCTGTTCTTCATGGTGAGCTCCTGGTCGTCATGGACCCTCTTCCTTACTCCCCCTCACTTTGCTTTGCCTTCGCTCCGTGCACCGCCGTCCGCCGCCACATACCACCGTTGTGTAGCCTACCCCAGCGACCTCTAGGAAGTGCCATCGCCAGATTTAGGCTCCCCATGTCTCGCTCATTTGAATGCATTGCTCCATGGTAGCCTGCTCACTCCCTAGCATCGCTAGTCATCGCTGCTGACGTGTTCTCAGACGAGTCCTACTTGGCGACACCGTGGCACCCTCGTGGCCCTAACATGGGTGTCGATCAAGATCTGCCAGCGTGGCTGCTGACATGGTTCCTGGCCCACAGTTCAGCTATAGAGGCTAGCCCGGTTCAGGTGTAAAAATTATTACATGACTGTGATGATGTCAGCCTGATGCCATAAACACTTTTAATTGCTTAATAATTTCAGAAATTGGTTTAAATCTTATAAAATCAATAACTAATTACTTATAAGTCAGAAACATATGAATAATATATCAAAATGTCTAGAAAAATGAGATAGAACTTTTAAAACTATAATCATGCATTGTTAAACAACTTAAACTAAGAAGTTTGTTAGAAGAACAATAGCAACTATGTAGGTGAATTTGAGGTTCTTCTAGAAATGCCATTTTTAGGGCGTTTCGACCCTAATTAAATTGATGATCATGTTTAGGGTTATAATTAAGCACCCTTTAACTTGTCATATCATCATTCTTGATTGAGCATTGCATCGATGCCATGTGTTGATTGTTTCCCTTTCTTTTCGGTGTTTGGTTCTCCCTGGTAGAATATGATATTGGTATCAACATCGAATACCGAGATCAACACCATCGACGATCGACGAATAATACTTGACCAACTATAATCAAGCCAAGCACAAGGCGTCCCAAGATCTACTTTTGGTTATCAACAAGCAAAGGCGAGTAAATCCCCACCATTATACACTCCTATGATTTTGAAAGCATTTCAATTCTTTCCATGATGCATATGATTCTATTGTGGTATTTTATCGATAGATAGAGTACCCTATCTATTGCATTACTACCTTTTTGCTTATATTACTCGATCCACTTCTCCTAGCATAACTAGGTTTGGCTTGTGTGCACTGCTAGAGCTTATATCTGTGTCTTGCTCAGCCATGCTTAGCTATGAATGCTGATTCATCCAGATGATGTATCAGATGTAGAGAATCTAGTATGACAGGAGAATGTGATGTGATGAGATCAGTGGTGAGGTGAGGTAAACATGCTAAGGCTTGTATGGGAGGCCAAAGTGGGATGCGGTTTTGTAGTCCCATGTTCGCCACCACTAGGAACCAAATTCTTGCCTTTGGAACTGAGATGAGCGTACATCCACACGAGGCCTAGAAAACCCCATGAGTAACTAACTTGCCTAGTAGATTCCATGATTCACATAGTTTGGGCTTTCGATTTGGCATATGCATTGAAAATGTTTTCGAAAGAGGAGGAGAAGGAGGTGGATCATAATAGGTAGGGAAGCGTGGACCAGGTTGCTTTGGGACGATAGAGCCCCTGGTGAACCAACCTCGCCTCACATCTCTAGCGACCGTCTTTGGGATTTGATCCATTACGGCGGAACCCTCCTTAGTGCGTGAGTCATGGTCTCGGCGAAAGCAAGGTAAAGGTCATGGTCAACCGCCCTCTGCCAACACAACAAGGAAGTGTGTCAAGTGGAACTAAGAGAAGGTTGGTACGTGTGGGTAAAGTTGTACACCCCTGCAGGGTTAAATCTTTTTGAAAAGCCGTGTTCATAGTTATGAACGCTTGACCAAATTCTAAGATCATAGAGAACATTAACCTAATCGTAAAACTTGGCAGATCAACGTGTGATTGGATGCTTCCTCATGGGTACGAGAGGGTGATCCTAGTTGACAGGTGATGGTGATGATTTGGTGGATATCAAAGATATGGCGATCAATACTTTGGATATGTCGCTTTCTTATCCCCTTTTAAAATGATCTAATTAGACGAGTTTCTTCTCCCACATGTTTTACAAACAACGATGGCTTTATGCAAAATAGCCCCACCAGCCATAAGTCTTGCGGATACACCATGTACTCATGCTTTCTTTGTTGATACTTTTGTAGCAGAGTAAGTGTTCCCCTGAAGACAAGTTTGGTACGACATCGTCACTGACGAGTAGCTTGGGGTTCCCGACCAGCAGCCTAGAATCTATGGGCTGGGATGTCATTGCTATGCTTCAGGCCTCTTAGGCCATTTGTTAAGTTTGCTATACATAATAGCATAATTTTCCTTCAGTTGTTTGCTATTTTTGGGTAGTGACTTCTTCTTGTATTATTTTGGTTCTCTGCCCAGTTATGAGCTTGTTGTAATACCTTTTGTGTTGTAGGGTTACTGTTGAGTTACAAGATTCATCACTGGATATCCTCCAGCTCTAGGTTAAGCTAATGTCTGGGGGTGTCACAGGTTTTTGGTATCAGATCAACACCGACCGTAGGAAAACCTTGCTATTGGTCGATGTTGAGTCTAGTGCTTGTGAAAAATATTTCAAAGATGAAAAGTATTTGTGAAAACTCTAGTATGCTTCTTTTTTTCCTTATCCGGTATCACCCTAACTATGGGTCATCTTATCTTGTGTTGATTTCAGAAAAGTGTTGATATCTCTTCTAGTCTTTCAAAGCTTAAGTGCCTTTTGGGCATGTCGTTTCTTAGCCAGTTGACCTAGTGTTGAGTTCTCTAGATTTGTGTGTGTGTGTTTTGTTCCTTGTTCCCTTTGATCTGTTTCAGTTGAGAGATTCCTTTTTATCATGATCTCTCTACATTGTGGTCCCACAATGTTATATTATAGGTGACATAGTGTTCTGTTCTAGGCTTTGAGGTTTCCTTTTGCCTCGTATGCCTCCTTTTTATTTGTTGGGTACTTCAGAAGTCATTTCTTCTTTTGGAAGCTACCTCGTTTTCACTACATTGTAGTGTACACTATGTCACTCAAGTAGTAATTAATTCTTTCTCGGGTTTTAACACTTGGAATTGAACTGAAGGTATCAGATTGTTCTAGATTCTAGTGTGGTGAATCTAGTAAATGAAGCTGCCCTTTAACCCAAGATCCATTCCATTGAACCCTATTTCTAATGTTCACGCATTACCTTAGGATGGATGGTACTACAATTCTAGCCTTCAAGCTTGTGGTTATTGTCACTATTGAATCGTGACAACTAAGGACTTCCCCAACCATTAGCTATGGAAGATGTTCTTGAGTGAAACCAAATAGATCACAACAAGAGTACTCCTCACGAGTCTCGCATCTATACTCGTGACTCTGCCACACTTCTCCTTTCAACATTGATTTTCGTAACATTGTTAATCTATGCATCCTCATCTCGGGATTATCTCCTGATCATGATCCTCTCCTTGTTCTTTTCCCAACCTTTGTCTACCAGCTGGTAGCCAAGTAGTTATGCACATTGGTGTATTCCATGCAAGATACTCTTGTGATCCATCAAGACAAACCATTTCGGGATGTATAGGAGAAACAAACTCCGATACCTTGTCATATCTAGGACCAAGTCAAAATGTTGTAATCCCTAGATCAAGAGGCAATGCTTAGCTTCTACCTGTTCTACCTTAAAGTATCACACTCGTTTATACTAAGAGGTCATGCTAAGTTTCATGCCCCCCTTAATGAAGTGATGCTTTTAGACATCTTTAGCCACCCATCCTCTATGTTGTTCATGATCGTGAGTGTTGTGTGTGTATAATAGTGAGGCCATTCGAGATTCATAGCAATAATTATTGCTTTAGACCTTAACAAGGACATTTGAGTCATCCTTAGCGTGATTGGTTAACCCTATCACTAAGCAATGGATGATTATGATACCAAGTCCACTGTTCTAGTGCAGTCTCTCCATCAAAGAGTTAGGCTTGTGCCGAAGCTCTAAGACTATGTTTTCTTGCACTACCAAGCAAGTTTACTCTCGAACGAAGTGACATATTGGTGGTTCGTGATATTCTGGATGTCTTCCTAGAAGTATCACCATGTTGTCACATGGCCATGTTGTCAAGTTCTTGAGCAAGCTAGTTCTCTGAGCTGTTTCTTTCTCCAAGGATACGTACTGGATACCCTTGAACTAGTTGGTTGAGCTTAAACAACAACTTGGAGAGTTGTAAGACAAAAGTTTCTATCCAACTTAGTTCATCCTAAAGGGATGTCTAGTTTTGTTCGTGCTGAAGAAAGATAATATTTCTTTGTGGATATGTTATCTTCCCCCGCCTTTGATTAGATTGGGGTTATCGTAAAATCGAACCCAGTTCCAAGGACTATCTTGATGATGTTTCTACATGTGATGTTTCACTTAAGTACATCTTCATGTCCTTTGGTCTGACTAATACTTTGCCTTGTTCATATGACATATGAGTTCATTTTCCTAGAGTGTCTCCGCTAAGTTTGTTGTTCAGCCCATCGACAATATCCCTATCTTCTCCATGTTAGACTAGATTCATATGGAACATTTGGAACTAATGTTGGAAACTTTTAAGAATCATCTTTGAGTAATCTCGAAGAATGTGTTCTAGACGTTAGAAGTGACCTTGTCTGATTCGTGTGCAATTATTGAAAGATGTCACCTTGGATTCGAGTAGAGTTATATTTGTTCCCTTAAGGACATATGTGTGTTTTGTTGCAAGTACTTCATGTAGGTGCTGTTGTGTTTTGACAAGTTGTTAATACATGGGTCTATCAACCTAGCTCAATCTTTTGGAGGTTGACACTATAGTCCATGTCTTGAGAATCTAGTGACTTTACCTCTGGGAAATGTTGTGCACTTTCTATTCGAACATGTTGAGTCTGAAGTATCGTTCCACCTAACTAGAGATGAATCTCAAGCAGCTACGATGGTTGGTGTTTCTCAAGGTTTTGGCATAGGTCTCTTTGTAAACCCGACATGATTGATGTAATGGTTAACACAATTAGTCGGAAGGCATATTGCCATATTCCCTTGAATCAGCAATAACAACAACTTCTCATGAGGCTTCTTCTATGATTTATTATGGGAGTTGTGCTTATGGTTTCCTTTGTATCTGAAGTTCGACCTTTACTTGATGTCTTGTGTCTCGAACATCAAGGAGAACATTTAAAGTAGTGCTGCTAAATGTCTCTCGGTTGATCCTCCAGACCCTAGTATGTTGGAAAGCGTCTTGTGATGCCAAGTAATAGAAGTCTGAGAATGAAGTTTCTTCTTCCTGTGTTATCAGGAATCTTGTTACCTATTCATCTTGGTAGTGTAAAGTGATATAACAATCTTTGGCAAAGATTTCCTTAACCCTAGATGAATAAAGACTTTCCTGCTTTCTATATAAACATGTTCAAAGAGCGATGATGGTCATGGTAATCAGAAGTTTCTCTTGCTACATGTTCCTTGTGACTCTTACGAGTCCTCTAAACAAAAATAACCTTCTGTCTTGGCCTTCCGTTGAACAAAAGAGTGACCCTTCTGTTTCAAAAGTAGTTTAACAACTTGGTTATCTGTATCCCTGTAACCATGAAATCTCTACTTAAGTTATTTAGTAGAGTTTCATCTTCGAAGTTTGTGGTTATATTATTTTTGTTGTAAGCTTTCCTTCTCAGAAGTTTTAACTCTTTTGTGAGCTCCATGGTTAGATTTTTGTTGTTGTGAGCTTTCCTTCTCAGAAGTTTATGAACACTCCTTTCATGAGTTGACCATGGGATACTCGGTGTGTTTTTTAGTGTGTTCCCCTCTTATCCTTAGTGGAACCCTGTCTCCTTCTTCCTTCCTACCTTAGGTATCTCGGGTTGAGATTCTCGTAAGGAGGATAGAGATGTAACACCCCAGTTTTAGTTAATGAGTAATTAGGATTTGTTGTGCATTCATGAGCATCATAAATTTTTGCTAAGACAAAACAAAAAATGCAAGAAAGGAAATAAAACCCTAAACTCTAGCTATTTTCCCTCCCTCTTTGAAATTAGTTCAAATGGTTTTGATATTTTTGAATTACCAAAATAGTGGAGCCTAGTTGGATTACAAGGGCTCAAAATATTTCAAATATTTTTACAAAACCTTGTGGCATTTTTTAAATGTCCAAAAGAATTTTTCAAATGAATTTATAAAAGGGAAATTGGGAAAAGGAAAAAGAAAAAGGTTTTTACCAGAAAATAGAACCAGAGAGCCCCAGGCCGGCCCAACCTTTTCCCCTCTATCCCTGCCGCTCGCGTGCACCCGTAGTGGCCCAGTAGCCGGCCCAGTGAGGCCCAGCCTGTCATATACGTATGGCAATGGGTACCCGAAACCCTCTAACCCGATGGGTACCCTAAACCCGCTAACTCGATGGGTATCCACATTAAATGGGGAGGTTTTGGTAAAGAAAAATACCCGCATGGCTGCTTAGCAGGAAAAACTAGACCCGACGGGTCTAGCGGGGCCAGGAATGGGGGTGCCAAACCCGTACCCGCATACCCGGCTAATCCTAGACATGTCCACATACGCACACATGTTCACATACGCACGTAGCACATAGACACACCACACGGCATGTTGCATGCACACCACACATGCATGATCCCACTTACCCCATGCATGGCTGCCCTTCTCTGCCTCTCCCGCAACTTTACATCTCTACCTCTCATGCAAATTGCAGCACCGCTGCCCCCTCTCTCTGGTCCCTCCGTTTGCGCACCACCGTCACCCCTCTCTCCCTCTGCCTTCTTGCCATCGCTGTTCCATGATTGGGCTGGTGTAGCCCCGCTCCTCCTCCAACTCCCGTGTGACACTACGACCATGCAAGAAAAATCCCGACTCCATCTTCCTCCAACTCCGTCGACATCGGGTGACCTCACTACGCCGCCACATGGATCCCATCGACACAGCCATGGGGGCCTTTACATCTCCATAGGAGGGCCAGTATCCATCTAAGGTAGGCAAGGCCAGGCCACTGGTCTAGGCGGCCATGGTATGCGAGGCCCTGTCGGGTACCCGTCGGGTCCACGTACCTGGCCGGGTCGCAAGTCTGGAGGAAAATCTGACCCGGCGGTGGGTATGGGGCCGGGTCGCGGGGGAGGGGAGGAGGGTTGGGTGCGGGTATGGGGGGCCAAAACCGGCAGGTGCCATCCGGACCACCATACCCCTATGCGTCGTCTTCCCCGCCGAGACAAGAAGCTGCCTAGTGTGGCCTCCACTGCTCGCCGTCGTCGCGATGCTCGATGCCGACGCCCCCGCGAGGATAATGTTTGCTTGATCCGTGCTCCTCTTCTCCTTTCCCCCTAGCGCTGCTCTCTCTCTTGTTCCCCACGGGTCCCAGACACCCTAGCACCACCCCAAGGCCAGCCGAGGGCATAGTCGAGCTCATCGTGCTCCACTTTCTCTTCTCCCAGAAGGTATCGAAACCCTGGCATCCGGGGTCCCACGTCCCCACGTTGGCCGAGCCCTGTAGCCCAGGAGTCTTCGCCTTCTAGAGGTAGGCTGCCTCTAGAAGGGATCAGGCCAAGAAGGCATCGTGAGGGATCTCCGCAGCGCCAGGTAAACATTTCCGAGCCTCGGATACCCTGGGTATGTCGAGGGTAGAACGGTAGTTACACCGGGCGGAGTACGGACTGTGGACCGGGCAGTGAGCCAAGGGCTTCCGTGGCATCAACCGACTCGGTAAAGAAGACTCGGTCCACTATCCTTTCACAGGGAAGGAGCATGTGATCTGGTGGCAGGAGGCTCTCTCAGTCGCCGTTTTGGTGAAAGGAGGGAAAAGTAGAGAGGACCAGATAAACACAAAGGACGTCGACAAAGGACGCTTTATAGGAGGACAGAGTGAAGCACAACGTGCTGGACCAAGTCCACCAAAAAGTAGTCTCCTAGACCAGGATCACGATGGGCGGCACTGTGCGCACCCTTCCCACTCCTGAACTGGGAGAAGAGGCCCGACACCGCCATATATAAGGACCCCTTCTCCTACCTTGCAAGGGGACGGATCTCAGAGATTTGAAACCCTAGACTTTCATCCACCATTGTAACCTCGCGAGGCAAGAGAGCAATACAACCAAGCAGGAGTAGGGGCTTTAACTCCTCACGAGGGTCCCAAACCTGGGTAAAAACCCTCGTGTCAACTCTTTGCCCTGCATCCATTTTGCCTCCATAGCCGTCGCCGAACTCCTGCGGAATCACGTGTTCATCCCCCTCATGAACCAAGGGATCAACCTACCCTAGTTCCTTCGCGGGACAAATCTCCAACATTTGGCATGCCAGGTAGGGGGCTGAGGCACGTTTTCAAGACCTTCGATGACCTAGGAAACATGTCGGATGGCAACAAGACATGTGCCGAGCAGGCCCTCCGTCGTGCGGCAACAAAGCCCAGATGGAGCCGGCCCGGTGGTGCGCCGCCTCTGAGAAAGTCCCATCGACGGAGCACGAAGGGGGCTCCTCCTACCGTCCATTGCAGGAGCCTGCCCCCTCCTCACACGGCGTCACGTCACTCGGATGCACCGCGTCTTCTCGCAGCCACCCCGAGCAGTTCACCCTGGAGGCTGCCAAGCGCATGGTGTGCGAGCTCCTGGACCACCCACCAGCTGAGGAGGGCCAGGAGAAGTGGCGCGACCGGATCACCGATATCCTCAATGCTACCACCCTCTCCCCGGAGGGCCTAGGGGCTCAGGCCGCAAACGGAGAGCCGGTGGCTGGGGGCTCACTCCCGCCCCGCTGACGTGGTGGTGAGGCCTAGCCGGGTGACGCCTCTCCACCACCCATGAACAACTGCTAGATCATCTCACCTCTGGTCGCCACGGTTTCACCGCGTGAGCGCGAGGACTGCCTCACTGAGGAAATCGCCACCGCGGGACAGTAGAACCGTGCGGCCCTCGACAACAGCAGGGCGGTCTAGGCCAACGGCTGCCTCGCCTTCACCAAGAACCTTTGCCGCATGGTCTGGCTGCAAAAGTTCTGCCCGGAAACGCTGGCGTGCTACGACGACACCACGAACCAGTGCAAATTTCTCCAGCTTTACACCATGGGTGTCGAAGCGGCTGGGGGGACGACCGTGTCATGGTCAACTAGTTTCCCCTGTGTCTAAATGAAGCGGCCAACACCTGGCTGATGAACCACCCAAGGAGTCAATCAACTCATGGGTGGAGCCTAACTCGCTCTTCATGTCCAGCTTCAAGGGGACCTACGAGCGCCTGCTCACCTACTACGACCTCCGCCAGATACATGAGCAGCCTAGGGAGACCCTCTTCAAGGTCTTGTAGAGGTTCAGTTGAGTCCGCAACAAAATCCCCAAGATCCCAGACTCCAAAATCATCACCGCCTTGTCCGAGGGCGTGAAGGACGTCAAGATGAGGGAAAACATTAGGATTCGGGGCGAGAGCCTCACCACCGGTGCTGAGCTCTTCGTCATGGCCGAGAAGTGCACCAAGGCCGATATAGGGAGGATGTTCGGCCTCGCGGAGGTAGAAACCACTCCCAAGGCCTCCAGTTCATCCAAGGGAAAAGACAAGGAGGACAAGCACAAGACCGCCACCGTCCTGGCGGCAGAGCCGGATCGGAAGAGCCCTCGCGAGGGGGCTAGCAAGAGGGAGTGGGACGACAGCTCATACTTCCAATTCCACAATAAGCCAGGCCACCCCACCGACGACTACTACGAGCTCAAGAAACTATGTGAACTGCAACAACCAGAGAGAGGGAAGGCCGGGAGGCGAGCGAGGTGGCCAGGGCAGGGGTAACCAGGGAGGAAACCGCTGGAACAACAACCCTGGCGGGTGTGATGCCCCTGCGACAGGCCACCAATCCAACACCACTCAACAGCATCTGCACCCACAAGAGAAAGGACACGCAGAGGATCCTGGGGCTACCAGGTGCCACAAGGTGCTATAGCCTGCATTCTTGGTGGCTTCTGATGATCCACAAGTATAGGGGGTGTATCGCAGTATTTTCGAGGGAAGTGAAACCCAATTTATTGATTCGACACAAGGGGAGCCAAAGAATATTTATAAGCCTTAACAACTGAGTTGTCAATTCAGCTGCACCTGGAAACAATCTTGCTCACAACAGTTTATCAGTAGCAACAGTTTTGTAGTAGGAATAGCAAAGTAACAACAGTAGTAAAGTAAAGACAGCAGTAACAATAGCAGTAAACAGTGGGATTCGAGTGCGGTAGGCATAGGGATGGATGGACGGGCGTTGCATGGACAAGACAATTCACATAGCAATCAGAACATAGGGCAATTGCAGATAAATAAGATAAAGCATCTAAGTACTAGATAATCCTAGGCATGTGTTCCATATATACTCATACGTGCTCGCAATGAGAACTTGCACAACATCTTTTGTCCTGCTAGCCCGTTTGCAATGGGGCCTCAAGGGAACTACTGACAATTAATGTGCACCTTTTAATAGAGCACCGGAGCTTTCCTACTCTTTTCCAAACCAAACCAAACTATTTGAACACCAATGCATGAAAGAGGGGGTCCAACCAATTTATTCAAAAAACTAAGCAAACAAAAATAAACGTAAACCAAAACGAAAATGCAAAAGAAGATGCTCCAAGAACAACGCAACTGTGCATGAAACAATAAAAATGAAGCGTTTGGAAGAAACCTGGGATTTTTATTGATGAAGAAGGGGATGCCTTGGGCATCCCCAAGCTTTGAGGCTTGTACTTCTTGGATATTTCTTGGGGTGGCACGCGTGGCATCCCCTAGCTTGAGCTTTAGTCCATCCTTCGTCTCATTACTCATTCCTTCCATACACCTGAAATTTTTCCTTCATACAAAACTTCACACAATCTTTATTAGCAACATTAGTGCACTCAAGATAAATAAGTGTTAAGGTTCAGTTCTAACACCAAATAAACTTCCATTAGAACACTATCTACTGTAGCACTTCCCTCAAAAAGCTCAATTCCCCAAAAGAACTCAAAAAGGAAACCAACAAGAAGAAAATGTAGAAAATGGCAAGAATCTATCAAAACAGACCAGCAGGTAAAGACGATTTTTTTCGAAGACCTTCTGTTGCTCAAATCAAAAAGTGTCGAACTAACGAAAGTTAGATAACAACCTGGGGCAGAAGCAAAAAAATTCACGCCTCAAAAATACATTCAAAGATTTTACACGTATTTTTACGGTGAAGCACAAATATCTGTTTCGGGGCAGCAACTTTCCCAATCATTACTTCTCTCTCATTAGAGGTTACTCTTGGCACAAAAAGCAAATAAAAAGGATAAGGAGCGGTTATTACTGAAGTAATAACTTCCCAAGACTCATATAAAACTTTTGGGTTATCTCCAAATAAGTACTTTTCTTTAACGCCTTTAAGTTAGGCGTAAGAAAGAAATTAAAATGGATAGAATAGAAGTAAGAGGAGATAATCATGGTGAAAATATTGTTTTGTTCAATGAAATCCTTTTGTTAACAAGGTTGATCAGGTCTTGTTACCAAAACAATTCCATATGATACAAAACTTTGTATCCCACTAATGATTATGTTACCTCAACCTTGATAGCAATGGTCCCAATCATAATAGTTTCAAATTTTTCTCTTGGTATGAGACAATATATTTCTCCAACTTGAATGCCTTCAACATGTTCAATTGAATTCAAACCATAAGTCCTTTCAATCTTCTTGGGGAAATAGACAGTATGTTCCTTATCATTAACATTGAAAGTCACCTTTCCTTGATTACAATTAATAACAGCTCCTGCAGTATTAAGAAAGGTCTCGCAAGAATAATAGACATATTATCATCTTCAGGCATTTCAAGCACAACAAAATCAGTTAATATCAAGCAATTATGAGCCACTTGAACAGGTACATCCTCACATATACCCACAGGAATAGTGGTAGATTTATCAGCCATTTGCAAAGATATATCAGTTGGTATCAATTTTTCTAGTTGAAGCCTCTTATAGAGAGAGAAAGGCATAACACTAACTCCAGCTCCCAAATCGCACAAAGCAGTTCTAACATAACTATTCTTAATAGAGCAAGGGGTAGTTGGAATCCCTGGGTCTCCAAGTTTCTTAGGAACCTTACCATTGAAAGAATAATTAGCAAGCAAAGTAGAAATTTCTTCATTAGGGATCTTCCTTTTATTCGAGACAATATCCTTGATATACTTTGAGTAAGGAGGCAATTTAATAGCATCAGTCAAAGGAATTTGCAAGAATAAAGGTTTAATCCACTCACAAAACTTATTATAGTGTTCATCTTCCTTTGACTTGTGTTTCTTATCGGGGAAAGGCATAGGTTTTTGGACCCAAGGCTCTCTTTCACTACCATGTTTCTTAGCAATAAAATCTTCTTTCGTGTATTTAGTATTCTTAGTGTGCTTTTAAGGTTCTTCTTCAACTTTTTCTTCATTAGGAACTTCATTTTCTTCATTACCACTTTCAGTTTCAGCATCAGAGATAGATATACTATTAGGATCTATAGCAAGTTTAGTGGGATCTACAACAGTTTTATGTTTCTTTTTCCTTTTCTGACGAGTAGAACCACTATTTTTAGCTTGTTGAGAATCCTGCTCAATTCTTTTGGGATGCCCCTCAGGATATAGAGGATCCTGGGTAGCAGCTCCACTTCTAGTTCTAATTTCATAAGCATGTTTTTCTTTAGCAGCATTAACTAGCAAGTCATTTTGCACTTTAACGAGTTGATCTATTTGAGTTTGAACCATTTGAAAGTGTTTAACAATCATTTTAACATCATTAGAGGTTCTTTCCACAATATCCTTCAACTCAACAATAGCTCTAGTGTTTTCCATTAGATGATTTTGCCCCCTTTTATTATAGTTATCTTGCTTAGCAATAAAGATATCGAATTCTTCTAAGCATTGATCAGGAGGTTTACAGTAAGGGATATCACCTTCATCAAAGTGTTGGAGAGAGTGTACCTCAATAGTGGATGAGTAGGGAATAGGCTTACATAATTCTTCTATAGGAGGTAAATTCTTGACATTTGCAGCTTTAATTCCCTTCTCCTTAAGACATTTCTTAGCTTCCTTCATCACTTCATCATTTAATTCAATAACTCCCCTCTTCTTTGATGTTGGAATAGGCACCGGAATAGATGGTTCAGGTACAATTACTTCAGGTATAGCTTGTTTAGGAGGAGTCCAATCTTCATAGTTCTTACTTATTTTAGCCATTAATTCCTCAGCTTCCTTAGGAGTCCTATTCCTGAAAACACAATCAGCACAACTATCTAGGTATGTCCTAGATTCCTCTATTAGTCCATTATAAAATATATCAAGAAGTTCATTCTTAGGTAATGGACTTCCAGCCTGTGCATGAATCAAGGCACAAAACCTTGCCCAAGATTCAGGCAATACCTCTTTTTCTCCCTGTTTAAAATCAAAAAGTTCCTGCAAAATAGCATGTCTAGCACTAGGAGGGAAATATTTCTGCAGGAAAGTACTAATCAAACACTCAGGGCTATCAATAGATCCAAGAGGTAAATTACTAAACCAAGTTTTAGCTTCTCCTTTTCAGTGAAAAGGGGAAAATCTTAGCAACAAAGTAAGTACGCATCTTAATATCATCAGAAAACAAGCCACTCATGGTAGAAAGTTCATTCATATGTGCTACCGCACTTTCATTCTTAGTCCCACAAAAAGGTTCTTTCTTGACAATAGCTATGTAAGATAGATCGAGAGAGAAATCATAATCTTCATCTATAATGTTTATGGGAGAAGCAGCAAACTTAGCAATAGGAGACAATTTGGGTCTAATAGTACGCCTCTCAAGGAGACTCTTAGCAACGCTCCTATCATGGGTGTTCTTACATTCTTTAATAAATTCATCGGTCATCTCAACATAACCATATTCAATATCATAACTTTCACTAGACTTAGGTGAACTAACAGGTGTGGTAGTGTCTTCATTAGGAGTTTCGGTATTTCTAGCTATAGTTCTAGCAATCGTAGCATCTAGGAAAGGACCTAATGAACCACTCTTATCAAGCACAGTAGAAGCAACATCATAAGCATCAGAAGTTTCAGATTCAGCAGTAGTAGAAGTGTGTGTAGCATGTGTGTGTGGTGGTTTAAGGAACTTACTCATAAAAGACGGTGAATCAAGAGCAACATAGGTGTTCAGAACCGTACCTCTTCTTGTAGTGGATGGTAAAATAGGAACCTTGCCATCACGAGACTTACCCATGATGATTGATAGCGGCGAACAATAGAGAATCCAAGTGAACTTGATAAATAAATCTATGGTCCTCGGCAACGGCGCCAAAAAATAGTCTTGATGACCCACAAGTATAGGGGGTGTATCGCAGTATTTTCGAGGGAAGTGAAACCCAATTTATTGATTCGACACAAGGGGAGCCAAAGAATATTTATAAGCCTTAACAACTAAGTTGTCAATTCAGCTGCACCTGGAAACAATCTTGCGCACAACAGTTTATCAGTAGCAACAGTTTTGTAGTACGAATAAAAAGTAATAGCAGTAGTAAAGTAAAGACAGCAGTAACAATAGCAGTAAACAGTGGGATTCGAGTGCGGTAGGCATAGGGATGGATGGACCGCGTTGCATGGACAAGACAATTCACATAGCAATCATAACATAGGGCAATTGCAGATAAATAAGATAAAGCATCCAAGTACTAGATAATCCTAGGAATGTGTTCCATATATAGTGATACGTGCTCGCAATGAGAACTTACACAACATCTTTTGTCCTGCCAGCCCGTTTGCAGCGGGGCCTCAAGGGAAATACTGGCAATTAAGGTGCTCCTTTTAATAGAGCACCGGAGCAAAGCATTAACACTCCGTGAACACATGTATCCTCACATCAAAGCCATTCCCTCCGGTTATCCCGATTTCTTGTCACTTCGGGGCCATTGGTTCCGGAAAACAATGTGTGTATACAACTTGTAGATAAGACCATAAACATTACTATCATAATGAATCAATAACATGTTCAGATCTGAAATCATGGCACTCGGGCCCTAGTGACAAGCATTAAGCACAACAAGTCGCAACAAAGTCATAAAGCACTAATAAAAGATACTAGGCACCATGCCCTAACAATCTGATGCCATTACATCAACGATCTCATCCAATCCCTACCATCCCCATAGCCTACAACGGGGGATTACTCACTCATAGATGGGGGAAACATGGATGGTCGATGGAGAAGCGATGGTCATGATGATGGAGATGATCTCCTCCAATTCCCTGTCCCGGCAGGGTGCCAGAACGGAGTTTCTGGTGCTGTTTCGTGGAATCTGGTGGTGGCGGTGGAGCGGAACTCCTTCTTGAAAAACATCGAACCCCCCGAAGTTTTTAGGTCAGAAGGCTCCTTATAGGCGAAGAGAGAGGCCGAGGGGTGCCTAGGGGGCCCACACCATGCCTTGGCGTGGCCAGGCCCAGCCCGCGTCTGGGGGTGGTGTGGCCAGCCCCTGGCCCTCCTCTGTCTCATATTCTGGCTCCGTGAGTTTTCCGAAAAAAATAGTCACTTTGGCTTTTGTCCCATCCAATTCCGAGAATATTCATTTTCTGACTTTCCTGGAACCAAAAACAGCAGAAAACAGGCAGCTAGCACTATGGCTCTTGTTAATAGGTTAGTCCAAGAAATCGTATGAAAAGTACTCCAAAGTGTGGACAAAACACAAGAAAGGAGATAAAACCAAGCATGGAACATCAAAAATTATAGATACATTTGCAATGTATCAGCTCCCAAGCCCCGACATCCAGCCGGCGCTTCAAGCTGCTCACTTGCGAGGTCACAACCACCAGACCAGGAATCCCCTCGCTGAAGCTCAAGTGGTCCCAGTGCACCATCACCTTCGACGCCAGCGACCATCCTGTCTCCACCAGGCCTGTGGGCACACTTCCCTTGATCTACGCCCCCATCATCAACAACATCGCTGTTGCGAAGACCCTCATTTACGATGGCGCGGGCCTGAATGTGATATCCACCGAGACCTTCTCCCAGCTGCAAGTGCCTTACGATAAGCTGATGCCAACCATGTCGTTCTCCGGGGTTGCAAGTGGGTCCACTACACCCATCGGGTAGGTGTGCCTCTCTGTCATATTTGGAACATGCGACAACTACAACACCGAGCTCGTCGACTTCGATGTGGAGCACATCAACCTCCCATACAAAGTCATCCTCGTCTACCCCGCGCTAGCCATGTTCATGGCCGCCACTCACCATGCCTATAACATGCTTAAGATGCATGGCGGAAGCGGCAGAGTTATCACGGTCTGTTGCAATGAGGTGGAAGCCTTACACTCCATGGAGAACGCCTAGAAGACCGCTACTGCCACCTATGAGGAGGATGTGACGCCCTGGACTACGTCGGAGGCTCCACCAGGAGGAGGCAGATGATGGCCCAGGAGAATGCCATGGAAAAGAGGGTAGCAGCCGCGCTATTCCTGTCTCGTGAGGGACCGGGCTTGACCGGTGTTCACGACCTCAGGAGGGGATCAGGAGTTCCCCACCCATCCTAGCGAGGGATGAGGCACCTCCTGGGAATAGAGACAATGTGAGGGCTCTGGACTTCCCCGTGGACTGTACCCAGCGTGCGCATGGCTCTGGCAGCCCTGGCAGTGGTAGCTAAGTGGCCAGAGGAACTGGCGGGACAGGCTGCTAGAAGGTGGACAAACCTCTCCGAATGGTGCACCTGACTCTGTGACTTTTTGAAGGTGAAACCTGAAAAACTTTCACTCTTTGCAGTTTTGCCTCTCGCTATACCCCGTGCGAGCCGTAGTGGCATTTATAATAATCATGTACTACTGGCGCTTCCTTGGATCTTGTGCTACGCGCACATTTGACTATTTGGTTTTTTCTTTGAAAAAACATTTTCTCTGTAAACCGCACCACCACATTTCCGTTACACGCTCCGTGCGAGCAGGGGCTAGGGACGGTACCCTTCACCAAGCCGTCTCCCTTTTGGCATCAAGACCCAAGGTGCCAAGCTCTAAACAGTTCCTGGTGCCTAAGATCCTTGCGTGGTGTGTGTATGGGCCTCTGATGGTGGGCGCTCTTTCCCTACTACCCTCTCCCGGTAAGGTCTACGGGGCACCTCGTCAAGACCTAAAGTTTTGAGCTCTAAACTCCATGGCCCGTTCCTCGGCCGTTACGTCACCCACGGTTCCTGACCTCGTTTTTATCTTCGTGATAACCCATGAGGCCCTGCTCCTCAGCCTGAGCATGTCAGGACCTAAAGTGTCGAGCTCTGAACTCCATGGCCTATTCCTCGGCCGTGACTTACCTCACCCACAGTTCCTGACCTTTTTTATCCTCGTGATAGCTCATTAGGCCCTGCTCCTCCGCAGCCCGAGCGTGTTAGGACCTAAAGTGTCGAGCTCTAAACTCTACGGCCCGTTCCATGGCCGTGAGTTACCTCACCCACGGTTCTTGACCTCGTTTTTACCTTTGCGACAACTCATGAGGCCCCGTTCCTCCGCAACCTGAGCTCGTCAGGACCTAAAGCATCAAACTCTAAACTCTACAGCCCGTCCCTCGGTCGTGAGTTACGTCACCCACGGTTCTTGACCTCATCTTTATCTTTGCGATGGCTCATGATGCCTTGTTCCTTCGCAACCCAAGCTCGTCAAGACCTAAAGCGTCGAGCTCTGAATCTACGTCCCGTCCCTCGGCCGTGAGTTACCTCACCCATGGTTCCTGACCTTGTTTTTATCCTTGCGACGACTCATGAGGCCCTTTTCCTCCGCAGCCCAAGCTCGTCAGACCAAAAGTGTCGATCTCTGAACTCCTCTGCTCGTTCCTTGGCCGTGAGTCACCTCACCCCTTGTCCCTGAAATTTGTGAAAAACTGAAGCGAAACCCTCAGCATGGGGGCTGGAAGAAAGAACATCTAATCCTATGGTTCCCCCTCGAGAGGCTCACAGGGTGACCCTGGAGACACCCTCTTCAGTGGTTAAACTTAGTAGGGCCAAAAAACATGGGCTCTAAGCTTACAATGCTAGACGGGAGTTTGTTACCTCACATGCGGTTCACCCCCATAGGAGGCACCCGGGAAGGGCATGCAAACCTTGAGAGGCCGCGCCTCCTATCAAGAGGGCGGGCCCCAAGATTTAAGATGAGACCCCTCCACGAGGGTATGTGCTGGGGCCTCTCCTCGAGAGGACCCCCAAATCCGCTACAATCGACGAGTTGTGGCCAGTCGCCTGGCACCCCGAGGCCCGAGAACTGGGGCTATCCCCTATGAGGACAGGGACACACGGGCCTAATCAAACACGGTCCATGCGTGACAGCCCGGCTTGTGGACTAGAAGGAACCCCACTAGCAGCACCCCGTGAATGCCGTCCTCAAGAATAACCTCCGCAAGCACTGCACCTGCAACCTTGCCTTGCAAGGGCGCCATCCCAGGACACATAGCCCCCGAACGGACGCGCTTGATGTCTCTAAAGGATTGTCCCTGCAGAAAGGCGCGAAACGCTGTCACCAACCCCGATAAAGAGGGTGCAATGCCACGAGCATGCGATGAACTCCAAGCACAACAAAAACAAATAGAAGGAGGCAAATGGAACAAGGACCTTCACGGGGAAGTTCATCCTAAAGTCTTAGTTACAAAGGCAAAAGGAGTCGACAACTGCTTCGACATCACACCTTGAAGGACTGAGCCCTGTGCATCCTGGCAGCGCCGTGGTGGCCACGCCTACTAGGCGGACCAGAGGTGAGGAGGATAGTCGATGCGGCACAACTGCGTGTCGAACTCCGAGATGGAGAAGTCACCATTGCTGGCATATCGAAATCACAGTGTAAAGCCGCGCTCGATGTGTTGCTCGGAGAGGAAGCGACGCGAACAGCTGGAGAGGATCTTCTCGCCTCCCAAGAAGGTCGTGATGCTCACCTCCCACATCTCGCCCCCCTAGAGTGACGTAGCTGCACTGTGTCCGGGAGGTCATGCGCGGTCCCGCGCACAAACCGATTGTTCAGCTTCACCCGCATGAACTAGTCCAAGCCATCAAGGATGATGATGAAGTTCGATGACCTGTTCGGGCTCAGGGTCATCCTCGATCTTGATAACCATAGGAGCAGGGGCTGCCAGAACCAGGGCCTCGGTAGTTGCGAGGGTGTGCAGACTGGGTCCAGCCCTAGGCCTACCACCCGCCCTCCACGGTAACCCCTGCTACTCCCATGACGGCGACCACGTCCGTGCTTGGAGGGAATATCCCCCGATGCTGCGCTTGCCTCCATAAGTGCAAGTACGGCAAGGGCCATGCCGAGACCGCCACAACTCCCTTAGCCACATCCACGGGGTCGCCCGCAACCATGCTTCACTGGCGGAGCCTCTATTCCCTCGGTCTGCACAACTTTGCCTTTCTCCTTGGCTGAGAAGCACATGGGTGCCATGGAGAGGGGGTGAGGCCTTCGACTCGAAAGTGTAAGATAGGAAGGGACAAGGCAGCAGAGTGGAAGAAGGCAGCAGAGTGGGAAAAAAAAGATTCCATCCCCACCTTTAACTGCGCCGACCGAAAGTACGTATCATTGCACAACAAGCACGGTATTAACCGCAAGGCCCCACATGCCGTTCCATCATGGGAACGACTCCTGTAGTAGGAACAATGCTCTACATATCTACAGATGAGAGCTCATGGCCGGTTAGGCTTCGCGGATAGGATTCAATCAGGCCGGGTCTTCATTGACCAAGTGAGAGTAGGGACCCGTCCACCATCTGAGGCTGCTTGCCCCTTCGGGCCCATGAGGGGACAGATGCGGGCCAAGCACCCGGGGGCTACTGTCGGAATCCTAGCATCCGGGGTGCCACGTCCCCATGTTGGCTGAGCCCTACAGCCTAGGAGTCTTCGCCTTCTAGAGGTAGGACACCTCTATAAGGGATCATGTCGGGCAGGCATCATGAGGTACCCCCTCGTGAGGGACCGCCATGGCACCAGGTAAACATTTCCGAGCTTCGGATACCCTGGGTATGTTAGGGGGTAGAACGGTAGTTACACCGGGTGGAGTACGAACTGCGGCCCGGGTAGTGAGCGCAGGGATTTCATGGCATCAGCTGCCCCGGTAAAGAATACTTGGTCCATTCTCCTTTCGTAGGGAAGGAGCAGGTGATCTGGTGGCAAGAGGCTCTCTTAGTCGTCGTTTTGGTGAAAGGAGGGAAAAAGCAGACAACACCAGATAAAGACAAAGGACGTCGACAAAGGATGCTTTATAGGAGGACGGAGTGAAGCGCAACATGCTAGACCAAGTCCACCAAAAAGTAGTCTCCTAGACTAGGATCACGATGGGCGGCATTGTGGGCACCCTTCCATCTCATGAACCGAGGGAAGAGGCCCGACGTTGAGACCTTCTCCTACCTTATAAGGGGATGGACCTCAAAGATTGGAAACCCTAGACTTTTATCCACCATTGTAACCTTGCGAGGCAAGCAAGCAATACAACCAAGAAGGAGTAGGGGCTTTACCTCCTCACGAGGGTTCTAAACCTGGGTAAAAAACCCTGGTGTCAACTCTCTGCCGTGCATCCACTTCGCGTCCGTAGCCGTCACCGAACTACTGCGGAATCGCGTGTTCAGCCCCCTCACGAACCAAGGGATCGTTGGACCCTAGTTCCTTCACGGGACAAATCTTCGACAGAAGGAATCGACCCTGGGCTTCCTGAATCGCCACCCATGACCCCATCTTCTCCGACGCTAGCCACTGCAGCCTCCCCGTGCCTTGCTGACATCTCCGTTCGCTTCATGGTGAACTCCTGGTCGTCATGGAACCTCTTCCTTCCTTCCCCTCGCTTTGCTTTGCCCTCACGCCATGCACCGTCGTCCGTTGCTGCATACCACTATTGTGGAGCCTACCCCAGCGACCTCTAGGAAGCGGCACTACCAGATTTAGGCTCCCCACATCGCACTTGTTCGAATACATTGTTCCGTGCTAGCCCGATCACCCCCTAGCACCGCCAGTCATCGCCGCCGATGTGTCCTCTAGCGAGTCCTGCATGGTGCCACCATGGTGCCCACATGGCCCTAACGTGGGTGTAGATCAAGCTCTGCCAGCGTGGTTGCTAACGTGGTTCCTGGCCCACAGGTCAGCCTTAGAGGCTAGCCCGGTTTGGGTGTAAAAAGTATTACCCATATGTGATGATGTCAGCCTGACGCCATAAATAATTTTAATTACTTAATAATTTTAGAAATTGTTTTAAAGCTTATAAAATCAATAACTAATTATTTATAAGTGAGAAAAATATGAATAATATATCAAAATGTCCAAAAATGATATCTACCTTTTAAAACTATAATCATGCATTGTTAAACAACTTCAACTAAGAAGTTTGTTAGAAGAACAATAGCAACTGCATAGGTGAATTTGGGGTTCTTCTGGAAATGCCATTTTTTGGGCATTACCACCCCAATTAAATTGATGAGCATGTTTAGGTTTATAATTAAGAACCCTTTAACTTGTCATATCATCATTCTTGATTGAGCATTGCATCGATGTCATGTGTTGATTGTTTGCCTTTCTTTCCCATGTTTGGTTCTTCCCGATAGAATACGATATCGAGATCGAGATCAACACCATTGCAGATTGATGAAGAAAACTTGACCAACTATAATCAAGTCAAGCACAACCCTTTCGAAGATCTACTTTTTGGTTATCAACAAGCAAAGGCAAGCAAAGCCCTACCATTATACACTCCTATGATTTCAAAAGGATTTTAATTCTTGCCATGATGCATACGATTCTACTATGGTCTTTTATCGATAGATAGAGTATACTATCTATTGAATTACTCCCTTTGAGCTTAAATTACCTGATCCACTGATCCTAGCATAACTAGGTTTGGCTTGTGTGCACTAGTAGAGATTATATTTGTGTCTTTCTTAGCCATGCTTAGCTATCAATGCTGGTTCATCTAGATGATGTATCATATGCAGAGAATCTAGTATGACAGGAGAATGTGATGAGATGAGATCGGTGGTGACGTGAGGTAAACATGCTAAGGCCTTTATGGGAGGCCATAGTGGGATGTGGTTTTTGTAGTCACATGCTCGCCACCACTAGGAAACGAGTTCTTTCCTTTGGAACCGAGATGAGTGTACAACCACACAAGGCCTTGAAAACCCCACGAGTAACAAACTTGCCTAGTACATTCCATGAGTCACATAGTTTGGGCTTTCCATTCGGCATATTGATGGCAACACTCGTGGCCACTTTTCGTTGGGACTCTAAGTGTAGAGTGTTGTATCAAGCTTCTTTTCCCCACAAGGGTGACTAGATGGTTTATATTTAACTCTCAGAGAATTGGTTATGGAAGGGTTTTTGTCTTCTCCTCTTCAAGCAACCTGTAAAGTAAAATAATTTGTCTTGTATCCCCAACTCCACCAAGTTCTTGTCAAGCACAAGGTTTTATATTAGTAATATGAAATAAAATATAATGTAAACTAAAGTAAATAAATGCAAACTAGATGATATGGAAGATAATAGAATTGTTTTGGAGTTTTTATGAGTGATTGCATGTAGAGAAAGTATTTTTGTATTTTCGAAATAATAAATTGCAGAAAATATAAAAGATAGTAGATGCAATGGAAAGGTGTTTATTATTATTAAAATTGGACTGGGGTTCATGGGTTCACTTGTATACTCTCTTTTTAAGTTGAAGTGATCACAAAACAATTCATCAATGATAAATTTTCACGGAAATTCTATATGTGTTTGATAAGGAATCAATATGGGCATCATGTTCTAACACAGAGATGAAATACATCTCTCTTATACTCCTCAAGAAAGGGAAACTCCATGCAATCTTGAATTAAGAACAAATTAGAGTATAGCTTTAAGTAATATAACATGATGTTTGAAATACAAATATGCTACCTTGATCTAACAAGGTTATCACACTATCACATGATAAGTATAGCACGTGATTTCACTTTATCCCTAGTGAGGCAGCAAAAGAAAGGTAAAAACCAAAGTAGATCTTGAATATTGTTTGTCACAATTCAATCACTACCACCATGCTACTCCATCTAATACACACATCTCCCCATACAAGTTCTTGCATACAAGTTGGATCAAAACAAGCAATTAAGAATAGGGTACATGATATGCATCTATCAATATATCTTACACAAAATAGATTCCAATCTCAAATATAAAATTATAGAACAAAGATCCACCACATAGGAATTACAAATATGACCATAATCATGTAGGGCAGCTCATATGGTACTATATCTATGAAGAACAAGAGAGAAATATATCAAGATACTGCCACAAAACTCATAGCCCGAAGGTGGACTGTCAACACCCGGATTTTTAATCCCAGATGCCCGTTATGCCATACCTCGCAATCCTAGGATTACCATTTTTGCAAGACATAACGGATTGGATATCACAGTACATCATCCATTACATACCATACATATGGTTTTACACAAATAAGGATCTCATGATCCAGTCTTAATACAACAAGCAGCGGAAATAAAAGATAGCGTAGCGGTGGGGTCAATCTTCAGGGGCACAGGCAATGCTGACGAAGGAAGATAGTCCTAGTTATCATAGCCGTCCTGCTGACCATCATCTTGATAATCTCCTTCATAGTCTGGCCATGATAATAGCCAGGGACAAAAGCCATGAGTACTCTTTAAGTACTCGCGAACTACTACTAACAAGTAGTATAATTCTAAGTTAAAATGCTGAATCTAAGTTAACTATCAAGTTAAGTTGGAAACCTAAGATGAGTTCAGAAGCAAAGAAAGATAAAGTAAAGTTCTAGAATCACTTAAGTTGGGAAGCTATTATCATCAACACAACCCTGTTGTGGTCAAGTCAAAGTTCATCATTCATTTCAAGGTATTTTGAAAACATCTGACAACGAAACAATATGGCCATTCCAACTGTCCATAACCGCGGATGCGGCTATTCGAATAGTTTGACACTCTGCAGAGGTGGTACACTTTCACTACAAGATTCGATACATCTGTCAGGGATAACCCTGAATCATCATACTTAGTATGCAGATAATCAAACATAACCTTCCCTTTAGACACCCTAGTACAAGCACCTCTCCTATGAGCATGGCCTCCCAACTATGACCATCAGTCATCTTGGGCACTGCATAGGTGGACAACATTGAGAGGTAGCCTCGGCTCAAACCTCTCCCGTGAGGGAACTAATACTAATGCATATAAATTTCCAGCTAAGCCTTACCCAATTCAGGTAATGTGGTTGTACGGTAAATTTGGAATGGTATCACGTCCAAATCCAACCATCAGCTTTATAAAAGGGTTAAGGCTCATGCCTCATCATTTTCATCATCATAAACTAGTTGTGTTTCTCAACACATGTCAAAACATCTCAATAGAATGACTCATCATTCCAAGGTTTTCACAATTCATTTTCACCAAGTGTTCCCATCCAAAGTGACTCAAGTTTTTGATCTACTCCAAAAGACTAAGTTAAGAGTGTTCACTAAGGTGGAAGGATGGTATCAATCTCATGCCATAGAATGACATCTAAAGGTTTCTAAGTAGGTCAAGTTTTATACTTTTTATGCTACCTTCAAAATAAGTAAGGAACTTTGCATACTAAGGGGAGTAAAACTTGTAAGTAAGGCTTGGGGTACTAATAGTTAAAAAGGGGTGTGATCAAAGCATTCCTAAAGCATCCTTGCTCATTCATCTAGCTTAATTCTAGCTTGCTAACAATAGCTTGCCTTGGTTGGTGCAGTGGTTGAAGTTTTCTTCTTCTTCTTCTTCTTGGTAGAACTCCTCCTCCTCGTAAGCTTGGTCGGTACTAGCGTCTATAAATACATAGGGAGTGCACAATCACCAACCAATGCTTAACTAGGCTAAGTAGCATTCTAAAACACACAATTGATGATCTATTATCATCACAAGCATCACAAGTTTAATTTCAATAATTTCATCCTTTTTATTTTAGAAAAGTAATTTCTACTCATTGAAATATTAACTAAAATTTAATATTCACCACCAAAATATGGGATCATGTGGACACATGTCCTCACCACATATTCTAACATGTGGGAATGAGATTTAAAGGTTGGATCTATATTACTTTAGTTTAAGTTTATTATTTAATGATTTAAAGTGACTAGAAATGCCTATATAGCATTATTTTTGTACTAGTCTAAAGTCACTGCATGTCAACCTTAATATTATTACATGGTTAGATAGATATGATGAAATGTGATTTTTGAGAGTTGGAATCAACTCAAAAGCTAACTTGGTTGATTTTATAAAAATGTTGCAAGTTGCAAAAGCTTCTGTCTTCTTATTTTTATTAGGAGATATCTATAACTCTAATTGAATTAAATCCAACGGGGTTGGATAGATCATTTTAATACCTTTCAGACAAAATTGGTTTCATGCAATTTGGATTTCTAAAACTCTCTGAATTGATTTTCAAACTAGGTGACAGAAACTAGATTTAACTAAAAAGAAAAATCCAGATTTGAATCGATGGGCTAGTGCGGGAAAGGACTTGGGCCGGCCCAGTGGCGCTCCGTGGCACGGGGCTCAGCTGACAGGGGGGTCCCACGTGTCAGCGGCAATTAAAACGCGAAATGGTACGCGTGCTGTGGGCCGTAGGATTAGAAGCGAGATCAACGGCTGAGGGTCGTCAGCGAGCTCGAACCCTAGCGGCTCGGTGGGGGTCTACTGGGGGCGTACCAGGGCTCCAGCGGGGTCGGCGAGGCGGGCAAACAACGTGGAAGACGACGGCGAGGCGAGGCGCGATTGCGGCGGAGCTTGGGGTGGTCGCAATCAACGGCGCCCTTCTCCTCCTACTGCGGCTGCTCCGGCTCCAATTCCAGCGAGGCAGAGCTCGCCTTGCTCCAGCTATAGGTGGGTGAGGTTCAGAGAGGTGAGGGGAGTGGAATGGTGTGGAGCGAAGAGGCTGGGGAGGGCTCCTTTTATAGGCCCGACGGTGAGACCGAGCGGGATGGGCAGGCAACTCCGGTGACAAGGCTACGGCGGGGTAGAGGCATGGCTGGGGGTGACGATCGATGGGCGGTTCCCTAGCGGTGCTCTAGGAATTGAATGCGGCCGTAGGGGCGGTGGCACATGGGCGGTGGTGGCGCTCAAGGCGGCAGCCGGTGTCCTGACGAGTGGTGGCTGTGAGGCTTTGGGCAGCGAACGGGGATGTCTGGGGTGTTCTCCAGGTCGAGGTGGAGCGGCGGGCGCGGGCTGGTGCCAAGGGATGGTCTATGCGAGCAGGGACATGGCGTGCTCTGGGGGCGGCGTCGGCATGCTCGACAAGCTCCGGGCGCGGCGGTTCCTGGCCGCTCTACTCCCTGTCTCTGGCCTGGGGCTGGTTGGGCGGTGGAGGTGGACCACTGGCAAGCTGCTAGACATGAGGAGAGGGGCTAGAGAGGGCTGCTGCTGCGAGTGCACGGTCGGCCGGCGAGTTGGTGCTCGGCATGGCATGGCAGTGTAGCTAGGGGGTAGGGAAGAGGCTGGTTAGGCTCTGGTGAGATCAAGAGGGGACAAGGGGATTAAATGGGGATCAATTGGGGGCAAAACCCTGTAGTAAACAGTGAGCTAGGATTAGAGTAGAGATTATGCATGCCAAGTGTTTGATGAAATGGCCGCATGAAAGAAAGTTTTGAATTTTGGTTTCAAAAATTTTGAGTGATCTCCACTAGTGATAGGTAGTCTCTGGTTGCAAGGATTTTGAAAATGGATCTCAAAAAGATGGTTTTTGAAATAGGGGTGATCTATGCATATGCATTAGATTCAATTTTAAACTGTCATTTAAAATAGTTAACATAATGTTTTTAGCAGATCAAAAGGTGGGCCTTGGTACCTCATTATGTGTACTAGCGAGGGGTACAAAGATCAAGAATTGTTTCTGTTCAGAATTGAGTACTAGGAATAGCCAAAGTAGGCATGGGAGTTAAATTTGCCAAAATGACCATTCCTTCTTTTTAATTCTTTTTGATTTGATTTTCTTTAGGAAAAGTTTGGGAATGATGTAGATGATGTTTAAATCACCTAATAAACATTTTACAAGCATTGGATTAATCAATCATTGCAATTCAAATAACTCCTATTTTAAATGCATACACATATGAATGCTTTCATTTTAAATTTGGAAAAGTTTTTGTTAACCCTATTTTTGGATGATTTGATCTTGATAAGCTTGGATTAAAGTTTTGGGATGTTACATGGACTACTCCCTCTTCATCATGGTGATGATGCTGGAGATGTTGGAGAGGGTGGAGATCCCCCCGGAGGCGGCTCCGGTGGAGTTTCCCCTCCAATCTTCACTGGATCTGACTCTGTCTGGTGGTGTTTTTGTCTCTGGTGTCTTCTTTGTAGATGCCCAAGGGATACTTATATAGGGGTTTTTAGGTCAAGGGAACTCCGTGGGCAAAAGAATCAAGGCGATCGGACGACCAAGGAGCAAATGAGGGTAGGCGGCGCGCCCACCTAGGCTAGCCGCGACACCTAGGCTCGTTTGGGCCTCCTGGCCCTCTAGGTGAGGTTCTTATGCTCCAGAAGCTTCTTGTGGATAAATATTGGCATTCCCAAAAGTTCAGGTCCATTTGACTTCATATTGGTCCTGAAACATCAAAAACATTGAAAACAAGGTTTTTCTGCCCTACCGGGTTATAGCCAAAATAAAGGGAATCATTGGTAAATCCCCAAAAATCAATATAAAACATGGATATAACATTATATATGATGCAAATATGTGGGAAAACATGTTAACAAACTACAAAGTTCATGTATGCATTTACATGCATCAACATCCCCAAGCTTAACCTATGATCGTCCTTGAGCATGAAGGTGATAAAAACTAAACATGGACTTTGGAGTTTGTTACCTTTACTTCTTTGATTATCATGTATAGTTCTTAGGCTCAATTCCTTTCAATGAAACATAATATGAAAGTGTACTATCAAGTTGTATCTTTGACACATCTATAAACATGTTAAAGAATAAGTAATGGTGTGATAAAACAAATGATGAACAAAACAAACCTTCAAGCACACTTTGATGAACCTATAGAATAAGAGACTCGACATTGGTGTTTTATGCCTTTATTTTTGGGCTACTTCTTAGTTTCATGCCCTTGACTGGATGACTCACTTCTTAGTTTCATGTGTTCCCTTGAGATGTTTTGCATATTGTACCGAAATTAAGCATTTAATACATATGTTAATCCTCCATAAAGAATGTAAAAATTAAGTTTTGAGCTATGTAGTTCATGTCAACAATATTAATAAGGATGGGGTTCCAAGTATCTTTTATTTAAAAGCTTCACATGGTTTATGTGCTAAACATCTTACAAGTTGATTGTTTCATGCACCATACCTATGTCCTTGCACTCCCAATTCTACTCAACTTAGGCCTGTCATTGTATGCACATGTTGGTCTTAGAAACCACATCACGGAAGTACCTCTTGCTCCCTGTCTAGCTATATGCCCCCATTTTTGTATTTATTTATTTATTTAGCATAGGAGTTAATATAATTCCTTTTTCATGTTCAAGGTGGGAGGGGCAGTATCTCTACTCCAGAAGAACAAAAAAAACATATGAATCATATCAACAAGGATCATCATGCTGTAAGTTTCCACCATGAGTTGCTGCACGACACATGGATTTGACTAGCGGTTCAAGAGCGTTTTCTCTCAACATGCCTACTCCAGTATGCACACATTATTTCACATCGATGCAATGCATAGGAAGAACTTTAACATGATTAATTATCAACATTCAACATTTAAAGCTTGTGCCATGATGACATGGTTTGGCCAACAACAACTAATAAGATGTAAAGCACAAAAATTTCCATATTGGTATCACCCCAAACCTTACTTTCTTATGAGCTTTAAAATACATGAAAAAAAGTGTTTTTAAGAATGTTTGGAGGATTAACATACATACTATACTTGAAATTAGATTTTTCCATAAATATGTGGATATGCCTAGTCTAGTTTATGGGGTTTGGAACAAGTCTTAGCTTATCTTGTGAAGGCTTAGCAAAAAGATATCTAAAGAGTGTGCCATCTAGTTCATAATGCCAACATTTATTTTCCCACCTTGCTCCTTAATGTTGAACACAAATATACAAAATCAAAGGAAACAAATTAATAGGCACAAAACAAATCATCTTCATATAAAGTACTTGAGCTTAAGAACTAGACACAACATGAATTTCAGCATTTTGCTTTTGTCTCCCCTTTTATTTTCTTTCAAGGCATTCTTATTCATTTGTAATATCATTAAGGCAAAGTTTATTTTCATTATCTCTATCATAAACATTTATATTAATAGTGGTCGTGGTCCTTTTAATGCAAAAGAAAAGTAAAATAAATAAAACAGATGCTCCAAGTTTCTACAATATTTTTATGTTGCTCGAAAAACAAAGTTTAGAGGTTTGCAAACCAAGAGTTTAATAGGTACAGTGGGGTGCCTTAGGCATCCCCAAGCTTATAATTTTTACCATCCTTGGATTTCTCTTGGTGTGATGTTCCTCTATTCCCTGTAAAAAAAGCTTCAACACAAAAAATTTCTCCCATCTCTTTTCCCAGTGGTGACATTAGTGGCACAAAAGCATAATAGTTTCTGCATATATATCAAATACAAAATTCTTTATAAATGTTTCAGAAATCATATAATGTTCCTACATATCCCTACCATATAATATGACTCATAACAATCATTTTAGGACACTTGGAAATGGTTAAAACAAAACATGGAAGAATCTGTCCAGATTTTCAGCAGCAGCAAAATGAATTTTTCTCGCCCACTTAAACATGTCAGGAATTTTAGACAATGTTTCTGCGTACATAGGATGCAAAGTTGTAAATGTTGTGTAAATATCAACGCAATCAGAGTTAGAGAAAAATCAGAAAATGCTTGCACTAAAAACTATTATTTAGAAATTTGTTACTCCATATGTTTTGCAACTTTTTAACATCCAAAATGGGTTCCACTTGGTACTTTATTAAAAATTACATAAATAAATCCAAAAAAATGCTCTTTCTATAGCAAGATTTCAAAGAAAAAAATCCAAAATAAAATAACCGTGTTGCCTCCTGCAAAGCGCTTTCTTTATAGCCATATAGCTAGGCTTTACTTACTTGGTTTAAGTGATGTGGAACTCACGGGACAGCTTGTGCTTCTTTGCTACCTCCTTCTTCCTTGGAAAGTGTTTCATACATTTCTTGTGAGGAAACTGAAACTTCACATTTCCTTCTTTTGTATCAATGACTGCACATATAGTTCTCAAAAATGGTCTACCAAGTATTATAGGACTTGAGGTATTGCTCCCCATGTCCATGACAATAAAATCAACAGGTACAAATGTCATATGCAATTCAACCATGATATCTTTAACTTTTCCTAAAGCATGTTTAGTTCAATCACCAGCAAGTAAAAGTTCTATAGAGAATTTTTACATAGGTTTCAAATCAAGTAAATCATATAGATCTTTAGATAAAACTGAGACACTAGATCCTAAATCTAGAATAGCATGATGTGTCTCTTTTCCAATAGTGATTTAAATCTCGGGGAGCCATACATTCCAAAGCTTAGGTCGTATCAAAGCTTCATTATTATATCTTTCAATCTTTTCTTTTATAACATAATTTGCTAGGTAGGAACCAAATCCTGCTTGATGACCATTAAAAGATGGATAATTAGAAAACTTTTGTAATAAGTTAATCAGTTCATGCAAGCAACATTTATCAAGATCAAGTAGAGGTTATTTTGTTTCACTTAGCATTTTGACTTCTTCTACATGTTTATCTCTATTATATAAATTGAAGATTTCATGTCTATCATCAAATAGATCTTCTGGCACTTTAGCTTTTTCAAGGCTTTCTTTGACTTTTACTTCTAAGAGTAGGCCATCTAACAATATATAAGCGTTGTTGGATGTTATATTCTTGAAAGAACCTCCACTATCTTTATACAAATAGGCCATTGAACTCTTAGTTAACCCTCTATAGAAGATATGCATTAACATCCAGTCTCTAAAACCATGTTCTGTTCCAAAAGCTATTCATCTAAATCATTCCCAAGCTCTTATAAGAGTTTCATCTTTATTTTGTTTAAACATGATAAGAATTTCCCTAAGATGGCCTATTATTTCAGGGGTTCGAAATATTTCAACAAAAGCAGCTTTAACATTGAACTAAGAGCTAAAATTTCCAGGTGGCCATTTTAAAATCCAATCTAATTCCTTACTAGCAAGTGAATATGGAAAAGTTTAACTTTAATCATACTATTTTATTATTATTCCTGTTTAAGTCTTTGCATCTTTCATTAAAAGTTCTCAAATGCTGCATAGGGTTTTCATTAGGCTTCCCATAAAAACAGTATTCATAAATGGCTTTAGTAGCTACAGGGTCTATTTCAAATGGTTCAAATGGTATCTCACCTTCTTTTGGGAAGTTCTTTATACTAAAAGGCCAATAAGCTCTCCTTTCCATTTTAACGTGTTTTTGTGTTTTAAGGAAGAACTTAAAAAGACAAAAAACAAGACAAACTAAAATACTTTAAACATCTAAAAGGAGAAGAAAAAGCTCACAGTGGTGTAACCTCCCCAAGCTTTAGTTGTTGACAAGTTGATGAAGATGACGACGCCAGAAAACTATTGCATGTGCCGTGGGAAATACCTTGTTCTTCAAATTTGATGAGGATGCAGTTGTGGTGTACCTTCGCTAACTCCCTGGTAACGGCACCAAAAAATACTCTTGAGGGCAACAATCGTGGCCACTTTTCATTGGGACTCCAAGTGTAGAGTGTTGTAGCAAGCTTCTTTTCCCCACAAGGGTTACTCAAGGGTTTATATCGAACTCTCGGGGAATTGGTTATGGAAGGTTTTTTTCCTCTTCAAGCATCCCGTAAAGTAATTTTTTTATCTTGTGTCCCCAACTCCACCAAGTGGTTGTCAAGTACAAGGTTTCATATTAGTAATATGAAATAAAATATAATGTAAACTAAAGTAAATAAAGTAAAGAAATGTAAACTAGATGACATGGAAGATAATTAAAATTGTTTTTTGGTTTTTATGAGTGATTGCAAGTAGATAAAGTATTTTTGTATTTTAGAAATAATAATTTTTGGTAAATATAAAAGATAGTAGATGCAATGGAAATGTGTTTCTTATGATTAAAATTGGACCGGGGTTCATGGGGTCACTTGTCTACTCTCTTTTTAAGTTGAAGTGATCACAAAACAATTCATCAATGACAAATTTTCATGGAAATTCTATATGTGTTTGATAAGGAATCAATATGGGCATCACGTTCTAACATAGAGATGAAATACATCTCTCTTATACTCCTCAAGAAAGGGAAACTCCATGCAATCTTGAATTAAGAACATATTAGAGTATAGCTTTAAATAATATAACACGATGTTTGAAATACACATATGTTACCTTCATCTAACAAGATTATCACATTGTCACATGATAACTATAGCACATGATTTCACTTTATGCCTAGTGAGACAACAAAACAACGGTAAAAACCAAAGTAGATCTTGAATATTGTTTGTCACAATTCAATCACTACCACCATGCTACTCCATCTAATACACACTTCTCCCCATACAAGTCCTTGCATACAAGTTGGATCAAAATAAGCAATTAAGAATGGGGTACATGATATGCATCTATCAATACATCTTACAAAAAATAGATTCCAATCTCAAATATCAAACCATAGAACAAAGATCCACCACATAGGAATTACAAATATGACCATAATCATGTAGGGCAGCTCATATGGTACTAGATCTATGAAGAACAAGAGAGAAATAGATCAAGATAATTCCACAAACCCATAGCTTGTAGGTGGACTACTCCCTCTTCATCATGGTGATGATGCTGGAGAGGTTGGAGAGGGTGAAGATCCCCTCGGAGGCGGCTCCGGTGGAGTTTCCCCCTCCAATCTTTGCTGGATCTGACTCTATTTGGTGGTGTTTTTGTCTCTGGTGTATTTTCTTCGAGGATTCCCCGAGGTATCCTTATATATGGTTTTTTAGGTCAAGAGAACTCTGTGGGCGAAAGTATTAAGGCGATCATATGACCGAGGAGCAAATGAGGGTAGGTGGCGCGCCCACCTGGGCTGGGCGCGCCACCCAGGCTTTTTTGGGCCTCCTGGATCTCTAGGTGAGGTTCTTGCGCTCCAGAAGCTTCTCGTGGATAAATATTGGCTTCCCCAAAAGTTCAGGTCCATTTGACTTCGTATAGGTTCTGAAACATCGAAAACATTGAAAACATGGTTTTTTCTGCCCTATCGGGTTATAGCCAAAATAAAGGGGATCATTGGTAAATCCCCAAAAATCAATATAAAACATGGATACAAAATTATATATGATGCAAATATGTGGTAAAACATGTTAACAAACTACAAAGTGCATGTATGCATTTTACATGCATCACATATGCGTTGAAAATGTTTTTGAATGAGGAGGAGAAGGAGGTGCATCATAACATGTAGGGAAGCGTGGAACGAGTTACTTGGGGTCGATAGAGCCCCTGGTGAGCCAACCTCGCCTCACATCTCTAGGTACCGGCTTCATTTGACCCGTTACGGCGGAACCCTCTGTAGGGCGTGACTCATGGTATCGGCGAAAGCAAGGTAAATGTCGCGGTATACCGCTCTCTGCTATCACACCAAGGAAGTGTGTCAAGTGGCGCTAAGAGAAGGTTGGTACAGAAAGGAATATGCCCAATAGGCAATAATAAGTGGTTATTATCTTATTCCAAGTTTATAATAGATGTTTATTTCTCATGCTATAATTGTAAGAATAGCAATACGATCAAGTCAATCAAGTTTCATTGCTATATCAAACTCATAAAAAGTAGTCCTAATCCTTAGACCATGAGATCACGTCAATCACTAACACCAGAAGAGTACTTTGATTCCTTCAAACGTCACACCATAACAGGGTGGTTATAAAGATGTCATTGGGTACTTACAAAGTGTTAGTTGAGGCTAGTGGATCAAGAGTGGGATTTTTCCATCCCGATGACGGAGAGATATAATCTAGGCCCTCTCGGTGATATCACATTGATAAAAGCTTGCAAGCAAGTGATTTGATCACAAGGAATGTTATATCATGGAACGAGTAAAGAGTACTTGTTGGTAACGAGACCAAACTAGATATGGATGATACCAAATGATCGGATCTTGGACGAGTAATATATGGTGAGACAAAAGGAATTGACTACAACGATAATGGTTCGCACGATCACTAGATTCATCGTTTAATAAGTGGGAGTCATTATGGATTTCTAGACCCCACTAGTGACTATTGATCAGAGAGGTGTCTCGATCATTTTCATATTATTCACAAACCGTAGGGTACACACTTAAGGTTCGCTAACGCGTTTTGAGTGGATTTGGAACTCCAACTGAATTATTGGACAACACAGGGGTTGTTTCAGAAAAGCGTCAAAACTATTTCGAAATATTGAAATAACACAAGGGGAAATTGTTAATGTTTGTTACTTGAATGAATTAACAAATATTAAATAAATAAATATGTGTTATTGATTCCATAAGTGTGGTTTAATTGTTATGAATTACATTCAATTAAAAAAAGAGAATAAGGGAGGGGGTTACCTACTTGATGGAGGTGGTTACCACCATGAAGAGGGGAGGTGGCACCTCTAGGGGCTGGAGCACCACCCCTAGGGGCTTCCCCCTCCTCTCCTATAAAAGGTGGCCATATCTCCTCTCATATTTTACACTCTTGAATCCTCCTCCATTTCCCTTTCTTGTTGCTCCACCGTTTGGCGAGTTCTTGTAGCGAAGCACTGCCAAAATAATTCACCACCAACACTTGGAGAAGTGGAGGAGGAGTTCCGACGGATCCCTTCTTCCGCTGCCCCGCTGGACCGAGGGCGTGGAGGACGTCAACGAGCCGCATGTGTGACTTAGTATGGAGGTGCCGCCGGTTGTGGCACCATGAGTACCCGATCTTGAGATAATCGCGTGTACACCTACATCGACGCTGTTTGTGCGGGAACATAATCCTGCTTATGGTCTTAAAGGGTGAGTTACTCGTTGCTACCATCTCATAGATGATCTTGGCTAGATAGTGGTTCGGCCATAGGATTTTTTTTGTTTTCCATGTTATGAACCCCATCAGTGGTATCAAAGCCGTGTCTATGTGTAGATGTTATGCACGAGTAGAACACATGGAGATGTGGGCATTGATGATAATGTTAATGATGGGGTTCGCTGCATAGAAATTTTCCTCCTACGGTTGCAACTGCCAAGATTGAATCTGGGCGATACTTGTAATGTTTTCATAAGGACTCACGCTCGAAGACCGTAAGTGGGACAATGTTCCCACAAACAAACGTGGCTAGTGTAGAATGTACACGACTGTCCTCAAGGACACGATGACTATCAACACCACAAATGCCAGCGCCTCTATAATCAGTCACACGTTCAGTGTGCCAACGACCTCCGTCCCTTGCTCCAGTTGGGTAGCGGAAGTAGTGGATCCTCAGGAACTCTAGCAGTAGTACAACATGGTAGTGGTGGTGGTGGAGAAGATTTTGAGCAGGGCTTTGCCGAAGCACCGTATTCATGACAATGGACAAGTCTAGCAAGGGGAGGAAGGTGCCAACCAAAGGACATATGACGAGACATGGAATGAGTCTGTAGAGAGGGGGTCTCCACCTCCTCCTTTTATAAGAGAGGGGGTTGTGCCCAAGAGGCATGCACCAGCCCCTAGTGGTGCCCCACCTCTCCCCTCTTGATGGTGTTGGAGTCTCCACTCACACAAATCAAAGGGTCACCATAATTCCATTTAATGTCCAATAAAAAATCAAAGGTCTTTCCATTAAAGCACTTTAATTCACTTAGTTTAATGCTACTCAATTTAATGAATAAATCATTTAATGAGTACTTCATTTAATGAACACTTAATTTAATGAACACATTAACAATTTAATCCCTTGCAATATTTCTATACATCGAAACTATTCCAGTAGTTTTATCAAAACAATTTCTACGCCATCTAGTATTTTCTCCAGCATTTCCTATCCACTCAAATGTGTCGACGGCCCTTAATTGTGTATCCCTATGGGCCTATGAACGAAGTGTGCATGATCGAGATTCTCGCCGATCAATAATCATTAGCAGGACCTGGAGATCCATAATGACTCCCACTAATTCAACAATGAATTAGTGATCGCGTGAAACTTTTTCGCAGTAACCAATTCCTTTTGTCTCACGATATTTTACTTGTCCGAGATCTGATCATTCGGTATCATCCATACCAAGTTCGATCTCATTACCGACAAGTACTCTTTTCTAGTTCCCGTGATATAACAATCTTAGTGATCTTATCACTTTCTTACAAGCTATGTTAGTGTGGTATCACCGATAGGGCCCTAAGCATATCTCTCCGTCATCAGGAAGGACAAATACCACTCTTGATCCACAAGCCTCAACTAACACTTTCTAAGTACCCGACGACATCTTTATAATCACCCTGTTATGGTGTGATGTTTGATGGAGTAAAAGTACTATTCTAGAGTTAGTGATTGACGTGATCTCATGGTCTAAGGATTAGAGTTACGTTGAATGAGATAGCAATATAAACTTTAGGACATGATCGTATTTCTATACTTTGGTAGAATGTTCATCATATCACTCTACCAACGTTGGGACCTTGTTATTAACAACATCCAATGTCATGATCAGGAAATCTTGATCATCTATTAATCAACAAGCTAGTGTAATGAGAGGCATTACTAGGAACCTTTTATTTGTTTATTAAACACACATGTATTAATGTTTCTGGTTAACACAATTATAGCATGAGAAATAAACATTTATCATAAACATGGAATAAGATAATAACCACTTTATTATTGCCTCTTGGGCCTATTCCTTTTAGTTATTGCTCTCTTCATGTATTTTTAGATCATAGTGGTATAGTGAGATGAAGTGGCCCGATACTAACCTTGTATGTCCTCACATATGAGACTTGTCCTATGCTTGAAGTGCAACTTGTTTTCATAAGTGGCTCAGCGGGTGCCTGTATCTCCTACTATAGTTATGATCTAATCTACAAAGGATGCTAATAATACTCTTATCACCGTTGTGGTTACATGTTCGTAGGTAAGAACGGTTCTTCCCTAGAAAGCCCTAAACCACGTAAAATATGCAAGACAAATTAGAAGCTTCTAACTTGTTTTTGTAGGACATGCGATGTGATATGGTCATTGATACAAAAACAGTTGTATGCAATGAGATTTATTGTAAGTTAAACAACTGGTAGGATCCATAAGGTTGTCCCTTTATTTTATGGCCTGTGTGCTGGAAATGGAGATCCATGTAAATTAGATTAGTGGAGAACAACCATGATAGTAGTGCCATGGACCTTTCTACCATGCCGGTGGAATGATGTAGATCATTCCATGACGCATAAGATAGATATCGAATGCATGAAGGACCATATCATATCACATTATACTTGCATGTGATGTTTATCCTTTGATGCATCTTATATTGCTTTGATTTGATCACCTCAGTAGTATTTGATCCCCACGGTAGCATTATAAGATGATTCCTCCCACTGAATATCAAGATAATAATATGTTCTTCCTTAGTATGCACCATTAAGAAAGTTCATCATTTTGAAGCACCACGTGATGATCGGGTGTGGTAGAATCTACATTCACATACAACGGGTGTAAGCCAGATTTACACACGCGAATACTAAGGTTCTACTTGGAAATCCTAGCATGTACATACATCGCCTCGGAACATGAACCGAAAGGTAAAACACAAGTCATATGAATGATACGATGTCCATATGATGCTCTCCATTGCAGCTACACCGCCTCACGTGATGATCGGTCGTGGTGTAGTGAATTTGGTTCGTGTAATCACTAAAATTGACTAGAGGGGTGTCATTTTTGAGTGTGAGTTCTCTTAGTATTTTTTGAAATTAACTTGAACTCAATCTTTTATAAACTTAGTCTAAATAGTCTTTGCTAATATATTGTAGATCATGGCACCCCTGCGTTCAATTTCAATGCCTTCCTATATAGAGAAAAGCTGCAAGACAATGGGTCTATCTTCACCAACTAGAACTACAATGTGAGGATTATCTTCGCGGACATGAAAGAGGCTTCTGTGCTAGACGGTCCACTAGGTGACGCCCTGCAGATGATGCGCCTCAGGAAGAGTGCAATGTGTATGACACAAGGAATGATGACTACACTCTTGTGCGGTGTGCGATCCTCCAGTCGCTGGAGCCTGAACTCCAAAAGTGCTTTGAGCTTACTAATGCTTATGCTATGGTGGAGGAAATCAAAACTATGTTTGGGGACCAAATTCATGCTAAGATGAAGGGCTACACTCAATGTTTTGAGACACTAGGATGTGATATTCCAGTTGATCTCATGATGGATAGGGTTTCGCAATCTCTCCCACCAAGCTACAAAGGGTTTATGCTTAACTACAAGATGAGATTCCAGTTGATCTCACAATGAACAAGTCGCTCACTAAACTCGCAACCATGCTAAAGACTGCTGAGGTAGACTTAAAGAAGGAGCATCAAGTGTTGATGGTCAATAAGACCACCAGTTTTAAGAAAAAGGACAAGAAAGGCAAGTCCAAGGGTAACTTTAGAAGGTATGGTAAGTCTGTTGATGCACTTGAGAAGAAGACCAAAGGAGGCCCTAAGCCTGATACTGAGTGCTTCTACTGCAAAGGGACTGGTCACTGGAAGCGGAACTCCCCAAAATACTTTGCAGGCAAGAAGGCCGGGAACGTGAACTCAGGTATATGTGATATACATGTTATTGATGTGTACCTTACTAGTAGTCAAAGTAGCACCTGGGTATTTGATACCGGTTCAGTTTCTAACATATGTAACGCGAAACAGGAGCTAAGGAATAGTCAACAACTAGTAAAGGATGAAGTGATGATGCGCATCGGCAATGGATCGAAGATTGATGTGATCGCCATCGGGACGCTGCCTATTCATATACTGTCAGGATTAGTGATAAACCTAAATAAATGTTATCTGGTGCCTACGTTGAGCATGAACATTATATCTGGATCTTGTTTAATGCAAGACAATTATTAATTTATGTCTGAGAATAATGGCTATTCCTTTTATATGAATAATATATTTTATGGTCATGCACCCGAGAAGAAAGGTTCATTTTTTCTGAATCTTGATAGTAGTAGTACACATATTCCTAATGTAAATGCCAAAATAATTAAGATGAATGATGATATTGCTGCAAATTTGTGGCATTGTTGTTTAGGTCATATTGGTGTGGAACACATGAAGAAGCTCCATTCTGATGGACTAATGGAATTATTTGATTATGAATCATTTCATACATGTGAATAATGCCTTATGGGCAATATGACTAGAACTCCATTCTCCAGAACAATGGAGCGGGCGACCGACTTATTAGAAATAATACATACCGATGTTTGCGGTCCAATGAGTGTGTCGACACGTGGTGGATATCGTTATTTTGTGACTTTCATGGATGATTTAAGTAGATATGGGTATATTTACTTAATGAAACACAAATCTAAAACATTGAAAAGTTCAAAGAATTTCAAAATGAAGTAGAAAATCATCATAATGGAAAGATCAAATATCTACGATCCGATCATGGAGGAGAGTATCTTAGTTACGAGTTTGGCACACACATGAGACAATGTGGAAGTGGTTCACAACTCACTCCCGCCGAAACACCACAATGTAATGGTGTATCCGAATATCTTAATCTAACTTTATTAGATATGGTATAATCTATGATGTCCCTTACTGATTTGCCACTTTCATTTTGGGGTCATGCACTAGAGACAACTAAATTCACCTTATATAGGGCACCATCAAAATCCGTTGAAACAACACCGTGTGAATTATGGTTTGTTCACAAACCTAAGCTATCATTTCTAAAAGTTTGGGGTTGTGATGCTTGTGTGAAGAAACTTCATCCTGATAAGCTCGAACCCAAAGCAGAAAAATGCGTCTCCATAGGATACCCTAAAGAAACAATTGGGTACACCTTTTATCACCGATATGAAGGCAAAGTTTTCGTTGCCAAGAGTGGATCCTTCTCTTCCTGAAATGGCGAGTGGCGCAGCGCCAGAAACTGTTCTAGTGTTGACTTCACCAATTGAAGAGGGAAATGATTATGAGGAACCTCCTCTCCATGATACTCTGAAAGAGAATACTGCCAAACCTCGTAGGTCTGGTAGGATACATACAACTCCTGAACTATATGGTGATCCGGTCTTGAATTTCATGATAGATGGAAGTAATGACCCTACGACATATAAAAAAGCGATGATGAGCCCGGATTCCAACAAATGGCTTGAAGCCATGCAATCTGAGATGGGATCCATGTACGAAAACCAAGTTTGGACTTTGGTGGACTTACCTCATGACCGCAAGGTTGTTGAGAACAAATGGATTTTCAAGAAGAAAAGTGACGCTGACGGTAATGTAACTGTCTATAAAGCTCGAGTTGTTACGAAAGGGTTTCGACAAATTCAAGGAGTTGACTACAATGAGACTTTCTCACTCGTAGTGATGCTAAAGTCTGTTAGGATAATGTTAGCAAATGCTGCATTTTTTGATTATGAAATCTAGCAGATGGATGTCAAAACAACGTTACTTAATGGAAACATTGAGGAAGATTTGTATATGATGCAACCCAAAGGTTTTGTCGATCCTAAGGATGTTGACAAGGTATGCAAACTTCAGCATTCCATTTATGGGCTGAAGCAAGCATCTCGGAGTTGGAATCTCTGCTTTGATGAAGTGATCAAAGGGTTTGGATTTCTCCAAACTATCGGAGAAGCTTGTATTTACAAGAAAGTGAGTGGGAGCTTCGTGGCATTTCTGATATTATATGTGGATAACATATTATTGATTGGAAATGATATAGAACTTTTGAAAAATGTAAAGGATTACTTAAATAATAAGTTTTCAATGAAACACCTTGGTGAAGCTGCCTATATTTTAGGCATCAATATCTCAAGACGCTTAATTGGGCTATTGCAGAGTACATACCTTGATAAGATTCTGAAAAAGTTTAGAATGGACAAAAGTAAGAAAGGTTTCTTACCTATGTTGCAAGGTACAACTCTGAGCAAGACTCAGAGTCTAGCTACATCAAAAGATAGAGAAGTCATGGATAAGATCCCCTATGCCTCAGCCATAGGCTGTATTATATATGGTATGCTGTGTACAAGACATGATGTGGCACATGCTGTTAGTTTGACTAGCAGGTACCAATATCATCCAGGTTTGGAACACTAGATGGTCGTCAAGAATATCTTTAAGTACTTAAGAAGAACTAAGGATATGTTTCTCGTATATGGCGGTCAAGAGGATCTCGTCGCAAATTGTTACGTTGATGCTAGCTTCAACATGGATCTGGATGAATCTAAGTCACAATCCGGGTATGTATTTTCAATGAATGGTGCATCGGTGAGTTGGAGGAGCTCCAAGCGACCTGTGGTCATAATATGTTCAATGGAGGCGGAATATATCACTGCTTCAGAAGCAATTTGGATGAAGGAGTTCATTTCCGAACTACGTGTCGGTAAAATTGTACAACCTTGCAGGGTCAAATATTTTTGAAAAGCCATGTTCACAGTTATGAACACTTGGTGACCAGATTCCAAGATCATAGAGAAAATTAACCTAATCATAAAACTTGGCAGGTCAACGTGTGCTTAAGGATGCTTCCTCATGGGTACGAGGGGGTGATCCTAGTTGACAGGTGATGGTGATGATTTGGTGGATATCAAAGATATGGTGATCAATACTTTGGATATGTCGCTTTCTTATCCTCTTTTAAAATGATCTAATTAGACGAGCTTCTTCTCCCACCCGTTTTACAAAAAACGATGGCTTTATGCAAAATAGCCCCACCAGCCATAAGTCTTGCGGAGTACACCCTGTACTCACGCTTTCTTTGTTGATAGTTTTGTAGAAGAGTAAGTGTTCCCCTAAAGAAAAGTTTGGTACAACATCGACACCGATGAGTAGCTTGCGGTTCCCGGCCGACAGCCTGGAATCTATGGGCTGGGACGTTATCGTTATGCTTCAGGCCTCTTAAGCCATTTGTTAAGTTTGTTATACATAATAGCATAATTTGCCTTCCGTTGTTTGATGTTTGTGGTCAGTGACCTCTGCTTGTAATATTTTGGTTATCTGCTCAGTTATGAGCTTGTTGTAATACCTTTTGTGTCGCAGGGTTACTTTGTGTTACCGATTCTTCACTGGATATCCTCCAGCTCTAGGTTAAGCTTATGTCACGATAATGTCTAGGATTTATTTAACCCTGATCCTAGGGGTGTGACACTGCTCGTCCGTGAGTTCCTTCTTGACCTTGATGACAGAAGCAACTTTTCTAGAAGCTTTCGATGGATGAGCAGTTATGGTTGGTGGTGGTGGATTAGCTGTGACCGCATCAGAGGATGGAGCTAAGGTTGGAGAAGCTCTGGGAGGCACGAATGGGCCACAACCAGGAAGGGCGGTGACGGAGCGCCCATGGCACTGACAATGATTGGTAGTTGCAAGGCAACGGAGTGGAGGAGATGGGTCTATGGCTAGCGTGGCTAGGGAGGACACCACTCGAACGCACCTCCCACAAATCCAACTCATTTTTAGGCCTGGTTTGTACCAAAATGGACCGGTCCAGGGTAGCAACGCCGTTTGCGGGTGCGCGTTAAGCCTTGGATCGGTCCAACAAGACCAATTCAGACGCGGAATGTCTATTTGCAAGCTTCCATTCGAGATGCCCTAAGAGCATCTCCACTGCCTGCCCTCACCCAGCCACTAAAGTTGTTGGGGATGCCGGCCAAAAAACATCCCGGACCAGGGATTTCCAAACACTACCGTTAAATAAGCAGGTAGCCCTAGGATTTCTTCCAGCAACCATGCATCACCCTGGCAACCAGGGGCTATAGTAGGAGTGTCGGCAACCAAATCCAGCTCAGCCTCATGCGTGCTAGCCCATATGCAGGGACTCTGGCCCAAAACATTTCCCACTCTTCCACCTACCTCCCTTCTCTTTCTCTCTTGTGCATGTGACAACCGTTAGCAGTTTTTGGGGGTTGATTTTAGAAGGCACCGGTGTGGATAGCTCGTCCAAAACTATGAGTAGTATGGGCGAGTGTCCCCAAATTGTTTGCCGGCATAGTTGCCGGACACCCTTCGGGTAGCATCTCTAGCCACCCCCCATACATCATCCGGTGGATGCTCTTTTTGCGTAGTATGGGGGTGCCTTCAATATGTAGGATGCAGAGCTGGCACGTTGCCCAGCTATGCTCCCATACACCATCTTCATAGGGATTTCGTAATTCACAAATAAAAAATCATAGGGTTGATCAAGTATTGAACATAAATAAATAGAATTTTAACAAGTTCAACAAAGAAATCTCAACACGATAATAATAATTCTACAAGTTCTGAACCCCAATTTGAAACAATTCAAACTAGGTGTTTGATACATTGCAAATGTATCTATAATTTTTGATGTTCCATGCTTGGTTTTATCTCCTTTCTTGTGTTTTGTCCACACTTTGGAGTACTTTTCATATGATTTCTTGGACTAACCTATTAACAAGAGACACAGTGCCAGCTGCCTGTTTTCTGCTGTTTTTGGTTCCAGGAAAGTCAGAAAATGAATATTCTCGGAATTGGACGGGACAAAAGCCAAAGTGCCTATTTTTCCGGAAGACTCATGGAGCTAGAATACGAGACGGAGGAGGGCTAGGGGCTGGCCACACCACCCCTAGGCGCGGGCTAGGTCTGGTCGTGCCAGGGCATGGTGTGGGCCCCCCAGGCACCCCCTCGGTCTGCCTCTTCGCCTATAAGAAGCCTTCTGACCTAAAAACTTCGGGGGATTTGACGTTTTTCAAGAATGAGTTCCGCTCCGACGCCACCACCAGATTCCACGAAACAGCACCAAAAACTCCGTTCTGGCACCCTGCCGGGACGGGGAATTGGAGGAGATCATCGCCATCATCATCACCATCGCTTCTCCATCGACCATCCATGTATCCCCCATATATGAGTGAGTAATCCCCTGCTGTAGGCTATGGGGATGGTAGGGATTGGATGAGATCGTTCATGTAATGGCATCAGATTGTTAGGGCATGGTGCCTAGTATCTTTTATTAGTGCTTTATGACTTTGTTGCGACTTGTTGTGCTTAATGCTTGTCACTAGGGCCCGAGTGCCATGATTTCATATCTGAACATGTTATTGATTCATTATGATAGTATTGTTTATGGTCTTATCTACAAGTTGTATACACACGTTGTTATCCGGAACCAATGGCCCCGAAGTGACAGAAATCGGGATAACCGGAGGGAATGGCTTTGGTGTGAGGATCACATGTGTTCATGGAGTGTTAATGCTTTGCTCCGGTGCTCTATTAAAAGGAGCACCTTAATTACCAGTAGTTCCCTTGAGGCCCCGCTGCCAAGCGGGTGGCGGGACACAATGTGTTGTGCAAGTTCTCATTGCGAGCACGTATGACTATATATGGAACACATGCATAGGATTATCTATTACTTGGATGCTTTATCTTATTTATCTGCAATTGCCCTATGTTCTGATTGCTATGTGAATTTTCTTGTCCATGTACTCGAATCCCACTGTTTACTGCTATTGTTACTGCTGTCTTTACTTTACTACTGCTGCTACTTTGCTATTCCTACTACAAAACTGTTGCTACTGATAAACTGCTGTGAGCAAGATTGTTTCCAGGTGCAGCTGAATTGACAACTCAGTTGTTAATGCTTATAAATATTCTTTGGCTCCCCTTGTGTCAAATCAATAAATTGGGTTTCACTTCCCTCGAAAATACTGTGATACACCCCCTATACTTGTGGGTCATCAGTGTTTCCTTTGAGTATCCAAGTTCTGAACCACAATTTGAAACAATTCAAACTAGGTGTTTCCTTTGAGTATCCAAGTTGTGAACACCGGGTGGCCCGATCTTCATGGATTCGTGGGATTGAGAGGGGGATTCGAGGGGAAGGAAAATGCGGTGACCCAGCATACCACTGCATGATGTAGTACACTATAGTCATTGACATAACTCCAATGAAACACTGTTCACTAGTATTACATCCCTCGGAGTGGTACAACAGAAACACAGCAGGTCCAAGACATGACTATAGATTACAACTTGACTCTTTATAAAAGATCCATAAATATTCTAGGTTAAAGAGCGAGAAAGAAATTTATTACAAAGAAGAACAAAAGTAATAACTCAAAACTAACCTTAGACTAAGACTAGTATTTAAACTAATTGCCTTGCAATTTCTACTAATGCAATGCTTTACAGAAGTAGGTTTTATGGCTAGAGAATCTACTCCTATCTAATCAGGAGCTTCGTCTTCACTTTAGTTGATGCACAAGTTGACTTCATTGTCTTCCTTAGAGAGCTTGAGCTATTGATGATGGTTTCTTGAACAGAAGTTGGTGTTGACGTCCTCTTCAACGGCTTAGAATCTAGCAAGGGTTAAGAAGGTATGGTTGAGTATGAGCGTACTCAACAGGTTCAGTAAAAAGGAGTGTTTGATGCACTAACTATAACCACAGACAAAAGGTCATTGGCAATGCAGGTTTTCGAAAACATTTCTTCAAAGGTTGCTTTTAGTATGAATACTATACCCGTCAGCCTTCACAAGTTCACCAGATCTTTTGTCGAGTTCCTTTCCTATCGTGTTCGTAGCTCCTTCCCGGAACAGGGAGTAACATGTCACAGTTTTATACACTCTGCAAAGGTGTGTCACTTTTCCCATAAGAGACCTTAGCCTTGTTGCACATCCGAGTTGCAGGCTCGTCCACACTTCCTTGGTATGGGGCCTAGTCTAAGATCCAAGCTAGTATTGCCCTCTCCGCAACCCCGCATGAAGACATGAGCCCCCAAGAAGGTTTACCACTATTACAGTCCGAGTAGCCTCTCGAAGACTCTGTAAGCAGCTCTACCTAGCAGCCACCATCAGCTATGGTGAACCTCCACCAAGATAGCTATGCATAGATAATCTAGACACCAATATCGTGGGGCACTGAGGGGTCCCACCCATGTGCTAGATTCTCCACGAGAAATCTGGAGCTTCACGATAAGGTCATCCGTCCATGCGAAAGGCAGAAGATACAGATGACTTACCCAAAGCCATTATAGATCTTATGTTTAACGCGTAAATTTACAGCGCAAGAATCACTGGCGATATTGGTTGATTAAGTCCTAGATATTATGTTCCTTTACCATTGGAACTGTATCAGTAGATTATTACCATTCGGTAAATAATCTATAATCATATTATGATGAAAATAGTATTTTCTGACCTTTTTGAAATGCAGGTGATGACAACATTTGAGTTACAAGTATTTGATAGCAAATAACCAAAGGACATGAGCAAGTGTGAACTTGCCTTTTGTGATTGCAAGATTATGCAATCACGGTCTTCAAGACAATAGAAGATCCAAATTTTGTAAACATCGTCATTGGTTCGGTAAGGACGAATGTTTAAAGAAGAAAGATGAAATTATGCATAAGTAATGTAATGCAATTTGATAAACGCGAATCCCCGAGATAAGAATCTATGATCTAGGGTTTGAACCTTGGGATGATTTCTTTGAAATGTGTTGCACTTTTATATATGTTTCACACTGGTGATTCTTATTAAGGCTTGTGAGAGTGTGTGAAACAATTTGTAATTATAATAAAGTACACACAATAATAGAACACTCAAGTGTGGAATGTAATATAAAGCCCTCTTAACAGCATACAATTATTATATTTAATATTTTTCTGATAACAAACAATATTCTAAGAGTTAAAAAATTAGTTTTATTTAATTTTTAACACTTGTTAATATTTTCTTAAAATTCTATGAAAGAAATAAGATTTTAGTTTATGCAAACTTACTTTACTTTATTGGCCATCTTGGAACAGGTTGGTGCTAAATAATGCAAAAGGGTTTGGCTTGGAAGGAAGAGAATATTAGAAGGGAGAGAATTTCAACATTGGTATAGTGGTAAGTCTTACTTTTCACTTAGCCATGATCAATGAGTTTTTAGATGGTGCCCCTGAATCTCTCCCTAGATCTCCTAGATCTTCTTCTGGGTTAGAATTATCTCCTTTGAGATGGAAGGTGTCTTGTGGACCTATTAGTTCTAATTCAAACACCATGAAAGATGCATTTCTTTTTCTTCACCCACAAGCTAGAAGGATTGTTCTTATTGATCTCAAGGAAGTTATACTTGATGCAAGGTTCTTGCTGAATGATGAGACTATTGGCAGGGGATGTGTTTTAGTTATGCCAGTTCATAAAGTTATAATTGGTGATCAAGTTCTTTCGGGTTCTATAGAATCTACTGGCAAGGAAATTCCTAAGAATACAAATGCCCCACCTCTCCCCTCTTGATGGTGTTGGAGTCTCCACTCACACAAATCAAAGGGTCACCATAATTCCATTTAATGTCCACTAAAAAATCAAAGGTCTTTCCATTAAAGCACTTTAATTCACTTGGTTTAATGCTACTCAATTTGATGAATACATCATTTAATGAGTACTTCATTTAATGAACACTTAATTTAATGAACACATTTACAATTTAATCCCTTTCAATATTTCAATACATCGAAACTATTCCAGTAGTTTTATCAAAACAATTTCTGCGCCGTCCAGTATTTTCTCCAGCATTTCCTATCCACTCAAATGCGTCGACGACCCTTAAGTGTGTATCCCTACGGGCCCGTGAACTGTGTACATGATCGAGATTCTCTCCAATAAATAATCATTAGCGGGACCTGGAGATCCATAATGACTCCCACTAATTCAATGATGAATTAGTGATCGCATGAAACTTTTTCGCAGTAACCAATTCCTTTTGTCTCACGATATTTTACTTGTCCGAGATCTAATCATTCAGTATCATCCATACCAAGTTCGATCTCATTATCGACAAGTACTCTTTTTAGTTCCCGTGATATAACATTCTTAGTGATCTTATCACTTTCTTACAAGCTATGTTAATGTGGTATACTGAGATGGCCCTAAGCATATCTCTCTGTCATCAGGAAGGACAAATACCACTCTTGATCCACAAGCCTCAACTAACACTTTCTAAGTACCCGACGACATCTTTATAATCACCCTGTTATGGTGTGATGTTTGATGGAGTAAAAGTACTACTCTAGAGTTAGTGATTGACGTGATCTCATGGTCTAAGGATTAGAGTTACTTTGAATGAGATAGCAATATAAACTTTAAGACATGATCGTATTTCTATACTTTGGTAGAATGTTCATCATATCACTCCACCAATGTTATGACCTTGTTATTAACAACATCCAATGTCATGATCAGGAAATCTTGATCATCTGTTAATCAACAAGCTAGTGTAATGAGAGGCATTACTAGGAACCTTTTATTTGTTTATTAAACACACATGTATTAACGTTCCTGGTTAACACAATTATAGCATGAGAAATAAACATTTATCATAAACATGGAATAAGATAATAACCACTTTATTATTGCCTCTTGGGCCTATTCCTTTTAGTTATTGCTCTCTTCATGTATTTTAGATCATAGTGGTATAGTGAGATGAAGCAGCCTGATACTAACCTTGTATGTCCTCACATATGAGACTTGTCCCATGCTTGAAATGCAACTTGTTTTTCATAAGTGGCTCAGCAGGTGCCTATATCTCCTACTATAGTTATGATCTAATCTACAAAGGATTGCTAATAATACTTTTATCACCGTTGTGGTTACATGTTCGTAGGTAAGAACGGTTCTTCCCTAGAAAGCCCTAAACCACGTAAAATACGCAAGACAAATTAGAAGCGTCTAACTTGTTTTTGCAGGACATGTGATGTGATATGGTTATTGATACAAAAATAGTTGTATGCAAATAAATTTATTGTATGTTAAACAACCGGCAGGATCCATAAGGTTTTCCCTTTATTTTTATGGCCTGTGTGCTAGAAATGGAGATCCATGTAATTTAGATTAGTGGAGAACAACCATGATGGTAGTGCCATGGACCTTTGTGCCATGCCAGTGGAATGATGTTGATCATTCCATGACGCATAAGATGGATATCGAATGCATGAAGGACTATATCGTATCACATTATACTTGCATGTGATGTTTATCCTTTGATGCATCTTATATTGCTTTGATTTGATCACCTCAGTAGTATTTGATCCCCACAGTAGCATTATAAGATGATTTCTCCCACTGAATATCAAGATAATAATATGTTCTTTCTTAGTATGCACCGTTAAGAAAGTTCTTCATTTCGAAGCACCACGTGATGGTCGGGTGTGATAGAATCTACGTTCACATACAACGGGTGTAAGCCAGATTTACACACGCGAATACTAAGTTTCTACTTGGAAATCCTAGCATGTACATACATGGTCTCGGAACATGAACCGAAAGGTAAAACACGAGTCATATGAATGATATGATGTCCATATGATGCTCTCCATTGCAGCTACACCACCTCACGTGATGATTGGTCATGGTGTAGTGAATTTGGTTCATGTAATCACTAAAATTGACTAGAGGGGTGTCATTTTTGAGTGGGAGTTCTCTTAGTATTGTTTGAAATTAACTTCAACTTAATCTTTTATAAACTTAGTCTAAATAGTCTTTGCTAATATATTGTAGATCATGGCACCCCCTGCGTTCAATTTCAATGCATTCCTATATAGAGAAAAGCTGCAAGACAATGGGTCTATCTTGACCAACTGGAACCGCAATGTGAGGATTATCATCGCAGAGATGAAAGAGGCTTCTGTGCTAGACGGTCCGCTAGGTGACGCCCTACAGATGATGCGCCTCAGGAAGAGTGCAATGTGTATGACACAAGGAATGATGACTACACTCTTGTGCGGTGTGCGATCCTCTAGTCGCTGGAACCTAAACTCCAAAAGTGCTTTCAGCTTACTAATGCTTATGCTACGGTGGAGGAAATCAAAACTATGTTTGGGGACCAAATTCATGCTAAGAGATATAAGATCTTCCATAAGTTCTTTAGCGCAAAGATGGATGAGCACAAATTTGTGAACAAGCATGTCATTAAGATGAAGGGCTACGCTCAATGTTTTGAGACACTAGGATGTGATATTCCAGTTGATCTCATGATGGTTAGGGTTCCGCAATCTCTCCCACCAAGCTACAAAGGGTTTATGCTTAACTACAAGATGAGATTCCAGTTGATCTCACAATGAACAAGTCTCTCACTAAACTCGCAACCATGCTAAAGACTGCTGAGGTAGACATAAAGAAGGAGCATCAAGTGTTGATGGTCAATAAGACCACCAGTTTTAAGAAAAAGGACAAGAAAGGCAAGTCCAAGGGTAACTTCAGAAGGTATGGTAAGTCTATTGATGCGCTTGATAAGAAGACCAAAGGAGGCCCTAAGCCTGATACTGAGTGCTTCTACTACAAAGGGACTGGTCCCTGGAAGCAGAACTCCCCAAAATACTTTGCAGGCAAGAAGGCCGGGAACGTGAACAAAGGTATATGTGATATACATGTTATTGATGTGTACCTTACTAGTAGTCGAAGTATCATCTGGGTATTTTATACCGGTTCAGTTGCTAACATATGTAACTCGAAACAGGAGCTAAGGAATCGTCAACAACTAGTAAAGGATGAAGTGATGATGCGCATCAGCGATGGATCGAAGGTTGATGTGATCGCCATCAGGACGCTGCCTATTCATATACCGTCAGGATTAGTGATAAACCTAAATACATGTTATCTTGTGCCTGCATTGAGCATGTACATTATATTTGGATCTTATTTAATGCGAGACGGTTATTCATTTATGTCTGAGAATAATGGCTGTTCCTTTTATATGAATAATATATTTTATGGTCATGCACCCGAGAAGGATGGTTTATTTTTTCTGAATCTTGATAGTAGTAGTACACATATTCTTAATGTAAATGCCAAAATAATTACTATGAATGATGATATTGCTACAAATTTGTGGCATTGTTGTTTAGGTCATATTGGCGTGGAACACATGAAGAAGCTCCATTCTGATGGACGAATGGAATTAGTTGATTATGAATAATTTCATACATGTGAATAATGCCTTATGGGCAATATGACTAGAACTCCATTCTCCAGAACAATGGAGCGGGCGACCGACTTATTAGAAATAATACATATCGATGTTTGCGGTCCAATGAGTGTGTCGGCACGGGGTGGATATCGTTATTTTGTGACTTTCATGGATGATTTAAGTAGATATGGGTATACTTACTTAATGAAACACAAATCTGAAACATTGAAAAGTTCAAAGAATTTCAAAGTGAAGTAGAAAATAATCATAATGGAAAGATCAAATATCTACGATCTGATCGTGGAGGAGAATATCTTAGTTACGAGTTTGGCACACACATGAGACAATGTGAAAGTGGTTCACAACTCACTCCCGCCGGAACACCACAATGTAATGGTGTATCCGAATATCTTAATCTAAGTTTATTAGATATGGTATAATCTATGATGTCCCTTATCGATTTGCCACTTTCATTTTGGGGTCATGCACTAGAGACAACTAAATTCACCTTAAATAGGGCACCATCAAAATCCGTTGAAACAACACCATGTGAATTATGATTTGTTCACAAACCTAAGTTATCATTTCTAAAAGTTTGGGGTTGTGATGCTTATGTGAAGAAACTTCAACCTGATAAGCTCGAACCCAAAGCAGAAAAATGCGTCTCCATAGGATACCGTAAAGAAACAATTGGGTACACCTTCTATCACCGATCCGAAGGCAAAGTTTTCGTTGCCAAGGGTGGATCCTTTTTGGAGAAAGAGTTTCTCTCAAAAGGTGTGAGTAGTAGGAAGGTAGAACTCGACGAGGTTTGAACCTTCTCTTCCTGAAATGGCGAGTGGCGCAGCGCTAGAAACTGTTCTAGTGTTGACTTCACCAATTGAAGAGGGAAATGATTATGAGGAACCTCCTATCCATGAAACTCTAAAATAGAATACTGCCAAACCTCGTAGGTGTGGCAGGATACGTACAACTCCTGAACTATATGGTGATCCGGTCTTGAATTTCATGATAGATGGAAGTGATGACCCTGCGACATATGAAAAAGCGATGATGAGCCCGGATTCCAACAAATGGCTTGAAGCCATACAGTCTGAGATGGGATCAATGTACGAAAACCAAGTTTGGACTTTGGTGGACATACCTCGTGACCGCAAGGCTGTTGAGAACAAATGGATTTTCAAGAAGAAAAGGGATGCTGACGGTAATGTAGCTGTCTATAAAGTTCGAGTTGTTGCGAAAGGGTTTCGACAAATTCAAGGAGTTGACTACAATGATACTTTCTCACCCGTAGTGATGCTAAAGTCTGTTAGGATTATGTTAGCAATTGCTGCATTTTTTGATTATCAAATCTAGCAGATGGATGTCAAAACAACGTTACTTAATGGAAACATTGAGGAAGATTTGTATATGATGCAACCCAAAGGTTTTGTTGATCCTAAGGATGCTGACAAGGTATGCAAACTTCAGCATTCCATTTATGGGCTAAAGCAAGCATCTCGGAGTTGGAATCTCCGCTTTGATGAAGTGATCAAAGGATTTGGATTTCTCCAAACTATCGGAGAAGGTTGTATTTACAGGAAAGTGAGTGGGATCTTCGTGCCATTTCTGATATTATATGTGGATGACATATTATTGATTGGAAATGATATAGAACTTTTGAAAAATGTAAAAGGATTACTTAAATAATAAGTTTTCAATGGAAGACCTTGGTGAAGCTGCCTATATTTTAGGCATCAATATCTATAGAGATAGGTCAAGACGCTTAATTGGGCTATCGCAGAGTACATACCTTGATAAGATTCTGAAAAAGTTTAAAATGGACAAAAGTAAGAAAATTTTCTTACCTATGTTGCAAGGTACAACTCTGAGCAAGACTCAGAGTCCAGCAACATCAAAAGATAGAGAAGTCATCGATAAGATCCCCTATGCCTCAGCCATAGGCTGTATTATGTATGGTATGCTGTGTACAAGACATGATGTGGCACATGCTGTTAGTTTGACTAGCAGGTACCAATATCATCCAGGTTTGGAACACTAGATGGCCGTCAAGAATATCTTTAAGTACTTAAGAAGAACTAAGGATATGTTTCTCGTATATGGCGGTCAAGAGGATCTCGTCGCAAAGTGTTACGTTGATGCTAGCTTCAACATGGATCCAGATGAATCTAAGTCACAATCCGGGTATGTATTTTCAATGAATGGTGCAGCGGTGAGTTGGAGGAGCTCCAAGCGACCTGTGGTCATAATATCTTCAATGGAGGCTGAAATGGATCGTATGGGAACCTAGAGGGGGGGGTGAATAGGTGCTACAACAATTTTTAATACGTTTTCAATTTTAGGCTTAGCACAAAGGGTAAATTCTCTAGATAAACTAATTGGTGGAATTTTCCCTATATGCAAACCTATCTACTAGCGAGTAAAGAGCGAGTGGAAGAGGAACGGGTAAACCAAAGTGAAGCATGCGGAGACACAGGATTTGTTTGATCGCAGTTCCTTCCTTGTTAAGGGAAGTACGTCTACGTTGGAGGGGTGGGCGGTACTAAGACCACCACGCCACAAAAGGCCTCACCCTGTTCTCCGATGGTTCTCGCCACCAAAGGCCTTAACCACCTTTCCACTATAGGTACCCTTCGAGGCGGGCACCGGCGCCTTTACATAACTAGCGGCGCAACAACTCCACAACAACTTGGAGGCTCCCGAAATGACAACAAGCTGCCACAAGAACAAAGTTATCAAATACAATAAACAAGATCTAGGTATTGACAAGAATACTAGATCAGGGATTTCTCCAAGTGAATGGAGAGGAGTTGAAGCGCTTGATTCTTGACGATGATGAACTTCTCCTCCTTCAATTCCCCCAAAGATCAAGACCTTCGGGTGGTTGAAGTGGGAGATCGAGAATGAGAGCTCTTGCACAATGTTTGGACAATTTCGAATGAATCAAGAGTTCTAAACATTGGGGAAGAAAGGGTATTTATACCCCCTTCAGAAACCAGTCGTTGGACACTTTGGGGGCCGGATTATCCGGCCGAAGTGATGGCCGGATTATCCGGCCTGGGGAAAACACTGCCCCAGACTCCGAATATCCGGCAAAAGATCCGCCCCCTATTTGAGCTTCGCGCCGAGCTTTCCCTTGATCAACTTCTGGGGGCCGGATTATCCGGTCCTATGCGAGGGCCGGATTATCCGGCCTAGGGAGAAAAAACCGCCCCAGTTCGGATTTTCCGGGAGAAAATCCGACCGGATACCGAGCGACGCGCCTTAGCTCCTTTTGCTCAAAAACTGGGGGGTGAATTATCCGGCCTAGGGAGGAAAACCCGCCCCAGTTCAGATTTTCCGGGAGAAAATCCGACCGGATACCGAGCGACGCGCCTTGGCTCTCTTTGAGCAATGAGGTAGGCCGGATTATCTGGCCCTTGCTGGGGCGGATTATACGGCCCCCTCAAAGCTTCCTGCACACTTAGCGCACATGAATAATCTCCACAGTATTGTTATCTAACATGCAAAACATAGGAAAACATGAAATGTTGTTTCAATCTCCCCCTTTTTGGTGTTAGATGACAATACTAGGATTTGCAGGAGAAAGTCACAAGACAAACAGTAGTAACTATGAAAGAGACTCCCCCTCAATGTGTGCATAATAGAGTTTTGCATTGGAATACAAATGCACACAAATAGGTGAGTCTATTCCATAGACATAAGAGCAACAAAAACATACCACCAAGGTAGAGGAAAGGCATCCTTGACATAAGTCACAAATATTACCGGTTAACCAATATGAGCGCCTTCCGTGATAAACCTCCAGCAATAGGATATGAATAGATAGATCCATAAGCATAATCCATGATATGAAATCCATAGGCATAATATAGACAACCACATAAAGTCTCAACCAACCACAAATCACAAACTTAAAGTTCAACGCTAAATGGGCATAAGAAAGAAAATGACGAATAAAAAAAGTGCAAGTGCTTATGCCCGACCCATGCAAATCCACGGATACCCTAATAGAACTACTTCTCCCCCTTTGGCATCGAGACAACAAAAAGGGAGAAGAGCGATGCTAGCGCCCCATAGGATCACTCGTAGTCCTCGTCCTCGTCCTCTTCCTCGTCTTCATTCTCATCCTCATCTTCAAGCTCCTTAGTGTCACCTTCCTCATCCTCATCATCAGCAGCAGGCGCAGAGGGGAACAAGTGATTCTCCATCTCACCATAGTTCAACCTAGAGGAAGAGTTCCACCGAGCATAAAGAGTGGGAGGTGTAGGAGCCGGAGGATCACCCGAAGCACCGGACACATGGTGGAGAATGAGCTGCTGGGAGTGAGCCAACTCATGGTGCTGCTTGTATGCCTCGTACTGACCCTTGCGCGTGTCCACTCCAATGCAAAGAATGTTATGCTGGAACCAGTTCAGCTGCTTGATCTCACGGGCAACGGGAGGCACAGGGGGCCTGCGAGCATCCACTAGAGGCCTGCGAGCATCCCTCATGAGGCCCTCAGGAGCAGAGGAGGGGTGAGAGGTCTTCTGAATCTTGTTGTAGATCTTGTTGGCCTTATGCACCGAGTCAATGTGGAACTCCTCAGTAGGAAGCAGGTGCCTGATGAGCAACATAATGTAGGGTGCATATGGAATGGACAGACGGTTGAACATAGCATCAGTCAACTCATGGTAAATGAATTCCATGACATCCATCCTATATTGCACCGACTCATCCTCGCAAGAGGCAACCTCATGAGAAAATTGAAGTAGCTAAACAAGGTGACCACGGATGCTATCATTGTTGCCCCCACTCGGAGTAATGGAGTCACGGAAGAGACCCACTAAGGCGGCATAGATGGGAGCAAGGCCAGCCAGAGTGCCCACAATGCCATTGTCCACAGTGCAAGGAGAGAGAGCTGCATCTTTGTTGGGCTTCAACTGGGTGATGATGCGGTGGCCACTGGCTCTATCCCTGCTGCGGAAAGTGTATCCAAGAACCTAAGCAAACACGTGAAAATCAGCAGTCATATGCCTGTCATGAGTCATCCACTTCATAGTGCGACGCTCATCCCACAAATAACCAAAGTGGAGAAGAACTGCTTCACCACCTCAGAGTCAAAGGAGCACTGGAGAGACATGAGATGGTGTAGCCCCATCCTCTCAGCCACAAACATCGCATCCACAAGATGATCCTTCTCCAAAGCATCATCAAGTACCAGAGGGTGGATAGGCCTAATGTTCAGCCTGACATACACATCTTCATAGATTCCCTTCTGTTCTGCACACCAAAAAGGAGTATCCCCCAGCTCATCATCACGAGGCAGCTCAGCAAACAAGTCACGGTGACGGATGGAGGAATAGGTGACCGCATCCAAAGTCCTGTAGTTGATCTTGGGATCCTTGCCCTTCCTCTTGGACACCCCTTCCTAGTCCTCTTAGCTTGTTCAGCCATGCGCTTCTCCTCGTTCTTTCTCCTCCTCAACTCAACTTCGTCCACCATGTTACCTTGTCCATCGTCCCGAAAGTATTTGGCGCGGGGGCGGCACTTGTAGGTCTTGGGAACACTGGAACCACCTGTGAGGAGAATAAGGGCGATAGCAATGGGATAAGCATACACAGAAGTCCAGGAGAGAGCATGGAAAAAGTATTCAAAAAGTTCATAGGAAAAATCTACCCAATGCATACTCCATAGTGAAACTGAACCAGAATCGAATCTGTCAGGCCAGATTATTCGACCTGGCCAGGGGCGGATAATCCAGCCTTGGCAGAAAAATTTCGATTTCACCTAGATTCAATGCAAAAAAGTAGACCGGGCCTAAAAACTACAAGACTACGATTTCTATGCAAAAACACATCCTTCTAGACACCGTTCCACCCAACAAGTAACACATCTAGCAAAAGATGGGGAGAGAGGGAGTTACCCTCACTCATTGGAGGAAGAACACGGAGGAGAAGGTACCCGGAGGCGCGGAGAAGAAGATCCGGGGAGGCCCGGAAAATCCGGTGGCCGGAGAGGCTCCGGGGAGGGTGGGGGACTGCAGGCGGCGGCTGAGGAGGAGGAGAGGGTTGAGGGAGAAGTGCTGCTTGTTATGAGCCCTTCCCCCTGATCCCTGCCCTTTAAGACGAAATTCGCTAGGGCCGGATTATCCGGCCTACACTTGGGCCGGATTATCCGGCCTCAAACCTGGAATTCTATTGTACACAGAACCAGGCCCACGTGTCCCCAAACAACACCCCCACAAGGTGTACAAGGGACTTGTGTGCTAGAATAGATGGCTTAGGGGTAGGGAAAGGCTTAGGATTAAGAGAGCCAAACTGAGATGGTACTAGACACTCAAAATTGCAAAATCCAAATCAAATAAAAGCCAAGATTGAGTGTGATTCCCATAAGAACAAGAGATAGCAAAGAACATCCAAAAAGAGCCATTTCTCCTCTAGGGAGAGGGCGGTGGCCGAGGCCACCTTGTTGGACTGTATGGTGTGACACCGCAAATATATATCTTGGGTTCACGACCAATACTCATCAAGAAGCTCACATATCACAAAATGATATTAAGAGAAATGATTTATCTTGCTTTTGGCATTATGGGGGGAGGGTTAGCACAATGAGTTAGGACCACACTCCCCCTATATCCATGCCCACACCTAGACCAAAGAAGGATTGAGATGAACGAGTGAGTGCATGGGTAATCAAGACAAGCTCCTGGAATCAATGATATTTAGCTCATTCCTCAAGTAGCAGAATCTTGCTTCATCAAGTGGCTTTGTAAAGATATCCGCCAGTTGGTTCTTCGTGCTCACAAAATATAGATCAATATCTCCGCGAGCAACATGGTCTCGAATAAAATGATTCCGAATCTCAATATGCTTCATCCTATTGTGCTGAACAGGATTGTACGCAATTTTGATTGCACTTTCATTATCACATAAAAGAAACACTTTGTCACAATTGACACCGTATTCCTTTAAAGTTTGCCTCATCCATAATAATTGAGTGCAAGCGCTGGCAGCAGCAACATATTCAGCTTCGGCGATGGAGAGAGATATGCAATTCTGCTTTTTAGAGGACCAACATACAAGAGATCTTCCCAAGAATTGACAAGCTCCAGAAGTGGATTTCCGATCATCCTTATCACCAGCCCAATCTGAGTCAGTATAACCACATAGAGAGAAATTGGAGCCCTTGGGATACCAGAGACCAAAGTTAGGGGAATGAACCAAATATCGAAAGATCCTCTTGACCGCCACTAAGTGGCTTTCTTTAGAAGCTGCTTGATACCTTGCACACACTCCCACACTCAACACGATATCGGGTCTAGATGCGCAGAGGTAAAGAAGAGAGACGATCATGGACCAGTATACCTTTTGGTCCACATCTTTACCATGTGAGTTAAGTTCAAGATGACATTTTGTTTGCATCGGAGTGGTGACCCCATTTAGATCCTTCATCTTGAATCTCGTGAGCATGTCTTGGATGTACTTTGCTTGATTAATAAAAGTTCCTTCTCTAAGTTGCTTGATCTCGAATCCAAGAAAAAACCGTAATTCCCCCATCATAGACATCTCAAACCTGTCAGTCATAAGCTTTGAAAATTCATCATTAAAAGCTTTATTAGTAGAACCAAAAATGATATCGTCTACATATAGTTGGCATACGAAGAGCTCCCCCTTAACCTTCTTAGTAAAAAGAGTGGGATCGATTTGCCCAACTTCAAAGCCACGATCTAACAAAAGCTCTTTAAGGTGCTCATACCATGCACGTGGGGCTTGTTTAAGGCCATAGAGTGCCTTATCAAGTTTGTAGACATGGTTCGGAAAGTTAGGATCCTCAAAACCTGGGGTTGCTTTACATATACCAACTCATGTAGAGGATCGTTAAGGAAGGCACTCTTGACGTCCATTTGCTGCAACTTAAAATTGTTATGGGCAGCATAAGCAAGAAGGATACAGATGGACTCAAGGGGAGCCTCTAGAGCATAGGTCTCGCCAAAGTCAATGCCCTCAACTTGGGAGTAAACTTGTGCCACAAGTCTTGCCTTGTTCCTCACAACAATGCCATTCTCGTCTTGCTTGTTTTTGAATATCCACTTGGTGCCAATAACATTGCGACAATCTTGGGGTTTCTCCACGAGTTTCTAGACTTTGTTGCGCTAGAAATTATTCAATTCTTCATGCATAGCAACAACCTAGTCTGGGTCTTCAAGTGCTTCAAAGACCTTCTTAGGTTCCACCATAGAGATATGAGCTTGATGCTCACCAAAGCTGGTCAATTCTCTCCTTGTAGATACCGTTCGTCGAAGATCACCAACAACCTTGTCGAGGGTGTGACCCCTCAACTCAAGGTTACGATCAGCTCGAGCCTTGCGACGAAGTTCAATAAGTTTGTTGTCTCTTGGAGGAGTAGATTCATCACTTGAATCTTCATTGGAAGCATTTACTCGACCTTGATCAGGAACAGGAATATCAACAGCAGGTGGTCATGACGCGTGCCCTTGAGGTGAGACAGAAGTGTCGGGAGGTCATGAATCGAGAGTCGATGGATAATCCGGCCGATGGAGAGGCCGGATAATCTGGCCTGGGAATATTTGTAGGAGTATCATCAGGAAGCCTGGGGCTTGCTTGAACTGGCGAGGGGCCGGATAATCCGGGGCTTGCCGGAAAATCCGGCCTGGAGCTTGCGTTGATATCTTCACCACCAGGAGCAAAATGGTCAGCTGGAGCGGGGTGGCCGGATAATCCGGTGTCCACCAGATAATCCGGCCTGGAGTTTTCTGGAACAGCTTGACCTTCAGCAGTTGATGGAGATGGTGCAGAATTTGCTCCCGTGGTGGGAACTTGTTGGGCATGTGTAGATGAGGTTCTTCATGGGAAGAGGATTGTGCTTCCCGATCCGCCACAAGGGGTTCCTCAATGGGGCGGAAAAATCCCACACCCATTCTTCTTATGGCATCTTGGGGTATTTCAACATCTGCATCACAAACATCAACTTGCTCCGCACAGGAACCGTCATTTTCCTCGAACACCACACTACAAGATTCTACAATAGTTCCGGAGAGCTTATTGTAGACTCTATAAGTGTGGGATTCGGCACCATAACCAACAAAAATACCTTGTAAAGCCTTAGATTCAAACTTAGATAAACGAACTCCTTTGATAAGAAAGAAACACTTACACCCGAATACCCGAAAGTATGAGATGTTTGGCTTGTTACCGGTAAGTATCTCATACGGAGTCTTGTCCAAGATCTTGCGGAGGTATAATCGGTTGGATGAATGACAAGCAGTAGAGATTGCTTCAGCCCAGAAGTTATATGGAGATTTAAATTCGGCTAACATTTATCTTGCCATATCCATTAGAGTTCGATTCTTCCTATCGGCTACACTATTTTGTTGAGGCGTGTACGCAGCGGAATATTGATGTCTTATCCCCTCTTCACTTAGGAACTCATTTAAGGTGTAGTTCTTGAACTCAGAGCCATTATCACTTCTTATAGCCAGAATGGGGACGTTGTGTTGACGTTGAACCTCGTTGGCGAAGTCGATGACAGTTTGTTGAGTTTCGCTCTTCAACTTGAAGAAATAAACCCAAGTGTATCTTGAGTAATCATAAACAATCACTAGACAATACTTCTTCCCACCGAGGCTTGCATGAGATGGAGGTCCGAAGAGGTCCACATGAAGGTGCTCCAAAATCCTTTTTGAAGAGATAATAGTTTTCCTTCGATGAGGTGAGTCATGCATTTTCCCTTCAACACACGCCCTGCAAACACGATCTTTTGCAAAGGAGACATTTTCTTTTAGTCCAAGAATGTGGCCACCCTTGTGGAGACTTTGCAAAGTTCTCATTTTGATGTGGGCTAGTCGGCGATGCCATATCCAACCCCGCGTCAGCCTTTCTGAAAAGACACATCGGGCCTGTAGTGGTTTTCCCCGAAAAGTCCACCACGTACAGGTCGTTTTCGACATATCCCACGGAAGCGACTTTTAGAGACTTGCTCCACAAGAGTACCACCAAATCAGCATCAATATAAACTGCAAATCCCATCTTACCAAGGGCGCGAACTGAAAGTAAGTTGTACCCGAGGGTCTCAACAAGCATGACGTCCACGAGGGAGATATCGTGAGCCACCACAACTTTGCCAAGACCCAATACCTTAGATTTTGACTTGTCACCATAGGAGACGGTTATGTGATCAAGGTTTGGCCGCATATCCATGATGATCTCCTTGCTTCTGGTCATATGACTCGTGCAACCGCTATCGAGTACCCATTTAGAACCACCGGAAGCATAGCCCTGCAAGAAAATTACTTCTTGGTTTTAGGTACCCATTTTTCAATGGGTCCTCTCATGTTAGTAACAAGGGTCTTGGGAACCCAAATAGACCAAGGAATGTAATAATCATAAGGTCCTACATAACTAGCATAAACATCACCATAATAATCACAATATAGTTCAAAGTTAGGATTGTTGATCCCTGCAAAACCATCATAATTAGTCTTTTCATTGGTAATGTTGCTAGTCTTTGGTTGAGCAGTCTTACTCTTCTTCTTCTTCTTCTTCTTCTTCATCTTGTTTTTCTTGCTCTTTGTCTTGGATATGTAACCAAGACCTTCTTTACTATTGTTTGTCCTTTGCCTGCTCAGTATCTCATCAATAACCCCTTTACCTTTGTGTTGAGAACTTCTTGCAAGGTCTTCTTTTCCAGAGGATGAAGTAGAGGTACTTGGCACATCATACCGTTTCAATTGAGTTTGGAGCTAGTCATGAGACTTATTTAAAGTAGAATGATCACTCTTCAATGCCTTGTGAGAACTTTCAAGATTATCAAACTTCTCCAAAAGTCTAGCATGAACAACCCCAAAGTCAATCTTTTCTTTCTTTAGTTTCTTTACCTTGGCAAGAGCATGGTCACGTTCTTTAATGAGCTGAGCTACAACTTCTTCTTGTGACTCCTCAAAGGATTCGAGTCTCTCTTCCAAAGATACTCGAGCTTCCTCTTCCTCTTCCAAGGCATTCTTCAAAGAAGCTATCTCCAAGGCATCTTCTCTTTCAATTCTGCCCTTTTCTTCAAGAAGATCTTCGGCTTGAGCAAGTTGACTCATAAGAGTATCAAAATGGAGTTTGTGCTCACCTTGTAGGTTAGTGAAAAAGGTATCCAAAGCAATAACTTCTTCTTTCATTTTAAGAATGTCATGATCATCCATATCCAAAATTATGTTAGTCTTAGGAAATGAAGAGCTAGAAGTTGATACCTCGGACCCTCTTGCCATTAGGCAAGTGGCATTGTTGTTGATGACGTTCTCGTTTAGCGAGTCGAAGAGGGATGCAGGAGTCGATGTGGTGGCTATAGCAGCCACCTCGCGGGAACTATCATCATCCTCTTCATCTTCACTTGCGGAGGAGTATTCCTCTTGACCTACCAAGACAATCTTGGGTTGCTTCTTGAAAGGGCCATTCTTATTAATAAATGTCTTCTTCTTAGGTGCTTTAGATTTCTCTTTAAGAATGAGCCTTCCACCATTGTCTTCTCTATTTTGATAAGGACACTCGGCTACAAAGTGCATTCTATCTCCACAGTTGAAGCAAGTTCTCAATCTTGGGCCACTTTCTCTTCTTCCATTTGACCCGTTCTTGCGCTCAAGTTCAGACTTGGATTTGGCAGGGTCCTTCCAAAAGTTCCTTGCATGAAATGCCATGTACTCACCATGAGCACGTTTGACCTCATTGGGGCATTCCATGGATACCCCCTCAAAAGCTCCTTCATCTTCCTCTTGCTCAACAACACTGGCTTTGAGAGCCACATTGACACCCTTTTGCATTCCAATGGCCCGAGCACGGGCATCTTCAGCATTCTTTGCTGCCACTTTGAATGACGCCATTTCTTGCATGACTTCGTTGGATGTCATTTGATGATAGTTATGTCTACCTTGCAGGCTCTTCAAGTATGTTGGCTCGAAAGGCATTAAGGCACTCACATATTTCCTTCTTATCCATGCATCATCAATGTGAGTGGCCCCATGCTTTCGAAATGTTGTTGCGATGCCCTTGAGTCTTCTATACATGTCCTCATGGTTTTCACCATCCAACATGTAGAATCCCTCAGCTTCATTACTAAGGGCATCATACCTGTTTCTTCTCATGCTTTCATTTCCAACGAAGAGATCCGTAAGCGCGTCCCAAGCTTCTTTAGCTGTGTTGAGATGTTCAATGTGTGGCATGTCCTTGGGACCCACACCCAGCTGTATCATGTGGAGAGCGGTGGCATTCAACTGGCTGTCCACAACTTCTCTTCTCGTTAGGTTGGTTTGATCTCCAATATGAAGACCCTCTTCAATAATCCTCCACAATTCAATAGAGGAGCTGCAAACATGAGATTTCATTAGGAATTGCCATTGATTAAAGGAGGATGTAGTGAGCTTGGGTGGATCACCCCTATTGTTTATATGAGGATGAGGGATAGGTGGGTCGGGGGAATATACGTGGCGAACCTCACTATATTCCTCCTTACCACTTCCCTGCCTGGAGGTGGAACCATTAAGTTTTTCACCTTCCACATCATCATCCTTGGATCCGGTGTTACCCTTTTCCTTAGATGATGGTGTGGCAGCCTCAGAGGAGGATGGAGATGGGGCTATCGATGATGTAAGGCGAGCAATCATTTGATTCATCTCCTCCATCTTGGCCTCAAAGGATTTCAACAAGGTTGTTTCCAATGACTTGAGGTCATCCATTGTGACCTTATCCACAGCCTCATTTCCATCATCCTTGGTACCCATACTACTCTTAGGCGGTGAAGCCCAAATTAAGAGCCGGGGCTCTGATACCAATTGAAATGGATCGTATGGGCACCTAGAGGGGGGGGGGGGGTGAATAGGTGCTACACCAATTTTTAATACTTTTTCAATTTTAGGCTTAGCACAAAGGGTAAATTCTCTAGATAAACTAATAGGTGGAATTTTCCCTATATGCAAACCTATCTACTAGCGATTAAAGAGCGAGTGGAAGAGGAACGGGTAAACCAAAGTGAAGCACGCGGAGACACAGGATTTGTTTGACCGTAGTTCCTTCCTTGTTAAGGGAAGTACGTCTGTGTTGGAGGGGTGGGCGGTACTAAGACCACCATGCCACAAAAGGCCTCACCCTGTTGTCCGATGGTTCTCGCCACCAAAGGCCTGAACCACCTTTCCACTATAGGTACCCTTCGAGGCGGGCACCGACGCCTTTACACAACTAGTGGGGCAACAACTCCACAACAACTTGGAGGCTCCCGAAATGACAACAAGCTGCCACAAGAACAAAGTTATCAAATACAATAAACAAGATCTAGGTATTGACAAGAATACTAGATCAGGGATTTCTCCAAGTGAATAGAGAGGAGTTGAAGCACTTGATTCTTGATGATGATGATGAACTTCTCCTCCTTCAATTCCCCCAAAGATCAAGACCTTCGGGTGGATGAAGTGGGAGATCGAGAATGAGAGCTCTTGCACAATGTCTAGACAATTTCGAATGAATCAAGAGTTCTGAACGTTGGGGAAGAAAGGGTATTTATACCCCCTTCAGAAACCAGCCATTGGACAGTTTGGGGGCCGGATTATCCAGCCCAATTGATGTCCGGATTATCCGGCCTAGGGAAAACACCACCCCAGACTCGGAATATCCGGCAGAAGATCCGCCCCCCATCTGAGCATCGCGCCGAGCTTGCCCTTGATCAACTTCTGGGGGCCAGATTATCCGGTCCTATGCGAGGGCCGGATTATCCGGCCTGGGGAGAAAAAACCGCCCTAGTTCAGATTTTTCGGGAGAAAATCCGACCGGATACCGAGCGACGCGCCTTAGCTCCTTTGCTCGAAAACTGGGGGCCGGATTATCCGGCCTGGGGAGGAAAAATCGCTCCAGTTCGGATTTTCTGGGAGAAAATCCGACCGGATACCGAGCGACGCGCCTTGGCTCTCTTTGAGCAATGAGGTAGGCCGGATTATCCGAACCTTGGTGGGGCGGATTATCCGGCCCCCCTCAAAGCTTCCTGCACACTTAGCGCACATGAATAATCTCCACAGTATTGTTATCTAACACGCAAAACATAGGAAAACATGAAATGTTCTTTCAGAGGCGGAATATATCACTACTTCAGAAGTAGTTTTGATGAAGGAGTTCATTTCCAAACTACGTGTGGGTAAAGTTGTACACCCCTGCAGGGTCAAATATTTTTGAAAAGCCATGTTCACGGTTATGAACACTTGGTGACCAGATTCCAAGATCATAGAGAACATTAACCTAATCAGAAAACTTAGCAGATCAACGTGTGCTTAAGGATGCTTCCTCATGGGTACGAGGGGGTGATCCTAGTTGACAGGTGATGGTGATGATTTGGTGGATATAAAAGATATGGTGATCAATACTTTGGATATGTCGCTTTCTTATCCTCTTTTAAAATGATCTAATTAGATGAGCTTCTTCTCCCACCTGTTTTACAAACAATGATGGCTTTATGCAAAATAGCCCCACCAGCCATAAGTCTTGCGAATTACACCCTGTACTCACGCTTTCTTTGTTGATACTTTTGTAGCAGAGTAAGTGTTCCCCTAAAGACAAGTTTGGTACAACATCGACACCGATGAGTAGCTTGGGGTTCCCGGCCGACAACCTGGAATCTATAGGCTGGGACGTCATCGTTATGCTTCAGGCCTCTTAAGCCATTTGTTAAGTTTGTTATACATAATAGCATAATTTGCCTTCCGTTGTTTGATGTTTGTGGTCACTGACCTCTGCTTGTAATATTTTGGTTCTCTGCTCAGTTATGAGCCTGTTGTAATACCTTTTGTGTCACAGGGTTACTTTGTGTTACCGATTCTTCACTGAATATCCTCTAGCTCTAGGTTAAGCTTATGTCACGATAATGTCTAGGATTTATTTAACCCTGATCCTAGGGGTGTGACACTGCTCGTCCGTCAGTTCCTTCTTGAACTTGATGACAGAAGCAAATTTTCCGGAAGCTTTCGATGGATGAGCAGTTTTGGTTGGTGGTGGTGGATTAGCTGCGACCGTAGCAGAGGATGGATCTAAGGTTGGAGAAGCTCTGGGAGGCACGAATGGGCCACAACTAGGAAGGGCAGCGACAAAGCATCCATGGCACTAACAATGATTGGTAGTTGCAGGGCAACGGAGTGGAGGAGATGGGTCTATGGATGGCGGGGCTAGGGAGGACACAACTTGAACGCACCTCCCACAAATTCAACTCATTTTTAGGCCTGGTTTGTACAAAAATGGACCAATCCAGGGTAGCAATACCGTTTGTGGGTGCGCGTTGAGCCTTGGCTCGGTCCAACAAGACCAATTCAGACGCGGAATGTCTATTTGCAAGCTGTCATTCAAGATGCCCTTAGAGCATCTCCACTTCCTGCCCTCACCCAGCCACTAAAGTTGTTGGGGATGCCGGCCAAAAAACATCCCACACTAGGGATTTCCAAACACTACCGTTAGATAAGAAGGCAACCCTAGGATCTCTTCCAGCAACCATGCATCACCCTGGCAACCAGGGGCTGTAGTAGGAGTGTCGGCAACCAAATCCAGCTCAGCCTCATGCGTTCTGGCCCATATGCAGGGACTCTGGCCCAAAACATTTCCCACTCTGCCACCTACCTCCCTTCTCTTTATCTCTTGTGCATGTGACAACCGTTAGTAGTTTTTGGAGGTTGATTTTAGAAGGCATCGCTGTGGACAGCCTGTCCAAAACTATGAGCATTATGGGCGAGTGTCCCCAAACTGTTTGCCGGCATAGTTGTCGGACACCCTTTGGGTAGCATCTCTAGCCATACCCCATACATCATCCGGTGGATGCTCTTTTTGCGTAGTATGGGGGTGCCTTCAATATGTAGGATGCAGAGCTGGCACGTCGCCCAGCTATGCTCCCATACGCCATCTTCATAGGGATTTTGTAATTCACAAATAATAAATCATAGGGTTGATCAAGTATTGAACATAAATAAATAAAATTTTAACAAGTTCAACAAAGAAATCTCAACACGATAATAATAATTCTACAAGTTCTGAACCACAATTTGAAACAATTCAAACTAGGTGTTTCCTTTGAGTATCCAAGTTGTGAACACCGGGTGGCCCGATCTTCATGGATTCGTGGGATTGAGAGGGGGATTCGAGGGGAAGGAAAATGCGGTGACCCAGCATACCACTGCATGATGTAGTACACTATAGTTGTCGACATAACACCAATGAAACACTGTTCACTAGTATTACATCCCACAGAGTGGTATAACAGAAACACATCAGGTGTAACACATTACTATAGATTACAACTTGACTCTTTACAAAAGATCCATAAACATTCTAGGTTAAAGAGCAAGAAAGAAATTTCTTACAAAGAGGAACCAAAGTAATAACTCAAAACTAACCTTCGACTAAGACTAGTATATAAACTAATTTCCTTGCAATTGCTACTAATGCAATGCTTTACAGAAGTAGGTTTTATGGCTAGAGAATCTACTCCTATCTAATCAGGAGCTTCGTCTTCACTTTAGTTGATGTACAAGTTGACTTCATTGTCTTCCTTAGAGAGCTTGAGCTGTTGATGATGGTTTCTTGAACATAAGTTGGTGTTGACGTTCTCTTCAATGGCTTAGAACCTAGCAAGGGTTAAGAAGGTACGGTTGAGTACGAGCGTACTAAACAGGTTCACTAAAAAGGAGTGTTTGATGCACTAACTATAACCACAGACCAAAGGTCGTAGGCAATGTAGGTTTTCGAAAACATTTCTTCAAATGTTGCTTTTAGTCTGAAAACTATACCCGTCAGCCTTCACAAGTTTACCAGAACTTTCATGGAGTTCCTTCCCTGTCGTGTTCGTAGCTCCTTCCCGGAACAGGGAGTAACATGTCATAGTTTTATATACTCTGCAAAGGTGTGTCACTTTTCCCATAAGAGACCTTAGCCTTGTTGCACATCCGAGTTGCAGGATCGTCCACAGTTCCTTGGTATGGGGCCCAGTCTAAGATCCAAGACAGTATTGCCCTCTCCGCAACCCCGCATGAAGACACGATCCCCCAAGAAGGTTTACCACTACAGTCCGAGTAGCCTCTCGAAGACTCTGTAAGCAGCTCTGGCTGGCAGGCACCATCAGCTATGGTGAACCTCCACCAAGATAGCTATGCACAGATAATCTAAACACCAATATCGCGAGGCACTGAGGGGTCCCACCCATGTGCTAGATTCTCCACAAGAAATCTGGAGCTTCACGATAAGGTCATCCGTCCATGCGAAAGGGAGAAGATACAACTGACTTCCCAGAGCCATTATAGATCTTATGGTTAACGCGTAAATTTACAGTGCAAGAATCACTGGCGATATTGGTTGATTAAGTCCTAGATATTATGTTCCTTTACCACTGGAACTGTATCAGTAGATTATTACCATTCGGTAAATAATCCATAATCATATTATGATGAAAATAGTATTTTCTGACCTTTTTAAAATGCAGGTGATGACAACATTTGAGTTACAAGTATTTGATAGAAAATAACCAAAGGACATGAGAATGTGTGAACTTGCCTTTTGTGATTGCAAGATTATGCAATCATGGTCTCCAAGACAATAGAAGATCCAAATTTTGTAAACATCGTCACTGGTCCGGTAAGGACAAATGTTTAAAGAAGCAAGATGCAATTATGCATAAGTAATGTTATGCAATTTGATAAACGCGAATCCCCGAGATAAGAATCTATGATCTAGGGTTTGAACCTTGGGATGATTTCTTTGAAATGTGTTGAACTTTTATATATGTTTCACACTGGTGCTTCTTATTAAGGCTTGTGAGAGTGTGTGAAACAATATGTAAGTATAATAAAGTACACACAATAATAGAACACTCAAGTGTGGAATGTAATATAAAGCCCTCTTAACAGCATACAATTATTATATTTAATATTTTTCTAATAACAAACAATATTCTAAGAGTTAAAAAATTAGTTTTATTTAATTTTTAACACTTGTTAATATTTTCTTAAAATTCTATGAAAGAAATAAGATTTTATTTTATGCAAACTTACTTCACTTTTCTAGCCATCTTGGAACTGGTTGGTGCTAAATAATGCAAAAGGGTTTGCCTTGGAAGGAAGAGAATCTCAAAAGGGAGAGAATTTCAACATTGGTATAGTGGTACGTCTTACTTTTTACTTAGCCATGATCAATGAGTTTTTAGATGGTGCTCCTAAATCTCTCCCTAGATCTCTTAGATCTTCTTCTAGGTTAGAATTATCTCCTTTGAGATGGAAGATGTCTTGTGGACCTATTAGTTCTAATTCAAACACCATGAAAGATGGATTTCTTTTTCTTCACCCACAAGCTAGAAGGATTGTTCTTATTGATCTCAAGGAAGTTATACTTGATGCAAGGTTCTTGCTGAAGGATGAGACTATTGGCAGGGGATGTGTTTTAGTTATTCCAGTTCATAAAGTTATAATTGGTGATCAAGTTCTTTCGGGTTCTATAGAATCTACTGGCAAGGAAATTCCTATGAATACAAATGCCCCAGTTGCTGCTATTGCACCTGCCCTAGATTTCTCTATTGGATTGAGTTTTGAAGCAAACATTAATAAGAAATTTGGTCATTCTGTCAACTTTATTGGGGGTTTCAGAAAAAGAGATTTCTTTCTGGTTATTTCTTTTGGAAGAGCTCAGTTTAAGTTGGATATTCATATGGTTGGGCTGACCATTCAATCTATTTTTTGTGGAAAAGCTTCATTGTATCGTGTCAAACATCTACATGATATAACTTTTAAATTCTCAATTACTTCGAGGTCAGTGGGATTCGAAATTTACAATATGGGAATTTGTCTGCTGATAATTTTGAGTGCTTATTCAATCTCTAGGGTAATGGTAGTCCTAATTGGAAATATGAGGAGAAGAAATATTATCATGAACTTGACTCCGAGTGGAAAGTGGTTTCAAGAAAGCAGGGAAAAAGTCTGTTTTCAAACGTCTTTCTTGGCAAAACATAGGGTTAATAGGAATTAATCGCCTGTCTTTCCCCAACAATTGGTTATAACTCAGGGCGCCAATCAAGCGATTCACACTAATGGCAATTTTAAAGGGCCTTCTTTTGTTTATGCGGTAATTTGTTAGACATCTAATAAATATGATCAGGTCAAACCGTGCACAAAATCAGCAAATGACAATCAGCTGAATAGTTACCTATTAGAGAGTACTTGTCTTTCCCTAAAAAGTTTGGCCCAACAATAACTACCTCAATTGGTTCAAGGCCCAAGAGCCCCGACAGTTTTCCAGCTTTAATGATTTAGCAAAAATTGTAAATGGTAAGAAAAATCAAGACCCTGTCTTCTTGCCTTCTTCGCCTGTTGCAAACCCCACTCCTACTGACAACCTTCCACCAAGCTCTCCTTCACCTGCTGCTCCGCTGATGACAATTGCGAATATCCCCATTGATCCAAGACCCTTTGTCCCGTCGGGCTTCGAGATTCATCAAGTACCTGGAAGAGTGGGAGTCAAGCGGGTGCGTCCTCGACTTCACGAACAATATGCCATCGCTACCATTGCTCCGGTCCCCTAGGTTAGATTCTGTTTGAGAAGATCGAAGAAGTACTACAAGATTTTCTAGACAATGAGGTCCATGTGGGTTTTAAAGAGATTCAGGCCTGTCCTTTTGCGTCTGCATATGTCAAGTTTGCACTCATCAGTGATAGAGATAGACTGATTAGAGAAAGCCCCATTCCTTTTGAAGATGTGCACATCTCCTTTTCAAAGCATAATGAGGGTACTAATTGGAGAAGGGCCAAATTTAATAGAGAGGTTTGGGTACTTCTAGTTGTCCCTCCTCTTGATCATTGGTACACAGAGGATCTTAATGCCATTTTTTCTGATTTTGGCAAACTCATCATGTGGGAAAATGTTCCTAACCATAAGGGCAAAATCATGGCCAAGGACAGAGTGAAAGATCTTGAGGATATCCCAAAAAGTGCCAGGTTCACACAAGGTGACAACCCTGAATCTCAATCTTGGACTTTCTCTATTGAGTTACTTTTACAAAATATGTTAGGTGGTGGCCCACCTAATGAGGACCCATTACCTGATGAGGGGGTGGACCCACATCCACTTCCTAATCTGAACCCTACTGCTGATCATTTCGTGCCACCTCCTGCTAACAATCAAGAGGCAAACAACAACAATCCTGAAGATGATGGCTGGGGACACTGGGCAATTGGGAATGGTCAAAACAATGCTCAACATGATCACCCAAATGCTGCCTTTAATCAGTTAATGGATGCAAATATGGAAGATGTGTTTCCTGATGATCCACAACATCCACCTCCCCAAGATAATAGTGTTGTTACAATTTCTTCTTCCATCCATGGGCACACTAGTTCTGACAACAGCGTGGAGCAGATACAAAACATCAATTTAATCCTGGATGAAGATGAGGTAATTCAAGAAGGACAAAATGCTGCACTTGGTGATGGACTGGAGAACTTGATGAATGCTTATAATTCAGAATCAGAGGCATCTGATAGTGTGGATAACTCAGGAGATTTCTTTGAAGATACTGAGATGCTCTCACCAAACTTGGCACATCTTCAGGTTGGTTTTGTGCACTCATTTTTCACAGATTCCCGACCTTCATGCATTTAAGTAAACATTCTCAAAGCAAGGATTGGATATCTAGGAAAGATTCTTTGCCCCACATTCTTGCAAAGGTAGTGGCAAAGTCAGAAGCTTTGACATTCCTGTAATTTGGTTCAATTTCATCACATTAATGCTCTTGACACCTGAAAAGTTTGATTGGACCAATTATTTCTTGCAATCTACCCTGTGGGATATCTTAAAGGAATCTACCATAAATGAACAGATATATTTCTCTGTCTCTTATGCTTGTGTAACCCAGATGGCCCTACTTGTATTCTCTAGGAGGTGAAGGATAATCTGGTTGAGGAGAAAGGAGCAGCTCCTTCACCTGTTACCCCTAAAATAAAGAGGAGAGATAATTCTACTCTTGTGGCAAATGAGGTGAGAAGAAGTCCCAGAATCATTGAGTTAAATGATGGATTCAAAAGTCATGCTAATTGTACTAATAAAGACTGCCTCACATGCAATGCTGCCCCACCTGACATTAGTGCAAAAATTGTTAAAAAGCTTGCTACTTACTTTTGTAAGGTATCTAATGAGGGAATTGAAAAGAAATTGCAGAAGAAGAGCAAAATTGCTGAGAAAGAGAAAATGGCACCAGGTCCAAGAAACTTTACAATACCTAGTGGAAGAGGAAGATAATTTGTCACAAATACAAGCAAGGCTAATGATAAGAAGAATGTCCCTGCTGGAGATGATTCGCAGCAGCACAAGAAGTCATCCAAGAAATAATATTAATGCATTACAATAGTACTTATCTGGTGGGCTACTGGGACAATTTAAAATGCCCTGGATATTGTAATAGACTTCTTTATCACTATCTTTTGATGACTTTAAGCCATTCGTGGATGTTGAGATGGCTTTGCTATTGTTTTGAAGTAAGCTGCCCCACCTCATTTGTTTGCTTTGTCTGGGAGTATACCTTGATGCCCACCATGGAATCACAACACATACCTTTTAATGGATAATACAAGAAACTGGAAAATTATGAACTAGAATATAAGGGGCATAAATTCTGAAAAAATGGGTGGCTTTATTTAACAAAATTAAAGAATAAGGATGTGATATTATTTGTTTGCAAGAAACAAAGAAAGAGAACTTTGACCTTGACTACCTAAAGAAATTTTGTCCCAAGAAATTCAATAAGTTTGGATTCTTACCATTTGGAATGGGGCTTTATTTACTGGTGAATTGGATTTTACAAATGAGTTCTCCATCTCAATCAAGTTCATCTCAAATCTATCCAATGATACTTGGTATCTTACAAATGTTTATGGACCATGTGATACTCATAGAAAAGCCACTTTCATTCATTGGTTATATAACATTGATATTGCTGATGGTGTTGATTGGCTTGTGGTGGGTGATTTTAAGGTTATAAGGCAACCCTCTAACATAAATAAAAGTGGTGGGGATGTCAATGACATGCTTCTTTTAAATGAAGCTATCAGTAATCTAGGATTGGTTGAGCTGCCTTTGAGAGAAAAAAACTTGGAGTAATATGCAAAAAGACCCTCTTTTGGAAAGATTGGACTGGTTCTTCACCTCAAGCTCCTAGACTACTTCTTACCCATCAACCATTGTATATCCTCTTGCGAGACCTACTTCTTATCATACTCCATGTGTTATTAACATTGGTACCAAAATACCTTGGGCAAGCATTTTTATATTTGAAAATTACTAGTTGCAACACAGTGATTTTATTGGCATTGTTCAAAATGCTCGGAATATCCCAAATGGGTATCATGACAGTGCAAAAAACATCAATGCAAAGCTCAAGAATGTTAGAAGAGGTTAGAAACTTTGGGAAAAAAATCTCCCTTGCCTCAAACAGCAAATTGCTAGTGTTAATCTGGTTATTAAACTATTGGACAATTTAGAAGAATTAAAATGTCTTAATATTTCAGAGTGGAACCTTAGAGATATTCTAAAGACTCATGTCATTACTCTACTTCAAAATCAAAAATCTTATTGGAAGCAAAGGGATAAGATCAAATGGGTTAAGCTTGGAGATGGCAATAGAAGATTGTTTTACACAAAAGAAATTATCAACTATAGGCATAACTACATCTCAAATCTCAAGAATTCTGATCAAGCAGAAATCTCTGACCATGATGGTAAGGCTGCAATACTATGGACTGCTTTCAAATCTAGAATGGGCACAAATATGATAATACAACCTTGCACTTCAACTTAGCTGATTTCTTTGGTGATGGCATGAACTCAAGCATGAGATCAAATTTGGAAATCCCTTTTTCTGATAAAGGAATTGAAGATGTGGTGAAATAACTTCCCAATGAAAAATCACCTGGGCCAGATGTCCTCAACAATGAATTCATCAAATGTTGCTGGCCTATTATTGGTAATGATATAAGAAAGTTGATTCAAGATTTCTACGATCATAAGATATCACTAGAAAGCATCAACTCCTTCCTCATCACCATGATACCTAAGAAGGACTGTCCTGAAACTCCATCAGATTTTATACCCATATCTCTTCTTAATAGTGTGCTAAATATTATAACTAAGTTGCTTGCAAATAGATTGCAGAAGATCATTTTGAAACTTGTCCACAAAAATCAATATGGGTTTCTTCAGCAAAGATCCAATCAAGACTGCGTTGGCTGGGGGTTTGAATACCTTTACCAATGCCATCATTCAAAAGAAGAAATACTTGTGCTAAAACTAGATTTTGAGAAGGCTTTTGACATGATTGAACACAATGTTATCATTGAGATTCTTAAGGAAAGAGGATTTGGAGAAAGATGGATAAAATGGATTCAATTAATTTTAAGCTCTGGTACTTCCTCTGTTTTACTAAATGGTGTTCCTGGAAAAAAAATTACTGTAGAAGAGGAGTGAGACAAGGTGACCCATTATCACCACTCCTCTTTGTCCTTGCTGCTGATTTGCTACAATCCATAATGAACAAAGCAATGGCACAAAATCTGGTTTCAGCTCCACTCAACTGCCCAACCTGTTCTGATTTCCCTGTAATCCAGTATGCTGATGATACACTTTTAGTCATGAAGGTTGATGCTCAGGAATTACTTTGCTTAAAATCTATACTAAACACCTTTGCTGCTTGAACTGGACTGAAGGTGAACTATTAGAAATCAAGCATGGTTCCCATTAACATGAATAGTGAAAGGCTAGCAAATTTTGCAAGTACCATGAATTGTCAGAAAGGGTCTTTTCCTTTTACATACCTTGGTTTACCTTGAGGCCTTACAAAGCCTTCACTGGAATATTTCATACTAATGGTTCAGAGAGTGTAAAAGAGATTATGTGGAATAGCTAATTTCTTCAATTATGGTGGTAAACTCGAAATGGTCAAGTCAGTCTTATCTTCTTTGCTAATGTTCTACATGAGTTGCCTAGAAATACCACCCACAATCAAGAATAAATTGATCAAATATTTTGGACATTGTTTATGGAGAAAGAAAGGTTTAGAAAGTACATATGTCCAAGCAAATAGTTCTGCCCTTGTGGCTTGGGACAAAATCCATAGACCAAAAAATCAAGGAGGATTAGGTGTTTTAAACCTGAACATTCAGAACAATGCCTTGTTGCTAATTTTTTTGGATAAGTTTTATAATGATCATGACATTCCTTGGGTCAAATTGGTGAAAAATGCATATTATGCTGATGGTTCTGTCCCTAGTAACCATTTGCAAGGATCATTATGGTGGCGAGCTCATCTCAAATGACTGGATACATACAAAGCAATGGCTAGAGGAAACTTGGGAAATGGTAAAACTAGTTTATTCTGGACTAATCTATGGGAGAACCATTGTCTTCATCAAAAATTTCCACACCTCCTATCTTTTGTGGAAAATACAAATTTCACTATACATGATGTGGTGCAAACAGAATTTCTTGAGGATCTTTTCCACCTACCTTTATCTCAACAGGCATAGAATGGGTTTGAGCATATGGAAATTATTTGTCAGCAAGCTTCAGCAAAGATTCAGGAAGACAAAACTGATATATGGTCATACATCTGGGGGAATAATAAATTACCTTTGTAGAAACCTTACAAAGTCATGATTGTCTATCAACCCACACCACCTCACTTTTCATGGATTTGGAGTATTTCTTGCCAACAGAAACACACGTTCTTCTTCTAGCTACTTCTTCAAGACCGTTTAAATACCAGAAATCTCCTTAGAAGGAAAAAAATGCAGTTACAATCCTACTCCTGTGCAGTCATGGACTGCTCACAAGAAGAAACATCAACACATCTTTTTTGGACATGTCCTTTTGCTAAGAATTGTTGGGATTTTATATGTCCACAGACACAGAGGGTTATCGGTATCTGAAGCTATTGAGCATATAAAAGAGAAATTAAAGTTACCTTTCGCTATGGAAATTATTATTCTGGTAGCATGGGGTATATGGATCGTCAGAAACACCAGGATATTCAATAATCAAAGACCAAGTTTCAATAGTTGGAAGGCAATATATAAAGAAGAATTAAGATGGATTAGCTTTAGAATAAAAAGAAACCTCACCGAAAATTTAAAGCTTGGCTTCAATCTCAGACTTAGTTGTATTTTAGATAGACCTTTGTAACTTTTTGTATATACATCTTTTATAAATATAAAAATTGCATTGAGCCTTGGCTCACTATTCATCCTCAAAAAATAAAATACAAGTTAGTATTTTTATAATTTAGTATATCCATTTAGGATCTTAAAAGTGAATTCTATTCAATTTTAAGTATTTTACTTATTTTTATAAAATTCCAAAAGAAATATATACAATTTCAATAATAGATCTAACTTTAATTTCTTAAAATTACAATCTATTGTTTTTATTGGGTAGAGAATATTTTTGTGATTTCATAGATATATTATTTGTATTTTTAGGATTTTTATTTATTTCCCTAGAGCCTGGTTTACCTCAGGGGGGATATTTGTAATTAATAATTTTCAACAAGACCTTCTTTTAAAATACGGGCCTGGTCCACTAGGCTGGCCCGGCCCAGTTGGGCTGGTCAAACGCCCCTGGGTCGTACTGGGCTGGCCTCACCTGGCCCAAGGCCCCCCACTCTCTCCCATTCTCTCTCGCGATGCTCTCCCCTCAGAGGCGACTGATGTTGCCGCCTTCATTGCGCCCAAATCCGGTCGCTCCCGGCCATCCTGGCCACCACCGTGGTGCTTACCGGCATAGACGACGATGCTGCGCCTACCTGTCCTATTCGATTTGATGCACACGCCCTCTACTGGCCGCACCGACCCCTCCCCGTGGATAGGGTTTGGGTTTCGTCGTGGCATTGACACACTGACGACCCGCTGGCGATGCCCTGGTGTCTACGAGGCTGTTCTCCTCCGATGGTTGCCTCTGCTGTGGCCTGGTAAGGGTTGTGAAGGAAATATGCCCTGAGAGGCAATAATAAAGTTTTTATTATGTATTCCTTGTATATGATAGATGTTTATTTTGCATGCTATAATTGTATTGATTGGAAACGTTAATACTTCTGTGTTTAATAAACATATAAAAGGTTCCTAGTTATGCCTCTCTTATAGACTAGCTCGTTGATTAACAAGATGATCAAAGTTTCCTGATCATGAACATTGGATGTTGTTAATAACGAGGTCACAACATTTGTGAAATTATGTGACGAACATTCATCCGAAGTATAGCATTACGATCAAAGTCATTATATTTATATTGCTATAACATCATACGAAGTAATCTTAGTCCTTAGACCATGAGATCATGTTAATTACTAACATCGGAAGAGCAACTTGATAACATCAAATGTCACACCGTAAAAGGGTGACTATAAAGGTGGGTTCAGATACTCCGAAGATGTTATGTTGAGGCTCATGGATCAAGAGAGGAATTTTTCAATACCGATGACGGATAGATATACTCTAGGCCCTCTCGGTGATATCACATTAAGATAGCTTGCAAGCAAGTGATGTGATCACTAGAATGTTATATCACGAGAACGAGAAAAGAGTGCATGTCAGTAACGAGATCAAACTAGGTATTTTGATGCTGATGATCGAATCTTGGAAATGTAATATATCGCGATACAAAGGGATTAAATTAGTAGCGTTAAAGGTTCTCATGATCACAGAAGTCATCGTTGAATGTGAAGGAGTCAAAATGGATCTCTAGGTCCCGCTTCTGATTATTGATTTGAGAGGAGTATCAATCATGTTTGCATTATTCGTGAACCGTAGGGTGACACACTTAAGGGTTGCCAAACACCATTTTGTAGCACATATGTTTCAGACAAAAGAATTGCAAAGCGTTGGAATTATTTCGATGGAAACCAGAATTGTTTCAGGTGAAATTGGAGAAACTGGTTCTGCATGTGATATTGAAATGTTACAAGGGGTTTTATGTGAATGTTTGTTAATTAAAGTAATTAACAAAATTCTGAATAAAATAAATAAAAGAGTTTTATTAAATGAGAGTTGCATTAAATTTGGTGGAAATCTAATACTTGTGAGTGGAACTTTGGGTGGAGGCTAAATTGATGTGAGTGGAGCTTCCACCACATGAATGAGGAAGAGGTGGGGCACCCCCCATGGGCGTCGGCCATGGGAGGGGAGGAGCCCCTATCTCCTATAAAAGTCCCCCCTCTCCTCCCTCACAAAGTACACCTCCTCATGAAGGATCTCTCTCCCCTCTAGATATATTTCCCCATGGTCTCGGATTAGCGAGATACATGTTCCCGGTGGCATTTCGTCTGGAAGGAGTTGCTGCTTCCGCTGATTCGCTAGAGCGAGGAGGTGGAGGTTGTTCAGTGGCCTGAACGTGTGTGCGAGGACGGATGCGCTGCTGATTTGTGGCGCTAGGACTTCCACACGATCTTGAGATCGGCAAGCGTACGACTACATCATCCACGAGTTCCGACTCGTTAACAAAGCTTTGTTGTCTTCGAGGGTAAGTTCTCCATGGATGTATATCCACCCGTTGCTTGTATTTAGTAGATAGATCTTGGCGTATAGTTCCCACCGTAGGAATTTTTTTGTTTTGTATGCTGCAAACCCAACAGTGGTATTAGAGCCTGATCTATGCGTAGGTGCTTTGCACGGGTAGTACACATATGTTTATATGTGGGCGATGATGATCATGTTATTTCTTCTTTCATGTATTTTGGATATTGGTGGCATAGTGGGATGAAGCGGCCTGGACCAACCTTGCATGTCATCGCACATGAGACCGGTTCCACGACTGACATGCAACTAGTTTTGCATAAGTGGCTGGCGGGTGTCTGCCTCTCCTACTATAGTCAATATCTGATTTACAACCAGTTGCTAATAACTTAGTTATCATCGTTGTGGTTCCATGTTAGTAGGTAAGACCGGTTCTATCTCCGAAAGCCCTAAGCCACGTAAAACTTGCAATGGATAAATTAGAGGCGTCTAGTTTAGATTGTTGCTGGGCTAGTGTCATGATATGGTAATGTTGTAAGTTGATGTATGGTAGATACCCTTACAACACACATAACGTGTAAGTTCCATAGACCTTGGCCTTACACACAAAGGAATGATAGAGATCATACCACGATGCATATGATGGTGATCAAATGCATGGACCATATCATCCCACTTTACACATATGATGTTCACATCTTATATTGCTAGTTTGGCGCTTTTAGTAACATTGTAAGATGATCCCTCATTTAAATATCAAGATAAAATGTGTTCTTCCTTAAGTATGCACCGTTCTATGGATCGTGTTTCGAGACATCACGTGATGATCGGGTGTACTCGATTCTACGCTTTCATACAACGGGTGTAAGGCAGTTTTACACACGCGAGTACTAAGGTTCTTACTTGGCGAGCCTAGCATGTACAGACATGGCCTCGGAACACGGACCGAAAGGTTAAGCAGGAGTCATATAGTTGATATGATGCCCATATAGATGCTCGCCTTTGAAGCTGCACTGACTCACGTGATGATTGGACTTGGTGTAGTGGATTTAGTTCATCTAATCACCAAAAGGACATGAGGGATGTCGTTTTTGAGTGGGAGTTCATTAGTAATTTGGATTAGTTGAACTCAATCTATCATAAACTTAGTCTAAATAAACTTTACAAATTCTGTTGTAGATGGCAACACCTGCTTTCAATTTCAATGTGTTCATGGAGAAAGAGAAACTTGCGGCAAATGGTAGCAACTTTACCAACTCGGCCATGAATTTGAGGATTCTCCTCACTGCTGCACAAAAGCAATATGTGCTAGAAGCGCCGCTAGGCCCCACACCAGCTACTGATGCCCCTTACGAGGAAAAGAATGTCTATATAACTCGTCAGGAGGACCACAACTTAGTCCATTGCAGCATACTGTATGGGCTAGAGCCAGAACTTCGAAAGCGTTTCGAAAATGGCAATGCTTTTGATACCATGGGAGAATTGAAAATGATTTTTGATACCCATGTTGTTGTAGAGAGTTATAATGCTTCTGAAAAGTTCTTTAGCTGCATGATGGAGGAGAACAACTCCGTTAGTGAGCACGTACTCAAAATGTCTGGGTACACCGATAAGCTTGTGTCCATGGGAATAACGATTCCCATTGACCTAGGAATACATCATGTTCTCCAATCTCTGCCACCTAACATGCAGGGCATGAAGAAGTCTCTTCCCGAGCTTCTGCCAATGCTTAAAACTGCAGAAGTGGAGATTAGGAAAGAACATCAAGTGTTGATGATCAATAAGACCACCGGTTTCAAGAAAGACAAGAAAGGTAAACAGAAGGGAAAGAAGGGCGGAAAATTTGTTGCCGCACCTGAAAAGAAATCCCGAGCTGGCCTAAGTCTGATACCGAGTGCTACTATTGCAAGGGGATTGGCCATTGGAAGCGCAACTGCCCCAAGTATTTGGTGGACAAGAAGGCCGGCAAGGAAAACAAAGGTATATGTGATATACATGTTATTGAGGTGTACTTGACTAGTACTCACAGTAGCACCTAGGTATTTGATACGAGATCGGTTGCTAATATATGTAACTCGATTCAGGGGCTGCGTAACAAGCGATAGCTAGCAAGGGATGAGGTCACGATGCGGGTTGGCAATGGATCAAGAGTTGATGTGATTGCCGTCGGAATGCTGCCTCTCCATATGCCGTCGGGATTAGTGATAAATCTAAATAATTGTTATTTGGTGCCTGCACTGAGAATGAACATTGTATCCGAATTGTGTTTGATTGGAAGTGGTTATTCCTTTCAATCAGAAAACAATGGTTGTTCGATTTATTTGAATGACATCTTTTATGGTCATGCACCTGTGATGAATAGTTTATTTTTGTTGGATCTCGATAGTAGTATTACGCATATTCATAATGTTGATGCTAAAAGGATTAAATTTGATAATGATATATCTGTATATACGTGGCACTGCCATCTAGGTCATATTGGCGTTAAACGCATGAAGAAACTCCATTCTGATGGACTTTTGGAATCACTTGATTTTGAATCATTTGATACATGTGATCCATGCCTTATGGGCAAGATGACTAGAATGCCGTTTTCCGGTTCAATGGAACGGGTGACAGATTTATTGGAAATCATACATACTGATGTATGTGGACCAATGAGTGTGTCGGCGCAAGGTGGATATCGTTATTTTGTTACTTTCACGGATGATTTGAGTAGATACGGGTATATCTATTTGATGAAACATAAGTCTAAAACCTTTGAAAAGTTTAATTATTTCAGAACGAAGTGGAAAATCATCGTAACAAAAAGATCAAATTTCTATGGTCTGACCATGGAGGAGAGTATATTAGTTACGAGTTTAGCACACATATGAAAGACTGTGGAACAGTTTCACAACTCACGCCTGCCGGAACACCACAACATAATGGTGTGTCAGAACATCGTAATCGTACTTTATTAGATATGGTTCGATCTATGATGTCTCTGACTGACTTGCCACTGCCATTTTGGGGTTATGCACTAGAAACCACTGCATTCACTTTAAATCGGGCACCATCTAATCCGTTGAAACGACACCATATGAATTATGGTTTGGAAACAAACCTAAGTTGTCATTTCTTAAAGTTTGGGGATGCGATGTTTATGTGAAGAAACTTCAGCCAGATAAACTCGAACCCAAAGCGGAAAAATGCGTCTTCATAGGATACCCTAAAGAAACGATTGGGTATACCTTCTATCACAGATCCGAGGGCAAGATTTTTGTTGCCAAGAATGGATCATTTTTTGAGAAGGAGTTTCTCACGAAAGGTGTGAGTAGTCGGAAGGTAGAACTCGAAGAGGTTATTGAACCTTCTCTTCATGAAATGGCGAGTGGCACAACATCGGAAATTGTTTCGGAGTTGACTTCACCTGATGAGGAGAGAGCTAATGATGATAATCATGAAACTCCGAAAGAGGACACTATCGAACCTCGCAGGTCAAGCAGGACACGTGCAGCTCCTGAACTGTACGGAAATCCTGTTATAAATTTCATGATTGATGAAATAGATGACCCTGCGATGTACGAAGAAATGATGATGAGCCCAGATTCCAACAAATGGCTAGAAGCCATGAAATCCGAGATGGAATCCATGTACGAAAACCAGGTTTGAACCTTGGTGGACTTACCTCATGATCGAAAGGCCGTTGAGAATAAATGGATTTTCAAAAGAAAAACTGATGCTGATGGTAATGTGACCATCTATAAAGCTCGACTTGTCGGAAAAGGGTTTCGACAAATTCAAGGAGTTGACTACGATGAGACATTCTCTCCCTTAGCGATGCTAAAGTCGGTTAGGATTATGTTAGCAATTGCTGCATATTTCGATTATGAAATATGGCAGATGGATGTCAAAACTGCGTTCCTCAATGGTAATATTGAATACGAGTTGTATATGATACAACCTAAGGGTTTTGTCGATCCTCAGGATGCTAATAAGGTATGCAAGCTTCATCGATCCATCTATGGACTGAAGCAAGCATCCCGGAGTTGGAATCTCTGCTTTGATGAGGTGATCAAAGAGTTTGGTTTTGTCCAACCATATGGAGAGGCTTGTATTTACAAGAAAGTGAGTGGGAGCAATGTGGCATTTCTTATATTATATGTGGATGACATATTATTGATTGGAAATGATATACATCTTTTAAACAGTGTTAAAAGTTATCTAAACAACAATTTTTTGATGAAGGACCTTGGTGAAGCTTCATATATATTAGGCATTAAAATCTATAGAGATAGATCAAGGCGCCTAATTGGGATATCGCAAAGTACATACCTTGATAAGATATTAAAGAAGTTTAATATGGACGGAAGTAAGAAGGGGTTCTTACCTATGTTGCAAGGCAACACATTGAGTAAGACTCAAAGTCCGGCTACGGCGAAAGAAGAAGAGATAATGGATAAGATCCCCTATGCCTTAGCCATAGGCTCTATAATGTACGCCATGCTATGTACAAGACCGGATGTGGCACATGCTATTAGTTTGACTAGTAGGTACCAATCTGATCTAGGTTCAGAACACTGGATAGCGGTCAAGAATATCCTTAAGTACTTGAGAAGAACTTAGGATATGTTTCTTGTATACGAAGGTGAAGAAGAGCTAGTCGCTAAGTGTTATGTCGATGCTAGCTTTGACACCGATCTGGATGACTCTAAGTCTCAATCTGGATATGTATTTCTCTTGAATGGAGCAGCAGTTAGTTGGAGGAGTTCCAAACAACCTATGGTGCCGGTTCAACAACGGATGCGGAATATGTTGTTGCTTCAGAAGCGGCGCAGGAAGCGGTTTGGATGAAGGAGTTCATAATGGAACTAGGTGTGGTTCCTAGTGCATTGGAACCAATGGTGATCTATTGTGACCACAATGGAGCCATAGCCAACACCAAGGAACCAAAGTCACATAAGAATTCCAAGCATATTAAGCGTCGGTTTCACTCCATCCACGAACATTTCAAGGATGGAGATATGAAGATTTGTAAAGTACACATGGACCTAAATGTAGCAGATCCGTTGACTAAAGTTCTCCCTAGGGCAAAACATGATCAACACCGGAACTCCATGTGTAACATCCCTTCTTTTGTTTCCATGTTTGTTTAGTAGTAAAGAGGCTAAAATTCAGGGGGAAATAAAACTTTTTCTACTTGATTGCATATGGGCTTTGCTTATACTTGATTTGCTTGATATTATGTGTTGCCATGGTAGCAACCTTATTGTTGCTTGCTAGTCTACATGCTTAGATCTCCACCAAAAGTCACCTTGGTTGGTTTTTCTACAAACTAAGGAAAGTGGCTAAGTCTTGTATATATCTAGTCTTGTACCATTTTTGGAGCTATGGTTTAAGCCAACCCTTCACCCATTCTACCATGCAAAGGCACCATGTGGTACCATGCTTTGAACACTTGAGAACCCCATCTTAGCCCTGGTTAAACCACAAGCTTAAGCTCATTGCATGGAAGTGTTATCTTTACTAGAGGCCACTTAGTGCATGGCCACCTTATTTTGTCCAATGTTTGGATGATCCTTGCAAACAAATGGGTTTGATCTAGGATGCAACCAGGACCTGCACCTCACCACCAAGCACCCCTCTACACCCCCAGGTCTCCCCCTTGCCATTGGTGGCCCTAGATCAAAATGACAAGCCCCTAAAGTGGCCACCTCATCGACGTGGCCCTAGATCACCCAAAACCCCTCTCCCTACTCTCCTACTCGTGCTACACCCACCTCTCTGGCCCTGGCACGACTCAACACGAGTACACCCTCCCCTGTACCGCCCTAGACCACCCCCATGCAGCCAGGCCCGACCAAGAGAGAGAGAGAGAGAACCCCAGAAATGGTCAGGACCCGCCCGAGCCGTCTCCTCGTGCGCATGCCTCTGCCTTGCCTCGTTTCGACCCACGCGTGTGCCCGCGTCTTCCCTAGGCACGCCCCGACCCCCTTCCTACTCTCACCCGCTGCCCTGGCCACCCCCAACACGCGCCGGCCACGTCGTCAGAGTACCGCATGCGCCGCGCCATTTTCCCGCTCGCGTGGTACATTTCGACGCTGCGCCTTGCCCGGTGGCGACCTCTCCTCACCCTCTTAACCACCCTAGCAGAGATCGCCTCACTGCAGCCCCTCTGTCTCACGCCCTATCACGCGTGATAGCACGCGAGCACCTCGCGTGCACCACCCCTCTCTCTGCAGCGCGCGCTCCCGATGCTAGATGACGCGACCAGGCGCACCCCATGGCCCCTCGCGTGCAGATACGCTATCTCGCCGCCGCGCGCAGCCAATCCCGGCCTAGCTCCCCCTCTCGCCACCCTTTCCTATGACCGGTGCACCGTGGGCGCACCCTCTCTGGCCTTAAAGCCCAGACCACCACAGCCCCTGCGCCCCACGCCACACTACTCCTCTTCCACTTCCACTTCTCCCTAAGAGCAGAGCCGAGCCCGCTCGGCCTGTTATTCCCGCCACCGTCGCGACACCATCGGGCACGGTAGAGGTTGTCGTTGCTGACCTGCCCCGTGCCACGTCTGACCCTCTCCCCTTTTCCTTTTTCTAGGAGCACCTAGGCTGCGTGGAGGCCGAGGACACCGAGGAGCTGAGGACGCCCACGACACCGCCAGCAGCCGAAACTGCCCATGCCGCCCCTCGTTCGGATCCTCTTCGACGACCGCATCCAACCCCACCGTCGCCAACCCCTCTCTGCCCCTAGGTGAGCCGTCCCGAACCCCGCTCCCCCCACTAGGGTTAGGTCGCCGGCGCACGCTCCCCAGGAGGAAGACGAGCCCCTGGCCGCCGATTCCTCCTCTAATCCAATGGCCCACGCGGGCCGATACCCCTTCGGACCGCTCCACCACTGACGCGCGGGCCCTACTGCGGGATTTTAATCCCGGATCTCTTGTGCAGGCCGCCGTGACGCGGTCCGGCCCAGCTTCTGAGCGGGCTGTGACCCAGCCTCTGCACTTTTTCTTTTTAATTAATTTATGCTATGCTAGTTTCCATATTGTTGTGTTGTAGATTTAAATCCACCAAAATTAATCTGTGTGTTGTTTTGACGTGAGACAAATCCCATTTGGTAGCCCCTATAATTGCCTAACATCCAGATCTGGAAGATCACTAAAATACCCTTTGTGCTTTTACTAGGAATTTTAGTGGTAGATTTATGCTGTTTTGAGTATTTAATCTATAACAATAACTCTGGAACTCATAAAAATGTGAAACCAATGTCCATGCCTTGCCTGTGAGCATACCTACTGAACAAATTTAAAATCATCCAATTTGGATGTGCATAGCTTCTGTTCTTATTTTCACAATTTATGGACAAAAGGTTTTTATTTAAATTCCAGAGGCTTTTGTGAATCTAATTTTGGGATAAAACCAACTCCTAGAGTTAGGCCTTTGTTAGTACCACTTAATCCTAGAAGGGCATAATTTTTGGATCAGTAATTATGCCCTGGGAATTTTATTGCTAAATTCAGTACTGTTTTCAGTATATTATTTGTTAAAAATCAACCGTAATAGATAAAAACATGAAACCACTTGGGTTGGCTTGGTATTCTTTGTACCTACCCAGAATGTAATTTGTAGTCACTCTTCACCAACTTGTTTTGGTCGAGTCCTCTGATTGTGTGTAATCTAGTCGTTACCATTAAAATCACCAAATAAGTTTGGGTTAACCTTTTTGATTGATTCAAGTGGCATTGTACTGCTAGGATCTGTAGCTACATGTGTTTATTGAGTTTGTTCAGTTGAACATCTGTTCTGTATAGATTGTGTTGTTTGTCTTATGGATGATGATTGGTGTTGTGGTTTGATTATTTTCCCCTTTGCGAGGATAGATACGAACGAGGACGAGTTTGAGGAAGCTACCTGGGACGATTTTGAGGAAGAGGACCAGGAAAAAGTTGCCAATCAAGGCAAGCCACCTACAAGTTCATGAGACTTGTCCCATCTTTATATTATGCATCTTGTTTTACCTACTCTTACTAATGCATTGTTTTACTCGCTATATTGTTATATATATCTATTATGGTATTGGTTTGGCTCCACCAAACTTATGCCTATGGTACTGTTTAAGTACTCCCCATTGGTATTACCTATCTCTTCCCTAGTAGTAAGGTGGTTACTACACCACAACCCCTTGGAAACCCTGGTCTAGCCTACCAAAAACCCTAGGTTGGGAACCCGATGACAAGGAAGTTTTTACACAGGTTTTGGACAGAAAACCTTAGCAAGTGGGACTTTCCAAGTGATATTAAAAAGGTTTTGGATCTGATTTCCAAGTGGTGGCATTAAGGAGTAAGGTGAAGGAAAAACTGTTTTCGAAAATGCACTCGGTTCTATGTAGTTTTGCAAGAACAACTACCCCGTGCAACCACACTACCCCTATATGGGAAGGGGCTTGACCCGAAAATGGTCCTCTTTGATGCAAGTGGCACGCAACTACTACAAGGGATCGCGATCCCTAGAGGCTGGGCCTTCTCCCATAAAGGTCCATGTGGGACATCGACCTGGAGAAGGAACAGACTGTCTGCGGGCAGCCAGGCGTTACTATGAGCCCCTCAGTGAAAGCGCCCATTGTGTGAAGTGTAAAATGCGCTCCGGTTGGTCCTCGGTACCCGACGTCCTGGTTTTGAGGGGAGAAACACTCATAGGGTAGGCGCTTGTGTTAAGAGCGGATTATCCCGAAGGTCTCGTCCGGTTATTCAAAACCCGCATACTAGTGTATGATGATCCGCGATTGTTCGTGGCGGATGTATCGGATCTTGTAGGTAAAGTGTACAACCTCTATAGAGCGTAAATCAATTCGAATAGCCGCGTCCGTGGTCATGGACAGTTGGAAAGGTTGCTGTTTGGCAGTGTTGGTTTTGGTTTATAAAAAGTTTTTTCGACAAAGATTCGGCCATGGGATGGTCGGAGGGCATGAAGGATGGACCATGGGATGGTCGGACCTAGTTGAAGTATTGGTCATGGGATGACCAAGCTAAAACAGAAAAAGGGGTGATCCCATCCTAGTGGCTCAAGTTTTTCCCCAACTACTTTACCCCCGAAAAGCTTTATAATTAAGAGTCGTAGAAGTGTAGATGCTGCTCTTACAAATAGCCCATTGGAGCCATCCTATCTACAGCCAAATTGCATACTCTTTGTTCATTCTCTTGTATGGTGGTTTGTGAGTGCATTCAAAAGTACTCCCTGGCAATGTCTCTGGCTATCAACTTGGCCAGATTATGAGCAGGAGGAAGGAGACGATGGAGGGTACGACGACGACTTCGTGAACTAGGGCGTTACTCCGAGTCGGGCACCTGTTGGGCTATGGATTGACTCGCGACCCCCGCGTTTAGTAGTACCGCTGCTTTAATCTATTTGTGCATATGGAGGTAAGTGGTAAGACTATTATTGTCAGACTTGTTGTAATTGTACTATAATGGATGTGTGTACTTTGATATCATGTCGGTTATGCTCCACGATGCACTGATCATGGTGGTTTGCATAATTTTGTAATCTCGGGTGAAAATCCGGGGTTGCCACAGACTTGGTATCAGAGCCATCCTGACTTTAGGAGCCCCTAGTTAGCTTGGACGTTAGACCCGGACCCAAGAACTATTTTCCTTATAAAGGAAGGAGCTTGGTAATTCCGAAAACAATGCTTATGACTCCTCCCCTCTATTTCGAAAACAACTTGCATTAAATTTAAGTTTTGCATATTTAAAATCTTGCACACTGTTCACTAACTTAAATTTACTTAAAATTTTGTAGATGGTTGTTGCCTTCACCATCTACCGTCAGGTCGGACTGGACTTGCCACTCCACTTGTTTGGGCTGAGATGAGGGACTTGGCCAAGCATGTGGGCCGTCCAACGCCGGAGATCCAAGGCACTTTCATTTCCAGGCTGGTTGAGGGAGAGAAAAACTGGTTGGTAGTATGCACCCTGAGGGGTGGCATAGTGCCTCCGTTCTCCGAGGAGCTGAAGGTAGAAGTACTGGAGAAGGACTGGGGCGATGGTGTGCTCCATGTGGCTCAGGAGGCCCTAGCACGCCTCACCTAGCACCATCGCGGGCAGCTGGAGGGTACCAAGTTCTACCACTTTGGGAGGCGCCATCCCCAGGGTTACGCCGCCGTGACCCCGCATCACTACGACTTCAGTGAGCACATCCAGAACATGGAGTATCTCCTGAGGAAGACCCAGGATGCTATGGATGATGTTTGCACGCGCCTGGACAATAAGACCTTGGAGTACCTCACCCTTGTGGAAGACCTGAGGGTGGAGAAGTTGGAGCACGCCCAGACCAAGCTGAACAAGAAGACTGTTGTGGCTAGGAACAAGCGTCTCTCGAAGACAACCAAGGAACAGAAGGAACTCTTGGTGACCATGGAGGCCAAGATAGAAGTCCTAGAAGAGGAATGCGCTGAGCTCAACAAGGACAATGATGACCTTCTGAACGAGACAGATAATGATGCTGCATACCAGGAGGATTTCGATATGGAGCCACCGAATGACCCCGAAGATGATGATGAGATGGATGAGGAGGAAGAGGACCCAGAGGAGCGCGTCCTTCAGTCCCAGCACGATACCGAGATCATCATTGAGGAGGACACCGCACATCACGACGCGGAGTAGGTCTCACGCCAAACGATGAGAGCAAGTGAGAATATCGTCGTGTCCCCTTTTGAGTGGCGATTTGTTTTTCTTCTGCTTGCTTGGATGGTTGAACTCGTGGTATTATCTATCTAGCATCAAGATGTGACGCATGAACTTGGTTATTTTGTGGTTAATCCTATGGTTGCTTAATTCCTAAGAACCCGTTATCTCCTATGCATGTATGCATGTTGTGTTGTTATTTCTTTTCCGCACCCCAAGGTTCCAGTTGCGAACCGCCCCTTTTGTAACCCCATCCTAACTATATACCTTTATGATGGTGCGCCCCCGCAGGCACCCTCCACCACCCCCGACCATGGAGCAGCTCCTGCACCTGTACATGCAAGACCGCCAAGCCGCCAACGAGGAGCGCCAAGCCAACATTGTCGCTCTCCAGCAGCTCGTGCAAGCCGTAGCTGGTAACGCCCTCGACCACGAGAGCGAAGAACAGAGATCTAGACTTAGGGACTTCCAGAACACCAACCCACCTATGTTCACCAAGTGCACCAACCCACTTGAAGCCGATGACTGGCTCCGCACTATTGAGAACAACCTGGAAGTTGCCCGTGTTGGAGAGAATGAGAAAGTCACCTTAGCCACCCATTTCCTCGCGGGTCAAGCAAGGACTTGGTGGATCAGCGTCAAGGAAATTCTGCCCGCGGGACAAGCCATCACCTGGGAGGACTTCAAGGAAAGGTTCCGCAAGCGTCACATCCCTCTAGGTTTGATCAAGATGATGAGAGACCAATTACATGACCTGAAGCAGGGAGGAATGTCTGTGCTGCAATATCTAGAGAAGTACACTGATCTGGCTCGGTACGGCCCGGACGACACCAACACTAAAGAAAAGAAGGTGGATACCTTCATGAATGGGCTCCAGGATGAACTGCAGTGCCATCTAGTAGCCCGGAGGTTCCAGGAACTGGATGCCGTTGTTGATGCTACCATTCTGGTGGAAAAAAAGCGCAAGGGAGTGATTGAGAACTGCAAATGCCGGATGATGCAGCAAGGAGGACCCAGTGGACAGAGGTCGCGAAGCATGCCACCCTCAAGGCCTGCACCCCCACCGCAGAGGACTCTGTCCTATGCTCCGTGCCCCAACGACCCCAACCGCAACTACAACAACCCTCGCCCTGGAGGCAGGAACCCAAGACCTGCCCCTAGAGGCCCTCTCAACCCCAATGCCCGCCCCAATGTAGCAGGTTGTTTCAACTGTGGACAAGTGGGACACTACTCCCGTGAATGCCCCGAGAGGAAGAAGGACAATGTGCCACGCCCTAATGCAACCTGCCTGAATAAAGGACATGCTAGGGGAGCCCCAGCAAGGGGCGCTGCCCCCAAGAAGCACGCCAATGCTACCAGATGACATCTGAACCATATCACTGCTGAGGAAGCCCAGGAGTCTCCTGACATTGTTCTGGGTACGTTCCTTGTCAACTCCGTCCCTACTACAGTATTATTTGACTCCGGGGCCTCGCATTCCTTTGTTACTGAGCCGTTTGTTGAGAAAAGTGGGATGGAACCTAGCCAACTGAGTAGGCTTATGCTAATGCAAATACCTGGTTCGACGGCCAAAACCCAATCCGTCTGCCGAGATATCCCAGTAGTTATCCATGGTATAACCTTCAAGACCGATCTAATAGTTTTGGGAGCCCAAGGTCTAGATGTGATATTAGGAATGAATTGGATGACCAAATACCATGGAATCGTAGATTGTGCAAGGAAAGCCATATCCATGACAAGTAGTGAAGCTGTAAAAGTCGAGTACAAGGCAATTGTGCCCTCATCTCGGGTCTATTGCCAGAAGGGTATAGTCGGACCTACCTTAGAGAAAGTACCAGTGGTCTATGAGTATCCAGATGTGTTTCCGGAGGAGTTGCCCGATATGCCCCTGATCGGGATATCGAGTTCATCATAGAGTTAGTCCCCAGAACAGCCCTCATAGCTCAAAGGCCGTACCGTATGAACCCAGAGGAGTTGGTCGAACTAAAGAAGCAATTGGATGACATGGAACGCAAGGGTCACACCAGCCGAGTGCCTCCCCTTGGGGATCACCCATTCTTTTTATGGACAAAAGAGATGGAACCACCCAGCTAGTGACTGACTACCGGCAGCTCAATGACGTCACTATTAAGAACAAGTATCCCTTACCCAAGATCGAAGATCTGTTTGACCAGTTAAACGGAGCCTGTATTTTCTCTAAGATAGATCTCCGCACTGGATATCACCAACTCAAGATCCAAGAGCCAGACATCCCCAAGACCGCCTTTACTACCCGATATGGTCTATATGAATACACCTTCATGTCCTTCGGCTTAACCAATGCCCTGCCTATTTCATGAATCTCATGAATAAGGTATTCATGCCCTACCTGGACAAGTTTGTCATGGTGTTTATCAACGACATCCTCATATACTCCAAGACTGAAGCCGAGCATGAGAAGCATCTGAGACTAGTATTGGGTACCCTCAGGGAGCATCAACTATACGCTAAGTTCAGCAAGTGCGAGTTCTGGTTAAAGGAAGTTGGATTCCTTGGCCACATACTGTTTGCCGGAGGAATCTCAGTCAATCCCACCAAAATCAAGTCAGTTTTGGAATGGAAAGCCCCCACCAATCCCTCGGAGATCCGAAGTTTTATGGGTTTAGCCGGATACTACCGTAAATTTGTTGTAGGTTTCTCGAGCATCGTGAAGCCAATGACACAGCTGCTGAAGAAGGACAAGAAGTTTGAGTGGACCGAGCAGTGTGAAGAGAGTTTTCAGGAATTCAAGAAGAGATTACTGTCTACCCCTATCCTGACCATGCCAGATATCACCAAAAGCTTTGAAGTATACTGCAACGCCTCCAAGTTAGGACTCCGAAGTGTGCTGATGTAGGAGGGCAAGGTCATCGCCTATCTATCTCGACAACTAAAGCCTCATGAGATGAACTACCCCACCCATGAGCTGGAGCCCTAGCCGTGGTTCACGCCCTCAAGACCTGGCGCCACTATCTGATGGGAAACTTCTATGAGATCTACATGGATCACAAGAGTCTGAAATACATCTTCACGCAGAAGGAGTTAAACATGAGGCAGAGAAGATGGATTGATCTGATCAAGGACTATGATCTTGGTATTCATTATCATCCGGGCAAGGCTAATGTTGTAGTTGGTGCCCGGGAACCTTGTTCCCTGAATGCTATGATCAAGAGGGAACAACTAGATCTGAGTGAAGAATTAGAAAGGTTTGGACTAGAAATAGTCAGCCATGGATTCCTAGCCCATTTGGAGCTAAAGACAACCCTCTTAGACCAAATCAAGGAAGCTCAAAAAGGACACAAAAGCATTGAGGGTATTAAAAGAAGAATGGAAAAAGAGAATGTTCCCGGATTCACGGTTGACGACTATGGTGTGCTGTGGTACAAAGGGCGTATCTGTGTACCCAACAACCATGACTTGAAGAAGATAATTATGAAGGAAGCCCATGAGACTCTCTACTCCATCCACCCCGGTAGTACCAAGATGTACCAGGATCTGAAGGAACAGTTTTGGTGGCATGGAATGAAGCGTGAAATAGCCTTGTTCATGGCTAAGTGCGATATATGCCAAAGGGTCAAAGCTGAACATCAACGACCTGCCGGATTACTGCAACCTATGAAGATTCCGGAATGGAAATGGGAAAAGGCTGAAATGGACTTTATCACTGGACTACCCAAGTCCAGTAGGGGACATGACTCCATTTGGGTCATCATAGACTACCTATCCAAGGTGGCTCACTTCCTCCCCGTGAAGACTAGCTACAATGGACATCAATTGGTAGAATTGTATATCTCTAGGATCGTCAGTCTTCATGGAGTTCCCAAGGAGATCATGTCGGACCGAGGATCACAATTCACCTCCCGTTTCTAGAAGAAGCTACATGAAGCCTTGGGTACCACTCTATCTTTTAGCACCGCCTATCACCCTTAGACCGGAGGACAGACAGAGAGAGTCAACCAAGTCCTGGAGGATATGCTCCGCTCATGCGTTCTAGCTTATGGGTCCAAGTGGGAGGACTGCCTTCTGTTCGTGGAATTCTCCTACAATAACAGCTATCAAGCCAGTCTGAAGATGGCACCCTTTCATTTTTTCTATGGAAGAATGTGTAGAACCCCTCTAAACTGGACTGAGACAAGAGAAAGCCAAATCTTCGGCCCTGATGTGATCAAGGCAGCAGAAGAGAAAGTCCAACTAGCCCGTGACCGCCTGAGAGCTCCTCAATCTCGCCAGAAGAGTTATGCCGACACCAAACGCCGCGATGTGAGTTTCAATAAGGGAGACTTTGCGTATCTTCGTGTCTCCCCTCTCAAGGGAATGCAGCGATTTCATGAGAACGGAAAGCTCGCACCATGATACATCAGACTCTTCAAGATCCTCGCCTCAACAAGGAAAGGTGTCATATCAACTAGAGCTGCCCAAGGAATTGGCAGAGTTCCATAACGTCTTCCATGTGTCCCAACTCCGAAAATGCCTTCAAGCACCCGACAAGCCAAAAACATTCAAGGAAATCAACTATCGTGCCATTGAGATCAACCATGATCTAACCTACCAAGAGGTGCCCGTCAAGATCCTAGAGAAAGCCAATCAACTCACTCGATGTCGGAACATAAAGTTCTACAAGGTCCAATGGAGCAACCACTCGGAAGAGGAAGCCACCTGGGAACGAGAGGACTATCTCAAGAAGGAATTCCCCCATCTCTTTTCAGTAGAACCGGTGAATCTCAGGACGAGATTCTTTTAAGGGGGAGGTCTGTAACATCCCATCTTTTGTTTCCATGTTTGTTTAGGAGTAAAGAGGCTAAAAATCAGGGGGAAATAAAACTTTTTCTACTTGATTGCATATGGGCTTTGCTTATACTTGATTTGCTTGATATTATGTGTTGCCATGGTAGCAACCTTATTGTTGCTTGCTAGTCTACATGCTTAGATCTCCACCAAAAGTCACCTTGGTTAGTTTTTCTAGAAACTAAGGAAAGTGACTAAGTCTTGTATATATCTAGTCTCGTACCATTTTTGGAGCTATGGTTTAAGCCAACCCTTCACCCATTCTACCATGCAAAGGCACCATGTGGTACCATGCTTTGAACACTTGAGAACCCCACCTTAGCTCTGGTTAAACCACAAGCTTAAGCTCATTGCATGGAATTGTTATCTTCACTAGAGGCCACTTAGTGCATGACCACCTTATTTTGTCCAATGTTTGGATGATCCTTGCAAACAAATGGGTTTGATCAAGGATGCAACCAGGACCTGCACCTCACCACCAAGCACCCCTCTACACCCCTAGGTCCCCCCTTGCCATTGGTGGCCCTAGCTCGAAATGGCAAGCCCCCAAAGTGGCCACCTCATCGACGTGGCCCTAGATCACCCAAAACCCCTCTCCCTACTCCCCTACTATTGCTACACCCACCTCTCTGGCTCTGGCACGACTCAACGCGAGTACACCCTCCCCTGTACCATCCCAGACCACCCCCATGCAGTCAGGCCCGACCGAGAGAGAGAACCCCAGCAACCGTCAGGACCTGCCCGAGTCGTCCCCTCGTGTGCATGCCTCTGCCCTGCCGCGTCTGGACCCACGCGTGTGCCTGCATCTTCCCCAGGCATGCCCCGACCCCCTTCCCTCTCTCACCCGCTGCCCTGGCCACCCCCAACCCGCGCCGACCATGTCGTCAGAGCGCCGCGCGCACCCCGCCGTTTTCCCGTTCGCGTGGTACATTTCGACACCGCGCCCTGCCCCGAGGCGACCTCTCCTCACCCTCTTAACCACCCAGCACCGATCGCCGCGCTGCAACCCCTCTGTCTCGTGCCCTATCACGCGTGACAGCACGCGAGCACCTCACGTGCACCACCCCTCTCTCTACAGCACGTGCTCCCGAGGCTAGACGACGCGACCAGACGCGCCCCGCAGCCCCTCTCGCATAGATACGCTATCTCGCCACCGCGTGCAGCCAATCCCGTCCTATCTCCCCCTCTCGCCACCCTTTCCTACTCCCGGTGCATCGTGGGCGCACCGTCTCTGGCCTTAAAGCCCCAGACCGCCACAGCCCCCGCGCCCCATGCCACACTACTCCTCTGCCACTTCCACTTCACCCCCAGAGCGGAGCCAAGCCCGCTCGGCCCCTGCTGTTCCCGCCACCGCCGCACTGTCGCAACACCGTCGGGCACGGTAGAGGTTGCCGTCGCTGACCTGACCCTTCGCCCTGCCCTCACTCTGCCGTGCTCCCAGCGCCACGTCTGACCCTCTCCCCTTTTTCCTTTTTCCAGGAGCACCTGGGCTGCATGGACGCCGAGGACAACGAGGAGCCGAGGATGCCCGCGATGCCGCCAGCAGCCGAAACCACCCTGTCGCGCCTCGTTCGGATCCCCTTCGATGACCGCATCCAACCCCACCGTTGCCGACCCCTCTCCGCCTCTAGGTGAGCCGTCCCGAACCCTGCTCCGCCCCGCTAGGGTTAGGTCGCCGGCGCATGCTCCCCAGGAGGAAGACGAGCCCCTGGCCGTCGATTCCCCCATCCAACGGCCCACGCGGGCCGATACCCCTTCGGACCGCTCCACCACTGACGCGCGGGCCCCACTGTGGGATTTGAATCCCGGATCTCCCGTGCAGGCCACCGCGTACGCGGGCCGGCCCAGCTTCTGAGCGGGCCATGACCGCACTTTTTCTTTTTAATTAATCTATGTTATGCTAGTTTCCAGATTGTTGTGTTGTAGCTTTAAATCCACCAAAATTAATCTGTGTGTTGTTTTGACGTGAGTCAAATACCATTTGGTAGCTCCTGTAATTGCCTAACACCCAGATCTGGAAGATCACTAAAACACCCTCTATGCTTTTACTGGGAGTTTTAGTGGTAGATTATGCTGTTTTGAGTATTTAATTTATAACAATAACTCTGGAACTCAGAAAAATGTGAAACCAATTTCCAGGCCTTACGTGTGAGCATACCTACTGAACAAATTTAAAATCATCCAATTTGGATGTGTATAGCTTCTGTTCTTATTTTCACAAGTTATGGACAGAAGGTTTTTATTGAAATTCCAGAGGCTTTTGTGAATCTAATTTTGGGATAAAACCTACTCCTAGACTTAGGCCTCTGTTAGTGCCACTTAATCCTAGAAGGGCATAATTTTTGGATCAGTAATTATGTCCTGGGAATTTTATTACTAAATCCAGTACTGTTTTCAGTATATTATTTGTTAAAAATCAATCCTAATAGATAAAAACATGAAACCACTAGGGTTGGCTTGGTATTCTCTGTACCTACCCAGAAATGTAATTTGTAGTCACTGTTCACCAACTTGTTTTGGTCGAGTCACCTATTGTGTGTAATCTAGTCTTTGACATTAAAATCACCAAATAATATTGGGTTAACCTTTTTGATTGATTCTAGTGGCATTGTACTGCTAGGATCTGTAGCTACATGTGTTTAGTTGAGTTTGTTCAGTTGAACATCTGTTCTGTACAGATTGTGTTGTTTGCCTTATGGATGATGATTGGTGTTGTCGTTTGATTATTTTCCCCTTTGCGACGATAGATACGAGAGGACGAGTTTGAGGAAGGTACTTGGAAAATTTTTGAGGAAGAGGACCAGGAACAATATGCCAATCAAGGCAAGCCACCTACAAGTTCATGAGACTTGTCCCATCTTTATATTATGCATCTTGTTTTACCTACTCTTACTAATGCATTGTTTTACTCGCTATATTGTTATATATATATCTATTATGGTATTGGTTTGGCTCCACCAAACTTATGCCTATGGTACTATTTAAGTACTCCCCCTTTGTATTACCTATCTCTTCCCTAGTAGTAAGGTGGTTACTACACCACAACCCCTTGGAAACCCCGGTTTAGCCTACCAAAAACCCTAGGTTGGGAACCCGATGGCAAGGAAGTTTTTACAAAGGTTTTGGACAGAAAACCTTGGCAAGGGCGACTTGCCAAGTGAGTTTAAAAAGGTTTTGGATCTGATTTCCAAGTGGTGGCATTAAGGAGTAAGGTGAAGGAAAAACTGTTTTCGAAAATGCACCCGATTCTATGTAGTTTTGCAAGAACAACTACCCCGTGCAACCACACTACCCCTATATGGGAAGGGGCTTGACCTGAAAGTGGTCCTCTCTGATGCAAGTGCCTCGCAACTACTACAGGGGATCGCGATCCCTAGAGGCTGGGCCCTCTCTCGTAAAGGTCCATGTGGGATATCGACCTGGAGAAGGAATGAACTGTGTACGGGCAGCCATGCATTACTATGAGCCCCCCATTGAAAGAGCCCACTGTGTGAAGTGTAAAATGCGCTCCGGTTAGACCTCGGTACCCGACGTCGCGGTTTTGAGGGGAGCAACACTCATAGGGTAGGCGCTTGTGTTAAGAGTGGATTATCCCGAAGGTATCGTCCGGTTATCCGAAACCCGCATACTAGTGTATGACGATCCGCGACTGTTCGCGGCGGATGTATCGGATCTTGTGGGTAAAGTGTACAACCTCTGCAGAGCGTAAATCTATTCGAATAGCCGTGTCCGCGGTCATGGATAGTTGGAAAGGTTGCTGCTTGGCGGTGTTGGTTTTGGTTTATAAAAAGGATTTTCGAAAAAGATTCGGCCATGGGATGGTCGGAGGGCATGAAGGATGGACCATGGGATGGTCGGACCTAGTTGAAGTATTGGTCATGGGATGACCAAGGTAAAAGAGAAAAAGGGGTGATCCCATCCTAGTGGCTCAAGTTTTTCCCCAACTACTTTACCCTTGAAAAGCTTTATAATTAAGAGTCGTAGAAGTGTAGAATTTATATCCTTAAGAGATGCTACTCTTACAAATAGCCCATTGGAGCCATCCTATCCATAGCCAAATTGCATACTCTTTGTTCATTTTCTTGTATGGTGGTTTGCGAGTATATTCAAAAGTAGTCACTGGCAATGTCCCTGGCTATCAACTTGGCCAGATTATGAGCAGGAGGAAGGAGATGATGGAGGGTACGACGACGACTTCGCGAAGTAGGGCGTTACTCCGAGTCGGGCACCTGTTGGGTTATGGCTTGACTCGGGACCCCCGCGTTTATTAGTACCGCTGCTTTAATCTATTTGTGCCCATGGAGGCAAGTTGTAAGACTATTATTGTCAGACTTGTTGTAATCGTACTGTAATGGATCTGTGTACTTTGATATCATGTCGGTTATGCTCCAGATGCACTGATCATGGGATCGTGGTGGTTTGCGTAATTTGGTAATCTCGGGTGGAAATCTGGGGTCGCCACACCATGGGTGTTAGATTTATCACTATGTAAACTAGATTATTGTCTCTAGTGCAAGTGGGACACTAAAGGAAATATGCCCTGAGAGGCAATAATAAAGTTGTTATTATGTATTCCCTGTATATGATAGATGTTTATTTTGCATGCTATAATTGTATTGATTGGAAACGTTAATACATGTGTGTTTAATAAACAAATAAAAGGTTCCTTGTTATGCCTCTCTTATAGACTAGCTCGTTGATTAACAAGATGATCAAAGTTTCCTGATCATGGACATTGGATGTTGTTAATAACAAGGTCACAACATTTGTGAAATGATGTGATGAACATTCATCCGAAGTATAGCATTACAATCAAAGTCATTATATTTATATTGCTATAATATCATATGGAGTAATCTTAGTCCTTAGACCATGAGATCATGTTAATTGCTAACATCGGAAGAGTAACTTGATAACATGAAACGTCACACTGTAAAAGGGTGACTATAAAGGTGGGTTCAGATACTCCGAAGATGTTATGTTGAGGCTCATGGATCAAGAGTGGAATTTATCAATCCCGATGACGGATAGATATACTCTGGGCCCTCTCGGTGATATCACATTAAGATAGCTTGCAAGCAAGTGATGTGATCACTAGAATGTTATATCACGGGAACGAGAAAAGAGTGCATGTCAGTAACGAGATCAAACTAGGTATTTGGATGCCGATGATCGAATCTCGGACATGTAATTTATCGCGAGACAAAGGGATTAAATTACTAGCGTTAAAGGTTCTCACGATCACAGAAGTCATCGTTGAATGTGCAGGAGTCAGAATGGATCTCTCGGTCCCGCTTCTGATTATTGATTTGAGAGGAGTCTCAATCATGTCTGCATTATTCGCGAACCATAGGGTGACACACTTAAGGGTTTCCAAACACCATTTTGGAGCACATATATTTCAGACAAAAGAATTGCAAAGCGCTGGAATTATTTCGATAGAAACCAGAATTGTTTCGGGTGAAATTGTAGAAACTGGTTCTGCATGTGATATTGAAATGTTACAAGGGGTTTTATGTGAATGTTTGTTAATTAAAGTAATTAAAAAAATCTGAATAAAATAAATAAAAGAGTTTTATTAAATGAGAGTTGCATTAAATTTGGTGGAAATTCAATGCATGTGAGTGGAACTTTGGGTGGAGGCTAAATTGATATGAGTGGAGCTTCCACCACATGAATAAGGAAGAGGTGGGGGAACCCCCCATGGGCGCCGGCCATGGGAGGGGAGGAGCCCCCCTCTCCTGTAAAAGGTCCCCCTCTCCTCCCTCACAAAGTACACCACCTCGTGAAGGATCTCTCTCCCCATCTAGATATATTTCCCCATGGTCTCGGATTAGCGAGCTACATGTTTCAGGTGGCATATCATCTGGAAGGAGTTGCTGCTTCTGTTGATTCACTGGAGCAAGGAGGTGGAGGTTGTTCGGTGGCCTGAACGTGTGTGCGAGGACGGATGCACTGCTGATTTGCCGCGCTAGTACTTCCACGTGATCTTGAGATCGGCAAGCGTACTACTTCATCATCCACGAGTTCCAACTCATTAAAAAAGCTTTGTTGTCTTCAAGGGTAAGTTCTCCATGGATGTATATCCACCCGTTGCTTGTATCTAGTAGATAGATCTTGGCGTATAGTTCCCACCATAGGATTTTTTTGTTTTCTATGTTGCGAACCCAACAGGTTGCAGCGCCCCTTCGGGGTGCTCCCCGTGATGCCGCTCGTCTCTGCTGCCGGACTCCTTTTTGCTTCCTCTTTGATAACCTTGCGAGGACCACCAGTAAGTTTCCCCTTTCTCCTCTCTGTGTGCTCTCTCCTTGTGTTTGCAGAGAAGAACTAGGGTTCTTCCCTGGTACTAGGGTTCAACCTTTGTTACTGTGTGCAGTTAGAGATGATGAAATGGTTCATGTGTTCTCTTGTGATTAGCTATGTGGATTGATGACCTATCTGATTGTGGAATTTTTTATCTAAACTGTTGTGGAGTTGCTGATAGTGGTTACTGTCAGTGTTGGCTACTGTCTGCACTTTTCTCACTGTCAGTGGTAATTAGCTTGGTTTCCTGGCTAGTTGCCTGGGCTAACCCCCTTGATGATGTCCTACTGTTGGTGTTTGATACCCTCTGTTGATCATTCCCTGCTACTTTGTTCTCTATCAGAGAACACTTTGTTATTACCTAGTTGATTGTTTTGGTGGATGCTTAGGGTATTATTATTGTGGATCCACTCCTATGGACTTGTGGTTCATTATTGAGATGATTTAGTCTGTTTTGATACTATCTGTGAAGCACCTTTGTGAGGAAAGTCTCTGCTCAGGAGATTATCTCGGTACCATGTAGAGCTATGGTGAATACTGCTTATTCTTTTCTCTGTGACGATTACTAGAATGATTTCTAGAATGATTCGTATATGCTGGTAGGAAGATGATTTAAATTTAGTGGTTTTTAAGGTTTTGTACATTGGGACCAAGTGATTAGTGGTGTTTCCCTTGCTGCCTTTTTCTAAATAAAGTGAATATGTATGATTCCTAAATCTTTTAGGAAAATGCTTATCTGTTTTTGACAGATGCTGCTTAGGCTTATTCTTAACAAGTGATGACCTTCTTTGTACAAAGGTGCTACCCAGTTGGGGATGTGCCCTATACTAGCTGTGGCGATGTGTATTGATCTAGTTAAAACTAGATCCATTCGTCTGTGATTCTGGTTTGAGACCACCTCAAGTAGAAACCACTAGTTTTCTACCTGCCTCTTACTCATGTGTTTATCATGCCCATGCAAGACCAGGTCCATGATTTCATACATGAATATGCCAGGAATAACTATTTGATTCAAAAGGGTTGGTTTATACCCTTATATCTTGGTGCTGGTTGCTGCGGTCTTCTTCTTGGATTGATCTTGCTCCACCTGGTGCTTCAGCTTCTTTGCAACCTTGCTGTCCACTTCAACCACCCTCTCCTCAGGTTACTATCCTGGGTTTATTGTGTTTAAAAAATGACTATTCTTGTGACGGTCTTGCAAGAACATGTGTGTTCTTATGTAGGCTATGGCAAACTGTATCTGGTCCTTTGAAATGGGTAACAAAGCCTTGCTTTGCAATATGCTGCTGGTTTTAAACTTCCCTCATGCTCTCTGCTATCGACACCTCAATGCATGCATTTAGGTATTTGAGCAGGTTCACTATTGCTATGGATGTGGATGAGATCAAGTGATTTGTTGGTTGAACTCCCCCACCTTTTACTAAATTATCCCTGGTGAAACTTGCCCCTATTTTCTAGTGAGGTTGTACTAAGGCTTACTTTGTGAAATAAACAGATGCTACATTTGCTGGTTTTGTCCCTTCTTTACAAAAAAAATGCTCAATGATGACAATAAAATAGTGCACTTCATTGTTAATAACTAAGATCAATCTTAATCACTAACCCCTCACTTTTCTTTATTTTTTCTGTCTTAATTGCAGGTATAGGCTTAAGTGAAGGTTAAGAATACTAGACTAGGTTTAGTTAGGATTAGTTTATTAGGTTCTTCAATTGTAATCTTTTTCTTTTCCTCTTTTGTAAGGACAATGTAATATGTGTTTATTATTAATAAACTTTTGATTTCCTTCAATATTGTCTCTGTAATGTTCCTTCTCCAAATATATATCTGTATTCATTTGTTACTTGTGGAATAAAGGAAAGAATAAAGAAATACTATTTGAGTTATACATTTGTATTTATTCTCAATTTCATTTAATGTTTTATAATTGGTTAATACTCAAACAATAATAATAACTAAATCTTTTTGGAAAAAAATACAACACTAAAAAAATTTAATTTTCAAATCTTTTCAAAATGATTCAAATTTCAAATATGAATTTAAGTTATTCACCCAAATTCATAATAATTCCTAAGGATTAAAGGTTAAGGTTTATTTCTAACTTGGTAATTATGGTTAATGTCTCAACTAAGAGTGAGACATTGATATTACCTCTTAAGATGATCTTGATGGCTCTATTTGTATTAGGGTTTAAGATCATAAGGTAGGTAAGGCTTTCATCAACACACTTAACTGTTATTCTAACGATCTCTTAGAAGTTTCATTTGACTAAGAGATACCTTTCCATTGGTTGTCCAGAAATAGGAAATGGTTCCACTATTAACTTGATTCTTGGGTTTTGGACAAAGAGATAGACATGAGACTTGTCATGGCTTGATATAATCTTGATTGAAGGTTTCTCAAAAATTCCTATCCTTAATACTTTACTAAACTTATCTTTAGTTAAGGAATTCCTTTCCTAAATACAATCTATATAAATCTCTTATTTTATTCACTAAGATCTCCTCTGCCTAAATGAACTAGTCATCTGGCTTCGCCATATCCATCATCATATGATGACATGGTCATGCCACTTCAACAATATTCCTCCTTCATTCTTCTCTAGTATATAACTTCCATTTCTTAGCTAGAACTAATGAATCTATCAATGTAGCTATCTCTAACTCCATCCATTAACTCCTTTATATTCACCTTGCATTTACTTCCAAGGCTTGCAAGATAACAATCTCCTCTATATCACATGTGATATCAATCCTCTGTAAGAGTTATAGTACTATTCTACATAATACAAGATTGTTCTTGTATTATCTTGGTTAACACTACCACCACTTCTGCTACTCCATTCAACTTAGGTTCTAAACTTCATCATAGACTAGCTTGACTTCTCATGATCAAGCTAGATGATTCAGCTTACTAAGGTTTTGCCTAATTTGGTATTCTCATAACACTTCTTCATCATCTAGTCATCTATTCTCAAGTGACTTGAGAATAATGACCACCATACTTTGATCATACTAAGCTTAGGTTTCTAATTGTCTGATCTAGATCTATTATCAACTAAGCAGTAGATTTGTACTAGTCTTTTTATATGTATTATCCTGATAAGAAAACTTACTTTAGGTTTATACCTACTGGGCTTAACAAGATTATCATTTGATACTTTTGTACTACTAGCTTTCTCATAGCTTTATAATTACTAACTTAACTCTTAGGTTTAGATTCATCTTCTAGTTAACTCATGAGTGAGTTAACTCCGCCAACATCAGATGGTTTGATCTCCACTTAGGATCACATTCCATTGATGATGGCACAATCTACCATAACTAGTTCCTCCTTCTTATTAATTTACTTAAGGTCTTTGGAAGGTCAATATAATAGGTCAATAAGTTCTAGGTCAAGAATTGATCACACAATATTGATGATCAATTGACACTAGGACTTGGTTAAATAGGAACATCATCTGTTAATATGATATTAAGGGTATGCGTTGGATGGTCTTGGCTTGACTTCCTTTTCCACTCTATTTGTGATAAGAGCTAATGTTTAAGAACTACCATGATACCCATGGTAGGAATAACTATGGCAGGCAAGTGTATCAAGATTTAGTTATGGGGTTTCTTTACTTGGGTTATATACTTGATTAGGTATTCAAGAGTTGTTGCAATGAATACCATGATAGAAATCTCTATAATATCCAATATTTATTTATCAAATAATGTGTTTTGGTTTAGGTTTATTACATTTGATCTACCCATAGATCAAATTATATTTACCCAAAAATTAGGTTTTAGCAAAGGTGATATTGAAACTTATTGCAATCAACTTGATGATCTACTTCAGTTCCACCAAGTTAAGAGAAGCTTCAATCACTTTGAAATGTTTTACTTAAAAGCGTGAATATTATCCAGATTTTCTATGCATGAATGCAATGCACACACCTCATCTCAGATTAATGCTGGGATGTTACAGTCTCTCCCCCTTAAAATAAACTTCATCCCTGAAGTCCGTACTCTCTTACGTTTCGGAATAAGGTGTTGACTTGTATTGATCACGAAATTTCTCAAAATCCATTGTTATCACAATTGGGGATAATTGTGGTATTCTGTATCCAGATCTTTTTCCTTGAATCCTCTTCATTCTTAACAAAATCCACTTGTCATTACCAATTTACCACCTAATTCCTTATACTATAATCCCTTTGGTTACGTCCTTATAGTCCTATTTAGAATTGGTTGTGGACACATTTTGTCCATTCCAATCCAGTTTTCCTATTACACTACACCGGTCTATTTTTGAATACTCTCTTTACTCGTAAGGACAACTTACGAGTTTTTTCTTTTAGAACTGGTTTGTTAGGGCTAATCTATTATATCTCCTTTGATGTTTCATCCAGACATACTCTCAGAAATACTTTATAATGATGACTTCTTATAACCTTGTGAGAATAAGGCTTAACCTCATCATAGTCTAGTAAATCTTCTCCAGCATTTATTCAGAAAGTCAAACAACAACACTTCAGTGTTTATTGTTTACTCTCCCCTTTGGGGTTTCATAACGTCCTTTAAACTACATGTATAATACCCATTAACTCAATAGTTAGGATATCAGTCTATGTCTAGCTTATACTTTACCCATACCAAGTCTCACGAAATAATCTGTGGTATACCCACACAGTTGTGGATCTCCGAAATGAATCTTCCAACATTACTTGTCTTACTTTTATCTTCTTAGGCATTATTTCCCACTGATAAACCCGATTTTATGAAACACCTCGAAAGATGATCGCCTTAATTTCATACTTCCATAGGTCTAACTTAATGTAGGCAAAGTTCTATGCTCTTTAGGGCGCACAAAGATGACCTAACTAGCTAAACCGCTAGGATACCAACTACGGATGGATCCTCTTAGGTGTATGGATTACCCTATGGATTTTCGAATTACTATTGGCATTCTCTCTGAGTTGTCAGAGCTTGAATACCACTTTTGTTCCAAAACTTCTTCTTTGCACCCTCCCAAGTTACTTCCATGAACTTTGTACAACTACTTCCTTAGCTTCTGAGCAACATCGCCCACTTTGAGTGAACTTAAGTTATTTCCTTCATGTTGCTCTCCACCTTTTTTTGCACTAATATTCCTTCTTATTGCCGGATAATAATGTATTGGGATTGATCCATCCTTCAAAATAGTGTTGATACTCCTTGTATTTGGCTTCCCTCATCATGCAAGTCTTCATCTTGATCTTCGGAATTCGTCACTCCCTTACACGAATTACCTTTTCTATCTAGGTCTATAACATCAAGTCATAACTTGATGATGCAACATTGTTGGGGATATACTTTCCGGGTATCCTCACAGTTCCTCACTAACTAGGGTGGCCCACTTCAGGTTAGAGCTTTGCTTCATGGGCGGCCCAGTCAGGGAGAAAGAAGGAGTCTAATCCGGCTACGGGAAGGCCCAGAAGACTTACCGACTTAGGCCCATAATGTTACTTGTAGTTCAAGATGTACTCTGTAACCGACTCTTAGTCGTAGCCGGATAGATCTCTCTTGTAAACCCTAGGCCGGATATCTATATAAGCCGTCCTAGGGAGAGCCTTTAGGGCACCCAACACCTCAATAGTCTACAATCTCAACTCGCACAAGCGAAACCCTTGTAACCCATATTCCGGCTCTACCGTATTACTGGACTGCTAGCAGGAGTAGGGTGCGCCCAAAGCGTGATTCGAACTGGGTAACCGTACGTCTCACACCCCTCTCTTCCGCATGCCTCGAGGACCCCCTCATGACGTACTTGTCATCAATCCGACGATAGTTGGCACCCACCGTGGGGCAAGTGAGCTTCGGATCTGCGTTCCGAGCAGAATCTGCAAGAATCGGAATTGGCGAGACTATCACCGTCAGTCGCATCCTCTATGCCAGTGACGTCCCTCTCATCGTTCTCGACGAGACTTCGATTCTGTCTAGGGAGGCTATGACTGCCTACACAATCATGTCTTTTGGCGAGATCGATGTTTACATCGGTTTTGCTGAACCTGCCCCACCCACCCCAGCGGTGATGATAGAGGCAGAAGAATCTTCTGGGTCCCCTCTGTCCATGGAGGTGGCAGAGTTCCAGATCTCAGAAAACCCTAATCCCACCCAGCCCGCACCAGCTGTGGAGATAGTGGAGAAATCCGAGCCTAAGGAAGACCTAGCGGTTAAAGACGAATCTGGAGTGGATCTCCTCGGAGAGACCGTATCCCAGATCGACCCACCCGCGGAAGTCGAAATCCAAGAGAAGCATATCAAATCCACTGATTCCGGCTCTGATGATGCCGGGACAGACAGGCCTTTCCTAAGGTACACACTGCGACGTATGATAATGCAAGATGCAAGCACAGATGCAATTCTCGAGACCATCAAAAGTTTCGACATGGCTGATCGCGAGAGCCACATGTACCTTAGGAAGCACGCGTCGCACTTTGTCGGGTATGTAGGATCCGGATCCGGCTCTGCCGATGCTGGAGAAAACACCAACTCTGTGCTAGAGGCAATTGGAACAAAAGCTGACGTACCCGCATCCTCGGATGAATCGATGGCGTCAGCGGATTTCCGAAAGTTCTCCACGGAGTATGAAGAGGAGTATAACTCCAAAGCTGCAGAAGAAGGCGAAGCCATGGATGAAGGATCCGGGGAACACTCTCCCAAAGCACAGGATGACATGGACGTCGGAGATAATCTCGAAGTCCAGATGTCCAAAAGTACCGATCAAAGCTTGACTCCGGGAAACGGACCCAAAGCCGTCTTTGCTATCAACGCTGCCAAGAAGGCAAAGAAGAAGAACAAGACCCTGGCAAAGGACCATCTGGCAGAGGAGGGGATTGCCGAGGAATACGAAGAAGACTCGGATGGAGCACTTATCCCAGAAGAGCCGAAAAAAGAAGAATCGATGGATGGACACGTGATCACTAAAGGTGCGCGTAAACTCACCGATGATGCATTAACCACACCTATCCCTACAGCTGCAGAACTTACTGCGGAAGAGCTGGACGAAAGGGGCCAAGCCCTAGAAGCGCCTCGTCAACAACTCCTGGATGAAGCCTAAAACATCGAGGAGGAGAAGAAACGCATGGCAACTAAGGATTACATGTCTCGGTTGCATCAAAAGACACGGAAGCTTCACACCAATGACAACCAATTCCCACATATCCGTGCCATCCTTTTCGGAGATGACATGGGGAAGCCACGGAAAGATATCAAAGGAGATTGGGTATATCCAACCCCAGTACAGAACACCGTGGCAGCCCGAGAAATTCTATCGGCTAATCCAGGACCGGAGGAGATCCGTTTGGGTATCAAACTACTCAACAAGGGACTGGAGCAGCAAAAGGTCGCCCTGTCCGGAAGTCAAAAACTGGTCTCGGATTCCGACCAATGTCACACAGATCCGGCATGGGCTGACGTAAGACCCCATCGCGTTCCGGAGCAGCATCATCACCCCGAATGTCGGGAGGACAATTATTCGAGAACCGGATAATCAAGACAGCATCACAGAACTGCACATGACTGAGCAACGTCGCCCCAGTGGCTGAGAAAGAGGCCATTGCCGCACTGAATCTGAGGAATCCTCCCCGACGAGAATCCAACGATCGAAGGGGAGAAGATAAAGAGAAACATCGGGAGGAGGATCGTCCAAAAATGCCACCTCCTAGACATGCAAGCCGTCTGGCTGAGCCTCACCATGGTGGGAACGACGGACGAAGAAACGACGGAAACCATGCCGGGACAAGCCGGCAGGGGGCTCGTCATAGTCAAGACCCTCCCCGGAACCGAAATAATGATGTTCCGGAAGGAGGCCGGCGATCAGCCAGAAACTATCCAGCTGCCCCACACTCTCCACCAAACAGTCATCACAACGTCTCCCACGGAGGGCAAGGAGGACGACGTGGTGGAGGAGGTGGTGGCAGAAGCCGAAGTCCGGCTCCAAGGCACCGCAGCCACATCCGACATTCGGGATGATCTTTATCCCCGAACGACGCAAGGCACATGATCAACTCCAACATAGAGGCACGGCGCTATGAAAACAATGATAGCTACGTGGGCCCAAAGTGGTTCGGACCATGCATCAGAGCTACAAGATTCCCGGAAGGATTTGCTATCTCAAGACATATCCAATCCTACGACGGCATTGCTAGGCCAGATACATGGCTACAGGATTTCTTCCAAGCTTGCTGCATCGCTAAAGGCGGAAACAGCCTGGTCGCAACCCGATATCTCCCACTTATGTTGTGGAAGATGGCATGATCATGGCTCAATGAACTTCTGGAGAACACCATCCATAACTGGTATAACATGCAAAGTGTGTTCTTTCGGAATTTTGAAGGCACATATCGGAGGCCCTGTACGGTCGGAGACCTACAGCGTTGCACCCAGAAAGATGGAGAAACTTGCCGGTATTACCTTGGACGATGGATCGACACCAAGAACTCATGTGAAGGACTAAATGATCAAACTGCGATTGAAGCTTTCATTGCAGGTCTCCCAATTGGTCTACTACGCCATCGCTTGAAGTGTGACAAGGTCACTTATTTGGGAGAGATGATAGAAACAGCGAGCAAGTATGCAGATGCTGACGATGATGCAGAGGGATTGTTCAATGCCCTAGCTGTGCCTCAGTCGGCAAAACAACCAAAGCAACAAGCTCAGAAGCGCAAAAATACCTCGGAAGAAAAACCCAACGCGGAAACGGCAGTGGTCACTACTACTTTTGGGTCTGGAGGACGAGGAGGACGCGGCGGAGGCCGCGGGCATGGGCATGGAGCTTCAAGAGTCCAGGGTAGAGGAGACCAGCAACCAAGCAAAACCTACTCTTGGGCCGAATGTCGTTTCAATGACGACATCAAAAGAGATGACACCACAGGCTACAAAGCTAAGCGGAAGAAGGGAAAGAAGAATCCTGAAAAAGAAAAAGAGACCAAGGAAGATTCCGACATGGAGGAAGCTGATGCTTCAAATCCTAAGCCGGAAGGGAAGAAAACTTTCCCCACCAAGAAGGACACTTATGTCACTTTCCTCGGATCTCAACTAGCAAAGGTCAAAAAAGCAGTTCTACATGAGCTCAATGCAACAGTTCCGACTGTCCCCCAGTACCTAGACTGGTCGGAAGTGGCAATCACATTTGACCGCGCTGATCATCCGCCTAATTTGCACATGCGAGGAAAATACGCTTTAATCATCAATCCACTTATTGACGGTTATGGTTTCTCCAAGACTCTCATGGATGGTGGTAGCAGTATCAATATTCTCTATGTCGAAACGGTACACTGGATGAAGATATCGGAAACATAGCTCAACCATAGCTCTGTGATCTGTCACGGAGTTGTCCCAGGAAGACAAGCCAATTCCCTAGGAGAGATCACTTTGGATATTACCTTTGGAACTCCAAAGAACTATCGGACGGAGGCACTTTCCTTCGAAGTGGTCCTGTTCAAGAGCGCGTACCACGCTATATTCGGACGTCCGGCTTACTGGGCTTTTATGGCTCGTTCGTGTTACATTTACAATATTATGAAAATTCCAGGTCCCAACGGCATGATCACCATCAAGGGAGACCCGAAGAAAGAGCGAGAGTGCGAGGATGGAAATGCCACCTTTGCCGAAGCCGTGCTGCATGCCCAGGAGTACCTGGAAATCAAGAAGAACATAGATCCGTCCGAGATGCCCGCAACGAAGAAGGAGGTGACAAAGCCAAATCCGGAGTTCAAGGCATCAGAAGAGACGAAGAAGACGCCGTTGAAGGATGATGACCCCTCCAAGGTGACCCAGATAGGCGTAGGCCTAGGTAGCGCATAGGAAAGCGCGCATGGCAGCGCATAGGAAAGCGCGCATAGGTAGCGTCAAGTTCCTCTAGGGGGCGAACCTTGGTAAACTCATGTGTCTTTGCCCCCATCTCGCTCCGCAGATGGCCGCCAGCTCTTTCCCTCAATCCTATCAATCGCTACCCCTGGTAGCGACTACCGTGGTCATTCCCACAACAAGTACTTCCCTCTCCATGACCCCGCATGAAGACACGATTCCCTAAGTCTGGGTGGCCTCTCGAAGACTCTGTAAGAAGCTCTGCCTGGCAGCCACCATCAACTATGTTGAACCTGCACCAAGATAGCTATGCACAGATAATCTAGACACCAATATCGCGGGGCACTGAGGGGTCCCACCCATGTGCTGGATTCTCCACGAGAAATCTACAGCTTCATGATAAGGTCATTTGTCCATGCGAAAGGGAGGAGATACAACTGACTTCCCCAAAGCCATTATAGATCTTATGGTTATGACGTAATTTACAGCACAAGAATCACTGGCGACATTGGTTGATTAAGTCCTAGATATTATGTTCCTTTACCACTCGAACTGTATCAGTAGTTTATTACCATTTGGTAAATAATCCATAATCATATTATTATGAAAATAGTATTTTTTGATCTTTTTGAAATGCAGGTGATGACAACATTTGAGTTACAAGTATTTGATAGAAAATAACCAAAGGACATGAGCAAGTGTGCAATTGCCTTTTGTGATTGCAAGATTATGCAATCATAGTCTTCAAGACAATAGAAGATCCAAATTCTATAAACAACGTCATTGGTCAGGTAAGGACGAATGCTTAAAGAAGCAAGATGCAATTATGCATAAGTAATGTAATGCAATTTGATAAACGCGAATCCCCGAGATAAGAATCTATGATCTAGGGTTTGGAGCTTGGGATGATTTCTTTGAAATGTGTTGCACAATTATATATGTTTCACACTGGTTCTTCTTATTAAGGCTTGTGAGAGTGTGTGAAACAATATGTAAGTATAATAAAGTACATACAATATAGAACACTCAACTGTGGAATATAATCTAAAGCCCTCTTAAAATCATACAATTATTATATTTAATATTTTTGTGATAACAAATAATATTCTAACAAAAATTAACTTTATTTGATTTTTAACACTTGTTAATATTTTCTTAAAATTCTATGAAAGAATAAGATTTTATTTTATGCAAACTTACTTTACTTAACTAAAATACAAGTTAGTATTTTTATAATCTAGTTTAACCATTTAGGATCTTAAAAGTGGATTTTATTCAATTTTAAGTATTTTATTTATTTTTATAAAATTCCAAAAGGAATATACACAATTTAAATAATAGATCTAACTTTAATTTCTCAAAATTACAATCTATTATTTTTATTGGGTAGAGAATATTATTGTGATTTCATAGATATATTATTTGTATTTTTAGGATTTTTATTTATTTTCCTAGAGCTTGGTTTACTCAGGGGCATATTTGTAATTAATAATTTTAAACAAGTCCTTCTTTTAAAATACGGGCCTGGCCCACTAGGATGGGCTGGCCAGACCCGACCTGCCTAGTTGGGCTGGTCAAATGCCCCTGGGTCGTACTGGCCTAGCCTCACGCGGCCCAGTACAACCACTCTCTCCCATTCTCTCTCGCGACGCTCTCTCCTTCGAGGTGACAGATGCCGCCACCGTCATCGAGCCCAAATCCAGCTGCTCCCGGCCATCCTGGCCACCGTCGTGGTGCTCAACATCGTAGACAATGATGTCGTGCCTACATGTACTATTCAATTCGACGCACATACCCTCTACTAGCGGCGCCGACCCCTCCCATGGATAGGGTTTGGGTTCCGTAATGGCCTTGACACACTAGCGACCCCCTAGAGATACCCTAGTGTCTGCGATGTTGTTATCCTCCGACGACTGCCTCTGATGTGCCATGGTGCGGGTTGTATCGCCCCTTCAGGGTGCTCCCCATGCCGCCGCTCCTCTCTATCGTCGGCCTCATTTCTACTTCCTCTTTGATAATCTTGCGAGGACCACCGATAAGTTTCCCCTTCTCCTCTCTGTGTGCTCTCTCTATGTGTTTGCAGAGAAAAACTAGGGTTCTTCCCTGGTACTAGGATTCAACCTTTGTTACTGTGTGCATTTAGAGATGATGAAATTGTTCATGTGTTCTCCTGTGATTAGCTATGTGGATTGATGACCTATCTTATTGTGGAATTGTTTATCTAAACTGTTTGTGGAGTTACTGACAGTGGTTACTGTAAATGTTGGCTATGGTTTGCACTTTTCTCACTATCAGTGGTAATTAGCTTGGTTTCCTGGTTAGTTTCCTGGGCTAACCCCCCTTGATGATGTCCTACTATTGGTGTTTGATACCCTGCTACTCTGTTCTCTGTCAGAGAACACTTTGTAATTACCTAGTTGATTTTTTGGTGGATGCTTAGGGTATTATTATTGTGGATCCACTCCTATGGAGTTGTGGTTCAATATTGAGATGATTTAGTCTGTTTTGATACTGTCTGTGATGCACCTTTGTGTGAAAAGGCTCTACTCAGGAACTTATCCTCGTACTGTGTAGAACTATGGTGAATACTGCTTATTCTTTTCTCTGTGATGATTACTGGAATGATTTCTAGAATGATTCCTATATGCTGGTAGGAAGATGATTTAAATTTAGTGGTTTCTAAGGTTTTGTACATTGGGACCAAGTGATCAGTGGTGTTGCCCTTGCTACCTTTTTCTAAATAATGTGAATATGTATGATTCCTAAATCTTTTAGGAAAATGGTTATATGTTTTTGCTTGATGCTTCTTAGGCTTATTCTTAACAAGTGATGACCTTGCTGGTACAAAGGTGCTACCCAGTTGGGGATGTGCCATGTACTAGCAGTGGTGATGTGTATTGATCTAGTTAAAACTAGATCCATTGTTCTGTGATGCTGGTTTGATACCACCTCAAGTAGAAACCACTAGGTTTCTACCTGATGCCTCTTACTCATGTGTTTATCATGCCCATGCAAGATCAGATCCATGATTGCATACATGAATATGCTAGAAATAAATATTTGATTCCAAAGGGTTGATTTATGCCCTTATAGCTTGGTGCTGGTTGCTGCTGCCTTCTTCTTGGCTTGATCTTGCTTCACCTAGTGCTTCAGCTTCTTTGCAACCTTGATGTCCACTTCCATCACCCTCTCCTCAGGTTACTATCCTAGGTTTATTTTGTTGAAAAATTGCTATTCTTGTGATGGTTTTGCAAGAAAATGTGTGTTCTTGTGTAGGCTATGGTAAACTGTATCTGGTCGTTTGAAATGGGTAGCCAAGCCTTGGTTTGCAATGAGATGCTAGTTTTAAACTTCCCTCATGCTCTCTGTTGTCGACACCTCAATGCATGCATTTAGGTGTGTGAGCAGCTTCACTGTTGCTATGGCTTTGGATGAGATAAAGACATTTGTTTGTTGAACTCCCCCAACTTTTAATTCATCCTTGGTGAAACTTGCCCCTATTTGTCAATGAGGTTGTACCGAGGCTTACTTCGCGAAACGAACAGATGCTACATTTACTGGTTTTGTCCCTTCTTTATAAGAAAATGCTCAATGATGACAGGAAAACAATGCACTTCACTGTTAATAACGGAGAGCAATCTTAATCACTAACCCCTCACTTTGCTTTATTTTCTTTATGTCTTAATTGTAGGTATAAGCTTAAGTGAAGGTTAAGAATACTATACTAGGTTTAGTTAGGATTAGCTTATTAGGTTCTTCAATTGTAATCTTTTTCTTTTCCACTTTTGTAAGGACAATGTATTATGTGTTTTTTCTTAATAAAACTTTGATTTCCTTCAATATTGTCTTTGTAATGTTCCTTCTCCAAATATATATCTGTATTCATTTGTTACTTGTGGAATAAAGGAAATAATAAAGATATACTATTTGAGTTATACATTTGTATTTATTCACAATTTCATTTATTGTTTTATAATTGGTTAATACTCAAACAATTATAATAACTAAATATTTTTGGAAAATAATACAACACTAATTACTTTTAATTTTCAAATATTTTCAAAAATTCAAATTTCAAATATGAATTTAAGTTATTCACCAAATTCATAATAATTCCTAAGGATTAAAGGTTAAGGTTTATTTCTAACTTAGTAATTATGGTTGATGTCTCAACTCAGAGTGAGACATTGGTATTGCCTCTTAAGGTGATATTGATGGCTCTATCTGTATTAGGGTTTAAGATCATAAGGTAGGTAAGGCTTTGATCAACACACTTAACTATTATTCTAACGATCTCTTAGAAGTTTCATTTGACTAAGAGATACCTTTCCATTGGTTGTCCAGAAATAGGAAATGGTTCCACTATTAACTTGATTCTTGGGTTTTGGACAAAGAGATAGACATGAGGCTTGTCATGGCTTGATATAATCTTGATTGAAGGTTTCTCAAAAATTCCTATCCTTAATACTTTACTAAACTTATCTTTAGTTAAGGAATTCCTTTCCTAAATACAATCTATATAAATCTCTTATTTTATTCACTAAGATCTCCTCTGCCTAAATGAACTAGTCATCTGGCTTCACCATATCCATCATCATATGATGACATGGTCATGCCACTTCAACAATATTCCTCCTTCATTCGTCTCTAGTATATAACTTCCATTTCTTAGCTACAACTAATGAACATATCAATGTAGCTATCTCTAACTCCATCCATTAACTCCTTTATATTCACCTTGCATTTACTTCCAAGGCTTGCAAGATTACAATCCCTTCTATATCACATGTGATATCAATCCTCTGGAAGAGGTATGGTACTATTCTCCACAATACAAGATTGTTCTTGTATTAGCTTGGTTAACACTACCATGACTTCCACTACTCCATTCAACTTAAACTTCATCATACACTAGCTTGACTTCTCATGATCAAGCTAGATGATTTAGCTTACTAAGGTTATGCCTAATTTGGTATTCTCATAACACTTCTTCATCATCTAGTCATCTATTCTCAAGTGACTTGAGAATAATGACCATCGTACTTTGATCATACTAAGCTTAGGCTTTTAATTGTCTAATCCAGATCTATTATCAACTAAGTAGTAGACTTCTACTAGTATCTTTATAGGTTTTATCTTGTTAAGGAAACTTACTTTAGGTTTATACCTACTGGGCTTAACAAGATTATCATGTTATACTCTAGTACTACTAGCTTTCTCATAGCTTTATAATTACTAAGTTAACTCTTAGGTTTAGATGCTTCTTCTAGTTAACTGATGAGTGAGTTAACTCCTCCAACATTAGATGGTTTGATCTCCACCAAGGATCACATTCCATTGATGATGACACACTCTAGCATAACTAGTTCATCCTTCTTATTTATTTACTTAAGGTCTTTGGAAGGTCAATATAATAGGTCAATAAGTTCTAGGTCAAGAATTTATCACTCAATATTGATGATAAATTAACACTAGGACTTGGTTAAATAGGAATGTCATCTCTTAATATGACATTAAGGGTATGTGATGGATGGTCTTGACTTGACTTCCTTTTACACTCTATTTGTGATAAGAGCTAATGTTTAAGAACTACCATGATACCCATGGTAGGAATAACTATGGCAGACAAGTGTATCAAGATTTAGTTATGGGTTTCTTTACTTGGGTTATATACTTGATTGAGTATTCAAGAGTTGTTACAATGAATACCATGATAGAATCTCTATAATATCCAATATTTATTTATCAAATAATGTGCTGTGGTCTAGGTTTATTACATTTGATCTACTCATGGAACAAATTATATTTACCCAAAAATAAGGTTTTAGCAAAGGTCATATTGAAACTTATTGCAATAAACTTGATGATCTACTTCAGTTCCACCAAGTTAAGAGAAGCTTCAATCACTTTGACAAGTTTTTTTTAAAGCGCGAAAATTATCCAGATTTTCTATGCATGAATTCAATGCACACACATCATCTCAGCTTATTTCTAAGCTCTAATTCTAGGATATTACAACAAAGAACGCAAAGAACACGACAAAGAAGGCATGCACACATGGAGATAAATAGTGAAACAAACCTGTATATTCAATCCCAGCAATAAACCACCAACAGAGCAACCTCCAAAACTTGAAAGACAAGCGAACACTCGCTCTAATTGAAACTGATTCTTTCTTACCAGCCGGTCCATCAATTCAATAGAACTATAGCAAGGAAGAATAAAAACCAATAAAATACTTTGAAATATTTACTCTACTAGAACCTTGATAGTGAAGATTGACACATGCATACTAGAGTCCATGTGGGGAAAGAGTAGCTATGTGAAGAACCCGAATCATCTCCATAGGAGTTCGACACAGTGGGAGGATCATAATGCTCTATAATTCATCATCTCAATATTGGGTTTCTAGGATGAGATGGGGGCATATATATAGGCCAGCCACTTAAACAAGGGTAGTTTGGGCATAAAAATGAAGTTCTAGATGAGTTGGGGCATGACATGGGCTAGGCCCAACAAGCTGAAGTCACACAATGTAGTGAAGGCCGGAGTCTTGGGTCTTTTCTCCTTGTCTCTGGACCGGGTTCTAGGAGAAACACACATGGGAGTTTTGGGGCCGAACTTTCTAGGCCAGAGACTCTGGTGTGTCTAGGGCAGAGACTCTGGTCTGAAAGTTCCAGTTTCTTCTTCCTCCTCTTACATGCTTCTTGTTGGATGGTCTTGGATCCTTGGACATCCATTTCATATCCTCTTGGCATCATGATCATGGGTATGGACCTAGTCATAATATGGACGTTTGTCTCATGTAGCATTCCATTCAAGTGAAGGCTTAAGGAGAATAAGAAATGGCAGAAATTCACCGGAGGTGCATTGATTGGAGTAGCATGAATGGGTAGCATGGTGATTGCCATATGACGGGATGCATCATCTTCACCTCTTGAAAAATAGTCATCCTCGATTCTAACTTATCATCACCATGTATCATATGAGGTATGCCCTTGTCCTTGAACTTGTATGAGGTAAAATATCTAGGGTGAAAACCATGTTCATTGTTTCCAAAGAGCTTGTAGTATTTCTTACCTTCATGTTGTGATGGTAGATCTTGTTGAAGGTGTCTTTGAGGTGGTTTCCTCTCTTGATTACCTTGAAAACCGACAACAAAGAGAGAGAGAGAGAGAACTAGATGATGAATTGTTAGCATGGGGGACACTTAAATCACTCATCTCACTTTTGGTGGCATTAGAAGTGGTACTCTTTGTTTTTCCACTTAACTTGGGCTTGTGGCTCTATTCACTTGAATGTGGTTCACTCTGTTACCACAAATCTAACAAGGATCCTCCTCTTGTTGTATCTTGGGTAAGCCTCGTTGAAATGGCATGTATGCCCCCATGTGTGGTTTTGGTAATTAATGACAATCTCTATGGACTAATGTGTAAATTGAGTTTCACTTGTAGGTTTGTCCATTTGCATCGCTTGGACCATGTGTTGGTCTCAAGGTTGAAAAATAAGAAGCAATATCCAAGGGCTTTGTGCCTATTGGAATCAAGTAGACGAAGAAGAAGATCAAGTATGTTTTGAATAATAAGAAGAAGATGGAGTTCCTCATGGCTATCTTCAAGACATCATCAAGAAATGAAGTGCAGGCTCAAGGTGCGCCATCTCTAGAAGATCTCAGGCTTGAAGCTTGCCATCCTTGGCAAATATGGAATGATGAAGACAAGTTCAAAGAAGAGGCTGCCCCATGGAGTATGGGGGGGCATTTCTCAAGTCTTGATCAACCAAGAGCAAGCAAGTGCAATCAAGAAAGGCGATCCATCTTGAGAAGGACAATACGGTCTACATCAAGATCAAGTGGAATGCTCAAGGAAAAGGTATGATATTGATAGGTTTTCTATTTTACCGGTCTCTTGTAGTGTTGGGAGAACATGTTTAGGATAGATACCATACTATCAAGAGGGGTTCTCAAGTGGGTGACTCGTTCGTATCTTTCGGAGAGAGATCAAACCCTTGCATTCATAGCATCATCTTTCTTGGTTATTGTTTGTTTCTTGTCCATGTGAGGATCTAGAGCTTGTGGTTATCATCATAACAATCTATAGTTCATCAAAACCGGATTCCCCTTGAATATCTTATTGCATCTTTGATATTGCGGGTTTTTTGGCTCCACGCCTTGGGAGATATCTCACATATATATATACATGGTATTTTCTCCCTTGGTGATACCCAATATTTCGACACGTTGTTTTCTTTCCAACAAAATTGGTTTCAGCTCGTTTGGAGTTCGGATGTGAAATTTATTGCGTTTCTGGTTTCTGACGTTTTTGTGACCGGTAGTTCTGGAGCCTCCGGTAGTACCGCTGGACATTTTTGCCGCTGGTACTACCGTGTTAATTCCGGACCAACTTCCGGTAAACCCAATTTTAGTTCAGTACTCTCTTTGTCTTGGTGTGTGCTATTTGTCGGAACTTTGACCGGAACTTCCGACGGTAGTACCGGCCAGTTTTGTCTCTCTTTTGGCACCGTTGTTGTGACAGTTGGCTAGGTGCACCGGTAGTACCGACCACCCACCTATACTACCGGCCGTGCTCGTTTATATGAGTAAGGGTAAGATCAGGGAGCCCTTTAAAAGGAGCACCCATTCCCATTCGCAGGTCAACTGGTTCTTCTTGGTTTTTGCCCTTCTCTCTCACCTCCATTGTTGACCTTGAAGAGCTTGCCTTCTCCCCTTCCCACTCCTATGATTCTTGCATCTTTTTGAGGGATTTGAGAGAGGAGATCTAGATCTACAACCCCACCAAACCAAATACCTTCTTTGTGAAGGACTCATTGGGATTTAGATCTTGTAGAGTTTTGTGTTCTCCTCTTGTGTTCTTCCTCTCCTATTCCCCCAATAGCTTTTGTAGCTTTGGTGTAATTTGAGAGAGAAGGACTTTCCTCTTGCATTTGGTGCATAGGTTTGAGTTCTCCTCAGAGATTCAGCGAGTTCAAGCCCTTGGGCTTGTTTCTCTTGGGTTCTTGGAACCCTAGATGGTTGTGTGGAGTGGTGGTGTGTTCTTGGGGCCTCCAATTGAGTTGTGGAGATTACTCAAGCTTGTGGCATTTTGTGGCATTCTTCTTGGGGGCTCCAATTGTTGTGGAGTTCCTCAAGCTTGTAGCCTTTGTGGCATTTCTTGGGAGCCCTCCAATTGAGTTATGGAGTTTGCCCCAAGCCTTGTATGGGTTCGGTGACTGCCCACAAGTGTCCCGTAGTGGAACATGAGTAGGCCTTTCTGGCGAGCTCACGGGAGAATAGGGTGAGCCTTTTGTGGCGTCGGTGAGTTGCGTGACTTTGCATCTTGGGGTGAGGCCTTGTGTGGTGTTGGGTGAGAATTAATCCACCACACCTCGAGGTGAGCCATTTGTGGCATTCGAAGTACATTGTGCCCCCGCACCTCTCGAACAGAGACATAGCTTCTTTGGAAGTGAACTTCGGGAAACAAATCATCGTCTCCACGTCCATCGGTTATCTCTCAGCCGAGCCCTTTACTTATGGAATTTACAATGTGATATCCATCGTGCTTGAATAATTATATCTTGCTATCACCTTGTTGCTTGTCTTGCTTAGCATAGGTTGTTGGTGCACTTAGTTGAACCTAGTTAATATAGGTTTTGTCTTGATAAATTAAACGTTAAGTTTTATTCCGCATTTATTAGAGCCTAAACCGTAATAATTTTAAAACCCCTATTCACCCCCTCTAGGCGACGTACGTTTCCCTTTCACTTGTGCATTAGCAACAATGATTTGGTTTGGCATCATGGGTCAGCACAAATGTGTTGTTCTTCCACTTGAAGGAATAATGGTTAGTTCGGTCATCATGTGTAACTCCACTATACAATTTCCATGATCTCCCAAGTAGCATGTGACAAACCTTCATTGGCACTACATCACACTCGACGGTGTCTTCATATGGACCAATCTTGAAAGAGACCTAGCCTTGGTACTTTATCTTGAAGGTTCCATTATCACTAAGCCATTGGACATGATATGTATGGAATGCTTCATATACTCCAACATGAGTTTGTTGCAAAGCTCATCACTTGCCGAATTATAGCATCTTCCTCCATATATAATCACTTTGATAGATTTTCCATCCACATCGGCTCTAGTTTGGAAGAGATTACACCTTTGGTCTGTTCAACTTGGACATTGGTGGTTAATAATGTTGTGAATACAAGCGTTGGATTTGTCTCGGGCTCACAAATATAGCTCTTCATTGTCACTTGCATCTTGTTGTTGTAAAAGATGAACTTCTTTCAAAGCCTCATACCTGCCTTCACTCATTTTCTCATATTCTTCATTGCCCATTAGTACATGACCTTGATGTTGGGGCATTCATAGGACTTGTGCCCATCCTTCTTGCATTTAAAGCATGCAACTTCTCTTTTTACCATCGATGGTTGAGAGGAAATTGTAAATGGTGTCGTCTTCATGCTTGATTGGCGGCTTGAGGAAGTCGAAGGTCTTGTAGGAGAAGCTTGATCCAAAGGAGATTGTTGTTGTTGGGAGAACTTTGTGGCATAGTCTTGCTTGGTCTTGAAATAGAAAAGATCATTTTGGACTCTTCCCTCTGCCTTACAAGCTTGATGGACCAATTCAACAATGGAGTTGTATGGTTGGATTTTGTCGTGTCTTGATTTTCGACACTGGAGATGGGGATCTGTGATATCCAGGCACATGGCATAATAGGATTGATAAGATACTCATACCAACAAGTTGCAACTTCTTTTCCGGAAGCTCATTCGAAAAGAACTCTAAGGTTAAGCGTGCTTGGCCTAGAGCAATTCGAGGATGGGTGACCGACCAGGAAGTGGGTACCGGGTGCGCACGAGTGAGGACAAAGTGCACATAAAAGACTATTGTTGGTCTATGGGGCCAGTCTAGATATCCTATTAAGCTTCCAGGAGTGACACCACCGAGGCCCAGTGGACGGGGTGTTAGAAGTGGTATTAGAGCCAACCCACGCGGTTATATAGGTGTGCGGGTCAGTGGTGGGACATGTGGAGCTTGGCACGTGTGGCCCGGAGTGGACATGGCATGGCACATGTGCCGGCACTGGACATACCTACGTATGCCAAGAGGAAACGTTCATTGGATGTGCTGATCGATGAGGGCATCGATCTTCTAAAGGGTGGGTATATGTGAAATCTAGACACATGGCTTAATATGATTGATAGGACACTCATACCAACAAGTTGCAACTTCTTTTCCGGAAGCTCAGTAAAAAAGAACTCTAAGGTTAAGAGTGCTTGGCCTAGAGAAATTTTAGGATGGGCGACCGACCAGGAAGTGCGTACCAGGTGCACACGAGTGAGGAGAAAGTGCGAAAAAAAGACTAGTGTTGGTCTGTGTGGCCAGTCTAGATATCCTATTAAGCTTCCTAGAGTGACACCTCCAGGGCCTAGTAGACAGGGTGTTACAGGGTCCCCTTTGTTAGTTCGTCCAGGGGCACGACATCTAGAGAGCTCGATCGGTGATACCGTAGATCCGCATTTACGGATGCAGTACAATATCTTTTTCCCTAGTATACCTAGTTTTAATAGAACCTTGGGAAACAATGCTAAATGGAAAATAGATGAGGCACGTCTACACGACTTGTTTGTTTGTTTTACCTTATGTTTACCAGACCTTTCTTGTTTACTATGAATCATTGGTTGTTGCAATGGATGGAAATAGGCTAGGGTTGAAGATTCACCTACAGCTACAAATCGAATGGGATAACGATAATAATATGCACATTCATGTGAAATGATTTAACAAAGATAAGGTTATGGGATGCACATCCAAATATACTAAAGCCCCTGCGAGCCACAGGTATAGCAATAGTCTTTTGATCCAACCTTTACATCACAAAGCACCGACTATAACAATTATCAAGTAAAATACAGATCAAAGCCTTAAGAAGTGATGCTGCTGGTACTCCCAAATGGATCCCTACATGAAGACCATACTCCCCTTGATGTTGATGAGTTTTGCGTGAAATTGTCGTTCACCACCCATCTCACCTCAAGCCTTTACCAATCCATGGGATCTTGGATACCTACAAGTCCACGGACCAAGACAAGAGACAAACATACACAGATATAAATCTCTATTCAGTCACCACATAATTCTCCTATGAATTAGATGCACATAATCGCTGCGAGGTGTCATCCCAACCCCCAGCCTGTAAGGACTACTCACTCATAACAATAAGATTGAGGATAGAAAACATTGTGCAAAATTCTTACATTGAAATCGAATATTCTTACAATGGTTGCCAATTCACAAGGAGATCTCAAGTATAAGATGTTGTCTATGGCTATGGAGTGGATGGAGGATGGAGATGTTGGACTATGGTGGTGGATCTCCTTTGTTTTTTGTGATGCACTCTTAGACCAGAGGCTCTCTATGCGACTCCTGGAGTCTCAAAATATATAGGTGTCTTCACAAAAGTTGTTGCGTTTGACCTAATGGAGCCACTTCCACATGGTATGGGTGGACGGGACAGGCGGGCCTTGCCCATATCGTAGGTCGTTAAACCTTCTGGAGATCCATCTTGTACCCCAGTTAGCTTGGTTGAGTAGGCAACGTCATAATATTCAGTAAATGCTCATCATTTCTCCTTAAAAGTTTGATTTTCTGCACAACAATATTCAAGACAAAGGATTGCTCATCTTTGCAATAATAAATTATTAGTAGCAAGGCTAAAGAGATTCTTGGTCAATTGTTTGACTAAAATGCAATTTAAACAAATAGAAAGATGGCTATTTTAACAGCCATCAACTTCCCCAAAGCTCAAACCTTGATCTTCCTCGAGCAAGAAATAAACAAAACCATAAATAACTAAGTGTGTAAACTGGAATAAGAAGAATATGAATTCACTTACGGTTGGTAGTCGTATGCATCTAGCACTTCTTCCATTTGAAAAGCTCATCAAAGTTAGAGAAGTGCCAAGAGTACTATACAAGCTTTGTTAACTCAAAATAATCAAAATAGAGTTTGATATAAGTATAAAAAACTACAAGTGTAACAATCATTCCAATTCCTCTAGTTAACTCTCAGCTTGCCAAGAAACACTAGAGTATTTCATAATAGGAGAATTAAGTATGCAAATCATGTCCTAAGTACCATAACTGTGAAGTGTATTATTGATGCCCACATTAATAGATCAAGACTATCAAACACTACTATTCCATTCATTGTCTTTTAATAAAATTCATAAAGTAGTAACGAGACCATGCCATAGACTATTTTGTGTGAATCTTTATTTTTATAAGATAGTTTCCAACAAGGATCATTGAGTGATCTTTTTAAGCAAAGGTTTGCACAACCTTCAAGAGTACTGATACTTTTCCCATTACGGTAACACGTGTTATCCATGTCATCAACTCATAGCCGAAATCAGGGGTTGTACCATTGATCATTTGTAGGCCAGCGGAGTTGTTGGCATCCAAAAGTGTGCATCAAAAATTTCTAAATGAACTTTAGCAGTATCACATTTTGATCCACAATGTTTTAGCTTTGGAATGAATCACAACTACCACTAGACTTCAATTTAATCAAACAACTCCTTTCAAGAGTGCCATGAAATCTATCGATATATCTATGGGGTTAAATATCTTCAAAGGTAAACTCTAAGACAATCACTCAACATACAAGTCAAAAATTGGAGACTTTTTCTTGTTATACTTGTTTGGCAAGTTTATTTCCAGGGCAAGACTTGGTTTACTACAAGAACTAGAGAAAAAGCTTCCAAAACCAATTACTCATACAAATAAAAAATTTACACTAACTATTTTGAATTAGTCCCACTAGCATAGCATCTTAACAAATCAACCAACTAGGATAAACATTTCAAACTTCTAAAGTGGGATACATAGGACATACTTCTCATGAGTGACTTGATAATCCTCTTCATGGGGATGTGTTCGTTCAAAACTCAAATCAAATCACTCTCATAATAATATTGAAGGAAATAGGTAATAGGCAAATCCACTTTCATCAAAAAAGGAAAAAAGGAAAACTCTTTTTGTATTTTTGAGGATGGGGATTAAAGAATAGAAAAGGCCTGCGACCAAGCGAGATACTGAGAAAAGAAAACAAATAACCGAAAGAAAGGAAAACCAAAAATGAAAATAAAAATAAAAACCAAAGTGTTGAAACAAGCCCAACATGAGTATTTCGAAGCTCACACAGAGCTAGAGTACAACCTGATTATTACACAAATATGAATGCTTAGGGAACACATCCCCAAGGTCAAGCTTTTCCAAGTCTTTTTGTTGCTCATTGTGGTGGTGGTGGATACTCTCCCAAGTTCCATTGGATGATCCAATTGGTAAACTGGTTTGAGAGGTTCGCGGTGGCATCTTGAAGATTGATGGAGAGGTGGATCATGTTCTGAATGGTTCCTTCGAGCAAGTAGATATCTTCATAGATGGTGTAGTAGTTTGGGGGAAGCTCCTCTTGTGCAGGGCCTTCTTTCTCTACTTATTCATCTTCTCCTTCTTCATTCACGGGTACTTCTTGTTGGGGTAGACTTTCTTCAACCTGCACATCATAACGCAAACATCCACTCTCGATAGAGAACAAACCATTAGGAAAAGGAGATGGGATCAAGTGATCGGCTCCAAGTATATCAAAGAAGTATCTAACATTTGATTTAGAAATCATACCACAATCTTTGAGAGTAGTGAAACCGAGATGGCGATCACCTAACAATGGTTGGATATTACCTAGGTTGATGAGGAGTGCTCGATCAAGAACGGTGACAACTCCTCCTTCACATATGGAACCACGGCATTGAGGATCTTGATGATTAAGATAAACCACTAGAAGGGTGCCCAAGTTTGGCATAAAGTGATGGTTTGGAATAGTAGATCTTGCGAGGATCATCATGTCTTCTTCATTGACTCTCGTAAACTCACCACGTGCCTGCAAGGTGTTAGTAGTAACATAGAACAAATAACGATCATCAGGATCGTCAATTTTATATCCCTTGGGTGTGTTTCCACGGATTCTCAGAGAGTTAAAGTACTCCAAGGGTGTAGGATTAAGAACAAAACTGGTGGAGCGTATGTCGGTGGTGTTGTTAACAACCCCAAAATGACGAGCCCATTGATCGAGTGTTAAGGTGTACTCATGGTTCATTAGGCGGAAGGTGATACGATCAACTCCTGGGCTATCTACCTCAGAGCAGTAATATGGACTCATTGTTTGCGCCAAGGTGCTGAGGAACTCAAGTGTCAAGTGGCAATACGTGGTGGTGTCCTAAAAAACAAAATGAAGCAAACGAACATTGTTCCAAAGTAAATTGAAATTATGGCTAAAGCCCAGTTAAATAAGGTTATAGGGACACAACCATTTGGTGGACTTGATTTCTCAGCTCTCAAGATAGTTGAAACGAGTGAGCTGGTACTCCATAGTAAACTCAATTTCAATAGACTTAGGGGTTAGCTCAGCAACAGATGGTGTGGCTTGTTCTGCGGCTGTCGCATGTGTACGACTCCTCGTGTTCATCTAAAAATAAAATTACAGCTAATTAAAAATTTTATCCAAGCAAAAGTAATCCTATACACTTTCTACAAAAGAAACTCCTCTCAAAACAAAACTAAGCATGCTCATAATCAAGATAAGCTCAAGAAAAAGACCTAAGTATAGATTGATAATGGTGAAATATTGAGCAAGGTTTTGATGCAAATAAGTTGGTGATCGGAGGAAAAACATACCTTAGATCGATTGGGTGCGAGGAATTGAAGAAAGAGCGAGCAGAATTGAAGATCCAATTGAGGTGGTTTGGAGTTTGGAGGAAGAAGAAAGAGAATAAGTGATTTTAAGTTTATGTGTTACCTCCTCCTTGGTGCTAAATCGCGGCCGAACAGGTCGTACGAATGGGAGGTACGGGCGGGTAGTTACCTTGGGGTAGATAGCTCCTTCAGGTGATACACTCGGTACAGGCGCATGGTACGGTCGTCCATGCCATTCTGTAGATTGTTAAGCATCCAGTACCTTTGCTTCATTGTTGATGTTTCACTCCGGGGCACGGTACGGGTGGACGATACGATTGTCCCCGGTCATACTACAGGTCATGAAACCCTCTATGTCATATGGCAAAAACCAGCAAATGCATTCTTTCATGTCAAGATGTGGTACATGCGCATGGTACAGCTAGCTCCGATCATACGGCTGGTCGTTAAGAGCATAGTAAGCTTCCAAACTTGAAAATTTTCAGTGAGAAACTTCATATGCCTTTTCACATATATTATAACAAAAGAATGACAATAACTATATTTCGTAAAAATTGTAGTAACTTATGTCCATGTGTTAGTGAATATCATAGAGTGAGTGTTACCTTGATTTCTTCTCTCTTCAAAGGACCTTCTAGAACACTCTTTATTAAGAACAAACAAAACTAACACAAGTAAAAACTTTATTTCACATGGGTTGCCTCCCATGAAGCGCTTCTAGTTAAGGTCAATTAGCTAGACCCAGACGGTGATCATTTTGGTTTTGGAAGTGGAACACCCACTCCAAAATAGTTAGCTTTTAAAGTGATTACACCATCATCATTAGGTTTGGGATTTTCTTCCTAGGTAAGTGGACTATAAGGATCTCTAGATGGTTGTCCTATTCTCACATTCCCTTCATGTAAATTAATCAAAGCTTTAATAGTTCTTAGGAACGGCCTACCTAGAATTATAAGTGCTATGGGAACTTTAAGCATATCTACTATAACAAGATCAATAAGAGCAGGACATCCTTTAATTTCAACAACTATGTTTTATTTTATCCCAATAGCTTGTTTATAAGTTGAATTAGCAAGATGGAGTCTCATTTGAGTGGTTATAGATAGACCTAAGTTTACCTTATCAAATAGACTCTTAGAAATTGTTGAAATGCTTGCACCAAGATCACAAAGAGCAGCTATCTCATTAACTCCTATTTTTATTTTAATAGTGAGCTCAAAAATATCATCTAGCTTAGCTTGAAGTTTATCAGCTAGCTTCATATATTCCATCTATAGTTCACAAATCTTAGGTGCTATTTATTTTATAAATTCTTGGTATGTAGCATCGTTACCTTTTTCTATACCGGAATTCTTCACAATGATCGTCTTTAGTAGATCTTCCATGGTATAATCTGCTGATGGCTCATTTCTATAATCTAGCTCTTGAGGCTTATCATCTTTATTTTCTTCCCTCATCATATTGAGGTCTTCCACCGGGTTTGGCTCGGGCTTTCCAGTTAATTTTGCAAGTATGAGAGATTGACTCTCAGCTACCTTTCCCAATTGTGCCTCCACGGTCTTGGTTCTTTCCTGTAGATCATGCACATCATTTCTAATTGGAATGACCTCGTTAGATAATTTTGCAATACTATTTCATGGTTCTCCATAATTTTAATAATCATATTATTTTTCTCGGTTTGAGATCACATAAAAGTTCTAACAATATTTTCGAAATAGAGATTGCCATGATTTACTTCACTATGATTGACATAATTGCTATTATATAGAGCACCTACAGGATTAGAATATTGTTTTTGAAAATTTGAGCTAAAGTTTTGACTCTTCCAAGCAATATTATAAGGATTATGAGCTATAAAATTTACATCATTAGCATTGGTAATGATATAATTAATTTGGGCATCTTCTTTACTCTTCAAAATATTGAGTAACTCATCTACCTTTGTACTAATCCCTTCATTATATTTGTCGATGATTGAGTTTACCCTTTTTGAGGATCTCTCTACGTGCCATTGGGTATGGTTGTTTTGCATATCATCAAGTAGTTTTTTGCAACATTCAATTTCTTTCCCATGATGGTTCCTCCTGCTGTGGTATCTAGCATAGACTTAGACATTAGGTTAAGACTATTATAAAATAATTGTAATATATGCCATTCTTCCATCCCATTACTAGGATAGTTCATTACGGCTTGTTTCGTTCTTACCCAAGCAAGCGCTAGTGGCTTGTGGTCTTCTTGTCTAAAGTTGGTAATGTTGGATATTAGCTGCATAGTCTTAGTTGGACATCCTTGAATTTCAACAACTATATTTTCTTTGATCCCAACAGCTTGTTTATAAGTTGAATTACAACATGGAGTCTCATTTCAGTTGTTTCAAATGGCCCGATGTTTTTTTATAAATAAACTTTGAGAAATTTTTGAAATGCTTGCACCAAGATCACAAAGTGTAGCTATCTCATTAACTCCTATTTTAATTTTGATAGTGGGCTCACAAATATCATCTAGATTAGCTGGGAGTTTATCAGCTAGCTTCTTATATTCCATCTCTAGGTCACAAACTTTAGATGCTACTTATTTAATAAATTGTTGGTATGTGGCATTGTTACCTTGTTCAATACCTGGATTCTTCACTTTGATCATCTTTAAATGATCTTACACGGTATAATCGGGTGATGGAGCATTCCTATAATCTAGCTTTTTAGGCTTCTCATATTTTTCTTTGGCCCTCATCATATTGAGGTCTTCCACCGGATTTGGCTCGGGCTTTGCAGCGAATCTTGCAAGTATGAGAGTTTGACTCTCGGCTATCTTGCCCAATAGTGCCTCCACGGTCTTGGTTCTTTCTTGTAGAGCTTTCACATCATTTCTAATTGCAATGGCCTGGTTAGATAATTTACCAATACTATCATGGTTCTCTGTCATTATAATAAGAATATTATTATTTTTAGTTGAGGTTTCATAAATGTTCTAACAGTATTTTCAAAAGGGAGATTGCCATGACTTTCTCCACTATGATTATCATAATTATTATTATGTGGTGCACCTGTAGGATTAGAATATTGTTTTTGTAAATTCAAGCCATAGTTTTGACTCTTCCATGCAGGGTTATATGGATTACGAGCTATAAAATTTACTTCGTAAGCATCGGTAGTGATAGCATTAATTTGGGTATGTTTCTGACCCCTCACAATATTAAGTAAGTCATCTACCTGTGTAGTAAGCTCTTCATTATTCTCCTCGGTGATTGAATTTACCCTTTTTGAGGAGGTTATCTCTACATGCCATTGAGCATGGTTATTTTGCCTATCATCAAGTAGTTGTGTTGCAACATTCACTTGCTTCCCCATGAAGGTTCCTCCTCCAGTGGTATCTAGCATAGACTTAGACATAGGATTAAGAGCATTATAAAATAAATTTAATATAAGTCATTCTTACATCCCATGACTAGGATAGTTCATTATGGCTTATTTCATTCTCACTCTTCTTGTCTAAAGCTTGTTATGTTGGATCTTAGCTGCATAGTCTAAGATGGAGGAAAAAATGGTCATAAAATATTAGTACATTCCTCCCAAGATGTAATAGTGCATTTAGGAAAAGCTAACAACCAGTCCTTAGCCTTTCCTCTTAAGGGGAAAGGGAGTAAACGCAATTTCACCTCATTGGGGTCAACATATTTAATGCACATCATGTCACAACTTTTAGTAAATGTGGTTAGGTCCAAACCTGAGTCCTCAGCATACAAGCCTCTAAATTGATTCTATTGAACCAAACTCAACAAGTTAGGCTTAATTTCATAAGTTTCCACATCAATAGTTTACTGATTAATAGGTGCACGAATAAAATCATCATTGGGAGTATCATACTCCCCATGTTTCTTCTGAGCCATGGCTATTTTATTTTTGGTATTTTGGAATAAGATACACAAATAAGTAAGTAACTAATTTTTTGGGTTTTCGATAGATAACAAAAAGTAAATTAATACAAGAAATAAACTAAAAAAACTAAAACTAAAAACAAGGTCTCTAGTGACCTCACTAGGATAGCGAATTTCTTCCCTAACAATTATGCCAGAAAAAGGGTTGATACCTTTGATCCAGATTTACGGATCCACTACAGTAGCTTTTTCCCTGGTAGATCTAGGTTTGATCAAACACTAGGAAACAATGCTAAATGGAAAATAAATGAGGCACATCTACAAGACTTGTTTGTTCATTTTACCTTACGTTTACCGGACCTTTCTAGTTTACTTTTAATCGTTGGTTGTTTCAATGGATGGAAATATGCCAGGGTTGAAGATTCACCGGCAGCTACACATCAAATGGGAGAAAGATAATAATACGCACATTCATGTGAAATGATTTAACAAAGATAAGGTTGTGGGAAGCACATCCAAATATACTAAAGCCCCTGCGATCCATAGGCATAGCAATAGTATTTTGATCCAACCACTACACCGTGAAGAACTGGGCTGTAATAATTATTAAGTAAAATACATATCAAAGCCTTAAGAAGTGTTACTGTTACTCCCAAATGGATCCCTGAACGAAGACCATACTCCCCTTTATATCATTAGGTTTCACGTGAAATTGTTGTTCTCCACTCATGTCACCTCAATCCTTTACCAATCCTTGGGATCTTGGGTACCTGCAAGTCCATGGGAGACAAGAGAAAAACATACAAAGGTACAAATCTCCATTCAATCACCACACAATACTCCCATGAATTCGATGCACATAATCGCTGCGAGGTTTCAACCCAACCTACAGCTCGTGAGGATTACTCTCTCATAACAATACTATCGAGGATAGAAAACATTGTGCAAAATACTTAGATTGAAATCGAATATTCTTACAATGGTCGCCAATTCACAAGGAGATCTCAAGTACAAGATGATGGCTATGGCTATGGAGTGGATGGAGGATGGAGATGATGAACTATGGTGGTGGATCTCCTTTGCGAGTGTTGTGATGCACTCTTAGAATGGCGGCTCTCTGTGCGACACTTGGAGTCTCAAAATATATGGGTTTCTTCACGAAAGTTGCTGTGAATTGACCTAACGGAGCCTCTACCACATGGTACGGGCAGACGTTACAGGCGGGCCTTGCCCGTACCATAGGTCATTAAACCTTCTAGAGGTCCCTTTTCGACCCAACTGGCTTGGATAAGTAGGCAACGTCATAATCTTCAGTAAATGCTCATGATTTCACCTTAAACGTGTGATTTACTACACAACACAATTCAAGAAAAAGGATTGCACATATTTGCAATAATTAATTGTTAGTAGCATGGCCAGAAAGATTCTTGGTCAACTGTTTAACTAATAATGCGATTTAAATGCGGAGAAAGATGGCTATTTTCACAACCATTAATCAGCGAGCTGGATGAACACACACAAAGAGAGACACAGGGTTTTTACCCACGTCCAGGTCGGTGATGTGTGGATCCCTACGTCCTACAACTATCGACTATCTGAGGGTGATCACAATTACACATGTTTCTTCCCTAGGAAGGTTCTGGCTAAGAAATCCACCCTCACGGATCGACCTAGGCCTCCTTTTATAAGTGCAAGGGACACCACATGGGTCGACCACCATGTGTCGTGGATATAGGGTGCATGCTCTCAATGTGGTAATGCGCTCCTGCCACCATACCGCGTGTCTCTTGTACTAAGCATACTGGCACTGGCGCCTATCCATCGGGCTATATCTTATCTGAGGCTAGCACTCCGAATGTGCAGTCCCTTGGTTCTCAACTGGGATCCCGAGGGGAGCCCGTCGAGGTCCTCGCGAGCTGCGAGGTTTACATGGTCATGATGTGGCACACTAGATCTTCCAGTGTGCGTGGCGTGTCTGAGTCAAGCTATCGATGTCCAAGGAGGGCCAGAAGAAACGTGACTAGAGGATGGGTTGTCCCCTAGGCCATGAATCATTGGCCAGCTATCCTATTTCCTTTCCAGGGGTAGACATTGGCCCCATCCCCCGAGACTTTCTTCCGAGGTATTCTTCTTGGGTGGGTTCTTCGAGCTCCTGACACCACATCCCTGTGGAGCGTTTGATTCGGAGCCCGTTGAATCGCTAACCTCTTAAACCTGTGGGACCGAGAGTACCCCAGGGTGAGGTGCCTCCTATGCAGTATTCGGCGAATGGCGGTGCCTTTCCCTCAAGGGCGACAGACCGTAGCCGCTCCCAGGACGGTCATGGGGCTTCCCCAGACTCCGCCTAGGAATGCGTGATGGCGATCTTAGATTATACTAGATGAGCCACGTCTCTTCCTAGGAGATATCAAAAGCTTCTATGGGCGGTTAATGAGGGCTCCAAGGCTTAGGCAAGCAGTGCCCCTTGGGCCTATTTAAGCAGCCTTAAGGGGCACCACCACTAGCACTCTATCTTCTTTCTCTCTTCTTCTTCCTTCATCTAAGAGCCATGTCCACCTCCCCACTCGCTAATTGTGCACCGACTCTAAGGATGTTTCTTCTACCAGCACCAGAAGGCTGGCTCCCACTAGGCAGTAGTGATGCGGGTTGTGGTCAACGGTGGCTAGGAGGAGGCCGTGGGAGTGGCCTCCATGTGGAGTTTGATTACTCCCCTCCGGCGACCTCAGGGCTCATGGATGGACTTGGAGAGCTTCGAGTTCTATGTGAGGGTGCACTGTGAGAATGTGGGGATGATGCGCCTCCCGATGCATTCGTCTGGTGATTTGGCAGCCACCATCGCCCTCGTAAGCTGATGCTCCAATGCGCCTACTGCTGCAACACCATATTGTCGGCTCGCTCTCCATCAATAACGGAGGAAGCATGTGGCTGGACCTGCTTTTCTGAGACTCACTACCTCCAACATGGAGATATCCTTGTCTCCACCTTCAATGGAGTAGAGGTGATGTCTATCAAGGTGTTCAACGGCAGCTAGCGCCACATCAACTTCTTCCACAAAGAAGGGCTCTGACTCTGCTAAGGACCCTTTGTTAGGGGTTGGCCCAAGACTCCCGGGTAGCGGGAGGAATGGACCTGCATAGAATATCAAAGCGAGAAACATGTAAGACTCAAAAAAGTGATTCTCACTTTTCTCAGTCAAAACTTTGTACTTTTGTTTCTGAATAAGAAGGCTCTTATCTAGTGTTCATAGGCTTGGGATATGATGACTTTTTGCTTCTTCCTTTAGCTTCTTGACTGGTCGTTCGCGAAAGACGTGCTCACGTGTAACAACCCTAGTTTTATTAAATGTTAATTAGGGTTTGTGTGTGCATCAACATGAGCATTATTATTTTTGGATCAATAAAAATGCATACAAGAAATGCCAAAAACCCTAAACCCCCTCTCTCTTTGAAATGTATTCAAAATGGTTATGAATTTGGAAAATACAACATAATATGGAGCCCAAATTGTACTAAGGGGCCCAAAAATGTTTTCAAATAATTTTGAAACCTTCTGGTATTCTCAAAAAAATTAAACAAAAAATGGTTTTGGAAAATGGAGAAGAAAAGTGAAAAGGAAAAGGGAAAAGATTTAAAAAAAATAGAGCCAGAGATCAGCCAAGCCGGAGCCCATCTTTCTCTCCCTTCCTACTTGCTCTTCTGTGGCCCAGCAGTGGCCCATTCCAACGCATCTCGGCCTCAAACCCTTTCGGTCTCCTCTATTCCTTGGTGTCTACCTCTCGCTGCCAAGTAGCTCGGTGGCCACACCTCTGACATCGACGTGCGCTATGATGAGTGCCTCCACCACGATTCTTGCTTCCACCGTGGAGAGGGGATATGACCACCCCAAGACGGTCTCATCTTCCTCAGCCTCTCTTCCCTCCTCTCTTTCTCCCCCAAGTTCCCCTCCTGGACAGAACCCTAGCTTCCCAGGTGCTCCAGTGCCCCGATGATATGCGCCTCCCCTCGCATAGACAAGCATGCTGTTGCGACCTCCGTGTCTTCCTTCTACACCTCGACAATCCATGTGAGCTATAAGAGCCCCAGGCGCTCAATTGACATCTCCTTTCTAAAGTCCAACCTATACTTTATGACTGATTGAAGGTTTGTCAGAAGTATGATATTGGTACCTCGAACATCAAGGAGAATATTTAAAATAGAGTTGCTAAATGTGTCTTAGTCAGTCCTTCAGACTTTTATGTTGGCCAGTGTTTCATTATGTCTCTTACTTGAAGTCTGAGAATGAAGTTTCTTTCTTTCATGTTATCAAGAATCTTCATTATCTATTCATCTTGGTGGTGTAAAGTGATATCGTGATATTTGGAAAAGATTTTGATAAACCTAGATAAATAAAGAGTTTCCTTTGTTCTATCCAAACATGTTCGAAGAGCGACTATGATTTTGTTAATCAGAAGTTTCTCTTATTACATATTTCTTGTGTGACTCTTAAGAGTCCTCTGCACAAAACAATCATTTCTATCTTGGCCTTCTTTTAAACCAAAGAGTGACACTTTGGTGTCAAAAGTAGTTCAACAACTTTGTTTTGTTCATCCATATCTTTGTATCAATGAAATCTATACTTAAGCTGTCTAGTAGAGTTTCATATCTCAAAGTCTGTTGTCATGTCCTTTCTATTGGAAGCCTTCTTCCTCAAAAGGTTAAACTCTTATGTAAACTCCATGGTCTCAATCCTTATTAAGACCAGCTATCTAACAACTTGAAACCTTCTCCTTTTGTTTCCTCCATTACCTTGATGTGTTTCATGTTCCCCCTCTCAAGAGTTAACCATGAGATACTCAGTGTGTTGTCTAGTGTGTTCCCTCTTATCCATAGAGTAACCATGTTTGCATCTCTCTTAGTACCTTAGGAATCCCTGGACGATATTCTCGTATAGTGGATAGATCTGTAACACCCCTTGTTTTTTAAATGTTAATTAGGGTTTGTGTGTGCATTAACATGAGCATCATTATCTTTGGCTCAAGAAAAATGCATGCAAGAAATTCCAAAAACCATAAACCCTAATCCCCCTCTCTCTTTGAAATCTATTCAAAATGGTTTTGAAATTTGAAAATACAAAATAATATGGAGCCAAAATTGTTCTTAAAAGGGCCCCCAAAATGTTTTCAAATAATTGTGAAACCCTCTGGTATTCTCTAACAAATTTTAAACAAAAAAAGGATTTGGAAAATGGAGAAGAAAAGAGAAATGGAAAAAAGGAAAAGCTTTTAAAAAAATAGAGCCAGAGATCAGCCAAACCGTAGCCCATCTTTCTCTCCCTTCCTCCTTGATTTTCTGTGGCCCAGCAGAGGAGCATTCCAGCCTATCCTGGCCTCATACCCTTTCGGCCTCCTTTCTTCCTCGTCATCTACCTACCGATGCCAAGCAGATCGGTGGCAATGCCTCTACCGTCGCCGTGCGCTGTGATGCGTGCCTCCGCTGCGATTCTGGCTGCCGCTGTGGAGAGGGGATAAGACCACCCCGAGATGTGCTTATCTTCCCCTTCTTCTATTCCTACCTCTCTTTCTAACCCTGAGTTCCACTCCTAGATGGAACTCTAGCTTCCTAGGTGCTCTAGTGCCCCGCTGCTACATGCCTCCCTTTGCCTAGACAAGCATGCCGCTGTGACCGTTGTGTCCTCCTCATCCACCTCGGCAAGCTACACGATTTGGAGGAGCCCTAGGCGCTCAATTGGCATATCCTTCCCAATATCGGCCGTCGCCCGTAGTTGACATTGAGCTCTCCTCTGATCTCCCTTGGACATACCGAACCCATTTAAACCGATGTTATTCCTAGGGTTACCATGATAACTTAAATCTGACATATCATTCATGTGCTTGAGAATTGCATGGTACTATATGTTGATTGTTTCCTTTCTTTCCAGCAATGTTTCTTCGCGATAGGATCCAAAGCCGAGCCCAAAGTCAACACTTCCAAAGATCCTTATCAAACCATTGAAAGACAGTAATGCAAGCATAGCCTTTCATTCTGAACCTATGTTTTACAAAGTATTTACATTCTGACTATATTCCATATGATTCCAAGTGGTCTTTGCTGATAGTTAGAGTATCCTATAGTACCCGATCCACTGCTCCTAGCATACCTAGGTTTGGAATCTGAGCGTCGCTAGAGCTATTGCCACATGTTGAGCTTAGCCATGCTTAGTATTCGAGTCTGATCCATGTTGTTATGAATTATATAAGTAAATGTACTTGGTATGTCATGATGAGGATATGAGATCTGAGATGGAGATTAAACATGCTAAGGCTTGTATGCGAGGCCACAATGGGATGTGGTATTCGTAGTCCCATACTCACCACCATTAGGACCAGACTTCTTGCCTTTAGAACCAAGACCGAGCGTACATCCACACGGGGGGCATGGAATTGCCCCTCGACCCGCTAACTAGCCTAGTTTGGATCCATGAGTCCATAGTTCGAGTGTTATTTGCCATGCATTTGGATGTTGATCGCATACATGGCATGTCCAAGGAGGGGGCTCTACGGGGCCAAGCTCTAGCTTTTTGGAAGTAGAGATTTGGACCGAGATGAGAGTGCGGCCAACTATAGCAGACATAATACCCTTTCTTGGTGGCTCATGGATCTGAAATCAAGGTAAAGGTTGTGTTTAACCGCCCTTTGCCAGCACACAAGGGAAGTGCTCTTTACTAGTGGCATTAGGAGAAGGTTGGTCGTGTGAATAGAGTTGTACACCCTTGCAGGGTTAAATATTTTTAAAAAGCCATGTCCACGGTTATGGACGACCTGGAAAGGATGTGAAGATCATAGAGAACATTAACCTAATCATAAAACTTGGCAACTAATGTTTGTTAAGGATGCTTCCTCAGGGTACGACGGGGTGATCCTAGTTGAGAGGTTCTGATGATGATTTGGTGGATATCAAAATATGATGCTCAATACTTTTGAGATGTAACTCTCTTATCCCATTTTAAAATGATCTATTAGTCCAACTTCTACTCCCTCCCATTTGCAAACACAGATAAATTTATGCAAAATAGCACCACCAACCATAAACCAGGCGGACTACACCTTGTACTCGCCCTTGCTTCATTGACACTTTTGCTATAGAGTAAGGGTTCCCCTTAAGATGAGTTCCCTACGACCTCGACATCGACGAGTAGTTTGGGGTTCCTAGCGGTATTCTGGAATCTATGGGCTAGGATGTCATTATTATGCTTCAAGCCTCTTACGACATTTATTAAGTTTGCTATGCTTAATAGCATAATTTTACTTATGTTGTTTGATGTTTGTGGTTAGTGACCACTCCTTGTAATAATTTGGTTGTTTGCTCAGTTATGAACTTGCTATAATAATTTTTGTGTCGTAGGGTCACTGTTGTGTTACCGATTATCTCACTGGATATCCTCAAACCCTAGGTTAGGATTATGTCAGACCGAGGTCTAGGATTTGTCTAGACCTAATCCCGGGGTTACTCGCAGCACATGACTCATCATAGGTGAAAATCCCCTAGGTGAATGATCGAAAGATGAGTGTGTGAAAAACCACTTCATTTTTATTCATCAACAGGGGCAATCTTGGATACATTGCTTGTGCTATGGAACTCTGTTGTAGCACAAGTCTTTTTGGTGCTCGGGATAGCCCTCGAGCATTTCTGCATCTCGTGTAGCCCAGCTACCATTGGAGACCAACCGCGGGGAAGCCCGGCTACGCCTACCACCCTGATGACGCGTCGAACATGTTAGGAGGTGAGACACGTGGGGTGATCCCGCCAGGACTCACGCACTTCACAACTAACTCGGTAGCCCGCAACCTTAATCTGCTCCAATGGTAGCCCGACTGCCATTGGAGACCAACCGTGGGCAAGCCCGGTTATGACCACTGCCCTGATAGCGCGTCTATCTAGGCAGCAAGTGAGATACGCGGGGTGATCCCGCCTGGACTCACACGCTGCACAGCTAAGTTGGTAGTGAGTAGCCTTATTCTGCTCCTTTGGTAGCTCAACTACCATAGGATACCAATCGCGGGCAAGCCTGGCTATGCCCACTGCTCTGATGACGCATCCATCAGGGTAGAAGGCGAGACACGCGGGGTGATCCCGCATGGACTCACGCGCTACACAGCTAACTTTCCACCGTGCAACCTTATTCCAGAGCACCTTACGGGTAGAATTTGTGAACATGGTATTCATGCAAGTGCTCTATGTTCCAGAAGTTCTCCATAGGGATATCATCTTTGGTCTCCAGGTGGACCATTCTGGGCCTGGAGACTTGTAACTCCTGGTAAGGGCCCTCCCACTTTGGTTGCAACTTGTTGTTGCCCTTCCCGGTTCGTGCCCGATAAAGGACTAAGTCGCCTTCTTATATGGTTCGTGGCCTGACCAGGCGGCTGTAATAGCGGCGCAGGCTCTTCTAGTAGTGAGAGGTGCGCATAGAAGCCAGGTTCTGAACCTCTTCAAAGAAGTTGATGCCATCAATTCTTTGCTCCCCATGTGCGGCCTCTTTGTAAGCTTGCACCCGGGGGTATCTGTGCTGTAGTTCAGTGGGCAGCACGGCTTCGACTCCATACACTAGGGACAAAGGTGTCTCTCACATGGTCCTTCTTGGGGTGGTTAGTATCAACAAAAGGACAACCGGAATCTACTCGATCCAGTTTCATCGACTGGTCTTGAACTGATCGAATGTCTAGGTTTTGATCCAGCGTAACACCTCCACATTGAGGCACTCCTCTTGCCCTCCGCTTGCCCATTAATCTATGGGTGCACCATAGAGGCGAAGCATATTTTGGTGCTGAGGCTGTCGTAGTAGGAGATGAAGGACTACTGATGAAATGTGCGTTATTGGTGATGATACGGTTTGGCACGCCAAATTGGCATATGATGCTCTAGATGAACGTTATGGCAGGATGGGTGGTGATAGCCTGCACTGGCTCCACCTCTGGCCACTTGGTGAATTCATCGACGGTGACGAACATGTATTGGTACCCTCCCACACATGTGGGAGAGGTCCAACGATGTCGAGCCCCCATACGGCGAATGGCCAAGACAAGGGGATGATTTGAAGAGCTTGAGCTGGTTGGTGTGTGTCCTTGGCATGGAATTGGCATGCTTCACAGGTTCTAACCAGGTACTCGGCGCCCGATAACATTGTTGGCCAATAGAAACCTTGACGGAATTCCTTTCCTGCCAAAGTCCACGAGGCGAGGTGACTCGAGCGCTCTCCCTCATGGAGCTCAGCCAGGAGTTGGCGTCCGTCGTCTTGAGATATGCAGCAGATCTTGATACGGAATCATGTTTCCGCTAGAGGTCTCTTCGTCCACCAGGGTGTATTACTTGTAGGAGGACCTTCTCGGCATTGGTGCGGTGGGGGGAGCTCCTAATCTCGGAGGTACCTTAGTACATCCATGGCCTAGGGTAGCCTAAGCGTCTCCCCCACATGGATGGCGTGCTTGCCAGGAATGGATTGTCTGTATTTGTCCCCGAGGGCACATGACTCCACAACCATCGGTTCACATATGATGGTCGGCGCCACCATTGTCTTCTTTCCCGAGGCACACGTCTCCGTAGCCATCGCTTCGCATACGATGGTCGGAGACAAGGGCTCGGCCGGGCGTTTTGTGCTGGCTTCATATCTAGGGCACATGGTTCTATAGCCATCCTTTCACGCTTGTTGAGGCCGAGGGCTCGCCACGGGGTTCTATGTTTGCTTGTTCGCGGGGTATCTTGAGGAGGGCTTGAGTATCCACTCCAGGAAAACTTCCGGGGTACGCATCCCTTGGAAGACACGATTGGTGATGGTGGTGGAGCCATAAGGGACGTGCTCCATCCAGAGCCCATTAAAATGCTGCTCCAACTTTCTAACTTCTTCAACGTAGGGGGATATTCACGAGGAGTCATAGTCTTTGTGGATGTATTGATGACCAAATGTGAATCCCCGCAGATGAGCAGGCACTAGATCCCCAGGTCTCTTGCGATCCTGAGGCCAGAGAGCAGGCCTTTGTACTCGATGATGTTGTTGGTGGAATTCTCTATGTTATAGAGCATTTGCATCACATACTTGAGCTAGTATCTAGTTAGTGACACCAGGTGCACGCCATCCCCTGAGCTGTCAATGGAGTAAGATCCATCAAACTACATGGTCCAGTCGTGTGGGTCGGCACTCCTGGGGAGGGATGATGTCAGTTCCTCCTCGTCCTTTGGTGTAGGAGTCCATTCAGCAACAAACTTAGCCAAGGCCGAGATCTTGATGGTTTGGTTGTGGGCGAAATGAAGGTCGAAGCCGGATGGCTCCATGGAACATTCCGCCACGGGCCCCGTAGCTTCCCTGTTACGCGGTATGCTCTCCAAGGAATGTTTGATCTCCACGGTGACCTGATGGGCCTCGAATTACTGTCGAAGCTTCCTCGAGGCGATGATGATGTCGACCAGGAGATTCTAGAGCGTAGGGTAATAGACCCTCATGTCACGCAACACCGTGCTGATGAAGTACACGGGTTGTTGCACCTTTCGCTATTTTGGGGGCTCTTGCTACTCCTCAGTGCTGGAGTTGCGGAGCCTGGGAGGGGTGCTTTCGGGCATCCAAGGTCGCTTCCTATCTCCCAGAGTTCAGGAGGTGTGCCTAGGTCGGTCCTTGGACTCGGGCCTTCAACGATGACGTTCTGGTCATCTCCCTCATGGGCTCCACATCGTGAGGATGAGGAAGAGGCACTTCTAGGCATCTAGGGTCACTTCCTGACTCAACGAGTTTAGGAGGTGTGCCTGCCTTGGTCCGCTAACCAGGGCCCTTGGCAATGACTCTCGAGTCATCTCCATCCCTTTAAACAACTAGCACTACACTGACTACATGCATGGTGGCAGCAACGTACAAAAGCAGAGGCTCCCTAGGTTCAGGAGCCACTAAAGAGAAGCGTCCTAGGGCCGTGACGCACCCATTGAGACGTTGCACGTCCTTGACCCACCTGGGAGCTTCCATTTGTTTGATGGCCTTCATCTTGTTGGGGTTCACCTCTATGCCCAGCAAGAAACCAGGAAACTGAGTAGCTTCCCCAAGGAAACTCTGAAAACACACTTTTCGGGGTTTAGCATGAGTTGGGCCTTGCGCATGTTGATGAACGTCTCATCCAGGTCCCCGTGGAAGGTGATGTGATGCCTGGTCTTGATTACAAGGTCATCAATGTACGTCTCCATGTTGTGACCGATCTCGGTTCCCAGACACGCCCGCATTGCGCGCTAGAAAGTGGCGCTGGCATTCTTCATACCGAAAGGTATGCAAGTGTAACAAAAGCATCCCTCCAGGGTGTTGAATGGTACCTTTTCTTCATCTTCTTTGGCCATCTTGATCTGGTGGTAGTTGGAGAAGGAGTCGAGGAAGCAGAGGAGATTGCACCCTGCCATGGAATAAACTATCTGGTTGATTCGAAATAGTGGGAATGGATCCTTGAGGATGCCTTGTTCAGGTCCGTGAAGTGGACACATATCCTGTTGTTGCGACTGTGCGGCTTGGGAACCATGATGGAGTTCGCAACCCAAGTCGGATGCCACACTTCACGGTTGACCTGAGTGGCCTTCAGCTTCTGGACCTTAGAGACGATGAAGTCTTGCTTGTCCTACGCTTGGAGCTGGACCTTCTGCTTTAGCGAGTGAGTTCCCAAGCACACTGCCAGATGGTAATCAATCACTTCTTTTAGGACCCCGGTAAGATTAGCGGGCTCACAAGCGAACACATCAGCGTTCTCGCAAAGGAAGGTGATGAATGCGCTTTCCTATTTGTCAGTGAGGTGCTCCCCTACTATGATGGGGCAGCCTCCGACCTCGAGCAGAAGGACCTTATTTGTGAGGTTGCGATCCTCGTTCATACTCTTCTTCTGCACCTGCGATGGTCCCAACGTGTTAGGGTCCTGGGAGCCCTAGGAAACCACTGTCACAGTCTCCCAATAAGACTGCTCCATGCAGAAGACAGCATCCCGAAGATCGGTCTTGATGTTGATGACCCCTTTCATGGCCAGGATCTTCATGGTGCTATAGGCGTAGTGCATGGCCGCCATGAACTTCGCTAAGGAAGGCCGACCGAGGATGCCATTGTATGGTAGGAGGATCTCCGCCACGTCAAACATGATGTTCTCCATGCGGAAGTTCTCAGGCATCCCAAACATGACAGGCAGAGTGACTTTCCTCAGCGATTGGGTAGCCCCTAGGTTGATCCCTTGGAACACTCCCGTGGGGGATAAGAATTCAACCATGATCTAGAGCTACCTCATTAGTTGGGCGAATAGGAGGTTTAGGCCTGCACCTCCGTCCACTAGCATCTTGGTCACCCTGACATTACTGATAGTCGGTAAAACTACCAGCAGCCGGATCCCCATGCCCGCACATCGGTCAGGGTGATCCGAAGCATCGCAGTGGGCGTGCATCCTAGGCCTACGTGGGAGATGGACTAAGCGCTGGTATCCACCTCTGATTGCACCGGGTCTTCCACTCCAAGGTGCTACCGCAGTTAGGGGGATGAACCGGGCGAGGCGAGCGCATGTCGAATGAAGGTGCTACAGGGTATACCCCACTAGATCCACAAATGGAACGAGCCAGGATCCCACGCGAGTGTTGTACCCAATAGCCTCCGGTGGGAAACACAGGAGAGCGTCAGCAACCGCTAGCATAGCCCCCGGTCCGAGAAGACTCAGGGGAGGCGGCGATAGCTCGTTAGCCATGTCGGTCGCTCCGTATTCGGCCGCCCCTACTGGACGTGCTGGTTCGACCCCTTTAGGGATAAAGAGTGCGGTTCCGACCCTGTCGCCTGTAGGGCCACCACACCTTGCTCTGTGGAAGATACGGGTGATCCTTCGCGCCCATTCCCCCATGCCGAGCACCCTCTGTCGACGCCTACTCTGGTTTCGTGCCGTCATGCACGAAGGTAGCAACGAGACTCTGGCAAAAGTTTATCACAGGTATGCGCCCCCTTCCTGGTGCTTTATGTCGTGTCTTGATTTTTGACACCGGGGGGGATCCCCTTTGTTAGTTCGGCCAGGGGCGCAACATCCGGTGAGCTCGATCGGCGAGCTGGACGAACACACACACATAGAGAGACACATGTTTTTTACCCAGGTTCAGTTCCATGATGTGCAGATACCTACATCCTGCAACTATCGACTATCTGAGGGTGATCACACTTACATAGGTAGGTTCTAGCTAGGAAATATCCCCCTCACCCATCAACTTTGGCCTCCTTTTATAAGGGCATGGGGACACCACAAGGGTCGAACACCGTGCATTGTGGATATAGGGTGCATGCTCTCAACATGGTGATGCGCTCCTGCCATCGTACGACGTGTCTCTCATACTGAGTTGACTAGCACTAGCACCGATATGTTAGACAATATCTTATTGAGGCTAGTGCTCCGGGTGCACAGTCCCCGGGTTCTCAACGAGGATCCCAGAAGGAGTCCCATCGAGGTCCCCGCAAGCTTCGAGGTTTGCATGGTGGCGACGTGGCACACTGGTTCTGCCAGTGTGCGTGATGTGTCTGAGTCGAGTTGTCGATGTCCAAGGAGGGCAGATGAAGTGTGACCATAGGATGGTCTATCCCCTAGGCTAGGAATCATTGGCCAAATGCCCTCTTTCCTTTCCCGGGGAAGCCGCTAGCCCTTGGTTCTCGAGACTTGCGTCCGGGGTATTCTTCTCGGGTGGGTTCTTTGAGCTCCTGGCACCACATCCCCATGGAGCATTTGATACGGAGCCCGTCAAACCGCTAACCCGTGAAACCCACGGCACTGACATAATTCAGTGACTCTCCTTATTGGGTAGTTCAATCCATTCAAGAATCTAGCCATTGTTTGTTCCAAGGATTCCATGATGTTTGCTCTCATCGTTGAAATTTCCATCTTTTTTCAGTACTCATCCATACTCTTGATGCCTTGTTTTAAGGTTTGGAGCTTGTTGAATAGGTCATCATTTCAATGTTTCAGAACAAAGTGTTCATGCATGTTCTCCTTTGTTTGTCTCCAAGTTTCAGTTGCCGGTTCCAAGTTTTCTTCACTCTCTTCTTGCACTTGATCCCACCAAAGGATTGCATAGTATTCAAACTCTAGAGAGGCCATGGCAATCTTGGACTCGGAGTAGTTGTGTATGCGGAAGATCTTGTAAAAATTGAGTGCCCATGAGAGATATAGTTCTGGGTCGTTTTCTCCCAAGAATGTGGGCATCATGAATCTGATCTTGCCAAAATTTTCTTCATTGTTATGGATGTGATTGTGATGATTGCACTCACTTTATTCACTTGATTCACGACAACAATGTTGGTGGTGGTGTCGATGATGAGGACATCATGCATTACCTTCATCATCTCTAGGGTCACCGTCTAGTTCTCCATTTCTTTGTTGTCATGCTTGGTTTGGGGGAGTTGGCGTAGGATATTTTTGATGATGTTGTTGTCTTATTGGCGATATTGTGCTTGTGGATTCATAATTTGATGCTCTTGGTATTCACATCTTGGATGTTGCACGTTATTGCCGGAATGAGGTTGAGCATTAGGTAGAGGCTCTACTTGTCATCGTTGACACTCTTGGAGTGGTTCTTGAGGGTGCTATTGTCTTTGTTGGTTTCTTGGGATAGCTTGGCTTGCTTCATACCTTCACCGAGATTTTTCTTCATCCACATTTTGGTAGTTTGGGCCTTGATGTTTTTCTCACTTCATGGCTTGAGGAAGATCTTGAAGAATGGCTAGAGCGGCTCGAGCTTGATGAGCTTGAGCGACCGTGATCCATCTTTGTAATGAGTTCTTTGAGGTGGTTGATGATCCAATCATTCATTCACTTTGGTGAAGCGAATGTTGGTCCCCACTTTAAATTGTTGAACTTAGTCTTCATAGCAATTGAAGCAATCTTGTGTTTCTCGATGAAGTCCAAAGTATTCATCATGTGTGAAAAATAAAACTTTGTGTGGTTATTTGTCCATTTCTCCTTCACCATCCCTAGCTATCATCTCACAAGACAAGAGTTAAGTAGCACATGGTATATAGTCTCCGTCACCTTGTTTACCTTGTAGATAGTTGTAACATCCCGAATAATAGGAGCACTTAAGGACAAATTTGTAAATTGTGAAATTATATTGCATGCCTTTGAAAAATGTGATTTTTAAAACTGGTTTTGAAAGGATATAAGTGGTTGAAGTTGAAACATAGTGTTAAATTTTTGACTTAAGCTAGCACTAGGAGTTGAATTCAAATTTCAAATTGAACTTTCAAAATTCAACACAATTTTTAAATTTGAATCAAACACTCAAACAAACTTACACTAAACTATAAAAATTCTAGAATCTTATATGTACTTAACTGAGGCACCGTAGAAGTCTCCACGTTAATCCTAGAGAAAACTATATGACTAACCATCAGATCTAACTCTTGATCGTGTTCAGCCATTGGATATATGTATATACCGCCTGAGGAAAAGCCGGACTCTCCCATAGGATATGGAACACAGTTTTTCTCCTGAACGCATCTAAAACATATTTTCCTTCAGCCGTACGACTTTTGCTGCCCATTGACGAGGTCCTCAATGTCAATAGCCACCTGGCCGACCAGTGTGTAGTCTCCGAAGACGGAGCCATCGGCTCTAGCCCAGACACAGGCGTTGTTGCGTCGATCTCTCGCTCACTTGCTTGGCTCAAGCACCTCGACAGCCGGAGAAGACTAGTCCGCTGCAGTGAGAACATGGGTGCTGCACCATTTTCTCGATTTATGCCAGCAGGCTGCAGCTGGGATACTCGGCTCGCACCTCTCACCTCCCTGTCTCTCGCATGGACACAAAAGAAAATTCGGTTTGTGGTTAGTTTGCTCCACTGATTTTGATAAGGTTGGATTCATAGAATAGATGTATCATCACTTCGAACTGAATTACAGTATCTCTAATTCTGCAGATTGTTCCAAATAAGAAGTCAAGAACCAATACGGGCTCTCACAGATCGTGATACTGAGAAACCTTTCAATCTATTCACTTTTTTTGAGGGAACTTTTCAATATTTCCGATCTTTTTTTCCTTTTGAGAAACACGGTACAATCGTAGACGCTCACAACATGTACATGCACACACCCCTATAAACGCACACACGCATACCCTACCCCTATGAGCACCTCCGAGAGACCGAGCCAGCTGATCGGGTCTTGAGATTGACGAAGTCACCACGAACGCCTCGCTATCGACGGGAACGTCACCTCCCACTGAAAGAATATTCCGTCTTTTATGCAACACACAGTGTCAAACCGGGGGTTTGAACTCTGGTGGGCTGGGGTACAACCACCCTCCTAACCACCCAACCACAGGTTGGTTTACTATTTCTGGCATGATGAAAGCCTGCTTGGTTGGCAGATAGAGCCTTGATTCATATTTTTTCTGTGATTAGAGTATGTGTCATTCATGCACATCTGATGTCTCTGCATAATTGTTGATATGTACATATACAAGCACGGTATGATATAGTATATGGCATGTTTTTGACCTTCCATGTAGGAGGGCATATAGAATATTGAAAATTTCATTTTTTTTTGAAATGAATATTGCAAAATTCATGAAGTCAAAAATTCCAATCCTTATGGGATATACTATTAAGTTGATGAATGGTCTAACAATGTCTACCTTGATAGTCTAAAAAGTATGGTCTACCATAGATGCTCTGAAATGTATGACATCTCTCCCTTGGATTCATATATAACTTGCACCTTATTTTCTCCTCCCCTTGACAAAATTCTTTCATAATCTAATATGTACATTTAACGAGTAAAAATTAAGAGTACATATTACCTCGCATCCAACTCAAGTAATAAGTTTCACACGTTGATATTGTCATTGTAGTATATTCACCGGTTCACTAACACGATCAAATTCCGTTATTTTAATCTACACCTTATTATCCTTTCCGATTATTAAAAAACTCCTTTGAGATAGCTCATGTTGCAGGCTAATGCTTTTTTCTATTATATATATTGCAGAATCTATGGATGCATATCTTTAATATTGCCAGGTGTATGTCATCATTCTACATAGGTATTTTCACCATACGTACTTCTCCAGCAACAAAATTACTATCCTTTATTTTCCTCTAACCGATTAGCCTTAAATAAGTATATGGTAAAAAAAATATCAGATGCGTTCAACACATGATTCTTATTAAGTACGTCACTTCATGTTGTTCTCCCACTTTATAGTCAAACTTATATCAGCTAAATGATATAATGATTTTTAAACAGACCACACTTGCTTATTAATCTTGGTAGTTATTAATATCTTAAAATTTTATGTGTGGTTAATAATTCAATACTACATACTGACGTACTATTCTTATACGAGCATGCTTGACACCCTATAGATCAAATGAATGCATGAGGATCCTGCGAGGTGAGGAGAGTTTATTAAATTCAATAATCCTTTGCTCTCGCCGTCAAAAGCTAAGATATCATATGTGTCTCTATGCTTCGTTGAAATTCAGAAATACAAATATTCTAATAGAGGAACAACTCAAGATGTAAACGTATTTTGGTCGTACGAGTTAAAATATTTCGATTAGCACATTGTGATATTCAAATATGTACTCATGCAGATTTGCTGATATTTGATTTTTAGAAAATAATTTTATTCATAATTGTGAAACATAATTTACACACATGAACTCTAACTTATTTGTTGATATCCATTCATTCCTCCAAATAGCTAGCCCGTGCAGGTGCATGGGTTAATGGCTAGTAAATATAATCAACATTGAATTCAAATTTGAGATTTAAATTATTCAAACTTGAGTTAAAATAAAAATTCACATACAAAAATAAGTAAAAAACAGAAAAATGTAAGGAAAATATGATAATGCTCATAAAATAATATTTAGTAAAATTAATACAAGGTTGTTTACATAAGGATTTCATCAGAGCAATACAATTAGGATATAATCCTACAAACAACAAAGAAAAGAAAAAGAAACAAAAACCCATAAACTAAAACCTAGCTAGCTTCTTCTCTTGATCTTGCTCTTATCAATCTTCTAGCCCATCTTGTTTTGCAAAATAAACATAAAAACTAAAACCATTTTTGATGGTTCAAACGTTGGATCCACAAATAGGTGAATCCATTTGCTGTAGTATCCAAGAACAAAGTCTAGGAACTGGTCCAGAGCCGTGTGATTTAGTTGAGCAAATAAACATAACAACAACAGAAGTAGATTCTTAATAGTGAATAGTATAAGGAAAAGCAAGTCATGGGACAATACTTTTCACTAAATTGATAATACTAGAAGCCACATAGCCAAAGATAGTACCAGAACCAAAGGATATAACCAAATAGTAAGAAACATAGATAACCTTCACATATAAACCATTGTACCTCAATCCATGGATTATTTAAGAGAATCAAATAGCCATCTAATTAACACTTGTAGTTCACAAAGCTAAACAAAAGAAAAGACGACTAGATAATAATTTAAACCACAAACTAATATCCACTAGAATTAAAGGAGAAAGTGACAAGACTAGATTGAATTCAAATGTTTTTTCCAAATTGTTAAACAACAAATGACCAAAATAACCCTTAACAACATGCCTTATTAGGCATATGACCTAAGATGATTAGTACACTAAATCTGTATAAAATATAACATAAATAGACAATATAAGCAGCTTAGTCACCTTAGACGCAAATCTAAGGTTTTAGCTTCATAAGAACCCTACAATAATATAAATAGGACCCAAACCCAGCTTTTGAAATCACAATCTTCATAGCCAAGGCTCATAAGAACACTCAAACTAGAGGTTGAGTGAGAGGACACACATAGAAAAGCCACACTCCTTGTGATAGAGAGGTATCTGAGAAAGGAAGAAAGCAAGAACATGAGCAAGTAGGAGAAGAACTAGACCAGATCTTCATCAAGCACACTTTAGAATCTTCAAAGGTTTATGACTAAAGTCCTAGGATATGATATTAGTAAAAGATAGAGTGTGTTTAGGTAGCACCATAGTGTAATTAGTGGAGTAAGATATGTGTATGTCCATAGATGAAGAACACCACATATACTATGCCAGCAAGATTACACTGGCACAACCATAGTAGATAAGAGAGCGAAATTAACCTGAGTTATATAAACAATAAAACCATACTATTATCACCTACCAACACTTCCTCCTGCAATAACAAAATGAATGGCCTAAGGAAGAGAAGGTAGGAAGTAATGAGCATAGTTTTCACTTGATGCCCATATTACTGCAAGATTAAGTAAGGAAAATATATAAAAAATAATCAACACACTTACACATATAAACCTGAACTTATAGTCCATGAAAAACTTAAGCAACTAAATCAGAGATCACATGAACACAAGAGTAACAATAATTATACCAATACAACTAATAGTGCCTCACAAAGTCAAGTAATAGCAAATAAACATATGCAACATTGAACACATTCAGTTAAGTATACATCCTTTACTTGAGCTGTGGATTTTGACCACACTAATATCTAGAACAACTACAAGTAATTAACAAACCGTAGAAACATATAATTACAGATAGAAAACACTAAACTGAGGATGAATAGTGAGATTAAGATAAGAAACTTGACACTATTGATCATAGAAATGCACGTATCAGTACTAAACAACTTAGAAAATATACTAGACCAGTACCACACTACACACTAGTAGGAAAAAGGCTACCCGTGGCGCACCAAAAAGGCTATTCATGGCGCACCACCCATGCACCATTGGTATCACGCCACTGGTAAATTTTACGCTTGGTGCACCACGCGGTGCTCCATGGGTAGTGCAGGTACTCGTGGTGCGGTGCCCCAAATGCAGGGTTTATGGTGTTCTATGACTATGCTTTTTGGAAAGATTTTTATAGTTACAACACAAATTTACAGAAAACACCATAGAAGAAAAAACAATCGAGTCTCTCCATGGCTCACGTAGCACCGCCTCTCCATGGACGTCATGCCCATAGAAGCCCTTCACGGCTTCAACAACGGAGGGATCGAGGCGGACAAGGACACGGTGGTTAGGCTAGAGGCACTAGAGATGAGCTCCGGGACGAGGTCGATGTGGCGAACTGAATGGGGAAGAGCGCTACGCGTGGAAGGGGAGAGGCAACAATCCTATAGAGACTCAAGCGGTGGAGGTTCGTGAGGTCGAGGATAGCGATATAGCGGTGAGGATGTGTTATGGCTGGTGCTAGAGGGAGGGCGCAAGAGGGCCAGCCAGGGGCCTTGCCCACGGCCGGTGGCAAGAGGGAAGGGATTTCGTTCTTAATTCTTGCTTGATTAGATTGATACATCTCCTCTCCTTATATAGAGAAGTTTACTTGACTCCCAAGCAAGGCTTACTTGACCCCTAAGCAAGTGACCCTTATCTCTAATTAACCCTAAGACTAATGGGCTATACTGCCAGCCCAGGCCCATGACGTACTCTAACACTACACCCCACCTGGACATGCAGCTCGTCCTCGAGCTGCAACCTAACCAACTTAAAACGATGACTCGACGTGACACAAACCTCACACTTAAAAACAAGCCTTTTATATCTCGGCTTGGTTTATTACTCTCAACCTGAAATGGGCTGGGACGCTCTATTTTGGACCCCTTAACAAAAAGTGGACACCATCCGCACGACGTACGTGCACGTGTACAGCCACCTGGACCCATGGACACCATCTGGACAAACGGAGTGCATGTGTACGGCCACCTAGAAGAGGTCGCAAGAGCGACGAGCGGAGGTGCCCACGAGGCGGCCGGCGGCGGAATGCAGTGGTGTTATGCGGTGCGCCCCTATCGAGGAGGGGTGCGCCCTCCCAACCGCTGATGTCGCAGACTTTGAGGTTGCTGCACATGGGGAAAACAGGATGCCCGCTGCTCGTGGGGGAAACCGCATTCCCAAGTGCCCCGACGCAGCGGACGAGATCGAGGTCCTTGGCGCAACGAAGGGCAACTTGGAGGAGCGGCAGCTGCAGACCACACATCTCCCGCACACGCCGACGCGCTAGGAGGCCGCGCACAGCAGCCTGCAGCCTCACCGCCGCCGACACGTGGCGGGTAGCGATCCAAGACAGAAGCGGTGACGGCGAGGGCAGGAACCAGACTTGGATCAAAACTCCCGCCGGCGTGGTCGTAGCTGGCCCGAGGCTAAGTGGCAGCGGCGGCTGCGGCAGCAGGGCCAAGGTCGCGACGGGCCCGTGAGGGGCTGGGACGGCCACGACAACCAGGGCGGGGTGGTGGCGGTGACCGCGACGGAGACCACCAGATGCGGCGGCTGCCACGGCAGGAGCAGCGGCCCGTTGGTGGCGGCCGATGGTGGCGAGGGCGGGAACCGGACTTGGATCGGAACTTCCGCCGGCGCGGTCGTAGCTGGACCGGGGCTGAGTGGCAGCGGTGGCTGCTGCAGTAGGGCCATGGACGCGACGGGGCCCGCGAGGGGCTGGGACGGCCACGGCAACCAGGGCGGGGTGGTGGCGGCGACCGCGGCGGAGACCGCTAGATGTGGCGGCTGCCACGGCAGGAGCAGCGGTCCGGTGGTGCGGCTGACGGCGGCCCGTAGGGCCCAGCCAAGTAGAGGTGGATCTCCTGGACCACGGTGGCGAGATCGCGGAGGGCTGCGGTCATCTCCGCCGCGGAGAGAACGACGGTGGCGTCGGAGTGCGGCGGCGGCGGGTGGGAAGAACTCGGTGGAGGGCTGGACATGATCGAACCCGGGAAAGCTGATACCAAATGTTATGGCTGGTGCTAGAGGAAGGGCGCAAGAGGACCGGCCGGGGGCCTTGCTCACGGCCGGTGGCAAGAGGGAAGGGATTTCCTTCTTAATTCTTGCTTGATTAGATTGATACATCTCCTCTCCTTATATAGAGAGGTGTACTTGACTCCCAAGCAAGGCTTACTTGACCCCTAAGCAAGTGACCCTTATCTCTAATTAACCCTAAGACTAATGGGCTATACTGCCAGCCCAAGCCCATGACGTACTCTAACAGGATGTCCGTCACTGGTGGCAGCAAGGTGGACCAAGGACTTTAGCTTGGGCAATGGGAGGAGAGAGGGGCGAGGTGAGGAAGATGGATGTGTGGTTGGAGCCGATGGAGTGAAGATATAAGGTTAGATAGCGATAAAATGGGATCACCCGTTTTGCATCAAGGCCCCTCCCCTTACCCATAGTGCACAGAATATTGGTGTGCCACGAGTAGCAAAATACCCGTGGCGCACGAATAAGGGGTGCACCATGGGTAAGTGAGACCTGTTTTGCAGCGAAATCTAAAACCTAAAACCTCTATTTTACCTTTTGAATTTCAGAATTCCAAAAAAAAATATAATGGTCAAAGAGCATTGAACTTGAATGTAACTTTTCATTTAGATGTTTTTCATATAAAAAATTCCATCCGACATCGTATGTAAAATTTAGAGTCATTTTACCGGAACATAATTTTTTTTGCAAAATATGTCGAAAATCTTGTTTGTTATTTTTCCGAAAAACTAGATCACATAACATAACTACATCTCAAATGATTTTAAAATTTGAAGTTTTTACCATTTTTTTATAAAACTAAAAGATGATCCGCGGGTAGTGTGCCATGGCTACATACCCATGGCAGACGTATATGTTGGTGCCCCATGGGTAGGCAACCTACCTATAGTTGTTTTCCTAGTAGTGACATCTAGACAGAAAGAAACCGATCATACTTTAAGTAAAGAATTGAGACACCTACTAGAAGAAAATGACACTACACATGTTCAGTAATTAGATAGAGGCCATCACTTAGAGACTGATATTTCCATTTTGCATCACTATTTTATATCATAATTTCCTGTTATTCATTGATATATTTTATTAAGAGATGATACTTATGTTATTTCATCTGTTTTTGCATCGTTGATTACTTTTGGAGGATGAACCACTTCAGTCAGGATTCTGATGGAAAAGGCACTGTCTGGAGGCGAAATTCGCGTAGATCAGAAAATTCCAGAAAATACATGGAAAATCCTATTTTTCCAGAAGACGAAGGATGCCAGAAGGGGGAGCAGAGTTGGGCCACAGGGGCCCACACCACCCCCTGGCGCGGGCTACCCTAGGCCGCGCCACCAGGTGGTGTGGCCACCCTGGCCCACTCCTGCTCTCCCCTTTGGCGTATATTATCCCCACGAAACCCTAAGACTCAGGGCGACCACATAAATATTCCGCCGCCTCTACGGGGTGGAAAACTACAAAGAGAGAAAGAGCTCTCCGGCAGGCAGAAATCTGCCGGGGAAATTCCTTCCCGGAGAGGGGAGATCGTCGCCATCAACACCACCATCAAGCTAGACTTCATCGGGATCATCATCATCATCATCTCCATCATCATCACCACTACATACCGCTATAACAATTGGGTTCAATCTTGCATAGTTCTTAGGGGAAACTTTCCTAGTGTTGATTACTTGTTGTAGTTGATGCTATTGAGTGGAACCATTGAATTATTGTTATGTTCAGATTGTTACTTATCATTATATCATCTCTGATCTTGATCCATATGATGTCTTGTGAGTAGTTCGTTTAGTTCTTGAGGACATGGGAGAAGTCATGTTGTTAGTAGTGGAATTTTGTTGAGAAAGATTCAATAGTTTGTTATTTAAGTTGTGGTGTTATTCTTCTAGTGGTGTCATGTGAACATCGACTACATGACACTTCACCTTTATGGGCCTAGTGGAATGCATTGTGTATTTGGCAACTAATCGTAGGGGTTGCTGGAGTGACAGAAACCTAAACCCCCGTTAGGAAACCTTTGCACAAGGGAGTGTAGGATCTCAGAGTTTAAAGTTGTGGTTAGGTTTTTATCTTAATTACTTTCTTGTACTTGCGGATGCTTGCAAGGGGTATAATCACAAGTATGTATTATTCCTAGGAAGGTCGGTACATTAGCACATGTTCACCCACACAACACTTATCAAACTAAAGAAGATTAATCAACTATATGAAGCGAAAGCACTTGACGATATTCCCATGTGTCCTCAAGAACGTTTGGTCATCTTAAGTAATACAACCGGCTTGTCCTTTGCTGAAGAAAGGATTGGGCCACTTGCTGTATTTATTATCATTGTCTTTTATTTACTCGCAATTTATTTACATGCATTATCAAAAACCCCTAAAAATCCATTTGCTAAGTATTTACAGAGAATTCCTAATCCAAGCCACTCGTCAACACCTTCTGCTCCTCGTTGGGTTCGACATTCTTACTTATCGGAAATACTACGATACATCCCCTATACTTGTTGGTCATCAAGACTATTTTCTGGCGCCGTTGTCGGGGAGTGAAGCGCTATTGGAGAGTGGAACTGGTAAAGGAAACTTCTACTATGAGTATTGTTTATTTCTGTTAGTTACATTATTTCAATATGGATAATTCACTTAGTTTCTTATTTTACAATGTTACTACCACTTCTAAGGTAGTAGATGAACCACCACCTGCAGAAAATGATACTTTTAAGATACCCATAATAATTATTGATCGTGTTATGGATAACTACTATTTTCGGGATGGAACTATCCATCTCGGTGATCATTTGCTCTTTATACACGAATTATGCGGGTTGTTCAAGTGTGCAGATATTACAACAGATCAAGTCAAGAAGAAGTTATTCTCATTATCACTGAAAGGAAGAGCTGAAGAATGGTACAAGCTGCTGAAGAATGGTCAAGCTCTTGAATGGAGGAAGTAGTACCTCTCTTTTATTCAAAATTTTATCCTCCTAGTGAGATTCATAAGGATCGGAATCAAATATACAACTTTTGGCCTCTTGATGGAGAGAGTACAGCTCAAGATTGGGGGAGATTGAAGTTACTATTTCTCAAATGTCCTATTCATGAGCTCCCCAACAATATTATTATCAATAAGTTTTATGCAAGGCTTTCTCTTCATGATAAGGATCTATTGGATGCTTCTTGTGTTGGATCATTTACACGCATGGAAGAAGGAGCTAAATGGGATCTTCTAGACTGTATTCAAGACAATGCAGAAGCATGGGAGAATGATAAAGGAAGAAAGTCAGGTATAAATTATGATTATGAATGCATTAAATCTTTTATGGGAACTGATGATTTTTGAAATATTAGTAACGCTTATGGTCTAGACTCTCAAGTTATTGCAAATTGTTTTAAGGCTTTTGCTTCTTATATTGAAATTCCTCAAAAGAAGTGGAATTAGTATCATGCACCGTATAAGGATATTGTTGATTGTGTTCCTGCTAGAAGTACTGAATGCACTATGGATCGTATTTTTCCTGAACCTTATATCGAAAAAATGCTTTTCCCGGATAAAGTAAAGGAGCACTCTATGATAACTAGTGTAATTAATAAAAGTACGAAGAGAGCTGTTAAGCCTGATGAACAAATAACCATTGAACCTAAAGTAGCAATTGTGAAAGACCTTGTCACTAAAAGAGTAGAGGATGGACACATTGTTTTTTGTGAAGATGCTTCTAATATTGTCTCACATCCCAACAGAACTAGAAAAGCTAGTGACCCTGTGCTTTCTGTTAGAATTGGTGATCATTGCTATTATGGTTTATGTGATATTGGTGAAAGTTCAAGTGCTATTCCTTATGAGCTTTACAAAGAAATGATGCATGAAATAATTCCATGCGAACTAGAAGAAATTGATGTCGTTATTCACCTTGCAAATAGAGAGACCATCTCTCCCATTGGTATTGTAAGAGATGTGGAAGTTCTTTGTGATAAGATTAAATATCCTGCTGATTTTCTAGTACTTGGTTCAGCTGCTAGTAAAACCTATCCTATCATTTTTGGTAGACCTTTCTTGAACACGTGTGGCGCCATTATAGACTGTGAAAGGGAGAAAAATTTCTCTAAATTTGATGGGGAATCTTATGAGTTTAATTTTTCGAAATTTGCTAAAGTCCCTTATGTAAATGAAAATCCTAATGAGGATTTTAGAGTTGAACAACTTGCTTATATTTCTCTTGCTCCTAACAATGCTTTGCAGCAATTTATGGAAGACCACGAAAGTGAGATCTTCATGGAAGAAAGAAATGAGATTGACGAGATTCTCCATCGTCAACCTAAGATGCTTAAACATAACTTGCCTGTGGAAGATTTGGGTACCACACTACCACCTAAAAAGGATCTTGTTTTTGATCTGAAGCCTTTACCTAACGATCTTAAATATGCTTACATTGATGATAAAAAAATATCCTGTTATTATTAGTTCTAAACTTCCAGGGAAGGAAGAGGCAAGATTATTGGAAGTATTGAAGAAACATCGAGGAGCTATGGGCCATACACTTGATGATTTAAAAGGGATTTCTCCTACTATATGTCTGCATGCTATCAATATAGAACCCGATGCAAAACCAGTGGTGGAACATCAACATCGTTTAAATCCTATGATGAAGGAAGTGGTAAGAAACGAGGTATTAAAACTCCTTGTTGCTAGTATTATTTATCCTATTGCTGATAGTGAATGGGTTAGTCCTGTTTATTGTGTCCCTAAGAAAGGTGGAATTACTGTTGTGCCTAATGAGAATAATGATCTTATCCCCCAAATAATAGTAGTAGGTTATAGGATGTGCATTGAATTCAGAAAGGTTAATAAAGTTACTAGAAAGATCATTACCTACTGCCTTTTATTGATCAAATGTTAGAAAGATTGTCTAAAAAGACCCATTATTGCTTTCTTGATGGATACTCTGGGTTCTCTCAAATTGCTGTTAAACAACAAGATCAAGAAAAAACTAATTTTACATGCCCTTATGGAACATATGCTTATAAGCGAATGCCTTTTGGTTTGTGTAATGCTCCTGCCACTTTTCATGGTTTTTGTGAAGAAATTGTGAAAGTATTCATGGACGATTTTTCCATCTATGGAACTTCTTTTGATAATTTTCTGCACAACCTTCATAAAGTTTTGTAGAGATGTGAGGAAACTAATCTTGTTCTTAATTGGGAGAAATGCCACTTCATGGTCAATGTAGGAATTATCCTTGGACATAAAATTTCCGAAAGATGCATTGAAGTTGACAGAGCCAAAGTTGAAGCAATTGAGAAAATGCCCTGTCCTAGGGACGTTAAAGGTATTTGTAGTATCCTTGGTCATGCTGGTTTTTATAGAAGGTTTATTAAAGATTTATCCAATATATCAAAACCCCTTACTAATATTCTCCAAAAATATGCACCCTTTATTTTTGATGATGAATGTAAGGAAGCTTTTGAAACTCTAAAGAAAGCTTTAACTACCGCTCCTATTGTCCAACCACCTGATTGGAACTTACCCTTTGAGATCATGTGCGATGCTAGTGATTTTGCTGTAGGTGTTGTTCTTGGGCAACAAATATATAAAAAGTTAAATGTTATCCATTATGCTAGTAAGACTCTTGATGTTGCTCAAAAGAATTATGCTACTACTGAAAAAGAGTTCTTAGCTGTTGTTTTTGCTTGTGATAAGTTTAGACCTTATATTGTTGATTCAAAAGTTACCATTCATACTAATCATGCTTCTATTAAATACCTTATGATGAAGAAATATGCTAAGCCTAGGCTTATTAGATGGGTGTTGCTTTTACAAGGATTTGACCTACATATTGTAGATTGGAAAGGTGTTGAAAATCCTGTTGCCGATAATTTATCTCGTTTGGAAAACATCTCCTTTGATCCTATGTCTATTAATGATAGTTTCCCAAATGAACAGTTGGCTACAGTAGGGGTAAGTTCGCGAGGGATTCCTTGGTATGTTGATTACGCTAACTTTATTGTTTCCAAGTATTTGCCTCCAACTTTTACAGCACAACAAAGAAGGAAGTTCTTTTACGATTTGAGGCATTATTTTTGGGATGACCCACATTTATATAAAGAGGGAGTAGATGGTATTATGCAAAGATATGTTCCAGAATTTGAACTAAAGGAGATATTGCGGAAATGTCATGGTAGTGCCTATGGAGAACATCATGCAGGAGATAGAACCGCAGAAAAGGTTCTACAATCAGGTTTTTACTGGCCTACCCTTTTCGAAGTTGCAAGAAAATTTGTCTTATCATGTGATGAATGTCAACGAGATGGTAATATTTCTAGAAGCAATGAAATGCCTATGAATTACTCTCTTGTTATTGAACCATTTGATTGTTGGGGATTTGACTTTATGGGTCCTTTTCCCCTTCAAAAGGTTATACTCATATTCTTGTTGTTGTTGACTATGTTACTAAATGGGTAGAAGCAATACCTACGAAAAGTGCTGATTGTGAGACCTCTTTAAAAATGCTTAAGGATATTATCTTTCCTAGGTTTGGAGTGCCTAGATATCTTATGACTGATGGAGGTTCTCATTTCATTCATGGTGGTTTTAGAAAGACCCTTGCTAAATACAATGTTAATCGTAGAATTGCTCCAGCTTATCATCCCCAAACTAGTGGGTAAGTAGAACTATCAAATAGAGAAATTAAATCCATCTTGCAAAAGACTGTTAATAGATCTAGAAAAAATTGGGCTAAAAAATTGAATGATGCTTTATGGGCATATAGAACTGCTTATAAAAATCCTATGTGGATGTCTCCTTACAAAATGGTTTATGGGAAAGCTTGTCACGTGCCTTTAGAATTAGAACCCAGAGCTTATTGGGCAGTGAAAGAACATAATAGAGACTTCAAACTTGCTGGTGAGAAAATATTATTTGACTTAAGTTCGTTATACGAGTAGAGGAGTGAAGCATACGAAAATGCTAGACTATTTAATATAAAGTTAAAAAATCGCATGACAGGAGAATTCTTAAGAGAGAGTTCCATGTTGGTGAGAAGGTTCTATTGTATAGGTCTCGTCTCAGATTTTTTGCAGGAAAACTACTCTCAAAATGGGAAGGGCCCTTTGTTATTGAAGAGGTGTATCGTTCATGTGCAATAAAATTTTCTTCCCTAAAAGATAACACTACACAAGTGGTGAATGGTCAGAGATTCAAGCACTATATTTCTGGAGATTCTTACAATGAAGACATTGATGCTATTCAAGCGGTGACTCTGGAAGAATTTATTAAAGACCAAATTCAGAGACCTGTAGAGTCCATTTTCGAATAGGTAACAGTTCTAGTGAGAAAAGGTCCGCGAAAAATCAGTCAAGTTATATTTTTGCAGTTTTTATCTAACATGGAAAGCAATGAGTCGAAAGAGGGATGGAAACGGAGCCCGGGTGGCTCACACCACCCCGTGGTGCGGGCCCACCTGGCCGCGCCACCAGGGGGTGTGGCCACCCCGGAGCCCGTCTCTGACCCGTTTTCTCCCAGTACCTTCCTTTTGTTGTAAAAAATTGTAATATATAATCCCCCGGATCCCCTGAGGTTCGTATATCATGTTCTCGTTGTGTTTTCGTTTTGATCTATTTCTGCCAGAAACTATTCTTAAAGTTTAGAAGCACAATGGTCTCCGCCAATGATAAGGGCAAGGAGCCTGCGGAGGAGCATCTCCAAGACTCTGATCAGGAGGAGGAGATTGATAGTGAAGTTGAATAGGAGGCAAAGTAATACTAGCATCAGCACGCCAGCACCACCATTGCAAGCATTGGAGTGGTGGCAAACCCTGCCAGGTTCAAATGGACCGCACGGATGTCCACTGGAGGGAAGACTCCACGTCATTGCTTGGCTTCACGGTCACCTCCTCCACGCACCAAGAATCCCTTCCATACCCTTATCCATGAGCAGCAATTCCAGAATATGCCCAAGGAGAAACTACCCTCCAATTGGGATATGCCTCGTTCTAACCATGCAGGAAAAGAAGACTTCAGGGAGGAAGGTTGGGGAAAGAATCGCAAGAGTTGGGATTCACAGCCCAACATGATCATGAACCGCTTTGAGCACAATTCGGAGTTGATTCGTACTCTCACCTTCGAGATTGAGGACTTGAGGGAATTGATTGAAAAGCTCATCGAGAGAACACCACCACCACCAAAGGAGTAATTCGTCATTAGTTTTGGCATCCCCTTGGTTTGTTCCAAGCTTGGGGGAGTGCCGCGATATCACATCACTATCTTTTATCTTTTTACCTTTCAAGTAGAGACATATCATGAATAGAAAAGTTATCATGTAGGATGGTTTGCATTATGGAAGTGTCCCCCTCTTGTTAGATATCTATGTATCCCTTGGTGTGAGTTGCCGTTATGGAATATTAATGAGAAGTTCTACCATTTACTCTTTTGCACGTCTTATATTAGTTTTCAATTTCTATTATATGATTGATCTTGTTGTTAGTATTGGTATCACTTTGGGATTATTAATTAAATTTAGTTGGTTTTGGCAAACCTGGCTCGATCAGTAGCAACGCTATTACGAGAATTGAATGAAAAAGATAAAAGTACTCTTAAGAAATATAATTTCATCATCTTTCTTGATTTCCTCATAAGCTTAGTATTCTCTAGTTAAGATCTTTTGTGCTTCTAAGGAAGATTGCATGTTTGTTTTTATCACTTGTATGTTTGTTTCCTTCAACTCTTATGCTTGCTACCCAGCCTTGCTAGCCTAAAACCTGTACTGAGAGGGAATGCTTCTCATGCATCCAATCCTTAAACCAAAACTATGCCATTTTTGTCCACCATACCTACCTATTAGCACTATTGCTATTCCAAGTAAATTCATGTTTTTATCTACCTTCCGAATTAAACTTATTATGTGAAAATTAGTGATTAAAGCTCTCATGAACTTGATGGCATACTTTACTTTTCTTGCCCCTAATAAAATTGAACCATTGTGTCATCTATGTTGTATATGCTTGCACTTATACATTGGGATTAGCAGAACCATGTTGTCATGGGGAACGCTTTCAACATTGCACTTGTACGTTGTACCCAGTTGATATCATGCTCTTTTGTTTATGGATGTCGTCGGTGTGAAATGAAAGGGGAGCTTGTAAGTCCATGGAGTTATGTATGTGTGTTAGAGAAACGCCTGGGCCGCTAGCCTAAGCCATGCCTAATCATGGTGGAAACTTGCAGCATCACCATAGTGAGCAATCTATGAAGCATTCTTCTTATAAAAAAGAGATAGAGATTGAGAAAAAGAAAAAAAAGGTGAGAAAAGAGGAACAAGAGAAAAAGCACCGTTTTCCCATGGTAAATAAGAAGATTGCTGAGATGCTCATTGTCTGCTTTCCTTGTCATTTTGATTATGGGATAGCTCCGGTATAATGTGCAAGGGGTACCCCGTTTGCGGTTCTCTATGATACACATGTACTTACTATGACAAGAACTTACTAGTAACTAAACATGAGTAGCATGAGGAGCGGCCCTCGTATTCAAGGGACATGAGATTGCCAACTTATACTTTGTCAAGCATATACTCCATACTTTGTTCACTTTAACCTTAATCACCTAAACATTCTTATGATAGGGGCAATGAGAGCTAAAAGCTAATAAGTACCATAATTTTTGGAAGCTCTTTATGAAACTTGAGATCCCTGCTTCCCTCTACGAAGGCCTATCTTTTACTTTTTAGTTGAGTCAGTAAACCTATTCCTTTCTATCTCAGCAAGTATTTTGAGTTGTTGTGTTTCATTCATTCATATGATGATTTATTCAATCATGTTTCTTATGTTCCTTGTTTTACACACTGCTCTTATCTTAGTGAATATTACTTTGAAAGCTATCATTGAAAATCCCTTTATGATTGAACTCCTGCAAATTGTTAATTATTCTTTGACCAAGAGCAAAGTTTGGCATTACCAATTATGATTTACTTTATGTATCTTTATTGTGTTTCCTTTACTTATTACAAGTTAAGTTGTATAATAGTGAGTTGCCTTCTATTATGATTTGTGTATTGATGAATGTGATGCTTCTTGTTCGTATTCTTTTATCGACTCTTCACTCCATAAACCTGAGGTCATGTTTATTGAGCTCAGTTTTTGCTTGGGTACAAGCGAAGTCTAAGCTTGGGGGGAGTTGATACGTCCATTTTGCATCACTATTCTATATCATAATTTACTGTTATTCATTGATATATTTCATATTAAGAGATCATACTTATGTTATTTCATCTGTTTTTGCATGGTTGATGACTTTTGGAGGATGGACCGCTGCAGTCAGGATTCTGATGGAAAAGGCACTGTTTGGAGGCGAAATTCGCGAAGATCAGAAAATTCCAGAAAATACATGGAAGATCCTATTTTTCCAGAAGACGAAGGATGCCAGAAGGGGGAGCGGAGTTGGGCCACAGGGGGCACACCACGCCCTGACGCGGGCTACCCTAGGTCGCGCCACCAGGTGGTGTGGCCACCCTGGCCCACTCCTGGCTCTCCCTGTTGGCGCATATTATCACCATGAAACCCTAAGACTCGAGGGGCGACCACAAAAAGATTCTGACGCCTTTGCGGGGCGGAAAACTACAGAGAGAGATGAGCTCTCCAGCAGGCAGAAACCTGCCGGGGAAATTCCTGCCCGGAGAGCGGAGATCGTCGCCATCAACACCACCATCAAGCTGGACTTCATCGGGATCATCATCATCATCTCCACCAGCACCATCATCACCACTCCATACCGCTGTAACAATTGGGTTGAATCTTGCATTGTTCTTAGGGGAAACTTTCTCGGTGTTGATTACTTGTTGTAGTTGATGCTATTGAGTGGAACCATTGAATTATTGTTATGTTTAGATTGTTACTTATTATTATATCATCTCTGGTCTTGATCCATATGATGTCTTGTGAGTAGTTCGTTTAGTTCTTGACGACATGGGAGAAGTCATGTTGTTAGTAGTGGAATTGTGTTGAGAAAGATTCAATAGTTTGTTATTTAAGTTGCGGTGTTATTCTTCTAGTGGTGTCATGTGAACATCGACTACATGACACTTCACCTTTATGGGCCTAGGGGAATGCATTGTGCATTTGCCTACTAATCGTAGGGGTTGCCGGAGTGACAGAAACCTAAACCCCCATTAGGAAACCTTTGCACAAGGGAGTGTAGGATCTCAGAGTTTAAAGCTATGGTTAGGTTTTTATCTTAATTACTTTCTTGTACTTGCGGATGCTTGCAAGGGGTATAATCACAAGTATGTATTAGTCCTAGGGAGGTCGGTACATTAGCACAGGTTCACCCATACAACACGTATCAAACTAAACAAGATTAATCAACTATATGAAGTGAAAGCACTTGATGATATTCCCATGTGTCCTCGAGAACGTTTGGTCATCTTAAGTAATACAACCGGCATGTCCTTTGCTAAAGAAAGGATTGGGCCACTTGCTGCATTTATTATCATTGTCTTTTATTTACTCGCACTTTATTTACCTGCATTATCAAAACCCCCTAAAAATCCGTTTGCTAAGTATTTACAGAGAATTCCTGATCCAAGCCACTCATCAACACCTTCTGCTCCTTGTTGGGTTCGACACTCTTACTTATCAAAAATATTGCGATACATCCCCTATACTTGTGGTTCATCAAAGACTAAGATGAATATGAACATCACAAGATTAACCAAGAACATATAATAGCCTAGAAGCTTCTAGAACATACTAGAAACCCTAGAATTCCCAATACCAAATCTACACCAAAACTAAACCCGAGAAAGTGAGATCCAACAACAGAATGGTAGGAGAGGAAAACAGAGAGAGAGAGTGGGAGTGAGATGCACTTACCTTTGGCAAACGGGAGTGGAGCTCACTGGGGTTGTAGAGGAGGAAGACGACCACCATAGCACCGGACGCATAGGAAGGACCCACGAGTGAGCCCACGATTACGTTCTTAGAGTCGGATCGCCCAAGATGGGGAGGAACAACATGTGAATCTCCTTTACTCGTCTCACTGGTACCAACGTCTCGGTTAGCAATGTCCTAATTGACGAAGGATGCTCTTGCACCCTTATCACGGCATGTACCCTGAATTGACTTCAGATCCCACGAGTGCTCATGCGTCTGATCAGGAAATTGACAATCAGGATAATACCAGGAGGTGAGGGAACCCTCCTCAGGTAAGTAACACTGGCCGTAACATTCAGAAATGGGAATAACTTCTGGACGGAGATATGTCTGTTCGAAGTAATGGACAAGGATATGCCGTACAACGTGATGCTTGGATGGCCACAACTCGCTCAGTTCTTCGCCATACCTCATGAGTCGTACCGGATCCTTAAGATCTAGGGACCGACAAGAGTGATAACCATTCATGGAGAAGTTTGCCGCAATGACCCGCATGTCAATAGGAGGTTTGAGGTGATCTTCCCACCCCGAGTCACTCCCGTTGGAACAGACAGTACAATTAGAACTGAACTACGGGAAGATCAAGGCACCCACCAGACATCAAGACCCTGTCCAGTGGTCTGACCTATGAAGAAAGCGAGGGAGGTTCCGCTCAATGCAAATGACAAGGCGAGGAAGGTTCTCTTTGTACAAAACCTTGAGCCAGAAATCATGGGCACACTAGTCTCTTTCTTGCACGAGAATGCCGAAATATTTTCCTAGGATAGATCCGACGTGCTGGGAATACCGCAGAACCTCGCTGAGCACTACCTGAACATTGACGCGCCCACACATTTGGTGAGATAGAATCCTAAAAGGTTCACTCCCGAGCAGAGTATTTCGTAAAAGGGAAGTTCGAAGAACTCCTCGCTGCTGGGCAGATCGATATAACGGACTACCCGACGTGGGCGGCCAACCCTGTTATAGCTCAAAAAGAGGGAGGAGGACAACAAATGTGTGTGGACTTCACCAGCCTGAACAAGGCATGCCCAAAGTATTCCTTCCTCCTCCCAAGGATATATTTGATCATCGACTCCATAACATGGAGCAAGCTACTATGTCTCCTAGATGCGTACTCTGGGTACCACCAGGTCCACCTAAGGAAGGAGGACATCCCATGCACGGGCTTCATCACCCATGACATAAATTATTGCTACAAGACGAGGCCCTTCGGACTCAAGAATTCATGCGCCACGTATTAGCATACCATGCACGCCACCTTCTCAGATCAGATCGGGAAAAATATGGAGGTCTACATCGACGATCTCGCACACCAGGTCATCGTCTACATGGATTTCCACTTCAGGGCGATTCTGGAAAACCAAGAGAACACGGGGAGGGTCACGTAGTGGGGAATCATGCTTGCCAACTAGGGATCCAATTCACCCCATGGCTAGCGATCAAGGGGCAGACACTTGCTGCAATCATGGCAGAATGGGAGGATGATATGGCTCGCACAGGAGAGCCTAACAGTCACCCAGAGGTATAGACACTGATCTTCGATGGCTCACTCACCATACAAGGAGGTACAGCCAAGGTCATGCTTCTCGCTCAAATGGGTGAACGCCTACGGTATGCCCTCCAGATACATTGCCATGTGTCCATCAATGTATCAGAATACGAGGGACTACTCGCAGGTCTGAGGGTAGCCTCATCCCTGAAGATAAAGCGCCTTAAGGTCATGGGTGACTCGCTGATGGTGATAAAGTAGGTGAACAAGGGATACAGGGCCACCGATGATACCATGATGCTCTATCTTCAGGAGGTATGCAAGCTCAAATACCATTTTGAGGGCATTGAGTCCACTACATCCCAAGGAGGGAAAGTTTTTGGCAGGCACGCTCGCTAGACATGCCTCCTCAAAGGGTCCCGGGAAAGCAAGGGTATTCATCGAGATTGAAGGAGTTATGCCCTAGAGGACAATAATAAAGATTTTTATTGTCATATCTCATTAGTTCGTAATAGTTTTATACCATGCTATAACTATATCAATCGGAAACATTGGTAAACAAGTGGTATGTAAACAAACCAAGTCCCTAGTAGCTTCTAGAAGACTAGCTCGTTGGGTAATTGATGATCAAGGTTTCCCAATCATGGTACATTTATGTCAATTGACAACAAGGTCACTTCATTAGATGAATGATATGATGGACACACACCCAGCCCTAGTATTGCAATGTGATCCAGTCACAAAGTTCAACATTGCAATATCTGTCGTAACTTATTCCTTTGGCTGTGATATCATGTTTAATCACTACCACCCAAGGCTGCTTTGATTGAATCAACTGTCACACCATAACATGATGATCATAAAGGTGTATATTGGGTATTCTAGAGGGTTATGTTGAGGCGTCTGCATCAATATCATGATGTGCCCATCCGAGTGATGGATAGATACCCTAGGCCCACTCGGTGAGATTACATATACAAGTTTGCAAACATGTGACTAGGTCACGGGGATGTAATATCACGATAATGAGTCAATGTATTTGTCGATAACAAGATCAAACTAGGTATGTTGATACCGTAGATCAGGTCTTGGACAAACCAAGTATTGTAGAGCAAAGGGAATGAGACCCGACGTTCAAGGTTCAAGCGATCAAGTTATTCACGGAATGTATGGGGACCATCATGAGTTTCTAGACACCATTGTTGGTCATTAACTGGATAGTATCTAGATGATGTCTATGTATTCCCAAACCATAGGGTTTCACCTTTAAGGGTAGATGACGCTTAGTGATTGATCCAAGATTGTTGGAGAAAAGAGAGAAAACATCGAAACGATTCTTGGATGATACTGGAAGTGTTTTAGGGATATATGATGATGATCGTAGGGTTCCAAAAGGTGTTTCGGAGTGATAAGAATTGAATAATTTGTATTTAATATTAACTAAATGTACTAATACTAAAAAACATTTAAATGGATTTATGGGGCAACCCAACTACATGGGCCTTCCCGGGAAGGGACCATGGGGGCTAGCCAACCCAAGGAGCAACAAGCGCGGGGTGGGGATGATCCCCACCACTGGCTAGCCTTGGTTGGTGTAGGCACACACGGGGTTGGGCCCATCCCCACCACCGGCGTATGCCCCCTCCTCCTCCTCCATTGTTTAGTCCCACCTTAGGACTTTGAGGTAGGTGGTGCCTCCCTTCCACCTATATAAATAAGGGCAACCCTATCCCTATATCCATCCCATCCCATTGACTTTATCCTATTTCTCTCTCCCTCTCCCTCTCCCTCACATATGGTTCCCACGATTGGAAAGTGCATACAGGGATAGGGGTTTCTCCACCATATGCACATCGTCATGCTTCTGGATATCTTGTCCAGATCAATCTTTTTCCGCTGATTTGCTAGACCAGAGCTCGAGAGACATCGCTACAATGGATGCGTGTAAAGCCACGTGGCACATCCACTTGTGGTGCTAGTCGCTTGGAGCTTAGATCTTGGACATCTACACAACCTAGAGGTCATCTACGTCATTCAACTACATCATCCATGTTTCTCGTGAAATGTTAACCTCTTTCGGTCTTCAAGGGTATGAACATGGAATCCCTCTCATTACTTTATATCTGCATAGAATAGATCTTGCCTATGGTGTTCTCGTTTCTAGGATTTTTTTTGTTTTCTGCCATGGAACCCCTTTAGTGGTTTCAGTGCCAGGTTTATGCATAAATGTGATAGTACAAGTTGAACACATAGAAATAAGTGGGCGTTTATTTTCTAGTTGTTACCCTCCCACGTGTACTTGTTCATATCATAGCAATGTTCGATGAAGCGGCCTAGACCGACCTTACGCGTAATCTTACGCAGACTGGTTCCATGCTCAACATATGGCTTGTACCATATAAGTGACTAGCAGGTGTCTGTCTCTCCTACATTAGTTGATATGGCATTTACAAAGGATGTCCTTGAAAGGGGACTCAAAGCAACAACTAGTCAATCCATGTTGTGGTTGGAAGTTCGTAGGTAGAAACGGTTCTCTTGCGAAAGCTCTAATAGCCACGTAAAACTTGGAAAAGATAAAGTAGATGTGTGTAACTTTATTTTGTAGGGGGCATGTGATATGTATGGTCTAGGTAAGTATTTATGAAATCTACTGTCGACGGCATGGAGGCGCCATGGAACTGATGCAATGCCGACACACTCGATGGAGATCAAGGTGCGACAACCATATAATATCACAGAACTTATCTACATACGATGTTGATTACGTTATACATCTTATTTTGTTAGCATTATATTTGATGGTTGCATTATAAGATGATCCCTCAAACATAATTCCAATGTTCCTATTCTCCCATTAGTGTGCACCACTAAGAAAGCCCACCGTTACGAAGCAGGCCATGACAATCAGGTGCTAGACATATCGACATTCACATATAGTGGGTTTAAGCCATGTATGCACTCCAATACGCTGTGTACATACATGGCCTCATAACATAGATGACCAAAAGGTTAAGCATGATTCACATGGTGATGTGATCGATATGTCAATATCTACCTTTGAAGCTATAGCATCGGCTGTGATGATCGAGGATGTTATAGTGAATTTGGATCATATAATCACTAAACAAACTTTGAGGGATGTTCAGTTAAGTAGTAGTTCTTGTAATGAACTCATATTGTGAACTAAACAATCTAAGTGATTTGCATAGTTTTGTTGTAGTTGGCATCCATTATTGACTACCTTGCACTTAGTTGTAATGGTGATAATAGAACTATGGTATTCTAGATACTTACTTTATAGATTAGTAACATATTTTTTTAGTGTCAAATTAAAGATAAAAGGTCCTAAAGAAAACTTTCAAGTAAACCTCACTTACACCATAAGGTTTAATAAGTGTATCAATCCTAGGGTAATTGATTCCAAAGTTAGTGTCTAAAAGATCATGTTTGCCTGCATGATACTTGATATTAGAAAGAAAGTTTTTTATGTCAAGATTATTCTGGGAGCTAAAAGATTTGTTTCAGAAATCATCTTGTGTAAAAGATATTTTGATATCTTAAACACTATTTGATTGCAACATGATAAAGCATAATTTAGTTGGAAACAAATTCTCATATTGAATGATCATTTGCGAATGATGGTGATGCTAAGCATATCTATCACCCACTAGGTTTGGTAACTAAAATTATACAAATGTTCATTGTTATTAACTACAGTAATTCAATCATGAAAGTTGTCATGATAGGATGAATAAGAAGTATATGTAAAATTCTTACTATACTAATAGATAACTGAAAGTAGAGTCCGGAAGAACATGAACCATGTGATGATTGTGATCCACTTCAAAAGTGTAAGTTTGAGAGTATTAGTGTTTGGCTAATTCACTTGGACTAAGTACCATGTGATTGGTGCCACTTTTGATGTTGATTAATTCTTCTAAAAGAGAGGAAAACGTTAAAAAAGAATCGATGCATGTAATTGGTAGAAATTAATGAACTAGAATTATCCAGCTCAGGTATATAGAGAATATACATGTTATGAATATGTTATTTTCTCATTAAACCAATGTAATTCTTTGGTATCAGAGTAAATAATAGTGCTAGATTGTTTTGGCTCAAACTGCTATCCACATCATCCGTTTTCTTTTGACCCTAGGATGGCCGCCGAGAGGGACATGTGGCAATGTTGCAACGGATCCCTGCTATCCTGTGAGGCGGGGCCTGTTGTGGGCTAGGGCGAAGTTTCCATACCATAGATGGGTGTACCACATGCCATCATACCCTGTGTCGCTGGACGATGGAACGCATGCGTGTAATGGGCCCGCTGTCAGTGTGAGAGGGCAGAACATCTCTCTGTGAGAGGCATTCCCGGTGCGACACGCTTCTGCACCCGCCGGTTGGCGGGGCCCATCGAGAGCCGAGGTAGAGCCATCAGACCATGCCGGCCATGGATTCTGATGGACCCAGGGCCCACCGAGAGCCTATGTGGCGCCGTGAGCCCATCACGTCTGCGGTTTCTCGTGGACGTTGGGCTAGCGAGAGCCAACATGGCACCATGAGCCCGTGCCGGCCTTGGTTTGTTGCAGCCATCGTGGCCATGGGGCCCAATCAGAGCAGAAGTGGCGTCGTAACCCCATGTCTTCTACAGTTTATCACGGATGTGGGTCTATCCATAACTAACATGGCGATGTAAGCCTATTCCATCTCTCATCGTAGACACTAGATGATGCAGATTCTCGCAGGTGGAGAGATGTCCTGACACCATAAATCATAGACGTCCACAGGGTATCACGGTGATATCGTACCGTGGGTTCCATTTAGAGTCGAGCTGATACGCGTACGCAGGTTCTTGAGGCAATAACCTGTGTCTTCTTCTAACTCGTAGTGTTATCTCTCTCACCGTCCTCGGGTTCTCACGATCAGGTCCTGCGTACCTTATAAAAGAGGCCTTCGTTTGCATGGTTTGTTGAGTCACATTTGCTTCTCTCTCCCCTCTTGCCTTTCCTGAACGATGCCCTATAAGAGAGGGCAGCGCCCACCATCTACCGTATATCTTCCTTCGGTGTTTGCCCACACGGTCAGTGTCTTCTCGGTCTTTGATTTGACCTGTAAGGTATGTTTTTGCGTTTCCTTCATGTTCATTAGTATATTTATTTGTTGTTTTCCACTATTTCATGCAATTTCTTCCTAACGTTTCTTTTGCATGTATTTTGCACATGCATGTCCGTGTACGAGTTCCATCCTGACTGGAGGATGAGAAGGAGAGTCATGCCGACAAACATACATGGCTCCTATTTAACATGGATCAAGACACATCGGATCTTGGAGGCATATTAGAACCTCACACCGCCGCCTCTGCTCCATATAGGAATGCCCCGAAGATAGAAGACCTAAAGGCATTACCGGTGGTGCGTTTTCTTATTCCCCATGTTGCATTTCACGCTCGGCTTTGATGGCGGAAGCGTGTTTGCCACCATGGTACGCGGAAGGCCTACACTTCTTCGATAGGCTCCTTAAGAGTCTTGAGTATTAGGATGGCTACGCGTCGCGTGCCTTTCTTAGTTCTTAGTTGTAGATAGTAGTAGATTGGTGTAGGCGTTTTTGTTTCCTGTAGGACTGAACGTTGTAAGTTCCATGGCATGAAGACGAATAAAAATAGCATCATATTATCGTGTTTGTCTATTTTTATATTCCTTTCCTATTTTTGAAACGTGTAATTTTATATGTGCATTGAACAAAAATGTGCCCAAGGGTTTTCACTTTTTTCTATCAAATCTTGCTCATTTTGTGCTCTTCACATATGTCTTTTGTTGTTGAATCTCTTCCTTTTTCGTTCATGCCTGTGATGGTGTAAGAGCTTAAGATTCCATGGTACACAGAAGATGACGTTCATGAATAGGAGTACAGCCTCGAAGATGTAGACTTCTTCAATAACCTTCTCAAGAATCTCTAGGATTTCGATGGACACACGTCGTCGTTGCTTCCTCCTAATGAAAATTTTGTAAGTTCACAATTAATAGAGATACAATCATGTTACTGTGTTTATCTCTTCCTGTATGTTATTCGTATTATCAAAACTTGTAGATTTTAGCCGTCTGGTGAATCTAAACATCATCACATGTCTTTCCATTTATCTTTTGTTGTAAAATCTTGCTATTTTCATACCCTTTGCGCATGTCTCCTTTTGTAAAATCGTGTGAACTACGCCTTACTTAGGGTGCATTAGAAAAACTTATAGATCTTTTCTCTTAGGTATGCATGTTGAGTACATGGCGCCTTTTCTGTTACGCGTGTATGTACGGCCATACATGTTTCCACTCGCGGTCGAATAGGGTAACGTTTATTTGAAATATAAAGGTAGTTTTTGATACATTGGAAATGTATCTATAATTTTTGATGTTCCATGCTTGGTTTTATCTACTTTCTTGTGTTTTGTCTACACTTTGGAGTATTTTTCTTATGATTTCTTGGACTAACCTATTACCAAGATGCCACAGTACCAGTTGCCTGTTTTCTGCTGTTTTTGGTTCCAGGAAAGTTAGAAAATCAATATTCTCGGAATTGGACGGGACAAAAGCCAAAATTCCTATTTTACTGGAAGACATGGAGCCAGAATACGAGACGGAGGAGGGCCATGGCCTGGCCACACCCCCCAGGCGCGGGTACCCCCAGGCCACGCCAGGGATGGTGTGGGCCCCCTGGCTGGCCACCGACCTTGCCTCCTTTGCCTATATATTCCTCCTGAGGGAGAAACCCTAAATCATCGATCAGAAATCCATGAAAAGTTCCGCAGTGCCGCCGCCACCAAAGGGGAGATTCGGGGGACAGAAAGTCTCTGTTCCGGCGCCCTGCCGGGACAGGAAAGTGCCCCCGGAGCCATCTCCATCGATCTCCACCGCCATCTCCATCACCATTGCTGATTCCCATGATGAGGAGGGAGTAGTTCTCTCTCTAGGCTAAGGGTTCTACCGGTAGCTATGTGTTCATCTCTCTCTCTATGCATGATCTTACTGTGATCATGAGCTTGTAATCTATAGATCTACCTTGCTACTCAAGTGCTTTAATAGATCTCTGCTCTCCCCATGTGTGTGAAAGTGACATCGTGCACACCATGGTGGCACTTAGGCTAGAGATTACAAATACTTGTTATGAGTTATATTTGGAGTTGGATGTCTTTATGAAATTGTGGTGTTTGTTTGAACCATCTAGTGCTCAAGGTGACAGTGTGGGGTTATCTAGATGGGAAAGGCTTACTTTGAGGTGTGTTGTTATAGCCCTACCATCGATTAGAGTGTCGAACGGGAGAGTAGTTAAGAGTATTATCATAAAGAGAAGATATTTATATGAGAGCGTTCACTAGTGGAAGTATGATCCCTAGGCCTTGTTTCTTAGAATTGAAACACCGTTTGCAACTTGATCTGTTACATGTTTGCTTGTTTCCATCTTTATTTCAGTTTGCCTTTAGTCTTTTCTATGCCATCAAGCTATTTTCTATCACCGTTACCACTTATAATTATCTATACCACGTGTATTTCACTATCTCTTCGCCGAACTAGTACACCTATACACCTGACATGTGTATTGGGTGTGTTGGGGACACAAGAGACTTCTTGTATCTTGATTGTAGGGTTGCTTGAGAGGGAATACCTTTGACCACTTCCTCCCTGAGTTCGATAAATCTTGGGTGATCCACTTAAGGGAAAACTTGCTGTTGTTCTACAAATCTCTGCACTTGGAGGCCCAACAACTGTCTACAAGAATAGAAGTACATAGACATCAGTTTCCTAGGTCATGCCGTTGGTATCGAATGTGTGCGAGACTAGCTCTCATATGTTTGTACGTGTTTTTCAGACGTAAGGTCCTGTATGGCGAATGTGTGGGAGACTGACTCTTATATCTTTGTATGTTTTTTTGGACATGCACCCATTGTATAATGTTTTGGTTGATGTTTTCAAAATATTTGGTCATTAACTATTTTGGATAACGTTTTTGGTCATTAACTATTTTGGACATGCACTTCATTGTATAACGTTTTTGGATATGCTGGAGACAACAAAGACTCCGTGCTAGAGGCAATCGGAACAAACAATGACTTACCGGCATCTTCGGATGATTCGATGACATCGGCGGATTTCTGAAAGTTCTCCATGGAATATGAAGAGGAGTACAACTCCAAAGCTACAGAAGAAAGAAAAGCCATGGATGAAGGATCCGGATAAAACTCTCCTAAAGTGTGGGATGATATGGATCTCGGAGATAATCCTGATGTCTAGATGTCCGAAAGTACCGCTCATAGCTTGACTCCAGGAAACAGACCCAAAACTGTCTTTGCTACTGGTGCTGCCAAGAAGGCAAACAAGAGGAACAAGAACAAAACTCCAACAAAAGATCCTCCGGGTGAGGAGGTAGTTGTCAGAGAATATGTAGAAGACTCGGATGGAGCTCTAATCCCAGAAGAGCCAAAGGAAAATCCGGTGGATGGATATGTGGTTATTGCTGGTGCCCGTAAACTCATCGGAGATGCGTTAACTACACCAATCCCTATTACTGCAGAGCTTACACCTGCAGAATCGGAAGATAGGGCCCAAGCCCTAGAAGCGCGTCGTCAAGTACTCCTAGATGAGGCTAACAACCTTATGGAAGAGAAGAATCACATTGCATCTGCGGGGCAGTTCAACTCCCTACAACATTAGAAGATCCGGAATGGCCCCGTGCGGGCTAAAAAAATCTGGAAGTCCACAAGACCCTCTTTGAGGGAGATGACACCATCAAAGGGGAACCTCGGCTCGATAGCAAGGGAGATCTAGTGTATGGAACAGCAGTGGAAAACACTGCTACAGCTCGAGATATCCTGGCGAATAATCCAAACCTAGATCAAGTTTGGTTGGGCGTAAAGCTACTTACCAAGGGTCTAGAGGAACAGAAGGCCGCGAAATACGAAAGCGAAAAACTGGTCTCCAAATCCGACCAATGTCACATGGATTTGGGTTGGAATGACATTAGGCCCCGACGGGACCCAGAACAGCATCACTGTCCCAACCGTCGGGAAGACAACTACTGAAGAACTGGATCTTCAGGGCAACAAAACAGAGCCACACGTGAATAGAGCAATGTTGCCCCAGCCATAGAGCAAGACACAGTTGCAGCACTGGTTCCAAGGCAGCCTCCTCGGCGATAGTCAAATAATCGCAGGGAAGATGAAGAAGAACAATTTCGGGAGGAAGACCGTCAAAGGATGCCACCTCCTAGATATACAAGCCATCTGGATGAAACTCATCACAATGGGGGAAATGATGGACAAAGGAACGGCGAACACCGTGCCGAGTCAAGCCGGTAGGGGGCTTGTCATAATCCAGACCCTCCCTAGAACCAAAATGCTTCGGACCGTGCATTCGAGAAACACTCTTCCTGGAAGGATTTGCGATCTCAAGACACATCCAAGACTACGACGGTGTCGCCTGGCCAGATATTTGGCTTCAGGATTTTTTCCAGGATTGTTGCATCACCAAAGGTGGAAATAGCTTGGTCGTGACCCGGTATCTCCCGCTTATGCTGAGGAAGACGACACGATCCTAGCTGAATGAACTTCCGGAAAACACCATCCACAACTGGTATGACATGCAAAGTGCATTCTTTCGGAATTTCGAAGGCACATAACATAGGCCCCGTATGGTGGGAGACCTACAGCGTTGCATTCAGAAAGCCAGAGAAACTTGCCGAGATTATCTCGGACGATGGATCGACAACAAGAACTCCTGTGAAGGAGTACATGATCAAACTGCGATTGAAGCTTTCATTGCAGGACTCCCAATTGGTTTACTACGTCACCGTTTGAAGTGCGACAAGGTCACTTATCTGGGAGAGATGATAGAGACGACAAACAATTATGCAGACACCGATGATGATGCAGAAGGACTACTGAACGTCCTGGTTGTACCACAGTTGGCAAAACAGCCGAAGCAACCAACTCAGAAGCACAAGAACACCTTGGAAGAAAAACCCAACGCGGAAACGACAGTTGTCAATGCTACTTTCGGGTCTAGAGGACAAGGAGGGCACGGAGGCGGCCGCGGACGCAGTCGTGGGACATCTAGAGTCCAACGTAGAGGATACCAGCAACCTGGAAAAACCTACTCCTGGGCCGACATTTCCAACATTCCATGTGTACATCACTTAGATGCCAACATGGGCTCATACCACACAGATGTCGAGTGTCGTTTCAATGACGACATCAAGAAAGACGAATCTGCTGGCTACAGGGCCAAGCGAAGATTTCGATATGGAGGAAGCAGAGCCTTCAAATCCCAAGTCTGATGGAAAGAAGTACTTCCCAACAAAGAAATACACTTATGTCACTTTCCTTGGGTCTCAACCAGCTAAGGTCAAGAAGGCAGTTTTGCATGAACTCAATGCAACTCTTCCGGCTGTCCCTCAATTCTTGGATTGGTCGGAAGTGACAATCACCTTTGACCATGCTGGTCATCGGCCTAAGTTCCATAGGCGAGGAAAGTACGTGTTAGTCGTCAATACACTTATTGACGGCTATGGTTTCTCCAAGAGCCTCATGGACGGTGGCAGCAGCATCAACATCCTCTACAACAAAACGCTGCGTCGGATGAGGATATCGGAAACTCAGCTGAATCACAGCTCTATGATCTTTCACGGAGTTGTCCCAAGAAGACAAGCAAATTCCCTAGGAGAAATCACTTTGGATATTACTTTTGGAACTCCAAGGAACTACCAGACGAAAGCACTCTCTTTCGAAGTGGTCCCGTTCAAGAGCGCATATCATGCTATCTTCGGACGACCGGCGTACTGGGTTTTTAAGGCCCGTCCGTGTTACATTTATAATATGATGAAAATTCTACATCCCAAGGGCGTGATCACCATCAGGGGAGACCCGAAGAAAGCACGAGAGTGCGAGGATGGAAATGTCGTCTTGCTGAAGCCGTACTGCATGCCCAGGAGATCAAGAAGACCATTGACCTATCCGAGATGCCCACGATGAAGAAGGATGTGACAAAGCTGAATCCAGAGTTGAAGGCATCGGAAGAGATGAAGAAGATGCCATTGAAGGACGATGACCCCTCCAAGGTGACTCAGATAGGTGTAGGTTTAGATAGCACATAAGAAAGCGCACTCTTGAAGTTTCTCCAAGCAAATGAAGATATCTTCGCATGGCAGGCATCTGACATGACCGGAGTGAAGGGTTCGCAGCATAGAAAACAAAAAATCTCCTACGATGAGAACTATACTCCAAGATCTATCTACTAGATATAGAGCAACGGGTGGATATACATCCATGGAGAACTTACCCTCGAAGACAACGAGTTTTGTTAACGAGTTGGAACTCATGGATGATGTAATCGTACACTTGCCAATCTCAAGATCATGATGAAGTCCAGCAGGTCCGGCTCCAGCACGTCCTTCAGATCCAGCTCCAGCAAGTCTAGCACCACCAAGTCTAGCACCGCAAAGCAGCAGTGCATCCGTGATCACACACATCGTGTGAACCTTTAACGTCGTAACTAAATCACTTTGTCTCGCGATGTATTACATGTCCGAGATTCGATCATCGGCATCCAAATACCCAATTTGATCTCGTTACCGACATGCACTCTTTTCTCATTCCTGTGATATAACATTCTAGTGATCACATCACTTGCTTGCAAGCTATTTCAATGTGATATCACCGAGAAGGCCCAGAGTATATCTATCCGTCATTGGGATGGAAAAATCCCACTCTTGATCCATGAGCCTCAACATAACACCTTCGTAGCACTAAACCCACCTTTATAGTCACCCTGTTACGGTGCGATGTTTGATGTTATCAAGATACTCTTCCGGTGTTAGCAATTAACATGATCTCATGGTCTAAGGACTAAGATTACTTCGTATGATGTTATAGCAATATAAACATAATGACTCTGATCCTATTGCTATACTTCGGATGAATGTTCATCACATCATTCCACCAATGTTGTGACCTCGTTATTGACAACATCCAATGTCCATGATCAGGAAACCTTGATCATCTTGTTAATCAACGAGCTAGTTTATATGAGAGGCATTACTAGGAACTTTGTATTTTGTTTATTAAACACACATGTATTAACGTTTCCAATTAATACAATTATAGCATGCAAAATAAACATTTATCATAAACATGGAATAAGATAATAACCACTTTATTATTGCCTCTCGGGCATATTCCCTTCAGTCTCCCACTTGCACTAGAGTCAATAATCTAGTTTGAAAACTTTGCGTATTGAACACCTATGGCTTTCTGGTGTTGCATATACGCAATTGCTAGTGGTTAACAAAATATCTGGATCTGGCACTTTCAGGTCCGTGTGTATTTGCACGTCTTTGCGTCTCTACGCATCACTCATTCTCAAATGAGATGGCATTGTATAAATTTGGTCCTTTGGTGAGACCTTTAGTTCGTTTGGGTCAAAATATGTTGATATTATTGTCATACAATATATCTTCATAGTATTAGACCACTTTGAACCACACCTAGTTTGATAACAAACTACTTAACACAAATGCCCTCCTTTGCTGCAACTATAGCAGTCATATACTTAGCCTTTTGTTGTAGTGTCCGTCACAATGTCTCAACTTTGGAACTCATCCAAATCCATCATGGAACATCCTTTCCATTACATTGTGCCACCCATAATCTAAATTGAGATAAATTTAATTTGTATCTTGTGACAAAACTAGTATCAATGTAACACTTTACAATGAACTCCTTTTAACTATTTTTCACTTATACATGATATATTCTTAGTTCTTCCAAAGCTCATAAGAATATCTTCACTATCGTCCAATGATCATCTTATGAATCATTCTGGTATGTGCTCATAACATTTAGAGCATAGGACATATCTGGATATATACATATCACGGTATAATCGATCAAAATCTTCATGTGATTTTACTCACCAAGTGTTGAAACACTTGAATCCTGATACAATCCTTTCCATGCAGCAAGAACCTTTCTTGTTGTTTCCATATTGAACCCTTTCAATATCTCATATATGTATGTCTGGCACAACCATATTAGCGCCTCAATCTATCCATATAGATATTGATGCCTAATATTCCGGTTTTGCCCAAGTTTTTCATCGAAATCTTCTTTTAATGAAATTCTTAACTTGTGTCAATACAAGATACATCATTTCCAATCAACAATATGTCCTCTACATAATGTATTAGAAATATTTCTCAGCGCTCCCACTTAATTTCTTGCAAATGCCAGCATCTTCATCACCTCCGATGAATTTAAACTCTTTTAACAGTTTCATCATGGTGGAGATTCCAACTCCGCTATGCTTACTTCAACCATTGAAGTTTGCATGCCCTTTTAGCACCCTTTGAGTTAACAAAACCCTTCGGACCGTGTCATGTACGTGTCCTAGGTAACCATTCTATTAGAAGAACCTTGTTTTGTTTGTTCAACTACCATACATCAAATTATATGTAGTGGTTGCTACATTAATCCGTCAAGACTAAATATCGCTATGAAAGATCAAATTTTGTCATAGTAAACTCCTTGAACATTGCCGTAAACTTCTTTCCGACATGTCGACTATTTCATAGATGTTAAACATCCATGTCTATTTCTTTATAGATCCAAACACGACCGATAGGCTTCACGCCTTTCCGGAGGGTCTTCCAAGTTAAAAAACTTGATTGCTCGTGTATGGATACTATCATGGATTCTATGACTTCTAGTCATTTTGTGGAGTCAGGTCCCATTATCGCTTCCATGCATGTAGTCGGTTCATCATTGTCAAACCAATAATGACTTGCTTATCAAATCACACTATTTGATTTTTACCGACCCTCACGGTTCAATAGGAACTCTAATCTCTGAGATCACAACCTTTGTAATCACGGGAGCCATGAGCATTGTGGCCGCCACCGGGACACTTTCCGGTGCTGCGCTACTTAGCACATATAGCTAAGGTTCAACAACCTTATCAAAGTTCTATTGTCCTCCCACTTAACTTTTCACGAAAATTTCCTTCTCAAGAAACTTGACGTTCCAAGTAACAAACTCTTTTGTCCTTGGTGTTATGGAGAAATTCCCAACAAATTCTTTGGGATAACCTACAAGGACGTGCTTATCCGACTTTGGTTGTAAATATTTTACTTATGCATAGCATACCAAAATTTAAGAAAAGGCAATTCGAGTTTTATTCCAAACCATAACTCATATGGTATCATTTCAACGGATCACGATGGTGCTCTTTTCAGTGTAAAAGCGGTAGTCACTAAAGCTTCAATCCTTAAAACATAATGGCAGTTTTATAAATGATACCTTTGATCTTACCATGTCAAACATGGTTTGATTTCATCTCTCGAATATGCCATACTCCTATGGTTTATCGGGAAACATAAATCATGGAACAATTTCTCAAATCTTAGGTGTTTTTCTAAACATGTAACTCAAATATCTTCCTTTATGATCAAATCATAAACTCTTTTATATTCTTGTTACAATGATTTTTCACTTCATCTTGAAAGGCTTTGAAATTTTTTCAAATGTTTCATACTTCTTCCTTATTAAGTAAATATATAGATATATTCTCTCAAATTTCTAGAGAAAGCATATGAAGCCAAAAGATCCATCGCATATGGCTACACATAATGGACTATATACATCAACATGCATAATATCCAATAAATTAGTCATCCATTCCTCTTTGGCCTATGGACGGATTTTCAATTATCTCGAGGAAAGTTTCACAAGCGTCAATTGATCAAAATCAAAGACTCTAAAAATCCATCAACATGGAGTGTCTTCATGTTTTCTTTCCAATATAATTTAAACAGCGATGTCACTTCATAAGTGATCTTTCAATCATTTGTCTTGCGACATTTTAGCAATAGTGTTTATGGAAGTGATTTCTCCCACTAGACTTGTAAAAGTTCATCCATCTTTTATGGAATACGGTAATTATATGAACAACCATTGTTCTCATAATACCAGAACAAAATAACAATTATTAAAACAAATCTTGAAGACTAGGTTTGACGTCAACGAAAAGCACAATAACACTTTATTTGTTTTCGATGATCATCATCACTTATTCTCTTGCTAGTTACTTAGGCCATTTCAGTACATGAATTGCATTGTCCTGTATGACACTTCATACCAACCAATTCGGTATCCAATACCGGTATCCAATACCTCAGAACCACATTGTTTAACAAGCAAGGAATATAGCCATAACATGTATATCTTCTATATATCTAAGTTGGACATCTCCAACCTTTTCTTTTCTACCAAATATTTTACAGATTCTATTTCAACAATTCCTTTTCTTTTAAAAGAATCTATCAACATCAATAGTGGTGTCATTCACATGACACATAGTACAAAGCGTGTATAGTCAAATACTAATACCTTTGGACTTGCACTTTGAAGTGGATCACCATCATCAAATGTTTGGTGTTCTTTAAAAAATCCATTCTCTAGTAATCTATCAGTGTAGTAAACATTTTACTTACATCTTCTATTCATCCTTATCATGACAACTTTCATGATCAAACTACTATAGCATGTAAGGAAGAATCGCGAGTATAATGTTAGTTCCCAAAACCTTTTTGGGAGATCCAGATGCTTAGCATCTCCATCCTTCACAAATTCTCATACAATATGAGAACATGTATTTTGCTAAATTATACTCTATCATATTGCAACCAAAAACATTGTTTCAGATATCACAATATCTTTCAAACATGGTGGTTTCTGAAACAATTTTCAACTCCTATATAATCTTGATATTAAAACAACTTTTGAATATCAATAATCATGGAGGCAAACTTGATACTTTAGATACTAACATTGGAATTCTTACTCTTGATTTAATACTACTTATTAAACTTCATGGAGTAAATAGAGTTTGCTGAAAGTTTGCAATAGGACTTATAAACTTTAAATTGACATTCAAAACAATACGATACCAGTTCGTAAAGTAAATATCCAGAATTCTATAGTTCTATTATCTCAATTAAAACTAAGCATAAGGTAGTGAACAGACGCCAATGACTACAACAAATTATGCAAATTCACTTCGATTTAGTTTATGACAAATTGAGTTCGACTGATCCAAATTAGAAATGAACTCCCACTCAAAAATGACATCCCTCGTGCCTTTTTGGTGATTACATGAACCAAATCCACTACACCGAGTCCGATCATCACGTGAGTTGATGTAGCTTCAATGGCGAGCATCTATATGGGCATCATATCAACTATATGAATCATTCTTAACCTTTCGGTTTGTGTTCTGAGGACATGTCTGTACATGCTAGGCTCGCCAAGTAAGAACCTTAGTATTCACGTGTGTAAAACTGTCTTACACCAATTCCATGAAAGCGTAGATTCGAGTACTCCCGATCATCACGTGATGTCTCGAAACACGATGCACAGAACGGTGCATACTTAAGGAAGAACACATTTTTATCTTGATATCTAAATGAGGGATCATCTTAAAATGCTACAAAAAAGCGCCAAACTAGCAGTATAAGATGCTAACATCTAATGTGTAAAGTGAGATGATATGGTCCATGCATTTGATCTCTATCATTTGCATCGTGGTATGATCTCTATCATTCCTTTGTGTGTAAGGCCAAGGTCTATGGAACTTACATATTGAGTGTGTTGTAAGAGTATCTATCATACATCTACTTACAACAATACCATATCAAGACACTAGCCCAGCAACGATCTAAACTAGATGCCTCTAATTTATCAATTGCAGGTTTTACGTGGCTTAGGGCTTTCGGAGAAAGAACCGTTCTTACCTACGAACATGAACCACAACAAGGATAACCAAGTTATTAGCAACTCGTTGTAAATCAGATATTGACTATAGTAGGAGAGACAGACACCCGCCAGCCACTGATGCAAAACAAGTTGCATGTCAGTCGTGGAACCGGTCTCATGCACGATGACATGTAAGGTTGGTCCGGGCCGCTTCATCCCACTATGCCACTAATATCCAAAATACATAGAAGATGCAATACCATGATCATCATCTCCCACATATAAACATATGTGTACTACCCGTGCAAAGCACCTACGCATAGGTCAGGCTCTGATACCACTGAAGGGTTCGCAGCATAGAAAACAAAAAATTTCCTATGATGAGAACTATACGCCAAGATCTATCTACTAGATACAGAGCAACGGGTGGATATACATCCATGGAGAACTTACCCTCGAAGACAACGAGTTTTGTTAACAAGTTGGAACTCGTGGATGATGTAGTCGTACACTTGCCGATCTCAAGATCGTGATGAAGTCCAGCAGGTCCGGCTCCAGCACGTCCTTTAGATCCAGCTCCAGCAAGTCCAGCACCACCAAGTCCAGCACCGCAAAGCAGCGGTGCATCCGTGATCGCACACACGTCCGGTACCCCGACAACCTCCGTCCCTCGCTCCAGCGAAGCAGCGGAAGCAGCAACTCCTTTCCAAATAAAGCCACCGGGAACATGTATCTCGCTAATCCGAGACCATGGGGGAATAATACTAGAGGGGGAGAGAGATCCTTCACGAGGAGGTGTGAGAAAGAAGGGGTGTGAGGGCGGCCTTTTGTAGGAGGAGGGGGTGCCCCTCCCCATGGCCGGCGCCCAAGGGGTGACGCCTCACCTCCTCATTCATGTGGTGGTAACTCCCTCCACATAAATTTGCCCCTTCACATTTTCTTTTAAAGTCCACACTTTAAATGCATTAAATTTCTCCAAATTTAATGCTCTATCATTTAATAAAACTATTTTATTAATTTTCTTCAGAATTTTTTTAATTACTTTAATTAACAAACATTCACATAAAACCCCATGCAACATTTCAATATTACATGCAGAACCAATTTCAGCAATTTCACCCAAAACAGTTTCGGTCTCTATTGAAATAATTCCAGCGCTTTCTTAAATCTTTATCTGAAACATATTTGCTCCAAATGGTGTCGGTATCACTTAAGTGTGTCACCCTACGGTTCGCGAATAATGCAGACATGATCGAGACCCCTCTCTGATCAATAATCAGCAGCGGGACCTAGAGATTCGTACTGACTCCCACATATTCAACGGTGACTCTTGTAATCATGTGAACCTTTAACGTCGTAACTAAATCCCTTTGTCTCGTGATATATTACATGTCCGAGATTCGATCATTGGCATCCAAATACCCAGTTTGATCTTGTTTCCGACATGCACTCTTTCCTCGTTCCCGTGATATAACATTCTAGTGATCACATCACTTGCTTGCAAGCTATTTCAATGTGATATCACCGAGAGGGCCCAGAGTATATCTATCCATCATCAGGATGGACAAATCCCACTCTTGATCCATGAGCCTCAACATAACGCCTTCGTAGCACTGAACCCACCTTTACAGTCACCTTGTTACGGTGCGATGTTTGATGTTATCAAGATACTCTTCCGGTGTTAGCAATTAACATGATCTCATGGTCTAAGGACTAAGATTACTTCGTATGATGTTATAACAATATAAACATAATGACTCTAATCGTAATGCTATACTTTGGATGAATGGTCATCACATCATTCCACCAATGTTGTGACCTTGTTATTAACAACATCCAATGTCCATGATCAGGAAACCTTGATCATCTTGTTAATCAACGAGCTAGTTTATACGAGAGGCATTACTAGGAACTTTGTATTTTGTTTATTAAACACACATGTATTAACGTTTCCAATTAATACAATTATAGCATGCAAAATAAACATTTATCATAAACATGGAATAAGATAATAACCACTTTATTATTGCCTCTCGGGCATATTCCCTTCACGGAGTACCTAGGGAATTTGCCGAGCACTCTCTAAATATACACCCAAACGCTAAACCCGTCAAATAGTCCTTATGATGTTTCAGCGATGAAAAATGAAAAGCAATAGCTAAGGAACTAGCCCGGCTCGAGTTAGCCGGATTCATAGAAGAGGTCATCCACACTGAGTGGTCGGCTAATCCTGTAATGGTCCCTAAAAACAACACCACTGAATTAAGGATGTGTGTTGATTATACCACCTTGAACAAGGCTTGTCCCAAAGATCTGTTCGCTCTGCCTCGAATTGATCAAGTTATCGACTCTACTCCAGGCTCGGAACTCCTATGTTTTCTCGATGCATATTCCGGTTATCACCAAATCCGGATGAAGGAATCAAACAAAGTCCAAACTTCATTCATAATCCCCTTCAGAACCTTCTGTTTCATTACGATGCCTTTTGGCTCAAGAACGCAGGAGCTACGTACCAGCGCACTATGCAACATTGCCTCCATGATCAAATCGGACGCAATGTACATGCATATGTGGACAATATAGCGGTGATGTCCAAAAAGAAGGAAACCTTAATTTCCGACTTGGAGGAAACATTCACCAATCTATGCAAATACAATATAATGCTTAATCCAAAGAAGTGATTCTTTGGAATACCAGCCGGAAAATTGTTAGGTTTCATTGTGTCTCAAAGAGGCATAGAGGTGAACCGAGACAAAATAAAGGCTATACTCAATATTTCTAGGCCGACTCTCCTGAAGGATGTTCAAAGATTAACTGGTTGCATTGCTGCAGTCAGTCAATTTGTAAGTCGGCTTGGTAAAAGAGCCACACCACTTTACAAGCTCCTGAAAAAGACCAAAAAGTTCATTTGGACTAATGAAGTTGAAGCTGCACTACAAGACCTAAAAGCAGTACTCTCGTACGCTCCTATCCTTGAAGCACCGGAACCTCATGAATCGATGTTGCTCTATATGGCTACGACAAATAGAGTCGCCAGCGTCATTATGGTGGTGGAAAGACCAGAGGAAAAACAGAAACATCTGGTGCCTCATCTGACTTATTACCTCATCGAAGTCCTAACTGAATCAAAGCAGTGGTGTTCGCATTATCAAAAGCTGGATTATGGTGTGTTCTTCGCCTCTCGGAAGCTATGACATTACTTTCAGGAGCATCAAATCACCGTGGTGAGCACAGCTCCCATAAGAGACATAATTAATAACAGTGGCGCCACATGACGTGTCGCAAACTGGGGAATAACACTTTTAGCTTTCGACATTGAGTACAAACCTCGTACATCAATGAAATCACAAATTCTTGCTAACTTTGTTGCTAATTGGATAGAGACAACGGAAAATATGACCCTCCCGGAGTGGAATACTGGACCTTGCATTTTGATGGGTTTAAGGCGCTCGGGGGCTGGCATGGTGCTCAAATCACCCCAAGGAGATAAGCTTTTCTATGTGTTGCAGATCCAGTTCACGGCAACAAACAACATTGCCGAATATGAAGCACTGTTGCACGGAATCCGGATTGCTAAGGATATCGGCATCCAACGACTTATGTGTTATGGAGATTCGGATCTTGTTGCTCAACACGTGTCAGATCATTGTAATGCAAATTAACACATGGCAGCATATAGGGCTGTCATGGATGAACTATCTAAATCGTTCGAAGGGTTTGAAGTTCAACACATCCCTCGAACAGAAAATAAGGAAGCCTATGCATTATCTCGAATAGGCTCTACACGAAAAAAGGTCGCGGATGGCGCTTTTTTAGAGCACCTCAAAGTTCCCTCTATTACATGAGTTGATGAGGAATATCTGATCAAATCCGACTCACCTTTAGTAGCAGTTCTAGCTGTGATTCCCAGCTGGACAAAACCCTACATGGATTTCCTGGAAGACGGAAAATTACCCGAAGACAAGGTTTTGAGCCGGCAGATTGTCCAGTGAGCAAAAACCTATACAATAATAAATAGTGAGCTCTATAAGCGGAGTGTATCTGGGGTTTTTCAGCGCTGCTTATCTCTGGAAGAAGGAGTGGAAATCTTAAAAGAGATCCACAAAGGAGAATGCGGTCATCATGCTGCAGCCAAATCTTTAGTAGCAAAAGCTTTTAGACATGGATTTTTCTGGCTTACAGCTAAGGCAGATGCCAAACGGCTGGTCAAGACGTGCAAAGGCTGCCAAAAATACACCAAACAAGCTCATGTTCCGGCTGATCAGTTGCGAACAATTCCGATAACATGTCCCTTCACGGTCTGGGGGCTTGACATGGTAGGACCGTTTAAACGGGCTCCAAGTGGATTTACTCACCTCTTAGCGATGAGGATAAATTCACAAAATGGATTAAGGCTAAACCCGTCACAAGTTGTGATAGAGCAATAGCCAGAAGATTTGTCGAGGATGTTATAATCTGATACGGTTATCCGCATAGTATTATCACGAACAACGGGAGCAATTTTACCATGGGAGACCTTACCGAATTTTGCGATGATCAAAACATCCATCTTGACATTGCGTCAGTTGCGCATCCACAAGCCAACGGACAAGTCGAAAGGGAAAATGGTTTAATCCTTCAAGGCCTCAAACCAAGACTTGAAGCACCACTTCGTCGTGCTGCGGAGGCTTGGGAAGATGCATTACCGTCTATTATATGGAGTTTGAGAACAACTCCGAACAGGTCAACCGGATACAGACCTTTGTTCTTGGTCTATGGCGCAGAAGCAGTTCTTCCTAGTGATTTTATCCATACTTCTCCCTTAGTTGTTGCGTATATCGAGGAGGATGCCAAAATTTATCGACAAGATGATCTCGATTTAATCGAAGAAGTTCGTGTTGTTGCTGGGCAAAGATCAATAGTCTATCAGCAGAAGTTACGCAAGTTTCATAGCCAAAGAGTCAGAAACCGGTCTTTGAATAAAGGCGATTTGGTTCTCTGGCTTGTGCAGAAAAGAAAGCACAAACTTTCCCCGGTATGGGAAGGGCCATTTTTAGTTAGTCGAGTATTACATAAGGGCTCTTACTATCTAACTGACATGCGGCCAATCAAAGAAAGACCTGCTACTAAGAAGAGAAAGAGAGCTAGAGGCAGTATAGACCTGGTAGAATTAGACAGACCGTGGAATATTACTATGCTACGTCCCTTTTATTCTTAAAATTTCTTTCTTTGTAATCATATATATGTACATGTTTAATGAGAAATAAAGTGTTGGTTGCCTCAATATATTTTATGAGAAGTTTTATATTACCATCTTATTTCCGAATGATCATGTCACAATCGAAAATCGTAGAATACCTGAAAGTACTTTATGATCATGTTTGTTATTGTTAGATTTATGATTCTAAAAATGCTACCTTCGGGTATAAATTTAAAATTTTCTAAGTTTATGCTTTGGTTCTTTATCTGATTTCCGGATGCGGGTATTTTCTGAGTAATGAATTGTTGGTACTAGAAACCGGCTTTGTTTCTGAGTTTAAACTAGTTTAGCAATTGAGCTCCGTTGCTCGGCATAGTTTCCGTGTTGAAGGTTTGTCGTCTCACGAAAGGGACGAGACGGAAAGCCAGAAAAAGCGATAAGTGTAGACAAAACAAAAATTCTTATGTAAAATTTCAGGCACAACAAAATAAAGCCAAAGTGCTAAAAGGAAGTAAAAAGCATCAGTTCTTGCAAACCTTAGCACTAGCAAAAATATTATACTACTTATTACAACCCGATTGTTTTAGAATAACACATTGTTTTTTCTAGTACTCTATGATGCAGGAGAAGAGGTAGGAGTTGCCGGCTCACTGGTGACATCACCTTCTCCTTAATACATTTTCAAGACAGACAAATCAGATTCGGTTTGCTCGTCGTCAGAAACTTCGGTTGTTTCTTTGAGAGGCGGAGGAGGCGTTTCCACGCGAGTGAAGAATGGAGAGTCGTAGCTAGTTAGATCAGCTACGTGGCATCCATAGCTGGCACAGGAGTCCATGATGGCCTTGATGTTCTACTCCTTGATATCTTCGTCCACAGTTGAATAACCCCTGGTTACTTTCCAGATCTCCATGCTTCCATGGTGCCTCATAACCATTGTTAGGGCATTATGTGCTGCGGTTTGCGCATAGGACATATTCCAGTCCTGAATAAGCTGCGGCATCTCCTTCACCTTATCTTACACCTCAAAGGCGGACATTCTGTTCATGTCCGGAACTTTCAGAGCTTCGCCAATATCCTCCAGTGACTGGCGGAAATCGTGAAGCAAGTCGCCGACTTTGGTAAGCCAGCTGGTGCGAGACTCGGTGTAGGGAGAATCCAGTAAATTCAGAGGACCTGCATATATAAAGCAAAGGTCAAAAAATATATCTGAACTCCTAGAGTCGGAAGAACGAAAAGTCAGTTGACAGGAAAAATACCAAAGATGACATCATCAACTTTGGTCTTCTCCACCCTAAGGCTCTGGAGTTCATCCCAGAGTGCTTGGGTGATGTCCTTCTCCCTGGCTAACTCATCACTGAGATCCGAGATTTTCTTATCCTAGATTGCGATCTTTCGATCATGTTCTTCGGTGGCCATATTAGACGACTCAAGAATGCTGGCAATGCTGCGCTATGATCTGTCTTAAGTTCATTCAGCTCCTGTTGTAAGTCGGTGTTTTCCACCTCTAGGGTTTCGAAATTCTCGGCCTCTTCAATCATTTTACATGATTGTTTAACTAGTTCTGTAAGCAAAATAAAATAGTCGAATAAGAATTCGACTATGACATAAAGAAAAAAGAGCAAGGATAAGGACTGAAATGATTACCTTCGGCCTCATCCTTAGAAATCTTCAATTGAGAATTTTCAAGTCGGAGAGCTCTGAGCTCTCTCCACTTATTGCAAATATTGTTTAATAATTCCTGATTATAAGCATTAACTTTCTGTAAGTTAGAATAGTACCTAGAGTCATAAGTCTACTGAAGACTCGGGCTAATATTTTAACTAAGTTAAATATCAGCACGAGCCTTGGGGGCTGCACTAGTTCGTTCTTTAGCATCCTATGAAATCATAAATCCGTATTTTCTATCCAACTTCATGCTTGGGGGATAGAGGATATGGTATAAAATAAAGTAAAAGAGAAAGTCAAGTTCTGACTTACATATTGTTCACGGGTCAGCTTGCTTAGACTCCTGTTCACCTCAGAAGTAACTTTCTTGGCGAGAGTCAGCAGGATCATTAGTGGTGGCGGAGCCACTCCAGCCTTTAGCTTCTCGTCACGAAGATGAACTTGGTCAAGAAGCTCGGAGAACTTGACGTCCTCGGCTTCTTGCGCCTCATCCTCATCGGTGATGTTCTGGCTGTCCAGGCATTGCTGAGCCAACTTCTGGATCTCCTCTACAGTTTTCCGAGTAATGCCAAGTTTGGCCATGCCCGGATTATTGAGAATGTTGTCCGCAAAAACCTCTGCCGAGGGAACATTACCCTTTGAGGGTTCACCCTTATCAACTACTGAGTCACCCATGGTGACGTCGGTCTACGAGCCAAGGTTCGCTGGCTCAGAATGCTGAGCCGGATCTTCTGCAGCACTGGGAGATAGAGTAACCCACGGTGTTGTGGAAGGCTTCTGGGTAGGAGTCGGAGGTGGAGCAGCAGGCAAAGTCAAATTTAACTTTGACTGTCGCATTGGCTTTGTCGGGATTGTGTTCCCCTTGCCCTTGATGAGTTGTTTAGCTCGAAAGAAGTGATAGTATAAGATCGTTATGCTTCAGAAAGAATGAGAGATAAAATACAAAGACTTTGTGAGGAAAGTTACCTCTTCACAACAGGCACTTCCTTTGTGCTGATAGAGACGGTCAGAGTCTTACGCTTTCGGGTAAGTGTCTCCGGCAATGGTACAAGTTCTCCATCATCTCGAGAGATCTCAGGAGGATATCCCTCAAGAGGAGCAAGCTCCGACTCGGGGAGGTCAGCAAGCTGAAAGAAGAATTACCCCAGTATTGCAAAAAGATGTAATAAAGTACACATGAGCACATAATCAAGTGATTGCTGGAGAACTTACTGGTGTCATAGGACCGCCAGCCGTATATATATCCAAAGATACGTCTAGAATCTTCCTCTCGATCCGCTCTCTGATCAACTATTTGATCTGGGACTCATAGTCCTTATCTGAATAAGGTTTGGAGCAGATCCGGAGAGAGTCCATCTTAATTTTTGTGATTGTATGCATGAGCCGGTCACCATAGTGTTGGAGAGGCTAGATCCGGCGTGCCAACCAGCAGTGGATCAAGTCAAATCCTTTCATACCCTTGTGCTTCATCAAATATTCGATCCGCCTCTTGGCAAGAAGCAGATCATCAGTGAGAGCTGGAGCTTCTACGTCCCAGGACTCTTGGGGCGTGGTGCCACTATCGACGAAAACCGACAAAGCGGTTGCTTTGCCGGGAGCTGGTATGTCCTTATGGTAAAAGAACATGGACATCCACAACTTCACAGACTCACTAGCATTAATCCTAGGGTAGACTAATTCTCTCCTAACAGAAAAGCTGAGATTTTAGGTAATGTAAGGATTACCGGAAGTGATGGAATTTCTCCAGGTATGAAAATAATACCGGAATAGAGGAAGGGTCGGTTTAATTCCGAGATACCCCTCACACAAAGACGCGTAAGCGCTCATTTCTAAGAGTGAGTTTGGGGGAGATTGTGGAGATTGTGGAGTTGCACTCCGTAGTGATCTATAACCTCACAAAAGAAATCTGAGGGAGGAAAACTCAAACCTCTATCGAGGTGGGTGCCGAAATGCACTCGCTCGTTGGTGTTGGGGGTGGGGATGGTTTGGTCAAAGCCGCTACGCCAGTCGCCGGCACGGAGGAGGCCTTCCCTCTTGATGATGTGGAGCTTGTCGTCGTCAAGGATGTAGGGGATCTAGACCCCGCGGAACTTCTCCTCCTCCGCCGCAGGGGCCATCGGCATTGTCGCCGCCGTGCTGGAGAATGAAGCCTCAGCCATTTTCTTGGGTGGTGGTGACCTAGGGGGGTGGCACTGTGTGTTTTGGGAGAGGCAGAAGAGCTTTGCACGGAGGCGTCAAGAGGAAGGAGAAGACACTAGCGATAGTAAGGAAGGAAAAGGAGATATTGACCCCTTATATCCCTCACCCGCGCTACGATTCATGCAAGATGAATAGTAACCATGCCACGCATCGTGGAAGGAGCTAGGTAACCTCCTCGCGAGAATTACGCCGCCTCGACCTATGCGCATGCATTAAAACAATGCCTCGGTTCTGTGAAAGGCGGACCCACCAACGGTCATGCTGACATGAATGTCTGTCAGTGATGTGACTTGACCTTGACTGATGTCAGGATACGTCAGAGAACAAGTTCCGGCTTAGTTTGAATTTCAAGCTAGAAACCCGAATAATGTACTCATAGGTTTGGCTTATTTTTAAGACCCGGATCCTATCTTTTCTTTTGAAGTTTCAGGAACCCTTCAAGATTCTGCAAGCCGAAGATGGATCAAGCTAGACGATGATGAAATCTGACTCTGGATCTTGGAGGCTTCCGGGGGCTACTGTTGGGGATATACTTTCCGGGTATCCTCACTGTGCCTCACTGACCAGGGTGGCCCACTTGCGGGTTAGATCTTTGCTTCATGGGCGGCCCAGTCAGGGAGAAGAGACGGAGTCCAGTCCGGCTACGGGGAGGCCTAGAAGACTTACCGACATAGGCCTGTAATGTTACTTGTAGTTCAACATGTACTCTATAACCGACTCTTAGTCGTAGCCGGATAGGTCTCTCCTATAAACCCTAGGCCGGATATCTATATAAGCCGTCCTAGGGACCAGCCTTTACGGCACTCTGACAATAGTCTACCTTCTCAACTCGCATAGGCAAAACCCTTGTAACCCATATACGGCTCTACCATATTACTGGATTGCTAGAAGGAGTAGGATCCGTCCAAAGCCGGCGGATTCTAACATGGGTAAACTTGTGTGCTCACCATCCCAGAATACCGTACGTCTCACACCCCTCTCTTCCGCACGCCTCGAGGACCCCCTCATGCCGTACTTGTCATCAATCCAACGACAAGGACAATAGAAATCTTAACGAGGTCATTTGAACCTAAGTGACATGATCAGAGTAGCGCAACACCAGAAAGTGTTCTAGTGGATGCTACAATGCTCATGGCTACCATTTCTACAAATGGTGTATGTTTAGGAAATCTAAGTTTCTATTGAACCATATGGATCAGTTAATAATCAATTGTGAGATTTGAGAACAAAGTGTCATTGTTGGACAATGATGTACCAACTACATGCAAACAAGAAATGATGAGCCATGACTCCGTTAAATAGATAGAGGCCATAAGAATAAATGGATCTACAATGAAACAAACATGGATGTTTACATCTATGAAATAGTCACCATGTCGGAAAGAAGTTGACAACAAAGTTCGAAGAGTTGATTGCGACGAGATTTGATCTTCCGCATCGATATTTAGTATATACAGATTATTGAAGCAACCACTACATATTGTGATATGGTAGTTGAATAAACAAAACAATGTTCTTCTAAAAGAATGCTTACCTAGGATGTGTACATAACACTATCTAAAGGGTTTTGTTAATTGGAAAAGTGCTAAAATATATGCAAATTTCTATGGTTGAAATAATCATAGTTGAGTTGGATTCTTCGGCATGATGAAAATATTAAAGAGTTTAAGTTCATCAGAAATGATGAGGATGCTTGTGTTCACAAGAAAGTAAGTGGGAGCGTTAAGTCAAATTTCCGATGTTTTATGTGAAAGACATTATGTTGGAAATGATGTATGTTTTATGAGACAGGAATTAAGAATTTCATTAAAATTGGATTTTGATGAAAGGTTTAGGTAGAAACAGAATATTAGACATCAAAGTTTATACATATAGATTGAAATTCTAATATAGTTGTGTTGAAGTACATAGATATTGAATTTGTTCAATATGGTGGCATATTTGAGTTGGAGTTGTGTGAGTTTCCTAGTCAATATTAGACAATAAAATTTCTTGCCAGATGGTAGCAAGATCAATTGTATTGACAATTGGTAAGAGAAACCTCATGATTAATTTAATCATGAATGACATGATGTGTACATATCTAGATAAGGCATATGCTCTAAATGTTAGGGGCATATACCAGAGTGATTCATAAGATGATCATTGGACAATTGTAATGATATTCTTGTGTACTTTGGAAGAACCAAGAATATGCGATGTATGTAGAAGTGACAAAATAGTTCGTTGTAATATGTTACATTGATGCGAGATTTGTCACATATACAAATTAAGTTTAAATCAATTAGGTATGTGTTAAGAAATAAGGTGGCACAGTGAAATGGAAGTTAGTTCTGTGATGAATTTGGACTAGTTCAAAGGTGTAGAACTATGATGAGTACTACGATAATGGCTGAGTATATGACTACTCTAGCAGCAGCATAAAGAGGGTTTGTGTCAAATAGTTTTGTTATCAAAACTAGGTGGAGTTCCAAGTGATCTATACTATGAATATCTATTGTACAATAATAGTATAAACATAGTTTTGTCTTGAGTAATTGAAGTCTCACAAGAATACTTAATACAATGCCATCTTGTTGGATAATGAGTGATACGTAGTGACGCATAGACATGCAAATACACATAATACTGAAAGTGTCAGTTCTGGAGATTAGGTTTACCACAAGCAACACATGTAGACAACATCGGAATGTCATAGGTGTTAAATGCGTGAATCAATAACTAGATTATTGACTCTAGTACAAGTGGGATACTGAAGGAGATATGCCCTAGATGGCAGTAATAAAGATGTTTTTATTGTCATATCTCATTAGTTTGTAATAGTTTTATAACATGCTATAACTGTATCAGTCGGAAACATTGGTACACGTGTGGTATGTAAGCAAACCAAGTCCCTACTATCCTCTTGAAGACTAGCTTGTTGGGCAATCGATGATCGAGGTTTCCTGATGATGGTGTCACTTAATTAGATGAATGATGTGATGGACACACACCCAACCCTACTCTTGAAATGTGATCCAGTCACAAAGTTCAACATTGCAATATCTAGTATTGCGTAGCAACTTATTCCTTCGACTGTGAGATCATGTTTAATCACTACCACATCATAATTGGGTGATCATAAAGGTGTATATTAGGTATTCTAGAGGGATATGTGGAAGCGTATGCATTGAGATCGCGATTTTGCCATCTGTGTGATGGATAGATACCCTGGGCCCACTCTGTGAGATCACATCTACAAGTTTGCAAACATGTGAGTAGGTCACGGAGATATAATATCACTAGAACGAGTAAATGTGTTTGTCTGTAACAAGATCGAAAATGTATGTCGATACTGGAGCTCATGTCTTGGACAAACCAGGTATCGTAGAGCAAAGGGAATGATACTCGACGTTCAAGGTTCAAGCGATCAAGTTATTCGTGGAATGCATGGGGGCCATCATAAGTTTCTAGACACCACTATTGGTCATTAGTCAGATAGTGTATCCATCATGTTTGTGTATTCCCAAACTGTAGGGTTTCACGCTTAAGGGTAGATGACGCTTAGGATTAATCTGCGATTGTTGGAGAAAAGAGAGAAAACATCAGAACTATTCTAGGATGATACCGGAAGTGTTTCGGGGATATCCAATAATGATCAGAGGGTTTCGAAAGGTGTTTTGGAGTGATAGGAATTAAATAATATATATTTAATATTAACTAAATGAATCAGGAGTAAATAATAGTGCTAGATTGTTTCGGCTCAAACTCCTATCCATGTTGTCCCAATTCTTTTTGGCCGTGGGGTGGAGGCCGAGGAGGACATGCGGCGACGTTGCAACGGAGCCCTGCTATCCCATGAGGCTGTTCCCGCTGTGGTCCAGGGCGAAAGATTCCATACCGCTGTCGATTGTACCATGCGCAGTCGTAACCTGAGTCACTGGAAGGTAGGTCGCGCGTGTGACATGGACCCGTTGTCAGCGTCCGTAGGCTATGTCGTGCTGCGTGAGTGCCGTTCCCCGCGGGACACGCCTCCGCTCCCGCCAGATGGCAGGTCCTACTGAGCGACGACATGGCAACATGAGGCTATGCCGGCCATGGACTCTTGTGGTCGTAGGGCCCTACCACAGTCGTCCTGGCACTGTAAGCTCATGCAGGCCGCGGCTTCTCGCGGTTATGGGCCCCGCGTGGAGGCGATGTGCCGACGTAAGGCCATGCTAGCCATAGATTCTCATGGGTATGAGACCTGTATAGAGTCATTGTGCTGTGTTGGACTCTCGTTGAACGCTGTTTCTCTCGACGAAAACCGAGATGGCAGCTTTGGCATCACAGAAAGGCATGGGAGGATGAGGGTTCTCGCGGCGGAGGGCCATGATGGCATCGTAGGATCTATACGGCCGTGGCTTCTCATGATGAGAGAAGCATTATCTCTTGTAGTTTGGATGTTCGCGCGGTCGACGATCCAGCTGGCAGCATTATCCCTTGCCATACGTGTGTTCTCGCGGTGATGGTCCCGCAATCACGTGAGGTAGCTTCTCGCGTATGATGGCCGTGGCACTGAAAACGATGGACACCATGCTATGAGAAGCTATTTTAGGCGGGATAGGCACCATGCACCGAACACTTTTACGTCATTTCTCTGATCCATTACCTCCCCCATGTTCTACGGCGCTCCTCTATAAATCACGCCTATCGTTTACACGCATCATATGGGTTGCACCTCTCTCTTAGAGGTAGTTTTTATCATACGTCGCCTATCGTGAGGCATAGCCGCTTAGGCCATTAGGTACGGGCCTTCTTCATGCTCTTCTGTGTGCCTTCGGCGCTGTCGAGAGCACGGGGAGGGTTTGTCCGGTGCGGCCGAAGATTTTCTCGATGAGGTTATCTTGCTAGACAAGCGGCGTAGGCGGCTATAGAGTCTGCTCACATCATCACATGTTGTGATGTCCGGCAATCGCCGGAGGCGATCAACACGGCGGGGCATCATTGATACCAGCAGGAAGCTTAACAGGTATGCTTCCATATGAAAAAGTGTGCTAATGGGCACTTTTCGTGTCTTTCCTGATTCTGGTGGACGAGGCATGGATCGGCACATGGTACCACTATGTCATTCCTCAGGCTCCATCTCACCTCGTGCATTCAGTACCTAGCGGCATATTCTTTTATTTTTTTATTTTACATTTTTTACACTCGTGTTCTGCTACTTTTGCATATCAGCAGGTGCTAGTCGTATGCAGAGGATAAGACAAACCGCGTTTTCATAGAACACAGCAGTATGATATGTGTCCTCTCTGTCTTTACCTTTCTGGTTTGTGTTCTCTTTCTGCCATGCTCTTTGATGCTATTTGGTTCTTTCCCTTTCGAAATTGTCTACAAAGGACGACAAGCCTTGTGGTGTCGGGGATAGTGGTATGTCTCTTGCGGCTTATGGTTTCTTCTTTACTAGCTTCTTTTACATTCGCTTGCCGATTCATTTTCATGCTGCTTAGGGCCATTGATGGCTGTGAAAATAGCCATCTTTCTCCGTGTTTAAAGGTCAACACCCGTATTTTTAATCCCAGATGCCTGTTATGCCATACATCGCAATTCTAGGATTACCATTTTTGTGAGTAATAACAGATTGGATATCACAGTACATCATCCATTATAAACCATAATAAGGTCTTACACAAATAAAGGATCTCATGGTCCAGTCTTAGTACAAACAAGTAGCGGAATAAATAGCGTAGCGGTGGGCTCCATCTTCAGTGTCACAGGAAATGCTGATGATGGGAGATGAACCTAGTTGTCATAGCCATCCTGCTGTCCTCCTTCGGGGTAGTCCTCCTCATAGTCTAGACATAGGAATAGCCAGGGACAAAGCCATGAGTACTCTTTAAGTACTCGCAAACTATCACTAACAAGTAGAGTAGTTCTAGTAGGAATGCTAAGTTCTAAGTTTATTTGTAAAGTTAAGTTTGAAACCTAAGCTGAGTTCAGAAACAAAGAAAGATAGAATAAAGTTTGAAAACACCTAAGTGGGAACTTAGTTGTCTTAGTCACAAGTCTGTTGTGGTTAAGTCATGTCACAATTCATTTCATAAGTCATTTTGAAAACATCTGACAACGGAACAGTATGGCCACTCCAATTGTCCATAACCACGGACGCGGCTATTCGAATAGTTTGACACTCTGCAGAGGTGGTACACTTTCACCACAAAATTCGATACATCTATCAGGGATAACCCTGAATCATCATACCTAGTATGCAGATAATCAAACATAATCTTTCCTTTACACACTCTAGTATAAAGCACCTCTCCTATGATCTTAGCCTCCCAGCCACGGCCATCTGCTATCCTGGGCACTGCATAGGTGGACAACATTGAGAGGTAGCCTCAGCTCAAACCTCTCCCACGAGGGAACTAATACTAATGCATATAAACTTCTGGCTAAGCCTTACCCTATTCAGGTATTGTGGTTGTACGGTAAATTGGAATGGTATCGCATCCGAACCCAACCATAAGTTTTTTATAAAAGGGCTAAGGCTCATGCCTCAACATTTTCATCATCAGAAACCATTTGTGTTTCTCAACACATTTCAAAACATCTCAATAGAATGACTCATCATTCCAAGGTTTTCATAAGCATTTTCACCAAGTATTCCCATCTAGAGTGATCAAGTTTTTGGTTTACCTCTAATCACTAAGTTAAGAGTGTTCACTAATGTGGGATGCTAATATCAATCTCATGCCATAGAATGACATCTAAGTCTAACTAGATAGGTCAAGTTTTATACTATTTATGCTATCTATAAACAAGTAAGAAACTTTGGTAAAGTAAAAGAAAGTAAAGCTTGTAAATAAAACTTGGAGTAGGTATAAGTCAAAGGATATTACCAAAGCATGCCTAATGCATTTTCTTAGGTTATCTAGCTTGCAAGGGTTAGCTTGCATTGTTAATGATGGCTTGCAAGTAACCACTTGCATGGTTAACTTGTATAATGCTAGCCTGCCTTGATTGGTGCAGTGGTTGAAATTCTCCCTGTCTTCTTCGGGGTAGAACTCCTCCTCGTAGACTTGGTCGGTACTATCGTCTATAAATACATACGGAATACACAATCACCAAATAATACTTAACTAGTCTAGTTAGCACACTAAGGCACATGCTTGATGGTCTAGTATCATCCCAAACATCACAAGGTTTAATGAACTAAGTTCATTTATTTATTTGAGAAAAGTAATTTCTACTCATTAAAATTAACTAAGATTTAATATTCTCCAATTAAAATATGGGATCATGTGGACACATTTCATCACCACATATTCGAATGCATTGGAATGTGATTTAAATGTTGGATCACATTTTAATAAGTTTAAGATTAATATTTAATTATTTAAAGTGACTAGAAATGCCTATATAGCATTATTTTGGTACTAGTCCAAAGTCACTGCATGCAAACCTTAATATTATTACATATTCAGATAGGTATATTCAAATGTGATTTTTGAGAGTTGGAATCAACTCAAAAGCTATTATGGTTGATTTTAGAAAAATGTTTGAATGTGAAAAAGCTTTTGTCTTGTTATTTTTGCTAGGATAGATCTATAACTCTAATTGATTTAAATCCAATAGGCATGGATAGAGGTTTAAAGTATCTTTCCAACAAAATTGGAATCACTTAATTTGGTTTAGTAGATTTTTCTAAAATGAATTTTGAACTAAGGGACAGAACTAAGTTTCAGCTAAAATAGATAAATCTAAATTTGAATCTACTGGGTTGCATGGGAACACTAATGGGCCGGCCCAGTCTCACTCTGCGGCGCTGAGGACAGCTGACATGGGGGGTTCCGCCTGTAAGTGGCTCCTTAAACGCGAAGCGGAACGGGGCAACATGGACCATAGGATTAGAACTAAGATCTACGGCTGAGGCTTATCGTCGACGACGGACCTGTCGCCGGCAAGGTGGAACTCTAGCGGCTCAGTGGGGGTGCAGTGGGGGCGTACTAGGGCTCCAGCGAGTGTGGCGAGGCGGGCAAATGAACGAGGAGACGACGGTGGGCTTAGGCAAAGTCGTGGCAGCTCTGGGGGTGGATGAAATCGACGGGGGCGTCTCCTCCTCTGATGCGGCTATCTCTGATGAAATTCCGGTGGCTGGCTGATCGAGCGGCTCCGGCGAGAGGTAGGGAAGGACCAGTGGAGAGAGGGGATCTGGGTGGTCTGAAGAAATGGTGCTGGGGAGGCTCCCTTATATAGGCTTGGCGAAGCGGCAGAGAAGCATGGGTGGAGCTTGTCGGTGACGACAACACAGGGTGCTATCGGGGTGGGCAAGGTAGGTGGACAGAGGCTAGCGGTCTCGCGCTAGGTGGTCAGCTAGGGCTTAATGGCAATGCTAGGCGGGGTGGCTAACGGTCAGGAGCGTCTCGCGCTCTGGGGGATAGAGGCGGTGCTCGCTGGGGTTCCCGGCAGCTGTGGGTCGCGTGGCAGGGTAAGGGTGTGTCTGGCAGGGTGGTGTGGTCAAGGCGGAGCGGCACGCACGATCTATGGTAGAGGGGCGGCTTGTGGCGCGCTGTTGGGGTCGGTGCTCTGGTGTGCGCTGCGCATGGCACAGAGGCGGTGGGCGCGGGCGATGTGAGGTGGTCTAGGGGCTTGCTAAGCTTAAGGAGCGGACAGGGGGTGGTGGTGCTACCACACCTACCTCCTAGACATGGCGGGAGAGAGGGGCACGATCCTGTGGCTTGGGCACGGTCGGCCGGTGATCATGGCCTCGGGGTGGCGCTGCACCGTGGCTAGGGACTAGGGAGTGGGCTGGTTATGGTCTGGTTGGGACTAGGGGAGACAAGGGAGGTTAATGTTGATCAAATGGCTCGACAAAATGTTGATCAAAACAAAATATTATCAAAACAATACTAGGGGAGACTAGGGGAGACAGGGTGTTCGACACAATGGCCGCAAGAATTCAACTTTGGAATTTTGAAGTGAATTTTGGTGGAGTTGTTAGTCACATGCTTAAGTATCTGTGGTTGATAGGATTTGTTAAGTTGAAGTCATTTGAGTGGGTTTTGAAAAAGTGGGATCTAGATATATGAACTAGATTCCATTTTCAAATGTCATTTAAAATTAGAATTTAAATGTTTCTGTAAGAATTCAAAGTGGGCCTTGGTACATCTTTACGTGTACTAGCAAGGGGTGCAAAGATTCATAATTGTTTCTGTTTGAAATTGAGTGCTAGGAACACCCAAAGTGTCGTAGTTGATTAAAATGGCAAAAGTGATCATTTCCATTTATTAATTCTGTTTGAATTCTTTTTCTTTAGATTTTTCTTGGGAATGATCTAGATGATGTGGAATTCATCTTAGAATCATTTTACAATCATTAGAACAAACAATCATGGCAATTCAAAACAATTCCTATTTAATGCAACACACATATGCATGCTTAATTATTTAAATGAGAAAAAGTTTTCATTAACCCTAAATTGGGTGATTTGGATCTTGATCACTTGAATTAAAGTTTTGGGACGTTACATTAAATAACATTTTTAGTCAAACAAATGACCTTGAATCTCTCTAGCCTTGATACTAATGACTAATTATTGCAAATATGTGCAATCCTTTGTTTTAAATTATGTTGTGTAGGAAATCACACTTTTAAGGCAAATTTTTTTGGGTTCGCAGCATAGAAAACAAAAAAATTCCTACAATGTGAACATCTAAGAACTAGATATATCTACCTAGATACAATCAACGGGTGGATATACATCCATAGAGAACATACCCTTGAAGGGCGACAAAGCATTGTTAAAAAACCTGATTTCATGGTTGATGTAGTCGTACACTTGCCGATCTCAAGATCGTGACAAAGTCCAGCGAGTCCACCAGGTCCAACACTAGCAAGTCTAGCACCACAAAGCAGCGGTGCATCCGTGATCGCACACATGTTCGGTACCCCGACAACCTCCGCATCCTTGCTCCAGCGATGTAGTGGAAGTAGCAACACCTTTCTAGATAAAGCCATTGGGAACATGTAAATCGCTAATCCGAGACCATGGGGAATAATTTCTAGAGGGGAGAGAGATCCTTCACGAGGAGGTTTGAATGAGAAGGAGGGAGAGGGGTGTCTTTTATAGGAGTAGGGGGTATCCAAGGGCCATGGCATGGTAGCCATGGTGGGTGCCTCCACCTCTTCCTCATTCATGTGGATGGAGCACACACTCACATAAAAGACCTCCACTAAAAATTCCACTCACTCATGCATTATTTTTCCACCAAAATTAATGTATCTCTCATTTAATAAAACTATTTTATTTATTTTATTCGGAATTTTGTTAATTACATTAATTAACAAACATTCATATAAAACCCCTTACAACATTTCAATATCACATACAGAACCAGTTTCTACAATTTCACCGGAAACAATTCCAGTTTCCATCGAAATGAAACCTTTATCTAAAACATATTTGCTCCAAAAGGTGTCGGTATCCCTTAAGTGTGTAACCCTACGGTTTGTGAATAATGTAGACATGATCAAGACCCTTCTCCAATCAATAATTAGCAGCGGGACCTGGAGATCCGTACTGACTCCCACACATTCAACGATGACTCTAGTGATCGTGTGAACCTTTAATGTCGTAACTAAATCCCTTTGTCTCACGCTATATTACATGTCCGATATTCGATCATCGGTATCTTCATACCTAGTTTGATCTCGTTACTGACATGCACTCTTTTCTCGTTCCCGTGATATAACATTCTAATGATCACATCACTTGCTTGCAAGTTATTTCAATGTGATATCACCGAGACGGCCCAGAATATATCTATCTGTCATCGGGATGGACAAATCCCACTCTATATCCATGAGCCTCAACATAACACCTTCGGAGTATCTGAACCCACCTTTATAGTCACCCTGTTATGGTGTGACGTTTGATGTTATCAAGTTACTCTTAGTGTTAGCAATTAACATGATCACGTGGTCTAATGACTAAGATTACTTTGTATGATGTTATTGCAATATAAACACAATGACTTTGATCATAATGCTATACTTCGGATGAATGTTCATCACATCATTCTACTAATGTTGCGACCTCGTTATTAACAACATCCAATGTCCATGATTAGGAAACTTTGATCATCTTGTTAATCAACGAGCTAGTTTATATGAGAGGCATAATTGGAACCCTTTATTTTTCTATTAAACACACATGTATTAACATTTCCAATTAATACAATTATAGCATGCAAAATAAACATTTATCATAAACATGGAATAAGATAATAACAACTTTATTATTGCCCCTCGGGCATATTCCCTTCAAAATCAGGAGCTATTAATGAAGATTATGAGGTTGCCTACATAGTCAAGCAAACCAGGGTGGAAACCCAGCCTCAAGAAGGCTTAACGACCAACGGTATGGGAAAGGTCCACCCATACGGCCTGCCCATACCAGGTGGTAGTGGCTCCGTCAAGCCAAAACCCAGATGCCGCGCAGAGGGCATCCATTCTCAGATTGCATCACAACACTACCAAGGGAGATCCACCACCATAGTTCATCCTCTCCATCCTCCATCCTCTAAATAGCCATAGCCATTAGCTTGTACATGAGATCTCCTTGTGATTCGGCAACCGTTGTAAGAATATTTGATTTCAATCTAATATTGTGCATAATGATTTCTATCTTTGATCTTATTGCTATGAGTGAGTAGTCCTCACAGGCTGCGGGTTGGGGTGAAACCTCGCATAGATTATGTGCGTATAATTCATGGGTCTATTGTCTATTTATTGAATAGATATTTGTATCTTTGTTTCTTTCTCTCTTGTCTCAGTCTATGGCCTAGTAGGTACCCAAGATCCGACAGATTGATAAAGGCTTGAGGTGATATGAATGGTGAGCGACGATCTCATAGGAAACCCAGTGACAAAAAGGGGAGTACGGTCTTCATTTAGTGATTCATTTGGGAGTAACAACAACATCACTTCTCAAGGGTTTGATCTATATTTCACTTAATAATTGTTATAGCCTGGTACTTTGTGGTATAATGGTTGGATCAAAAGACTATTACTATGCCTGTGACTCGTAGGGGATCTAGTATATTAGGATGTGCTACCCACAAATTTTATCTTTATTAATTCATTACACATTAATACGTGTATTACTATGTTTATCCCATATGATCTGCAGCTACAGGTGAATCTTTAACCCTGACCTATGTCCATCCATTGCAACAACCAACATATAAAATTAAACTAGAAAGGTCTGGTAAACAAAGGTAAAACAAACAAACAAGCCTTGTGGACATGGCTCATTTAATTTCCATTTAGTATTGTTTCCCAAGGTTCGATTAAACCATGGTCTACTAGGGGAAAATCTACTATATTGCATCCGTAATTCCAGATCGAAGGTATCAACCCTTTGTCTAGCGTCATTGTCGAGGAAGCAATTCTCTATCCTGGTGTGGTCACTAGAGACCTTGTTTTTAGTTTTATTTATTTTTTTTAGTTTATTTATTGTTACTAGTTCACTTATTTTATCTATTAAAACCCAAAAAAAAAGTTACTTGTTTATTTCTTTCTCTTATTCCAAAATACCAAAAAGAAAAGAGCCATGGCTCAGAAGAAACTTGGGAAGTATGCTACCCCCACTGATGATTTTATTCGTGCACCTAATACTCAGCCCACTATTGATGCGAAAACTTATGAAATTAAGCCTAAACTTTTGAGTTTGGTTCAACAGAAACAATTTGGATGTCGATCTGCTGATGACTCAGGTTTGCACTTAAATACTTTTAATGAAATTTGCGACATGATGCGCATTAAAGATGTTGACCCCAATGTGGTTAAATTACGTTTATTTCTTTTCTCTCTAAGAGGAAAGGATAATGACTGGTTGCTAGCTTTTCCTAAATGCACTATTACATCTTGGGAGGAATGCACTAATATTTTTATGACTAAAATTTTCCCTCTAGCTAAGACTATGCAGCTAAGATCCAACACTACCAACTTTAGACAAGAAGATCGCGAGCCACTAGCGCTTCCTTGGGAAAGAATGAAAGAAGCCATAATGAACTGTCCTAGTCATGGGATGGAAAATTTTCTTATATTACAATTATTTTATAATGGTCTTAACCCAATGTATAAATCTATGCTAGATACCGCAGTAGGAGGAACCATCATGGGAAAGAAAGTGAATGTTGCAAAACAACTACTTGATGATATGCAAAACAACCATGTCCAATGGGATGTAGAGAGATCCCCAAAAAGGGTGAATTCAATCACCTAGGAATGTAATGAAGAGCTTACTACAAAGGTAGAGGAATTACTCAATTTGTGAAGGGTAAAGAATATACCCAAATTAATGATATCCCTACCAATGCTAATGAAGTAAATTTTATAGCTTGTAATCCTTAAAATCCTTCTTGGAAGAGTCAAAACTTTGGCTCAAATTTTCAAAAACAATATTCTAATCCTGCAGGTGCTCTACATAATAGCAATTATGTCAATCTTAGTGAAGTAAATCATGGCAATCTCTCTTTTGAAAATACTTTTAGAAGTTTTATGCAAGCTCAAACCGAGCAAAATACTATGCTTATTAAAATTACAGAGAACCATGAAATAGTATTGGAAAATTCTAACGAGGTCACTAAAATTAGAAATTATGTGCATGCTCTAAAGGAAAGAACCAAGACTGTGGAGGTACAATTGGGCAATGTAGCTGATAGTCAGGCTCTCAGACTTGCAAAATTAACTAGAAAGCCCGAGCCAAACCCGGTGGAAGACCTGAAGATGATGAGGGTAGAAAATAAAGATGAGGAGCCTCAAGAGCTAGATTAAGCAATGCACCATCACCAGATTATACCGTGGAAGATCTACTAAAGATGATCGTTCTGAATAATCTCGGTATAGAACAAGGTAATGATGCTATAGACCAACAATTTATAAAATAAGTAGCATCTAAGGTTTGTGAACTATAGATGGAATATAGAAGCTAGCTGATAAACTTCTAGCTAAGCTAGATGATATTTTTGAGCCCATTATTAAAATTAATATAGGAGTTAATGAGATTGCTGCTCTTTGTGTTATCGGTGCAAGCGTTTCAACAATTTCTAAGAGTATTCGATAAGCTAAACTCAGGGCCATCTTCAACCACCGAAACAAGACTCCCATCTTGCTAATTCAACTTATAAACAAGCTATTGGGATAAAAAACATAGTTGTTGAAATTAAGGGATGTCCTGCTCTTATTGATGTTGTTATATTAGACATGTCTGAAGATCCAATAGCGCCTATTATTCTAGGTAGGATATTCCTAAGAACCATTAAATCTTTGATTAATTTGCACGAAGGGGATGTGAGAATAGAACTACCGTCTAGAGACCCTTTTATAGTCCACTTCCCTAGGAAGAAGAGGGCCAAGCAAAATGATAATGGTGTAATCACTTTAAAAGCTAATTACTTTGGAGTGGGTGTCCCACTTGCAAAGCCTAAATAAGCACCATCTTGGTCAAGCTAATTGACTTTAACTAGAAGTACTTCATGGGAGGCAACCCATGTGAAATAAAGTTTATTATCTTGTGTTAGTTTTGTTTTTGTTTTGTTTATTTTTAATAAAGAGTGTTCAAGAAGGTCCTTTCAAGAGAGGACAAGAAATTAAGGTAGTCCTCACTCTATGATATGCACTAACACATGGCCATAAGGTACTACAGTTTTTATGAAGTATGTTTATTGTCATTCTTTTGTTATTTTTATGTGAACAAGCGTATGAAGCTTCTAACTGAAATTTTCATGTTTTTGAAGCTTACTAGGCGCTTAACGACCAGTAGTACGACCGGAACCTGCCGTACCGTTCGCCCGTACCACATGGATGCAATCTTTGATTTTTTCTATAGGGTACAAAGTGTTTAACGACCAACCATACAACCGGAGGTGACCATACTGCCCACCTGTACTGTACGCCGAGCAAAATACCAAGTTCGAAGAAAATGTTATGAGCCTTTAATGACCTGCATTACAGGCATGGGCGACCATACCGCACGCCCGTACCAAGTGCATCGCTTGAAGGATTCGTCGACCCCAAGGTAATACACTCGGTACGGGCGGGCTCCGGCTATACCGTCCTCCCACACCAACTACTCGGCCGCGATTTGTAACAACCCTAGCTTTATTAAATCCCAATTAGGTTTTGGTTGTGGATCATAAGCATGAAGTTCATCCATGCATTGTTTCTAAAAGTTGTATTCAAGAGAAGCTTTCCAAAAACCCTATTTTGAAAAGTAATCCAATTCAAAACATGGTTTTATTTTCAAACAACCAAAGTGTTCATGAAACCTATACTATATTATGGATCCATGAGGTTGTTTAAATTATTTAGAAACCCTTTTGTGCTTTTTAAATATTAAAAAATATTGTTACTTTGAAATGAGAAAGAGAAAAGAAGAAAATAGAAATAGAAAAAGATTTTAGAAGAGAAAAACTAAGGCCTAACTCTAGCTGGGGCGCAACCCAACTTTCCCTCTCCTCCCAGTCACCCGCATGTAGCCAACAGCAGCCCAGCGAGGCCTAGCTAGGGCCCATACCCCTTCGCCCTTTCTCGTTGCCGTCTTCCTCACCGGCCAAGCAACTTCGTGTCGTTGTGGATGCCTTCTGCCGCGTCGGGTGCGCTGTGATGCCCGCCGCCGCCTGGAGGAGGAGGTAAGGCCACCTCGACGCCCCTTCCCCGTCCCTTTCCTCTCTCCCTCTCAGATGACCTCTCTCTCCTGTGAATACCCTTTGGAGCTGAAACCCTAGCCTCGGGCCCTGTCGCTTGCCATCATTTCGTTCCGCCCCATGCCCCGCCAACAGCGCCACAAGCTTTGGCTCATCTTCTTCTTGCTCCTTGTCAACGAAATTGAGCAGGTGTGCCTCTAGTTGTCGCTATTGACACCGAAATCCCTGCCTCTGGCCGACCTTGCTGTTCACCATGTCGTTGCTCCTCATCGACTCCTGCCCCACTGAGGCCACGATCAGCACAAGGTTGAGTTCCCCGTCCTCCTGGACCTCCTCTCCGTCCCACTCTCGCCTTGCAGCACCCTACCACCGTGCATTTGCAAGCACCACTATCAGCCGATGTCACGCTCGTCGCTCTAGTGACCACCCCGTAGCGGCGCTGCCTCCTTTAGGCTCACCTTGTTCCCCTCTGTTGTATACGCATATCCGTGTCTCCCATACCAGACTCCTCCGATGTCCCTAGTGACCATCTGACGCGTCCTCTAGTGAGCCCGCGTGGCGCCCTTGTGGCATTGACGTGGCGCTCGCGAGGCTGTGATGTGGATGTTGGCAACCTTTGCCAGTGCATTAGCTGACCTGGCCCTAGGTCCCACCTGTTAGCCTCTGTAGCTATGTTTGGTCCAGTGTAAAATGTTTCAGTGTGTGTGCTGGCATCATCCTGATGTCATCATGACACAATAACCCTTTTTAATTGGTTTAGTATTTATAGAAATTGATTAAATCTTGTAAAATTCATAACTAATTCATTTGAAGTCAGAAAAATATGTATAATATATGAAAACATTCAAGAATATAATATGTATATAATAACATCATAATCATGCATTTTAAACCACTTTAACTAAAAAGTTTGTTATAAGAACAATAGCAACCACGTAGGTGCATTTGGGGTTCTTTTGGAAATGCCATCTCTAGGGTGTTTCAATCCTAATTAAACTGATAATCATGTTTAGGGTTATATTTCATCACCCTTTAGTTTGTCATATCATCATTGTTGATTGAGCATTGCATCGATGCCATGTGTTGATTGTTTCCCTTCCTTTTCGGTATTTGGTTCTTCCAGATAGAATACAATATCAAGATCAAGATCGAAGACTGAGATCAACACCATTGAAGATCGAATATCAATACTAGACCAACTATAATAAAGTCAATTATAAGGCTTCTGAAGATCTTTAGTTGGGTATAAACAGGCAAAGGCAAGCATAGCCCCACACATGATATAATCCTATCTTTTTCAAAGTACATCAATTCTTGCCATGTGCATATGATTCCAAAGTCTTTTATGGACAAATACAATAATCCTATCTGATGCATGTTCCCTTTGTAGCGTATATTCCCTGATCCACTACTCCTAGTATAACTAGGGTTTGGCTTATGAGCTTCACTAGAGATATTAATATCGGCTGAGCTTAGCCATGCTTAGTTGTTATCGTTGGTTCATCTGGTTGATGAATCGGAGCTATGAATGAACCTAGGATGACAGGATGACGTGGTATGATCAAATATGTAAGTTTAACATGCTAAGGATTGTATGAGAGGCCACGGTGGGTTGTAGATTTTGCAGTCCCATACTTGCCACCACTAGGACCTGAGTTCTTGCCTCTTGAACCAAGACAAGCGTACAACCACAAGGGGCGTAGGAAACCCCCTAGACCAACTAAATTTCCTAGTAGATTCCATGAGTCACATAGTTTGGGCGTTCCATTCGACATATGCACTTTGGATGTTCTATGAAGGAGGTGAAGGAAGTGCATTCATGACAGGTAGGCCATGGCAGGTAATAGGAGAGGCTCGACCTCCTTAACCTCTAACCCTGTTCACATCCCTATGGAATGACTTTGGGACTTGACCCATTACGGTGGCATCTCCTTAGGGCGTGACTCATGGTCTCGGCGAAAGCAAGGTAAAGGTCGTGGTCAACCACCCTCTACCCACTTTCCAAGGAAGAGGGCTAAAACGTTGGCATTAAGAGTTAGTTGGTACATGTGGGTAAAGTTGTACACCCCTGTAGGGTATAATCTTTTTGAAAATCTGTGTCCATGGTTATGGACGACTTGGGAATGGACATGATGATCATAGAGCACTATAACCTAATCATAAAACTGGATTTTTTGTTGCCACAGAACCCCTCCAGAGAGGCTATCTCAACCGTTTGTGGAACACAACAAAAACCTTGTTGGGAAAGATGATATGGAACTAAGCAACCTTCCACAAGACCCGCCATGCAGGATCTCTGGAGAAATCATAGTAGTAATAACCAGGTCCAAGGCATCCAGGCGTGGTGCACAGCGAAGAAGACACATTAGGCCTCTGCTGAACACACTCCTTGCAACGTCAGCGCATGCTTCACACCAATAATGTTACCACGAGAGGAGGAGCAGCTCCAGGGGACAGTTCTCGCACCTTGCAACCCATCGCCGGAGGCAATACCTGGATGCGCCCTCTAGTGTGCTACTTGGAAAGAAACCAACTATCTCATGACAAGAAAGAGGCTAAGAAGATAGCACGACTAGCTTCAAGGTACACGCTCATTAAGGGCAATCTCTAAAGGAAAGCGGCACTCGTAGTCACCAGCCAATGAATCACCGTGGAATAGGGTCGCTCTCTTCTGAAAGATATACATGGCGGATTGTGCGTCTCACATGCCTCGTTCTATAACATCAAGGCCAAGGCCTTCAGACAGGGCTTCTACTAGCCCACAACATGTTAGGATGCTAGCGACCTAGTCAAGAAATGTCAGGCATGCCAGTATCACACGAGGAAGATCCACCAGCCCGCTCAGTCCCTGCAGACCATACCTCTATCATGGTCGTTTGCGAACTGGGGACTAGACTTCCCGGGACCCTTCCTCAGGGCATCCGGGGGCTTCACCCACCTCGTGGTCGTGATCGACACATTCACCAAGTGGATCGAGGCAGAGCCCTTTACCACCATCACAATAGCTAGGGTCATAAGCTTCATCATGAGAAACATCTTCATGCATTTTGGAGTACCAAGCAAGATCATCACGGATAATGGGAGCCAGTTTCTAGCCAATCCATCATTGATTTCTAAGAAGAGTATGGGACACGCCTATGCTTTGCGTCGGTCGGTCATCCATAGTCCAATGGACAGGTCGAGAGGGAAAACGGACTAGTCCTCCACGAGATCAAGAGAAGGGTGGAAGATAGGATCCACGACACTAGGAGAACATGAGTAACATAACTCCCAACCATCCTATGGTCCATCAGACCTCCCAGATTAGGTATCAAGAGAAACACCCTTCTTCCTTGACTACGAAGCCGAGGCCATGCTCCCATAAGAACTAAAGCTGAAGACGACCAGGGTATGACTCTTCGAGAAGTCCAATAAAAAACAACAGGTAGATGACCTCAACCTCATCAAGGAGGCAAGAGATGTAGGTCACATCCGAGCCGCCAAGTATCAATAGTCGCTTCGGAAGTACTATGAGAAGAATGTCTGGAGCAGGACCTTATCGGACCGGTATAGACCAATGTAGGACAAAATAAGCTCAGCCCAAAGTGGGAAGGACCTTACCGGACCATGGGAACCCTCAACCTGGGGCCTACCTTATAGAAAGGAACAGAGTGGCTTACTCTAGCAAACGCAACGTCTCACTACTACACAAGTTCTACACCTGAAGGACCTTTGTGGGGCAACACGCTAGGATGTAATACAAAGAAAGGAAATGAAAGGAGCTTAAAGGGAATCATCTCCGTTGTGTACTTCCAACCTGCAACTTTGTGAAAAATCTCTAACAAGGACGTTTAGACATTGTATTCCTCTCCACCAGCCAAACGCCCCAGGGCTGGGAGTAGCAGGTCACAAGGTCACCCATCGAAGGTAAATTTCTTTCTGAATCCTTTCGGACCATGTTCTCAGAGATCAGGGCACAGCACCTTACCAAGCCGCTCGCACGCCCGAAATACACCGTACTTCCCGTTTCCAACTGAGCGGGTACACTCTAGGGAAGTGACGGTATCGGCCATCGTTAGGCGACATCACTCGCCATTAAAATCAGAGGCCTAAAAAACTCAAGACCAGGAACCTGTAGTTGTTGACGGTAGCTGAGGGGAGTTTATGGTTGAACCCGTGCCTAGAATCACCGAAGTATTCACTGCATGGGCAGAAACGAAGGGAGGTCTACGGCCATAACTCTGAGATCTCTCATGGAATGTTGGCAGAGGGACAGAGGCGGATAACTTCCTGACGTGTAAGAGTTCTCGGGGCTAGCTGAAACTGACACCCACCTTAAACACAACAACAAACGCATTCAGGACCATGAAAGAAGCATCTACCATACTTGGTCCCTCCATGTGCAAAAACACAGGGGTGAAACGATCCCTTGTACGTGGGCATCCCCCTAAGATCTTGACTTCCTGGTCATACCCCAAACATGGGCGATGGGGACTAGAGATACATAGAGGGACAATTCAGACATGGCAAGGTCCCACCCTCGGGAAAGGCCAATGGTGGCTAAGTTATCTTACAGGACAACATGGGCTAATAAGAGTTATCGGATGACTATGTCCTAACTCACTCCTCCGGAGAGCTCGAGGCTACAGCTGGTGGTTGATGAATGCCAAGGTTGTCTCCTTTCATGACCTCCTCCTTTAATTTTCCCTTCTCTAGAACAATGGTGGCGTAAGCCTCCTGGACTCGCTGGCTCTCTTCCTGGAGGATGCACGCCTTGAGCTACATGTCACCAAGCTCAGCCAAGACTGCCGCCAAGACATGGGGGCTCACCTTCTCAGGGGATAACACTTTCGTCTAGAGCATTAAGGAAGGAGGTCGTTAGTATGAAGTTGTTCGCAGCAATGCGAAAAGGTTTCAGCATCCTTAAGATACCTCAATACTTCGGTCCAAGGCTGCTGCATCCTCGAGAAGGGTGGAAAACATCGCCATGCTGGCCTTCCCCATGGCTAGAGGCACAGTCACTCCAGCCGTAGGCGAGTTCATCGCCACGGGAAGTTGAGGCTTCCTCTAACACTTGTACTCAGGGGAAGGATTCCTCCAGGCCGCCTGAATAAGAAAATTTTGTCAAAGTATGAGATAGAGGAACAAGTAAATAAGCAAGCAAGCACAGGTGACGAGGAATATTATCAACGGATGCCACTGACCTGGCTTGAGCAACAATGGATTGCAGCATTCCCTGGATATTGCTAGGAAGGGATCTAGCCGGCACCAACTCGGTGATGGCGATGCTAACCTGGTTCTTTGATGACATCCCCTCCATTCTAGAGGACTATTTCTTCATAAAGGATCGCTGCTAGACTGCTAGACGTCTCGCCTGAATCCTGCTGAAGAACGGAAGACTGTCAAAACAACAGAACATGAATCAAATACTCCTATCCATCTGACAAAGGAATAGGGAAGGTCTTACAGTGGCTTTCCCTCTCAGGACTTTGGACAATTGATCCCGCCCTTTGAACAAGTGCAAAATTCGGGAATCGACATGCTCATCGCTCAGGGGTTCAGCAGCTATGAGGAAGAAAAAATAGATAGTCAAGGATGTACAACAAAAAAGGAGAAGGATGCGTTCAATGGAAATGAGGTAGATCCGCCAAGCCCCGTACCTATATCAGGTGCAGGTTCCAAGGATTGATTGCTAAGGGGAAACCTCTGGTGACGCATGAAGTCTGCCACCACCGCGACTCCTGTCACCCCCTGGTCTCTCCAGGAGTTCACCTTCTTAGCAAGGTCCAGTACTTCGTCGCTAGAACTAGGATATGTAGTCCACCTGGCAGAGGCTATCATGGGAGTATCCACAAAAGGTGGGTAGGATCTTCCGCCGGTTCCGATTAGCCACTTTGCTATCAGATTGGCCCATGATTCCTTCATACCAATGGGAATATAGGAGTCAGCGAGCCTGGGGCAGATGCTGAATTAGATGATAGCGCACAATATGTTCGCTGTGTTGTTGGGGGTTTTGAGGTGATAGAAATGGAGGAACAAATCAAGCTGGGGTTCTATCCCAAGAAAGGACCGACAGAGATGCGATAAGATTGAGAGGATGGTGATGTAATTATGGGTCAGGTGGAGAAACTGGATCTAGAAATGATCAAGATCCCCTAGGACAAAGGAGGAAAGGGGGAATGATGCTGCTAGATAAGGTGGTCAGTAGCACCACCGTCTCCCCTCCTGTAGAACATGGGAGAGAGCCCCTAGCGTGTTTCTTAGACCAGGGTTCGCCAAAAGCCGCCCATCGCGAACAAGGTCATCAAGCTGGCCAGAGTTGTAAACACACACTGACCACTTCTTGGACCTCTTCTCCTCAAGCTCTACGATGGGCGAGTATATTGATGGTGGTGCAGGTTCGAGGTCAAATGAGATTGTTGAAAGACTCCATGGACTCGGGGTCTCTAAATAGAGATGAGCAAAGGGGTCCAGGAGAATCAGGAGATCCGGCCAAGGTTGATCTATGAGAAAGGTGGAAGGGAAATTACCTTCACCCAAAGAAAGGACTGACTTTATGATGGGGATGGTGAGAAAGGAAGCGCCCCCGCAATTCACAGTGAGTTTCCAGCTGTCATCGTGGTCAAGAATGTCATTATGCTCACCACCTTCAATTCCGCCGGACTGAATAGATTCCCACGTAGTAGGAGAGCTATGAGAAGCAATAGTTATTGAAAGAACCTCTCTAACCGGTTCATATTTAGTTCCTCGTGACCAAGGAAAAGATCCTCTCAGTAGACCTCCTCAGGTCACAGAAGAAGTTAAAGTAGCTGTCAGCGTGACTGATTACGTCATCCTGGACTACACCTAAACCCCGCTACGACCTCATGTGTTAAATGGGTCGACATGCAAGGTTCCAACATGATAACAGCTGAAATTATGGATACCTTATCGAACTCTTAGTTCGGTACTCCATGTCGCATAAGTGATCTCTCCCACAGACCTCCTCAGGTCATTAAAGGTACCGACACCTCTACAAAAAAGGATCATTTTCTTCACTTTTGTTATTAAACCTTTTGTAGGACCTTTTCCTAAGCCCATTACCCTGGAACATATGAGATGGGTAGGATCATCAGACCTTCTCTAATAACAGGCACACGGGAAGGACTACGCAATCGAGACATCTGCACATGTCGAAGACCTTGCACCAGGACCTCGAGCATTTACAAGAACCTCCGGCCTCAAGACCAATAAGTAGTCATCGAGCTCACCAGGCGGAGGTTGAGTAGGAGCTACAACAACTCTAAGGGCTACCTTATTAAAGGTACTGATCGAGGGCTTGTCGGTGATGGGTGGACTCAGGCATGTACCCAACATGGGCCTGAACCCACAATTACTGCCCACGATGACCTCTGACGATCAAGGACCTGGAGGCCTATATCGAAAATCTCTCAAACCCCCTAACCTCCATCGACCTGACCTAAGGGTCTGCAATACGACTCTCTAGAGATCCTAAAGACCAGACGTAAGTGAAAGGGAGATGAAAGATCACGGTTACGTGCAAGACAAGATGAAGACCTGACATGACTAATAAGGACTCAGCTACCCTCAATGCCTGTAAGTACCCGAAGACATTCACCCCAGAAGGACACACCATAATCGCCCAAGTCTTCTCCATTAGTCCTATTCATAGCTCTAGATTCATCTCTCTCGTCGGGTATCATTATAAACCCACCGAGATCATCTTGCAGACACACTGTGCAATCTATAGATCACCTTATGAATAAAGTCTAAGGGATTCCTCCCATTACCCACATATCTTTGTCTTTGAGATCTAAACATGTTGACCCGAGCCGTCCGCTGAACAAATAAACTTTCTTTAGTTCCTCGGAAGTGAGACTACAGAGGGATCGTGAAAACTATTCTTCATCACCATCCAAAGAGAATAAAACTTGACAAGATACTTACTATGCTATTGTAGAAATCTTTGTGCTAAGTAAATCCATGTCGCCCTTAGGAACGTTTGTCACATATAAGAACACACACTTGAGCTTGTCCTCTTGTTGCATAGAGGATTGGTCTTTATTTGAAAAGAGCATTTAATTTGTTGCAATTTACTTTAAAACAATTTACTTCTCTGCAAACTATAAATCCAAAAACACCAAACCTTTGCATCTTTTATTCCTTTACTTGTCAGACTTACTAACCAATACCTTCATCTCCTTGGGGGTACGATAACCAATTCTTTATAGAAAGGTACTACAATAGATGTCCTACACTTGGGATTTATCAGTATGCTGGGTCACTGCAACAGTATTGTGTCAAGTGGGTTGGAAAATAATGAATCTATAAACAATAGGCAATGTGGCTTCTTAACCAAGTACTAAGAAGCAAAATAAACACATATGCTTTGGTAGGTTGATAGGTTAGAAAAGTCTAAAGCAAATGAAAATACAAAACGAAACGTCTAGTGAAAAGTGGGTAAAATCCAACAAAAAACAATGTCAAAGGAAAGTTCAAAAAGGTTGATTAGAACACACGCAATGGAGATAAATGGGTTTAACACGACTACATGGGTGATCTATGAAGAAAGGGTCCTAGAAAAGACTAATGCTCAGTGCAGTGCCAACACAAAGAGAGATCATAGCTAGTATGCCAAAAGTAGAGAATTAATGGATTTATGCAGTTGCCTTTTTCTTTCTACTCTTGTGCTTACAATCTATGAGACTCTACTATATATCGGGAGACACTTTTTTCTTTTACTCCCTGTGTTTGCTTTCCAAGCTGATTTAGGATTTTATTAGCACACTCTCACTATCAAGAACTAGTGCACAATGCTTCGGTAAACATAAGCAAGATACTCTCGATAGGATAGGTAACACACACATTAAGGGAGGCGTTAACAAGATGGTGCAAGTTATATGTTTGGTATGCTATGCTGACGAAATTGTGACCGGTGGTGCAGGAAGTGCTTGTTCCATAGTGTCGCTATCGAGCTGGACCAAATTTGCATAAGATTTTGTTAGGTCAGAAACACACAAACTAAATGCAAATGTCAAAGGATATTGGCCAAAAAGAAAAGATGTAAAACTTGAGGTGCAGGACAGAGACTTTGATCTTTTGGGCCGAGGCACCAGTATTGAGGTCTAGATGCTTTGTCAGGATAGAGACTTAGATGTGTTAAGGCCGAAGACTCCGGTCATTCTCAACCTGTTCATGCTCGGGTGGAAAACATTGCCTTCAAACGTCAAATCCGTGGGAAATTTGACTAAATTGGGCAAGTGAAAACGCAGGCAAAGGTAGACCAAGTACAACAACAAGTTTTCTATGGACCAAAACCACAATCAAATCACTGAAACGAGAGATCGATCTAAAAGCAATTTGTGGATATATTTTTGGTACTTTGAATTTTGCAAGAAAAAATTGGGTATAGAGATGGGGGATCGAATCTGTAGCAACCTAGGTTCTTGATACCATATATTATGGACACCAGTTGTCCCGATCTTCACGAATTCATGGGTTTCAAGGGATATTTGGGGTAGGGGGAGGAGAAGAACATGGTTAAGAATGCACACACGCATGGAGATAAATAGCGAAGCAACCCGTAGAATCGATCCCGACAATAAGCCCCCAACGGAGCAACGTGATGGAAATATGATCTAGAGGCAAAAATAAATGTATTATTATATTTTTGTTTCATAATTAAGTTTATTCTGTTCTATAATTGTATTAGTTCTAGATAATGAGTATTGGGAGAAAACCCCTAATACATGTGTGGAATTATAAACGACCTTTGACATCCCTAGTCTCGCCTCCAAGACTAGTTTGTATATCATTGATAGTATCGGTTTCCTGACTCTAGACAAAGTGATGTAGAGATGCCGATGATATATGAGATTGGAGTTGTGGAGACTACAACAACGATGGATAGACCCAACATGATATATCATGAAACGAATCGTCAACATTTATATCGGTAGTTTATCATTAAATAAAGTATTAACATTTCTGTATGATCACTGAACCATGAGACACATATGAGCTTAGATACGATATGGATGTGGCAAGATTCTTCAAATGTTACTATGAGAATGAGTAATTATAAAGTTGGTCTTCGCTCTTACCGGATAGTATGCCAATGTGTGATATGGTGTAGTTGTGGGAATTGCTACTCCTAACGATCCCGAGATACACTCTGGGCCCACTCATGTACTATGGTGTTCATCATCGTCTGTCTAGACATGTGATCAAGTTTTTTATCACATGAACATCAATAGTATGGTATGAGTAAAGAGTACATGCTAGGTAACAAGGATAAACTAATATTCCACCTTAGTCTATGTAAAGTATCAAGATGCAATGCGATGTGTATCGAAGTAATACAAAAGGTCCACACGATAAAGGACTTCGTATTATATGTAGGGATCACTAAGTGCATCAAGGTATCTATGGTGATCATTGTGGAGGAATGAGTTCCGAGCATGTCCACATATATCCGAACCCATAGGGTCACACACTTAAGAGTATACGACATTTAGAATGTGAGTACGATTAGAGATTTTCAAATGAAGTGATTCTAAAATGAGTTCGGAAGGTTTTGGGATGTTCCATAGGAGTCTGGGATATCGCCGAGAGGTGTTTGGAATGAATCTGCACAATGAATGAATGCGTTGGATTAATTTAGGGATGCTCTAGAACAATTCAGTGGAGTCATGGATTTTTTGGAATATTTGGAATAATTAATAAATGGTAAAAGCCCTAGGTGGAACATTGTTCGAAGGGGACCATGGGCCCCTAGGGCATGGAGCATAGGGGGAGGGGTCCGAGTTGGATCCCAACCCCTCTTTGGCTTGTGGTGGGAGAGAGAGAGAGTTGGGGTTTGACTCGAACTCCCCTCCCTCCGGTGTTTGAGAGAGAGAAGAAATGGGGAGTCCTATTGCGACTCCAAGTCCTACTTCTACTCTCTATGGGGCTTCCCTTTTCCTATTTAAAGAGGATAAAGGGCAAGGATACAACTCTCATGCCACCACGCCTAGCCCCACACCCGTGCCGCCTCCGCACCACGCGTCACCGCCGTCGTCCTCCTTCGCCATCGGCCGCGGCACTCTCTCGGTGCCTTCCATCTCCTTCTCGTGCTGGCGTATTCATCGGCATATGGAGACCTTCATATCCATCATATAAGTGCTACCGAGTTCTATCTCCGGTTAGATCTAATCTAGCTGGGATTACAAAAGCGTCGTCCGATCTTTATCGACATGGTCTAGCTTCGATCGTGTGATTGATCACACCTCGACATGGTGTTGTTGATCACATAGTGTGGATACTGATGGAGGTGCTTCTCTTGGGCAATTGATCATGGGAGCCGTTCGTGGGATAATACATCTCCTCATGACTCTCTAAGGCTTGTTGCGGGGATCGACACTCGTCTTCATCAATATCATCATCGACAAACTTTTGCTAGTTCGATCATCGAGGGTATGATCTGTTGCCTCTCTCCTTGGTTATGCACTAGAATATTTGTTTCGCGTAGCACGTTCACCAACAGTGGCATCAGAGTGGTCTATGAGTAGACACATATATGGATAGAGGAATCGGAGATTACTGACATTGTTGATCTTGTTTTGCTTCCCAAATGTTGCAATTTTGATCTCAATATTATTGTGCAATTAGCGGCCCAAGCCAACTTTATAATCTTCGGATCAAGTCCTGTTTGTGAAGTGTACTTTGGGTGCACAAAACAACTTTTTCATGTGTTTGTTTTTTCGTAATAGCATGTAACTACCTCGGTGAATTACGCTCTTAGTTACAAGCCTGGATGAGCGGAAATGGTTAAAATAGTACGGTGGGGCCAAATGCCACTCACAGGTAGACCTTTCGGCCGTCCTAACCATTTCCAAAACATCGGGACAAGAACGAGCGGCGTAATCGGCAGGCGAAGGGATCAACTACATACAAAAATGAGTATGTATGCAAGCCACATACAACAGTCCTCAGAGCCATTCCATCTAAAAGAAATAGAAATATTGCAACGCCATACGGAAAGATCCAAATATCCTAGATAGATATAATAGTTTAGGATATCTCCTCATACATCAAACATCAGAGTATCAGGCGGAAGCGGAAAACAAGATCCGAGTACGGATAAGAAGCAAATCGGCATAAGATGCCCCATAAATAAACACATCCCGCCCACAGATCTCACGGATCCCCGTTCCCGGAATCTCTACACCGAGTGATCGTTGCCAACATCGTGCGTCTCCTCCACCAAGTATCCATCTTGCGAGTATACATGTTCATCTGAATCACACAATTTATCGTGTGAGACCCTAGGGGTACTCAGCAAGTCTTTATTCCTCTAAAGGGGACACAACCTGGGGTGACGCAATTGCAGCAAAAGATAATACCTAACAATTCTAGGGATACTCGCTAACCATCCGCCTAACCAAAGATAGACGGATGTCCGTGAATTAATAACAACAGTTATAACAGTAATATTAACAGATCCATCCTCCTCGCTTACCAACGAGGAAGCGGACGAACAGCCCCCATCCGTTGGCAGTTTTATTATCCATTCCATGAGTGTTGCACTATTTACTAATCAGGTACTTAGTCAAATTAAAAGCGATACTTTAGTTATACTTGTCTATGATCGAGAAACTGTGCTCCAAGTCGTCCATAACCGCAGACACGGCTTTCGAAGATTTATACCGCAGGGTGCACAAATAACAACACACACTCGATCAACCTCAGAAAACCAAATCAAAACCCAACGAGGCATTCACGACAAAGCGATCACAGATTCAAATATTTCAGGGGCCACCCACTAAGCTACCATAGCGAAGTTGGCCTCAAACGGACCTGTGGTTTGTGTGACGGCGTAAACGACTAGGAACCCGAAAATGTGACTGGGCTTGTCGATACAGCGAAAACGTGTCACGGTCCTAAACAGTACAGGTGCTCCACGCACAATCTTAAATAAAGCAGTAAAGCATGGCATAAGTACAGGATAGTAATAAAGCCCCAAACTACTTTGTGGCCCCAAGAAATAAGAATGAATCAAGCTCTGGCTTAGGGGGGTTCATAAGGCCTCCCGGATGTGGATAGTGCGAATAGTCAAGGAACAGGAATCAAGTACTCGGGGTCCTACGGGACACAAGTGAGCATGAAGAACCAAATAGCAGATATTGCCCACCGGTGCCACTGTCATTAGTTATCCCATTACTACTCAGGTTAAGTTGTTTAGGTACCTCGTTATCCATCAGACACTCACATACCCTACACATGTTGTTCTACGACCCGCATGGCTCAATCAACTCATGTAGTAATGGCTCACGGGATGGAGGAACAAGCTTCGGTGGGGTTTAAATGTAAAGGCTATGCAGTACTTGGGATTCAGTTTAATGCAATCGCGACTCAATGATGCAAGAATAAGATAGAGGCAATAGGTACTATATGTATGCAAGCATGTGGTAGTGCTTGCCTGGCAGCTCGGTTGAAGCGAGGATGGATCAGGTAGTGCTCCTGGGTTTCTTGATATGTCCCCTTCTGTGCGTCTATTCGAAGAAGAACCAAACAAACAAGGGCCAACATAAATAGAGTGCACAAGCATATGAATTAAAATGCGACAAGCAAACAATCATGCCATGATGAATGATGCACAATTTTCATGGCAACAATGTGGCATGGCATGGGTGAGGTGTGGAATACAAGAATAAAGCATTTTATGGAGTTTTAGTCACCTTTTATCCTCAAATAAGTTGCTGTAACCTTTATATTTATATGATGCATGCTGAAATTCAGAACATGGAATGCATAGATAGAACGGGCTCGTCGCGCTGATCGATTTAGACATATTATTTGTCAAATTTGGAGTTATAAAACCAAAGTTATTAATTAATTAAGAAAAAGGGCATTTTATTGTAATTTTAATCATCTCGAAATTTTAAAGTGCTCAAACATTATTTTGAATAGCATTTTCGAATTCCTCACATTTTTCTGATTCAAAAACATATATCATATGTTGAATTTGGAATTATATTTTAAAAGATATGAAAAACAGATTTGAATTTGAATTTAAAACACTTTCTGAAAAAGGTTTAATTAAAACAGATAAACGCAGAACTTTTTACACGCGGAGGGGGCTAGCCTGAGGCGTTGACGGGTGGGACCGCAAAGCTGAGTCAGCGGTCGAACCGCGGGATCTGGCTTGGCTTTTCCTACCGGGCGCGTCCCCAGCCACAGCGAGTGACAAGCGGGCGGCACGCGGACCCACCTTGACCCAGCGCTGCCGGGGCGTGACACGCGGCAGATCCGAGGGAGTGCGGACGTGACACAATAGAAGCAGGGGTCCTTTTCCGTAAAACAACACAGGGGCTGACATGTGGGCCACTTGGGACGCGGGTTGAGGCGGGGAAAATTTCCTAGGCTTCTCTGCAAAACGACGGCGGCTGGTCTGACGAGTCGCACGTCCTCGACAGAGAACGGCGAGCTCAGGCGGTTTTGCGGCGGCGATAGCGACTAAACGGCGGCGCATCTAGCCGTGCTATAAAAAGGAAAAGCGAAGAGGGTCTACGGCCTACGACTTCCGTTCAGGCGGCTTCACCGGAGGAGGACTACAACGCACGGGGCATGGCGAGAAACAGAGCGGGCAGAAGCGGCTGCTGCGGCGCAGGATAGCTGCAGACGCCTTCGAGGTCTGGCGCGTGTGGGGTGTTCGACGGAACGCACGGCGGGGCTAGAGCGGTCTGCAGCGGAGCGTGCGAGGAGAAGGAGGTGCTCACCGCTGCTCGGCGGTGGTGTTGGATCGGAAGCGGCGGATCGTCGACGACGCAGACGCTCCGGCGGGCTAGGGTTTCGTTTGGGCGGCGCCGGTCCTGGCGTTCCTGGGCTTCTCCTTCTCGTCTGGGTGTGTTGGGCGACGCAAGGGGATGTCCTCGATCTCCCAGGCCGCTTCCACGACGAGCTTGACGGCCGGAACGACGAGGACGACGATGTGCTGGCGGCGGGCGGCGTCGGCTGCTGGTGGTCGGAGAGGTATGAGGGGAAGAAGGAGGCGGCTCTGGGGCGGATCTGGGGACGCCAGAGAGTCGTGAGGAAGGAGGAAAAAGGAGGGAGAGGGAGGAGGCCAGCTGTGGCAGGGGTAGATAAGGTGGCCTCGGTGCCACCTTTTCCCTCTCCTCCTAAGACGTGCTTTCGGCCATTGGGCTGGCTGGGGCTGGTCCAGGGCGAGGCAGTGAGGCTGCAGGGTGGGGCCGGCGTGAGGAAGAGAAGAGAGGGAGGGACTAGCTCGGGTTAGGTTAGATGGTGGCCTCTTGGGTTAGGTAGATGGGGTAGTCTTGGGTTAGGGTTTTGTTTAGGGTTAGAGAGAGGGGTGGCTGGGGTGTGGGCCAGGGAGAGAGAGGAGGTCAGGTGGCCCTCATGGTAGAGAGAGAGAAAGAGAGAGAGGGAGATGGTGTAACCACATGAGCATGAGCAAGCATGAAGGGTAGGAGATGGTCATGGGGATGGTCTTGTAAGATCATGCATGGCACTACACAAGAGAGGTGGATGAGGTTTGATGGCACAAGGCAAGAAACAAAGCAAGGTAGAAAGGATTGAGAGAAAGAGAGAGATGAGAAGATGATCCACTCAAAATCAAATAAAACCAAAGGAGGACAAAAGATGATGATGGTTGCATGGCCCATGCAAGTATTTTATGCCATGTGTTAATATTGTGAAAACAAAATAAAATCTCATGGCATTTATATATGTGCATCCTCAAAAGATGGAGTAAGGGCCAAGCTACGAATTTATAGAATTAGATCCACCCAACCCACATGAGCTAGAATAAATATCAAAAGAAAAAGACTTACAAGCTCATGGGTTATTGGAATGGTGGAAGTATAAGGTGGTGACAAGGAAAAGTGATGGAGTTGAATAAAAGATATGCTCCCAACTCAACTTGGGCATTTAAACAATATATCAATAACCAAATACAATATCAAGAGGCAAATACAATTTACAATGCATATGAGAGAAGAACCAAAACAAAAAGGGTTTTATATGATGCTCAAATGCAAGGTGGCATGATGACATGAGCATGATATAATTATGATGAAACAATTATATATAGGAAGTAGCCATTATCTTACTAGACCAAGTAGCATTACAATTGTTAGACAATTGGGATGCTATATAGCATGAGTAAGAAATTTTGCACATTAGGCTTCTACATATTTGGTTGAAGTCCACACGGGGTTTCATGCGTATAGACGAAGTTTAGTGTTACCTTCGAGCTATCATAGCTCATGGGTAACATGCCCTGAATAAGTTATATAGCAAAAAATTGATGATGATGCTTACTTACAATGTAAGTTAATGTGACGGTTATCTATGTAACCACAAAGCCCCGTAATCTAGACACACATGTTACGGAACAACGTTTGATAGTCCTAAGTCAGTTGATCCACACCTTAAATTGTGCAACAACCTCATGTCTAAATATTACTTTGATTGAGACATACAAATGACGACTTGCTCGTTGTATCTCAATATGGGTCAGTCCAACTCGCTTATAGCCGAGTCCGTGTAAGTCAGAATAGCATCGCCATGCCCATGGAAAGTGGAACCTTTTCATCAGCCAAATTTTGCATTAGTCTAAGTTGTGTGTACAACACAACCTTAACAACCAAGGATATCTAGTACAAACAACATCAATATATAGTTCGACAACCGAATCACATATTTAATGATACATATCAGATGTTCACACTAGGACAACTTAATAGCTTTATGAATATATTGGGAATTACATCATACATCACGCATCAAGACCTTGTCTCAAGACCTTCTCTCAAGACCTTATTTCAAGATCTTATCTCAAGACCTTCAGCACGATATAATGCACATAGCTCTCTAGGGAATACATGATACATGATTTCCTCTAGGGAATATTACCAACACGTCAAACACAACTCCATATGATGGATTGCCATGCCAGTGTATAGCACCCGTATATGTAATAATAGAACAAAGATCATTAGAATTTGGCGAGGAATGGGAAATCACAACTTGAAAGAAACCGACATAGATAATAAAAACATATAACGCATTGAGAACATCCTCCATGCTGAGCAGGATGCAAAGGAGTCAGAGTGCTTGTTGGGCGGTGATGTCGTATGTTATTTAGTAGAAAGCAGGGCATGTTATCAGATGGCGCTGCCAGAGGTCAGGTCGCGAGACCCGCTGGTCGAAGGAGAGTCAACACGAGACACCACTCGTCTTGCCCACGTGCTCTGAACTCATGAGAGTGGCCTAAGAAAGAAAAAGTAAAGATGTATATGAACGGAGAACATGTAAGAAAAGAAATGGAGAGCCAAGTAAGATAAAGCGACTTATTTTCCTAAACCATGAACACGACGCTGAACACGATGTGAGGAAAAAATCTAGGGACACTAGTGCTCTATTATGAAACATGAAGCAAATCTTACCAACGGAATCGCTTAACAAACAAACAAACACGATGCCAAGGTGTCATACCTCGTTACAGCAAGAAACCATCATGTTGAGCCACGCAGAGATAAACAAAACTTTTTCCCTACGTGGTACTCCCAAGATCTAGACGAGGTAGAAGGCCACGAGGATTATCACTAGACACATAGGTGCGGATTATCTACGCAAGTGTGTCGGTTTATGCGGTGCAGTCCTACGATCCGATTCAATCCCATGATCATCGAAGTGCTAAATGTACAACACCTCTGCCGGTATCCACACGTACAAGGAGGAGAGTGGTTGATGGAATGCTAGGTCCTAACCTCTTTATTGGGCATCCTGTACCACACTATATATAGGTAGTGTAAGTGGACTCCACAACATTTGTGGCCCAAACACTAAGGCCCTATATAGTTCATCGCAAGTCTGACTCACTAACGTAGTCCATGTCTGATTTCGGTCCAACCCGACCGAAATATCTGCTGCCGCTCTTAAGTGTGTGACCCCTTAGGATCATGGTGACCTGGACATGATTGGAGTCCGACTTGCAATCGATCAATTAGTAGCGGATCCTAGCAGAATGTGCCGACTCCCATGTTCCATAGAATCATGACGACATACCATTTAATGTGACTTAGGTATGGCTCCCTTTTGCCTCATGATATACCTTGTCAAGCTATGGGAAAAATACCAACATCCCTTGAATAGTTCAAATCTCTTCTACATCTATGATATGTGATTCATCCGACTAACTCTTTAGTCAATCGCCCCGGTCAACACTTAACCGAGTCGTGCATGTCCATACTTCTGAATCATGTCAACCGAGAGGGCCGAGAGAATATATCTCTAGTCAGAGGAGGAAAATCCCATCTTAGTTATCCACATCAAGCAGCTAGATTCTTAGCTAACCCGAACTCTGCCTTTATAAGTGCCCTGTTACGGAACAACTTTAACAGAACCTAAGTTAGTTGATCCATAACTCATATTGTGTGACATACAAATAACGACTTGCTTGTTGTATGCCAATATGGGTCGGTCTGATTCTCCAATATCTTTTGCCGAGTCCATGTAAGTTGGAATAGCATCACCATGCCCATGACAAGTGGAACCTAGTCATCAACCTACTTTAACATTAGTCTAAGTTGTTTGTCTACCACAACCTCAATGATCAAGGACATCTAGTATGAACAACATGAATATATAGTTCCACAACTGAATCTCATATTCAATGATACATATCAAATGTTCATACTAGGACAACTTAATAACTTTATGAATACATTTGGAATTACATCATACATGATTGCCTCTAGGGCATATTCCCAACAGGCTCCTATTCACACTAGAGTCAATCATCCCATCTGTTGGGTCCACAGCATAGAAAACAAAAAAATTCCTACGATGAGAACTACACGCCAAGATCTATCTACTAGGTACAAAGCAACGGGTGGACATACATCCATCGAGAACTTACCCTCGAAGACAACGAGTTTTGTTAACAAGTAGAAACTCGTGGTTGATGTAGTCATACACTTGCCTATCTCAAGATCGAGTGGAAGTCTGAGCGCCGCATCTCAGTAGCGCATCCGTACTCGCACACACATTCAAGCCACTGGACAACCTCCACCTCCTCGCTCGAGCGATCCAGCGGAAGCATCAACTCCTTCCAGACGAAATGTCACCGGGAACATGTATCTCGCTAATCCGAGACCATGGGGGAATAATTCTATAGGGGAAGAGAGATCCTTCACGAGGAGGTGCGAGGAAGAAGGAGGAAGAGGGGGCCTTTTATAGGAGGAGGGGCATACCCCTCCCCATGGCCGGCGCATGGGGGTGACCCCTCACCTTCCCCATTCATGTGGTAGTAACCCCTCCACACTAAAATGCCTCTTCACATTCCCTTTTAAAGTCCCCACCTTAAATGCATTAAAATTCTCCAAGTTTAATGCTCTCTCATTTAATAAAACTCTTTTATTAATTTTATTAAGAATTTTGTTAATTACTTTAATTAAAAAACATTCACATATAACCCTTTGCAATATTTCAATATCACATGTAGAACCACTTTCTGCAATTTCACCCGAAACAATTTCCGGTTTCTATCGAAACAATTCCTGCACTTTGCAATACTTTCGTCTGAAACATATGTGCTCCAAAATGGTGTCCGGTAACTCTTAAGTGTGTCACCCTACGGTTCGCGAATAATGTAGACATGATTGAGACTCCTCTCAGATCAATAATCAGAAGCGGGATCTGGAGATCCATACTGACTCCTGCATATTCAACGATGACTTATGTGATCGTGAGAACCTTTAACGCTTGTAATTTAATCCCTTTGTCTCTTGATATAATATATGTCCGAGATTCGATCATCGGTATCCAAATACCTAGTATGATCTCGTTATCGACATGCACTCTTTTTCTCGTTCCCGTGATATAACATTCTAGTGATCACGTCACTTGCTTGCAAGCTACCTTAATGTGATATCACCGAGAGGGCCCAGAGTATATCTATCCATCATCGGGATTGATAAATTCCACTCTTGATCCATGAGCCTCAACAGAACACATCCGTAGCACTGAACCCATCTTTATAGTCACCCTGTTACGGTGTGACGTTTGATGTTATCAAGATACTCTTCCGGTGTTAGCAATTAACATGATCTCATGGTCTAAGGATAAAGATTCCTTCGTATGATGTTATAGCAATGTAAACATAATTACTTGATCGTAATGCTATACTTCGGATGAATGTTCATCACATCATTTCACAAATGCTGTGACCTTGTTATTAACAACATCCAATGTCCATGATCAGGAAACCTTGATCATCTTGTTAATCAATAAGCTAGTCTATAAGAGAGGCATAACTAGGAACCCTTTTTGTTTATTAAACACACATGTATTGACGTTTCCGATCAATGCAATTATGCCATGCAAAATAAACATCTATCATATATAAGGAATACATAATAATAACTTTATTATTGCCTCTCAGGGCATATTTCCTTCAGTCTCCCATTTGCACTAGAGACAATAATCTAGTTCACATAGTGATAAATCTAACACCCATGGAGTTCTAGTGTTGATCATGTTTTGCCCTAGGGAGAGCTTTAGTCAACGGATCTGCTACATTTAGTTCCGTGTGTACTTTACAAATCTTTATATCTCCAACCTTAACATGTTCGCGGATGGAGTGAAACCGACGCTTAATATGCTTGGAATTCTTGTGAGACCTCGGTTCCTTGGCGTTGGCTATGGCTCCATTGTTGTCACAATAGATCACCATCGGGTCCAATGCACTAGGAACCACACCTAGTTCCGTAATGAACTCTTTCATCCAAACCACTTACTACGCCGCTTCTAAAGCAACAACATATTCCGCCTCCGTCGTTGATCCAGCCACCACAGGTTGTTTGGAACTCCTCCAACTAACTGCTACTCCATTCAAGGGAAATACGTATCCGGATTGAGACTTAGAGTCATCCGGATCGGTGTCAAATCTAGCATCGACATAAGACTTAGTGACTAGCTCTTCTTAACCTCCGTATATAAGAAACATATCCCTAGTTCTTCTCAAGTACTTGAGGATGTTCTTGACCACTATCCAATGTTCCGAACCTGGATCAGATGGGTACCTACTAGTCAAACTAATAGCATGTGCCACATCTGGTCTTGTACATAGCATGGCATACATTATAGAGCCTATGGCCGAGGCATAGGGGCTCTTATCCATTATCTCTCTTTCTTCCGCCGTAGTCAGACTTTGAGTCTTACTCAATGTCTTGCCTTGCAACATAGGTAAGAACCCCTTCTTACTTCCGTCCATATTAAACTTCTTTAATATCTTATCAAGGTATGTACTCTGCGATAGCCCAATTAGGTGCCTTGATCTATCTCTATAGATTTTAATGCCTAATATATATGACGCTTCACCAAGGTCTTTCATCGAAATTTGCTGTTTAGATAACTTTTAACACTGTTTAAAAGATGTATATCATTTCCAATCAATAATATGTCATCCACATATAATATCAGAAATGCCACATTGCTCCCACTCACTTTCTTGTAAATACAAGCCGCTCCATAAGTTTGGACAAATCCAAATTCTTTGATCACCTCATCAAAGCAGAGATTCCAACTCCGGGATGCTTGCTTCAGTCCATAAATGGATCGCTGAAGTTTGCATACCTTATTAGCATCCTTAGGATCGACAAAACCCTTAGGTTCTATCATATACAACTCTTCTTCAATATTACCATTGAGGAATGCAGTTTTGACATCCATCTGCCATATTTCATAATCGAAATATGCAGGAATTGCTAACATAATCCTAACCGACTTAAGCATCGCTACGAGGGAGAATGTCTCATTGTAGTCAACTCCTTGAATTTGTCGAAACCCCTTTGTGACAAGTAGAGCCTTATAGATGGTCACATTACCATCAGCATCAGTTTTTCTTTTGAAAATCCATTTATTCTCAACGTCCTTTCGATCGTGAGGTAAGTCTACCAAGGTCGAAACCTGGTTCTCGTACATGGATTCCATCTCGGATTTCATGGCTTCTAGCCATTTGTTGGAATGTGGGCTCATCATCGCTTCTTCATACGTGGTAGGGTCATCCATTTCATCAACCATGAAATTCACAACAGGATTGCCATACAGTTCAGGAGCTGCACGTGTCCTACTTGACCTGCGAGGTTCGGTAGTGTCCTCTTTCGGAGTTTCACGATCAATATCATTAGCTCTCTCTTCATTACATGAAGTCAATTCTGAAATAGTTTCTGGTGCTGTGCTACTCGCCATTTCATGAAGAGAAGGTTCAATAACCTCTTCGAGTTCTACCTTCCGACTACTCACACCTTTCGCGAGAAACTCCTTCTGAAGAAAGGATCCATTCTTGGCAACAAAAACCTTGCCCTCGGATCTGTGATAGAAGGTATACCCAATCGTTTCCTTAGGGTATCCTATGAAGACACAATTTTCTGCTTTGGGTTCGAGTTTATCCGGTTGAAGTTTCTTCACATAAACATCGCATCCCCAAACTTTAAGAAATGACAACTTAGGTTTGTTTCCAAACCATAATTCATACGGTGTCGTTTCAACGGATTTAGATGGTGCCCGATTTAAAGTGAATGCAGCTGTTTCCAGTGCATAACCCCAAAATGACAGTGGCAAGTCAGTCAGAGACATCATAGATCGAACCATATCCAATAAAGTACGATTACGATGTTTCGACACACCATTATGTTGTGGTGTTCCGGTAGGCGTGAGTTGTGAAACTATTCCACACTCTTTCATATGTGTGCTAAACACGTAACTTAGATACTCACCTCCACGGTCAGATCGAAGAAATTTAATCTTTCTATTACGATGATTTTCCACTTCATTCTGAAATTCTTTGAACTTTTCAAAGGTTTCAGAGTTGTGTTTCTGTGCACCCACACGTCTTCATCGACGCTGTTTTTTGACCGGAAGACCTAGAGCTAACTACCGAGACTTTGGGCTATCCGGGCACGTACTTCGAGAAATGGCATAAAACCCGAAATGGGGCGTGGCCAAGTGGTAAGGCAGCGGGTTTTGGTCCCGTTACTCGGAGGTTCGAATCCTTCCGTCCCAGATTGTTTCGGATAGTACTCTACACGAGACAAAAGTTTATTAAAGAGAATTTCAAATAGATATACCTGTATCTCCTTAGATCATCTGTGAAAGTAACAAATAACGATATCCACCTCGCGCCGACACACTCATTGGTACACATACATCAGTATGTATGATTTCCAATAAATCTATCGCCCGTTCCATTGAACCGGAAAACGGCGTTCTAGTCATCTTGCCCATAAGGCATGGCTCACATGTATCAAATGATTCAAAATCAAGTGATTCCAAAAGTCCATCAGAATGGAGTTTCTTCATGCGTTTAACACCAATATGACCTAGACGGTAGTGCCACATATATGCAGATATATCATTATCAAGTTTAATCTTTTTAGCATTAACATTATGAATATGCGTAATATTACTATCAAGATCCAACAGAAATAAACCATTCAACACAAGTGCATGACCATAAAAGATATCATTCTTATAAATCGAACAACCATTGTTTTCAGATTTAAAGGAATAACCACTTTGCATCAAACACGATCCGGATACAATGTTCATGCTCAGTGCAGGCACCAAATAACAATTATTTAGGTTTATAACTAATCTCGATGTCATATGGAGAGGTATTGTCCCGACGGCGATCACAGCAACTCTTGATCCATTGCCGACCCGCATCCTGACCTCATCCCTTGCTAGTTGTCGCTTGTTCCGCAGCCCCTGAACCGAGTTACATATATTAGCAACCGATCCCGTATCAAATACCCAGGTGCTACTGCGAGTACTAGTCAAGTACACATCAATAACATGTATATCACATATACCTTTGTTTGCCTTGCCAGACTTCTTGTCCGCCAAATACTTGGGGCAATTGCGCTTCCAATGGCCAGTCCCCTTGCAATAGTAACACTCGGTGCCAGACTTAGGGCTAGCTCGGGGTTTCTTTTCAGGTGTGGCAACAGATTTGCCACCCTTCTTTCCCTTGTGCTTGCCTTTCTTGTCCTTCTTGAAACCGGTGGTCCTATTGATCATCAACACTTAATGTTCTTTCCTAATCTCCACTTCTGGAGTCTTAAGCATTGACAGAAGCTCGGGAAGTGACTTCTTCATGCCCTACATACTATAGTTCATCACGAAGCTCTTGTAGCTAGGTGGCAGAGATTGGAGAACATGATGTATGCCTAAGTCAATGGGAATCGTTATTCCCAAGGACACAAGCTTATCGACGCATCTGCATTTTTGAGTACGTGCTCACTAACGGAGCTGTTTTCCTCCATCATGCAGCTAAAGAACTTTTCAGAAGCATTATAACTCGCTATGGCAGCATGGGTATCGAAATTCATTTTCAATTCTCCCATGGTATCAAAGGCATTGACATTTTCGAAACGCTTTCGAAGTTCTGGCTCTAGCCCATACAGTATGCCGCAATGAACTAAGTTGTGGTCCTCCTGACGAGTCATATAGACATTCTTTTCCTCGTCAGGGGAATCAAGAATGGTGGGGCCTAAGCGCGCTCTAGCACATATTGCTTTTGTGCAGCAGTGAGGAGAATCCTCAAATTCATAGCCCAGTTGGTGAAGTTGCTACCATTGGCAGCAAGTTTCTCTTTCTCCATGAACACATTGAAATTAAAAGCAGGTGGTGCCATCTACAATAGAATTTGTAAAGTTTATTTAGACTAAGTTTATGATAGAGTGAGTTCAACTAATCTAAATTACTAATGAACTCCCACTCAAAAACGACATCCCTCGTGTCCTTTTGGTGATTACATGAACCAAATCCACTACACCAAGTCCAATCAACACGTGAGTTGATGTAGCTTCAAAGGCGAGCATCTATATGGGCATCATATCAACCATATGACTCATGCTTAACCTTTCGATCCGTGTTCCGAGGCCATGTCTGTACATGCTAGGCTCGCCAAGTAAGAACCTAAGTATTCGCATGTGTAAAACTGTCTTACACCTGTTCCTATGAAAGCGTAGATTCGAGTACACCCGATCATCACGTGATGTCTCGAAACACGATCCACATAACGGTGCATACTTAAGGAAGAACACATTTTTATCTTGATATCTAAATGAGGGATCATCTTACAATGCTACCGAAAGCGCCAAACTAGCAGTATAAGATGCTAATATCTAATGTGTAAAGTGAGATGATATGGTCCATGCATTTGATCTTTATCATTTGCATCGTGGTATGATCTTTATCATTCCTTTGTGTGTAAGGCCAAGATCTATCATACATCTACTTACAACAATACCATATCAATACACTATCCCATCAACAATCTAAACTAGACGCCTCTAATTTATCAATTGCAAGTTTTACGTGGCTTAGGGCTTTCGGAGATAGAACCGTTCTTACCTACGAACATGAACCACAACGAGGATAACCAAGTTATTAGCAACTCGTTGTAAATCAGATATTGAATATAGTAGGAGAGACAAACACCTGCCAGCCACTTCTGCAAAACAAGTTGCATGTCAGTCGTGGAACCGGTCTCATGTACGATGACATGTAAGGTTGGTCCGGGCCGCTTCATCCCACTATGCCACCAATATCCAAAATACATATAATATGCAATAACATGATCATCATCACCCACATATAAACATATGTGTACTACCCGTGCAAAGCACCTACGCATAGATCAGGCTCTGATACCACTGTTAGGTCCGCAGCATAGAAAATAAAAAAATTCCTACGATGAGAACTACACGCCAAGATCTATCTACTAGGTACAGAGCAACGGGTGGACATACATCCATCGAGAACTTACCCTTGAAGACAACGAGTTTTGTTAACGAGTAGGAACTCGTGGTTGATGTAGTCGTACACTTGCCGATCTCAAGATCGAGTGGAACTCCGAGCGCCGCAACTCAGCAGCGCATCCGCATTTCGCACACGTTCAAGCCACCGGACAACCTCCACCTCCTCGCTCCAGCGATCCAGCGGAAGCAGCAACTCCTTCCAGACGAAATGCCACCAGGAACATGTATCTCGCTAATCCGAGACCATGGGGAATAATTCTAGAGGAGGAGAGAGATCCTTCACGAGGAGGTGTGAGGAAGAAGGAGGAAGAGGGGGGCCTTTTATAGGAGGAGGAGGGTACCCCCTCCCCATGGCCGGCGCATGGGGGTTGACCCCTCACCTCCCCCATTCATGTGGTGGTAACCCCTCCACATTAAAATGCCTCTTCACATTCCCTTTTAAAGTCCCCACTTTAAATGCATTAAAATTCTCCAAGTTTAATGCTCTCTCATTTAATAAAACTCTTTTATTAAATTTATTCAGAATTTTTTTAATTACTTTAATTAACAAACATTTACATATAACCCCTTGCAATATTTCAATATCACATGCAGAACCACTTTCTGCAATTTCACCCGAAACAATTTCCGGTTTCTATTGAAACAATTCCTGCGCTTTGCAATTCTTTCGTCTGAAAGATATGTGCTCCAAAATGGTGTCCGGTAACTCTTAAGTGTGTCACCCTACGGTTCACGAATAATGCAGACATGATTGAGCCTCCTCTCAAATCAATAATCAGAAGCGGGATTTGGAGATCCATACTGACTCCTGCATATTCAACAATGACTTCTGTGATCGTGAGAACCTTTAACGCTTGTAATTTAATCCCTTTGTCTCTTGATATAATACATGTCCGAGAATTGATCATCGGTATCCAAATACCTAGTTTGATCTCGTTACCGACATGCACTCTTTTTCTCGTTCCCGTGATATAACATTCTAGTGATCAGATCACTTGCTTGCAAGCTACTTTAATGTGATATCACCGAGAGGGCCCAGAGTATATCTATCCATCATCGGGATTGACAAATTCCACTCTTGATCCATGAGCCTCAACATAACACCTTCATAGCACTGAACCCATCTTTATAGTCACCCTGTTACGGTATGCCATTTGATGTTATCAAGATACTCTTCTGGTGTTAGCAATTAACATAATCTCATGGTCTAAGGATAAAGATTACTTTGTATGATGTTATACCAATGTAAACATAATGACTTGATCGTAATGCTATACTTCGGATGAATGTTCATCACATCATTTCACAAATGTTGTGACCATGTTATTCACAACATCCAATGTCCATGATCAGGAAACCTTGATCATCTTGTTAATCAACAAGCTAGTCTATAAGAGAGGCATAACTAGGAACCCTTTTTGTTTATTAAACACACATGTATTAACGTTTCTGATCAATACAATTAAAGCATGCAAAATAAACATCTATCATATATAAGGAATACATAATAACAACTTTATTATTGCCTCTCAGGGCATATTTCCTTCACCATCATCACACATGTAAGCATCTAATTACCGAGAATATCATTTTGCGGCCCAAAAGTTGGGGTGTACAGGCAACACGGTACCCAAGTTCCCTGAAATCAGCTGGGATGACTACAGTTGGTGTGCCAAATACTCAGAGGGTCTTTTTCGGCTCGAATTCAACTTTACGTTTCAATACAAAAATTCAGGCTAACGGGCGTCAAGTTGGGCCCCCCTGTCAGTTCTCGTCGTTATGTCGCTCCTGTCGCTTAGGCGGGGTGGCTTTCATGTAGACTTGCAGCATTGGCACAGTGGATAGGACAACACCCCCTACCCAGTGTATTGATGTGACAAAACAGGGCCCATGTATCGGTGTTATAATTTTTTTTTGTTTACTCAGAAGCTGGAACAGCCACCGCCACGCGTCTCTCCTTGGACTCCCGTCCCAATCGTTAACCCCTATCATAAAAGCGCATTGATGGTTCCACCATTCCCCTGCCTCGCAGAAACCACTCTTCTTCTTCCTGTCATCTACTATCTTCTTGTCGTCTTGTCCTTGCCGCCATTGAAGATCTACGCACTCTAGAGACAAGCTTCACTACCCATGACCAGAAGAACATAGACGTTGTCTACACCAACGAGGAGGAGACAGTGGTGCGTGTCCTGAGGATGTACGAGGGTTGGCTTGGGATAGACGAGGACAAGCTTGTGGGATTGGACCTCGAGTACACCCCGGAGCACCCATATGAAGGGAGTGAAGTCGCTGTCGTTCAACTGGCCATGCGGAAACACGTCCTCGTCTACCACCTCTCCTGGTTTGTAGATCTGCTCTCTGTAGAACAAGAGGGTTTTCTCCTCTTGTTCTTTATCCACTTGCTCATCTTGCAACTACTAGATTTTATTTAGGACCAAATAAATTAGGGTTTGCCTATCTCTCAATCGACTGAGATTTTCTTTAGTCTCAATCACCTAAGAAAAGTGCAACCGTAGTTAAAAGAAATGTGCAACTCGTTCAGTCGACTGAGAAATAGCAAAACCGAATAAATTATGACAATACAATGTTGAGAGTCTTGATCTTGCATTTACTAAACTTTTCAAAATTATATTGAGATGATGATCTTGCACTGACAAAATATTTGTAGTTACAAATTTTGGTGATGACAAACTGCATACTTTCAGGACTGACAGGAAATGTTCGGCGCTGCGCCAGTTCCTTGTAGCAAAGGGAATTGTTTTCTGCACTATCGATAAAAGAACTGATTTTTCGAAATTGTATCAAGAGGAAATTATAATTCCTGCGCACAAGTGGATCGATATTCAGAGTCTTTTCAAGATCCTAAGGGGCTCGAGGAAGGATGGAATGGCATCACTTGCAACTAGAATCCTCGATGAGTCGTACGACAAAATGAAGGAAGATTTCCCTACGGATAGGCACAATTTCTGGGACGAGTGGCTATTGTCTGATATAAACCTGAAGTATGCAGCCATAGATGCTTACGTGACCTACCAGTTGTACAAGAAGATCCATTTTTTTCTACGTTACCTCGTGGTTTTCCCTATTTGCAAGAGGGAAGACGACCTTAGGGGAGCCCTTTGTAGAAAATGCGAAATAGCTGAGTTTGAAGTTGAATATGCAAAGAAATTGGCTGCATCTGAAGCAGCTGATAGAGAGCTTGCAGCTGAAGAAGCAGCTGACAGAGAGGCTGCAGCTGAAGCGGCAAACAGAGAGGCAGCATCTTCTAGCGGCAAGAATCAGGGCTATGATGCACCGCTAATTGTGCCACGGGATGCTGAAGATAGGGAAGCCAAGTCAGATGCCAGGTGGGACAAAGCAGTTCGTGAGATGTGGAGTACCTAGAATGGTCGCAGTTCGTCGCCTAGGAACGATGGCAAGTGCCTCAAGTGGTCTGATGAGGAGTGAATTAAATTTTACTTGTCAGTGTTATGTTTCTATTTTGTGGAACTCAGTTAGCTTGCCAAGATGTCTAGCGCCTCAAGTGATACTAGTAAAATAAATTTAACCCTCATTGTGTTATGTTTATGTATGTGTCTTGTAGCTTGTCAAGATGGTAGCTTCTTAACTGGCAGTTTGAAAGAGTGCCCTTTTCCTCTCTCGCTAAACATATATGTTTCATTTTGCCCAAATTGGTAGCAAATCTAGAGAAGATTCTCACTTTGATATTTTGTTCCCTTTTGGACCTCTTTTTGCCTCCGATCAGGTAGCAAATCTAGAGCAGCAAATCACACCAGGCAGAATACATTCATTCAAAAAACAAAACAAATATAGTTATAGCTGTGCGCAGCTAAATAGGATATAGCGATAGAAAGTAGGTTGCTTAACGAGGTTCGATGCATTCAGCCAGATATAGGATATAGCTAGAAAGAAGCTGCTTAGCAGCAGCCGCCGCAGCTGTAGGCACATCTTGCAAGCGCCCGCGCCTCCGCCTCCTCCCTCTGGCGCTTCCTTCACTTCTTGCTGCTTGGACTTGGGGGCCTTGGGCCTGATTGGAGGCATGCGACCCTCTTTGATGGCCACCCGCTGGAGGTTTCGGAGGTGAATGTAGAGAGCCCGGTGTTCAGCGATGTAGGCGTTGATGTTCATGGTCTCGCGCTTGCCGCTTTTGTGGATGCCAGAGCCCGCGGCCTCTACATGCTTCAGTAAGGTGTTCAAGTCGGTGCCGCCGGTGGCGCGACTCGTCAAGCAGTAGGCGCCACCCTTGCGGAAGGGGCAGCTGTAGTAGGGGCCCCTGAGGAAGCCGTCGTACTTGCCAGCCCGCAGTCTCCTCAGCACCTGACGAGCCTTGGTGTGAATGGACTCGTCATCACTGTAGACGTCGCTGCCAGAAACCTATTGGAAGAAAGGGAAAATGGGGGAGTAGATGGTGTAAGAAGATCGAGCAATCTAAATGCGAACAAGCGAATCCTAATAAACCAAGATCTAGCATCCAACGATGGGAACAGTGTTGGACAATTAGGCACAATTTCCATGATTAATTCCCGAATATTAAACATGACAATACCAGCTAAATTTTAAATAGGTTAGCCCATTATTTCTAACAAACAGTAGAAGAACCAGGGAAGGGGAACAAACCCTAGTTACCTCCGACCATAGGTCGTCAATGCCGGTGTCGTAGGGGTTCATCGGATGATGTACTTATCTGGATCATATGTGCCCAAGAAGTGCGTGATCTGCTTGTGACCGGCGGGGGCCTCCTCGCCGGCGGGGGCTCCTCTTCGGCGACTCCGTCGGTAGCGGGGACGGGGGCCTGGACGGGAACAGTGGCTGCCATCGATGCCTCGACTAGGGCCTAGATAGGGACAGCGGCTGCTTTCAACACGTCGAGGGGGACCGGCAAGGATATGGGGGCCTCCTCGCTGGTGGCCACGGAGGCGACGATGGCCACCTTATCCTCCTTGGCCATCGTCGGCGGGACAGGGTATTCTCGGGAGTTTGCGGATGCTGGTGGGACAGTGGAGAGGGTTGCGTGGGGACAGTGAGCGAGAGTGGGAGTGGGTGTGCGGAGAGGGGCTCTATAGTTAAGGTGGATAGAAGTAAAGCACGTTTCGTTGCACCACCGTGCAACACGCCGTGCAGTCGACTGCACCGTGCACCGCGACACGTGCACGGTACGTCACGTTTTTTTCCCGGGCCATGCATGGCAGTTCTGTATTGAGCCGCATGCAAAGGGTGCACACACAATTTCTATGTACGAAGTTTGACACGGCCCTAAAATTGGCGATTGAGAGCCGCTGTGTAAAAAATGGGATATGTCTTATTAAAATCAAGTGGCAATAAATTGAAGTTGTCCATCAACGATCATGCACTCATTGACACATGCGTTGTGGCGTAGTAGTAGCAGTAGTAGGCTTTTCAGACTTGATTAAACATGACATGACCGCTCGACGACTTTTTCCATGGACAACATCGTGTTCCTTCTTGTAGAAGTCTCGCTGAGGGAGACGTCTATGCTGTCTCACGTTGTACTGTGAAGGGCACGACGTGTGCAACGATCATCGTTGGATCGCACAGAATCAATGGTTGGTGCGCACGATCCGCGTGACAACTGTGATAACCAATCAGGGAGTAGCAGACAGGGTGAGCACAGGTTTGTGCTTCTACGAAAGATAGAGAGAGGGGGGGCAAAACTGAGTAGTACCACATAAAACCAAGGGCAATACTGAGTAGTATAAAAATGGAAAGTGAGTGTCTTGTACAATGAAATACATCATGGCATACATCAAATTATGCCAAGATAGATCCACTAGAGTTCATTGGATGTGCGTTCTTCTCATAAACCACATAAGGATCCACTAGAGTTCATTGGCTGTGTGTTCTTCTCACAAACCACATATCACCAGTGTCATTGCATGTGTGTTCTTCCCACAGACCACACATGGATCCACTAGTATCATTGCATGTGTGTTCTTCCCATGAACCACACATGGATCCACCAGTGCAATTGCATGTGTGTTCTTTTCACAGACCACATATGGATCCACCAGTGTCATTGCATGTGTGTTATTCTCACAAACCACATAAGGATCCACCGGTGTCATTGCATGTGTGTTCCTCTCATAGCACACATGGATCCATCAGTATCATCGCATGTCTGCTCTTTACATGAACCACAGTTCATCGCATGTCTGCTCTTTTCATGAACCGCAGCTAGAGTCATTGCATGTGTGTTCTTCTCACAAACCATATCATGAACCACACCCAGTGTAATTGCATGTCTGTTCTTCTCATTAACCACACATGGATCCACCGGTGTCATTGCATGTCTGCTCTTCTCATTAACCACAGTTAGAGTCATTGCATGTGTGTTCTTCTCACAACCCACATATCATCAGTGTCATTGCATGTGTGTTCTTCCCATAGACCACACATGGATCCACCAGTGTCATTGCATGTGTGTCCTTCCCATGAACCACAGATGGATACACCAGTGTCATTGCATGTCTGCTCTTTTCATGAACCACAGCTAGAGTCATTGCATGTGTGTTCTTCTCACAAACCACGTATCACCAGTGTCATTGCATGTGTGTTCTTCCCACAGACCACACATGGATCCACCAGTGTCATTGCATATGTGTTCTTCCCATGAACCACACATGGATCCACCAGTGTCATTACATGTGTGTTCTTCCCATGAACCATACATGGATCCACCAGTGTCATTGAACGTCTGCTCTTTTCATGAACGACAGCTAGAGTCATTGCATGTGTGTTCTTTTCACAGACCACATATGGATCCACCAGTGTCATTGCATGTGTGTTATTCTCACAAACCACGTAAGAATCCACCGGTGTCATTGCATGTGTGTTCCTCTCATAGACCACACATGGATCCACCGGTGGCATCGCATATCTACTCTTTTCATGAACCACAGTTAGAGTCATCGCATGTCTGCTCTTTTCATGAACCACAGCTAGAGTCATTGCATGTGTGTTCTTCCCACAAAACATATCATGAACCACACCCAGTGTCATTGCATGTGTGTTCTTCTCATTAACCACACATGGATCCACCGGTGTCATTGCATGTCTGCTCTTTTCATGAACCACAACTAGAGTCATTGCATGTGTGTTCTTCTCACAGACCACATATCACTAGTGTCATTGCATGTGTGTTCTTCCCACAGACCACACATGGATCCACCAGTGTCATTGCATGTGTGTTATTCCCATGAACCACACATGGATCCACCAGTGCCATTGCATGTCTACTCTTTTCATGAACCACAGCTAGAGTCATTGCATGTGTGTTCTTCCCACAAACAACATATCACCAGTGTCATTGCATGTCTGCTCTTTTCATGAACCACACATGGATCCACCAGTGTCATTCCATGTGTGTTGTTCTCACAAACCACGTAAGGATTCACCGGTGTCATTGCATGTGTGTTCCTCTCATAGACCACACATGGATCCACCGGTGGCATCGCATGTCTGCTCTTTTCATGAAACACAGTTAGAGTCATCGCATGTCTGCTATTTTCATGAACCACAGCTAGAGTCATAGCATGTGTGTTCTTCTCACAAACCATATCATGAACCAATCCTAGTGTCATTGCATGTGTGTTCTTCTCATTAACCACACATGGATCCACCGGTGTCATTGCATGTCTTCTCTTTTCATGAACCATAGCTAGAGTCATTGCATGTGTGTTCTTCTCATAGACCACATATCACCAGTGTCATTGCATGTGTGTTCTTCCCACAGACCACACATGGATCCACCAGTGTCATTGCATGTGTGTTCTTCCAATGAACCACACATGGATCCACCAGTGTCATTGCATGTCTTCTCTTTTTGTGAACCACAGCTAGAGTCATTGCATGTGTGTTCTTCTCACAAACAACATATCACCAGTGTCATTATATGTTTGCTCTTTTCATGAACCACACATGGATCCACCAGTGTCATTGCATGTGTGTTGTTCTCACAAACCACGTAAGGATTCACCGGTGTCATTGCATGTGTGTTCCTCTCATAGACCACACATGGATCCACCGGTGGCATCGCATGTCTGCTCTTTTCATGAAACACAGTTAGAGTCATCGCATGTCTGCTATTTTCATGAACCACAGCTAGAGTCATTGCATGTGTGTTCTTCTCACAAACCATATCATGAACCACAGCCAGTGTCATTGCATGTGTGTTCTTCTCATTAACCACACATGGATCCACCAGTGTCATTGCATGTGTGTTCTTCCCATGAAGCACACATGGATCCACCAGTATCATTGTATGTCTGCTATTTTCATGAACCACAGCTAGAGTCACTTCATGTGTGTTCTTCTCAAAAACCATATCATGAACCACACCCAGTGTAATTGCATGTTTGTTCTTCTCATTAACCACACATGGATCCACCGGTGTCATTACATGTCTTCTCTTCTCATTAACCACAGCTAGAGTCATTGCATGTGTGTTCTTCTCACAAACAACATATCACCAGTGTCATTGAATGTGTGTTCTTTCGATGAACCACACATGGATCCACCAGTGTCATTGCATGTGTGTTATTCTCACAAACCACGTAAGGATCCACCGGTGTCATTGCATGTGTGTTCCTCTCATAGACCACACATAGATCCATCGGTGGCAGCACCTGTCTGCTCTTCTCATGAACCATAGTTAGAGTCATCGCATGTCTGCTCTTTTCTTGAACCAAAACTAGAGTCATTGCATGTGTGTTCTTCCCACAAACCATATCATGAACCACACCCGATGTCATTGCATGTGTGTTCTTCTCATCAACCACACATGGATCCACCGGTGTCATTGCATGTCTGCTCTTTTCATGAACCACAGCTAGAGTCATTGAATGTGTGTTCTTCTCACATACCACATATCACCAGTGTCATTGCATGTGTGTTCCTCCCACAGACCACACATGGATCCACCAGTGTCATTGCATGTGTGTTCTTCCTATGAACCACGTAAGGATCCACCAGTGTCATTGCATGTGTGTTCCTCTCATAGACCACACATGGATCCACCGGTGTCATTGCATGTCTTCTCTTTTCATGAACCACAGTTAGAGTCATTGCATGTGTGTTATTCTCACAAACCACATATCACCAGTGTCATTGCATGTGTGTTCTTCCCACAGACCACACATGGATCCACCAGTGTCATTGCATGTGTGTTCTTCCCATGAACCACACATGCATCCACCAGTGTCATTGCATATGTGTTAGTCTCACAAACCACGTAAGGATCCACCGGTGTCATTGCATGTGTGTTCCTCTCATAGATCACACATGGATCCGCCGGTGGCATCGCATGTCTGCTCTTTTCATGAATCATAGTTAGAGTCATCGCATGTCTGCTCTTTTCATGAACCACAGCTAGAGTCATTGCATGTGTGTTCTTCTCACAAACCATATCATGAACCACACCCAGTGTCATTGCATGTGTGTTCTTCTCATTAACCACACATGGATCCACCGGTGTCATTGCATGTCTGCTCTTCTCATTAACCATAGTTAGAGTCATTGCATGTGTGTTCTTCTAACAAACCACATATCACCAGTGTCATTGCATGTGTGTTCTTCCCACAGACCACACATGGATCCACCAGTGTCATTGCATGTGTGTTCTTCCCATGAACCACACATGCATCCACCAGTGTCATTGCATATGTGTTAGTCTCACAAACCACGTAAGGATCCACCGGTGTCATTGCATGTGTGTTCCTCTCATAGATCACACATGGATCCGCCGGTGGCATCGCATGTCTGCTCTTTTCATGAATCATAGTTAGAGTCATCGCATGTCTGCTCTTTTCATGAACCACAGCTAGAGTCATTGCATGTGTGTTCTTCTCACAAACCATATCATGAACCACACCCAGTGTCATTGCATGTGTGTTCTTCTCATTAACCACACATGGATCCACCGGTGTCATTGCATGTCTGCTCTTCTCATTAACCACAGTTAGAGTCATTGCATGTGTGTTCTTCTAACAAACCACATATCACCAGTGTCATTGCATGTGTGTTCTTCCCACAGACCACACATGGATCCACCAGTGTCATTGCATGTGTGTTCTTCCCATGAACCACAGATGGATCCAATAGTGTCATTGCATGTCTGCTCTTTTCATGAACCACAGCTAGAGTCATTGCATGTGTGTTCTTCTCACACACAACATATCACCAGTGTCATTGCATGTGTGTTCTTTCCATGAACCACACATGGATCCACCAGTGGCATTGCATGTGTGTTATTCTCCCAAACCACGTAAGGATCCACCGGTGTCATTGCATGTGTGTGATACGTTTCTAACGTATCTATAATTTTTGATGTTCCATGCTTGGTTTTATCTACTTTCTTGTGTTTTGTCCACACTTTGGAGTACTTTTCATATGATTTCTTGGACTAACCTATTAACAAGTGCCACACTGCCAGTTGCCTGTTTTCTGCTGTTTTTGGTTCCAGGAAAGTCAGAAAATCAATATTCTCGGAATTGGACCGGACAAAAGCCAAAGTCGATATTTTACCGGAAGACTCACGGAGCCAGAATACGAGACGGAGAAGGGCCAGAGGGTGGCCACACCACCTGGTGGCGCGGTCCAGGCCAGGCCGCGCCAGGGGGTGGTGTGGGCCCCTCCGGCACCCCCTCGGTCTCCCCTCTCGCCTAGAAAAGCCTCCAGATGCATAAACCCTAAATCGTCAATCATCCAGCCACGAAAAGTTCCGCAGCGCCGCCGCCACCGAAGGGGAGATTCGAGGGACTGAAAGTCTCTATTCCGGCACCCTGTCGGGACGGGGAAGTGCCCCCGGAGCCATCTCCATCGATCTCCACCGCCATCTCCATCACCATTGCTGATTCCCATGATGAGGAGGGAATAGTTCTCTCTCGAGGCTAAGGGTTCTACCAGTAGCTATGTGTTCATCTCTCTCTCTATGCATGATCATATTGTGATAATGAGCTTGTAATCTATAGATCTACCTTGCTACTCAAGTGCTTTAATAGATCTCTGCTCTCCCCATGTGTGTGAAAGTGACAGCGTGCACACCATGGTGGCACTTAGGCTAGAGATTACAAATACTTGTTACGAGTTATATTTGGAGTTGGATGTCTTTATGAAATTGTGGTGTTTGTTGGACTCATCTAGTACTCAAGGTGACAGTGTGGGGTTTTCTAGATGGGAAAGATGAACTTTGAGGTGTGTTGTTATAGCCCTACCATCGATTAGAGTGTCCAACCGGAGAGTAGTTCAGCGTAGTATCATAAAGAAGAATATATTTATATGAGAGTGTTCACTAGTGAAAGTATAATCCCTAGGCCTTGTTTATAAGCATTGAAACACCATTTGCAATTATATCTATTACATGTTTGCTTGTTTCCATCTTTATTTCAGTTTGCCTTTAGTCTCTTCCACGCCATCAAGTTATTTTCTATCACCGTTACCACTTATAATTATCTATACCACTTGTATTTCACTATCTCTTCGCCGAACTAGTGCACCTATACACCTGACAAGTGTATTGGGTGTGTTGGGGACACAAGAGACTTCCTGTATCTTGATTGCAGGCTTGCTTGAGAGGGGATACCTTTGACCACTTCCTCCCTGAGTTCGATAAACCTTGGGTGATCCACTTAAGGGAAAACTTGCTGTTGTTCTACAAACCTCTGCACTTGAAGGCCCAACAGCTGTCTACAAGAATAGAATTGCGTATACATCAAGCTATTTTTCTAGCGCCGTTGCTGGGGAGGTAAGGTAAAAGGTATTCACACCGGAGGATTAAAGAAGAAGAACCTCCCACGGCAAACGCCTATTTTCTAGCGCCGTTGCCGGGGAGGTAAGGTAAAAGGTACTCACATCCTACGGTGTGAGTGCTCGAAGTTATTTCCTTTAGATTCTACAATTTTGTCTTTTTGTTTCTTATTTTCACTAGTTAGGCTTAATGGAAAACAACAACAAAAATTAGAGAGCTTTATAGTATTTATCTTGAGTTAAGACATGAAGTGGTTGAAGAGAAAATTAAAAAACTTATGGAGCTTTATTTGCATGCTAATAGCAATATTGTTTGTATGAATTCTTTGGACACCATTATTGCTAATGCTATGGAAAAGTCTAAGCTTGGGGAAGCTGGTTTTGATGAGCATGATATTTTTAGTCCCCCAAGCACGAAGGAGAAAATTTACTTTGATGATACTATGCCTCCAATATATGATGATTACAATGATGAATATGATATTTTCAGTCCACCTACTATTGATGAGAAAATTAATTATGATTACAATATGCCTCCTATATTTGATGATTATGATGATGAGAATAATAATGATAGCTGTTTTGTTGAATTTGCTCCCACTACAGTTAATAAGAATGACTATGCTTATGTGGAGAGTAATAATTATTATATGCATGTGGCTCATGATAATAATATTTCTTGTGATAGTTATATTGTTAATTTTATTCATGTTGCTACTGAAAGTTATTATGAGAGAGGGAAACATGGTTTTATGTATCTCAACAATATTAAGTTTCTCCTCTTTATGTTGAAAATTTTGAAGTTGCACTTGTTTTGCTTTTCTATGCTTGTTGCTTTGTGCTTTCATGACTTGTTTCTTTACAAGATTCCTATGCATAGGAAGTGGGTTCGACTTAAATGTGCTTTGAATTTGCTTCTTGATGCTCTCTTTTACTTCAACTAGAAAATATGCCCGTGCGTTGCGACGGGAGTAAAAAATATGTAATGCCAAGACACAAAAATTTTTTTGGCACATCCGTTGCGTGTCGAAGAATGTTCCGGTGCTTCCATGATGCGCGGTCACTGCCTCAACACGTCGCCACTACTTCTTTTGCCCATCACTTCAGTGAGGCCACCTGGTACAATCATCGAGGTACGTGATAATAAAGCAACTATTAGCAGATACTCCCTTCGTTTTAAAATATAACATGTTTTAGCTTCGTGAAAATAATAAATTTAAACCTTTTTAGAAGTGTATGTTCACCCCGAATCTCTTCGAACCTACGTATGGGTCTAGATACATTAGCTTCACAAAGTTAAAACATCTTATAATTTAAAACAGAGGGAGTACATGATAATAGAGCAGCCATATAGCAAAAACACCTACAGGAACCTCTACTTTCAATATTTACCTCTCCTCGGTGGAATAGTCTCTTGCTTATTTTTCCAAGTCTATTATTCAAGCCCATGTCCTCGCGCAAGCCAAACTTCGTTGTTTAATTTAAGAAAATAACACATATCCATTTCTATGTTTACATGCCTAGAAGTGGTAATTTTGAATGGTATAAGCGTCAATTCAGAGAACACTCGGCTCATATTCATTAATATCAGTTTCTAGAATGAGATATAGTACATAACAGGCAACACCTTTTTTTTCCATCCTTGGCACGTGACATGATTTTAATCTTTCTTCATGGAAATAAATATTTCCTCATGGAAATAGCCAACTAATAAATAAGAGGCTATATGTCAACCATTTTTGGCCATCCTCGCCCTGTGAAAGGATTCCTGTAGTTTGCAGTGAAATAACCGCTGGATCCACCTGCGATGATTTTGGCCAGCTCTATAACATACAATCCAATCTCTTAGTGCATATCTTAGCTCATTGTCAAGAAAAAGGATGCCAAGAATCAGCAGCAAACAACATGAACTGATCGATCCTGAATGGCTCCAGAAAATTACTGAAAATAATTTAGTTACAAAGTTCATATCAAATATAAAACTGAAACCATTCCCAATCAAAGTGCAAAGTTATATAAAAAATAACACAGTACTTTGGTTGTACAAAAGAGTGAAGATACATCATTTGCTAATGGTATTACTTGCATCGACAGATCTGTATCAGTGGATGATGGAGATAATGGTGTGTCGAAGCAATCAAACCCATGGAAATACCTGGAGGAAGAATATCTGGAAACTCAGAGAAAAGGTCATTCTTGGTATATTATTTACCAAGCTTTGTACTGAAACCATTCGGTGATAGCTTAAAACAATTAATCAGCTCCGGTTTTCCTTTGTCGATGCATCCCCTTATACCTCTCATCTTGTAAGAAAATAGTCTTTTTTCCTACCTGACGCGTGTATGTTTCTGCACAACCAATCAATTTAAGACAAAACATTATCATGTCCATTTCAACTTCCCTTTTCAACCACCCATTGGCTCTGACTCCACCAACAATACGTCGCTGCTTCATCGCCCTGCTTGGTCGTCATCCAACTTTGCTTTAGTGTAACTCTTCATATGTCTCTGAAACAATTAAAGCCATACTCCTGATGCTATTTAGTGTTGATGATGGGCTCACACACAAGGTGAAACACTATGTCCAGTAATAAAACAGAGTATCTTCGAGGCAATAAAACAAATAAATGGAGTGCAGACGCAGAGACCAACGAGGAGCGGCAAAAGAATACCAGGCATAGAAAATACGGAAACAATGGAAGGGGTACTGGGAAGGGTACGAGATCTTATTGGTGCCATAGAAGAAAGAACAAGCTAGACAACACCAGAGTTATGTTGTTGTTGGACAGTCCTCCAGGAAGGCCCGGTGATGGCGCGTTTTTGGGGCAGGAGATTGTTGTTTGACCACCTGGCCCTTCTCTCTCACCTGATCTGACGTGGCGATGAAGCATCCAACTGCATTTGCGTGAGCCAATGGTGGTAGATAGCAGCGTCGAGTCCTAGTGCCCAATAGGCTGGTGCCTGGTGATGATGGTCCTTGTGACGTACCCTCTCAATAAATCATGCACATCCGATTTTTTCGATTTTTCTGTGTATCGCCTTCTCCGCTTGTAACAAATCAGCTACAAAAACTGCCTCCACTAAATTACCTTCTGAATGATAGGTGTGTGGCAATGCAAGATATATGGGTTTTGAATGTATGAGAAAATAAAGCTATAACATAATGCAAACAACATGCTACTAATACTATGGACCTTGATAATGATACACGAACCTTCTAAGAAATCTCTAACTTTCACCATAGTTGTAGAGGCATTTATACTGAAATATGGCTCATCGATAATAAATATGGGGCAAATTATAGATGTTGAGATGAATGGAGTAATATGCAATAGAAAATCCTTTTCTTTAGTTTCTCTAAAAGTATGTTTCTACATGATACGATTCATGGAATAAATAGGAAGACAGTGAAACTTATATATCATGAAAATGATCTCTAAGTAGTGTAATATTTAGCATATCAATGATTGGTCACTTAGCCAATTTCTAACCAGACCCCAACATCTCTTATATGGTAATTTACCCTGTCTTGCAATGCCTCTCATGAAAGCATGCAAATGATACAAAATTCAAATGAGTTCGGTAGAAAATGATGTCTTTAACTATTCAAAATTGAATACCTTCCACGAGGAAAAAACACCATCATGAAATATAGAAATTGAGTAGGTAAGTAATCAATCATCATTGCAGTGTCACTTTTCAAGCACCAAATGATTAGGTGGTTCGGTATATTGCATGTCCCAGATCCATTTGTTTTTTAAAGTTCAAGTCGATATGCTGCATGTCTCTTGCAACCTCAATCAACAGGCCGTAGAGTACAAACGTGAAATTCAGGATCGGGGGTTACTTGCCTATCAACAGGAAGAGGGACTTAAGTGACATGCACTACATTGGGACGGCAGTGGGTGTTGTCGCTTCCTTGATATCACGGGACATCCCCTCCTCTATTGGTACATATCCAATCTCACCTGTAGTAGTTGACCAAGATAGCAACTTATCAGCCATGCATTCCAGGAAGTAGATAAGATGTAGCATTACAACAATGTAAATGTGCAGGGAGGCTAGTAGATCATTTAGAAAGCACAAGAACAAACTTAGGTCGATGTGGAAGTTCTTAAGTTGTTTACAAATGTTTCAAGATTCAGTTGATAGACATAAACTACTACTAAGCCACCCATATGTTCAACTTACCTTTGCAGATTTGATTATTGGTACCCTTAAATAGATTTGTGTAAATATCACATAGTTTACTGAACACATTATCCAAACTTTGTTGTGCAAATATCACATAGAATGCCAAAATAATTATAAATTCCAGAAAAAGAACTGAATTTTTGTGCATTAACCGAATACCGATAAAACTCCATTTTATCTACACTGGAAACAAATATAGGCAGTAAAAAAGGTTTTTCGATACACCCCATCAGGCATATTTTCAACTAATAGCACACCTGCTAACATTTCCAAAAGAAGTGAGACCGTAACAATAAATTAAACTCAGAAGTGTCGTGCTAAAATGTATGGAGCTAATCTGAATTGAACACTAAAAAATAATTCGCGCGACGGTATATTCTTCATTCAAGATATCACACTAAGAAAACTGCAGGTTTGTGCTTTTCAACATACCGCAGATCATCACCAGTGCACAACTAAGAAACATAAAAATGAATGCTAAGCCTAAAATAACCCAGAGCTGCAAATCTGTAAACTTTGGAGTTTTCACTTTTATATTTCTCATGCCCTCACCCTGATATAGCAAACCACTTTGGCGTTAAAACGAACAGCTACAAGACATGATTGCAAAGTCAGCTGTTGATTTCCAAGGTAGTAGAAATCAAATCTGGACGAAAGGATTTAACAAGCTACATCATATACACACATGAATTGAGAATTACATGATGATAGCCGACATGGCCGAGGAAGCCGCAAAGCTCGATCATCTGCATGTCGATGCCGCCGGTGGTGCTGGTTCTTGAACATGGCAGGTACGGTGATGAAGGCTTGATAGTCCCAGAACCCTACGCGCCACAACCTTGGTGCGATATGGTAGTTTTGCTTGGAGATCAGCACCGCCGCCGTTGCCACCAGCAGCAGCAGCAGCGCGTCAGCACGATCTTGTTCCACGCATTCCAGCGCTTCAGGTACGGCGAGCAGGGATCGGTCTGGATCTAGCTTCTGATCCCCTAACTCGCTTCTGGTGGTGGTAGGAGAGGGAGGAGAGATTGGCGAGGGGTGTGAGGGATGAAAACTATTTGGCAACCGCACATGCTGACCGAGGGGAGGAGGGAGAAGTCATGTCGATGGCGGAAGGCGGTCCTAACTGGGCGGTGGCGATGGAGGGAGATAGGATACGGGGAGGGAGAGGCGAGCGAAGAGAGGGTTCGTGTGGCGAGATTGAGTCAAACGTGGGTCGAAGAGAAAACCGGTGTTGCGTACGGCAGGGCGAAAAATTGACCGCAGGATTACGGGAGCGCGACGAAGGCAGGAAGCGAAACGCGATGAAGGCAGAACACGAAACACTTCGTCTTTTTTAGATAGTAGAGATTCATATTTCTTATGTGAGCATTTTCTCAAACTATCATGCCTAACTTAAAGGCGTTAAGGAAAAGTACTTATTGGGAGATAACTCAAAAGCTTTATATGAGTCTTGAAAATTATTACTTCAGTAATAACCACTCCTTATCCTTTTTTTATTTGCTTTTTGTATCAAGAGTAACCTCTAATGAGAGAGAAGTAATGATTGGGAAAGTTGCTGTCACGAAACAGATTGCTGTGCTTCACCATAAAAATTCGTGTAAAATCTCTGAACGTCTTTTTGAGGCGTGCATTTTTTTGCTTCTGCCCCAGGTTGTTATCTAACTTTCGTTAGTTCAACACTTTTTGATTTGAGCAACAGAGGGTCTTCAAAAAAAATCGTCTTTACCTGCTGGTCTGTTTTGACAGATTTCTGCCATTTTCTGCATTTGCTTCTTTTTGGTTCCTTTTTGAGTTCTTTTGGGGAATTTAGCTTTTTAAGGGAAGTGCTTCAGTAGCTAGTGTTCTAATGAAAGTTTATTTGGTGTTAGAACCGAACCTTAAGACTTATTTATCTTGAGTGCACTAATGTTGCTAATAAAGATTGTGTGAAGTTTTGTATGAAGGAAAAATTTCAGGTGTATGGAAGGAATGAGTAATGAGATGAAGGATGGACTAAAGCTCAAGCTTGGGGATGCCACGCATGTCACCCCAAAAATATCCAAGAAGTACAAGCGTCAAATCTTGGGGATGCCCAAGGCATCCCCTTCTTCATCAATAAAAATCCCAGGTTTCTTCCAAACGCTTCATTTTTATTGTTTCATGCACAGTTGTGTTGTTCTTGGAGCGTCTTCTTTTTCGTTTTTGTTTTGGTTTTTTGTTTTCTTGGTTTTCTTAGTTTTCTGAATAAATTGGTTGGACCCCCTCTTTCATACATTGGTTTTCAAATAGTTTGGTTTGGTTTGGAAAAGAGTAGGAAAGTTCATGCTTATGTGGTAAAAAGAGCTTGTTTTTTACTGTGGCCTATGCTTTGTCATGCCATGCTTGATATTGTTTTGGCTTTATGCTTAGTATTCTTTGTTGTAGCATGACTTGTTATAAACAATTGAGATTGCTTAATGTTCCTTAGATGAATCATGCGTTGATTTAGCATATTAAAGCATAGTATTGTGGTATTCTCCTTTGATGCTTTATTTGGGTTGACTTGGCGCATGCTCACACCATGTTATGACTATCCCAAGTCACCATAAGCCTTTATGATCCTTTAGTTTTCAACTTGTAGTATCACTCTATGCTTTGATCAATGATGTTTTGTCGCTCTGCATGATTATGGCCATTATTGCTCTCTTAGTTTGTCGCTCCCAGTCTTTTGCTAGCAACCACAACCAAGTATGAGTTCCACTTATGCATCCAACTCCTTAAACCAAGTTATTCCAAAGAGTCTACCATACCTACCTACTAGCATATGCTATTCCAAGTATATTCATGCTTTTGTTTACCTTTCGAATTAAACTTGTTATGAGAAAATTAGTGATTAAAGCTCTCATGAACTTGATGGCACACTTTACTTTTCTTGCCCTTAATAAACTTGAACCATTGTGTCGTCTATGTTGTATATGCTTGCACTTATTTGTTGGGGATTAGCAGAACCATGTTGTCATGGGGAACGCTTTCAACATTGCACTTGTACTTTGTACCTAGTTGATATCATGCTCTTTTGTATATGGATTTCCTCGGTGTGAAATGAAAGGGGAGATTGTAAGTCCATGGAGTTATGTATATGTGTTAGAGAAACGCCTGGGCCGCTGGTCTAATCCATGTTGACATGGTGGAAACCTACAGCGTAACCATAATGAGCTGTCTATGAAGCATTCTTCTTATAAAAAAGAGTCCTATATTGAGAAAAAAGAGAAAAAAAGAGATTATGAAAAGAGAAAAGAGATAAAAAATCACCATATTCCCATGGTAAATAAGAAGATTACTGAGATGCTCGTTGTCTGCTTGCCTTGTCATTTTGATATGGGGATTCTTCCGTATCATCGGGCAAGGGGTACCCCGTTGGTGGTTCTCTATGATACACATGTATTTACAATGACAAGAACTTATCGGTGACTAAGCTTGAGTAGCATGAGGAGCGGCCCTCGTATTCAAGGGACATGAGATTTCTAACTTATACTTCGTCAAGCATATACTTCATAGTTTGTTCACTTTAACCTTAATAACTTTAAGATGCTTATGATAGGGGCAATGAGAGCTGAAAGCTATTTAGTACCATAATTTTTGGAAGCTCTTTATGAGACTTGAATCCCTGCTTCATTCTATGAAGGCCTTTCTTCCACCATTATATTGAGTCTCCACCTTCTACCTTTATGCACCTACTTTGAGAGCATAGCGGCCATTCTTAGTTCTATGTGCATTGTCCCAAGACTATTTGATTGATGCATAACTTGATATTGCTTGTTCTAAACTACTTGTATCTAGTCACTCTTATGAACTTTGAAGGTGTCCTATGCATTTATATTTGCTACTCTATGAGGGACAAGCTGAATACCACTATGCTATGTTTTCTTTATGTGAAACAAAAAAACGTCTTGCAAAGCATTGTTATTTATGAATCTTTTGTTTGTGCCTTTTCATGTTGCAACATAGTTGCTATGTCTTATTGTTAGAACTTTGTCTTTCATGCTATGTTGAAGTACTATGATCCCAGCTTTCAATGTTTTACAAATACTTCGATCAAGTTTATGATGGTGCATGTCACCTCAAAAATTATTCTTTCTTTTTATCACTTACCTACTCGAGGACGAGCAGCAGTTAAGCTTAGGGATGTTGATACGTTGCTAACGTATCTATAATTTTTGATGTTCCATGCTTGGTTTTATCTACTTTCTTGTGTTTTCTCCACACTTTGGAGTACTTTTCATATGATTTCTTGGACTAACCTATTAACAAGTGCCACAGTGCCAGTTGCCTGTTTTCTGCTGTTTTTGGTTCTAGGAAAGTCAGAAAATCAATATTATCGGAATTGGACCGGACAAAAGCCAAAGTCGATATTTTACCGGAAGACTCAGGGAGCCAGAATACGAGACAGAGAAGGGCCAGAGGGTGGCCACACCACCTGGTGGCGCGGGCCAGGCCATGCCGCGCCAGGGGGTGGTGTGGGCCCCTCCGGCACCCCCTCGGTCTCCCCTCTCGCCTATAAGAGCCTCCCGATGCATAAATCCTAAATCGTCAATCATCCAGCCACGAAAAGTTCCGCAGCGCCGCCGCCACCAAAGGGGAGATTCGGGGGATAGAAAGTCTCTGTTCCGGCACCCTGCCAGGATGGGAAAGTGCCCCCGGAGCCATCTCCATCGATCTCCACCGCCATCTCCATCACCATTGCTGATTCCCATGATAAGGAGGGAGTAGTTCTCTCTCGAGGCTAAGATTTCTACCGGTAGCTATGTGTTCATCTCTCTCTATATGCATGATCATATTGTGATCATGAGCTTGTAATCTATAGATCTACCTTGCTACTCAAGTGCTTTAATAGATCTCTGCTCTCCCCATGTGTGTGAAAGTGTGATGCACACCATGGTGGCACTTAGGCTAGAGATTACAAATACTTGTTAGGAGTTATATTTGGAGTTGGATGTCTTTATGAAATTGTGGTGTTTGTTGGACTCATCTAGTACTCAAGGTGACAGTGTGGGGTTTTCTAGATGGGAAATCTGAACTTTGAGGTGTGCTGTTATAGCCCTACCATCGATTAGAGTGTCCAACCGAAGAGTAGTTCAGTGTAGTATCATAAAGAAGAATATATTTATATGAGAGTGTTCACTAGTGAAATTATGACCCCTAGGCCTTGGTTCTAAGCATTGAAACATCGTTTGCAATTAGATCGGTTACATGTTTGCTTGTTTCCATCTTTATTTCAGTTTGCCTTTAGTCTCTTCCACGCCATCAAGTTATTTTCTATCACCGTTACCACTTATAATTATCTATACCACTTGTATTTCACTATCTCTTTGCCGAACTAGTGCACCTATACACCTGACAAGTGTATTGGGTGTGTTGGGGACACAAGAGACTTCTTGTATCTTGATTGCAGGCTTGCTTGAGAGGGGATACCTTTGACCACTTCATCCCTGAGTTCGATAAACCTTAGGTGACCCACTTAAGGGAAAACTTGCTGCTGTTCTACAAACCTCTGCACTTGGAGGCCCAACAACTGTCTACAAGAATAGAAGTGCGTAGACATCAGTGTGTTCCTCTCATAGATCACACATGGATCCACCGGTGGCATCACATGTCTGCTCTTTTCATGAACCACAGTTAGAGTCGTCGCATGTCTGCTCTTTTCATGAACCACAACTAGAGTCATTGCATGTGTGTTCTTCCCACAAACCATATCATGAACCACACCCAGTGTCATTGCATGTGTGTTCTTCTCATTAACCACACATGGATCCACCAGTGTCATTTCATGTGTGCTCTTTTTATGAACCATAGCTAGAGTCATTGCATGTGTGTTCTTCCCATAGACCACACATGGATCCACCAGTGTCATTGCATGTGTGTTCTTCCCATGAACCACACATGGATCCACCGGTGTCATTGCATGTGTGTTCTTCCCATGAACCACACATGGATCCACCAGTGCCATTGCATGTCTGCTCTTTTCATGAACCACGGCTAGAGTCATTGCATGTGTGTTCTTATCACAAACAACATATCACCAGTGTCATTGCATGTCTGCTCTTTTCATGAACCACAGATGGAAACACCAGTGTCATTGCATGTGTGTTATTCTCACAAACCACGTAAGGATCCACCGGTGTCATTGCATGTGTATTCCTCTCATAGACCACACATGGATCCACCAGTGGCATCACATGTATGCTCTTTTCAGAGTCATCGCATGTCTGCTATTTTCATGAACCACAACAAGAGTCATTGCATGTGTGTTCTTCCCACAAACCATATCATGAACCACACCCAGTGTCATTGCATGTGTGTTCTTCTCATTAACCACACATGGATCCACCAGTGTCATTGCATGTCTGCTCTTTTCATGAACAACATCTAGAGTCATTGCATGTGTGTTCTTCCCATAGACCACACCTGGATCCACCAGTGTCATTGCATGTGTGTACTTCCCATGAACCACACATGGATCCACCGGTGTCATTGCATGTGTGTTCTTCCCATGAACCACACATGGATCCACCAGTGTCATTGCATGTCTGCTCTTTTCATGAACCACAACTAGAGTCATTGCATGTGTGTTCTTATCACAAACAACATATCACCAGTGGCATTGCATGTCTGCTCTTTTCATGAACCACACATGGAACCACTAGTGTCATTGCATGTGTGTTATTCTCACAAACCACGTAAGGATCCACCGGTGTCATTGCATGTGCGTTCCTCTCATAGACCACACATGGATCCACCGGTGGCATCACATGTCTGCTCTTTTCATGAACCACAGTTAGAGTCATCGCATGTCTGCTATTTTCATGAACCACAAGCAAGAGTCATAGCATGTGTGTTCTTCTCACAAACCATATCATGAACCACACCCAGTGTCATTGCATGTATGTTCTTCTCATTAACCACACACATCCACCGGTGTCATTGCATGTCTGCTCTTCTCATTAACCACAGCTAGAGTCATTGCATGTGTGTTCTTCTCACAAACCACATATCAACAGTGTCATTGCATGTGTGTTCTTCCCACAGACCACACATGGATCCACCAGTGTCATTGCATGTGTGTTCTTCCCATGAACCACACATGGATCCACCGGTGTCATTGCATGTCTTCTCTTTTCATGAACCACGGCTAGAGTCATTGCATGTGTATTCTTCTCACAAACAACATATCACTAGTGTCATTGCATGTGTGTTCTTCCCATGAACCACACATGGATCCACCAGTGTCATTGCATGTGTGTTATTCTCACAAACCACGTAAGTATCCACCGGTGTCATTGCATGTGTGTTGCTATCATAGACCACACATGGATCAACGGGTGGCATCGCATGTTTGCTCTTTTCATGAACCACAGTTAGGGTCATCGCATGTCTGCTCTTTTCATGAACCAAAGCTAGAGTCATTGCATGTGTGTTCTTCCCACAAACCATATCATGAACCACACCCAGTGTCATTGCATGTGTGTTCTTCTCATTAACCACACATGGATCCACCGGTGTCATTGCATGTTTACTCTTCTCATTAACCACAGTTAGAGTCATTGCATGTGTGTTCTTCTCACAAACCACATAACACTAGTGGCATTGCATGTGTGTTCTTCCCATAGACCACACATGGATCCACCAGTGTCATTGCATGTGTGTTCTTCCCATGAACAATACCTGGATCCACTAGTGTCATTGTATATCTACCATTTTCATGAACCACAGCTAGAGTCATTGCATGTGTGTTCTTCTCATGAACCATATCATGAACCACACCCAGTGTCATTGCATGTGTGTTCTTCTCGTTGACCACACATGGATCCACCGGTGTCATTGCATGTCTGCTCTTCTCATTGACCACAGCTAGAGTCATTGCATGTGTGTTCTTCTCACAAACAACATATCACCAGTGTCATTGCTTGTGTGTTCTTTCCATGAACCACACATGGATCCACCAGTGTCATTGCATGTGTGTTATTCTCACAAACCACGTGAGGATCCACCGGTGTGATTGGATGTGTGTTCCTCTCATACAACACACATGGATCCACCGGTGGCATCACAATTTCTGCTCTTTTCATGAACCACAGTTAGAGTCATCACATGTCTGCTCTTTTCATGAACCACGACTAGAGTCATTGCATGTGTGATCTTCCCACAAACCATATCATGAACCACACCCAGTGTCATTGCATGTGTGTTCTTCTCATTAACCACACATGGATCCACCGGTGTCAGTGCATGTCTGCTCTTTTCATGAACCACGGCTAGAGTCATTGCATGTGTGTTCTTATCACAGACCACATATCACCAGTGTCATTCCATGTGTGTTCTTCCCACAGACCACACATGGATCCACTAGTGTCATTGCATGTGTGTTCTTCCCATGAACCACCCATGGATCCACCGGTGTCATTGCATGTGTTCTTCCCATGAACCACACATGGATCCACCAGTGTCATTGCATGTCTACTATTTTCATGAACCACAGCAAGAGTCATTGCATGTGTGTTATTCTCACAAACCACATATCACCAGTGTCATTGCATGTGTGTTCTTCCCACAGACCACACATGGGTCCACCAGTGTCATTGCATGTGTGTTATTCTCACAAACCACGTAAGGATCCACCGGTGTAATTGCATGTGTGTTCCTCTCATAGACCACACATGGATCCACCGGTGGCATCACATGTCTGCTCTTTTCATGAACCACAGTTAGAGTCATCGCAAGTTTTCTATTTTCATGAACCATAGCTAGAGTCATTGCATGTTTGTTCTTCTCACAAACCATATCATGAACCAGACCCCGTGTCATTGCATGTATGTTCTTCTCATTAACCACACATGGATCCACCGGCGTCATTGCATGTCTTCTCTTCTCATTAACCATAGTTAGAGTCATTGCATGTGTGTTCTTCTCACAAACCACATATCACTAGTGTCATTGCATGTGTGTTCTTCCCACAGACCACACATGGATCCACCAGTGTCATTGCATTTGTGTTCTTCCCATGAACTACACATGGATCCACCAGTGTCATTGCATGTCTTCTATTTTCATGAACCACAGATAGAGTCATTGCATGTGTGTTCTTCTCACAAAGAACATATCACCAGTGTCATTGGATGTGTGTTCTTCCCATGAACTACACATGGATCCACCAGTGTCATTGCATGTGTGTTATTCTCACAAACCACGTAAGTATCCACCGGTGTCATTGCATGTGTGTTCCTCTCATAGACCACACATGGATCCACCGGTGGCATCGCATGTCTGCTCTTTTCATGAACCACAGTTAGAGTCATCGCATGTCTCCTCTTTTCATGAACCACAGCTAGAGTCATTGCATGTGTGTTCTTCCCACAAACCATATCATGAACCAGACCCATTGTCATTGCATGTGTGTTCTTCTCATTAACCACACAAGGATCCACCGGTGTCATTGCATGTCTGCTCTTCTCATTAACCACACATGGATCCCCCGGTGTCATTGCATGTCTGCTCTTCTCATTAACCACAGCTAGAGTCATTGCATGTGTGTTCTTCTCACAAACAACATATCACCAGTGTCATTGCTTGTGTGTTCTTTCCATGAACCACACAAGGATCCACCAGTGTCATTGCATGTGTGTTATTCTCACAAACCACGTGAGGATCCACCGGTGTCATTGCATGTGTGTTCCTCTCATAGAACACACATGGATCCACCGGTGGCATCACATGTCTGCCCTTTTCATGAACCACAGTTAGAGTCATCGCATGTCTGCTCTTTTCATGAACCACAACTAGAGTCATTGCATGTGTGTTCTTCTCACAAACCATATCATGAACCACACCCAGTGTCATTGCATGTGTGTTCTTCTCATTAACCACACATGGATCCACCAGTGTCATTGCATGTCTGCTCTTCTCATTAACCACAGCTAGAGTCATTGCATGTGTGTTCTTCTCACAAACCACATATCAACAGTGTCATTGCATGTGTGTTCTTCCCACAGACCACACATGGATCCACCAGTGTCATTTCATGTGTGTTCTTCCCATGAACCACACATGGATCCACCGGTGTCATTGCATGTCTTCTCTTTTCATGAACCACAGCTAGAGTGATTGCATGTGTGTTCTTCTCACAAACAACATATCACCAGTGTCATTGCATGTGTGTTCTTCCCATGAACCACACATGGATCCACCGGTGTCATTGCATGTGTGGTATTCTCACAAACCACGTAAGTATACACCAGTGTCATTGCATGTGTGTTCCTCTCATAGACCACAGATGGATCCAACGGTGGCATCGCATGTCTGCTCTTTTCATGAACCATAGTTAGAGTCATCGCATGGCTGCTCTTTTCATGAACCACAGCTAGAGTCATTACATGTGTGTTCTTCCCACAAACCATATCATGAACCACACCCAGTGTCATTGCATGTGTGTTCTTCTCATTAACCACACATGGATCCACTGGTGTCATTGCATGTCTGCTCTTGTCATTAACCACAGCTAGAGTCATTGCATGTGTGTTCTTCTCACAAACCACATATCACCAGTGTCATTGCATGTGTGTTCTTCCCACAGACCACACATGGATCCACCAGTGTCATTTCATGTGTGTTCTTCCCATGAACCACACATGGATCCACCGGTGTCATTGCATGTCTTCTCTTTTCATGAACCATAGCTAGAGTCATTGCATGTATGTTCTTCTCACAAACAACATATCACCAGTGTCATTGCATGTGTGTTCTTCCCATGAACCACACATGGATCCACCAGTGTCATTGCATGTGTGTTATTCTCACAAACCACGTAAGTATCCACCAGTGTCATTGCATGTGTGTTCCTCTCATTGACCACACATGGATCCACTGGTGGCATCGCATGTCTGCTCTTTTCATGAACCACAGTTAGAGTCATCGCATGTCTGCTCTTTTCATGAACCACAGCTAGAGTCATTACATGTGTGTTCTTCCCACAAACCATATCATGAACCACACCCAGTGTCATTGCATGTGTGTTCTTCTCATTAACCACACATGGATCCACCGGTGTCATTGCATGTTTGCTCTTCTCATTAACCACAGTTAGAGTCATTGCATGTGTGTTCTTCTCACAAATCACATATCACCAGTGTCATTGCATGTGTATTCTTCCCACAGACCACACATGGATCCACTAGTTTCATTGCATGTGTGTTCTTCCCATGAACCACACATGGATCCACCAATGTCATTGTATATCTACTATTTTCATGAACCACAGCTAGAGTCATTGCATGTGTGTTCTTCTCACAAACCATATCATGAACCACACCCAGTGTCATTGCATGTGTGTTCTTCTCATTAACCACACATGGATCCACCGGTGTCATTGCATATCTGCTCTTCTCATTAACCACAGCTAGAGTCATTGCATGTGTGTTCTTCTCACAAACAACATATCACCAGTGTCATTGCATGTGTGTTCTTTCCATGAACCACACATGGATCCACCAGTGTCATTGCATGTGTGTTATTCTCACAAACCACGTAAGGATCCACCGGTGTTATTGCATGTGTGTTCCTCTCATAGACCACACATGGATCCACTGGTGGCATCACATGTCTACTCTTTTCTTGAACCGTAGTTAGAGTCATCGCATGTCTGCTCTTTTCATGAACCACAACTAGAGTCATTGCATGTGTCTTCTTCCCACAAACCATATCATGAACCACACCCAGTGTCATTGCATGTGTGTTGTTCTCATTAACCACACATGGATCCACCGGTGCCATTGCATGTCTTCTTCATGAACCACAACTAGAGTCATTGCATGTGTGTTCTTCTCATAGACCACATATCACTAGTGTCATTGCATGTGTGTTCGTCCCACAGACCACACATGGATCCACCAGTGTCATTGCATGTGTTTTCTTCCCATGAACCACACATGGGTCCACCGATGCCATTGCATGTGTGTTCTTCCCATGAACCACACATGGATCCACCGGTGTCATTGCATGTCTGCTTTTTTCATGAACCATGGTTAGAGTCATTGCATGTGTGTTCTTCTCACAAACCACATATCACCAGTGTCATTGCATGTGTGTTATTCTCACAAACCACGTAAGTATCCACTGGTGTCATTGCATGTGTGTTCCTCTCATAGACCATGCATGGATCCACCGGTGGCATCGCATTTCTGCTCTTTTCATGAACCACAGTTAGAGTCATCGCATGTCTGCTCTTTTCATGAACCACAGCTAGAGTCATTGCATGTGTGTTCTTCCAATAAACCATATCATGAACCACACCTAGTGTCATTGCACGTGTGTTCTTCTCATTAACCACACATGGATCCACCGGTGTCATTGCATGTCTGCTCTTCTGATTAACCATAGTTAGATTCATTGCATGTGTGTTCTTATCACAAACCACATATCACTAGTGTCATTGCATGTGTGTTCTTCCCACAGACCACACATGGATCCACCAGTGTCATTGCATGTGTGTTCTTCCCATGAACCACACATGGATCCACCAGTGTCATTGTATGTCTACTATTTTCATGAACCACAGCTAGAGTCATTGCATGTGTGTTTTTCTCACAAACCATATCATGAACCACACCCAGTGTCATTGCATGTGTGTTCTTCTCATTAACCACACATGGATCCACCGGTGTCATTGCATGTCTTCTCTTTTCATGAACCATAGCTAGAGTCATTGCATGTATGTTCTTCTCACAAACAACATATCACCAGTGTCATTGCATGTGTGTTCTTCCCATGAACCACACATGGATCCACCAGTGTCATTGCATGTGTGGTATTCTCACAAACCACGTAAGTATCCACCAGTGTCATTGCATGTGTGTTCCTCTCATTGACCACACATGGATCCACTGGTGGCATCGCATGTCTGCTCTTTTCATGAACCACAGTTAGAGTCATCGCATGTCTGCTCTTTTCATGAACCACAGCTAGAGTCATTACATGTGTGTTCTTCCCACAAACCATATCATGAACCACACCCAGTGTCATTGCATGTGTGTTCTTCTCATTAACCACACATGGATCCACCGGTGTCATTGCATGTTTTCTCTTCTCATTAACCACAGTTAGAGTCATTGCATGTGTGTTCTTCTCACAAATCACATATCACCAGTGTCATTGCATGTGTATTCTTCCCACAGACCACACATGGATCCACTAGTTTCATTGCATGTGTGTTCTTCCCATGAACCACACATGGATCCACCAATGTCATTGTATATCTACTATTTTCATGAACCATAGCTAGAGTCATTGCATGTGTGTTCTTCTCACAAACCATATCATGAACCACACCCAGTGTCATTGCATGTGTGTTCTTCTCATTAACCACACATGGATCCACCGGTGTCATTGCATGTCTGCTCTTCTCATTAACCACAGCTAGAGTCATTGCATGTGTGTTCTTCTCACAAACAACATATCACCAGTGTCATTGCATGTGTGTTCTTTCCATGAACCACACATGGATCCACCAGTGTCATTGCATGTGTGTTATTCTCACAAACCACGTAAGGATCCACCGGTGTTATTGCATGTGTGTTCCTCTCATAGACCACACATGGATCCACTGGTGGCATCACATGTCTACTCTTTTCTTGAACCATAGTTAGAGTCATCGCATGTCTGCTCTTTTAATGAACCACAACTAGAGTCATTGCATGTGTCTTCTTCCCACAAACCATATCATGAACCACACCCAGTGTCATTGCATGTGTGTTGTTCTCATTAACCACACATGGATCCACCGGTGCCATTGCATGTCTTCTTCATGAACCACAACTAGAGTCATTGCATGTGTGTTCTTCTCATAGACCACATATCACTAGTGTCATTGCATGTGTGTTCTTCCCACAGACCACACATGGATCCACCAGTGTCATTGCATGTGTTTTCTTCCCATGAACCACACATGGGTCCACCGATGTCATTGCATGTGTGTTCTTCCCATGAACCACACATGGATCCACCGGTGTCATTGCATGTCTGCTTTTTTCATGAACCATGGTTAGAGTCATTGCATGTGTGTTCTTCTCACAAACCACATATCACCAGTGTCATTGCATGTGTGTTATTCTCACAAACCACGTAAGAATCCACCGGTGTCATTGCATGTGTGTTCCTCTCATAGACCACGCATGGATCCACCGGTGGCATCGCATTTCTGCTCTTTTCATGAACCACAGTTAGAGTCATCGCATGTCTGCTCTTTTCATGAACCACAGCTAGAGTCATTGCATGTGTGTTCTTCCAATAAACCATATCATGAACCACACCTAGTGTCATTGCACGTGTGTTCTTCTCATTAACCACACATGGATCCACCGGTGTCATTGCATGTCTGCTCTTCTGATTAACCATAGTTAGATTCATTGCATGTGTGTTCTTCTCACAAACCACATATCACTAGTGTCATTGCATGTGTGTTCTTCCCACAGACCACACATGGATCCACCAGTGTCATTGCATGTGTGTTCTTCCCATGAACCACACATGGATCCACCAGTGTCATTGTATGTCTGCTATTTTCATAAACCACAGCTAGAGTCATTGCATGTGTGTTTTTCTCACAAACCATATCATGAACCACACCCAGTGTCATTGCATGTGTGTTCTTCTCATTAACAACACATGGATCCACCGGTGTCATTGCATGTCTGCTCTTCTCTTTAACCACAGCTAGAGTCATTGCATGTGTGTTCTTCTCACAAACAACATATCACCAGTGTCATTGCATGTGTGTTCTTCCCACAGACCACACATGGATCCACCAGTGTCATTGCATGTGTGTTATTCCCATGAACCACACATGGATCCACCAGTGCCATTGCATGTCTACTCTTTTCATGAACCACAGCTAGAGTCATTTCATGTGTGTTCTTCCCACAAACAACATATCACCAGTGTCATTGCATGTGTGTTCTTTCCATGAACCACACATGGATCCACCAGTGTCATTGCATGTGTGTTATTCTCACAAACCACGTAAGGATCCACCAGTGTTATTGCATGTGTGTTCCTCTCATAGACCACAGATGGATCCACTCGTGGCATCACATGTCTGCTCTTTTCATGAACCATAGTTAGAGTCATCGCATGTCTGCTCTTTTCATGAACCACAACTAGAGTCATTGCATGTGTCTTCCTCCCACAAACCATATCATGAACCACACCCAGTGTCATTGCATGTGTGTTCTTCTCATTAACCACACATGGATCCACCGGTGTCATTGCATGTCTTCTCTCTTCATGAACCACAGCTAGAGTCATTGCATGTGTGTTCTTCTCACAGACCACATATCACTAGTGTCATTGCATGTGTGTTCTTCCCACAGACCACACATGGATCCACCAGTGTCATTGCATGTGGGTTCTTCCCATGAACCACACATGGATCCACCGGTGTCATTGCATGTGTGTTCTTCCCATGAACCACAGATGGATCCACCAGTGTCATTGCATGTCTGCTCTTTTCATGAAAGACAGCTAGAGTCATTGCATGTGTGTTCTTTTCATAGACCACATATGGATCCACCAGTGTCATTGCATGTGTGTTATTCTCACAAACCACGTAAGAATCCACCGGTGTCATTGCATGTGTGTTCCTCTCATAGACCACACATGGATCCACCGGTGGCATCGCATGTCTACTCTTTTCATGAACCACACTTAGAGTCATCGCATGTCTGCTCTTTTCATGAACCACAGCTAGAGTCATTGCATGTGTGTTCTTCCCACAAACCATATCATGAACCACACCCAGTGTCATTGCATGTGTGTTCTTCTCATTAACCACACATGGATCCACCGGTGTCATTGCATGTCTGCTCTTTTCATGAACCACAGCTAGAGTCATTGCATGTGTGTTCTTCTCACAGACCACATATCACTAGTGTCATTGCATGTGTGTTCTTCCCACAGACCACACATGGATCCACCAGTGTCATTGCATGTGTGTTCTTCCCATGAACCACACATGGATCCACCAGTGTCATTGCATGTCTGCTCTTTTCATGAACCACAACTAGAGTCATTGCATGTGTGTTCTTCTCACAAAAAACATATCACCAGTGTCATTGCATGTTTGCTCTTTTCATGAACCACACATGGATCCACCAGTGTCATTGCATGTGTGTTGTTCTCACAAACCACGTAAGGATTCACCGGTGTCATTGCATGTGTGTTCCTCTCATAGACCACACAGGATCCACCGGTGGCATCGCATGTCTGCTCCTTTCATGAAACACAGTTAGAGTCATCGCATGGCTGCTATTTTCATGAACCACAGCTAGAGTCATTGCATGTGTGTTCTTCTCACAAACCATATCATGAACCACACCGAGTGTCATTGCATGTGTGTTCTTCTCATTAACCACACATGGATCCACCAGTGTCATTGCATGTGTGTTCTTCCCATGAAGCACACATGGATCCACCAGTGTCATTGTATGTCTGCTATTTTCATGAACCACAGCTAGAGTCATTTCATGTGTGTTATTCTCAAAAACCATATCATGAACCACACCCAGTGTAATTGCATGTGTGTTCTTCTCATTAACCACACATGGATCCACCGGTGTCATTGCATGTCTGCTCTTCTCATTAACCACAGCTAGAGTCATTGCATGTGTGGTCTTCTCAGAAACAACATATCACCAGTGTCATTGAATGTGTGTTCTTTCGATGAACCACACATGGATCCACCAGTGTCATTGCATGTGTGTTATTCTCACAAACCACGTAAGGATCCACCGGTGTCATTGCATGTGTGTTCCTCTCATAGACCACACATAGATCCACCGGTGGCAGCACATGTCTGCTCTTCTCATGAACCACAGTTAGAGTCATCGCATGTCTGCTCTTTTCATGAACCACAACTAGAGTCATTGCATGTGTGTTCTTCCCACAAACCATATCATGAACCACACCCAGTGTCATTGCATGTGTGTTCTTCTCATTAACCACACATGGATCCACCGATGTCATTGCATGTCTGCTCTTTTCATGAACCACAACTAGAGTCATTGAATGTGTGTTCTTCTCACATACCACATATCACCAGTGTCATTGCATGTGTGTTCTTCCCACAGACCACACATGGATCCACCAGTGTCATTGCATGTGTGTTCTTCCCATGAACCACGTAAGGATCCATTGGTGTCATTGCATGTGTGTTCCTCTTATAGACCACACATGGATCCACCGGTGTCATTGCATGTCTGCTCTTTTCATGAACCACAGTTAGAGTCATTGCATGTGTGTTATTCTCACAAACCACATATCACCAGTGTCATTGCATGTGTGTTCTTCCCACAGACCACACATGGATCCACCAGTGTCATTGCATGTGTGTTCTTCCCATGAACCACACATGCATCCACCAGTGTCAGTGCATGTGTGTTATTCTCACAAACCACGTAAGGATCCACCGGTGTCATTGCATGTGTGTTCCTCTCATAGATAACACATGGATACACCGGTGGCATCGCATGTCTGCTCTTTTCATGAATCATAGTTAGAGTCATCGCATGTCTGCTCTTTTCATGAACCGCAGCTAGAGTCATTGCACACCCTGTGTCATTGCATGTGTGTTCTTCCCACAAACCACACATGGATCCACCAGTGTCATTGCATGTGTTTTCTTCCCATGAACCACACATGGGTCCACCGGTGTCATTGCATGTGTGTTCTTCCCATGAACCACACATGGATCCACCGGTGTCATTCCATGTCTGCTTTTTTCATGAACCACGGTTAGAGTCATTGCACGTGTGTTCTTCTCACAAACCACATACCACCAGTGTCATTGCATGTGTGTTATTCTCACAAACCACGTAAGTATCCACCGGTGTCATTGCATGTGTGTTCCTCTCATAGACCACGCATGGATCCACCGGTGGCATCGCATTTCTGCTCTTTTCATGAACCACAGTTAGAGTCATCGCATGTCTGCTCTTATCATGAACCACAGCTAGAGTCATTGCATGTGTGTTCTTCCAATAAACCATATCATGAACCACACCTAGTGTCATTGCACGTGTGTTCTTCTCATTAACCACACATGGATCCACCGGTGTCATTGCATGTCTGCTGTTCTGATTAACCATAGTTAGAGTCATTGCATGTGTGTTCTTCTCACAAACCACATATCACTAGTGTCTTTCCATGTGTGTTCTTCCCACAGACCACACATGGATCCACCAGTGTCATTGCATGTGTGTTCTTCCCATGAACCACACATGGATCCACCAGTGTCATTGTATGTCTGCTATTTTCATGAACCACAACTATAGTCATTGCATGTGTGTTTTTCTCACAAACCATATCATGAACCACACCCAGTGTCATTGCATGTGTGTTCTTCTCATTAACCACACATGGATCCACCGGTGTCATTGCATGTCTGCTCTTCTCATTAACCACAGCTAGAGTCATTGCATGTGTGTTCTTCTCACAAACAACATATCACCAGTGTCATTGCATGTGTGTTCTTTCCATGAACCACACATGGATCCACCAGTGTCTTTGCATGTGTGTTATTCTCACAAACCACGTAAGGATCTACCGGTGTTATTGCATGTGTGTTCCTCTCATAGACCACACATGGATCCACTGCTGGCATCACATGTCTGCCCTTTTCATGAACCACAGTTAGAGTCATCGCACGTCTTCTCTTTTCATGAACCACAACAAGAGTCATTGCATGTGTCTTCTTCCCACAAACCATATCATGAACCACACCCAGTGTCATTGCATGTGTGTTCTTCTCATTAACCACACATGGATCCACCGGTGTCATTGCATGTCTTCTCTTTTCATGAACCACAGCTAGAGTCATTGCATGTGTGTTCTTCTCACAGACCACATATCACTAGTGTCATTGCATGTGTGTTCTTCCCACAGACCACACATGGATCCACTAGTGTCATTGCATGTGTTTTCTTCCCATGAACCACACATGGGTCCACCGGTGTCATTGCATGTGTGTTCTTCCCATGAACCACACATGGATCCACCGGTCTCATTGCATGTCTGCTTTTTTCATGAACCACGGTTAGAGTCATTGCATGTGTGTTCTTCTCACAAACCACATATCACCAGTGTCATTGCATGTGTGTTATTCTCACAAACCACGTAAGTATCCACCGGTGTCATTGCATGTGTGTTCCTCTCATAGACCATGCATGGATCCACCGTTGGCACCGCATTTCTGCTCTTTTCATGAACCACAGTTAGAGTCATTGCATGTCTGCTCGTTTCATGAACCACAGCTAGAGTCATTGCATGTGTTTTCTTCCATTAAACCATATCATGAACCACACCCAGTGTCATTGCACGTGTGTTCTTCTCATTAACCACACATGGATCCACCGGTGTCATTGCATGTCTGCTCTTCTGATTAACCATAGTTAGAGTCATTGCATGTGTGTTCTTCTCACAAACCACATATCACTAGTGTCATTGCATGTGTGTTCTTCCCACACACCACACATGGATCCACCAGTGTCATTGCATGTGTGTTCTTCCCATGAACCACACATGGATCCACCGGTGTCATTGTATGTCTGCTATTTTCATGAACCACAGCTAGAGTCATTGCATCTGTGCTTTTCTCACAAACCATATCATGAACCACACCCAGTGTCATTGCATGTGTGTTCTTCTCATTAACCACACATGGATCCACCGGTGTCATTGCATGTCTGCTCTTCTCATTAACCACATCTAGAGTCATTGCATGTGTGTTCTTCTCACAAACATCATATCACCTGTGTCATTGCATGTGTGTTCTTTCCATGAACCACACATGGATCCACCAGTGTCATTTCATGTGTGTTATTCTCAGAAACCACGTAAGGATCCATCGGTGTTATTGCATGTGTGTTCCTCTCATAGACCACACATGGATCCACTGGTGGCATCACATGTCTGCTCTTTTCATGAACCACAGTTAGAGTCATTGCATGTCTGCTCTTTTCATGAACCACAACTAAAGTCATTGCATGTGTCTTCTTCCCACAAACCATATCATGAAACACACCCAGTGTCATTGCATGTGTGTTCTTCTCATTAACCACACATGGATCCACCGGTGTCATTGCATGTCTTCTCTTTTCATGAACCACAGCTAGAGTCATTCCATGTGTGTTCTTCTCACAGACCACATATCACCAGTGTCATTGCATGTGTGTTCTTCCCACAGATCACACATTGATCAACCAGTGTCATTGCATGTGTGTTCTTCCCATGAACCACACTTGGATCCACCGGTGTCATTGCATGTGTGTTCCTCTCATAGACCACACATGGATCCACCGGTGGCATCGCATTTCTGCTCTTTTCATGAACCACAGTTAGAGTCATCGCATGTCTGCTCTTTTCATGAACCACAGCTAGAGTCATTGCATGTGTGTTCTTCCCACAAACCATATCATGAACAACACCCAGTGTCATTGCACGTGTGTTCTTCTCATTAACCACACATGGATCTACCGGTGTCATTGCATGTATGCTCTTCTCATTAACCATAGGTAGAGTCATTGCATGTGTGTTCTTCTCACAAACCACATATCACTAGTGTCATTGCATGTGTATTCTTCCCACAGACCACACATGGATCCACCAGTGTCATTGCATGTGTGTTCTTCCCATGAACCACACATGGATCCACTGGTGTCATTGCATGTGTGTTCCTCTCATATACCACACATGGATCCACCGGTGGCATCGCATTTCTGCTCTTTTCATGAACCACAGTTAGAGTCATCGCATGTCTGCTCTTTTCATGAACCATAGCTAGAGTCATTGCATGTGTGTTCTTCCCACAAACCATATCATGAACCACACCCAGTGTCATTGCACGTGTGTTCTTCTCATTAACCACACATGGATCCACCGGTGTCATTGCATGTATGCTCTTCTCATTAACCATAGTTAGAGTCATTGCATGTGTGTTGTTCTCACAAACCACATATCACTAGTGTCATTGCATGTGTGTTCTTCCCATGAACCACACATGGATCCACCGTCGTCATTGTATGACTTCTATTTTCATGAACCATAGCTAGAGTCATTGCATGTGTGTTTTTCTCACAAACCATATCATGAACCACACCTAGTGTCATTGCATGTGTGTTCTTCTCACAAACAACATATCACCAGTGTCATTGCATGTGTGTTCTTTCCATGAACCACACATGGATCTGCCAGTGTCATTGCATGTGTGTTATTCTTACAAACCACGTAAGGATCCACCGGTGTTATTGCATGTGTGTTCCTCTCATAGACCACACATGGATCCACTGGTGGCATCACATGTCTACTCTTTTGATGAACCACAGTTAGAGTCATCGCATGTCTGCTCTTTTCATGAACCACAACTAGAGTCATTGCATGTGTATTCTTCCCACAAACCATATCATGAACCACACCCAGTGTCATTGCATGTGTGTTCTTCTCATTAACCACACATGGATCCACCGGTGTCATTGCATGTCTTCTCTTTTCATGAACCACAGCTAGAGTCATTGCATGTGTATTCTTCTCACAGACCACATATCACCAGTGTCATTGCATGTGTGTTCTTCCCACATACCACACATGGATCCACCAGTGTCATTGCATGTGTGTTCTTCCCATGAACCACACATGGATCCACCGGTGTCATTGCATGTGTGTTCTTCCCATGAACCACACATGGATCCACCCGTGTCATTGCATGTCTGCTCTTTTCATGAACCACAGCTAGAGTCATTGCATGTGTGTTATTCTCACAAACCACATATCACCAGTGTCATTGCATGTGTGTTCCTCCCACTAACCACACATGGATCCACCAGTGTCATTGCATGTGTGTTCTTCCCATGAACCACACATGGATCCACTAGTGTCATTGCATGTGTGTTATTCTCACAAACCACGTAAGGATCCACCGGTGTAATTGCATGTGTGTTCCTCTCATAGACCACACATGGATCCACCGGTGGCATCGCATGTCTGCTCTTTTCATGAACCATAGCTAGAGTCATCGCATGTATGCTCTTTTCATGAACCACAGCTAGAATCATTGCATGTGTGTTCTTCTCTCAAACCATATCATGAACCACACCCAGTGTCATTGCATGTGTGTTATTCTCATTAACCACACATGGATCCACCGGTGTCATTGCATGTTTGCTCTTCTCATTAACCACAATTAGAGTCATTGCACGTGTGTTCTTCTCACAAACCACATATCACCAGTGTCATTGCATGTGTGTTCTTCCCAGAGACCACACATGGATCCACCAGTGTCATTGCATGTGTGTTCTTCCCATGAACCACACATGGATCCACCAGTTTCATTCCATGTCTGCTCTTTTCATGAACCACAGCTAGAGTCATTGCATGTGTGTTCTTCCCATGAACCACACATGGATCCACTAGTGTCATTGCATGTGTGTTATTCTTACAAACCACGTAAGGATCCACCGGTGTTATTGCATGTGTGTTCTTCTCATTAACCACACATGGATCCACCAGTGTCATTCCATGTCTGCTCTTCTCATTAACCACAGCTAGATCTACCAATGTCATTGCATGTTCTGTTCATAAACCACATATGGATACTAATTAACCTTAGGAGAGCCCTAACCTTAGCGTTAGACCGAGTCTTCTAGCAGGCACGCCCTAACACAGTTGTTCTGCTTGACGATTGTTACATACTGTTCGATCGGGGCGCTTGGACGATTGGGATGGTTTTCGTGAGATCAATCCGCGAGTAGTCTGTTCTGCGGCATGATTGGCCACGCTTGCTCTGGACAAACTGGCAACACCGGGGGCTCCCCTGTTGCGAGTGTCATGACTCACAAGTTGAGCGTGCCATATCCCAGTGTCACGTCCCCATTACTTCTCTTCCTCCCCGTACTTCTCTTCCTTCCCCTTGAAGCCACATTCCCCACTTCACTACCATCCTGCCATAGCCGCAAGCCGACGACGCCTCCATCCCAATCCCCTCTCCGGCAGCCACCTCCTCCCCTCTCGCCATGGGTTCAAGGGAGGCGGCGAGCAGCGTCGTGGCAGCGGGACAGTGATTTCGATGTGAGTCGTCTCATCTCTATCTCTATCATCCGTGGCTAGTTATCTATTTTTTGAGCCAGATCTACTCCGTTTACTCATGCGCGTATGATGTGTTAGGCCAACCAGACGATGTATGACGCCGACTATCACGGTTTAGCGAATGAAGACAGTCCTCTGCTATGTAAACATGGATATGTGCCTGCTAAATTTGTAGCGTTCGAAGGACGAAACGCAAGTAGGAGGTTTCTACTGTGTCAAGGACATCGTGCAATGATGCGAGGTGGAAGTTGCGGTGTTGTCAAATGGGTAGATCTAGAGTGGCCCAAATCGATGCAGAAAACGCTGGACAAACTATGGGAAATGATTATTGAGTTGAAAGAATCCGCATTCAGCTCACTTCTTGACAGTGTTGAGATGAAGCTATGGTAACCAGTTGACACGACCAAGCATAAGCGAGATCTCATGGGGATGGAAGACAAGGTTAGCAAAGTCGAGAAGGAGAGGGACGCGGCATTGGCCCTGAAGGCTAAATCAGAGCAAGAACTGACTCAAGCAAGGAAGGATCTTCACTAGGCCAAAGTCCTACAGTTCACAACTACGAGTATTGACAAGTGCATGAAGAAAGATGCAGAGAAACAATTGAAGCTGTGCAAGGAAGATGCTAAAAGGAAGGAGCAGACGATTCGATCCTTGCTCTCGCAGGAAGATGCGCATAGGGCTAAGATTAGGAAGATCAAGGAGATGTGTGATAACTAGTTCTATTTAGCTTAAGCTCCGTGCCATTTTTAAGTTGTAATAGTTGTACTTGTTGACCTAGCGGTCTGAACTATTGGCCCTGGAGTCCTGGGAGTAAAAAAATTGGTCGCCCGTTAATCTGTCTTAACCCTGCATTACTTCCTTTTGTCTGACCAATGCCCCTTGGATATGCCACCCATCGCTTCGTCGTCCTCGTGTACAAATAGGAGGCGCCACAGCTCGTCGCTTCGTCGCCCATCTCCTCGCCCTCTCCAATCTCCACCGTGTCGTCCACCCCCTCGCTCCCTCTCCAATCTCCATCGTGCCACCATGGAGATGCCCTCGCTGAACTTCTACGAGGCGGTGATGTTCGCGCACTTCGACATCCTCGCGCCGCCGGCCGCCACGGTGCCCCACGGATGGCGCATCAGCTATGCGGGGGTGCCGGTGGCTCCGCTCCTCGTCCCCGGCGCAGCCGTGATGGAGAGAGAAATCACGGAGCGCCATCGCCAGATGCCCGCATGGAAGAGGGCGCTGCCCCGGTACACGGTGGCCAGCCCGTACTAGCCGGCGCTGTTCAAGAAGGAGCGGAAGGCCAAGATTGGCAACCGCATCGTTTACGGGCGCGTGGTGCACCAGGATCTCCGCAACCGAGAAGGGCGGGAGAGGTTCTGGTCCTTCCCTGGACGGACCAAGTTCACCGTCATCGCCGCTGCTCGCAGCGAAGAGGTGCTTCGTCTCTCGTACAATGCGGAAATCGTGGAGGTTCCATCAGACAAAGACGATAAAGCCGGCGGCTCGGAGGACAGCGACAGCGGAAGTGAAATTGTTGACTAGTGATTGAATTAATATAGGATGTGAAATCGCACCTTTGTTTAGAAGAATTTGTGGTTGAATTAATGAAATGCCTCGATTTAGATCTCTGTCTCGATTAATTTGTGGAAGAATTTGTGATTTAGATCAATTTCTGCCTCGATTTAGATCTCTGTCCCGAATTGGGAACGTGACCGTGGACCAAAGACCCCTTTTCTACTAGTGTATTCTGACATTGGTGGTTTGTTTAAACGTAATCTACGTGGATTTGGCCGCATGCAAATGGCACAACCACAATTTATAAAGTGAAAGCACGTACACCCGGTTACTGGAGATCCGGGAGATTCGCTAGATGCAGGGGATGCAGGAGCAGAGAGGCGGTGAGATAGACGGGCTCAAGATTAGGCTAGAAAGTGGTACCATTTTCCTCCTCATCTGGGCATTATCGGTGAGAACATTGCTGTTTATTTTGCCACGTCGTTGTGCAGCATCTGAAATAAGTTGCTGCTTCGTGGAGTGTGGCAGCTTAAATAATTTATTTCTATGCCACTGACATTCCGTCGTATTTGGAGACCTCCTGCCCCTCAGCAATCGTGGAACCGGTGGATCCTTGCTTTCAGATAGCAGTGGCACAATCACAATTTCGGATTCAACTACTGACTCGGGCGTTTCCAAACCCTAAGTCGCACTACATTTTACTCAAAGAATGTGGGTAGATTGTTTCGCCCAGCAACGTGCCACACACAGAGCTCCAGAATTTAACAGAATTACATATATAAAGTTCAACACATTATTATGCATCTTTATTGCCAGCAGCCTTCTTCCGTAGCCTGGGTGCCAAGCCTTCACGTCCACTAGCTTCTTCATTTCCTGCCTTCTTCCTCTTCCTCGGTGCCAATTTTCTTAGCTTCACGTACTCTGCATCGTTGGGACAATGGGCACCAGAATCGTGCCCAGCATCATCTTTCCACTCGTTTTTAATTTCTTCGGGCAGCAAAATGACTGACCCGGCAATCATGTTTCTAACCTTGCGGCGCTTCCTGTCAAAGAAACAAGACTGTTGCATAACTACCCAATATCTACAGAGTAAATAAAACAAAAATTACAATTCAGCACAAACATGTGAACCTCAAGCGACCTTTGCTTACCAGGAGCTAATTGGGTTTGAGCAGCCACCCTGTCCAAGAATAGAAGGGCGACTCCCAGTTGCAGTAGCTTCCACATCCAGTACATTACAATTCAGCTCAAACATGCAATCCGAAGCATACCTTTTTATCAACCCAATTAGCTGACTGTCACATGTTATAGGAACCATGATGCCACGTCCATCCATGAAGCTGAACTTTGTAGTCTACTTCGGCCATACTTCAACATGATTACGCAGAGAAGCAACCATACCAGATATAGTGCAGATCTGCGCAGGCACTTCTTCCATCATGAAACAATGGCTTCCATACCACTTGCCCTTGGAGTCGTACCTGTAGAGGACTACCGTAACCAGGTAAGGGGGGTCCGCGTGGATCCCACTTGACAGAAAACTGTGGACAAAATATGTTTGTCAGCATTGGGCTAACGAACAATTTGAGGTTCAGTAGCCAACTAGCAGTTGTAATTAGTGCGAATAGCAACGAGAAGGGTAGCTCACCCACTTGTAGGCAGAACTTCTTCTTCCTTGGTAGTAGGATCTGCCATCCTCCGAACTACTCGGCTCGTCAGCGGCGGAGGCGGGCTAGAGCCTCGTAACGGCGGCTACGACATGCGCCATTGGAGCTCGGTATCAGCGACTGGGCGTAGCAACTGGGTGCAGCAACTTGGCCCCGGAAGTCAAATGTCCGAAGGGATCGTCCTGCCTAGAGGGTGGATTCCGACGCCGCCGGTGCTAGGCGAAAGCTAGGAATGGATTTGTGAAATTGGTCAACGCATCCAATCCACTTAGCTGCTCGATTTTCCTAGGAGGTTGCCGCGTTGGCGCCCGCGTCACGGACAGATAACCGACATGTGGGTCATGACCGTCTACTTCATGGGGTGGTTTAACAGAATGTTTGTATTTGGCAGGGGTGAGATGAGTTTGCCTCGAAATGGCCCCTCTCAGTAGTTGGCGGCCCAACTTTTCGAAACGCGGTAATTTCAGGCAAATTAGGTACCGCCATGCACTGGCCTGCCTACTTTGGTACCACAGACGAACAAGCCCCTAATTACCATAGCTCTCGTGTGCGCTTCATGCTTTGGATCTGGTGGAGGCTGTGGCAACACATCTTCACTGTTTGCATCCATGTGTACCTTGCATAACTTTATATCACCTTGTTCGACAAACTGGCAAATGAGGTGGTAGCACATGAGTACATGTTTGTTCTTCTAGTATTGTCTAGGTTCCTTGGCTTGTGAATAGCACCATTGTTGTCACAATACATGTCTAGCATATTGGACACGCCCTGAACCACACTAAGATCCAATAAGAATGTCCTAATCCAAACGGTTGTCATTGCCACCTCCGAGGTAGCAATATACCCAGTCTCTATCATAGATGTAGACATAGTCTCTTGCTTGGAACTTTTCTAGCTCATAACCCCTCCGTTCATTACAAACACGTACCTAGATTGCGAACGAGAATCATCCGAGTTGGTAATATAACTCGCATTTGTGTAACCCTTTACACTGAGTTCATCATTACCTCCATAAAATAGGAAAATATCCTTAGTACTTCTTAAGTACTTAAGAATGGTTTTAACTACTTCCTAGTGGATTTATCTAGGGTCAGCCTGGTATGTGCTCACGACACTTAGAGCATAGGAAACATCTGGCCTAGTACAAATCATGGTATACATGATGGATACGACTGCTATCAGTGATGGGTGGATTTAGGCATGTACCCCACATGGGCCTTAATCCACGATTCCTGCCACACCTACCTCTCCGATCAAGGACCTAAAGGGCTGCATCTAGAAGCTCTCAACCAACCTTACCTCAACCGACCTGACTTGTGGGGATGCAAGACGGCTCTTTGAAGATCCCAAAGACCAGGCGTATGTGCAAGGGAGATCGAGGATCAGGATTACGTGCAATACAAGATTAGGAACTAATGTGACTAAGGAAGACTCTACTACCATCGACGCCTATAGGTAATTGAAGACATTCACCCGAGAAGGACATGCCATAATCGCCTAAGTCTTCACTATTAGCCTTAGTCATAGATCTAGATTCATCTCTCATCGAGTGTCATTATAAACCCACCGAGATCATCTTGTAGACACATTGTACGATCTCTCGATCACCTTCTGAATAAAGTATGAGGGAATCCTCCCCATTACATATATATGTTCTACTTTGTCTTTCAGAGATCCAAACCAGCTAACCTGAGCTGATTGGCGAACAAATAAACTCTCTTTCATTCCTCCGAAGTAAGACTACAGGGGGATTGTGAAAACTATCATTCGTTAGTGGGCGCACCCGGTAGTGGAATCCCATGTCATGCAATTGGGATCTACCACGATGACACCTGAGATCCCAGACCACCAGAGGTCTCTGGCAACCCGAACCACTTCGGGGAAGCCCCGGGGCTAACGGATCTCGACTAGATGCAGCTTTCAGATTCAGGAGAAGTGCGGCAAGATTCTTCCCACCCGACGCCCGGTGAATGGAGTACAGATTAGGCGACCCACACCATGTAGGTGGCCATGTGGACCTCAGAGAGTCTCGGCCGCCCACCATGGAGTGCAACTATGGGGAATGCGACCATAAAGATAGAGGGGGCATATCAACCTGCTGGGGTACGCGAGTGAAGGACGTATGCCACCATCACGGGTTTGGAGCTCGACGTGCCTCAATGGAGTCCCGACCGACCACCTAGGATGGTGGGATGAAATCAGGTCTCACCTTTCTGCTTGGAAGAAGGATGCCGAAACCTCTAATCGGAGAATGGGAACCAAACTAGTCTACAAGGTCAACTGGATATTAGATCTGGACATCACGCACGGCGGTGACCTAGAGGAGTACGAAAATAGACCATGAAGGATACTGTATTTCCACCGCCAGGGTGGATCACATGGGGAACCCAGTCGACCTCAGCAAGCGATTTCTAAGTGGTCAGCAACAGGACAACACTCGGGTTTCAACCGGGCAGCTCCTCCTTATGCTAGGAAGACGCGCCTGCACATCAAGCCAATGACAACTGGTGTGGCTACCATAGGATGAGCTCTCACAAATATAAATAGTACTGCATGACGCAACACTGGATGGAGTTCTAGGTGGAACATTAGATGACGACCTTGTGGATGCTGCCATGCATCAGCCTGGTCGGGGAGGAAGGCAAGGGAACATGCCCGTCAGCTCCCTTTGCCCCTCCAAACACTCCTCCCCACGAGATGAACCATCTATGGAACAGATTGGCAACAAGCCAAGTTGATGGAAGCATGACTCGGGCCACCACGCCTGGGGCAGGAGATGTACCAGGGCCCCACAATCTTCCATCGATGGCCCTATGCGTTCACCCCAACTCTATCCTCATTTCTCTGTACCTCGCCAAAGTACGAATTCAGGTAAGCATGCGTATATGATCACGATCATGAGCACTATTCCCTCCATACTTCTAGATTATGTGCAAATCCCCATGGAACAGTTTAGGAAAAAGCGCAGGGCTAGTAAGCCAAAAAAAGATACCGAAGAAGTCACCATCCCGGTCACACTCGGTGAGACATGAAACTTCACAAAGTGGTTATGTATGTTCGAGGTCGTGGGATGACCAACACGGTAGATTGTCGTGCTAGGACGAATATAACTAAACTGAATTCAGGGCATACCTGAATCCGGAAAACAGAACACTGGTCCTCGCTGGCCTGAGAGGTCATATCATAGTGAAGGAAGACATGCCTCACCTAGGCACTAAACCCATAGACCTAGAGGAAACTGTATCACGATCCATCCAGGGACCTGAAGTGAGGGGAAACACTCTCGGAATCTCGCTCCTCACCAGGGCCTACGCAGCAGCCAAGACGCTCATATAATACATCCTACTAGAACAAGTGGCTAAGGCACAATAAGGAGACACATACAACCCCTCTAGGGGGGCCCCAAGTTCTAGCAGACGTAGAGGGAATAAGTCATGTGAGGAAAATGAGTCAAGCCATATGCCACAACACTATAAGATCTTACAGAGCTTGAACCTGGCAGAAAGATAAGACCCTGACAGAAAGAGACCCATGAAACTAGCACCCACCCAGGGGCTTGGTGACTGGTAGAATCCCAACAACCACGGACCTCCGGAGAAAATGCCCTGCTCCCTAAACCGTCGGAAGGTCACAAAAATAACCAATGACCCCCACTGTACCCGGTCATAACGATGTTGGACTAAATGGAGCAGCACCCACGTGACTGATGGGTTCGTAGCATGGAAAACAAAAAAATTCTACTGCAAGAATGAACAAAACCATGATCTAATCTATGAAAAGCCAAGATCTCATCTATGAGATAAGTGCAATGATATAGATCTGTACTAACCCTTGTAGATCCAAAGCCTTGTTCGAGATCGGATCACGTGGTTGATGTAGACGATCACTTGCCAATCTCAAGATCAAGTATATGATCCTTTCGGCACCGCGTTCCGGCAGCACTTCCGCAGTCGGTCACATGTGCGGAGTCCATGCAGACCTTCCTCTCCCTGTTCTAGCGAGCAGCGGAGGTAGTAGATCTCCACGGAATCCCAGCAGCACGAAGCATGGTGGTGGTGGTGGAGAAGGATTTCTGTAGGGCTTCGCCTAAGCCGGAGCAGAAGGAAGGAGGAGGGGGTGGCGGCTAGGGCAGGGAGTAAAAGGGGAAAGGGGGAGGTGTGGCGCCTCCCCTCCTTATATAGAGGGGAGGGGGCACCCTAGGGTTCCTCCCCTTGGGCCCACCCCTAGGGCCGGCATGCCAAGGAGGGAGGGGAGTTTCCTTCCCCCCAAAGTCTTCCCCTTCTCTTTCTTGGTTTTCAAGTAAACTCCTTTGAAATTCCAGAACCTTCCGAAACATTCTAGAAACTCCAACTAAATACTCTAGAACCTTTCCGAAACCCAAAAAAGATTTCCTTTACATGAATCTCATTCACCGGACCATTCCGGATCTCCTCGTGATGTCCCGAATCCAATCCGAGACTCCGAGCAACATTCAGTCTCCAACGCATATTCTATATCTACCTAAAACAACATCGAACCTTAAGTGTGTCACCCTACGGTTCACGAATATGTAGTCATGATCGAGACACCTCTCCGATCAATAACCATCAGCGGGATCTAGAGATCCATAATGCCTCCCACATACTCAACGATGACTTCGTGATCGATAGAACCATTAACATACAAAACCAATTCCCTTTGTCACGCGATACTCTACTTATCTAAGGTTTGATCATCAGTATCTCCATACCTAGTTCTACCTTGTTACCGATAAGTACTCTTTACTCGTTCCGTGATATGTCATCCCTTGTGACCTAGTCTCATGCTTGCAAGCTAATCAGATGACATTCCACCGAGAGGGCCTAGAGCATATCTATCTGTCATATGGATGGACAAATCCTAGTCTTGATCCATGCGCTTCAACACATACTTTCAGAATACCTAATGCCACCTTTATAACCACCCAGTTACGAAACGACGTTTGATGTCATCAAGGCACTCATTCGGTGATGGTGATTAACACAATCTCATGGTCTAAGGATTAGGTTACTATGTATTTGAAAGCTTGTATCAAAACAAACTTAATGACTTGATCTTATGTTATGCTTACTATGGGTGTGTGTGTCCATCACATCATTCTCCTAATGATATGCTCTTGTTATCAATAACATCCAATGTCCATGATCAGGAAACCATGATCATCTATTAATCAACAAGCTAGTCTTAACAAGAGGCTTACTAGGGACTCTTTTATGTTTAAAAAATAGACAAGTATTAGTGTTTCCTAATAATACAATTATAGCATGGGATGTAAACATTCATCATAAACACAAAGATATAATAATAACCATTTTATTATGGCCTCTTGGGCATATCTCCAACAGTCTCCCACTTGCACTAGAGTCAATAATCTAGATTACATTGTAATGTACCTAACACCCATGGCGTTCTGGTGTTGGTCATGTTTTGCTATAGGGAGAGGTTTAGCCAATGGATCTGCCACATTCAGATCAGTGTGTACTTTGCAAATCTTTATGTCACCATCTTGGACATACTCGCGAATAGCATGGAAACGTAGCTTGATGTGCTTCAGCTTGCTGTGTGACCTTGGATCCTGTGCATTGGCTATAGCACCCATGTTGTCACAATACATGGCCATCAGGTCCAACGCACTAGGAACCACACCAAGCTCAGTAATGAACTCCTTCATCCATATCACTTCTTGTGCAGCCTCCCAAAAGCAGCTATGTATTCCGATTCAGTTGAAGATTTCGCCACAACGCTTTGCTTGGGACTCCTCCAGCTCACTTCATCACCATTCAAAATAAATACGTATCCAGACTGTAACTTTGAGTCATCCGGATCGGTGTTCCAACTAGCATCGGTGTAACTGTTTACAACAAGCTGTTCATCACCTCCATAATAAAGAACCATATCCTTAGTCCTATTCAGGTACTTGAGGATATTTTTGACCACTATCCAGTGTTCCATTCCAGGATCACTTTGATATTTGCTAGTCAAACTAACAACATGTTCTATATCCGGTCTTGTACATAGCATGGCATACATGACAGAGCCTATGGCCGAGGCATAGGGGATTTTACTCATCTTCTCTCTATCTTCTGCCATAGCTGGACTTTGAGTCTTGCTCAAGGTCTTACCTAGCAACATGGGCAAGAACCCTTTCTTTCTTCCATTCGAAATCTCTTTAGAACCTTGTCTAGGTATGTACTTTGTGAAAGCTCTATTCAGCGTCTTGATATATCTCTATAAATCTTGATGCCTGAAATGTATGTCGATTCGCCAAGATCCTTCATTGAAAAACTATTATTCAAATAGGCCTTGACACTTTCAAGAAGTTCTATATCATTCTCAATCAACAATATGTCATCCACATATAGTATTAAGAATTCTACAGAGCTCACACTCACTTTCTTGTAGATACAAGCTTCTCCATAAGTTTGTATAATTCCAAAGTTTTTGATCACCTTATCAAAACGTTGATTCCAACTCCGGGATGCTTGCTTTAGTCCATAAATGGAGCATTGAAGCTTGCACACCTTGTCAGCATCTTTAGGATCGACAAAACCTTTGGGTTGTACCATATACAACTCTTCCTCAATGTCACCATTAAGGAACGCCGTTTTGACATCCATCTACCAAATCTCATAATCGAAATATGCAGCGATTGCTAACAAAATCCTCACAGACTTTAGCTTCACTACCGGTGAGAAAGTCTCATCGTAGTCAACTCCTTGAATTTGTCGGAACCCTTTCACGACAAGTCGAGCTTTATAGACAGTAACATTACCATCAGCATCTGTTTTTCTTTTAAAGATCCATTTGTTCTCGATAGCCTTGTGGCCATCTGGTAAGTCCACCAAAGTCCATACTTGGTTTTTGTACATGGATCCCATTTCGGATTTCATGGCTTCTTGCCATTTGTCAGAAACTGGGCTCATCATAGCTTCCTCATACGTCGCAGGGTCATCGATGTTATCCACCAACATGATATTCAACGCAGGGTCATACCAATCAGGAGTGGCACGAACCCTTGTTGACCTGCGAGGTTCAGTAGCAACTTCATTTGAAGTTTCATGATCATCATCATTAGCTTCCTCTCTTATTGGTGCAGGCACCATAGAAACATCTTCTGGTGCTACGCTACTCTCAAATCCGAGAGAAGGTTCAACAACCTCGTCGAGTTCTACTTTTCTTCTAGTCACTTCTTTCAGGAGAAACTCCTTCTCAAGAAAAGGATCCATTCTAGGAACGAAAACTTTGCCTTCGGATCTATGATAGAAGGTATACCCAATTGTTTGTTTAGGGTATCCTACGAAGAAGCATTTTTCCGCTTTGGGTTCAAGCTTATCGGGTCGTAAATTCTTTACATACGCTTTGTAGTCCCAAACTTTAAGGAACGACAACTTAGGTTTCTTGCCAAACCACAAATCATACGTTGTCGTTTCAACGGATTTAGATGGTGCCCTATTTAAAGTGAATGTGGCTGCCTCTAATGCATAACCCCAAAATGATAATGGTAAATCTGTAAGAGACATCATAGACTGAACCATATCTAAGAGAGTTCGATTACAACGTTCGGACACACCATTACGCTATGGTATTCCCGGTGGTGTCAACTGTGAAAGTATTCTGCATTTCTTTAAATGCATGCCAAACTCGTAACTTAGATATTCACCTCCGCGGTTTGAACGCAGAAACTTAATATTATTGTTTCGATGATTTTCTACTTCACTTTGAAATTCCTTAAACTTCTCGAAAGGTTCGGACTTATGTTTCATAAAGTAGACATACCCATATCTACTCAAGTCATCCCTGAAAGTAAGAACATAACGATATCCACCGCGCGATGCTACGCTCATTGGGCCGCACACATCGGTATGTATTATTTCCAATAAGTCCGTAGATCGCTCCATTATCCCAGAGAATGGAGTCTTAGTCATTTTTCCCATTAGACATGCTTCGCATCTTTCAAGTGATTCGAAATCAAGTGATTCAAGAAGTCCATCGGAATGGAGTTTCTTCATGCGCTTCACTCCAATGTGACCAAGACGACAGTGCCAAATGTATGTAGAATTATCATTCATTTTTGTTCGTTTAGCATCTATGTTATGAACATGTGTATCACTAATATCGAGATTCAATAAGAATAAACCATTCATCTCAGGTGCATTACCATAATAAATATCACTCATATAAATCGAACAACCATTATTCTCAGACTTAAACGAGTAACCGTCTCGCGATAAACAAGATCCAGAAATGATGCTCATGCTTAATGCAGGCACCAAATAATAATTATTCAAGTTCAAAACTAATCTCGAAGGTAGATGAAGAGGGAGTGTTCCGACAGCGATCACATCAACCTTGGAGCCATTTCCAACGCGCATCGTCACCTTGTCTTTCGCCAGTCTTCGTTTATTCCGCAGCTCCTGTTTCGAGTTACAGATATGAGCAACCGAACCAATATCAAATACCCAAGCACTACTACGATTACTAGTAAGATACACGTCAATAACATGTATATCAAATATACCTTTCTTCTTGATGTTGTCGTTCTTCAGATCTGCCAGGTACTTGGGGCAGTTGCGCTTCCAGTGACCTTCACCCTTGCAGTAGAAGCACTTAGTATCAGGCTTAGGACCATCCTTGGGCTTCCTAGCAGGTGCGGCAGCTTTCTTGCCGTCCTTCTTGAAGTTGCCCTTGTTCTTAGGCTTGATCTGTTTCTTGAAATTGGTGGTCTTACTGACCATCAACACTTGGTGCTCCTTCTTAATCTCCACTTCAGCAATTTTCAGCATGGAGAAGAGTTCAGGCAACGTCTTGTTCATGCAATGCATATTGTAGTTCATCACAAAGTTCTTGTAACTAGGTGGCAGTGATTGGAGGACACGATGAATCCCCAACGCATTAGGAATCGTTATTCCCAATTCGTGGATCCTGTTTGCGTGCCCAGACATTTTGAGCACGTGCTCGCTAACGGAGCTACCCTCTTCCATTTTACAATTAAAGAACTTCTCGGAGGCCTCATAGCTCTCCACGGTCACATGAGTCTCAAAGATCAGCTTGAGCTCATTGATAATCTCAAAAGGGTCGCGGTGCTCAAAGCACTTCTGAAGCTCCGATTCTAAATTGTACAGGATGGCACACTGAACTATGGAGTAGTGATTTTTCCGAGTGACAAAAACATTCTTAACATCATCAGAGGCATCCTCTGCAGGTGGGTCACCTAGCGGTGCATCGAGCACATAGGTCAACTGACCAGCGCTAACGATAATCCTCAATCCATTGAACTAGTCCGTGAAGTTACTTCCATTGTTTTTCTGTTTTTCTTTCTCTAGGAACGCATTAAAGTTGATGGAGGGGGTCGCCATGATCTACAACATATTTGCAAAGAGTTTAGACTAAGTTTATGACAAATTGAGTTCAAATTTAATTCTTAAATTAATTAGATGAACTCGCACTCAAAACAACATCCCTCATGTTGCCTTAGTGATTACACGAACCAAATCCACTACACCAAGTCCGATCTTCACGAGAGAAGATCTAGCTTCAAAGGCGAACAATCAACATGTTCATCATACCATTCATATGACTCATGCTTTACCTTTTGGTATTACGTGTTCCGAGACCATGTCTGTACATGCCAGGCTCGTCAAGATTAACCTTAGTATCCGCATGTGCAAATCTGGCTTGCACCCGTTGTATGCACATGTAGAATCTATAACAACCGGTCATCACGAGATGCTTTGAAACGACGAGTCTTAGCAACGGTGCCTACTAAGGACGAACATTTTATTACTTGATATTTAGTGAGAGGGATCATCTTATAATGCTACCATCATGATCTAAGCAATACAAGATGCAAAAAGGATTAACATCACATGCAATTCATAATATGTGACATGATATGGCCTTTCTTTTGTGCATTTGATATCCATCTCCAAAGCAAGGGCATGATCTCCATCATCACCAGCATAGCGTCAAGGTCAGTGGCATCGCTTCATGGTTGTCCATCACTAATAGCAACTATAACAACTACTTGGAATAAAGCTATTACATGATGAATAGACACGCAAGTCTTAACAAAATTTAAAGACAACCATTAGGCTCCTGCCAGTTGCCATATAACAATAAAGATCATTGCATACATCAAATATATTCACAATAAACATCATGGCCATATCACATCACATGCCCCTGCAAAAACAAGTTAGACGCCTCTAATTTTCTCTGTATATTTTACGTGGTTTGGGGCTTTCGTATAAGAACCGATCTCACCTACGAACAAGAAACGCAACGTTGATACTAGTGTTGTCAGATGCTAATTGTAAATTGAATCTTAACTATGGTGGGAGAGACAGACACCCACAAAGCCACTTGTGCAATGCAAGTTGCATGTCAAGCGTGGAGCAAGTCTCATGTACGAGGACATGTAAGGTTACCCCGAGCCGCTTCATCCCACCATCCCGCAAGATGCAAAGTACACGTGAAGACAACAACAACAAAAGCATCAACACCCATAATAACCATTGTGTTTTACTCGTGCAACAGATCTACGCATAGACATGGCTCTGATACCACTGATGGGTTCGTAGCATGGAAAACAAAAAAATTCTACCACAACAACGAACAAAACCAAGATCTAATCTATAGAAAAGCCAAGATCTAATCTATGAGATCCAAAGCCTTGTTCGAGATTGGATCTCGTGGTTGATGTAGACGATCACTTGCTGATCTCAAGATCGAGTAGATGATCCTCTCGGCGCCGCGTTCCTGCAGCGCTTTGATACGTTGCAAACGTATCCATAATTTTTGATGTTCCATGCTTGGTTTTATCTACTTTCTTATGTTTTGTCCACACTTTGGAGTACTTTTCATATGATTTCTTGGACTAACATATTAACAAGAGGCACAGTGTCAACTGCCTGTTTTCTGCTATTTTTGGTTCAGGGAAAGTCAGAAAATGAATATTCTCGGAATTGGACGAGACAAAAGCCAAAGTCAGTTGTTCACCGAGGGACACCAGAGCGAATCTGAGAGGAGAGGGGCCGGCCACACCACACCACCTGGCCAGGCTAGGCCAGCCACGCCAGGTGGTCTGGCCCTGTGCACCCTCGGTCTCCCTCTTTGCCTATAAGTTGCCTCCTGACCTAAAAACCCAGGGGGGGTCGATGTTTTCCTAGAAAGAGTTCCGCTCCGCCGCCACCACCAGATTCCGTGATTCCGAACCAGAAACTCTGTTCTGGCACCCTGCCGGGACGGGGAATTGGAGGAGATCATCACCATCATCATCACCATCGCTTCTCCATCGACCACCCATGTTTCCCCCATCTATGAGTGAGTGATCCCCTGCTGTAGGCTATGGGGATGGTAGGGATTGGATGAGATCGTTCATGTAATGGCATCAGATTGTTAGGGCATGGTGCCTAGTATCTACTATTTGTGCTTTTTGACTTTGTTGCAACTTGTTATGCTTAATGCTTGTCACTAGGGCCCGAGTGCCATAATTTCAGATCTGAACGTGTTATTAATTCATTGTGATATTATTGTTTATGGTCTTACCTGCAAGTTGTATACACACGTTGTTGTCCGGAACTAAAGACCTCGAAGTGACAAAAATCGGGATAACCGGAGGGAATGGCTTGGATGTGAGGATCACATGTGTTCACGGAGTGTTAATGCTTTGCTCTGGTGCTCTATTAAAAGAAGCACCTTAATTGCCAGTAGTTCCCTTGAGACCCCGCTGCAAACGGGCTGGCAGGACAAAAGATGTTGTGCAAGTTCTCATTGCGAGCACGTATGACTATATATGGAACACATGCCTATGATTATTTAGTACTTGGATGCTTTATCTTATTTATCTGCAAATGCCGTATGTTCTAATTGCTATATGAATTGTCTTGTCCATGCAACGCCCGTCCATCCATCCCTATGCCTACCGCGCTTTAATCCTACTGTTTGCTGCAATTGTTACTATTGTCTTTACTTTACTACTGCTATTACTTTACTATTGCTACTACAAAACTGTTGCTTCTGATAAACTGCTGTGAGCAAGATTGTTTTCAGGTGCAGCTGAATTGACAACTCAGTTGTTAAGGCTTATAAATATTCTTTGGCTCCCCTTGTGTCGAATCAATAAATTGGGTTTCACTTCCCTCGAAAATACTGCGATACACCCCCTATACTTGTGGTTCATCAAGACTATTTTCTGGCGCCGTTGTCGGGGAGCATAGTTTATTTATCAAGTTCACTTGGAATCACTATTGTTCAAGCATAATCATAACCAATCTCTTTACTTTGTTATTTTTGTTTTGCTTAGTTTATTTCCGCCTTGTTTGCTTGTTTCTTTATCAAAAATACAAAAAAAAATAGTTCCTACTCTAGTTGTTATTTTCGTTGGTCTCTTATTGTCTTGCTTTATCATGCTTTCTATCAATGGTTGGCTTCTTTGAAACTGAATCTTATTGGCAAGGTGGGTTCACGGAAGAACAAAAATATTATTATAAGGAACACCGCTTGTCACAAAAAGGGAAACACTTATGGGAACAAATTGATAAATTGTATACCATTGCTATAAACGTGTTCTCTACTTATAATGTTACTTATTGCTTTGATAAATCTTGCTGTTGTAGGAGGTACAAACACCTCCCTTTTCAATGTGAGTATAATGATGATGTTACCATATCTTCTTATCTTAAAGAAAATTATTACTTTTATGATGTGGAACAAATGGAGGAATTTATTGCTTGGAAGGGTTCTTTTGAACTTGCTAGTTTGCTTGAAAATATTGATGATTCACCTTATAAATATGAGGTTTATGATATACTTAAATTTTGCTTTGATAATTACAAGGAAGAAAATGGCTATATTCTTGAATATATTAATAGATGCTTTCCACAAATGGAAGAGACTAATGCCTTGCAGGATCTTATGGAAGAAGAAATTGATGAACCTGAAAGCTCATTAGATGAAAAAGAGGAGGAGAGTGATGAACAAGAGGAGGAAGAATGGATTAGCTACCCATGCCTACCTTCTAATGAGAGTAACTCTTTATCCCTTACATTATTTGATTGTCCCCCATGCTTACCAAAGGAGGATGAATGTTATGCTCATGTTATCTGTGATAATCCTTTATTTGTGCCTAACTTCGAGATGCATGGTACTAAAGAGTTTTGCTTAGAAATTGTTTATGATAAATCTCTATACGATGGTCCTATATTGAATGATCAGTCATCTTGTTATAGAATTGTTAAAAGTGGGTTTGAAGGTTTTAATCCCACTATTTTTGAGCTTGATAAAAATTATGTTTCTGTAGAACATGAAAAGCATGCTTTATGTGATAGTTATATTGTTGAGTTTATTCATGAGGCTACTGAAAAATTATTATGAGAGAGGAAAATATGGTCGTAGAAGTTTTCATGGTATTGAAACACCTCTCTATGTGCTGAAAGTTTTGAAGTTACTTTGGTTTTATCTTCCTATGCCTGTCACTTTGTTCTTTGCGAATTTATTTGCATACAGGATTCCTATGAATAGGAAGTGGGTTAGACTTAAATGTGTTTTGAATTTGCTTCTTGATGCTCTCTTTTACTTCAATTCATATTTCTTATGTGAGCATCCTCCCAAACTATCATGCCTAACTTAAAGGCGTTAAAGAAAAGTACTTATTGAGAGATAACCCAAAAGTTTTAGATGAGTCTTGGAAGTAATTACTTCAGTAATAACCACTCCTTATCCTTTTTATTTGCTTTTTGTGCCAAGAGTAACCTCTAATGAGAGAGAAGTAATGGTTGGGAAAATTGCTGTCCCGAAAGAGATTTCTGTGCTTCACCGTAAAACTTCGTGTAAAATCTTTGTACGTCCTTTTGAGGCGTGAATTTTTGTGCTTCTGCCCCAGGTTGTTATCTAACTTTCGTTAGTTCAACACTTTTCGATTTTAGCAACAGAAGGTCTTCGAAAAAATTCGTCTTTACCTGCTGGTCTGTTTTGACAGATTTCTGCCTTTAATTGCATTTGCTTCTTGTTGGTTCCTTTTTGAGTTCTTTTGGGGAATTGATATTTTTGAGGGAAGTGCTATAGTAGCTTGTGTTTTCATGGAAGTTTTATTGGTGTTGGAAATTAACCTAAAGACTTAATATGTTGAGTGCACTAATGTTGCTAATAGAGATTGTGTGAAGTTTTGTATGAAGGAAAAAATTTAGGTGTATGGAAGGAATGAGTAATGAGATGAAGGATGGACTAAAGCTCGAGCTTGGGGATGCCACGCGTGTCACTCCAAGAAATATCCAAGAAGTACAAGCGTCAAAGCTTGGGGATGCCCAAGGCATCCCCTTCTTCATCAATAAAAATCCCAGGTTTCTTCCAAACACTTCATTTTTATTGTTTTATGCATAGTTGTGTTGTTCTTGGAGTGTCTTCTTTTTTGTTTTTAGTTTTCTTGGTTTTCTTAGTTTGCTGGATAAATTGGTTGGACCCCCTCTTTCATACATTGGTTTTCAAATAGTTTGGTTTGGATTGGAAACGTGTAGGAAAGTTCATGCTTAAGTGGTAAAGAGAGCTTGTTTTTGACTGTGGCCCATGCTTTTTCATGCCATGCTTGATATTGTTTTGGCTTTATGCTTAGTATTCTTTGTTGTAGCATGACTTGTTATAAACAATTGAGATTGCTTAATGTGCCTTGAAAGAATCATACATTGTTTTAGCATATTAAAGCATACTATTGTGGTATTCTCCTTTGATGCTTTATTTGGGTTGACTTAGCACATGCTCACACCATGTTATGACTATCCCAAGTCACCATAAGCCTTTTTTATCCTTTAGGTTTAAACTTGTAGTATCACTTTATGCTTTGATCAATGATGTTTGTCGCTGTGCATGATTATGGCCATTATTGCTCTCTTAGTTGGTCGCTCCTAGTCTTTTGCTAGCCTCCACAACCAAGTATGAGTTCCACTCATGCATCCAACTCCTAAAACCAAGTTATTACAAAGAGTCCACCATACCTACCTATTAGCATATGCTATTCCAAGTATATTCTTGTTTTTGTCCACCTTCCGAATTAAACTTGTTATGAGAAAACTAGTGATTAAAGCTCTCATGAACTTGATGGCACACTTTACTTTCTTGCATTTAATAAACTTGAACCATTGCGTCCTTCTTTGTTGCGTATATGCTTGTGCTTTATAAGTTGAAGTTAGCAGAACCATGTATCATGGGGAACTCTTTCAACATTACACTTGTACTTTGTATCCCGTTGATATCATGTTCTTTTGCATATGGATCCCGGCAGTGTGAAATAAAAGGGGAACTTGTAAGATTATAGAGTTTGTATGTGTGTTAGAGAAACGCCTGGGCCGCTAGCCTAAGCCATGCCTAATCATGGTGGAAACTTGCATCATAACCATAATGAGCACTCTAGGAAGCATCCTCAATAAAAACCTATGCAAATAGCAAATAAAAAGATCGTTGAGATGCTCATTGTCTGCTTGACTTGTCATTTTGATTATGGGATAGCTCCTGTATCATGTGCAAGGGGTACCCCGTTGGTATTTCTCTATGATACATATGTACTTACAATGACAAGAGCTTATTTGTGACTAAAGTTGAGTAGCATGAGGTTCGGTCTTCGTAAGTAAGGGGCATGAGATTTCAGCTTATAACTTGTCAAGCATATCCTCTTAGTTGTGTCACTTTAACCTTAATCACCTTCAAGATGCTTATGATAGGGGCAATGAGAGCTGAAAGCTAATAAGTACCATAATTTTTGGAAGCTCTTTATGAAACTTGAATCCTTACTTCCTTCTATGAAGGCCCTTTCTTTTACTTTTATGTTGAGTCTCCACCTTCTATCTTTATGCACCTACTTTGAGAGCATAGTGGCCATTCTTAGTTCTATGTGCATTGTCCCAAGACTTGTTGATTGATGCATAGCTTTGATATTGCTTGTTTTAAACTATTTGTATCTAGTCACTCTTATGAACTTTGAAGGTGTCCTATGCATTTATGTTTGCTACTCTATGAGGGAGAAGCTGAATGCCACTATGCTATGTTTTCTTTATGTGAAACAAACAAACGTCTTGCAAAGCATTGTTATTCATGAATCTTTTGTTTGTGCCTTTCCATTTTGCAACATAGTTGCTTTGTCTTATTGTTAGAACTTTATCTTTCATGTTATATTGAAGTACTATGATCCCAGCTATGAATGTTTTACGAATACTTTGATCAAGTTTATGATGGTGCATGTCACCTCAAAAATTATTCTTTCTTTTTATCACTTACCTACTTGAGGACGAGCAGGACTTAAGCTTGGGGATGTTGATATGTTGCAAACGTATCCATAATTTTTGATGTTCCATGCTTGGTTTTATCTACTTTCTTATGTTTTGTCCACACTTTGGAGTACTTTTCATATGATTTCTTGTACTAACCTATTAACAAGAGCCACAGTGCCAGCTACCAATTTTCTGCTGTTTTTGGTTCCAGGAAAGTCAGAAAATGAATATTCTCGGAATTGGACAGGACAAAAGCCAAAGTCAGTTTTTCACCGAGGGACACCAGGAGCCAGAATACGAGAGGGAGAGGGGCTAGGGCCCGGCCACACCACCTGGCCGCGCGGGCTAGGCCTGGTCACGCCAGGGGGTGGTCTGGCCGCCCCAGGAACCCACTCGGTCTCCCTCTTCGCCTATAAGTTGCCTCCTGACCTAAAAACCCAGGGGGGTTCGACGTTTTTCCAAAAAGAGTTCCACTCTGCCGCCACCACCAGATTCCACGATTCAGAACCAGAAACTCCGTTCTGGCACACTGCTGGGACGAGGAATTGGAGGAGATCATCGCCATCATCATCACCATCGCTTCTCCATCGACCACCCATGTTTCCTCAATCTATGAGTGAGTAATCCCCCACTGTAGGCTATAGGGATGGTAGGGATTGGATGAGATCGTTCATGTAATGGCATCGGATTGTTAGGGCATGGTGCCTAGTATCTACTATTAGTGCTTTTTGACTTTGTTGCAACTTGTTATGCTTAATGCTTGTCACTAGGGCCCGAGTGCCATGATTTCAGATCTGAACGTGTTATTGATTCATTATGATAGTATTGTTTATGGTCTTACCTGCAAGTTGTATACACACGCTGTTGTCCGGAACCAAAGGCCCCGAAGTGACAGAAATCGGGATAACCGGAGGGAATGGCTTTGATGTGAGGATCACATGTGTTCACGAAATGTTAATGCTTTGCTCCGGTGCTCTATTAAAAGGAGCACCTTAATTGCCAGTAGTTCCCTTGAGAGCCCACTGTAAACGGGCTGGCAGGACAAAGGATGTTGTACAAATTCTCATTGCGAGCATGTATGACTATATATGGAACACATGCCTATGATTATTTAGTACTTGGATGCTTTATCTTATTTATCTGCAAATACCTATGTTCTGATTGCTATATGAATTGTCTTGTCCATGCAACGCCCGTCCATCCATCCCTATGCCTACCGCGCTTTAATCCTACTGTTTGCTGCAATTGTTACTATTGTCTTTACTTTACTACTGCTATTACTTTACTATTGCTACTACAAAACTGTTGCTACTGATAAACTGCTGTGAGCAAGATTGTTTCTAGGTGCAGCTGAATTGACAACTCAGTTGTTAAGGCTTATAAATATTCTTTGGCTCCCCTTGTGTCGAATCAATAAATTGGGTATCACTTCCCTCGAAAATACTGCGATACACCCCCTATACTTGTGGGTCATCACACTTCCGCATTCGGTCACACGTGAGGAGTCGATGCAGACCTTCCTCTCCCTGTTCTAGCGAGCAGCGGAGGTAGTAGATCTCCGCGGAATCCCAGCAGCACGACGGCGTGGTGGTGGTGGTGGAGAAGGATTTCTGCTGGGCTTCGCCTAAGCCGGAGCAGAAGGAAGAAGGAGGGGTGGCGGCTAGGGCAGGGAGTAAAAGGGGCAAGGGAGAGGGGTGGCGCCTCCCCTCCTTATATAGAGGGGAGGGGACGCCCTAGGGTTCCTCCCCTTGGGCCCAGCCCTAGGGCCAGCGCGCCAAGGAGGAAGGGGGAGTTTCCTTCCCCCCAAAGTCTTCCCCTTATCTTTCTTGGTTTTCAAGTAAACTCCTTTGAAACTTCCAGAACCTTCCAAAACATTCTAGAAACTCCAACTAAATACTCTAGAACCTTTGCGAAACCTAGAAAAAGATTTCCTTTACATGAATATCATTCGCCGGACCATTCTGGATCTCCTCGTGATGTCCTGAATCCAATCCGAGACTCCAAACAACATTCGGTCTCCAACGCATATTCTATATCTACCTAAAACAGCATCGAACCTTAAGTGTGTCACCCTACGGTTCGTGAATATGTAGACATGATCGAGACACCTCTCCGATCAATTACCATTAGCGGGATCTAGAGATCCATAATGGCTCCCACATACTCAAGGATGACTTCATGATCGATAGAACCATTAACATACGAAACCAATTCCCGTTGTCACGCGATACTCTACTTATCAGAGGTTTGATTATCGGTATCTCCATACCTAGTTCTACCTCGTTACCGATAAGTACTCTTTACTCGCTCCGTGATATGTCATCCCTTGTGACCTAGTCACATGCTTGCAAGCTAATTAGATGACATTTCACCGAGAGTGCCCAGAGCATATCTATCCGTCATATGGATGCACAAATCCCATTCTTGATCCATGCGCTTCAACACATACTTTCAGAATACCTAATGCCACCTTTATAACCACCCAGTTACGAAGCGGCGTTTGATGTCATCAAGGCACTCATCCGGTGATGGTGATTAACACAATCTCATGGTTTAAGGATTAGGTTACTATGTATTTGAAAGCTTGTAGCAAAACGAACTTAATAACTTGATCTTATGCTATGATTACTATGGGTGTGTGTCCATCACATCATTCTCCTAATGATATGATCTTGTTATCAATAACATCCAATATCCATGATCAGGAAACCATGATCATCTGTTAATCAACAAGCTAGTCTTAACAAGAGGCTTACTAGGGACTCTTTTATGTTTACAAAACACAAAAGTATTAGTGTTTCCTAATAATACAATTATAGCATGGGATGTAAACATTCATCATAAACACAAAGACATAATAATAATCATTTTATTATTGCCTCTTGGGCATATCTCCAACAGTGACAAACTACGCTAGCGGCCAAGCTAGGTAGGACCTTGCCGTGTGGGAGCAATAAGCCCTAAGAGATTTTACCAGATCTAATATTGAGGACATCCCTCTACTATATCGGTTATAGGAATCATAGTTATGGAAGAGTCGGATGATAAAGAAACTTCAGAAGATGAAAACCTTCATCACATCTCTCTAGGATGAGAACTCCAGCAGCGATAGCGGCTCAGGCTCGGTTACTAGCACCAGTCCAGATGGTATCTCGGGCTCCCACGTAGGACCAATAAAAGAACACACCTCCGATCACTCCAGAGAAGAAAAATCCGAGCCAACTCTTCCTCACATTCCTGACCTACCTCAAGGATGCAACGACAACAAGAGCTCGGGGGCTCGGACGCCACCTTCCAAACACAGTGCAACAAGGCATCCGATACTATAATGCAAAAATCTAGGTATTACATGTCCAATTCTACTAGGCTATCCGAACAAGTCCTCCACACTTGATCAAACATCCGGGGGCTACACATAGGGGTGTTCCATACTTTTAATAAACACTAGCATAATGCCCGTGCATTGCCAACGAGATAGAATAATCGAGGATGAACTCATGCACAATGGTGCAGGACACTTGAATTGCATGGTGTCCATGGCAAACCAACGTGTATCTCGTTTTCTTTTGCAATTACTAGTGGCAACGACAGGTTTATACACATTTTAAAACAGAATATTTTTATATTTTATTTAATTATCTCATTAGTTTCTTAATGAGCTTAAGTTATTTTGTGTCGCTCTTTCAATGAATAAGAAAAATGTACTCCCTCCGTCTCAAAATAGATGTCTCAAGTTTGTCAAGATTTAAATGTATCTAGACACTATTTAGTATTAGATACATCCAAATTTAGACAAATCTCCGACATCTATTTCGAGACGGAGGGAGTAGCTAGAAATAGGTGATTTAGTTTGATAGAGTGTGTACATACTGCAATGCTAAAGAAAGTGCGTTCATGTTGCAAACAAACTACAGTCCAACAACAATGTTGGCAATTCACAGTAGTACACAAAGGCATGTGAACACTGTATAAAACTGAAGACAATGGACCAAATCTCAACTTGGATGGATGTAGTTCCTTCCATCTAGCTTGGAGCATTGTCATAAGTATCAGATTATGCTGAGAACTACGAACCAATTGTCCGTCCGCTCTCATGCACATCACACAATTCCAGTATAGAAGAGAAATCCAATGAACTTATGATGCAATCCAAGTGACTCTCTGTTCAATATCTTCCTTAATATCTCTCAGGCAACAGTGTAGGCGCTCAATATCTCACCGATAGCAACGGAGCTCTACCAGGAAAGTAGCCGCAACAACACGAGCACGTCATCCCATCTTCCTCGCACGGGCGACCACCCTCAGATTCCCATCTTCTCATCCGTACTCCCCATATCTAGCAGTCGACCTCCCCCACCCCATCTTTTCATACTGGCGGCCTCCGATCCCGTACAAGGTCGAGGGAACCGAAGATGGCTGGATTTAAATCGGCAGCCGGAGCAACTAGAGGCGACGGAAATACCTTGACAACGACGGGTGGCCTCAAGCGTGAAATATGAACCGGCTTCTGGTCGCCTCTATCCTTAGGCCTCGTGCTCCACCTGACAACGCCGCGTACCTCTGCAGTCGCTGACCTGCCCCTAATTCCACCTGCAAGTGTCGTTGACGCGACGACCCAGGCGTCCTCACTAGCAATATAGACTCTAGTCGAACCATGCGCTGCCCCGGACCTCGTCCACGACGTCCGCACCTTCCATGGTCTTCGCTCCATCTAGGTCTGTGGTGGCGGTGGCCCTTGTCCATGACGTCAGCCTACGCCATGTGCTTCGCTCCACCCGAGTCTGAGGCGGTGGCGCGAGAGGTAGGGAGGAGATCAATGGGGTCTTGAAGGGAGGCTAAGATCTTGCGTGTAGACGATGGAGGTTGGAGAGGAGCTCCCCTCGGTGGCACACACGGAGATTCCTGGGTGGGGAGGCGGCGGGACAAACATGCTCGAAGCCATCAGCTCCTCGTGCAGCGAAGGCCGACGGCGGCTGCACGTCAATTGGGGGAGAGGGAGGATAAGGGGCCGTGTGCGATGGAAAAGAAAAGGAAGAACCAGTATTTTCAACTTGGCAGTTTTTAGGGCATTTCTCCCTTCCGTTTTACAATTTAACATTTTTTTTTTGAACAAGGAAGGGCCAAGAAGGCCCGAGTAGCTGCTTTCATTCCGTCGGTGGGTTACAAATTACACAGAGGTTCAAACAGAAAAGAGAACTACAACACAGGACCTGCACTTTTATATCAAGGACCCTAAAAAGCCTGGAAGAAACGCAATCAAGTCTGAGTCCTCCTCCACCGCAGATGAAGACGACAGTCAAGCACCTGGCCAGCGTCACCGCCACCGGGGACGGACCACTTGGGGCAGGGACACCGGGAATGGCCAGGGCTGAGCGATAAGATGGCCTCCGCAACGGCGATTTGCCTGGAGGTTGAAGAAGAGCCAGCAGCATGTGGCTCGGGAGGGCCTCCCTTCGGCCAATGGAAGCAGGGGCAAGGCAACTCCGGCCCGAAGTCCCTCCGCCGATGATCTCCCAGAACACCAAGAAGACTCGATCCCTCCACCCATGAGTCGCAGAGGAAGACACGCCACCATGCCACCTCCCATGGCCTCCACGGCCAGCTAGAGGGTACACGGACGCATCACACCGCTGCATCACAAGGTGGATACAACACAGACCAACGAGCTTATTAATGGAGATTAGCCTCGAGCTCCCTCCATCCAACACCCACCGTGAGCACCAGAAGGAAAAAGAAGGCGGGTTCCAGGAGCTGCTCGCGAGCACCAGGACACGGCTCCAGATCGGCATCACGCCAAACGCCATATAGGCAAACACCGGCAACGCGCCAAACAACTAGACTACTGCTGTACAGGGACGGGTCCCTCACCCAGCTCGACTCCGGTGATCGCTGGAGAGGAGGGGGAGGGGCCAAACGGCCCGGATCTGGGGGGACTTCTGAACTGTAGCAGGGGTGAGAGTGAGACGAGACCGGAGAATCCGGAGGACCGAGTAGAGATGCTCTAATTTTGCATGCGCACTCTTAACCCGGAATAGACGACACCGAGCGAGGACCATCCTAAATGATTGATCACGCGGCTTCTACTCCACACGACCTGATCTCCTCAACTAAAACTTGCGTGATATCCAGTATGTTCAGACTGAAAGCCCGCTCAAAGCACTCACAATCCTTCCTTCACCCAGGCTGGGGTTGGCCACTCCTAGTTATGTTAGCCTAGAGAGGATAGGTATGCGATACCTTGAGTGATGATGGGGCCGTCGAGGGTTCAATGGTCACTTCGATAGCCTAAAATTATGCCATAGTCCTCAAAAACCTCCGACACAGGCGATTGAAACACAGAGACTTTCGACGGGGATTACTCGGGTGAACCCATGACCAAAACACCAATGTAGGGCATAGTGTAGGGAAATTATGAACCCCGATGTAATCCAGCATAGGTGGTGGCCAAATGAAGATTGCCAATGGGAGAGAGGTGGATGGCTTCCTCACGAGAACTAAGTCTCAGGCTAGCTAGAAACTCACACCCATCTTAAACACGACGACAATTCTACAGGGACCCACACGAGCGATACACCCGCACAAATCCCGATCTACTAACCTCAGCGCACAACAAGACACCTACACAAAGTTCGAGGTACCAACCTTGTTACATGAGAGATACACCCATGCAAAGCCCGAGCTACCAACCTCGGACCGAGCTAGTACGCATGGCTCCCGTTCATAAGCACGCGCTACCAGCTGTGTTCAGACCTAAATGGAGCAGGGGACCTCAGCACGAGATATCCAAAAGAATAAGTCTGCACAGGGTTTCAATTAAGATTTTGCGTGCAATGATGCCCGCCTAGGAACAAGCCAACATGGTATCGACCTCACTTATTATAGCTGAAGCCATAACTAGAAACCCTAGATATAAGGAGACCAGAAAAACCTGGAGGAAGCCTTAGGTCCATACATATGGTCCTCCTAAGATATATAGGAATGAAAGGGGGACCTAAGAAGTAAAACTCCTCCGTGGCTCTAAGGAACAAAAAGAGAAGAGGGAGAAATAGAGGGAGTTCTTTCGATGGCCACGACACCATCAATCCCCTCTGAAGGCCCGCTAGGGGTTCTATTGTCTTCACTGGGTAGGGTACCTTGCCATGGTTAACGAGGAGGTGTCGCCCGTAGGTGCGCCCTCAGCCGGTGGACCTCTACTTCAAGTTTGGATTTATCCTCCAATAGAAGGGCCATAGTGAGGTTCTCCTCGGCGAATTCGGCTTGCGACTGATCCCGCTAGTTTCCAGCGGCAAACAGGCCTTCCCGGTCCAAGGCACGAATCTCCTCCTAGGTCACCACCCGCCGACGCATCTCGTTCCTTTCGACCAAGGCAGCTAGGAAAGAATCATTTAATAGGGGTAAACCCTCATTCTCGCCGATCAACTCCAATCGGAGCCTTTCGACCTCCTTTTGAAGCGATACTTTATCAGCTAAGTCAGAGAAGAACCCATAGACAACCCGCCTTACACTAGCCAATATCCTCTTGCTATAATCCTAGGTAAGGCGGAATGGAGTGCGAAAGGATATGAGAAGTAATCATAAATTCTTGTAACTACGCCTCGTGGGAAAGAAAAGGAGTATGAGGAGTTGGCAGTCTAACGCTTAAGTGGTTGGTCTTCATCGATGATTGAGATCCTCTATTCATGGAGGTAGTCAAGGAAAGGATCTCCTCCGCCTCCGAGGGAGAGATACATGGTAGAGGAATGGTCGAGATGGTCTGCCACATAAGGGGAAAAGCACTGAGAGTACCATATGACACGGCGTTCGAGATATTAAGGAAAGGAAATTACATGAATAGATTACCGATTGACCTCGAGGGTGCGGACCCCTCGAGCGAGTTCGTAGGAGCATGGATTATGGAAGGAGCACCCAAGCGGAAAGCTCTTGTGAATCCTTGGGGGCCCTTGCCGTATGTACCATGGTTATGATGGGACCTCCGGCCTGGGGCCGAAACTCTTGTGCCCCACGTTGGTAGGGCTATGACGCCTTATGACAACGGGAATGGTAATTGTTGCTGTCCATGGCGGAAGGGCAAGGAGTTTATTTTGGAGGCAAAGGAGGAAGATATCAGCCTGGCGATGAGACCAGCAACACTGTACTGGTGGTACTTAAAGAATAAAGTTTAACCGATGGACAAGGGCCCAAGAGGTATCTGAGTCACGGAAGGTGAAGAATTTTCATTTGATTCACATTGGGTCATGTCCCCTTAGTCCACATCGTGGGCATGAATCTCATTATGATCACCACCTTCAATTTCGCCAGACAGAACATATTCCCACATGACACTAGAGCTCTGAGAAGCAATAGTTATTGAAAAGACCTCTCCAACCGGTTCAGATTCAGGTCCTCATGAACACGAAAAATCCTCTCAACAAACCTCCTCAGGTCACAAGAGAAGTGAAAGCAGTTGTCAGCGTCACTGATTACCTCATCCTAGACTAGACCTAAATCCCACTTCGAACCCACTACATCAGATGGGCCCATATGCAAGGTTATGACATGATAAGAGCTTAACTTGCGGATACCTTATCGACCTCTCGGTTCAGTACTCCATGTCACATAAGGGATCTCTCCCTCAGGCCTTCTCTAGCCATCAAGGTATCCACACCTTTACATAGAAGGATCATTTCCCCTTTTGTTATTAATTCTATTGCAGGACCTCGTCATAAGCCCACTATCCTAGGACATATGAGATGGGAAGGGTCATCAGACCTGCTCTAAAGATGAGCGCATGGAAAGGTCCGCGCGATCAAGACGTCTGCACATTTGGGATAACTTACGCCAAGACCTCAAGCAATCACTAGGACTTCGCGCCTCAAGACCAAGAATAACTCATCGAGCTCTCCAAGCGGAGGTTGAGAACGAGCTAAATAAACTCAACTAAGAAGGATGGCTATCTTATTAAAGGTACTGATCGGGGGCTTGGCGGTGGTGGGTCGACTTAGGTTTGCTTCCCACATGGGCCTTAATCCATGATTCCTGCCCACACCTACCTCTACGATCATGGACCTGAAGGCCTACATCTATAAGCTGTCAGCCGACCTTACCTCAACCTACCTTACCTGTGGGGCTGCAAGTCAACTCTCTAGAGACCCCAAAGACCATACATATGTGCAAGGGAGATTGAGGATCATGATTACGTGTAAGACCATATGAAGACCTAACATGACTTTGGAAGACTCTTCTACCATCGACGTCGATAAGTACTCTAAGACATTCACCCAAGAAGGGTAGGCCATAATAGCCTTAGTCTTTTCCATTAGCCTTTTTCATAGCTCTATATTCATTTCTTGTCAGATCTCATTATAAACCTACCAAGATCATATTGTAGACACGTTGTACAATCTCTCGATCACCTTGTGAATAAAGTTTGAGGGAATCCTCCCCATTACACATATACCTTCATCTTTGTCTTTGTGTTGGGGGGATACCCCTGGGTAGGGTCACGCCGGGGTATAAAGGCCGAGTTAGCCGAGGTACAGCAAGATCAAAGCGAATGCTGGCGGAGTCACCTCAAGACAGGCTACGGAATGACCCGGCCTGGTGGATATTCGCCTAACAGTAGCCCGACCAGCATAAAACATATGTCAGCTATGTTTGATCTACCTGGTTTGTAGGTATGTGCATGGCCGAGTTAGCTGGGCGCGAGATGGGTTATAACTTGGCTTCGAGGAGAAGGAAGGAATCTCGCTGGTCAGTGGCCTCACACCGTGAAAGCGTGGCAGCGGTTGACAGAGGAGAGGACCAGCGGGGCGTTGCCGACAAGGGTGACACAGCCAGTGTCGGATGATGTTGCGCCACAGAGGGGCTCAGGGAGGCTTACGTCCTAAGTCCGAACTAGCCGTTTAAAGTGTAAAAAGAGGCATCTTGCTCTACCAAAGGGCATATTCAGAGAATATGCCTCCACATGTGCCCTAGATTTGTAACCTGGGCTCCCTTATATAAGAAGCACTAGGTGAAGGGTTTCGCAACATAGTAAATCAAAATTTTCTACGGAAGCGAACAGAGGGAAAGCCAAGATCTAATCTAGGAGATGCAAACAACGAGAGAGATTGGATTATATCTTCATACCCTTGAAGATTCAGACATGAACGCTCATTGAACGTGGGTGATGTAGTCGTACTCGCTTCTCCTCCTCGCGATCCGATCCGATCTAGCACCACAAGTGGCGGTGCCTCCGTGAGATGCACACGTGCAGCACCTCGACGTCTCCTACTTCCTCGGACCAGCAAGTAGGGTGGAGAGATAGATTGGATCTACAACACGACGGCGTGGTGTATATGGTGGAGAATTTCTGCAGGCTTCGCCACAAACAATCGGGAGGAGAGAGGAGGCGGCAGGGCAACTAGGGTTTGGAGAAAGGTGTAGGTTGGGAAAGCGCACCAGCCCTCTATATATAGAGGGGTGCCAGCCCTTGCCCATCCTCCAAGCCTATCTCTAGTTTAAACAATTTAAACTCTCCCTTATCTAGAAACCCTAACTTATCTCTAGTTTAAACGATTTAAACTTATCTAGGATCAGCTGGGCCCTATGGGGCCTTGTGCCCCTGGCCCAATGCGGCCAGGACACTCCCTCATAGGCCCATTCCCCCTCCCGGAAGGTGGGGACACGTTGGTCCCCTTCCGGAAGGTTCTAGAAGCTTCCGCACAATACCGATTAATCCGAACAATTCAACTCCAAAAACTGCCTTATATGAATCTTATTCTCCGGACCACTCCGAACCTCGTGATGTCCCGGATCCCATCCGTGACTCAACAAAAATTCATAAACCAAGTATCCAATCTATCCTAGCGTCGAGACACGTTATGTGTGACCTGCGGGTTCGAGAATGCGCATATGATCTTCTATCAATAATCAACAGCGTGCAGGCACCCATATTGACTCCACACATTCATCGATTATCATATCGGATGAACCACGATGCAAGGATTCAATCAATCCCATATATATTCCATTCGTCTAGCGATATTTTACTTGCGAGATTCGATCGTCGGTATCGCCATACCTAGTTCAATCTCGCTCACAAGAAGTACTTTACTCGCTCCGTAATCCGATATCACTTTGTGATTAACTCCTTAACCACATGCTTGCAAGCGGTGTTGATATCGATTACGAGTGGGCCCAAGTATATCTCTCCGACTTGGGAGGGACAAATTCCATCTCGATACATACAACCCAATGTATACTTTCCGATCACCGAGAGACACCTTTATAATCACCCTCTCATAGGATGACGTTTGATGACCTCAAAGCTTTCTTCCGATACCAGGGAGTTGTATTATCTCATGGTCTAAGGAATACAATATTTGACATAGGAAAAGCTTCGCAAAGAAGAACACAATGAAACGATCTAATAGCTTTGCTTAGTTTGGGTATGTCCACCATATTATTCTCCCAATGATATGGTCTCATTATCAATTGACAACTCATGTCTATGGTTAGGAAACCTTAACCATCATTGATCAATGAGCTAGTCCATAGAGGCGTACTAGGGACACGGTGTTGTTCACAAACCACACAAGTATTAATGTTTCCGCTTAATACAATTCTAGCATGGAATATAAACTTTATCATGAAAAAGAATTATAATAATAACATCTTTATTATTGCCTCTAGGGCATAATTCCAACAGTCTCCCACTTGCACTAGAGTCAATAATCTAGTTTACATTTGGCAACAATCTCACACCCATGGCACTGAGGTGCTGATCATGTTTTACACGTGGAAGAGGTTTAGTCAATGGATCTGCGACATTCAGATCTGTATGTACTTTGCTGATCTTCAGATCTCCATCTGCTATATAATCTTGGATTATATGAAACTTGCGGTTGATATGCTTGGTATTTGGATGATATCTTGGTTCCTTAGCGAGTGCTATGGCGCCAGTGTTGTCACACAATATCTCCAGTGGGTCCAATGCACTTGGAACCACGCCAAGCTCGATGATGAAGTTTCGATCCAAACTCCTTCACTTGACGCTTCGCAGCAGAGCCATGTATTCCGCTTTCATCAGAGATCCCGCGATCACGCTTTGCTTGCAGCTTCTCCAGCTCACAGCCTCCATTCAAAATATACACGTATCCCGTCTGAGATTTAGAATCATCCTTGTCGATTGTCAAACTAGCATCGACGTAACCTTTACGACGAAATGTTCATCACCCCCATAGACTAAGAACATTTCTTTAGTCCTATTTAGGTACCTTAGGATGTTCTTCACGGCTGTCCAGTTGTTCCACTCTGGATCACTTTGATATCTCGTCACAAACTAAGAGCATTGGACACATCCGTCTAGTACACAAGATGGCATACATGATGGAACCTATGGCCGAGGCATAAGGCACTTTGCTCATAGCTTCCCTATCATTTCATCAGTAGCTGGACATCGAGCCTTGCTCAATATCTTACGACAACATAGGCAATCAACCTTTCAATGCCTTATCCATTCTGAACCTTTTCGTAACTTTGTCTAGGTATGTACCGCTTAAAGCTATCAGCGCCTTTGTCTATCTCTATAGATTTTGATGCCCAATATATAAGCAGCTTCACCTAGGTCTTTCATTGAAAAACACTTGTTCAAATAACTCTTCACATCGTTAAGCATGTCGATGTCATTTCCAATAATCAATATGTCATCCACATATAGTACCGTAAACGCCACCGAGAGCTCCCACTCACTTTCTTGTAGATGCAGCTTCAGAGCAATTTGGAACAAATCCAAAGCTCTTGATCACTTGATCAAAACGAAGATTCCAACTCCGAGATGCTTGCTTCACCATAAATTGAACGCTGAAGTTTGCATACTTTATCAAGATTCTTAGGATCGACAAAACCTTCGGTTGCATCATATACAACTCTTCATCAATGTTGCCATTGAGGAAAGCAGCTTGACATCCATCCGCCATATTTCATAATCATGAAACGCAGCAATTGCTAATAAAATCCGAATGGACTTAAACATCGCTACGGAGAGAAAGTCTCATCGTAGTCAACACCTTGAACTTGTCGAAAACCTTTCGCAACAAGCCGTGCTTTATAGACGGTAACATTACCATCCGCGTCCGCTTTCTTCTTGAAAATCCATTTGCACTCAACGGCCTTTGGCCGCTAGGAGGGTCCACCAAAGTCCATACTTGGTTTTCGCCATGGATCCCAATTCGGATTTCATGGCTTCTAGCCATTTCTCGTAGTCCGCTCATCATCGCTTCCTCATAGTTCAGAGGTTCACTGCCTTCTACTAACAAGACAAATAAGACAGGGTTGCCGCACCACTCAGAGGGGCACGCGACCTTGTCGACCGCGATGTTCAAGAGCAAGATCGTCCAAGCTTCATGATCCTTGTCATTAGCTTCCTCTATTGTTGGTGCAAAGCAATCGAACAATTTCAGGTGCCGCGCTACTCTCCAATTCAAGAGAAGGTTCAATAACCTCGCCTAGCTCTACTTTCCTCCCACTCACTTCTTTCGAGAGAAACTCCTTCTCAAGAAAGGAACCGTTTCATGCATAAACACTTTGCCTTCGGTTCGTGATAGAAGGTATACCCAATAGTTTCCTTAGGGTATCCTATGAAGACGCATTCGCTTTGGGTTCGAGCTTGTCCGCATCAACTTCTTGACGAAGCTTCAGATCCCCAAACTTTAAGAAATGACAACTTAGGTTTAGCACCAAACCATAGTTCATACAAAGGTCGCCTCAACGGATTTAGATGGAGCCCTATTTAAAGTGAATGCAGCGGTTTCTAATGCATAACCCCAAAATGATAACGGCAAATCAAGAAGAGACATCATCGATCGGACCATATCTAATAGGGTTCGATTCCGTGCTCGACACACCATTGCTACTGTGGTGTTCCGTGGCGTGAGTTGTGAAACGATTCCACTTGCTTTGAGATGCGTGAGAAAATCATAACTCAAATATTCGCCCCACGATCGGATCATAGAAACTTAATCTTTACATACGATGGTTCTCCACTTCATTCTGAAATTCTTTGAACTTTTCAAACGTTTCAGATTTATGTTTCATTAAATAGATATACCCATATCTACTTAAGTCATCGGTAAAAGTGAGAAAATAGCGATATCCACCGCGCGTCGAAACACTCATCGGTCCGCATACATCGGTATGTATGATTTCTAACAAGTCTGTTGCTCGCTCCATCATACCGGAGAACGGGGTTTTGATCATCTTGCCCATAAGGCATGGTTTGCATGTGTCAAATGATTCAAAATCAAGAGACTCCAAAAGTCCATCAGAATGGAGTTTCTTCATGCGCTTTACACCAATATGACCTAGACGACAATTGCCACAAATAAGTAGTATTATCACTATCTACTTTGCATCTCTTAGCCTCAATGTTATGGATGTGTGTTTCATCCCTTTCGAGATTTAGAAGAAATAAACCATTCACAAGGGGTGCATGACCATAAAAGATGTCACTCATATAAATAGAACAACCATTATTCTCCGATTTAAATGAATAACCGTCTTGCAATAAACACGATCCAGAAATAATGTTCATGCTCAATGCAGGCACATAATAACATTTATTAAGGTTTAAAACTAATCCCGAAGGTAAAACTAAGGAGAGCGTGCCGACGGCCATCACATCAACTCTTGATCCGCTAACGCCAAGATCGTCACCTCATCCTCGCAGTCAGTCGCCGCTATTCCGTAGCTCTGCTTCGAGTTACAAATATTAGCAACCGAACCAAAGATCAAATACCTGTGCACTACAACGAGGGCTAGTAAGGAAAACATCAATAACATGTATATCAAATATACCTTTGATGGTGCCACCTTCTTGTCCGCTTAGGACAGCCATGCCCAAAGGACCCTTGTCCTTGCAATAGAAGCACTCAGTGTCCGGCTTAGGACCAGACTTGAGCTTCTTCTCAGCAGGGGCAACGCGCTTGCCGCCGCTTTTCTTGAAGGGCTTATTTGCACCTTTACCTTTAATAAAGGAGGGCTTGTTGACCATCAACACATGATTATCCTTTTTGATGTCCACCTCCGCAGCCTTCAGCTTTGCGAAGAGCTCGGTGATCGTGACGATGGAACCAATCTGATTGTGAGTCACTACAAAACTTTTGTAGCCGGAGGGAGTGATTGCAGAACCTCACAATCTTGAGCTCCTCCGAATCTTGCAGCCCAGCTTGCTCAAGGCGTTGAGTGTAGCCCGACATCTTAATGGCGTGCTCACTAACGGAACTCCCTTCCTCCATCTTGCGCTAAAGAACTTCGAGATCTCATATCTCTAACGGGCCCGAGTCTGAAACATGGTTTTCAGCTCTTCGAGAATCTCAAAGGGCCCGGATAGTTTTCAAAACGATTTTGAAGTTCTTCCATAGCAAACAACATGGTGCTCTTAATCACACCATAATCATCTTTGCGCCATCGATAGACAACTTTCTCATCACCAAGTAGCTTGCAAAGGGGTTACCTAACGCTTTCTCAAGGACATAGTCCTTTTGACCGCCAGAGAGAATGATTCTCGATTGCGGAACCCGTGGTGAAGTTAGACCCATTGTTCTTAAGCTTTTCTTTCTCAGCAAAAACGCTGAAGTTGAAGTTGACTTGGCCATGTGATCTACAAGATTTGCAAGTACAATTTAGACTATGTTCATGATAAATAGTTCAACTTAATCAAATTACTAGATGAACTCCCACTAAATTCAACATCCCTCAAGTTGTTTAGTGAACACGATCCAAATTCACCACACCTAATCCGATCTTCACGAGAAGAGATGTGGCTTCAATGGTGGACAACAAAGTGTCGATCATATCATTCATATGACTCATGCTTAACCTTTCGGTTCATGTGTTCCGAGGCCATGTCCAGACATGCTAGGCTCGTCAAGTCAAACCCAAGTATTTCAGCAGCAAAACTGGCTTGCACCCGTTGTATGTGAGCGAGAGTCTATAGCACCCGATCATCACGTGATGCTTGGACACGATTTAAATTTCGCAACGGTGCATACATGGGGAGAACACGTTTTATCTTGATCTTTATGAGGAATCATCTTATAATGCTACCGTCATGATCTAAGCATAATAAGATACATAAAAGGATAAACATCACATGCATATAACTTTATGTGACATGGTATAGCCAATCTTCGAATGATCTCCATCTTGTGCTCCGCATGATCTCCATCACTCCACCATGATTGCCTCCACCACGAATAGCAACTACAATTATTGCTAACTACTTAGCGATAAAGTAAAGCTATTACATGGCGTATAAGAAGTTGACTCGCAGGTCATACACAATTATAAAGACAACCATATGGCTCCTGCCGGTTGTGTACTCATCGACATGCAAGTCGTGAAACATTACAAAACATGATCATCACATACAATATACACATCACATCTTGGTCCATACCATATCACAGAAACACTCGCAAAAACAAGTTAGACGCCTCTACTTTGTTGTTGCATGTTTTACGTGGCTTATGGGAGTAGATGATAGCAACGATTCTTACCTACGGAAAGCCACAACGGTGATATTATGGTTGCCAAACTCCGGTGTTAATCCCATGACAACTATAGTGAGAGAAACTGACATCCACCAGCCGCATGTATGGTACAAGCCACACGTCTGTGCGGAGCCGGTCTCGCGAACGACGTCGCGTAAGGTTGGCCTGGACCGCTTCAATCTCACTATCCCGCCATAAGAAGAACACAAACAAGAGGCTTACAACAGAAAACATCAACGCCGCAATAACAACTATGTTATGCGTTCTACTCGTGAAACACATCTACGCATAGATCTAGCTCGATACCATCAAGGGTTTCGCGGCATAGTAAATCAAAATTTTCTACTAAGCGAAACAGAGGGAAAGCCAAGATCTAATCTAGGAGATGCAAACAACGAGAGAGATTGGATTAGATCTTCATACCCTTGAAGATTCGCAGCGGAACGCTCATTTAACGTGGGTGATGTAGTCGACTCGCTTCTCCTCCTCGCGATCCGATCCGATCTAGCACCACAAGTGGCGGTGCCTCCGTGAGATGCACACGCAGCACTCGACGCCTCCTCCTTCCTCGGACCAGCAAGTAGGGTGGAGAGATAGATTGGATCTACAACACGTGGTGTATATGGTGGAGAATTTCTGCAGCAGGCTTCGCCTACAAACAATGGAGGGAGAGAGAGAGGCAAAGGGCAACTAGGGTTTGGAGAAAGGTGTAGGTTGGGAGGGGCGCACCAGCCCTCTATATATAGAGGGGTGCGCCAGCCCTGCCCATCCTCCAAGCCTATCTCTAGTTTAAACAATTTAAACTCTCCTTATCTAGAAACCCTATCTTATCTCTAGTTTAAACGATTTAAACTTATCTAGGATCGGCTGGGCCCTATGGGGCCTTGTGCCCTGGCCCAATGCGCCAGGACACTCCCCATAGGCCCATGCCCTCCCGGAAGGTGGGGCCACGTTGGTCCCCGTCCGAAGGTTCTAGAAGCTTCGGTACAATACCGATTAATCCTAACAATTCCGAACTCCAAAACTGCACCGCCTTTATATGAATCTTATTCTCCGGACCACTCCGAACCTCTCGTGATGTCCCGGATCCCATCCGAGACTCAACAAAAATTCATAAACCAAGTATCCAATCTATCCTAGCGTCGAGACACGTTATGTGTGACCTCGGTTCGAGAATATGCGCACATGATCTTCTATCAATAATCAACATGGGTCTGGGCACCCATATTGACTCCACACATTCATCGATGATCATATCGGATGAACCACGATGCCAGGATTCAATCAATCCCATATATATATTCCCTTCGCCTCGCGATATTTTACTTGCCCGAGATTCGATCGGTATCGCCATACCTAGTTCAATCTCGTTCACGTTAGTACTTTACTGCTCCAGTAATCCGATATCACTTTGTGATTAACTCCTTAACCACATGCTTGCAAGCGGTGTTGATATCGACACGAAAGTGGGCCCAAGTATATCTCTCCGACTTGGGAGGGACAAATTCCATCTCGATACATACAACCCAATGATACTTTCCGATCACCGAGAGACACCTTTATGATCACCCTCTCATAGGATGACGCTTGATGACCTCAAAGCTTTCTTCCGATACCGTGGAGTTGTATTATCTCATGGTCTAAGGAATACAATATTTGACATAGGAAAAGCTTCAAAGAAGAACACAATGAAACGATCTAATAGCTTTGCTTAGTTTGGAATTCCACCATATCATTCTCCCAATGATATGGTCTCATTATCAATTGACAACTCATGTCTATGGTTAGGAAACCTTAACCATCATTGATCAATGAGCTAGTCCATAGAGGCATACTAGGGACACCGTGTTGTTCACAAACCACACAAGTATTAATGTTTCCGCTTAATACAATTCTAGCATGGAATATAAACTTTATCATGAACAAGAATTATAATAATAACATCTTTATTATTGCCTCTAGGGCATAATTCCAACACTAGGGCCTCCATAGGAGGGGTCGGCAATTTTTACTAAGGGAGTGCCCTAGAGATTAGTTGTGGGAAGTAAGAGAGCTAGTCTCCTTCCTACAAACAGCTCGAGGAGCCTCTATAATCCATCATCTTCAAGAGAGAAATACAAACACTTGTGTGTGGAATCACCACACTATCCCTCCCTGGATTCCTCTAGTGCTCATTGGCCTCATCTTTAGCTTATACATGGCATCTGCTGTGCCACCACTATGACAATTGGCCCCTACCGTGGGGCTAGAGGCGCTAGCAGGAGTAAAAATCTGGATGGGAAACATCATCGGCACCAGCGAACACAACGTCTTCGGGATCATTCTGCACTTTGGAGCGCTGGACTACGTCAACAACAATGTTGGGACCTTCAGCATGCGTCTTCCTCCGTGCAAAGGCCTCTTCATCAAGCTTGGCACCCACAAGATCTACGTCGGCATCGACAAGTCATGCGTTCACCCGCAGCACGTCGTCGACAGAGGCGAACCACCCCTGAGCGCTGCTCGCGGCTCGCGTATCACTCGCCCCACAGGCTGCGTTGAGGTCATGATGACGGCACCTGATGTAGGAGCAAGCAAGGCCCAGCTCCAGAGCCAGAGGCTACGCCAGAATAGGCAAGATCTAGATTCCCACCGCTAGAGAGGCAAGAAAATTTACTGCAACAGGCAATAGATAGCTTGGCAACACCCATCGCACCAGCGGTAGATCCGGATCAGGCATAGGCCAAGCTAGAGGAGACTAGGCAGAAAATGTTAGCTAGAGCAAAAAAGGTAGCCGAGTTACTGCAGTAACTGAACATCACTCTGCGGGACTATGCAAAGGCAAACCGCATAGATGGAGTAAAAATCCGAGGTAGGAACCTGATCACTGAGATAGACAAGGAGTATGTGCCTAAGCCCTGGCAGACAGCTACTATAGTGACAGTAGGGCTGGAGAGGTATAACACCCCAGCGAAAAACCTCAGGGCTGCCAATGCAGCTGCATCCGAGTTAGAGGGTTTGACCGGAGAAGCTAGAGAAAGGCAACAAGAGACTTAACCACTTGCTAAGGGTAGCGTGTCAGAAGAATGAGGATATGAACAAGGGAAACCCGGCGCAACCTGGAGCGTCGCTTGTAGTCCATTCGGCAAGGAATAACCCGACAAGGTCCATAGGAGCTGCATCATCACCTCATGATGCCCCTAGAAGAGAGGAGGTGGTAACTTCGGGGAGAAAAGACAAACAAATAGTCCCGTATGACCCGGTAAGGGTAGGGAAAGGAAAAGCAGTGCAAGTTGATGAGGATTGTCACAGTGCTAGCCGGGGTAACCGCGACCAAGGCAATGTTGGTCGAGGAAACGCTGCCAACGGCAATGCCGGACAGCATAATCCGGCGGGAACAGGACAAAATATACCTCGGCAACAGCAGCAGCAATATGCACCTCAACATGAGAGAAGTGCAGGCCCAGCGATGCAACAGCAAAATGTGCGTCCGTATCAAGATAGATACAATGATGATTACTTGGCAATGGTCGATGCCGGATTTCCAAGGCCGGAGCACCATGTGGTTGGATCAAGATTGGGAAGCAGAAACTTGTAGCCGGATGATGCAAGGCTGAAGTTAGACCAGATCTATAGGTCGGAGATGATTGAGGTCCAAGGTCCTACGGGTTTGGCATGCTTTGGGACTTGGATCATGAGGGAGCCACCAGTGCCGAACTTCTAGTTGGCTTGGGGAACAAAAACATATGACGCTAGCACCAAGCCGGATGATTGGCTCATTGATTATCCAACTGCGGTGAACATCGCCAAGGGTAACCTGAGATGGGCTATGAGATATGTGCCCCAGATGTTGGAAGGGCCAGCAAGGGTCTGTTTGAAAATTTTGCAGCCAGTAAGCATCAACTGTTGGTTGGACTTTGAGGAGCTATTCATCAGCAACTTCTCGAGCACATACAAGAGGCTGAATATGCCACAAACTCTGGCGCTATCCAAGAAAAGACCGAATGAGACAGACCGGGAGTTCTTTACTCGCTAGTGCAATGTGAGGAATTCCTATGAAGGGGTAATTAAGTCGAGAGCTATTGCGTGGTTCACCCAAGGGTGCAGGTACGCAAGTATGTTGTGGCAAATATTGCATAGAGATATGCCAACCACGTTGGCGGAGATGATTCAGATTGCAGATTCGTACGCCTTGGGTGATCCAACCCAGCCTCGGGTGATGCCTAGTGAGTCCAATGATGAATATTACCCGCGAGAGGGTGCCGGATTATCGCGGCGCAATGATTTCTAGGGTAAGTGAAGAGACGATCAGCGGATTACGGTGCATAAAGCAAGTAGCAAATGTGGATCAGACCAACACAAGACAATTGGAGCTAGCTAGCCATGAGAACTGGAGGGCAACAGTGGCAACAAAAGAGTGAAGGCAAGAAACCTTGGACACCAGAACAGAAGAAACAATGGCAAGAAAGAAAGGATAGGCCGAGATACACATTCGAGTTTATGTTGGATCAGTCGTGCAAGTTCCACACGCCAAGTCCGAATAACCCGGTAAATCATATGACCCGGCAATGTGAGTGGATGAGGAAGCTAGAGCAAAGTGGCTCAGGGAATGCTCAGGCACCTCGGCACGAAGCACCTCGGAATGATGCACCTCGGCAGCAATAGCTCACTGGGAATGGACAACAGCTAATGTTGCCTCCGCCTCCATTGAGGTATGAGAACCAGGAGAGAAGGGATGCAGTGCATTAGGTTAATAGTTAGCAACAACAAGACCAAGGATATCATGGCCAGTGCGTCAGAAATGAGTATAGAGAGCATCACCAAAGTTACTGTGTGTTCACCACAGAGGAAACTGATAGAAAGAGCTTGCAGTGCCGACATATGGAAGTGAACACAGTAATGCCGGCTGTGACGAGGTATATGCCCTGGGCAGAACAAGAAATTACCTGGAGCATCAAGGACCACCCAAATCTCATGCCGAGTCCTGGGACGTATGCGCTGGTGTTGGATCTGATGTTCATTAGGCCAAATATCAACGTCAGATTTTCCAAGGTATTGATAGACAACGGCAGTAGCATTAACATCATGTACAAGGATACCATGCACAAGTTGTGAATATCAGAGAACATGCTCCAAGTAACAAGGACCACTTTCCATGGCATCATGCCGGGTATATATCATGCAAGCCCATTGGCAAGGTCCGAGTTGATGTACTATTTGTCACAAGGGACAATTGCCGGACTGATAACTTGGAATTTGAGGTTGTGAACATGGAAAGCGCGTATCATGCGTTACTTGGTAGGCCAGCTTTGAACAAGTTTATGGCTAGTACTCATATCAGCTACTTGAAGATGAAATTTCCAGGTCCAAGGGGAGTGATCACCATAGCCGAGGACTTCAGGCGTTCCATTGAGTGTGCCTCGGCCGGGTCAAACCTGGCCGAGACTCTGGTGATTTCTCAAGAGAAGAGAAAAATTTAGGAGGTGGCTGCATTGGCGCAGTCCACGCAGCAGCATATGCCGACTCTGACTAACCCGCATGGAAGTGTTTCATTTCAAGCGATAAAGGATACAAAGAAAGTGCCTGTTGATGACTAGTTCCTAGAGCGCACCGTAGCTATAGGTGCCGGGTTAAGTGACAAATAGGAAAGCGAGCTTGTCAACTTCCTCCGTGAGAATCAAGATATCTTTGCTTGGTCTACACAGGACCTGCAAGGTGTGCCGAGGGATTTGGTCGAGCACTCTTTGAATGTGAGACCCCGAGCAAAGCCGATGAAGCAACCTCACCACCGCTTCGCCAAAGACAGGATAAAATTCATTGGAGATGAGATAGCTCGACTCCTTGCAGCCGGATTTATCATGGAAGGACTTTAGCCGGATTGGCTCTCTAATCCAGTGCTCGTAGAGAAGAAGAAGGATGATCCGAATGTGGCAGTGGTGTGGTGTATGTGTATCGATTACACGAACCTAAATAAGGCGTGTCCAAAAGACCCATTTCCACTGCCAAGGATAGATCAGGTCATAGATTCAACTCCTAGGTGTGAGTTGTTATCATTCATAGATTCTTATTCTCGCTTTCACCAGATACCTTTGAACCCGGATGATCAAATAAAGACTATGTTTATCAACCCATATGGGGCTTATTGCTATCGCACTGTGCCATTTGGTTTACATAATGCTGGAGCAACGTATAAACAATGCATGCAAAAATGTCTACATGAGCAAATTGGTCAAAATGTGCAAGTATATGTGGACGATGTTGTAATAAAAACTAAGGAAAGCAAAACGCTCCTTGATGATATCCGGTTAACATTCGCGAACCTATGGAGGTTTCGGATGAAGCTTAACCCGGAGAAATGTACCTTTTGGTGTGCCGGCAGGGAAGTTACTTGGTTTTCTCGTTTCCAATCGAGGTATCGAGCCCAACCACATGAAAATCCGAGCCATAGAAAGGATGGAACTGCCGAAGTGTCTTAACGATGTGCAGAAGTTCACAGGTTGCCTAGCATCGTTAAGCCGGTTTGTAAGTCGGCTAGGAGAGAAGGCGCTGCCCCTCTACCAGTTAATGAAAAAGGCGGACAAATTTACATGGACACCGCAAGCTGATAATGCGTTTCATGAGTTAAAAAAGATGTTGTCTTCTGCACCGGTGTTAGCCTCACCACGATCTAAAGAGCCGATGTTCCTCTATATAGCAGTGACCAACCGAGTCATAAGTGCAGTGATAGTAGGTGAGCGTGATGAGGAAGGTAAGTCGATGAAGAGCCTAGTGTACTAGCTAAGCGAGGTGTTGTCAGCCTCGAAGCAGAACTACCCTCACAATCAAAAAAATGACATATTGTGTGTACATGGCAGCCAAGAAGCTAAAACACTACTTTGAGGAACACCCAATCAAAGTGATATGCGAAGCGCCCATATCAGAGGTAATGAGCAACAAAGATGCCAGTGGTCGAATTGCAAAATGGGCAATTGAGTTAGCCCCATACGTGATGTCTACGCACTTCTATTCTTGTAGACAGTTGTTGGGCCTCCAAGTGCAGAGGTTTGTAGAACAGCAGCAAGTTTTCCCTTAAGTGGATCACCCAAGGTTTATCGAACTCAGGGAGGAAGTGATCAAAGGTATCCCCTCTAAAGCAACCCTGCAATCAAGATACAAGAAGTCTCTTGTGTCCCCAACACACCCAATGCACTTGTCAGGTGTATAGGTGCACTAGTTCGGCGAAGAGATAGTGAAATACAAGTGGTATAGATAATTATAAGTGTTAACGGTGATGGAAAATAGCTTGATGGCGTGGAAAAGACTAAAGTAAAACTGAAATAAAGATAGAAGCAAGCAAACATGTAATAGATCTAGTAGCAAACGGTGTATCAATGCTTAGAAACAAGGCCTAGGGATCATCTTTCACCAGTGAACACTCCCATATAAATATCTTCTCTTCATGATACTACTCTTAACTACTCTCCGGTTGAACACTCTAATCGATGGTAGGGCTATAACAGCACAGCTCAAAGTTCATCTTAGCCATCTAGAAAACCCCACACTGTCACCTTGAGTACTAGATGGTTCCAACAAACACCACAATTTCATAAAGACATCCAACTCCAAATTTAACTCATAACAAGTATTTGGAATCTCTAGCCTAAGTGCCACCATGGTGTGCATGCTTTCACTTTCACACACATGGGGAGAGCAGAGATCTATTAAAGCACTTGAGTAGCAAGGTAGATCTATAGATTACAAGCTCATGATCTCAATAAGATCATGCATAGAGAGAGAGAGATGAACACATAGCTATCGGTAGAACCCTTAGCCTCGAGAGAGAACTACTCCCTCCTCATCATGGGAATCAACAACGGCGATGGAGATGGTGGTGGAGATTGATCGAGATGGCTTCGGGGGCACTTCCCCATCTCGGCAGGGTGCCGGAACAGAGACTTTCTGTCCCCCGAATCTCCCCTTCGGTGGCGGCAGCGCTGCGGAACTTTTCATGGATTTCTGATTGACGATCTAGGGTTTTTGCCCCGGGAGGAATATATAGGCGAAGGAGGCAAGGTCGGTGGGCGGCCAGGGGGCCAACACCATGCCCTGGTGCGGCCTAGGCTGGCCCGTGCCAAGGGGTGGTGTGGCCACCCCGTGTCCCCCCTCCGTCTCGTCTTCTGGCTCCCGGAGTCTTCTGGAAAATATGAACTTTGGCTTTTGTCCTGTCCAATTCCGAGAATATTCATTTTCTGACTTTCCTAGAACCAAAAACAGAAGAAAACAGGCAACTGGCACTGTGGCATCTTGTTAATAGGTTAGTTCTAGAAAATGTGTAAAAATACTCCAAAGTGTGGACAAAACACAAGAAAGTAGATAAAACCAAGCATGGAACATCAAAAATTATAGATACGTTAGCAACATATCAACATCCCCAAGCTTAACTCCTGCTCGTCCTCGAGTAGGTAAGTGATAAAAAGAAAGAATAATTTTTGAGGTGACATGCACCATCATAAACTTGATCAAAGTATTTGTAAAACATTCAAAGCTAGGATCATAGTACTTCAATCATAACATGAAAGAAAAGGTTCTAGCAATAAGGCAAAGAAACTATGTTGCAACATGAAAAGGCATAAACAAAAGATTCATGAATAAAAATGCTTTGCAAGACGTTTGTTTGTTTCACATAAAGAAAACATACCATAATGGCATTCAGCTTGTCCCTCATAGAGTAGCAAATATAAATGCATAGGACACCTTCAAAGTTCATAAGAGTGACTAGATACAAATAGTTTAAAACAAGCAATATCAAAGTTATGCATCAATCAACAAGTCTTGGGACAATGCACATAGAACTTATAATGGCCACTACGCTCTCAAAGTAGGTGCATAAAGATAGAAGGTGGAGACTCAACATAAAAGTAAAAGAAAGGCCTTCATAGAAGGAAGTAGGGATTCAAGTTTCATAAAGAGCTTCCAAAAATTATGGTACTTATAGCTTTCAGCTCTCATTGCCCCTATCATAAGCATCTTGAAGGTGATTAAGGTCAAAGTGACACAACTAAGAGGATATGCTTGACAAGTTATAAACCGAAATCTCATGCCCCTTACTTACGAAGACCGAACCTCATGCTACTCAACTTTAGTCACCAGTAAGCTCTTGTCATTGTAAGTACATATGTATCATAAAGAACCGCCAACGGGGTACCCCTTGCACAAGAAACAGGAGCTATCCCATAATCAAAATGACAAGGCAAGCAGACAATGAGCATCTCAGCGATATTTTTATATGATATTTGCATAGGTTTTTATTGAGGATGCTTCATAGAATGCTCATTATGGTTATGCTGCAAGTTTCCACCATGATTAGGCATGGCTTAGGCTAGCGGCCCAGGCGTTTCTCTAACACACATACAAACTCCATGATCTTACAAGTTCCACTTTTATTTCACACTGTCGGGATCCATAAGCAAAAGAACATGATATCAACGGGGTACAAAGTACAAGTGCAATGTTGAAAGTGTTCCCCATGATACATGGTTCTGCTAATTTCAACTTATAAAGCGCAAGCATATACGAACCAAAGAAGGACCCAATGGTTCAAGTTTATTAAATGCAAAAAAAGTAAAGTGTGCCATCAAGTTCGTGAGAGCTTTAATCACTAGTTTTCTCATAACAAGTTTAATTTGGAAGGTAAACAAAAACATGAATATACTTGGAATAGCATATGCTAGTAGGTAGGTATGGTGGACTCTTTGGAATAACTTGGTTTAAGGAGTTGGATGCATGAGTGGAACTCATACTTGATTGTGGAGGCTAGCAAATGACTGGGAGCGACAAACTAAGAGAGCAATAATGGCCATAATCATGGAGAGCGACAAACCATCATTGATCAAAGCATAAAGTGATACTACAAGTTGAAAACTAAAGGATCATAAAGTCTATGGTGACTTGAGATAGTCATAACATGGTGTGAGCATGTGCCAAGTCAACCCAAATAAAGCATCAAAGGAGAATACCACTATACTATACTTTAATATGCTAAAACGACGCATGATTCATCCAAGGCACATTAAGCAATCTCAATTGTTTATGACAAGTCATGCTACAACAAAGAATACTAAGCATAAAGACAAAACAATATCAAGCATGGAATGCCCAAGCATAGGCCATAGTCAAAAACAAGCTCTTTTTACCACTTAAGCATGGACTTTCCTACGCTTTTCCAATCCAAACCAAACTATTCAAAAACCAAAGTATGAAAGAGGGGGTCCAACCAATTTATTCAGTAAAATAAGCAAACCAAGCAAACGAAAAACCAAAATGAAAACGAAAAAGAAGACGCTCCAAGAACAACACAACTATGCATGAAACAATAAAATTGAAGAGTTTGGAAGAAACCTAGGATTTTTATTGATGAAGAGGGGGATGCCTTGGACATCCCCAAGCTTTGATGCTTGTACTTATTGGATATTTCTTGGGGTGACATGCTTGGCATCCCCAAGCTTGAGCTTTAGTCCATTCTTCATCTCATTACTCATTCCTTCCATACACCTGAAATTTTTCCTTCATACAAAACTTCACACAATCTTTATTAGCAACATTAGTGCACTCACGATAATAGTTCTTTAGGTTCAGTTCCAACACCAATAAAACTTCCATTAAAACACAAGCTACTGTAGCACTTCCCTCAAAAAGCTCAATTCCCCAAAAGAACTCAAAAAGGAACTAACAAGAAGCAAATGCAAATAATGGCAGAAATCTGTCAAAACAGACCAGAAGGTAATAACGAATTTTTTCGAAGACCTTCTGTTGCTAAAATCAAAAAGTGTTGAACTAACAAAAGTTATATAACAACCTGGGGCAGAAGCACAAAAACTCACGCCTCAAAAGGTTGTACAGAGATTTTACACGAATTTTTAAGGTGAAGCACAGAAATCTGTTTCGGGACAACAACTTTCCCAATCATTACTTCTCTCTCATTAGAGGTTACTCTTGGCACAAAAAGCAAATAAAAATGATAAGGAGCGGTTATTACTGAAGTAATAACTTCCAAGACTCATCTAAAACTTTTGAGTTATATCCCAATAAGTACTTTTCTTTAATGCCTTTAAGTTAGGCTTGATAGTTTGAGAAGATGCTCACATAAGAAATATGAATTGAAGTAAAAGAGAGCATCAAGAAGCAAATTCAAAGCACATTTAAGTCTAACCCACTTCATATGCATAGCAATCTTGTAAAGAAACAAGTCATGAAAGCACAAAGCAACAAGCATAGGAAAGCAAAACAAGTGCAACTTCAAAATTTTCAACATAAAGAGGGGAAACTTAATATTATTGAGATGGATAAAACCATGTTTCCCTCTCTCATAATAACTTTCAGTAGCATCATGAATAAACTTAACAATATAACTATCACATAAAACATTCTTATCATGAGCCACATTCTTAAAAACATTAATACTCTCCACATAAACATAGTCATTCTTATTAATTGTAGTGGGAGCAAAATCAACAAAATAGCTATCATTATTATTCTCATCACCATAATCATCAAATATAGGAGGCATATTGTAATCATAATTAATTTTCTCCTTAATAGTAGGTGGACTAAAAATATCATATTAATCATTGTAATCATCATATATTGGAGGTTTGGTATCATCATAAGCAATAGAATAGATATCTTCCAAAGCTGGGGAACTAAAAAGATCATTTTCATCAAAACTAGCTTCCCCAAGCTTAGACTTTTCCATAGCATTAGCAATAATGGTGTCCAAAGAATTCATACTAACAACATTGCTATTAGCATGCAAATAAAGTTCCATAGGTTTTTTAATTTTCTCTTCAAACACTTCATGTCCTAACTCAAGATAAATACTATAAAGCTCTCTAACTTTTTTGTTGTTTTCCATTAAGCCTAACTAGTGAAAACAAGAAACAAAAAGACAAAATTGTAGAATCTAAAGGAAATAACTTCGAGCACTCACACCGGAGGATGTGAGTACCTTTTACCTTACCTCCCCGGCAACGGCACCAAAAAATAGGCGTTTGCCGTGGGAGGTTCTTCTTCTTTAATCTTCCGGTGTGAATACCTTTTACCTTACCTCCCCGGCAACGGTGCCAGAAAATAGCTTGATGTCTACTCACTTCTATTCTTGTAGACAGTTGTTGGGCCTCCAAGTGCAGAGGTTTGTAGAACAGCAGCAAGTTTTCCCTTATGTGGATCACCCAAGGTTTATCGAACTCAGGGAGGAAGTAGTTAAAGGTATACCCTCTCAAGCAACCCATGCAATCAAGATACAAGAAGTCTCTTGTGTCCCCAACAAACCCAATACACATGTCAGGTGTATAGGTGCACTAGTTCGGCGAAGAGATAGTGAAATACAAGTGGTATAGATAATTATAAGTGGTAACGGTGATGGAAAATAGCTTGATGGCGTGGAAAAGACTAAAGTAAAACTGAAATAAAGATAGAAGCAAGCAAACATGTAATAGATCTAGTAGCAAATGGTGTATCAATGCTTATAAACAAGGCCTAGGGATCATACTTTCACTAGTGAACACTCTCATATAAATATCTTCTCTTCATGATACTACTCTTAACTACTCTCCGGTTGAACACTCTAATCGATGGTAGGGCTATAACAGCACACCTCAAAGTTCATCTTTCCCATCTAGAAAACCCCACACTGTCACCTTGAGTACTAGATGGTTCCAACAAACACCACAATTTCATAAAGACATCCAACTCTAAATATAACTCATAACAAGTATTTGGAATCTCTAGCCTAAGTGCCACCATGGTGTGCACGCTGTCACTTTCACACACATGGGGAGAGCAGAGATCTATTAAAGCACTTGAGTAGCAAGGTAGATCTATAGATTACAAGCTCATGATCTCAATAAGATCATGCATAGAGAGAAAGATGAACACATAGCTATCGGTAGAACCCTTAGCCTCGAGAGAGAACTACTCCCTCCTCATCATGGGAATCAGCAACAACGATGGAGATGGTGGTGGAGATCGATGGAGATGGCTTTGGGGGCACTTCCCCATCCTGGTAGGGTGCCGGAACAGTGACTTTCTATCCCCCGAATCTCCCTTTCGGTGGCGGCGGCGCTGCGGAACTTTTCGTGGATTTCTGATTGACGATCTCGGGTTTTTACCCCGGGGGGAATATATAGGCGAAGGAGGCAAGGTCGGTGGGCGGCCAGGGGGCGCACACCATGCCCTGGTGCTGCCTGGCCTGGCCCATGCCAAGGGGTGGTGTGGCCACCCCGTGTCCCCCCTCCGTCTCGTCTTCTGGCTCCGTGAGTCTTCCGGAAAAATATGAACTTTGGCTTTTGTACTGTCCAATTCCGAGAATATTCATTTTCTGACTTTCCTGGAACCAAAAACAGAAGAAAACAGGCAACTGGCACTATGGCATCTTGTTAATAGGTTAGTTCCAAAAAATGTGTAAAAATACTCCAAAGTGTGGACAAAACATAAGAAAGTAGATAAAACCAAGCATGGAACATAAAAAATTATAGATACATTAGCAACGTATCAATACACACCATAGTTTTATAGAAGAGATGCGATTAAATCTCAATCAATGGCGGATTTCTTCGTGGATTAGGGTGAGATGCAATACGAACCGCCTTTGCTAGATTCTAACTACTGGAGAATGCACTTTGATGGGTCAAAACTAAAGGAAGGACTGGGAGCCGGAGTAGTGCTTACCTCATCCAAGAAGGATCAGCTGAAATATGTCCTCCAGATCCATTTTAGCGCATCGAACAATGTTTCCTAGTATGAAGCGCTCGTGCATGGACTTAAGGTAGAAAAGGAAGTGCGCATACATCGGATACAATGCTTTGGAGATTCGGATTTGGTGGTACAGCAAGTGTCTGGAAATTGGGATGCTCTAGACATGAACATGGCACTTTATAGATTCCATGTCCAAAAGATAAGTGGTTTCTTTGAAGGATGTGGGTTTCACCATGTACCTCACCTTGACAATGAGGCGACTGACGTATTGTCTAAGTTGGGGTCATCTCAACAACCAATCCTGCAAGGCGTTTATTTGGAGAACTTGAGAAAACCATCTATCACACCTTCACCGGAATCCGACTCAATTTATGTCCTGACACACTCCAGATCAGAGGCTACCCCTATGGATATATATGGGGGCAGCACATCAGCAAACCTGGGGACTACTTCGGCAGACCCGGAGAATGCCTCGCAGAACCCGGGGACTGTTCAGCTGGATCCGACTAGAGGTATGTTGGTTGAAGCAATGGAATATGATGAGGACCTCTTTCCTGTCCGAGTCATACCTGCATGGGCAAATCCAATATTTGATTTCTTGAAAGAAGGAACTTTTCCAAGTGATGAGGTACTTTCAAGGAAAATCCAAAAAAGATCAAAGGCATATACTATCATCAATGACGAGCTATACAAAACGAGTGTTACAAGTGTTCTGCAATGATGCATAGACCGGAAGAAGGGCTTGACATCCTCCCAGATATCCATCAAGGAGAATGTGGTCATCATGAAGGAAATATGCCCTGAGAGGCAATAATAAAGTTGTTATTATGTATTCCTTATATCTGATAGATGTTTATTTTGCATGCTATAATTGTATTGATAGGAAACGTCAATACATCTGTGTTTAATAAACAAAAGGGTTCCTAGTTATGCCTCTCTTATAGACTAGCTCGTTGATTAACAAGATGATCAAAGTTTCCTGATCATGGACATTGGATGTTGTTAATAACGAGGTCACAACATTTGTGAAATGATGTGATGAACATTCATCCGAAGTATAGCATTACGATCAAAGTCATTATGTTTATATTTCTATAACATCATATGAAGTAATCTTAGTCCTTAGACCATGAGATCATGTTAATTGCTAACATCGGAAGCGTATCTTGATAACATCAAACGTCACACCGTAATAGGGTGACTATAAAGGTGGGTTCAGTGCTACATAGGTGTTATGTTGAGGCTCATGGATCAAGAGTGGAATTTGTCAATCCTGATGACAGATAGATATACTCTGGGCCCTCTCGGTGATATCACATTAAGATAGCTTGCAAGCAAGTGATGTGATCACTAGAATGTTATATCACGGGAACGAGAAAAGAGTGCATGTCGGTAACGAGATCAAACTAGGTATTTGGATACCGATGATCGAATCTCGGACATGTATTATATCATGAGACAAAGGGATTAAATTACTAGCGTTAAAGGTTCTCACGATCACAGAAGTCATCGTTGAAGGTGCAGGAGTTAGTATGGATCTCCAGGTCCCGCTTCTGATTATTAATCTGAGAGGAGTCTCAATCATGTCTGCATTATTTGCGAACCGTAGGGTGACACACTTAAGAGTTGTCGGACACCATTTAGGAGCACATATGTTTCAGACAAAAGGGTTGCAAAGCGCAGGAATTGTTTCGATAGAAACCGGAATTGTTTCGGGTGAAATTGCAGAAAGTGGTTCTACATGTGATATTGAAATGTTGCAAGGGGTTTTATGTGAATGTTTGTTAATTAAAGTAATTAACAAAATTCTGAATAAAATAAATATAAGAGTTTTATTAATTGAGAGTGGCATTAAATTTGGTGGAAATTTAATGCACGTGAGTGGAATTTTGGGTGGAGTCAAAATTGATGTGAGTGGAGCTTCCACCACATGAATGAGGAAGAGGTGGGGAACCCTCCTTGGCTGCCGGCCATGGTAGGGGAGGAGCCCCCCTCTCCTATAAAAGGCTCCCCTCTCCTCCCTCACAAAGCACACCTCCTCGTGAAGGATTTCTCTCCCCCTCTAGATTTTCCCCCATGGTCTCGGATTAGCGAGATACATGTTCCCGGTGGCCTTGCATCTGGAAGGAGTTGCTGCTTCCGTTGATTCGCTGGAGCGAGGAGGTGGAGGTTGTCCGGTGGCTTGAACGTGTGTGCGAGGACGGATGCGCTGCTGATTTGCGGCGCTCGGACTTCCACACGATCTTGAGATTGACAAGCGTACGACTACATAATCCACGAGTTCTAACTCGTTAACAAAACTCTGTTGTCTTTGAGGGTAAGTTCTCCATGGATGTATATCCACCCGTTTCTCTGTATCTAGTAGATAGATCTTGGCGTATATTTCTCTTCATAGGATTTTTTTGTTTTCTATGCTGCGAACCCAACAGTGGTATCAGAACCTGATCTATGCGTAGGTGCTTTGCATGGGTAGTACACATATGTTTATTTGTGGGCGATGATGATCATGTTATTGCATCCTCTATGTATTTTGGATATTGTTGGCATAGTGGGATGAAGCGGCCCAGACCAACCTTACAAGTCATCGTACATGAGACCGGTTCCATGACTGACATGCAACTAGTTTTGCATGAGTGGCTAGCGGGTGTCTGTCTTCCCTACTATAGTCAATATCTGATTTACATCGAGTTGCTAATAACTTGGTTATCCTCGTTGTGTTTCATGTTTATAGGTAAGACCGGTTCTATCTCCGAAAGCCCTAAGCCACGTAAAACTTGCAATTGATAAATTAGAGGCGTCTAGTTTAGATAGTTGTTGGGCTAGTGTCTTGATATGTTATTGTTGTAAATAGATGTATGATAGATACTCTTACAACACACTTAATGTGTAAGTTCCATAGACCTTGGCCTTACACACAAAAGAATGATAGTGATCATACCACGATGCAAATGATAGAGATCAAATGTATGGACCATATCATATCACTTTACACATTAGATGTTTGCATCTTATATTGCTATTTTGGCGCTTTTGGTAGCTTTGTAAGATGATCCCTCATTTAGATATCAAGATAAAATGTGTTCTTCCTTAAGTATGCGTCGTTCTATGTATCGTGTTTCGAGACATCACGTGATGATCGGGTGTACTCAAATCTACGCTTTCATACAACGGGTGTAAGACAGTTTTACACACGCGAATACTAAGGTTCTTACTTGGCGATCCTAGCATGTGCAGACATGGTCTCGGAACATGGACCGAGAGGTTAAGCATGAGTCATATAGTTGATATGATGCCCATATAGATGCTCGCCTTTGAAGCTACACCGACTCACGTGATGATCGGACTTGGTGTAGTGGATTTGGTTCATGTAATCACCAAAAAGACACGAGGGATGTCATTTTTGAGTGGGAGTTCATTAGTAATTTGGATTAGTTGAACTCAATCTATCATAAACTTAGTCTAAATATACTTTACAAATTCTGTTGTAGATGGCACCACCTGCTTTTAATTTCAATGTGTTCATGGAGAAAGAGAAACTTGCTGCGAATGGTAGCAACTTCACCAACTGGGCTATGAATTTGAGGATTCTCCTCACTGCTACACAAAAGCAATATGTGCTAGAGGTGCTGCTAGGCCCCTCACTAGCTCCTGATGCCCCTGACGAGGAAAAGAATGTCTATATAACTCGTCAAGAGGACCACAACTTAGTTCATTGCGGCATACTGTATGGGCTAGAGCCAGAACTTCGAAAGTGTTTCGAAAATGGCAATGCCTTTGATACCATGGGAGAATTGAAAATGATTTTTGATACCCATGCTGCCGTAGAGAGTTATAATGCTTCTAAAAAGTTCTTTAGCTGCATGATGGAGGAGAACAACTCCGTTAGTGAGCACGTACTCAAAATGTCTGGGTACGCCGATAAGCATGTGTCCTTGGGAATAACGATTCCCATTGACTTAGGCATACATCATGTTCTCCAATCTCTGCCACCTAGCTACAAGATCTTCGTGATGAACTATAATATGTAGGGCATGAAGAAGTCTCTTCCCGAGCTTCTATCAATGCTTAAGACTGCAGAAGTGGAGATTAGGAAAGAACATCAAGTGTTGATGATCAATAGGACCACCGGTTTCAAGAAATACAAGAAAGGCAAGCAGAAGGGAAAGAAGGGTGGCAAATCTGTTGCCGCACCTGAAAAGAAATCCCAAGATGGCCCTAAGTCTGATACCAAGTGCTATTATTGCAAGGGGACTGGCCATTGGAAGCACAACTGCCCCAAGTATTTGGCGGACAAGAAGGCCGACAAGGCAAACAAAGGTATATGTGATATATGATGTGTACTTGACTAGTACTCGCAGTAGCACCTGGGTATTTGATACGGGATCGGTTGCTAATATATGTAACTCGATTTAGGGGCTGCGGAACAAGCGACAACTAGCAAGGGATGAGGTCACAATGCGGGTCGGCAATGGATCAAGAGTTGATGTGATCGCCGTTGGAACGCTGCCTCTCCATATGCTGTCGGGATTAGTTATAAATCTGAATAATTGTTATTTGGTGCCTGCACTGAGCATGAACATTGTATCTGGATCGTGTTTGATGCAAAGTGGTTATTCCTTTAAATCTAAAAACAATGGTTGTTCGATTTATATGAATGATATCTTTTATGGTCATGCACCTATGTTGAATAGTTTATTTCTGTTGGATCTCGATAGTAGTATTATGCATATTCATAATGTTGATGCTAAAAGGATTAAACTTGATAATGATATATCTGCATATATGTGGCACTGCCGTCTAGGTCATATTGGCGTTAAACGCATGAAGAAACTCCATTCTGATGGACTTTTGGAATCACTTGATTTTGAATCATTTGATACATGTGAGCCATGCCTTATGGGAAAGATGACTAGAACGCCATTTTCCGGTTCAATGGAACGGGCGACAGACTTGTTGGAAATCATACAAATTGATGTGTGTGGACCAATGAGTGTGTCGGCGTGAGGTGGATATCGTTATTTTGTTACTTTCACGGATGATTTGAGTAGATACGGGTATATCTATTTGATGAAACATAAGTCTGAAACCTTTGAAAAGTTCAAGGAATTTCAGAATGAAGTGGAAAATCATCGTAACAGAAAGATCAAATTTCTGCGGTCCGACCGTGAAGGAGAGTATCTTCATTACAAGTTTAGCACACATATGAAAGACCGTGGAATAGTTTCATAACTCACGCCTGCCGGAGCACCACAACGTAATGGTGTGTCGGAACGTCGTAATCGTACTTTATTAGATATGGTTCGATCTATCATGTCTCTGACTGACTTTCTACTGTCATTTTGGGGTTATGCACTGGAAACCGCTGCATTCACTTTAAATAGGGCACCATCTAAATCCGTTGAAACGACACCGTATGAATTATGGTTTGGAAACAAACCTAAGCTATCATTTCTTAAAGTTTGGGGATGCGATGTTTATGTGAAGAAACTTCAGCCATATAAACTCGAACCCAAAGCAGAAAAATGCGTCTTCATAGGATACCCTAAGGAAACGATTGGGTATACCTTCTATCACAGATCCGAGGGCAAGGTTTTTGCTGCCAAGAATGGATCCTTTCTTGAGAAGGTGTTTCTCGTGAAAGGTGTGAGTAGTCGTAAGGTAGAACTCAAAGTGGTTATTGAACCTTCTCTTCATGAATTGGTGAGTGGCGCAGCACCGGAAAATTTTTCGGAGTTGACTTCACCTAATGAAGAGAGAGCTAATGATAATGATCATGAAACTCCGAAAGAGGATACTGCCGAACCTCACAGGTCAAGCAGGACACGTGCAGCTCCTGAACTGTGCGGTAGTCCTGTTATAAATTTCATGATTGATGAAATAGATGACCATGCGATGTATGAAGACACGATGATGAGCCCTGATTCCAACAAATGGCTAGAAGCCATGAAATCCGAGATGGAATCCATGTATGAAAATCAGGTTTGGACCTTGGTGGACTTACCTCACGATCGAAAGGCCGTTGAGAATAAATGGATTTTCAAAAGAAAAACTGATGCTGATGGTAATGTGACCATCTATAAAGCTTGACTTGTTGCAAAGGGGTTTCGACAAATTCAAGGAGTTGACTACGATGAGACATTCTCTCCCGTAGCAATGCTAAAGTCGGTTAGGATTATGTTAGTAATTGCTGCATATTTCGATTATGAAATATGGCAGATGGATGTCAAAACTGCGTTCCTCAATGGTAATATTGAAGAAGAGTTGTATATGATACAACCTAAGGGTTTTATCGATCCTAAGGATGCTGATAAGGTATGCAAGCTTCAGCGATCCATCTATGGACTAAAGCAAGCATCCCGGAGTTGGAATCTCTGCTTTGATGAGGTGATCAAAGAGTTTGGATTTCTCCAAACTTATGGAGAGGCTTGTATTTACAAGAAAGTGAGTGGGAGCAATGTGGCATTTCTGATATTATATGTGGATGACATATTATTGATTGGAAATGATATAGATCTTTTAAACAGTGTCAAAAGTTATCTAAACAGCAAATTTTCCATGAAGGACCTTGGTGAAGCTTCATATATATTAGGCATTAAAATTTATAGAGATAGATCAAGATGCCTAATTGGGCTATCGCAGAGTACATACCTTGATAAAATATTAAAGAAGTTTAATATGGATAGAAGTAAGAAGGGGTTCTTACCTATGTTGCAAGGCAAGACATTGAGTAAGACTCAAAGTCCGGCTACGGCGGAAGAAAGAGAGATAATGGATAAGACCCCCTATGCCTCAGCCATAGGCTCTATAATGTACGCCATGCTATGTACAAGACCGGATGTGGCACATGCTATTAGTTTGACTAGTAGGTACCAATCTGATCCAGGTTCGGAACACTGGATAGCGGTCAAGAATATCCTTAAGTACTTGAGAAGAACTAAGGATATGTTTCTTGTATACGGAGGTGAAGAAGAGTTAGTCGCTAAGTGTTATGTCGATGCTAGCTTCGACACCGATCCGGATGACCCTAAGTCTCAATCCGGATACGTATTTCTCTTGAACGGAGCAGCAATTAGTTGGAGGAGTTCCAAACAGCCTGTGGTGGCTGGATCAACGATAGAGGCAAAATATGTTGCTGCTTCAGAAGCGGCGCATGAAGCAGTTTGGATGAAGGAGTTCATAACAGAGCTAGGTGTGGTTCCTAGTGCATTGGACCCAATGGTGATCTATTGTGACAACAATGGAGCCATAGCCAATGCCAAGGAACCAAGGTCTCACAAGAATTCCAAGCATATTAAGTGCCGGTTTCACTCCATCCGCGAGCATGTCAAGGATGGAGATATAAAGATTTGTAAAGTACACACGGACCTAAATGTAGCAGATCCGTTGACTAAAGTTCTCCCTAGGGAAAAACATGATCAACACCAGAACTCCATGGGTGTTAGATTTATCACTATGTAAACTAGATTATTGTCTCCAGTGCAAGTGGGAGACTTAAGGAAATATGCCCTGAGAGGCAATAATAAAGTTGTTATTATGTATTCCTGGTATATGATAGATGTTTATTTTGCATGCTATAATTGTATTGATAGTAAACGTCAATACATGTGTGTTTAATAAACAAAAAGGGTTCCTAGTTATGCCTCTCTTATAGACTAGCTTGTCGATTAACAAGATGATCAAAGTTTCCTGATCATGTACATTGGATGTTGTTAATAACGAGGTCACAGCATTTGTGAAATGGTGTGATGAACATTCATCCGAAGTATAGCATTAGGATCAAAGTCATTATGTTTATATTTCTATAACATCATATGAAGTAATCTTAGTCCTTAGACCATGAGATCATGTTAATTGCTAACACCGGAAGAGTATCTTGATAACATCAAACGTCACACTGTAACAGGGTGACTATAAAGGTGGGTTTAGTGCTACAAAGGTGTTATGTTGAGGCTCATGGATCGAGAGTGGAATTTGTCAATCCTGATGACGGATAGATATACTCTGGGCCCTCTCGATGATATCACATTAAGGTAGCTTGCAAGCAAGTGATGTGATCACTAGAATGTTATATCACGGGAACAAGAAAAGAGTGCATGTCGGTAACAAGATCAAACTAGGTATTTGGATACCGATGATCGAATCTCGGACATGTATTATATCATGAGACAAAGGGATTAAATTACTAGCATTAAAGGTTCTCACGATCACAGAAGTCATCGTTGAATGTGCAGGAGTCAGTATGGATCTCTGTGTCCGCTTCGATTATTGATCTGAGAGGAGTCTCAATCATGTCTGCATTATTCGCGAACCATAGGGTGACACACTTAAGAGTTGTCGGACACCATTTAGGAGCACATATGTTTCAGACAAAAGGGTTGCAAAGCGCAGGAATTGTTTCGATAGAAACCGGAATTGTTTCAGGTGAAATTGCAGAAAGTGGTTCTGCATGTGATATTGAAATGTTGCAAGGGGTCTTATGTGAATGTTTATTAATTAAAGTAATTAACAAAATTCATAATAAAATAAATAAAAGAGTTTTATTAATTGAGAGTGGCATTAAATTTGGTGGAAATTTAATGCATGTGAGTGGAATTTTGGGTGGAGTCAAAATTGATGTGAGTGGCGCTTCCACTACATGAATGAGGAAGAGGTGGGGGCACCCTCCTTGGCCGTCGGCCATGGTAGTGGAGGAGCCCCCCTCTCCTATAAAAGGCTCCCCTCTCCTCCCTCACGAAGCACACCTCCTCGTGAAGGATCTCTCTCCCCCTCTAGATATTCCCCCATGGTCTCGGATTAGCGAGATACATGTTCCTGGTGGCCTTGCGTCTGGAAGGAGTTGCTGCTTCCGCTGATTCACTGGAGCGAGGAAGTGGAGGTTGTCCGGTGTCTTGAACGTGTGTGCGAGGATGGATGTGCTGCTGATTTGTGGTGCTCGGACTTCCACACGATCTTGAGATCGGCAAACGTACGACTACATCATCCACGAGTTCCAACTTGTTCACAAAACTCTGTTGTCTTTGAGGGTAAGTTCTCCATGGATGTATATCCACCTGTTGCTCTGTATCTAGTAGATAGATCTTGGCGTATAGTTCTCTTCGTAGGAAATTTTTTGTTTTCTATGCTGCGAACCCAACACATCATGCATCATCCAGAGCTTTAGTGGCAAAAGCTTTCCAGCATGGATTTTATTGGCCAAGTGCTTTGGAGCAAGCAGAGGATCTTGTAAGAAAATGCAATGGATGTCAGGGGTATGCCACGAAGACACATATGCCTATGTCGGAACTAAAAACTATACCTATCACTTGGCCATTTGCGGTATGGTGTTTGAATATGGTCGGCCCATTTAAGCCGGCAAAGGGGAACATGACCCATATCTTGGTTATCGTGGACAAGTTTACCAAGTGGATTGAGGTAAAGCCAATTAGGAAATGTGATGGGGAAATATCTGTAACATTCCTCAAAGATATAATATTGAGATATGGCTATCCCCATAGTATCATAACTGATAATGGTACAAATTTTGCTGAAGAAGCATTTGCAAGATTCTGCCAAGAGAAGAAGATCCGGCTAGATATTGCATCAGTAGCCCACCCCGCATCAAACGGGCAAGTGGAAAGATCCAACGGACTGGTTTTGTCCAGGATAAAACCCAGGCTCATTGAGCCACTACAAAGATCAGCGAGGTGCTAGATAGAAGAACTACCAGCGGTACTGTGGAGTTTAAGAACAACTTTGAATCGATCAACAGGCTATACACCATTTTTTCTGGTATATGGGACAGAAGTTGTACTACCAGCCGACATAGAGCATGATTTGCCAAGGGTCGCCCAATACACAGAAGCCGAAGTGCGGGAAGCCCGGCAAAATGATGTTGATCTGCTGGAAGAAGCGAGAGAACTCGCCTTGTCCAGATCCGCCATATATCAGGAAAAGCTTCAACGCTACCATAGCCGGAAAATAAACCCCCGAGTTTTCTCGGAAGGTGATCTCGTACTTCGGCTGGTGCAACACACTGCTGGCATGGATAAGTTATCCCCTCCATGGGAAGGACCATTCATTGTAAGAAAAGCATTGCACAATGATTCCTATTACCTCATTGATGCACAACCACAGGACAAGAACAAGGCAGACATGTTCGGCGAGGAATCTAAGCGTCCATGGAATGTAGCTCTAGTTCGTCCATTTTGCACTTAGCAGAAGTGTATGTATCTGAGTCTCTCATATGTCGGTATGTATGTTGGCAATGAGTCTATTAATGAAACGTCGGCACCCCAAGCAGAAACTCGGGGACTGCCTTAGTAATTGTATTTTCTGTACTTACTTTTTATATGTCGGCTGGCTCAAATCAGTTACACCTTAGCCGGATTAGTTGTGTGTGGGCACCAAAAACCTAACTCTTCGACTTTCTGCTTGATACGTTGCTAACGTATCCATAATTTTTGATGTTCCATGCTTGGTTTTATCTACTTTCTTATGTTTTGTCCACACTTTGGAGTACTTTTCATATGATTTCTTAGACTAACCTATTAATAAGATCCATAGTGCCAGCTGCCTGTTTTCTGCTGTTTTTGGTTCTAGGAAAGTCAGGAAATGAATATTCTCGAAATTGGACGGGACAAAAGCCAAAGTCAGTTTTTCACCGAGGCACTCACGGAGCCAGAAGACGAGACGGAGAGGGGCCATAGGGCGACCACACCATGTGGTGGCACGGGCTAGCCCTGGCCACGCCACCAGGTGGTGTGGGCCCCCTGGCTGCCCACCGACCTTGCCTCTTTGACTATAAGAAGCCTCCCGATGGATAAACCCTAAATCATCTGCCTCCAGCCACGAAAAGTTCCGCAGCGCCGCCGCCACCGAAGGGGAGATTCGGGGGATAGAAAGTCTCTGTTCTGGCACCCTGATGGGACGGGGAAGTGCCCCCGAAGCCCTCTCCATCGATCTCCACCATGATCTCCATCACCGTTGCTGATTCCCATGATGAGAAGGGAGTAGTTCTCTCTCGAGCTAACGGTTCTACCGGTAGCTATGTGTTCATCTCTCTCTATGCATGATATTATTGAGATCATGAGCTTGCAATCTATAGATATACCTTGCTACTCAAGTGCTTTAATAGATCTCTGCTCTCCCCATGTGTGTGAAGTTGACAGTGTGCGCACCATGGTGGCACTTAGGCTAGAGATTACAAATACTCGTTATGAGTTATATTTGGAGTTGGATGTCTTTATGAAATTGTGGTGTTTGCTTGAACCATCTAGTGCTCAGGGTGACAGTATGGGGTTATCTAGATGGGAAAGGCTTACTTTGAGGTGTGCTGTTATAGCCCTACCATGGATTAGAGTGTCCAACCGGAGAGTAGTTCAGCATAGTATCATAAAGAAGAATATATTTATATGAGAGTGTTCACTAGTGAAAGTATGATCCCTAGGCATTGTCTCTAAGCACTGAAACACCGTTTGCTATTAGATCTATTACATGTTTGCTTGCTTCTATCTTTATTTCAGTTTTACTTTAGTCTTTTCCACGCCATCAAGCTATTTTCTATCACCGTTACCACTTCTAATTATCTATACCACTTGTATTTCACTATCTCTTCACCGAACTAGTGCACCTATACACCTGATAAGTGTATTGGGTGTGTTGGGGACACAAGAGACTTCTTGTATCTTGATTGCAGTGTTGCTTGAGAGGGGATACCTTTGACCACTTCCTCCCTGAGTTCGATAAACCTTGGGTGATCCACTTAAGGGAAAACTTGCTGCTGTTCTACAAACCTCTGCACTTGGAGGCCCAACAACTGTCTACAAGAATAGAAGTGCGTAGACATCAAGCTATTTTGTGGCACCGTTGCCGGGGAGGTAAGGTAAAAGGTACTCACATCCTCCGGTGTGAGTGCTCGAAGTTATTTCCTTTAGATTTTGCAATTTTGTCTTTTTGTTTCTTGTTTTCACTAATTAGGCTTAATGGAAAACAACAAAAAATTAGAGAGCTTTTTAGTATTTTTCCTAATGTAGAACATGAATTGTCTGAAAAGAAAATTAAAAAACCCATGGAACTTTCTTTGCATGCTAATAGCAATGTTATTAGTATGAATCTTTTGAACACCTTTGTTACTAATGCTATGGAAACGTCTAAGCTTGGGGAAGTTGATTTTTATGAAAATGATATTTTTAATTCCCCAGCTTTAAAGAAGAAAATTTGCTCTGATGATACTTTATCTCCCATATGTGGTAATTCTAATGATACTTGTGATATTTTAAATCCACATACTGAAAGCATCTCTTTTAAAATACCTATAAAAATTGTTGAACCTGTTATGAACAACTGTTATTTGGGAGATGGAACTATCCATCCTGGTGATCATTTACTCATTATACATGAATTATGCGAGTTGTTTAAGTGTGCAGGTATTTCAATGAACCAAGTTAAGAGGAAGCTATTCCATTTTTCACTTAAGGGCAAAGCAAGAGAGTGGTATGAGCTACTAGATGATCCTCATCATTTGGAGTGGAAGGAACTTGAATCTCTCTTTTACTCTAAATTTTATCCTCCTCATGAAATTCATAAAGATAGGAATTACATTTATAATTTTCATCCACATGATGGAGAAAGTATTGCCGAAGCATGGGGGAGTTTGAAGTCACTAATGCTCAAATGTCCCATTCATGAGCTCCCCAGTAATATTGTTATTAATAATTTTTATGTAAGGCTTTCAGGTCATTATAAGGACTATCTAGATACTTGTTTAGAGGGATCCTTCACAAGTAAGGAGGTCAAAGCTAAGTGGGATCTTCTTGAAACAATTCAAAGCAATATCGAAGATTGGGATAACGACAAAGGTAAAGAACCAGGTATAAACTATGAGTATGACTGCATTAAGTCTTTCGCTGAAACTGCTAATTTTCAAGAGCTTAGTGCTAAATATGGTCTTAATCCTCAAATTCTTGTTGATTGTTTTAGATCCTTTGCTTCTCATATTAATGCTCCTAAAGAAAAATGGGACATGTATCATGAGCCTTTTAAAGACACTTGCATGGAAAATGAAATTGTTATTAATGATAGCAATAAACATGCTCCAACCCCGGAAGGCACTATTTCTTATAAGCATGTTAATTTTTGTGGAATACATAGACATTGTGAGAATAATCAAATTGAAGAAGAATATTGTATCACCCACAGGAATGAAAAAACTAGAATGTGGTATAGGGCTTTAAATGATCTTGGTAAAAAAGTTTGTGCCCTGTATCCTTTTATTTGTGAACTTTGCTTTGAAGTGGGTCATTTCAATTTTCAATGCTCAGGCCATAATAATAGCCCTTCTAATCCAATGAGTACTGCAAGTTTGTACTGTCATGATATGATCACTCCTAATCAGCATGATAAATTTACATTATTTTTGAGGTGTGAAGAATTATCAAGAAAAACTTCTTTGGTAGATATGAGTGCTTTTGATATGAATAGCATCATGTATGATTGTCATCTTTATTGTGTTGATAATTGTCACACAAATACTTACATACAAATATTATAGAAGATGAGATTTTACCAAAATATGATAGGACTAATATGTGTTTTGATCTTATCTATAATAACTAAATAGATCATCCCCACTAACTATTTCTCTCAACATGCAGCCTATCCACCTACCCAGCCTGCCACATCAGCACAATCTGCCACATCATGAATTAATGTTCAAATAATTTCAGTTTCTTAGAAAAAATATCTGGCCACTCAGTTTCTTGAACTACCGCTGGTATATGAGGAGACCAGCATTTGCTTTTACCAAAACTCCAGCCCGTCTCTTCCTCTCCTCCCCGTCTTTATCTCTCCACCCTTTCATCGGCTGCATGTGCATTGTGTGTCAGAATTCAGACGTCCAAGTCATCCTCTCCGCCAAGTGAGATTGATGATGAATGAACAAATTAAGTTGTGTTTGCTTTTGGTTGCAGGTAGGCAGGTGCTTGCCAGCGCGGACATCTAGGAGTTCATCTCACCACTCGCCAAAGCGAGCCTCCTAGATCTGTCATGGATGGCTGGGTCGATTGCGTGTATGGGGTTGTAGCGAGCTACTTGGTATGTTCCCGTTCGATCTGTCAAGTCAATGCACTATTGGGCTCATTTTATTAATCCAGAAGTCTTCAATCAATAGGTAAGATGGTTTGAGCTGAAATTTTTACTACGCAATGGTTGGTCAATTATTTTTTGGATCGCATGCATGAACCCATGCCTTTCTCACGGCTCACCTACAGACCTATGTCCATGGAGGTTACTCTTCCCTACAGGTAGATGCAACTCTGCTCAAATAACTGGACTGATTTATTGTGACGATAAAATCCAGTTTCTGCAGGCATCCATCCGACATATTCTACTGATGATGGTTGCAATTAGCCGAGGATGCTATCCACCGGTAACTTCTCTCCTACCATGTGATGTTTTTTTCACCGCATGGTGTGGATCAAAGATTTCATGTACAGTATACTGTTGTACGTGCCTCCATCTATAATCAGCCGCACGAACAGATCCACGAATGCTTGCATAATAGTCTTATTGTAAATCCTTCGTTTGTTTGTACTTTGTAGAATGAGGCATTCTAATTTGTTGCATTCATGGTGCATGCTCATGTCATAGCAGAAAAGGTACTCTCCCCAATCCATAATAAGTGTCGGTGATTTAGTACTTTTTAATACAAAGTTTGTACTAATTTCCACCAACACATGTTGTGTTTTTTTTATGAAATACCCGATAACTGATGCTAATTTAACGTTCACTTTTGCAGCTGATAGCACGCTTCAGATAACCTGGCGGTATGTCCATGCTCCTAGGTCTAATAAAGAGACATACATGCATCGATATTTCTCGAGAACCAGTCTTATCTACTCCCTCTGTTTCAAAATATAAGATGTTTTAGGTTTGTGAAGAAAATGAATCTAGACTTGTTTTAGTATATAGGTTCACTCAACTTGGGGATGAATCTACACACTAAAACAAGTCTAGATTCATTTTCTTTATAAACCTAAAACATCTTATATTTTGAAAGCGGAGGGAGTATTTTACAAATGATCTAATTAACTCATCCAGTCATCATTCGCATGTCTAGCAGGAGGATGCAAAGCAGTCGGTAAGCTTTCAACATCAGTACATCATCATCCATTACCTACAATTTCTTATAGAGGACCGTTCGGTTATTTCTCAATGCGTCTACACTAAACCAAAATTGCAAGCAAAATTTTGTTGGTACTATGTCACTCTCCAATGTTTTCTTTTTATTTAATGTCTATCTGTATCAATCTAGAACATTTCCACGTCCTTTAACGGTATATTGGTAGTGATTTTTCTTTTGGGCCTTAAGCTTAATTTTTAATTTTTTGTTCAATATGATAATTCATTTTCTCTTTAATTTTATCATGGTTAGACTTCTACAAGTTTTATTACAGCAGTTACACGGCAGCAAACACGAGAAATATTCTTGATTTTATATTCACTAGAATTTTTTTATATGTTTCTAGCAGGTATCAAGTTATTAACTCTGGCGAGATGCTTTATTAATTGTTGCATCAAGTAAGTAAAATTTCAAAATGAACTTCAAATGCTCAAGCACAAGCTATGTAGCCAAGGCGTAAGATTGTAGTAATTTCAGCTTTCTTTTCCCCTTAGAAGTAGTTCTATATAACGCACCTTTGCTTATGATTTGCTAGGTTATTATTTTGTGGGCATGGAATTTATTAATCAACACAATGGTTCTTGGTGCATCTTATGTGAAAGGTTCAATTTATATTTATAGGTTTTCATGTTTGTTTACTTTGGATCTATTTGGGTAACTCCACTGGTGTCATTTGTTAGTTGTAGAATTGTTGCATAAACTCAATTATAAGGAAAACAAGTATTTGAGATGAGCCTTTTGTGTTTTGGACATCCGTAGAGGGTTGGAAGTTTTAGTGCTCACTGAGGTTAACTATTTTCAAAAAAATAGAAGTTAACTACTTGTATTTGACCCATTTTTCATGTTCTACTATGGTAACTTATGGATCCACCTTACTTATCTGTATATATTATTAGCATTTTCGTACAATACATAAATATCCAATTGAGGAGCTTTATTCCTCGCAAGAAAACTTCTTTATGTTAACATTAACAAACAGTAAAACTCACCTAGCTACGTGCTCCCACAACATTTTGGAGCTCTCCACCGTCCAATCTTATCGCTACACGTCTCAGATCTTCCGTTCTCACCGAAAGATCGCTGGAAGCAAATCTTGTCTGGGCCATTTTCTAGCAGTTAGCCCATCCGGAAGCCCCCGCATCAATCCCTCGAGAAAACTGCGTGGAGCCGATCCGTCCTGACCTTTCCTCTCTCGACCAGTAAATTCCCGTCCCTGTGTGCCGGTGGGATCCCGCCGTCCCCACGAGCTAGCCTCCCTGTTTCCCTCGCCTTTGCGTATCTCACCTCCGGATCGCACCTGCTTCGGACTACAGTCCGCTGCCAAGTTCTGAGTTCCCTCAAAGGCTCTCGGCTCCAGGTCGCTGGCCCATACAAGTTCATCGGCGCCTTCTTGCCCTTCACGTCACCGGCAGCTCACATGGTAGACATAGACAAACTCATGTTGTATATTCCCATTGTTAGCTACATGGACGAGTCTTTCTTTTTTACAGGTTCGGACAAAGCACGACTGAAGATACAAGGGTTATACAACTTGAAAAAAGTTCACTCATTAATGGCTCATTGTCTAATGTATACATATAGATTAGAAAGTTTTTATGCTTGTACCTACAAGTGATTAATACGTAGACGTGAGTGCAGATTTTATATTTAGAATTGCTTCTAGGAAGTTAGGAACATTTCCTGCCCTAATATATTATCTTCCTAACTGTTACGTAGCAGTTTAGTAGTGCTCATCTGAACTCTGAAATTGCATGCAACATTGTAGCGGGCAGGACATAAACTTTAGAAAACTATTCGATGATGTTGAATTTAGACATGAAATTTAAGTATAATTTTCTGCTTAGCAAATATCTTGCTAATTCAGATCCATTTATTATCCTATTTTCAATACTCCCTCCGTCTCAAATTAATTGACTCAGATTTATCTAAATTCGGATGTATCTAGACATGTTTTAGTACTAGATACATCCGAGTCTAGACAAATCTAAGTCAATTAATTTGGATCGGAGGGAATACTAAAAATATCAGAAATACACAACTATGCAGTTCACTTCTAAGATAGCATCAAATTCTCCTGAAACTTGTGCTCGATGTAGCAGTAAAGAAGCTCTTTTGAAATTCCAATTCTTGGAGTCTATTTGTTTATACATACTTTTCCATTTAATTGACTACTATTAAGTGCTCTTTGAGCTAATTCATAGAAGTTTATATAACATACTAACCTAAACTTAGGATCATTCCTATTTTCCTTTGTTTCTACAGGCTCTAAAAACTACTACTGAACATGGTTGATAGCATTTTCAATAGATATGTCTGGTAAGAGGTAGCTTGCTCAAATATGCAAGATTTGGGAACATCTAGATTTTGACATGCTTTGGTTAATTTGGTGAAGGACATATCAATACCAGCCAACGGACACACCAGGATGAAATGGTTTAGAATGACATATCTACAACAGATACCTCTCGCGCAATAAAAATTTGGGTCAGATTTGCTTTCAGGTTGTCCTGTTAAAAGCATCAAAAGAAGGCAGACAATATACTTCAGGTATACAGAAATCTAAACAAATAATCATCTACCATGGTACTTATTTTTTTTAAAAAAATGTGTAACTCTAGAAAGTGCTAAACTTTTGCTAGAAATTATTATAATGAACATGTAGCTAAGATAAACAACTACCTTTGATGATTATTTGCTCCATCAACAAGGAAAATGCTATATGTACCTGAAGTGATTAGTTTTAGAGTATTTTTCTCTTACCTGGAAACAAATATCTAACTTACAAGAACTAATAAATATATACACTATGGCTACATAGAATAAGCTGTCTAAAACCCAAAATATGTATTTAAGTGTAATCAAAAAGTTGATATATCAATTGGAAGCACCATTTTTACAAGAATCAGAACTCTCATTGTTCTTTGTTGCTTGATCATACACAACTGCAAGATGCACCACTCTATAGGTAGACATTGTCTAGATATTGTTTTCTGTTGAGCATAAATTGATAAAGGAAAGAACTCATACAGTCTCACAATCGAGATAAACCTCCTTTCCGACAATAAGTTTCACAATCATAGTTATCAATATTTATTATTATAAATACGGATGGATCTTTATTGTTGTGCCGAAGCCGGGATGTAAATTCACGTATGCACCTTTTCTATTATGATTGTTGTTGTAATGACACTTACTATGTTGTGTTTGTGGTCTTCAGTTTTAGTAGTTTCTACTCTCTGTGAAAATATTCAAATTTTAAAATAAATATGTCTTGTCACTGTCGAGGCACTATAATGTCTGAAGACATGCTTCACATGGATAATCCTTCTTCTTTATATAAAGGAAGTTAAGCACTTCTTTCAAAATCGTTTTGTGTGTAAAGTTCTTTATATGTTAAATATACTTTGAGCACATTGCATCCGTAGATATAGTACAAGTCAAGTTCTTGCAGAATAATATGCAACACTCGTTGCAGTTCTTTTCCTTATGCTAACAACAAAAATCCACATATATTGTTTGAGCTGCTTGATGGAAGGAAAGTACTATACACTACAAAAACAATGGGTAGTATGTTGAGATGAGTAAGGTGCTTATTCGGTATCACTTTTTGTATTAGAAACAGGTGATAAAAAAGGGGCCCTGGACATGTACTATGGATTTCATACAATTTCATGGCTTGTATGTTCTTTATTTCTTCCTCGTGGCAATACCATGAGTAGTTGATTATGTTACCTTTCATGTTCCATGTCTCGATTTACTTGCAGAAATTCCTACCATTATATCATAGACATAGACGGGCTCGGCAACGCGCGCTATCATGGTCTAGTAAATTTTGCAATGGATTTTCGCAGCAACGCGCGGGGTTTCATCTAGTTAATAAAAAGAAGGAATCCTCCAAAGTTTCTTCTATTGTCTCTAACAATAAACCAGGGTATATGGAGAAGCTTCTTTTCAAGCCTCTCCCTCCTAAAGAGAATAAGAAAAAGAAGAAGAGGAGGAGTAGAAGAAGAGAGGAAACGGTATTTTCCCCTAAGCATGTTGCTCCTATTATAGTTTTTGATGAGTCTGAACTTGATGATGTTCCTATGCCTATTACCTATAGTAGTGATCATGATTGGGAAAAGCACACTACTTTTGATATTGAAAATCTCTTCGGTACCAATTCTGAAAATGATGATATTAATAATTGCTATACTATTAGTGCTATCCATGATCCTTCCAATGATGATATGTTTACAAATGAACACACTTTGGAAGATAATTATTCTATTGCTTATGATGATACTATACCTCCAATATATGATGATTACAATAATGAATATGATATTTTCAGTCCACCTACTATTGAGGAGAAAATTAATTATGATTACAATATGCCTCCTATATTTGATGATTATGGTGATGAGAATAATAATGATAGCTATTTTGTTGAATCTGCTCCCACTACAATTAATAAGAATGACTATGCTTATGTGGGGAGTATTAATTCTTTTATGCATGTGGCTCATGATAAGAATTATTTATGTGATAGTTATATTGTTAATTTTATTCATGATTCTACTAAAGTTATTATGAGAGAGGGAAACATGGTTTTATGCATCTCAATAATATTAAGTTTCCTCTCTGTATGTTGAAAGTCTTGAAGTTGCACTTGTTTTGCTTTACTATGCTTGTTGCTTTGTGCTTTCATGACTTGTTTCTTTACAATATTCCTATGCATAGGAAGTGGGTTAGAACTAAATGTGTTTTGAATTTCCTTCTTGATGCTCTCTTTTACTTCAATTCATATTTCTTATGTGAGCATCTTCTCAAACTATTATGCCTAACTTAAAGGCGTTAAAGAAAAGTACTTATTGGGAGATAACCCAAAAGTTTTAGATGAGTCTTGAAAAGTATTACTTCATTAATAACCGCTCCTTATCCTTTTTATTTGCTTTTTCTGCCAAGAGTAACCTCTAATGAGAGAGAAGTAATGATTGGGAAAGTTGCTGTCCCGAAACAGATTTCTGTGCTTCACCGTAAAAATTTGTATAAAATCTCTGTACGTTCTTTTGAGGCGTGAATTTTTGTGCTTCTGCCTCAGGTTGTTATCTAACTTTAGTTAGTTCAACACTCTTCGATTTGAGCAACAGAAGGTCTTCGAAAAAATTCGTCTTTACCTGCTGGTCTCTTTTAACAGATTTCTGCCATTTTCTGCATTTGCTTCTTGTTGGTTACTTTTTGAGTTCTTTTGGGGAATTGAGCTTTTTGAGGGAAGTGCTACAGTAGCTTGTGTTTTAATGGAGGTTTTATTGGTGTTAGAACTGAACCTAAAGACTTATTATCTTGAGTGCAGTAATGTTGCTAATAAAGATTGTGTGAAGTTTTGTATGAAGGAAAAATTCCAGGTGTATGCAAGGAATGAGTAATGAGATGAAGGATGGACTAAAGCTCAAGCTTGGGGATGCCACGTGTGTCACCCCAAGAAATATCCAAGAAGTACAAGCGTCAAAACTTTGGGATGCCCAAGGCATCCCCCTTCTTCATCAATAAAAATGCCAGGTTACTTCCAAACACTTCATTTTTATTGTTTCATGCACAGTTGTGTTGTTCTTGGAGCGTCTTTGTTTTTGTTTTTGATTTTCGTTTGCTTGGTTTGCTTGAATAAATTGGTTGGAACCCCTCTTTCATACATTGGTTTTCAAATAGTTTGGTTTTGTTTGTAAAAAGAGTAGGAAAGTTCATGCTTAAGTGGTAAAGAGAGCTTGTTTTTGACTGTGGCCTATGCTTTGTTATGCCATATTTGATATTTTTTTGGCTTTATGCGTATTCTTTGTTGTAGCATGACTTGTTATAAACAATTGAGATTGCTTAATGTGCCTTTGAAGAATCATGCGTTGTTTTAGCATATTAAAGCATAATATTGTGGTATTCTCCTTTGATGCTTTATTTGGGTTGACTTGGCACATGCTCACACCATGTTATGACTATCCCAAGTCACCATACCCTTTATGATCCTTTAGTTTTCAACTTGTAGTATCACTTTATGCTTTGATTAATGATGTTTTGTTGCTCTGCATGATTATGGCCATTATTGCTCTCTTAGTTTGTCGCTCCCAGTCTTTTGCTAGCCTCCGTAACCAAGTATGAGTTCCACTCATGCATCCAACTCCTAAAACCAAGTTATTCCAAAGAGTCCACCATACCTACCTACTAGCATATGCTATTTTATGTATATTCATGTTTTTATCTACCTTCCGAATTAAACTTGTTATGAGAAAACTAGTGATTAAAACTCTCACGAACTTGATGGCACACTTTACTTTTCTTGCCCTTAATAAACTTGAACCATTCTGTCGTCTATGTTGTATATGCTTGCACTTATTTGTTGGGGATTAGCAGAACCATGATGTCATGGGGAACGCTTTCAACATTGCACTTGTACTTTGTACCTAGTTGATATCATGCTCTTTTGTCTATGGATGTCATCGGTGTGAAATGAAAGAGGAGCATGTAAGTCCATGGAGTTATGTATGTGTGCTAGAGAAACGCCTGGGCCGCTGGTCTAATCCATGATGTCATGGTGGAAACCTGCAGCATAACCATAATGAGCTGTCTATGAAGCATTCTTCTTATAAAAAAGAGTCAGATATTGAGAAAAAAGAGAAAAAGAAAAAAAAGAGATATGAGAAAAGTGGAAAGAGAAAAAAAAGCACCATATTCCCATGGTAAATAAGAAGATTGCTGAGATGCTCGTTGTCTGCTTGCCTTGTCATTTTGATATGGGGATTCTTCCATATCATCGGGCAAGGGGTACCCCGTTGGCGGTTCTCTATGATACACATGTATTTACTATGACAAGAACTTACCGGTAACTAAACTTGAGTACCATGAGGAGCGGCCCTCGTATTCAAGGGACATGAGATTTCCAACTTATACTTCGTCAAGCATATACACCATAGTTTGTTCACTTTAACCATAATCACTTCAAGATGCTTATGATAGGGGCAATGAGAGCTGAAAGCTAAAAAGTACCATAATTTTTGGAAGCTCTTTATGAGACTTGAATCCCTACTTCCTTCTATGAAGGCATTTCTTTTACTTTTATGTTGAGTCTCCACCTTCTATCTTTATTCACCTATTTTGAGAGCATAGTGGCCATTCTTAGTTTTATGTGCATTGTGCCAAGACTTGTTGATTGATGGATAGCTTTGATATTGCTTGTTTTAAACTATTTGTATCTAGTCACTCTTATGAACTTTGAAGGTGTCCTATGCATTTATGTTTGCTACTCTATGAGGGACAAGCTGAATGCCACTATGCTATGTTTTCTTTATGTGAAACAAAGAAACGTCTTGCAAAGCATTGTTATTCATGAATCTTTTGTTTGTGCCTTTTCATGTTGCAACATAGTTGCTATGTCTTATTGTTAGAACTTTGTCTTTCATGCTATGTTGAAGTACTATGATCCCAGCTATCAATGTTTTACAAATACTTTGATCAAGTTTATGATGGTGCATGTCACCTAAAAATTATTCTTTTTTTATCACTTACCTACTCAAGGACGAGCAAGAGTTAAGTTTGGGGATGTTGATACGCTGCTAACATATCCATCATTTTTGATGTTCCATGCTTGGTTTTATCTACTTTCTTATGTTTTCTCCACACTTTGAAGTACTTTTCATATGATTTCTTGGACTAACCTATTAGCAAGAGCCACAGTGCCATCTGCCTGTTTTCTGCTGTTTTTGGTTCTAGGAAAGTCAGAAAATGAATATTCTCGGAATTGGACGGGACAAAAGCCAAAGTCAGTTTTTCACCGAGGGACTCACGGAGCCAGAAGACGAGATGGAGAGGGGCAACAGGCGGCCACACCATGTGGTCTCGTGGGCTAGCCCTGGCCGCGCCACCAGGTGGTGTGGGCCCCCTGGCCGCCGACAAACCTTGCCTCTTCGCCTATAAGAAGCCTCCCGATGCATAAACCCTAAATCATCCAGCCTCTAGCCACAAAAAGTTCCTAAGTGCCACCGCCACTAAAGGGGAGATTCGGGGGACAGAAAGTCTCTGTTCCGGCACCACGCCGAGGAAGTGTTCTGAGCCATCTCCATCGATCTCCACCACTATCTCCATCGCTGTTGCTGATTCCCATGATGAGGAGGGAGTAGTTCTCTCTCGAGGCTAAGGGTTCTACCGGTAGCTATGTGTTCATCTCTCTCTATGCATGATCTTATTGAGATCATGAGCTTGTAATCTATAGATCTACCTTGCTACTCAAGTGCTTTAATAGATCTCTGCTCTCCCCATGTGTGTGAAGTTGACAGTGTGCACACCATGGTGGCACTTAGGCTAGAGATTACAAATACCCGTTATGAGTTATAATTGGAGTTGGATGTCTTTATGAAATTGTGGTGTTTGCTTGAACCATCTAGTGCTCAAGGTGACAGTGTGGGGTTATCTAGATGGGAAAGGCTTACTTTGAGGTGTGCAGTTATAGCCCTACCATGGATTAGAGTGTCCAACCGGAGAGTAGTTCATCGTAGTATCATAAAGAAGAATATATTTATATGAGAGTGTTCACTAGTGAAAGTATGATCCCTAGGCCTTGTCTCTAAGCACTGAAACACCGTTTGCTATTAGATCTATTACATGTTTGCTTGCTTCTATCTTTATTTCAGTTTTACTTTAGTCTTTTCCACGCCATCAAGCTATTTTCTATCATTGTTACCACTTCTAATTATCTATACCACTTGTATTTCACTATCTCTTCGCCAAACTAGTGCACCTATACACCTGACAAGTGTATTGGGTGTGTTGGAGACACAAGAGACTTCTTGTATCTTGATTGCAGGGTTGCTTGAGAGGGGATACCTTTGACCACTTCCTCCCTGAGTTGATAAACCTTGGGTGATCCACTTAAGGGAAAACTTGCTGTTGTTCTACAAACCTCTGCACTTGGAGGCCCAACAACTATCTACAAGAATAGAAGTGCGTAGACATCACTGCTATCCAACAAGAATTGGCTTCATGGCAAGCAAGAGAACAAGTTTGGAATTGCAAGGCACATGAAAAATGACTAAGGAAAGGAATGTAATCGAGCCAACATTTGTTATTCGGACTAACCCTATATTTATCTTACCTATGTTATGTTGAATTATTTTGAGCTAATCCCAAAGTTCCAAGTATTGTTAAGTCATTTTTTTTGAACCTCGGACTCGTAAGTCAAAAAACCGAATCAAGGTAGATGCGAGCCGAATCATAAAATTGGGGGAACAAGAAAAGGAAACTCGGGGACACCGCCCAAGTTGATCCGACATTAAAAACTTAGTAGCAAAATGCAATCTTTGTGCTTAATACATTTGCACCCGACATACCCGGGATCTATCAAGTGTTAAAGTGTTTTTTGGCTCAAGGAGAAGAGGCAAGAGCCGGATCATTAGTTGCATGAGGGGGTTATTGGGCATCTGTAGGGGGAGCGCTGATCTCCGCCTCATTTTCTGTATTAGCCCCGGCATCCTCCTGATCTTCAACATCCTCGGCAACTTCTGTAGCTTCTTCTTCTTCTTTGTTGTCCGCTCCATCCGAGAAGTAGGCATCATTGACGGCATCGAGGAAGCTCGGCCCTTTGTTCCAGCAATGCACAAAGGCATACTGAATAAGATTATAGGCAAATGCTTGGCGCTGGGCGATGCACTCCGGATCATTCATCCACTTGGATCTGGTGTGCATGCAATCCAGGATCTTTAGGTCCAAGCCCTCATACCAGGACAACACGAAGCTTAGCGCCGTGTCAGCTCCGGCGCGCGCAGCGGATTCCGTCCGGAGGTTCAGCTGTGTCTCACACTCCATTAGATTTGCAATAAAGGTTGTACTGCCTTTGGGAGTGAGGTCAGCAGGCCAAAGAGCGTTGATCATCCAGATAGTTGCAGGCATAATGTCCGAGCCATAATTCTTCATAACTTCAACTCGAGCAGCAAGGCTCACCAGCATGTCCTCCATGTCATAAGGAATATACTCGGAGCCAGGACCAACCGGGGTACCTTGCTTCAGGCGGAACTTGGTGACAGCGGCTGAAGCAAGGGCATCACTTTCTGGGAACTTATCTGGAAACAAAACAAGTAACATCAATAAGTAAGAGCGCCTGACCCAGAGAAACAAGTGTCGGCGAGAGGAAGGAAACTAACAAGAGATGTGGCTGAGGTTTTGGGTTAGCTCCTTGAGACCATCAGCTGTCCTTGTCTTGAGCTTTATATACTCGATAGTCACCGACTCAAATATGATGTCGGCTTCCTTCAGCATGTCTTGATCCTTCTCAAGCCGAGTCTTCAAGTGCTCCTTTTCCTCAGAAAAATCCTAGTCGGCCTTATCCAGCTCTGCCTTATGAAGATCTTTGAGCCTCTGGATTTCGGCATTTAGCCGAGTTATTTCATCATCCTTGAGGTGAAGCTTGGCGATCTCATCATCCTTCTTTTTGAGTTTAGCTTGATGCTTTCCTCCTTGTTCGAGAAAGTTAAGCATCATGTCAGGTATAGGCATGCTATCCTGTAGTGTCACTGCAATAGTTGATTAACATGATAGAGCCGAGGTATAATTATCTGCCAAGTCAAAGTAAGGATAGGAAAAGGCTAAGTGACTAGGATGAGTTACCTGTGATCTCGGCCAAGTTCTTCCTCATGATGGTGTTCTCAGATTCAACCTCGGCTATGTAATCCGGATGACAAGTTAATACGAATGACAAATAACACAGAAACACGAAAGTAAAATTCCTAAGTAAAATAACTTACCCTTCTTTTTTTGCTCAGCAATCAATTTGATATGCTTGGAGTGAAGGTCCTTGTATGTGTCCAATAGACGCTGGAACTCAGCAGTTCGGCGGTTGGTGGTGATCTGAAAGAAGCGAATGTTAGTTCAATAATAAGAAGGGATATTTGAAGTTTGCAGGATCCGAGCCAAGTGGAACTTCACCTAACTCTAGGTGTGTGGATATTCGAAGTTTGCAAGATCCGGGCCAAGTGGAACTTAAACTGGCGCTATTTGTGTAGATATTCGAAGTTCGAATGATCCGGGACAAGTGGAACTTAACCCGGCTCTAGGTGTGTGGATATTCGAAGTTCGCAAGATCTGGGCCAAGTGGAACTTAACCTAGCTCTAGGTGTGTGCATATTCGAAGTTCGCAAGATCCGGGCCAAGTGGAACTTAGCCCGGCTCTAGGTGGGTGAATGTTCAAAGTTTGCAAGATCCAGGCCAAGTGGAACTTAACACGGCTCTAGGTGTGTCGATATTTGAAGCCACCAAGGACCTATGCTAGTTTTCTAAGAGTATCTGGCCGAGTAATGAATTACTCCCCCGGAGGCTTGGGGACTAGTGGGTATATCACTAAGTGTTTGTGCATATTAAAGGATTAACGGAAAAGGGTTTACCTCCATCATTCGGCCGGCAAAAGAAATGGCCTTGGTGGTAGTGTTCATTTGAGCACTGAACTCTGCCGAACCAAATTTCTCCGGGAGATCATCTTGGGGGTTGATAAACTTGGCGTCATTCCAAGCATTGACATATTCAATGAGCGTTGGGCTGTAACTCTCCCCGCTGAGCGCATGGACCGTCACTAGACCTTTGGCATGGGCCTCTTGCCTCATGATCTGGTTAGCAGCTAGACTGTTGTGCAAGGTAAGTTGCTTGCTACCATCAGATTTGGCGGCAGATGACCCGGAGGCGGTGCTACCCTTCTTAGTCATGGACGCGAGTGTACGCTGTCTAGAATCAATGTTAGTGCCCTTGGAGGCTGGGTCTTTGGCAACCTCGGCAACCTTCTTGCTCTTGCTGCCGGACTTGGGCCGCTGTAGAGGAGATGAAGTTTGCGCTCCAGTTTGAGCCTGAGATGCTGGCTAGAATATGTCCTTATTGGAAGGAGTTGATCCGGAGGCAGTTGACTAAGGCTTTTTGGGCGCTGGTGCTGGCACTGGTGCTGACACTAGTGTTGTTGTTGCTGTTGTTGCTGGCGTCGGTGTTGGTGCTGTTGTTGCTGCTGGTGCTGGTGCTAGTGATGACACTGGTACTGGAGAAGAAGAGTTTTGGGTCGGTGCTGATGAAAATGGCACCTCAGTGGTGGCGGGTTGCGGCTGAGCCAAAGAGGAGCTGGGGATATCCGGCATAGCCATATCCTCAGTAGCCCCACTCCCCCTCACACCGACAGTGCCCTCCTCATGACAAGGTGGGCTGAGGTCCGGAGCGGCCACTGAGCTCTCTTGGATAGGGCTTAGTGGGAGAACATCGGCGTGGTGGAGGGAGATGGAGCACTCCGGATAGGAGAGGCGATGCTAGGACCACTCCGGGGGATGTCCCTAATAGCCCTGCCAAATCAGACAAGGAACAACAAGTTAAAAGGTAGAAAGAGAGACAAGTAATACGCGAAGACGGTGAACCATAATCTAGAAATGGATGAAGAAGGAAAAGGGACTTACTCGGTTGTGGTTGGAGGTTCCCTGGGCCAGGGCACTCTCCGGACCGTAGCCTTGACCCTGGGCTCAGGTGGATTGGCGCCCTTGACGCCTGATTTATTTTGCCTCTTCTTGGGCGGAGGCGCCTTAGAAGCAGTAGCCGAGGTTGCCTGGCGTTTCTTGGGAGGGACAGGAGCCGGATCATCCACGGCAAGAGGAGGATCCTATTGGACATTCCTGGCCGGGTTAGCTGGAGCTGAGTCAGCCGGAAACGTGTAAGAAATGGGTACCGGATCAAGTACCTCCATAATTTCAATATCGGAGTCGTCATCATCATCTGGACAATCCCTTAAAGAAGAGGCCTTACCAGAGGTTTGTTTGGATCCATCCGGGGTGGGCAGGAACATCTCAGTGTCTAGGTCCACCACATCCGAGACCAGGCAGTCCTTGGCTCATTTCAGCGATGGCTCCTTGCCATCTTCCATAGTATGCTGAAGAAACAACTGGGAGCAAAAATACTAAAGGATCAAATAAGGATACGGTCTGACATATCACAAGACTCAAAAGACGGGTTAAAGAAAGAAACATACCGGAGGGGGCAGCCTATCCCGATAGATGTGCTCCAATCCCCATTCCCATTCCTTAGAGAACTCCTTGTCTATCCGCAAGATCGCCTTGACCCGGAGGAATATCTCGGTGTTATTGAGCTCGAGGGAGGAGGTTCGGGGGGGGTCAAGGTGCCCACTCATGCGGCAGAGGTTGTGGGTGCGCTTCTGTAGGGGAGAGATCTGGCTGCGGACATAAGTGATCATCACGTCCTCGCTACATAGCCCCAAGTCCTTCAATTCCTTGTATCCTTTGCCCAACTGATTCGCCAAGGTAGTTGGCCGCTTCGGGATCCGGTCCCACAAGGAGGTATCCGGAACACCTAGCTTGAAGGGGAGCAGCTGGATCAAGTCCTCATCCGTGTTATTCCTCACGTAAAAAAATGTTCGGGCCTAGCCTTTGCAAGACTCAAGGCCCGTGACCCGAGGAAACACTGAGATTTTGCAGGGAGAGATGGAATCTCCACCGCATTGGGTCAAGGATTTGTCGGTCGGGGCGAGATGACGATCATGAATGACGTTTTTGTGAAGGCCAAAGAACTTGATCCAGAGTTCTTTGGTGGGCCAGAGGCCGACATATCCCTTTATGCCGGAGGCGAAGGAAGAAAGGGAGGTAATGGCGTTGGCCAGGAGATGGTGCGGCTGAAGTTGGTAGGTGTGGATGATATCATGGAAGAAGTCACTAACGGGGAGGCCAAAGCCACGCTTGAAGTGAGACAACAAGACCATAAACTCATCCGGATTGGGGGAGGGAGCGATCTCCTCGGCAGCGAGGCGATAGGTGACTCTGGCGGGGATGCGGCGTGTATGGTACAACCATGTGATATCATCCTCGAAACCAAGGAGCTGGCCCAGGCGCCACGTTCATGCGCCTCGCTCTCCTCCTCCTCCTCCTCTTCCTCCTACTCGATGATGGCGATTTCTTCCTCAGTCATGTCCATGTCGCTGTCTTCATGAAAACTTTCTGCGGTGGAGGGGCACGGCCTGGATTGGCGAGGCCCCATAGCGGCAAGGTTGCGCGGGAGCATCAACGCATCTACGGCGGAGCAACAAGGCAACAAAGCACGGCAGCGGCTGCGCTACGCGGAGCAGAAGGGGTAGCGGCAGTGGCGCTATCAAGGATGGGAAGGAAGAAGAAGGGCAGGTGCGCATGCGAAGTGGGGGAAAATCCCCAAGGGCCGCCCCTGTCCTCTATTTAACCATGCCCCTGCGAGGGGTAGTGGGATCCAGCGCTGCGGTGGAGCCACACGGAGTGGCCGTGTATTTGCCAAGTCAACCAATCAGACGTGCGCCACACCAAGGGCCGCAAGGAGCAGCGGATCCCACGACGCGACATGGTGATGTAGTTAACGAGGAGGTTGCCATGACGTGAAGCTTGCAGCAATTATTCATGACAATGAATACAGTAACTGGCGCAGTAACTGGTGCGAGCCCTTAAAATGAAGCAAAGTGATGATTACCCTCCATGTAGGATGTGGGAAAGCGTACGAGAGAAGGAAGAATGACCTGGATAAGTGGGAATATCCTAGCCAGCGAGTAGTAACTCGGAATGAGCCAAGGGAAGATCAAGTCAAAAGTGTCGAGTTACAGCATAACGCGGTGAAGTGAACATGAATCTTGATAGGTTGAACCTGCTCTGGCCTTATCAGCCGAAGTTTCTAAGACCGCACCAGCTTCAGGGACTAATGTTAGGGGGATACCCCCGGGTAGGGTCTTGCCGGGGTATAAAGGCCTAGTTAGCCGAGGTACGACAAGGTCAAAGCGAATGCTGGCCGAGTCATCTCAAGATAGGCCAACTTACGGAATGACCTGGCCTGGTAGATGTTCGTCTAATAGTAGCCCGACCGGCATAAAACATATGTCGGCTATGTTTGATCTACCTTGTTTGCAGGTATGTGCGTGTCCGAGTTAGCTGGGCGCGAACCAGGTTATAACTGGGCTTCTAGGAGAAGGAAGGAATCTCGCTGGTCAAAAGGTGGCCTCTTTCCACTGTAGCATGAGTGAAACAGATAGAGGAGAGGACCAGCGGGGCGTGGACGACAAGGGTGACGCAGCCAGTGTCGGCTGGCGCCACCAGTGTTGGATGACGTTGCGCTGCAGAGGGGCTCAGGGAGGCTTACGCCCTGAGTCTGGACTAGCCATTTAAAGTGTAAAAATAGGCATCTTTCTTTACCAAAGGGCATATTCAGAGAATATGCCTCCACGTGTGCCCTAGATTTGTAACCTGGGCTCCCCTATATAAGAAGCACCAGGGTCGCCATAGGAGTGTCGGACTTTTTTCTAAGGGAGTGCCCTAGAGATTAGTTGTGGGAAGTAAGAGAGGTAGTCACCTTCCTATGAACAGCTCGAGGAGCCTCTGTTATCCATCATCTTCAAGAGAGAAATACAAACATTTGTGTGTGGAATCACCACACTATCCCTCCCAGGATTCCTCTAGTGCTCATTGGATCCATCTTTACCCTATACATGGCATCTGCCGTGCTACCACCACGACACTTTGAGAGATCCAAACTTGCTGACCTGAGCTGTTTGTTGAGCAAATAAACTCTCTTTCATTCCTCCGAAGTAAGACTGCAGAGGGATTGTGAAAACTATCATTCGTCAATTGGAGTGCCAGGCAGGGGATCCCAGGTCATGCAGATCAGATCTACCATGATGACACCCGAGAGCCCGGACCGCTTGGTGATGCGCTCGATGATCGACGTAGAGCTCGTTGGGAACCCCAGGAGGAAGGTATAATGAGTACAGCAGAAAGTTTTCCCTCAGTTATGAAACCAAGGTTTAATCGAACCAGTAGGAGCAAGGAAACAACCCAAAGGTGTTACTAGCTGAGCTTTGGCAGGGCGCACTGCCGGTGGTAGTAGCAACGGGGAGACCTGCACAACACAACCACAGAACTTTGTCCCCAACTTCCGATGAGGTTGGCAATCTCACCGTGTTTTGCGGAAAACAAAGGATTAAACGTATCGAATGGAAAGAAGTAAAAGTTTGCAGAAAGTAAACACAAAGCAGAAACAGTTTATAGATTGTATGTAAAGACAAAGGACCGGGATCCATAGTTCACTAGAGGTGGCTCTCCTTAAATAGATAACATGCTGGGTGAACAAATTACAGCGGGGCAATTGACAAACACCGAGAAAGCAATACATGCATATACTAATCATCTTGACTCCTCTGAGACTTGATTTGGCATTACAACATAATACATAGACCGCCATCCAACTGCATCTATGACTAATAATCCACCTCCAGGTTATCATCCGAACCCCCTCTAGTATTAAGTTGCAAGCAACAGATTATTGCTTTACGAACTGCATGTAAAGTAAACAATACGATTGTTCTCTGAACAAAGGATTGTTGTTTTCTCCCTAGTAGCAACGGCACATCTAGTACCTTAGAGATTTCTGTCACTTCCCCAGATTACCAGAGGCATGAACCCACTATCGAGCATAAATACTAACTCTTGGAGTTGCTAGCATCTACTTGGCCAAGATAGCTACTAACAACGGAAAGCATGCAAGATCTCAAATAACAAAGACATGATAGAATCAATAATCAATCTAAAATATCATCTCAATATCCATCGGATCCCCGCAAACACAACATGTATGGATTACAAATAGATGATCTTGATCATGAACGAAGCTCACAAGATCTAAACATGAAAGCACAAAGGAGGAGAAACCAGCCATCTAGCTACTACATGGATTCGTAGTCCAAGGATGAACTACTCACGCATCACACCGGAGGCTTGCATGGTGATGAAGAAGGCCTCCAGGGTGAATTCCCCTCTCTGGCAGGGTGCCGGGAAGAGCTTCAGATCCCTCCCGATCTAGGGATGGAGATGACGGCGGCTACAGACTCTTTCATAGATTTTTGATCGGGTACTTAGGGTTTTCGTCCTAAGGGCAACTTATAGGCGGAAGGAGAGGCCGAGGGGGTGCCGGGAGCGGCCACCACACCACCTGACCGCGCGGCCACCTGGCCCTTCTCCGTCTCGTATTCTGGCACTTGATCCCTTCCGGAAAAATAGGCACTTTGGCTTTTGTCCCGTCCAATTCCGACAATATTCATTTTCTGATTTTCCTAGAACCAAAAACAGCAGAAAACAGGCAGCTGGCACTATGGCTCTTGTTAATAGGTTAGTCGAAGAAATCATATGAAAAGTACTCCAAAGTTGGAACAAAACACAAGAAAGTGCATAAAACCAAGCATGGAACATCAAAAATTATAGATACATTTGCAATGTATCAACATCCCCAAGCTTAACTCCAGCTCATCCTCGAGTAGGTTAGTGATAAAAAGAAATAATTTTTGAGGTGACATGCACCATCAAAGACTTGATCAAAGTATTTGCAAAACACTCAAAGCTGGGATCATAGTACTTCAATCATAGCATGAAAGACAAAGTTCTAGCAATAGGCAAAGAAACTATGATGCAACATGAAAAGGCACAAACAAAAGATTCATGAATAACATGCTTTGCAAGACGTTTGTTTGTTTCACATAAAGAAAACATAACATAAAAGTATTCAGCTCGTCCCTCAATAGAGTAGCAAATATAAATGCATAGGACACCTTCAAAGTTCATAAGAGTGACTAGATACAATAGTTTAAAACAAGCAATAACAAGTTATGCATCAATCAACTAGTCTTGGGACAATGCACATAGAACTAAGAATGGCCACTATGCTCTCAAAGTAGGTGCATAAAGATAGAAGGTGGAGACTCAATATAATGGTGGAAGAAAAGCCTTTTGTAAAAGGAAGTAGGGATTCAAGTTTCATAAAGAGCTTCCAAGAATTATGGTACTTATAGCTTTCAGCTCTCATTGCCCCTATCATAAGCATCTTGAAGGTGATTAAGGTCAAAGTGACACAACTAAGAGGATATGCTTGACAAGTTATAAAGTGAAATCTCATGCCCCTTACTTACTAAGACCAAACCTCATGCTACTCAAATTTAGTCACAAGTAAGCTCTTGTCATTGTAAGTACATATGTATCATAAAGAACCGCCAACGGGGTACCCCTTGCACATGATACGGGAGCTTTCCCATAATCAAAATGACAAGGCAAGCCGACAATGATCATCTCTGCAATCTTTTTATTTGCTATTTGCATAGGTTTTTATTGAGGATGCTTCATAGAGTGCTCATTATGGTAATGCTGCAAGTTTCCACCATGATTAGGCATGTCTTAGGCTAGCGGCCCAGGCGTTTCTCTAACACACATACAAACTCCATGATCTTACAAGTTCCACTTTTATTTCACACTGCCGGGATCCGTAAGCAAAAGAACATAATATCAACGGGGTACAAAGTACAAGTGCAATGTTGAAAGCGTTCCCCATGAAACATGGTTCTGCTAATTTCAACTTATAAAGCACAAGCATATACGTAACAAAGAAGGACCCAATGGTTCAAGTTTATTAGAGGCAATAAAGTAAAGTGTGCCATCAAGTTTGTGAGAGCTTTAATCACTAGTTTTCTCATAACAAGTGAAAGGTAGAGAAAAGGATGAATATACTTGGAATAGCATAAGCTAGTAGGTAGGTATGGTGGACTCTTTGGAAAAACTTGGTTTAGGGAGATGGATGCATGAGTGGAACTCATACTTGGTGGTGGAGGCTAGCAAAAGACTGGGAGCGACAAACTAGGAGAGCAATAATGGCCATAATCATGCAGAGCGACAAAACATCATTGATCAAAGCATAAAGTGATACTACAAGTTGAAAACTAAAGGATCATAAAGGCTATGGTGACTTATGACAGTCATAACATGGTGTGAGCATGTGCCAAGTCAACCCAAATAAAGCATCAAAGGAGAAAACCACTATACAATGTTTTAATATGCTAAAACAACGCATGATTCATCCAAGGCACATTAAGCAATCTCAATTGTTTATAACAAGTCATGCTACAACAAAGAATACTAAGCATAAAGCCAAAAAAATATCAAGCATGGCATGACAAAGCATAGCCACAGTCAAAAATGAGCTCTTTTTACCACATAAGCATGAGCTTTCCTACTCTTTTCCAAAACAAACCAAACTAATTGCAAACCAATATATGAAAGAGGGGGTCCAACCAACTTATTCAGAAAACTAAGCAAACCAAGAAAACTAAAAACCAAAACAAAAACGAAAAATAAAACGCTCTAATAAAAACACAACTGTGTATGAAACAATAAAATTGAAGCCTTTGGAAGAAACCTAAATTTTTTATTGATGAAGAAGGGGATGCCTTGGGCATCCCCAAGATTTGATGCTTGTACTTCTTGGATATTTCTTGGGGTGACACGCGTGGCATCCCCAAGCTTGAGCTTTAGTCCATCCTTCATCTCATTACTCATTTCTTCCATACACCTGAAAATTTTCCTTCATACAAAACTTCACACAATCTTTATTAGCAACATTGGTGCACTCAAGATAAATAAGTCTTAAGGTTCAGTTGTAACATCAAATAAACTTCCATTAGAACACTAGCTACTGTAGCACTTCTCTCAAAAAGCTCAATTCCCCAAAAGAACTCAAGAAGGAACCAACAAGAAGCAAATGCAGAAAATGGCAGAAATCTGTCAAAACAGACCAGCAGGTAAAGACGAATTTTTTCGAAGACCTTATGTTGCTCAAATAAAAACATGTTGAACTAACGAAAGTTAGATAACAACCTGGGGCAGAAGAACAAAAAATTACAGCTCAATCTGACGTACACAACTCTCTCAGGAATTTTTACAGTGAAGCACAGAAATCTGTTTCGGGACAGCAACTTTCCCAATCATTACTTCACTCTCATTAGAGGTTACTCTTGGCACAAAAAGCAAATAAAAAGGATAAGGAGCGGTTATTACAGAGGTAATAACTTCCAAGGCTCATCTAAAACTCTTGGGTTATCTCTCAACAAGTACTTTTCTTTAACGCCTTTAAGTTAGGCATACGAAGCAAGAAAAAGGATCAAGTGTTCTCAAATGAAGAAGCATTAAGACCAAATTTGGTTTTCATAGGAGAAGCAAAAGAATCTTTTCTCTATTTTTAGGGAAGTGTTCTATACCTTTCTTGAGTGGGAGTTGATATTTAATGGTGCCTTCTTTCATATCAATGATGGCACCAACAGTTCTAAGAAAAGGTCTTCCCAAAGTAATAGGACAAGAAGCATTATATTCAACATCCAAAACATAGAAATCAACGGGGACATAGGAATCGTTAACCATAATAAGAACATCATTAAGACTCCCCATGAGTTTCTTTTTAGCATTATCATCAAGTGGGACATTCAAATAACAATCTTCCAGAGGAGGCAAATCAAGCATATCATAAATCCTTCTAGGCATAATAGAAACACTACTATCAAGATCACACAAAGCTTTGAAATCAAAGTCATTCACTTTCATATTACTGATGGGTTCCCAACCATCTTCTTGCTTTATAGGAATAGAAGCTTTATGTTTCATATTTTCTTCTTTAATTTTTATGAGAGCATCAGTAATGTGTTTTGTAAAAGCCATGTTCATAGCACTAGAATTAGGACTTTTAGCAAGCTTTTGTAGGAACTTAATAACTTCAGAGATGTTGCAACCATCAAGATCAAAATCAACTTTATCATCTAAAGTAGTAGAACTATTAGTAGCCTCAACACTAGTGGTTGTAATAGTAGAAACACTAATGTTTCTAGCAATTTCATCTTCTCTTTCCCACTTAGCATGTAATCCAGCTAATAGTCTAACATTTTCATCAATTATTACTTGTATGGCATTAGTAGCTGCAAAGGGATTCTCATTAGTTTCAAGTTTAGCAGCCATTTTATTCAAAGAAGATTGAGCTTCAGCCAAAGATGCTATATTTCTTTCAGCATTAGAGAGTTTTTCCTCAATAGTTTTATTGAAAATAGTTTGTTTACTAATGAACTCTTTAAGCATAACCTCAAGTTCAGAGGGAGCACTCTTACTATTGTTGTAAGAATTTCCATAAGCATTACCATTGTTGGGAGGGTATGGCTTATAATTGTGGTTACCAAAATTGTTCCTATAAGCATTATTACCATAAGCATTGTTGCCAAAGTTGTTATTTCTTATGAAGTTCACATCAACTTGCTCTTCTTGAGCAACCAAAGAGGCTAAAGGAACATTATTTGGATCAATATGGGATTTCCCATTAACAAGCATAGACATAATAATATCAATCTTATCACTCAAGGAGGAGGTTTCCTCAACAGAATTTACCTTCTTACCTTGTGGAGCTCTCTCAGTATGCCATTCAGAATAATTAACCATTATATTGTCCAGAAGTTTTGTTGCAGCACCCAAAGTGATGGTCATAAAGGTACCCCCAGCAGCTAAATCCAATAGGTTCCTTGAAGAATAGTTCAATCCTGCATAAAAAGTTTGGATGATCATCCAAGCAGTCAGTCCATGAGTGGGACAATTCTTTACCAAAGATTTCATTCTTTCCCAAGCTTGAGCAACATGCTCATTATCAAGTTGTTTACACTTCATTGTTTCACTTCTCATGGATATAATCTTAGTAGGAGGATAGTATTTTCCAATAAAAGCATCTTTGCACTTAGTCCAAGAATCAATACTATTCCTAGTTAAGGAATTCAACCACTCTTTATCTTTTCCTCTCAAAGAGAAAGGAAACAATTTCAGCTTAATAATATCACCATCTATATCCCTATGCTTTTGCATCTCACAAAGTTCAACAAAGTTGTTTAGATGGGAAGCAACATCTTCATTACCAATACCAGAAAATTGTTCTCTCATAACAAGATTGAGCAAAGCAGGTTTTATCTCAAAGAAAGTATTTCCAGCCATAGGTGGAGCAATAGGCGTGCTCATAAAATCATTGTTGCTGGTGCTAGTGAAGTCACACAACTTAGTGTTTTCAAGAGTAGTCATTTTTTTGGGTTTTCAAATAAGAAAGCAAACAAGTAAAACTAATTTTTTTGTGTTTTTTGAAGAACAAAACAAGCAAACAAAGCAAAAAGAAACTAAGCAAAACAAAAACAACAAAGTAAAGAGATTGGTTATGAGGGACTCCCCTTGTGAAGATGTCCTTGACTCCCCGGCAATGGCGCCAGAAAACGTCTTGATGTGCTGGACGATCGATGTAGAGCTCGTTGGGAACCCCAAGAGGAAGGTATGATGAGTACAGCAGAAAGTTTTCCCTCAGTTATGAAACCAAGGTTTAATCGAACCAGTAGGAGCAAGGAAACACCCCAAAGGTGTTACTAGCTGAGCTTTGGCAGGGCGCACTACCGGTGCTAGTAGCAACGTGGAGACCTCCACAACACAACAACAGAACTTTGTTCCCAACTTGCGATGAGGTTGTCAATCTCACCGTGTTTTGCAAAAAACAAAGGATTAAACGTATCGAATAGAAAGAAGTAAAAGTTTGCAGAAAGTAAACACAAAGCAGAAACAGATTATAGATTGTATGTAAAGACAAAGGACCGGGATCCATAGTTCACTAGAGGTAGATCTCCTTAAATAGATAACATGCTGGGTGAACAAATTACAGCGGGGCAATTGACAAACACCGAGAAAGCAATACATGCATATACTAATCATGTTGACTCCTCTGAGACTTGATTGGGCATTACAACATAATACATAGACCGCCATCCAACTGCATCTATGACTAATAATCCACCTTCAGGTTATCATCCGAACCCCCTCCAGTATTAAGTTGCAAGCAACAGATTATTGCTTCTGAACTGCATGTAAAGTAAACAATACGATTGTTCTATGAACAAAGGATTGTTGTTTTCTCCCTAGTAGCAATAGCACATCTAGTACCTTAGAGATTTCTGTCACTTCCCCAGATTACCAGAGGCATGAACCCACTCTCGAGCATAAATACTAACTCTTGGAGTTGCTAGCATCTACTTGGCCGAGATAGCTACTAACAACGGAAAGCATGCAAGATCTCAAATAACAAAGACATGATAGAATCAATAATCAATCTGAAATAGCATCTCAATATCCATCGGATCCCCGCAAACACAACATGTATGGATTACAAATAGATGATCTTGATCATGAACGGAGCTCACAAGATCTAAACATGAAAGCACAAAGGAGGAGAAACCATCCATCTAGCTACTACATGGATCCGTAGTCCAAGGATGAACTACTCACGCATCACACCGGAGGCTTGCATGGTGATGAAGAAGGCCTCCAGCATGAATTCCCCTCTCCGGCAGGGTGCCGGGAAGAGCTTCAGATCCCTCCCGATCTAGGGATGGACATGATGGCGGCTACAGACTCTTTCGTAGATTTTTGATCGGGTACTTAGGGTTTTCATCCCGAGGGCAACTTATAGGCGGAAGGAGAGGCCGAGTGGGTGCCGGGAGCGGCCACACCACCCCCTGGCGCGGGCCAGGTATGGCCGTGCGGCCAGGTGGTGTGGTGGCTCCCTGGCCCTTCTCCGTCTCGTATTCTGGCACTTGGTCCCTTCCAGAAAAATAGGCACTTTGGCTTTTGTCCCGTCCAATTCCGAGAATATTCATTTTCTGACATTCCTGGAACCAAAAACAATAGAAAACATGCAACTGGCACTGTGGCTCTTGTTAATAGGTTAGTCCAAGAAATCATATGAAAAGTACTACAAAGTTGGAACTAAACACAAGAAAGTGGATAAAACCAAGCATGGAATATCAAAAATTATAGATACATTTGCAATGTATCACCGGGTCTACGGGGTCTCTGGCAACCTGAACCACTTGAGGCATGGTCGGGCAAGCCTAGGGGCTCACGGATCTCGACCGGAGGTAGCTTTCAACTGCGGGAGAAGGGCAACAAGATTCTTCCCACCTGATGCCCGATGGATGGAGTAAGGATCAGGGGACCCACATCATGTAGGTGACCCATACATACTTGTGTCTTTGTCTTTGAGAGATCCAAACCAGCTGACCCGAGAAGATTGCCGAACAAATAAAATATCTTTCATTTCTCAAAAGTGAGACTAAAGAGGGATCGTGAAAACTATGCTTTATCAATTGCCAAAGCATACATGACCGCACTCATTCGACTTTGCTTATCATTCGTCGAAGGACACTAAGTCTTGCTAAGTTTTACCCTATGGGACATCGGTAAGAACTGGCCAGGCCCTGGCAACTAGGGTGCCACATCCCGACAGTTGGCGGTTCCTAGCGCCTCCTAGTTACGAGCCTTCAAAACTCTCTGATACCTCCGGAGGTAGCACTGAAGGGTGAACCCTCGTGAGAGTCCGCTCCGCGAGGAGACCCCCTACGTAGGTAGGCCCTCCCCCCGGGAGACTCCACCACGGAACCCAACAGGAAAGGAAGGTCCCGTCAAGGGGAGCAGTGGCTCCGCGCCCTCTATTCGCCTTGGTACGAAGTTCTGGTCCGACCGCTTTTCTGCAACAAAAGGACAAACGACTGCAACATACTAGGAGCTCCACCTTGCCGTTTGGGTGCAAGAGAGATAGTGGGGAGCACCAGATGAGGAAAAACAAGGAAAAGGAAGGCCACTTTACTAGCGGATGGAGAAGCACCCGGCATGCAAGACTCGGTCCACCAAAAAGCAGCCCTATAGACTAGGACCTCGAGGAGCGACACTGTGGTGAACCTTCCCACCATAGACTGAGGGAAGAGGCCCGATGCCGCCCTATATAAGGAGCCCTCCTCCTACCTTAGAAGGGATGGATCCTTCAGATCTAAAACCCTAGACTTTCATCCTCCATTGTACCCTCGCGAAGCACGCGAGCAATACACCAAAGCAGGAGTAGGGGCTTTACCTCCTCATGAGGGTCCCGAACCTGGGTAAAAACACCATGTCTCCTCTCTGTTGTGTGCCTGATCCATGATCGCTACCATTATAGAGTTTCCTTGGAGTATTGTGTTTATCCCCCTCTTATACCAAGGGATCGTTGGACCCTAGTTCCATCAGGGTACAGATATCCGACATTTGGCGCGCCATGTAGAGGGTGAGGCGTGCTTTTAAGACCTTCATCAACCTCGATGACATGTCGGCCAGAAATGAGACCCGCGCTGAGAGAGCCCTTTGCCACATGGAAAGCAAGGCCTAGACAGAGCCACCCCCGCAGCGTGCCTCCTCCGAGCAGGTTTCGTGGATGGAGGATGAAGGGCTCCTCATATCGCTGATCACGGGAGCCCCTGTCCTCCTCGCACGGTGGCACGCCACTCTCCTGCACCACGTCATCATATGGCCACCCAGAGTGTCTCACCCCTGAGGCCACCAGGCGCATTATGCATGAGGTGCTGAACCACCCGCCGACCGAGCTACGCAAGGGGAGGTGGTGAGACCAGATTGCCGAACTCCTCGATGTCACCACGCTTTCCCTATACGGCTTCAGGGCTCGAGGTAAGGACGCGGCACTGGGGGATGGGGGATCGCACCTGCCTAGCCACCGCCAAGGTGCCCCCAAGCCCGACAACGTCACTCCTCCACCTGTGAACAACTTCCAGATCGTCACGCCTCCCGCGTCCACAGCGCAACCACGCGGGTGTGAGGACCTTCTGGGTGAGGAAATTGCTGTTGTGGGTCAGCAGAACCGTGTGGCCCTCGCCAACGGCAAGGCGTTCCAACTTAACAGCTGCCTCGCCCTCACCAAAGCCTTCCACCGCGTGGTCTAGCCCCATGAGGTCCGCCCGGAGATGCTAGCGCGCTACGACGGGACAACAACCCCGTGCGAGTTCCTGCAACTTTAAACCATGAGCGTCGAGGCCACAGGAGGAGACGACAACGTCATGGTGAATTGGTTCCCCCTCTGCTTGAAGGAGACGGTTAGCACCTGGCTGATGAACCTTCCCAAGGAATCAATCGACTCATGGGTGGAGCTCAGCTTCCTCTTCATCTCCAACTTAAAGGGGACCTACGAGCGCCTGATCACCTACTACGACCTCCGCCAGGTACGCCAGCAACCTGGAGAGACCCTCTTCAAGTTCCTACAGAGGTTCAGTCGAGTCTGTAACAAGATTCCCTAGATCTTGGACTCTAACGTCATTACCGCTTTCTCCGAGGGCGTGACAAATGTCAAGATGAGGGAGAGGATCATCATCTGAGGTGAGAGCCTCACCATGGCTGCCCAGATCTTCATCATGGCTAAAAAGTGTGCCAAGGCGGAGGCAGGGCGAATGTTTGGCCTTGCCGAGGCGTAAACTACCCCAAGGCCTCAGGCTCATCCAAGGGAAAGGACAAGGAGACCAAGCGCAAGACCACCACCGTCCTAGATGTAGAGCCAGACCAGAAGAGTCCTCGCGAGGGGAATAGTAAAAGAAAGTGGGACGACGCCTCATATTGCAACCTCCACAAGAAACATGGGCACCCCACTAACATATGCTACGATCTCAAAAAGCTCCGTGACATGCACAAAAACCATAGGAAGGGAAGATCGGGCGGCGAGAGAGACGGCTCGAGTAGCGGCAACCGTGGCGGTGAGCGCTGGAACAATAGCTCCGGCGACCGCAACTCCCCTCTGGCAGGCCACCAGGCTAACGCCGCGCAACACCACCCTCACCCATAGGAGAAATGGCTTACCGAGGATCCCAGGGGCTACCAAGTTCCGCTGGGCACCGTAGCCTGCATCCTTGGTGGTTGCCAGGCCCCGACATCCAACCGACACTTCAAGATGCTTACTCGTGAAGTCGCGGCTACCAGACCAGGTGTCCCATTCCCAAAGCTAAAGTTGATCCCAGTGTGCCATCACCTTCGATGCTCGTGACCAGCCAACTTCCACCAGGCCCATGAGCACTCTCTCCATGATCTGCACCCCCACCATCAACAATATCGCAATCGCGAAAACCCTCATCAATGGAGACGCACGCCTGAATGTAATATCCATCGAGATATTCTCCCAGCTGCAGGTGTTGTATGACAGGCTGATGCCGACCATGCCATTCTCTAGAGTGATCGATGGATCCACCATACCCATTAGGCAGGTGTGCCTCTCCGTCTAACGAGGGTTAAACTCATCAATGCCCATTGTTATGGACTTGGGTTTTGGAGAAGGAGGGAGCGCTGGAGGCATCAATCGGCTAGCAAACAAGCACATAGGGACGCAAAGTTTACCCAGGTTTAGGCCTCGTAGAGGACCCTACTCATGCTTGTCTGCTCTTGGAATTATCGACGGAGTCGAAAGTTATAGGGGGTGCACAAATGCAATCTGGCGATGGTTGTGGAAACTAGGGTTGTGATTGTCCTCCTCGCCGCCCCTCCTAGCCTTTATATACATAGGCTAGGTCTCGGGTAGCAGGTCAAGTAGGTTACAGGTTAGGGTGTGTCCCTTTAAACTTCTATCTTTAATCTTGCCTTGTGCCGCAAGCAGTCGGAGTCTCCGTGGGTCACCCGAATCCTAGATTGGGCCCTGGTAACCCCGTGGGCTTCTGCTAGTCCTGGACCGTATATGCCAAGCTCGAGTACCTATAAGGTATGCCCACATCAGTAGCCCCCGAGTGTCGGTTGAATCGCAGATTCGAGCGGAGACTTATGAAGTCTTTCGAGTGCATAGCCGAGCATATTTTTAAGTGCTCTAATTTTTATCATAGGGATTGTTGATATACGTGCCCGATTTATCCGATGTATCAGGATCAGTTAACTGCCTTAGGTCAAAACAACGCAATCTACTCAAACTCGAGTCCCTGGACTCGAATTCGAAAGTGCTAGTGTAATTCGACTCAGGCCATGGAGGTCTTATAGATTTCGAATCCCAGTTTATAAGTGTGAGCAATTGACGTGTCCATCAAGGCATATTTCATCGTACCTGTAGGCACGGATTGTTTCTGGTAGAGCACAGCAGATGCGTTGCCAGGCCTTATTCAGGTCTCATCTTCACGCTGTAAGCACTTCATCCGAATTTTTTCCATCGCGGAGATGATTTGGGTGACCCAGGAGAGATGGTCTCTTTGTAGGGAAAATATGAGGTGAAGTCGCTGGAGCATTCGAGTGTGGATGTTATGAACACACAGTGTAATGTATAAGAAAAAATCATAGGGTGCGTGGCCAGCGCTCCCTATGGGAGTAGCCCTCGAGTGCCTATTCGAGTCGTAGACTCGAGTGAGGACTATAAGTATTTTGTAACTGATGTTGTCTTTTGCTTATTTCAGTCGAATGTGCTTTCAGCGCTCCCTATGGGAGTAACCCGAAGTCCACAGTCGAATCGTTGATTCGAGTGAATGGTTTTTTTGAAAATAAATCATGTTGTCATAATGCTTGGATGTCTTAGAAAAGTTCCTCGAGTGCGCGGCCAGCGCTCCTGTTAGGAGTAGCCCCCGAGTGCTTGGTCGAGTCAAAGACTCGAGTAAGGACTAAAGAAGTCAAAAAGGCGCTCCTGCTGGAGTTAATGACGTCAGTGCTGATGGTGAGATGATCTCAGTTGCCCACGTGAGCGGCTTTGACGGGACATGATGAGTAGTGGGTCCCATTTTCTGACTTGGACTTGACCAGGCATGCGTAATCTTCTGGTTTAACTATGCCTCCTCGATTCTCACGCGTAATGGATGGACTAGGGCAATGGTTCGTGGCTTGCCCTTGCCACGCATCTATGTTAATGTGTGCCACGCGTTGAATTGGTTTTCTCCTGGCCGTTGGATGCCATCTGCTATGAGGTTAAGTAGGTGTTCACCGTGCGGTAATTTCCCCACATCTTCTTCTCGCTCGCGCACCTCCACCATTGCTGCTCTTGCTGTTCCATTGCTCACCTCTCCTCCTTGGCACTAGACCAACTCCGTACCTTCCCTAGTTACTTCCTGCGCTCACAGCACCAGCGCAAGATGGTCAAGAAGAAAGGAAGCTCTGCTACTAGATCTACGGCTGTTGCTGTACCGGCCAAGAAGAAGGGCATCGCCAGCGCGGGCACCAGTGTTGCTGCCGCGGCGGGGAAGAAGAAGGGTGTAGGTACTCGGGTCACCAATGGGTCATGGCGCGCATCCATCATCAACTCCTCTGAGCTGTTCACTCAGCGCCAGGACAGGGCGCTCTCTGCTGCGGAGGATGACTCTCGCGTTCCTGGCAATGAGGTAATCCCCAGTCCTCCTACGGGTTTTTGAGTGATGTTCCTTGCGTTCATCATTCACGGTCTTTCTCTCCCCCTGCATCCGTTTGTTAGGGGTCTTCTTTGCTTCTATGGGCTCCAGCTGCACCAACTGTCCCCAAATTCTATCCTCCACATTGCCTGCTTCATCACTCTTTGCGAGTGCTGGCTCGGAATCGAGCCATAGTTCGGCCTCTTCAAAAAACTCTTTAGGCTCAAACGTCAGTCGGGGTCGGGTTCAGTAGTCTATGATATAGGAGGCTACGGGATCCACGTCGACTCCAGTGTTACTTATTTCGCCATCAAGCTCACCGCGTCTTTCCAAGCGTTAAGGGATAAGTGGTTCTACATCTGTGACCAGAAGGCCGACGGAGAGCACTATGGACTTGCGTCGTTCGATCCGATGGCAATCTACAAGAGGAAGCAATCCTGAAAGAACATCGTGATGCCTGGCAAAGTTGAGGAAACAGAGATGTTGTATCAGTGCGTTTGTGACCTCAAATGCCGCATAGGCAAGGAAGAAGGTGGCGCTGAACTCATTCGCACGTGGATGCGCCGCCGCGTACAGCCTCTGTAGGCCCGGGTGCATCCGATGTACCGCTGGATTGGTACTGGTGATGTCACTCGCATCTCTGCAGAGGGCATTTCTTCTGGTGAAGTGGATAGGAGGTTGCGACTGGTGACCAAGTACATCACCAAGGAGGATCTCTCGGGTGACTCAGTCATGCCTCCATTCTGCACCAGCAATCCTCTACCTGAGGTGGATTTCTCTTTGAAATTTTCTTGATTTTCGATTGCCTATTAGGTGCTTTTTATACTGATGTTTCTTCTGATTGTAGGACTAGAAAGTGGGCACCAGCTTGCCTCCCTAGCTTGAAGGAATTATCCCACACGAGGCGGAGGAAGAGGACGAGTCGGGTTCCACCATCCCTATTAGGGAGAAGAAGGAAGATCCCGAGTCCAGCGATCACGGGACTCGCAAGTGCTCGCGTAGCGAGGATTCAGATGCCTCCTCACCGTCGACGCTAGAGGGTCCTTCTGCTGCTGCAGAGGAGCCAATCCCCACCGAGCCTATGCGCGCCATGGCTCCTCCTGCAAGGAAGAAACTGAGGTTGCCGATAGAGTCATCAGGAGATTCCTTTGACCTCGAGAATTTTGACGGGTAAGTATTTATTTTTGCGAGGTCATCTTGTCTTTCTCGTAGATTTTCCCCTTCAGAAGTGGTGATGGGTACTTTGTAGTTAAACGACATCGTTGTCCTCCGACGACTGCCAATTTGTCAAGGAGTCTGGAGTCGTGGACTCCAAGAACAAAGAGGTGGCTATGCAGTCTTCTTCTCCTCTGGTGGCGGCCCACTTCAGTGCTAATTCCTCGAGCTCCCCTCACGCTGGGAGCATCAAGTTGTTGCATGGATATCGACTCGACAGGAATCTTCGGAGTCCCTAGAGGAACACGTAAGTTTTCTCCGTGCCGTTGGCACTTGAATTTTGTGTTAATGCTCACACTGCTCTTCTTTTCTTGTAGCCTATCGTGAAGGATTCCACTCGCCTCGCTAAGCAGATCCTTTCCTTGGGTCGACAGCATGCCTTGTTGGATAACCGCCATCGTGCCTTCGAAGGTTAGTTTTAAACTTTTCTCTCTGTTCGGTTGTGTATAGATTGGCGAGTGATATTGCCATGTTTATATCCTTTGCAGGTGAGCATAATGAGCTTCTTCGTCGCATCGCTACCCTCGAGAAGGGACTTGCCACGAAAGAGAAGAAGCATGACGAGGCAGTCGATTCTAAGAGGGAGAAACTGTTCGTAGAACAGCTCTTCGCTATCGCAAAAGCTCTCTCAGGTATGATAATGTTTTGCTTGTATTTGTCGATGCATTTTTCCTTCATGATGCTTTGCTGACGTGTGTTTTCTTCAGATGCCGCTGGCGTGAGCTTTGACGCCTAGGCTCTGGCTCGCATGGATTCCTTGGCCGGCACCGTGGCCGTAGTCGAGGATCGTAGCATCTGCCTCCGAGACACACTTGGAACAGGCAAGGGCATGGTAAGCCGCCTTCGTGAGGATATGGTCCCCAAGGCCAGTTTAATCGAAAATCTTGATGGCTTGGTGGAATCCTTTGCAGAAGGCGTCCCAATGGACTTCAACAATGCGCAGCAGACTGTTGGCGCAATAATGGCACTCGCAATGGTGCAAGCCCACGGTGTGGAGCTGGACCCTAGTGCGATCTCCGAGGCGATCCTGTCGACACGGATGACCAGCAGGTAGTGTTCGCTCCCTTCGTCGGTAGTTGCAGTGAGTATGGGCCTTGTCTCATTGAGACAGTCGCCAAATATTCTCAGGAGATGCGGCGAGTGAAGGAGGCAAAGGTTGTGGCGTCTGGGGCTACCACTGGGAAGTCTGTGGCATCAGAGACTGTCACGGATTTGAGGAATCCCCCGAAGTCGAAGTCGAAAAAGTAGAGCGTGCCTTAGCTGTCGTATGTAATAGTTTTGCTTTCCTTTTTCTAAACCATATTTTGTGGGGGTACCCCTGTTGATACTTTGCCGAATTTGAATGCGCTCCGCCCTTTTTATCAATGTATAGTTGGTATTATTTGCCTATTGTTTGGCTATAATAGGGTCCTTCGAGTGGTCCTTCTGACTCTCCTCCCACTGATGAAACTGCAGCGCGACCGCGTTCAAAGGTGGAGGAGTTGTCGCTGCTTGCGCGACTGCGCGATTGCATAAAGCAGTTGGAGCGAGAGTTGCCCATTATCCACGGTAACACGGACGTGTGGAAGTCGAAGGCTGAGAACGCCACTGCTCGCGAGAAGTATCTCCTAGACAAAGTTGCGCAGTTGGACGAGCAATTTATATGTTAGCTCTCTATCTTCTTATCCTTTCCTTTGGCCATTCGCGACGATGCTATGTCTTATGCTCTGCTCTTGCTTCTTGTAGTTGTTAGCGCTCGTGATCCGCAGGATGAGAGGGATCGGGTCGCCATTCTCCTGCATAATCTGACCTAGGAGCAGCTGCAAGCTAGCGGTTACTTCTGGGTGGACCATGACCACGTAGTCGCATTGGCGACACTGCAGGATCGAGCTTTGCGGGTTCTTTAGTGTTTGAAGAAGGCGCGGTCATGCCTTAGGCATATCTTCCAGGCGATGTTTCCCCTGGACGTGGTGCCATCAAACTTGCTAGCTTTGTTGGCGAAGTTTCAAGATGTGAGCGCGGTCCGCAAGTGCGTGCGACAACAACTGGTCACAGGTGCCAAGGCTGCATTTGCGCTTGTTCGATTGCATCGGCCAGATGTGGATGTCGCGGCTGTTGCTGCTAGACCACCGCCTCCACCAGAAGGGATGACCTGGAACATGGTGCCACACTACCAGGCAGTTGATCGGCCAGCCGAAAATATCATCGATTTCTTTGAAGAGCAAACAAATGTTCTCCTTTTGCAGCAGTAGTATGGCTCATACCCTGCACAAAGATGTATAAGTGTTGTTAAATTCATACGATTGTGCTGGGTGTGTTTGATACCCGTTAATGTGTAAGAGCTTGCTAGCTTGTATATTTTTCGAGTGTATCGTATTATACAGTTCCTTTTAATTAGCCTGGCGTATATTCATCTTAGCGCCTTGCCAACCTGTCAGGTGCGTTATAGCTGGGTTGGTGTTATCAAGGGTTCGATTGGTAGTGCGTCAGCTAATCAGGATACTGTGTTGTTCGTGCAACGAGGTGTAAAGGGTAGCGCAACCCCCGAGTAAAATAATTGCAAAGAAAACAGAAAAAACACATGGTTTGGGGAACTTAGCTTTATTTATTCGCAGAATATCACGAGGTACAATGTGTGGCTAAATAGCCTGGCTGAATAGCCTTATTTGTAAAGTAAAACATCTAGGGGTAGGAGCGACGCAGCTGCGCGACATTCAAGGGATTGGAGTATGCGACTCTGCTCTTGAGGTCTTTAAGGCGATAGGCGCCACCTGGGATTACTTCGGTAATCACATAAGGTCCATCCCAAGGGTACTCGAACTTGATATGCCCTTGTTGCTTTAGTCGCAGGACCAGATCTCCTTCGACGAAGGATCTGGGGCGTAGCCTTCTACTGTTGTAGTTGTGGAGCTTCTACTGGTAGATCGTGGATCTCTCCGCTGCAATCTCACGTGCCTCATCGAGGAGGTCGACGGAGTCTTCGAGTGCGAGGGGTGATTATGCCTCGCTATATGCTACTACCAGTGGGGCCTTGTAGCGCACCTCTGCGGGTAGTACCGCCTCGGCACCGTGTACCATGAAGAATGGAGTGTAGCCTGTAGCGCTGTTTGGAGTTGTGTGCAGCCTCCACAGTACTAATTTCAGCTCATCTGGCCAGCATCTGGCAGCTTTTTCAAGTGGCCGGAGGAGTCTTTTCTTGATCCCGCCGCAGACGAGGCCATTGGACTTTTTGACTTGCCGTTGGTCTGAGGATGCGCCACGGAGGCATCGCTAATGTTGATTCCCAGGTTTTCGTAGAAATCCTAGAACTCCTTGGAGGTGAAGTTCGTGCCATTGTCCGTGATGATGCTATGTGGCACCCCGAAGCAGAAGACGATGGACTCGAAGAATTTACGGCGATGGATCCCGATTGGTTTGTCATCGGCATGGCCTCAATCCACTTGGTGAACTTGTCGACCGCGACTAGGAGGTAAACGTATCCTCCTCATGAAGATCTCTAGAGCTTTCCGACCATGTCGAGTCCCTGTTGTGCGAAGGGGCAAGCCACGTGTATTGGCCTGAGTTCTGCGCCAGGTGCATGTGGCTTGTCCACGAATCGCTGGCATACGTTGCAACGCTGGACAATATCCTTGGCGTCGCGCATGGCCGTTGGCCACTAGAATCCAGCTCGTAGAGCTTTGGCGATGAGGGTGCGACTGCCAACGTGGCAGCCCCAAGTACCTTCGTGTATGTCTAGGAGGATTGCTCTTCTGTCCCCATTGGAGACGCACCGCTGAAGGACTCCTGTGATGCTGTGCTTGTACAGTTCGCCATTGATGAGGGCGAATGCCTTAGATCGCCACGCTATATGACGTGCATTAGTCGGGTCATCTGGCAACCTTTTGCTAAGCAAGTATGTGACATATGGTTGCGTCCAGGATGGCTCGATCATCATGACCTCCATGGGGCCTTCGAGTCCTGTATCTGGCCTCGTGTTGTCGAGTTCGGTTGGCTCGTTGGGTGGCGTAGCCCCCGAGTCCTTTGATGTGCTGGTTTTATGCTCTAGCGCCTTTGATTTGATGGAGCACTCGTAGATGCGCTTGAGAAATACTCCAGGTGGCACTTGGGAATAGGTGGATCCAATGTTGGCGAGTGTGTCTGCCTCCTCGTTGTTCTCGTGGCCGACGTGCCACAACTCGCAGCCGTCGAAGTATCCGTCGAGTGTATCATAGAGGTCGCGATAGGCGATCATGTTGTTGCTCAGAGCATCACACTCATTAATTGTTTCACTGACCACCAGTTTGGAGTCGCCGTATATGATGAGTCGCTTGGCGCCGCAGGCTTTCGCCATCCGCATCCCATGGAGCAAGGCTTCGTATTCAGCTTCATTGTTGGAGGCGGTGAACTGCATTCGTAGAACATACCTCATCTTGTCACCTTGTGGTGATGTCAGGATGACACCCGCGCCAGCTCCTTCCTTGTGCTTGGTCCCATCGAAGTGCATTGTCCATAGATAGGACATATCTGGCTTGTCGGGGAGCTAGTTTTCCATCCAGTGTACGAGGAAGTCCGGCAGAACTTGTGACTTGATCGTGTCTCGCTTCTCATATGTGATGTCTCATGGAGACAGTTCGATTCTGCAGAGTGCGACTCGTCTAGTGGCATCGAGATTGTTGAGTATGTGCCCAAGCGGGGTGTCGTTCACCACCACGATTGGGTACTCCTAGAAGTAGTGGCGCAGTCGCCTGGCTGCCATGAAGACGCCGTACGCCAACTTTTGATAATGCGCGTACCGCTGTTTTGTTGGTGTGAGCACCTCACTGAGGTAGTAGACTGGGCGTTGTACCCTGTGGACTGTGTTTTCTTCGGCTTGTTCCACCATGAGCATAGTCCTTACCACCTGGTTGGTGGCGGAGATGTATAGCAGTAGCAGCTCTTTTTTGCGGGGTGTCACCAACACCGACGAGGTGGAGAGCAAACGCTTGAGGTTTTCGAATGCTTCTTGTGCTTCGTTTATCCACTCAAATTTATCAGCCTTGCGAATAAGTTGGTAGAAGGGTAGTGCCTTTTCGCCCATGCGACTGATGAATCGACTAAGCACCGCGATTCGCCCAGCCAGCTGCTAGACTCCTTTTACATTCTTCGGCCTCTCCATGGCCAGTATGGCCTTTATTTTCTTCGGGTTTGGCTCGATCCCTCTCGCGGAGATGAGATACCTGATCAGCTGCCCAGATGGTATGCCAAAGGCGCATTTGTCTGGATTTAGTTTGATCCAATAGCGGTCAAGGTTATCGAAGGTCTCGCGAAGATCGTTGAGTAATGAGGCATCCTCCTTGGTTTTGACGATGATATCGTCGATGTAGACTTGGATGTTGCGACCAAGTTGGCTTTTGAGGCAGGCCTGCATGCATCGTTGTTAGGTGGCTCATGCGTTTTTAGCCCGAAAGGTATCATTGTGTAGCAGAAGACACCGAAAGGCGTGACGAATGCCATTTTCTCCTTGTCCTCCTCCTTCATTCGAATTTGATGATAGCCTGAGTAGGCGCCGAGGAAGCATAGACGCTCGCATCCGCGGTGGAGTCGATTATTTGATCGATCCGCGGCAACGTGAAGTGGTCCTTCGGGCAATTCTTGTTTAGAGAGGTGAATTCCACGCACATCCGTAGGATATCCGTGTCTTTTTTTGGGAACGAGCACGGGGTTTGCGACCGAGGTGCTTTCCTTGATCTCGCGTATGAAATTAGCGTTGAGGAGTCTATTGACTTCCATACCGACCGCTTTTGCACTTGGCTCTAACAGTCGCCGGATTGTTTGGTTGACTGGCCTTGCTTCAGGTTTCACATTGAGTGCGTGCTCGGCGAATTCCCTACGAACTCCCGGAATGTCCGCTGGACACCAGGAAAAGATAGCGCTCACGGAGGAATTCGACGAGTGCGAGTTCCTATGCGAGACTCAAGTTGTTGGCGATGAGGGCCGTCTTGGTTGGGTCCGTAGGATGGACCTGGACTCTCTTGGTGTGCACCGATGTGTCGAAGGATTGGTCAGGTGACCTCGGCTTGCTCGGGCAGGCAGACTGTTGTCTGTCGACTCCTTCAACCTCGCTAGTTCCTCTTGCATGCCGAAAGACTGGGAGATTCTATTGAACTCCCTATCGCAGCTATCGGATCTCTCGAAGCTTTTGTTGACTATGATGATTCCATTTGGGCCCGACATTTTCATCTGCAGGTAGGCGTAGTGTGGTACTGCCATGAACCTTGCGAACGCGACACGTCCGAGGATGCAGTGGTATTGTGAGGGCCAGTCGACGACTTCAAATTCAATGCGCTCTCGCTGAAAGTTCTGCAGCGTACCGAAGATGACATCGTGGCTGATCTTGCCCAGGGGGTACACGCCCTTCCTTGGGACAATGCCGTGGAACGTTTGTGTCTGAAACTTCCAGACATGTCAGAGGGATCCTCATTTCGTGCAAGGTACTTGCGAACATGAGGTTAATGCCACTTCCACTGTCCATGAAGCGCGACTTATCTCGAATCCTCCAATCTGCACCTCGAGCACAAAGGGACAGTGGCCTGGGCGAGGTACTTGGCGCGGGTGGTCGCGCTTGTCGAAGGTGATGCAGGACTCGCTTCCCTTTTGGATCATCCCCATGTTTACCAGCGCTCGCGGGTATAGCTCGCCTCCATGGTTCTGGACTGGGGCAGCCGTAGGTGGTGGTGGCCCGGGTGGTGGTGGAGGTGCTCCATGAGCCACAACGCCTCGGGTAGCTCCGTAGCACTGGTTTATCGTGCCACGATTCATCTGGGCCAGGCCTTCGTGGAGCTTGAGGAACTCGTGACAGTTCTTGAGAAGGTGGCTAGACTTCTTCTTGCCATTGTGCTTGTCGATGTAGAACTGTACGTTGGAAGGTCCGGATAATTTGTCCTTGATGGATATTCCAGGTGCCTCATCACGAGTGCGGTGCTTCCACACTTGCGTGATTTTTCCACTGTCGCGGTATTCACCGCTGTGGTATCCGCTGTTGCAGTTGTCGTCGCGTTTGTCGGCGTAGCCAGCCGCGACCATATCGACCTCTTCGCGGTCCATGTAGACGCGCATTCGACGTTTCCCTCGATGATCGCGTCTATGACCGAGGTCGTCGTCATCATTGAAGTAGGCATGGTTTTTCACCGAGTCCTCTCTGTCGGCCCACCTATTCATGATCTCCATCAGGTGGTCGATTGTCTTGGGCTTCAAGCGGCCCAACTCCTCCCTGAGCTCTCTGCGCACACGCCGCCGTTAAACGCATCGATTGCGCGATCCTCAGAGATGTCTTCTACAGAATTCTTGATGATGGACCATCTCTGGATATATGAGCTCAGCAACTCGCCAAACCTTTGGTGGTAGCCTCTGAATTCTTCAATTGATGCGGGCCTTTTGTAAGTGCCCTTGAAGTTTCGCACGAAACTGTAGACTAGCTCTTCCCAGCTGCGAATTGATCTGCGCGGGAGATTGTTGAGCCATGCGCGAGCGGTGCCTTGCAGTTGTAGCTAGAGACATTGCATTGTCATGCTCGAGCTTCTACCATGCAGCCCAATGGAGGAGATGTGATCTTCCAGCCATATTTTCTGGTCCTGTAGGCCATCGAATTTCGGGTTTTCTGATGGGAGTTTGAACCCCTTAGGCATTCGCTTCTGCCTAATGGCTCTGCTAAAGCATCTGGCACCACAGAGCTCTATTTCCTCATCCTCCGATTTAGTCGAACGGGCACACCTTGCGTGCATCTTGTCGACCTTGCGGTGCGTGATGTCATCACACACATCATAGTCGTGGTCATGCCGCTGTGAGCGGCACCGCTGAGACAAGTCGTGACTATCATCGCTGGAGGAGGGCGATGAATAATGCCTGGCCGGAGCTTTACTTTTCTTCGGCTCCGGTGTTGGCTCCTTGACAAGGGCAGCTTCGACTAGCCCCAAGCCCGCGATCATAGATCGGTGCATGGCAGCTCGTGGATCCCCAGCCGGTGGCTAGTTGTTGAGGAGGTACAAGGTGGCCGCCGTCATCGCTGCTTGCGGCGTCTTTGGGAGCATGTTGCCCTGCGTATCCACCATCATGGAGCCGAAGTCGAGGACTCGTGTGACTTCTTCTCGCTCCTTGTTGATGAGGTGGGCCAGTCGAGAGCGCCTTTTGGCGGCCACATGGTCATTGCCCTTGGAGGAGGATCCCCCCATGGAAGAGAGCTGAGCCCGTCGGAGGCTCAACTCGTCCGCCGCCTTTCTGCGCATCGAGTTGCGCTATTACTTGCTGTTGGAGCTTGTACTCCTCCTTGAGCAGCCAATGATAACCCATCAGCATCTGTTGTGATGAGTTTAGGGGGAGGGAATTACCCCGCAGAGCTTCTTGACAGCAAGCCAACTCGTTGTCGTTGAGCTTGATCAGCATGCGCTCTTCGGTGCACTTAGTCGCCGTGAGATTCGGGTTGCCTTCTGCCCCATTGTTGGTGGGTACACCATTGGTGGGACCACCGTTCTCGACTAGGATGCCGCTGTTAGTCGGCCCAGTACCGGTATTGTCGTGACTGATACCGGTGTCGCCTGTGTTGATGACGGGGCACATGTAGTGATTGGGGAAGCTGTTGCTCCCACAACTTTCAGAGCCGACGCCATAAGCTCCATCCTCTATGGCCAGATCACCTAGATCCGATTCGCGACTATTGTCACCGTCCGTGCTCCCAACTATTGTCGGGGCGTTGAGTTCGCTCAGGGTGCCGATTGGTTGTGGAAACCATGATTCTGGAGCAATCGTGGGAACCATCGGCTGATCAGGGAGGCGAAGTGTGCTCGGCTGACCAAATTGGAAGCGTAAACTCCCGATCGCCAGACCGATCCCATCGCCCACGGACTCAAAATCCGGGCGAGTGGCCGGCATGTGGACGGTGAAGTCGAAGGTGCCAAAAAGAAGACGAATCTCCGCTGTTGCCTAGTTGTAGATCGCGGTTCATGGGGCCGAAGAAGCCGCGACATCCGCACTCCCAGTTCCCACATACGGCGCCAATTGACGTGGGTTAAACTCATCAATTCCATTGTTATGGACTTGGGTTTTGGAGAAGGAGGGAGCGCTAGAGGCATCAATCGGCTAGCAAACAAGTACACATGGACGCAAGGTTTACCCAGGTTCAGGCCTCGTAGAGGACCCTACTCCTGCTTGTCTTCTCTTGGAATTATCGAGGGAGTCGAAAGTTACAGGGGTAGCGCGGATGCAATCTGGCGATGGCTATGGAAACTAGGGTTGTGATTGTCCTCCTCGCCGCCCCCTCCTAGCCTTTATATAGATAGGCTAGGTCTAGAGTAGAAGGTCGAGTCGGTTACAGGTTAGGGTTTGTCCCTTTAAACTTTCTATCTTTAATCTTGCCTTGTGCCACAAGAAGTCAGAGTCTCAGTGGGTCACCCGAATCCTGGCTTGAGCCCTGGTAACGTTGTGGGCTTCTGCCAGTCCTAGACCGTATATGCCAAACTCGAGTACCTGCCCACATCACACTTTCAGAACACACGACAACTAACGCATCGAGCTCATCGATTTTGATGTGGCACACATCATGATAGGGTTCGTTGCATAGAAAACAAAAAAAATCCTATGGTTGCAACCACCAAGATTATATCTAGGAGATACATGTAACGATTTTGAAGACCGTAACGCGGGATAACACTCCCACAAACAAATGTGGATGATGTAGAATGTACTAGACCGTCCTCAAGGACACGCATACGATCATCACCACAAGAGGCAGTGCCTCCGTAATAGGTCACACGTACAGTGTGCCGACGACTCCCGATCTCTCGCTCCAGCTAGGAAGTGGAAGTAGTGGATCCCCGTTAACTCCAACAGCACCACTCCATGGTAGAGATGGTGGAGGAAAATATCTCGAGCAGGGCTTCTCCTAAGCACCTTTTCTAGTGGTAATGGACAAGGCCAGCAAGAGGGAGAAGATGCCAACCAAGGGCATATGAGAGAATGGGCAAGTGAGAGTGTGTGAGAGGAGGAGGTCTCCTCCTTTTATAGGGGATGGGGGCAGCCCCCACCCATGGCCGGCAGCCAAAGAGGGTACCCCCTCTCCTCCCTAATTCATGTGGGTGGACTCTCCACTCACATAATTTCAAATTTCACTTACTCCCATTTATACTCCACTAAAAAACCAAAGGTCTTTCCATTAAACCACTTTAATTATCTTGTTTTAATGCAAGTCAATTTAGTCAACACTTCATTTAATGAGTAGTTCATTTAATGAACACATTAACATTTTGATCCCTTGCTTTGTTTCGATACCCCAAAACTATTTCGGCACATTTGACAGAAGAAATTCATGCAATGTCCATTATATTCTTATGTGTTCCCTATCCACTCAATTGTGTCGACTAACCTTAAGTGTGTATCCCTATGGATTTGAGAACTATGTAGACATGATCGAGACTTTCTCCGATCAATAATCATTAGCGGGATCTAGAGATCCATAATGACTCCCACTAGTTCCACGAAAATCCAATGATCGTCTGAGCCTTTTTTTTCTGTAATCAAATTACTTTTGTCTCGTGATATATTACTTGTCCGAGATTCGATCACTCGGTATCATCTATACCTTGTATAATCTCATTCCTGACAAGTACTCTTTTTCTCGTTCTTGTGATATAAAAGTGATCAAATCACTTGCTTGCAAGCTATGTCAATGTGATATCACCGAGAGGGCCCTGAGTATATCTCTCTATCATCTGGATGGACAAATCCCATTCTTAATCCATGAGCATCAACTAACACTTCCAAGTACCCGAAAACACATTTATAATCACCCAGTTACAAAGTGAAGTTTGATGTAATCAAAATACCTTTCCGGTGAAAGTGATTGACGTGATGTCATGGTCTAAGGATGCTGAGTTACTATGAATGTGATAACAATATAAACTTGAGGCCACGATCATACTTTTACATCTACTTTGGGTGAGTGTTCATCACATCATTCTCTACTGACATGACTCTGTTATTAACAACATCCAATGTTCATGATCAGGAAACCTATGATAATTAGTTAATCAACAAGCTAGTATTAATAGAGGCTTTACTAGGAACCTTTTCTATTTATAAGTCACACATGTATTAATGTTTCCTATTAACATAATTATAGCATGAAAATAAACAATTGTTATAACCTGGAATAACATAATAACCACTTTATTATTGCCTCTTAGGCATATTCCTTTAAGTATCCCACTTGCACTAGAGTTAATAATCTAGTTTACATAGTCATGAATATAACATCCATAGAGTTCTAGTGTTGATCATATTTTTCCCTTGGGAGAGATTTAGTCAACGGGTTTGCCACATTGGATCCAAAGCACTTGGAACCACACCCAGTTTAGAAATGAACTCCTTCATCCAAACTACATCCACCACTTATTCTGAAGCAGAGATATATTCTGCCTCCATTGTAGACCTCGCTATCACTGGTTGCTTGGAGCTCCTCCAACTCACCGCTGCACCATTCATTAAAAACACATATCTAGATTGTGACTTAGAGTCATCTGGATCAGTGTCGAAGCTAGCATCGACGTAAGACCTTGCGACGAGCTCTTCTTCATCACCATATACGAGAAACATGTCTTTAGTTCTTCTTAAGTACTTAAAGACATCCTTTACTGCATTCCAGTGTTCCAAACCTAGATCATATTGGTACCTTCTAGTCAAACTAACAGCATGTTCCACATCTGGTCTTGTACATAGCATAGCATACATAAGATAACCTATGGCAGAGGCATAGGGAACACGGTCCATCAATTCTCTATATGTTGCGGTAGCCGGTCTTTGAGTCCTACGCAAAATGGTGCCTTGCAACATAGGTAAGAAAACTTTCTTACATTCATATATTCTGAACTTTTTCAAAATCTTGTCAAGGTATGTACTTTATGACAATCCTATTAAGCGTATTGATTTATCTCTATAGATATTGATCTCTAATATGTACGCAGCTTCACCAAGATCTTTCATAAAAAACTTACTATTTAAGTAATCCTTTATGCTTTTTAAGAGTTCTATATCATTTCCAATCAACAATATGTCCTCCACATATGATATTAGAAATGCTATAGAGCTCCCACTCACTTTCTTGTAAATACAAGCTTCTTTGATAGTTTGAACAAATCCAAAACCTTTGATTACTTCATCACATCGGAGATTCCAACTTTGGGATGCTTACTTCACTCCATAAATGGATCCCTGAAGTTTGCGTACCTTGTTAGCATCCTTAGGATAGACAAAACCTTTAGTTTGCATCACATACAACTATTCCTCAGTGATTCCATTAAGGAACGTTGTCTTCATATCCATCTGCCAGATTTCAAAATCGAAAAATGCAGCAATTGCTAACATAATCCTAATAGACTTTAGCATCGCTACCGGTGAGAAAGTCTCATCATAGTCAATTCCTTCATTTTTTGGAACCCTTCACGACAAGTCGTGCTTCATAGACGGTCACATTACCGTCACCGTCTGTTTTCCTTTTGAAAATCCATTTATTTTCAACGGCCTTTCGATCATGAGGTAAGTCCACCAAAGTCCAAACTTTGTTTTCGTACATGGATTCCATCTTGGATTGCATGGCTTCAAGGCATTTGTTGGAATCCGGGCTCATCATCGCTTCATCATACATCACAGGGTCATCACTTCCATCTACCATGAAATTTAGGACTGGATTACCGTACAGTTCAGGAGTTGCACGTATCCTGCCCGACCTACGAGGTTTGGTAGCACTCTCTATTGGAGTTTCATGAGGAGGAGGAGGTACCTCATCACCATTTCCTTCTTCCATTGGCGGAGTCAACACTGGAACATATTTCAGCACTACGCTACTTGCCACTTCAGGTAGAGAAGGTTCAATAACCTTGCCAAGTTCTACCTTCCTACTACTCACACCTTTCGAGAGAAACTCTTTTTCTAGAAAGGATCCATTCTTAGCAACAAAAACCTTGCCTTCGGATCGGTGATAGAAGGTGTACCCAATTGTTTCTTTTGGGTATCCTATGAAGACACATTTTTCCGCTTTGGGGTTGAGCTTATCAGGATGAAGTTTCTTCACATAAGCATCGCATCGCCAAACTTTTAGAAATAACAACCTAGGTTTGTTTCCAAACTATAATTCATATGGTGTTGTTTCAATGGATTTTGATGGTGCCCTATTTAAAGTGAATGCATCTATCTTAAATGCATGACCCCAAAATGACAGTGGAAAATCGGTAAGGGACATCATAGATCATACCATATATAATAAAGTTCGATTACGACATTCGGATACACCATTATGTTGTCGTGTTCCGGCAGGAGAGTTGTGACACTATTCCACATTGCCTCATGTGCATGCCAAACTCATAACTAAGATACTCTCCTCCATGATTGGATCGTAGAAACTTGATCTTTCGGCTACAATGGTTTTCTACTTTACTATGAAATTCTTTGAACTTTTCAAATGTTTCAGACTTGTGTTTCATTAAGTAAATATACAAGTATCTACTTAAATCATTCGTGAAGGTTACAAAATAACGATATCGGCCACGTGTAGACACACTCATTGGACCACATACATCGGTATGTATTATTTCCAATAAGTCGGTCGCTCATTCCATTGTTCCACATAATGGAATTCTAGTCATGTTGCCCATAAGGCATGGCTCACATGTCTCAAATGATTCATAATCAAGTGATTCCTGTAGTCCGTCAGAATGGAGCTTCTTTATGCGTTTAACACCAATATGGCCTAAAAGGCAATGCCACATATATGCAACAATATGATCATTCAAATTGATTCTTTTGGCATTTACATTATGAATATGTGTATCACTAATATCAAGATTAAAAAAAAATAAACCATTCAACATAGGTGCATGACCATAAAAGATATTATTCATCTGAAAGGAACAACCATTGTTCTCAAATATAAATGAATAACTATCTTGCATTAAAAATGATCCAGACATGATGTTCATGCTCAACGCAGGCACATAATAACATTTATTTAGATTTATTGTCAATCCAGATGGTAGATGAAGTGGCATCGTCCCGACGGTGATCAAATCAACCTTCGATCCATTGCCTACGCGCATTGTCACTTCATCCTTCGCTAGTGGTCGACTATTCCTTAGCCCCTGTTTTGAGTTACATATATTAGAAATTGAACCGGTATCAAATACCCAGGTACTACTTTGACTACTAGTTAGGTACACATCAATAACATGTATATCATATATAACTTTGTTCACTTTCCTGGCCTTCTTATCTGACAAGTACTTCGGGCAGTTCTGCTTTCAGTGACCATCCCCTTTGCAGTAATAGCACTCAGTATCGAGCTTAGGGACTCCTTTGGTCTTCTTCTTAGACACATCAACAGATTTGCTATCCTTCTTGAAGCTACCTTTAGGCTTGCCTTTCTTGCCTCTTTTCTTGAAACTGGTGTTTTTATTGACCATCAACACTTGATGTTCCTTTTTGATGTCTACCTCGGCAGTTTTAAGCATAGGTGTGAGTTCAGTGAGCGACTTGTCCACACCATTCATCTTGTAATTAATTACAAGCCCTTTGTAACTTGGTGGGAGCGATTGCAGAACCTTGTTTATCATGAGATCAGCCGGAATATCATATGCCAGTGTCTTAAGGCGTTTAGCATAGCCCGTCATCTTAATGATGTGATCGTTAATAGAGTTGCGCTCCTCCAAATTGGCGCTAAAGAACTTAGCAGAGATCTCATATCTCTCAGCATGGATTTGTTCCTCAAATATAGTTTTGAGTTCCTCCACCAAGACATCAGCATCGATAAGTTCAAAGTGCTTTTGGAGCTCAGGCTCCAGCGACTGCAGGATCGCACACCGCACAAGAGTGTAGTCATCAAATTTCACGTCATATGTGTCTCACTCTTCTTGAGTCGCGCTAGCTGCAGGGGCATCATCTATTGTACCGTCCAACACAGAGGACTTCGTCATGACTGTGAGGACAATCCTCACATTGCGGTGTCAGTTCATGATTTGGACCCATTGTCTAGCGGTTTTTCTTTCTCAAGGAATGCATTAAAATTGAATGCAAGGGGTGCCATGATCTATAATGTATTTGCAAAGACTATTTAGACTAGTTTAAAACAGATAGAGTTCAAGTAAATTTTAAAATTACTTATAATAACTCCCACTCAAAATGACATCCCTCTAGTCATTTTAGTGATTACACGAACCACATTCACTACGCCACGACCGATCATTACGAGTGGTGGCATAGCCCCAATGGCGAGCATTATATGGACATCATATCATCCATATGAATTGTGATTTACCTTTCGGTTCATATTCTGAGGCCATGTATGTACATGCTAGGCTCGTAAAGTAAGAATTTTACTACTCGCGTGTGTAAAACTGTCTTACACCCGTTGTATGCGTACGTACAATCTATCACACCCGATCATCACGTGGTGCTTCGAGACGACGAACTTTCTTAATAATGCATACTAAGGAAGAACATATTATTATCTTAATATTTAGTGGGAGGGATCATCTTATAATGCTAACGAGGCAATCAAATACTACCGAGGCGATCAAATCAATGCAAAATAAGATGCATCAAAGGATAAACATCACATGCATATATAATGTGATATGATATGGTCCTTCTCGCATTCGATCTCCATATTGTGTGTCTAGGTATGATATCCATCATTCCAGTGGTGTGCCACCAAGGTCCATGGTGCCACCAGCATGATTGTTTTCCACTAATCTAATTACATAGATTTCCATTTTCTGGCACGCAGGCCATAAAATAAAATAACAACCATATGTCTCTTGCTGGTTGTTTTACAATAAAACACATTGCATACAACAACCTTTGTATCATAGACCATATCACATCACATGCCCTACAAAAACAAGTTAGACGCCTCTAATTTATTTTTGCACATTTTACGTGGCTTTGGGCTTTGTAGGAGAGAACCGCTCTACCTATGAATTTCAGCCACAACGCTGACAGTCAATTTTTTGCAAACCGTTGTAAATTATATCACGATTATGTTGGGAGAGATAGACACCCGCCGAGCCAGTTATGTAATATGAATTGCATGTCAAGCGTGGGACAGGTCTCATGTGCGAGGACATGTAAAGTTAGTCTGGGCCGCTTCATCCAAACATGCCACCATGATCAAAATTTACGCAAGTATGAAACAACAAGACTATCAACACCCGCATATCTATGGAAATGTTCATTTGCGGTACCAAACTTGGTGGGTGAGCGCACCGCGGTACCCGAGTTGTCATAAATCGTGCGGAGGGGCCACAGTAGAATCGCCAATTGTCCAGAATAGCCAAATGGGGGGTGAATACAAATCTAACGGCCAAACGGTCGTTTGAACCAGACGAAACACGGTTGAACTCAAATACCACCGTTAGGTCAACTCTTCTTGGCCCGCCATGTCAGTATTCCCCGTTATCTTTTGCGGTCGTGGACTAGCTTACCCCTGCGAGGACCAGATCCCTGAGTGGACCAGATCTATTTCTTTGCTCTGCTCTGGTCTTCTCCCCTGCTCCCCTCCCCATAATATTTGCTCAGCTCCAGCTGCTCGTCTCAGATCGGAGCTCGCACTTGCTCTAATTTGCGTCCCCGCCATGTCCGATCAACCTCCCATGCCTCTGATCGAAGCTCGCAGCCGTCGCCGTTGCATCATCCGCCGTATCGGAGCTTCGCGTCCCCGGACTAATATCTCGCCTCTGGCTAGTCCTTCTCGCACGACGGAGCGTGTCCCGTCGGGCGATCCAGGCTGGCGACCGGCCTCGGAAAGTTGCGTGCTGCCGCGCACCCCATGCATGGTAGCCCTAGCGCAGCAGTTCGACGACCACGCTCTCATGGCCACCATGTTGGGCATCCGTCCTATCGTGTTGCCGGCAGAGTTGCTGTCGGCTTTCAGGTATCGTTTTGGGATCAGACGAAATGAGGTCAACATTGAGGCATGCACGCCGCCATTCGATTTTTTTGTCCGGTTCGAGCACAACTCAGACACCGAGCATGTTCTGCATTCTTCTCGTTCTTTCGAGTGCTGCAGGGAGAAAATGAGCTTCATGTGTTGGCATTGCGCCTGTGGGTGGGACGATCGCTTGGGGCAACTTTGTTTCTTCTCCAAACTCAGCTTTGACGGCCTCCCATTAGATGCTTGGGAGCCGGAGGCCCTCAAGAAGGTCGTCAGTAGCCTTGGCGGCGAGCTGGTGGAAATCGTGCCACCGAGAGACAGATGGGTCATCGAGGTAAAGGTGTGGCTGAAAGATCCTGACGCCGTTCCTAAGATGTACGAGGTGTAGATTCCAAGCAGGGCAGGGCGACAGCTTTGCTGGAAGCACCCGGTCATCATCCACTTGGAGGAGGTTTTGGAATCGGTACATGGCATTCAGGGCCCCGAAGAGGCTGCCAGAAAGCGTCCTCGTCGCCTGCAGTGTTGGCCTGGAAGGATCGATGGCACAGGACCACCACCGTTTCGCGACGGCGCACACAGTTTCGGTGGGGGAACCGGGCTTGGACGAGCTGGTGGTTCTGATTTCCCTCGAGTGAAGACAGAGCTCTAGTGAATTGTCGTGGTATGTGTGGCTAATGAATTTGTAGTATGGAGAGCGTAGCAGGAAGTTAGCATCGACTAAAAATGTGTAATAGTTTGAATCGATGTAGTACGTGTGTGTAATAGTTTGAAGTAGTATGTGTGTGTAATAGTTTGAATCGATGTAGTATGTGTGGGTAATGAATTTGATGTAGTGTGTGTGTAATTGTTTGAATAGATGTAGTTGAACACCGTGCTTCATAATTTCTCTGAATAACCAAGGACAACCTCATGAAAAGAGGGTGGTCTGGCAATGAGCAATGTCAATTCTGTGGATGCCAGGAAAATGTAGTCCATCTCCTCTTCAAGTACAAGGTAGCTACATTTCTAACACGTTGAACTGCAGGACCATTTTGCAGGCAACACAAGACAAAGGAAAAATGGTTTACAACACAGAAAGCAGATGCAAAATTTGTAGTCTGGGATAAAAAGATGCCAGTTAACTAGATTGAACCATGACTAGTAATTGAAGGAAATAGATACTTGATAGTATTTGCTTACAACAGTAGTACTTCCATACAAAAGGGACTTATACCTGCACAAAAGTAGGCTAAACTTCCTACTAGTTTGTAGAACAATTCGTTAGCATTTCATCTACAAAAGCCATTCTTCAGTCTGAAGTTAACTATTCTACACTGAAGAAACTATAGATCTCCACCAGAAAAGTTGGCTGGCCAATTTCCTTGAGAGTTCATAAGTTCTTTGATCATTTAACCCAAACTGATCTATTGCCTTCCTGCCAAACTACAAGAAATCTGCATCGTTCATGCACGAGCGATTTGCGTGCGCCAGTCCCGGTTCAAGTGGACCATCCGCGCCGCCGCAACGATTTCTTCGAAACTGAAATTTGGCATCTCCTTCTCGGGATCGTAGGTCCGTGTGAACTCAAACTTGAATTCCGGGGTTGAGCTGATGCCCGCCGCCGGCTCCGGCTGCCGAACAATCCAGCATGCTGAGTGTAGACGCTTGGTCACCGCCACGGTACGGCCTCCGACGGTGCGTAGGATGGAGCGTCTTTGTCGCAAACGGCGTGCTCCCAGCCTCCCCCCACTGAGGTAAGGTAGTCTGTGTCGAAGCGTGGACGCGAGAGTTCCTAGCCCTTGGCGCTGCCCTGTTCGAGGGTGTGTACCCCCAGCGGCATGCTCTCGTGAATGATTTGATACGTACCTTGTTCCCACTACCTAGAGCATGCCGTAATGCCACAACGTGATTTCTCCACATCGCTCTCTTGGCCCTGCTTGACGCATCTGGCGCCGACGATGCCGCAGTCGTCGCCGTGGCCGATTCAGCACATTGGGGGAAATCATCTGCCTGGCAGGGCAATGGGAGCCGGCCTTGAAGTAGAGCTTCATGGCCTGCCTTAGAGGGGCTAAATACCCCAGTTTCGGCGGCTGTCGCGGCGGTGGCAGAGGCTGCTTAGGCGGGGCCATGTTATCCTAGTTGGTGCGGCGCGGAGGAGCTGCGCAAGGTGAACTGTGGTTAGTCAGAGAAGGGGAGTGAAAGACTGACAGTAGGTTTGGACTACGGGCACGCGTGAAAATAACCATTTCCCATTTCCTTAGAGGGTAATAATTCGACACTCGTTGCATTAACAGCTCAATCTTTATTTCCCTTCTCAGCATAAGAGTGCGAACATATTAAAAAGATCGGTCGTGGCTATCCAACTCATCGGGCAATGTACCAGGACAGGTAGGAGACGGGACCGGGTTTCATTTTAGAAATGTTGACGATTGTGCCCTTATGTTTATACGATATTATTTATATGACACCATGTACCGTCGAGTGTAGCAACACCATCAGAAACAAGGGATAACGATGTGGCGTGTTTTCTTTTTTTAAAGGGCATCAGAAACAGGGGATGCCGACGTGGCATGTTTTCTGACTGGCGGGCCCGCCCCCTCCACTTTCAACGGCATGCATCCTAGGTTCGAGGGGTGGTGCCGCCCACCAACACATTATTGTGCAATTTTCCATGTGGAACCTGAATTCCGACGCTGAGCTGATGCCCATGTCGAACACATAGAGTTCTGAAAGAAGCTACTAAAAATAAATACTTTGAATTCTTAAAGTACTAAAATTAAATACATTACAATTTTGTCTAAAAGGTAACACACATACTGCTGATCGAAATAATATAAATATAGTACAAATTTCTACTTTGAATAATAGACCTGAAAAATGCTAGCAAATAACCTAGGATGAATATAGGATTCATTCTCCCCTATATATTTAAATGGCGACTAACGATGTCGCAACACATGTTCAGAGAACTCTCTCCGTCAGAGTGTCTTTGCCAGTATCTCGTCCAGAGGGTAAGGCCTCGGTGTATGTTCCAGACTTAAGCCATACATTACCATTGTTGGTTCCTCTTCCCAGGCTTGAACCTCATGATCGTACAGTCTGATATAATTCCTATAGTATATGCAACCGGGTTTGACTATGGGGTGTAACCTGGTGTCAATGGAGATAGACTGATTGTAACCAACAAAGAGGGAACGACTTCCAATGTCACCGACGGCCTCGAGAGAGTGGTTTTCCGTGTCCACCTGGTACAACACCGGTTACCCTTTGGTGAAATCCCCGTTCAACACAAGGTAAAAATTGTAGGTTCCGCGTACCTGTTCAAAGATCAAATAAATTATTTTGGCCATCGTGTGATGTCTTTCGCGTCTGCTCTAACTAGATGTTGGTCGACAAGATGTCTCCATTCTCAAGTAATGCATATACTTCCCCTCGGAATGCCATCATGTAGACCAGAAGCGTATCAGGAGGTGGCGAATACAATCCTTCTCCAAATGATCCATTGATTTGCCCCGTTGGGGTGCTCTCATCGGCCCATGCAATATGATCTGGATAATCAGTGCAAATGAACACCATCGTCGGGGACTTCGTCACGACGACAGATTGCAGAAGAGCAGATGGTATGTGTGCTTGAAACTCAGTGTTACACTTATGAGTGATTGGGTTCAGAAGCCGAATCTGGTATGGCTCCACCCTCTGAGCAAGCACGATGACGCCACGAGAAACACCGACGAAGTAGAATCTTTTGGAAGAAGAGGGCATCCGTTAGAACTAAGATGTTTACAATGGAAAATACCAATAAATATCGGATGTGAATGTGAACCTGCGATGGACGTCCATTAGATTTGTCCTGAAGCAACGACCAGTGGCGAGGTTGAGGAAGGTGAAGTCACCAACGTTTGTAAGTGTGTGATCTATCATGATCCAGTTGTTGAGATGGAATTCGGGCACCTTTAAAGTGCGGCGCCAATCGGTGCAGACTTCCCGACAAGCAGCATAGGTGTCGATGTACTTCTCTTTCTCCAGCAAATAGTCGGTGATCTTGCGAAGTGGGTCGGCCAGGAGATCGGACCAGTTCCTCTTCATCCGGCTACTAGACATGGCTTACGTGCAGGAATGTTTTGATCGAGGAAGAAAGAAGAACTACCACTGTGAGGATAAGAAGAAGAGGATAACAAACGAGGGAGATGAAGCGGAACTACCACTGCGAGGAGACGAGGAGAAGAAGCAGAACTGCCAATTCAAGTTTGGATCAATGGGATTTTTTTCAGAACTAGCACGTGAACCAGCCATACACTGCATGCATGTTTTGATCAAACAGACTGACATGTGGGACCTGCTAAAAAATTCCGTGAAGTGCTCCCCGTGCATAGTGCGCTGACAGGTGGCATGTTTTCTGACTGGCAGGCCCGCCTCCTCCACCTTCAACAGCGCGCGTCCTAGGTTCGAGGGCTGGTGCCGCCACCAACACATTATTGTACAATTTTCCATGCTTTGTCGCAACCATCTCCACTCCGCTCCGCTCCTCTGCTCCTGCCGCCGCCACTCCGCTCAATCGTGCACCGCTCTCGTCGTCCCCTTGGGCCGTCGTCCTCCCGCCCTCCCTCGCCATCCTCACGCCCTTCCTCCCTCCCTGCCCTGTCTCCTTGCCACCGCCCACCGCCCAGGCGCGTCTAGAAACGAAAACCGAGAGTCGGCCATTGGGTTAGGGGCCCAACAACGCTGGTGATCTGGATCCCGCTCGGAGATGGATCCTGCGAGGCTTGAGAGCGCGGATATGGGGCCTGCGTGGCTGGAGAGCATGGAATCTCCTTCAAGTCTGGAGAGCACAAAGGACAACAAAACAGGGGGATAGGAAGCGGGGTGCAGAGCTTTGGAGGTATGGAGGCCGGAGAAGGTGCCGTGCGTCCACATTGAAGGGTAAGAACTGTGTTCGTTTTCTGCATACCCCAATTAGCGTTTCTAGTCCCGTGGTGATGGCAAGGATATGTGTTGGTAACCGCAGGACGTCTATACAGCTTGTCCTTGAGCATGATGCTTTGTCAAGCAAGCATGAAGGCACTGAAACGTGTGGCGGTGCGGATGATGATGAGAAAGCATATCTAGACGTGGTCAGCCACGATAGGATGGAGAGTAGGGAATATTTGGTTGATTCGAACTTTGAGCCTGACTATGGGACTGATGAGGAAGAGGAATGTGAAGATGTGGAAATGGGATGTAGATACGATGACGAAGACGTGAACAGGCCAGTGATACACTTTGACAGGTACAATCCTACAATTGATGAGGGGACTGTCTTTGATAATGTGGAGGACTGCAGATATGCAGTTGCAACCTATGCAATCAGAGTTGGGTTCGAATTTATCATTGAAAAGAGCGACCAAAAGAGATTTAGGGTGCACTGTAGGTAAAGTAATGTGTTTAAATGGAGATTACATGCATCTCCAATGCGGGGTGGACACCCATTTCAAGTTGCAATAGCTACATTTAGTTTCAGTCTTTGTCATATTATTCTGCTGATAACTAGCTCTAAATTATTTGGATTCTTATCGAATGCAGATCAAAGTAAACACAACTTCCCTAATACTTCTTTAAGTGGTAAAATTAGACCGGCGACTACCAAGTGGATTGCTGCTACTGTACTTGACTAGGTGAGGCAGGATCATAACATTGGACCTGCTGATCTCAGAGCAAAGATTAGCAAAAAGTTTAACGTTCTGATTCCTTACCACAAAGTCTTTGATGGGAAGGAGATGGCTCTAGACTTCATTCAAGGCAAGCGGAATGACAGTTTTCATATGTTTTATAGTTTCAAAGCTCAGGTAGAGAAAACATCACCTGGTAGTGTTGTTGACATCGATTACGAGGTTGTGAAAGGGAGAGAAAAGGTCTCGAGGGGGGTCAGGTATAAGCAGGGAGATAAGATATGCTTCAGGAGATGTTTTGTCTGCCTGAAGGCATGCTGGAAGGGGTTCCTAGACGGCTGCAGGCCATACTTGGCAAGAGGCGCAACTTCTTTAACATGGAAGTTCAGGGGACATGTTCCTTCTGCTTGTGCTTTGGACGCGTATAATTGGCTTCTACCCGTAGCTTATGCTGTTCTTGAGGGTGAATCAAATGAAAGCTGGACATGGTTCATGCAGAGACTACGGGAAGTAATTGGTCACCCTGAAGGCTTGGTGATACACACCGGTGCATGCGAGGGTCTTGAGAATGCTGTTGATGCTGTGTTTCCTGGGGTTGAGCATAGGGAATGCATGCGACACCTCGCTACTAACTTCACGAAGAAGTTCAAAGGAAAGATGTTTGAAGAGGACTTGTGGCGATCAGCATACACATACACCCCAAGCACGCATGCTACTTACTTGTAGAACATGTATGTAGTGCCAAAGGTGAAAAAAAACCTTGAAGAACATCACACCAAGCTATGGGCCAGAAGCAAGTTTGGTGAGTTAAGCAAGGTGGATTTTGTTTGCAATAATTTGGCAGCGAGTTTCAATGATAAGATTTCGGGCATGAAGACACTTGGAATTGTTATTTTGTTGGATGCAATAAGACAGTGCATAATGGTGAAGATAGATTTAAGGCAAAGAATTTGTGCAAGAAATTTGTTAGGCCATAAAATAGTTCCAAAGGTGGTTATGTTACTGAATGCAAGAACCAGGGCAATGAGAACGATAAAGATGAGGATGGTCAGAAGTTCCAGAACATTGGCTGAGGTTTATGCAGAATACAAGCGTGGAAGTGAACGGAGGTACACATGCAATGAGACTGGTGGATCCATAGGTGGATTGTCAAAAGAACACACATGCAATGACACTGCTCGATCCATATGTGGCATGTGAAAAGAACACATATGCAATGACTCTAGTTGTTTTTAGTAACAAGAACACACATGCAATAACACTGGTGGATCCATGTGTGGTCTCTCAAGAGAACATACATTTCAATGACTCTGGTGGATCCATTTGTGGTATGTGAAAAGAACACACATGAAATGACTCTGGTTGTTGTTAGTAAAAAAAGCACACATGCAATGACACTGGTGGATCCATAGGTGGATTGTGAAAAGAACACACATGCAATGACACTGGTTGTTGTTAGTAAAAAGAACAGACATGCAATGACACTAGTGGATCCATATGTGGTATGTGAAGAGAACACACATGAAATGACTCTGGTTGTAGTTAGTAAAAAAGGACACATGCAATGACACTGGTGGATCAATAGGTGGATTGTGAAAAGAACACACATTTCAATGACTCTGATTTTTGTTTGTAAAAAGAACACACATGCAATGACACTGGTGGATCCATGTGTGGTCTCTGAAGAGAACACACATGCAATGACTCTGGTTGTTGTTAGTAAAAAGAACACACATGCAATGACACTGGTGGATCCATATGTGGTATGTGAAAAGAACACACTTGCAATGACTCTGCTTGCTAGTAAAAAGAACACGCATGCAATAACATTGGTGGATCCATGTGTGGTCTCTGAAGAGAACACACATTTCAATGACTCTGGTTGTTGTTAGTAAAAAGAACACACATGCAATGACACTGGTGGATCCATCTGTGGTCTCTAAAGACAACACACATTTCAATGACTCTGGTTGTTGTTAGTAAAAAGAACACACATGCAATGACACTGGTGGATCCATAGGTGGATTGTGAAATGAACAGACATGCAATGACACTGGTGGATCCATATGTGGTATGTGAAGAGAACACACATTTCAATGACTCTGGTTGTAGTTCGTAAAAAAGGACACATGCAATGACACTGGTGGATCAATAGGTGGATTGTGAAAAGAACACACATTTCAATGACTCTGGTTTTTTTTTGTAAAAAGAACACACATGCAATGACACTGGTGGATCCATGTGTGGTCTCTGAAGAGAACACACACGCAATGACTCTGGTTGTTGTTAGTAAAAAGAACACACATGCAATGACACTGGTGGATCCATATGTGGTATGTGAAAAGAACACACTTGCAATGACTCTGCTTGCTAGTAAAAAGAACACGCATGCAATAACACTGGTGGATCCATGTGTGGTCTCTGAAGAGAACACACATTTCAATGACTCTGGTTGTTGTTAGTAAAAAGAACACACATGCAATGACACTGGTGGATCCATCTGTGGTCTCTAAAGACAACACACATTTCAATGACTCTGGTTGTTGTTAGTAAAAAGAACACACATGCAATGACACTGGTGGATCCATAGGTGGATTGTGAAAAGAACACACATGCAATGACACTGGTGGATCCATATGTGGTATGTGTAAAGAACACACATGCAATGACTCTGGCTGTTGTTAGTAACAAGAACACACATGCAATAACACTGGTGGATCCATGTGTGGTCTCTGAAGAGAACACACATTTCAATGACACTGGTGGATCCATACGTGGTATGTGAACAAAACGAACATGTAATGACTCTGGTTTTTGTTAGTAAAAAAAGCGCACATGCAATGACACTGGTGGATCCATATGTGGTATGTGAAAAGAACACACATGCAATGACTCTGGTTGTACTTAGTAACAAGAACACACATGCAATGACACTAGTGGATCCATGTGTGGTCTCTAAAGAGAACACACATTTCAATGACTCTGGTTGTTGTTAGTAAATAGAACACACATGCAATGACACTAGTGGATCCATGTGTGCTCTCTAAAGAGAACACACATTTCAATGACTCTGGTTGTTGTTAGTAAAAAGAACACACATGCAATGACACTGGTGGATCCATGTGTGGTATCTGAAGAGAACACACATGCAATGAGACTGGTGGATCCATAGGTGGATTGTGAAAAGAACACACATGCAATGACACTGCTCGATCCATATGTGGCATGTGAAAAGAACACAGATGCAATGACTCTAGTTGTTGTTAGTAACAAGAACACACATGTAATAACACTGGTGGATCCATGTGTGGTCTCTCAAGAGAACATACATTTCAATGACTCTGGTCGATCCATATGTGGTATGTGAAAAGAACACACATGAAATGACTCTGGTTGTTGTTAGTAGAAAAAGCACACATGCAATGACACTGGTGGATCCATCGGTGGATTGTGAAAAGAACACACATGCAATGACATTGGTTGTTGTTAGTAAAAGAACAGACATGCAATGACACTGGTGGATCCATATGTGGTATGTTAAGAGAACACACATTTCAATGACTCTGGTTGTAGTTAGTAAAAAAAGGACACATGCAATGACACTGGTGGATCGATAGGTGGATTGTGAAAAGAACACACATTTCAATGACTCTGGTTTTTGTTTGTAAAAAGAACACACATGCAATGACACTGGTGGATCCATGTGTGGTCTCTGAAGAGAACACACATGCAATGACTCTGGTTGTTGTTAGTAAAAAGAACACACATGCAATGACACTGGTGGATCCATATGTGGTATGTGAAAAGAACACACTTGCAATGACTCTGCTTGTTAGTAAAAAGAACACGGATGCAATAAAGTTGGTGGATCCATGTGTGGTCTCTGAAGAGAACACACATTTCAATGACTCTGGATGTTGTTAGTAAAAAGAACACACGCAATGACACTGGTGGATCCATGTGTGGTCTCTAAAGACAACACACATTTCAATGACTCTGGTTGTTGTTAGTAAAAAGAACACACATGCAATGACACTGATGGATCCATAGGTGGATTGTGAAAAGAACACACATGCAATGACACTGGTGGATCCATATGTGGTATGTGTAAAGAACAAACATGCAATGACTCTGGTTGTTGTTAGTAACAAGAACACACATGCAATAACACTGGTGGATCCATGTGTGGTCTCTGAAGAGAACACACATTTCAATGACACTGGTGGATCCATATGTGGCATGTGAACGGAACACACATGTAATGACTCTGGTTTTTGTTAGTAAAAAAGCACACATGCAATGACACTGGTGGATCCATATGTGGTATGTGAAAAGAACACACATGCAATGACTCTAGTTGTACTTAGTAACAAGAACACACATGCAATGACACTGGTGGATCCATGTGTGGTCTCTAAAGAGAACACACATTTCAATGACTCTGGTTGTTGTTAGTAAATAGAACACACATGCAATGACACTAGTGGATCCATGTGTGGTCTCTGAAGAGAACACACATTTCAATGACTCTGGTTGTTGTTAGTAAATATAAGACACATGCCATGACACTGGTGGATCCATGTGTGGTATCTGAAGAGAACACACATGCAATGACACTGGTGGATCCATATGTGGTATGTGAAAAGAGATGTCATGAAATGACTCCAGTTGTTCCTAGTAAAAAGAACACACATGGAATGACACTGGTGGATCCATAGGTGGATTGTGAAAAGAACACACATGCAATGACACTGCTCGATCCATATGTGGCATGTGAAAAGAACACAGATGCAATGACTCTAGTTGTTGTTAGTAACAAGAACACACATGCAATAACACTGGTGGATCCATGTGTGGTCTCTCAAGAGAACATACATTTCAATGACTCTGGTGGATCCATATGTGGTATGTGAAAAGAACACACATGAAATGACTCTGGTTGTTGTTAGTAAAAAAAGCACACATGCAATGACACTGGTGGATCCATAGGTGGATTGTGAAAAGAATACACATGCAATAACACTGGTTGTTGTTAGTAAAAAGAACAGACATGCAATGACACTGGTGGATCCATATGTGGTATGTGAAGAGAACACACATTTCAATGACTCTGGTTGTCGTTAGTAAAAAAGGACACATGTAATGACACTGGTGGATCGATAGGTGGATTGTGAAAAGAACACACATTTCAATGACTCTGGTTTTTGTTTGTAAAAAGAACACACATGAAATGACACTGGTGGATCCATGTGTGGTCTCTAAAGAGAACACACATGCAATGACTCTGGTCGTTGTTAGTAAAAAGAACACACATGCAATGACACTGGTGGATCCATATGTGGTATGTGAAAAGAACACAATTGCAATGACTCTGCTTGTTAGTAAAAAGAACACGCATGCAATAACACTGGTGGATCCATGTGTGGTCTCTGAAGATAACACAAATTTCAATGACTCTGGTTGCTGTTAGTAAAAAGAACACACATGCAATGACACTGGTGGATCCATGTGTGGTCTCTAAAGACAACACACATTTCAATGACTCTGGTTGTTGTTAGTAAAAAGAACACACATGCAATGACACTGGTGGATCCATAGGTTAATTGTGAAAAGAACACACATGCAATGACACTGGTGGATCCATAAGTGGTATGTGTAAAGAACGCACATGAAATGACTCTGGTTGTTGTTAGTAACAAGAACACACATGCAATAACACTGGTGGATCCATGTGTGGTCTCTGAAGAGAACACACATTTCAATGACACTGGTGGATCCATATGTGGTATGTGAACAGAACACACATGTAATGACTCTGGTTTTTGTTAGTAAAAAAAGCACACATGCAATGACACTTGTGGATCCATATGTGGTATGTGAAAAGAACACACATGCAATGACTCTGGTTGTACTTAGTAACAAGAACACACATGCAATTACACTAGTGGATCCATGTGTGGTCTCTAAAGAGAACAGACATTTCAATGACTCTGGTTGTTGTTAGTAAATAGAACACACATGCAATGACACTAGTGGATCCATGTGTGGTCTCTGAAGAGAACACACATTTCAATGACTCTGGTTGTTGTTAGTAAAATGAACACACATGCAATGACACTGGTGGATCCATGTGCGGTATTTGAAGAGAACACACATGCAATGACACTGGTGGATCCATATGTGGTATGTGAAAAGAGAAGTCATGAAATGACTCCAATTGTTGCTAGTAAAAAGAACACACATGCAATGAGACAGGTGGATCCATAGGTGGATTGTGAAAAGAACACACATGCAATGACACTGCTCGATCCGTATGTGGCATGTGAAAAGAACACAGATGCAATGACTCTAGTTGTTGTTAGTAACAAGAACACACATGCAATAACACTGGTGGATCCATGTATGGTCTCTTAAGAGAACATACATTTCAATGAATCTGGTGGATCCATATGTGGTATGTGAAAAGAACACACATGAAGTGACTCTGGTTGTTGTTAGTAAAAAAAGCACACATGCAATGACACTGGTGGATCCATAGGTGGATTGTGAAAAGAACACACATGCAATGACACTGGTCGTTGTTAGTAAAAAGAACAGACATGCAATGACACTGGTGGATCCATATGTGGCATGTGAAGAGAACACACATTTCAATGACTCTGGTTGTAGTTAGTAAAAAAGGACACATGCAATGACACTGGTGGATCGATAGGTGGATTGTGAAAAGAACACACATTTCAATGACTCTGGTTTTTGTTTGTAAAAAGAACACACATGCAATGACACTGGTGGATCCATGTGTGGTCTCTGAAGAGAACACACATGCAATGGCTCTGGTTGTTGTTAGTAAAAAGAACACACATGCAATAACACTGGTGGATCCATATGTGGTATGTGAAAAGAACACACATGCAATGACTCTGCTTGTTAGTAAAAAGAACACGCATGCAATAACACTGGTGGATCCATGTGTGGTATCTAAAGAGAACACACATTTCTATGACTCTGGTTGTTGTTAGTAAAAAGAACACACACGCAATGACATTTGTGGATCCATGTGTGGTCTCTAAAGACAACACACATTTCAATGACTCTGGTTGTTGTTAGTAAAAAGAACACACATGCAATGACACTGGTGGATCCATAGGTGGATTGTGAAAAGAACACACATGCAATGACACTGGTGGATCCATATGTGGTATGTGTAAAGAACACACATGCAATGACTCTGGTTGTTGTTAGTAACAAGAACACACATGCAATAACACTGGTGGATCCATGTGTGGTCTCTGAAGAGAACACACATTTCAATGACACTGGTGGATCCATATGTGGTATGTGAATAGAACACACATGAAATGACTCTGGTTGTTGTTAGTAAAAAAAGCCCACATGCAATGACACTGGTGGATCCATATGTGGTATGTGAAAAGAACACACATGCAATGACTCTGGTTGTACTTAGTAACAAGAACACACATGCAATGACACTGGTGGATCCATGTGCGGTCTCTGAAGAGAACACACATTTCAATGACTCTGGTTGTTGTTAGTAAAAAGAACACACATGCAATGACACTAGTGGAGCCATGTGTGGTCTCTGAAGAGAACACACATTTCAATGACTCTGGTTGTTGTTAGTAAATAGAACACACATGAAATGACATTGGTGGATCCATGTGTGGTATCTGAAGAGAACACACATGCAATGACACTAGTGGATCCATATGTGGTATTAGAAAAGAGAAGTCATGAAATGACTCCAGTTGTTGCTAGTAAAAAGAACACACATGCAATGACACTGGTGGATCCATAGGTGGATTATAAAAAGAACACACATGCAATGACACTGCTGGATCCATATGTGACATGTGAAAAGAACATAGATGCAATGACTCTGGTTGTTGTTAGTAACAAGAACACACATGCAATAACACTGGTGGAATCATGTGTGGTCTCTCAAGAGAACATACATTTCAATGACTCTGGTGGATCCATATGTGGTATGTGAAAAGAACACACATGAAATGACTCTGGTTGTTGTTAGTAAAAAAGCACACATGCAACGACACTGGTGGATCCATAGGTGGATTGTGAAAAGAACACACATGCAATGACACTGGTTGTTGTTAGTAAAAAGAACAGACATGCAATCACACTTGTGGATCCATATGTGGTATGTGAAGAGAACACACATTTCAATGACTCTGGTTGTTGTTAGTAAATAGAACACACATGCAATGACACTAGTGGATCCATGTGTGGTCTCTGAAGAGAACACACATTTCAATGACTCTGTTTGTTCTTAGTAAAAAGAACACACATGCAATGACACTGGTGGATCCATGTGTTGTATCTGAAGAGAACACACATGCAATGACACTGGTGGATCCATATGTGGTATGTGAAAAGAGAAGTCATGAAATGACTCCAATTGTTGCTAGTAAAAAGAACACACATGCAATGAGACTGGTGGATCCATAGGTGGATTGTGAAAAGAACACACATGCAATGACACTGCTCGATCCATATGTGGCATGTGAAAAGAACACATATGCAATGACTCTAGTTGTTGTTAGTAACAAGAACACACATACAATAACACTGGTGGATCCATGTGTGGTCTCTCAAGAGAACATACATTTCAATGACTCTGGTGGATCCATATGTGGTATGTGAAAAGAACACACATGAAATGACTCTGGTTGTTGTTAGTAAAAAAAGCACACATGCAATGACACTGGTGGATCCATAGGCGGATTGTGAAAAGAACACACATGCAATGACACTGGTTGTTGTTAGTAAAAAGAAAAGACATGCAATGACACTGGTGGATCCATATGTGGTATGTGAAAAGAACACACATGCAATGACTCTGCTTGTTAGTAAAAAGAACACGCATGCAATAACACTGGTGGATCCATGTGTGGTCTCTAAAGAGAACACACATTTCAATGACTCTGGTTGTTGTTAGTAAAAAGAACACACATGCAATGACACTTGTGGATCCATGTGTGGTCTCTAAAGACAACACACATTTCAATGACTCTGGTTGTTGTTAGTAAAAAGAACACACATGCAATGACACTGGTGGATCCATAGGTGGATTGTGAAAAGAACACACATGCAATGACACTGGTGGATCCATATGTGGTATGTGTAAAGAACACACATGCAATGACTCTGGTTGTTAGTAACAAGAACACACATGCAATAACATGGTGGATCCATGTGTGGTCTCTGAAGAGAACACACATTTCAATGACACTGGTGGATCCATATGTGGTATGTGAATAGAACACACATGAAATGACTCTGGTTGTTGTTAGTAAAAAAAGCACACATGCAATGACACTGGTGGATCCATATGTGGTATGTGAAAAGAACACACATGCAATGACTCTGGTTGTACTTAGTAACAAGAACACACATGCAATGACACTGGTGGATCCCATGTGCGGTCTCTGAAGAGAACACACATTTCAATGACTCTGGTTGTTGTTAGTAAAAAGAACACACATGCAATGACACTAGTGGAGCCATGTGTGGTCTCTGAAGAGAAGACACATTTCAATGACTCTGGTTGTTGTTAGTAAATAGAACACACATGCAATGACATTGGTGGATCCATGTGTGGTATCTAAAGAGAACACACATGCTATGACACTAGTGGATCCATATGTGGTATGTGAAAAGAGAAGTCATGAAATGACTCCAGTTGTTGCTAGTAAAAAGAACACACATGCAATGACACTGGTGGATCCATAGGTGGATTGTAAAAAGAACACACATGCAATGACACTGCTGGATCCATATGTGGCATGTGAAAAGAACATAGATGCAATGACTCTGGTTGTTGTTAGTAACAAAAACACACATGCAATAACACTGGTGGAATCATGTGTGGTCTCTCAAGAGAACATACATTTCAATGACTCTGGTGGATCCATATGTGGTATGTGAAAAGAACACACATGAAATGACTCTGGTTGTTGTTAGTAAAAAAGCACACATGCAACGACACTGGTGGATCCATAGGTGGATTGTGAAAAGAACACACATGCAATGACACTGGTTGTTGTTAGTAAAAAGAACAGACATGCAATCACACTTGTGGATCCATATGTGGTATGTGAAGAGAACACACATTTCAATGACTCTGGTTGTTGTTAGTAAATAGAACACACATGCAATGACACTAGTGGATCCATGTGTGGTCTCTGAAGAGAACACACATTTCAATGACTCTGTTTGTTCTTAGTAAAAAGAACACACATGCAATGACACTGGTGGATCCATGTGTTGTATCTGAAGAGAACACACATGCAATGACACTGGTGGATCCATATGTGGTATGTGAAAAGAGAAGTCATGAAATGACTCCAGTTGTTGCTAGTAAAAAGAACACACATGCAATGAGACTGGTGGATCCATAGGTGGATTGTGAAAAGAACACACATGCAATGACACTGCTCGATCCATATGTGGCATGTGAAAAGAACACATATGCAATGACTCTAGTTGTTGTTAGTAACAAGAACACACATACAATAACACTGGTGGATCCATGTGTGGTCTCTCAAGAGAACATACATTTCAATGACTCTGGTGGATCCATATGTGGTATGTGAAAAGAACACACATGAAATGACTCTGGTTGTTGTTAGTAAAAAAAGCACACATGCAATGACACTGGTGGATCCATAGGCGGATTGTGAAAAGAACACACATGCAATGACACTGGTTGTTGTTAGTAAAAAGAAAAGACATGCAATGACACTGGTGGATCCATATGTGGTATGTGAAAAGAACACACATGCAATGACTCTGCTTGTTAGTAAAAAGAACACGCATGCAATAACACTGGTGGATCCATGTGTGGTCTCTAAAGAGAACACACATTTCAATGACTCTGGTTGTTGTTAGTAAAAAGAACACACACGCAATGACATTTGTGGATCCATGTGTGGTCTCTAAAGACAACACACATTTCAATGACTCTGGTTGTTGTTAGTAAAAAGAACACACATGCAATGACACTGGTGGATCCATAGGTGGATTGTGAAAAGAACACACATGCAATGACACTGGTGGATCCATATGTGGTATGTGTAAAGAACACACATGCAATGACTCTGGTTGTTGTAAGTAACAAGAACACACATGCAATAACACTGGTGGATCCATGTGTGGTCTCTGAAGAGAACACACATTTCAATGACACTGGTGGATCCATATGTGGTATGTGAATAGAACACACATGAAATGACTCTGGTTGTTGTTAGTAAAAAAAGCACACATGCAATGACACTGGTGGATCCATATGTGGTATGTGAAAAGAACACACATGCAATGACTCTGGTTGTAGTTAGTAACAAGAACACACATGCAATGACACTGGTGGATCCATGTGCGGTCTCTGAAGAGAACACACATTTCAATGACTCTGGTTGTTGTTAGTAAAAAGAACACACATGCAATGACACTAGTGGAGCCATGTGTGGTCTCTGAAGAGAAGACACATTTCAATGACTCTGGTTGTTGTTAGTAAATAGAACACACATGCAATGACATTGGTGGATCCATGTGTGGTATCTGAAGAGAACACACATGCTATGACACTAGTGGATCCATATGTGGTATGTGAAAAGAGAAGTCATGAAATGACTCCAGTTGTTGCTAGTAAAAAGAACACACATGCAATGACACTGGTGGATCCATAGGTGGATTGTAAAAAGAACACACATGCAATGACACTGCTGGATCCATATGTGGCATGTGAAAAGAACATAGATGCAATGACTCTGGTTGTTGTTAGTAACAAAAACACACATGCAATAACACTGGTGGAATCATGTGTGGTCTCTCAAGAGAACATACATTTCAATGACTCTGGTGGATCCATATGTGGTTTGTGAAAAGAACACACATGAAATGACTCTGGTTGTTGTTAGTAAAAAAGCACACATGCAACGACACTGGTGGATCCATAGGTGGATTGTGAAAAGAACACACATGCAATGACACTGGTTGTTGTTAGTAAAAAGAACAGACATGCAATCACACTTGTGGATCCATATGTGGTATGTGAAGAGAACACACATTTCAATGACTCTGGTTGTTGTTAGTAAATAGAACACACATGCAATGACACTAGTGGATCCATGTGTGGTCTCTGAAGAGAACACACATTTCAATGACTCTGTTTGTTCTTAGTAAAAAGAACACACATGCAATGACACTGGTGGATCCATGTGTTGTATCTGAAGAGAACACACATGCAATGACACTGGTGGATCCATATGTGGTATGTGAAAAGAGAAGTCATGAAATGACTCCAATTGTTGCTAGTAAAAAGAACACACATGCAATGACACTGCTCGATCCATATGTGGCATGTGAAAAGAACACATATGCAATGACTCTAGTTGTTGTTAGTAACAAGAACACACATACAATAACACTGGTGGATCCATGTGTGGTCTCTCATGAGAACATACATTTCAATGACTCTGGTGGATCCATATGTGGTATGTGAAAAGAACACACATGAAATGACTCTGGTTGTTGTTAGTAAAAAAAGCACACATGCAATGACACTGGTGGATCCATAGGCGGATTGTGAAAAGAACACACATGCAATGACACTGGTTGTTGTTAGTAAAAAGAAAAGACATGCAATGACACTGGTGGATCCATATGTGGTATGTGAAGAGAACACACATTTCAATGACTCTGGTTGTAGTTAGTAAAAAAGGACACATGCAATGACACTGGTGGATCGATAGGTGGATTGTGAAAAGAACACACATTTCATTGACTCTGGTTTTTGTTTGTAAAAAGAACACACATGCAATGACACTGGTGGATCCATGTGTGGTCTCTAAAGAGAACACACATGCAATGACTCTGGTTGTTGTTAGTAAAAAGAACACACATGCAATGACACTGGTGGATCCATATGTGGTATGTGAAAAGAACACACATGCAATGACTCTGCTTGTTAGTAAAAAGAACACAAATGCAATGACACTAGTGGATCCATGTGTGGTCTCTCAAGACAACACACATTTCAATGACACTGGTTGTTGTTAGTAAAAAGAACACACATGCAATGACGCTGGTGGATCCATGTGTGGTCTCTAAAGACAACACACATTTCAATGACTCTGGTTGTTGTTAGTAAAAAGAACACACATGCAATGACACTGGTGGATCCATAGGTGGATTGTGAAAAGAACACACATGCAATGACACTGGTGGATCCATATGTGGTATCTGTATAGAACACACATGCAATGACTCTGGTTGTTGTTAGTAACAAGAACACACATGCAATAACACTGGTGGATCCATGTGTGGTCTCTGAAGAGAACACACATTTCAATGACACTGGTGGATCCATCTGTGGTATGTGAATAGAACACACATGAAATGACTCTGGTTGTTGTTAGTAAAAAAGCACACATGCAATGACACTGGTGGATCCATATGTGGTATGTGAAAAGAACACACATGCAATGACTCTGGTTGTACTTAGTAACAAGAACACACATGCAATGACACTGGTGGATCCATGTGTGGTCTTTGAAGAGAGCACACATTTCAATGACTCTGGTTGTTGTTAGTAAAAAGAACACACATCCAATGACACTAGTGGATCCATGTGTGGTCTCTGAAGAGAACACACATTTCAATGACTCTGTTTGTTCTTAGTAAAAAGAACACACATGCAATGACACTGGTGGATCCATGTGTTGTATCTGAAGAGAACACACATGCAATGACACTGGTGGATCCATATGTGGTATGTGAAAAGAGAAGTCATGAAATGACTCCAATTGTTGCTAGTAAAAAGAACACACATGCAATGAGACTGGTGGATCCATAGGTGGATTGTAAAAAGAACACACATGCAATGACACTGCTGGATCCATATGTGGCATGTGAAAAGAACATAGATGCAATGACTCTGGTTGTTGTTAGTAACAAGAACACGCATGCAATAACACTGGTGGAGTCATGTGTGGTATCTCAAGAGAACATACATTTCAATGACTCTGGTGGATCCATATGTGGTATGTGAAAAGAACACACATCAAATGACTCTGGTTGTTGTTAGTAAAAAAGCACACATGCAATGACACTGGTGGATCCATAGGTGGATTGTGAGAAAAATACACATGCAATGACACTGGTTGTTGTTAAAAAAAGAACACACATGCAATGACACTTGTGGATCCATATGTGGTATGTGAAGAGAACACACATTTCAATGACTCTGGTTGTTTTTAGTAAAAAAAGCACACATGCAATGACACTGGTGGATCCAGAGGTGGATTGTGAAAAGAACACACATTAAAATGACTCTGGTTGTTTTTAGTAAAAAGAACACACATGCAATGACACTGGTGGATCCATAGGTGGTATGTGAAAAGAACACACATGCAATGACTCTGGTTGTTGTTAGTAACAATAACACACATGCAATGACACTGGTGGATCCATAGGTGGATTGTGAAAACAACACACATGCAATGACACTGGTTGATACATATGTGGTATGTGAAAAGAATACACATGCAATGACTCTGGTTGTTGTTAGTAACAATAACACACATGCAATGACACTGGTGGATCCATAGGTAGATTGTGAAAACAACACACATGCAATGACAATGGTGGATACATATGTGGTATGTGAAAAGAACACACATGCAATGACTCTGGTTGTTGTTAGTAACAAGAACACACATGCAATAACACTGGTGGATCCATATGTGGTCTCTGAAGAGAACACACATTTCAATGACACTGGTGGATCCATATGTGGTATGTGAAAAGAACACACATGAAATGACTCTGGTTGTTGTTAGTAAAAAGAACACACATGCAATGACACTGGTGGATCCATGTGTGGTATCTAAAGAGAACACACATGCAATGACACTGGTGGATCCATATGTGGTATGTGAAAAGAGAAGTCATGAAATGACTCTGGTTGTTGCTCGTAAAAAGAACACACATGCAATGAGACTGTTGGATCCATAGGTGGATTGTGAAAAGAACACACATGCAATGACACTGGTGGATCCATACGTGGCATGTGAAAAAAACAAACATGCAATGACTCTGGTTGTTGTTAGTAACAAAAACACACATGCAATAACACTGGTGGATCCATGTGTGGTCTCTGAAGAGAACATACATTTCAATGACTCTGGTGGATCCATATGTGGTTTGTGAAAAGAACACACATGAAATGACTCTGGTTGTTGTTAGTAAAAAAAGCACACATGCAATGACACTGGTGGATCCATAGGTGGATTGTGAGAATAACACACATGCAATGACACTGGTTGTTGTTAGTAAAGAGAACACACATGCAATGACACAGGTGGATCCATAGGTGGATTGTGAAAAGAACACACATTTCAATGACTCTAGTTGTTGTTAGTAACAAGAACACACATGCAATAACATAGGTGGATCCATGTGTGGTCTCTGAAGAGAACATAATTTCAATGACTCTGGTGGATCCATATGTGGTATGTGAAAAGAACACACATGCAATGACACTGGTGGATCCATGTGTGGTATCTGAAGAGAACACACATTTCAATGACTCTGGTTGTTGTTAGTAAAAAGAACACACATGCAATGACACTGGTGGATCCATATGTGTATGTGAAAAGAACACACATGCAATGACTCTGGTTGTTTTTAGTAAGAAGAACACAAATGAAATAACACTGGTGGATCCGTAGGTGGATTGTGAAAACAACACACATGCAATGACACTGGTGGATCCATATGTGGTATGTGAAAAGAACACACATGCAATGACTCTGGTTATTGTTAGTAACAAGAACACACATGCAATAACACTGGTGGACCCATATGTGGTCTCTAAGAGAACACACATTTCAATGACACTGGTGGATCCATATGTGGTATGTGAAAAGAACACACATGAAATGACTCTAGTTGTTGTTAGTAAAAAAAGCACACATGCAATGACACTGGTGGATCCATATGTGGTATGTGAAAAGAACACACATGCAATGACTCTGGTTGTACTTTGTAACAAGAACACACATGCAATGACACTGGTGGATCCATGTGTGGTCTCTGAAGAGAACACACATTTCAATGGCTCTGGTTGTTGTTAGTAAAAAGAACACACATGCAATGACACTGGTGGATCCATGTGTGGTCTCTGAAGAGAACACACATTTCAATGACTCTGGTTATTGTTAGTAAAAAGAACACACATGCAATGACACTGGTGGATCCATGTGTGGAATCTGAAGAGAACACACATGCAATGACACTGCTGGATCCATATGTGGTATGTGAAAAGAGAAGTCATGAAATGACTCTGGTTGTTGCTAGTAAAAAGAACACACATGCAATGAGACTGGTGGATCCATAGGTGGATTGTGAAAAGAATACACATGCAATGACACTGCTGGATCCATATGTGGCATGTGAAAAGAACAAACATGCAATGACTCTGGTTGTTGTTAGTAACAAAAACACAAATGCGATAACACTGGTGGATCCATGTGTGGTCTCTGAAGAGAAGATACATTTCAATGACTCTGGTGGATCCATATGTGGTATGTGAAAAGAACACACATGAAATGACTCTGGTTATTGTTAGTAAAAAAAGCACACATGCAATGACACTGGTGGATCCATAGGTGGATTTTGAGAATAACACACATGCAATGACACTGGTTGTTGTTAGTAAAAAGAACACACATGCAATGACACTGGTGGATCCATATGTGGTATGTGAAAAGAACAGACATGCAATGACTCTGGTTGTACTTTGTAACAAGAACACACATGCAATGACACTGGTGGATCCATGTGTGGTCTCTGAAGAGAACACACATTTCAATGGCTCTGGTTGTTGTTAGTAAAAAGAACACACATGCAATGACACTGGTGGATCCATGTGTGGAATCTGAAGAGAACACACATGCAATGACACTGGTGGATCCATAGGTGGATTGTGAAAACAACACACATGAAATGACTCTGGTTGTTGTTAGTAAAAAAAGCACACATGCAATGACATTGGTGGATCCATAGGTGGATTGTGAGAAGAACACACATGCAATGACACTGGTTGTTGTTAGTAAAGAGAACACACATGCAATGACACAGGTGGATCCATAGGTGGATTGTGAAAAGAACACACATTTCAATGACTCTAGTTGTTGTTAGTAATAAGAACACACATGCAATAACATAGGTGGATCCATGTGTGGTCTCTGAAGAGAACATACATTTCAATGACTCCGGTGGATCCATATGTGGTATGTGAAAAGAACACACATGCAATGACACTGGTGGATCCATGTGTGGTATCTGAAGAGAACACATATTGCAATGACTCTAGTTGTTGTTAGTAAAAAGAACACACATGCAATGACACTGGTGGATCCATATGTGGTATGTGAAAAGAACACACATGCAATGACTCTGGTTGTTGTTAGTAACAAGAACACAAATGCAACGACACTGGTGGATCCGTAGGTGGATTGTGAAAACAACACACATGCAATGACACTGGTGGATCCATATGTGGTATGTGAAAAGAACACACATGCAATGACTCTGGTTATTGTTAGTAACAAGAACACACATGCAATAACACTGGTGGATCCATTTGTGGTCTTTGAAGAGAACACACATTTCAATGACACTGGTGGATCCATATGTGGTATGTGAAAAGAACACACATGAAATGACTCTAGTTGTTGTTAGTAAAAAAAGCACACATGCAATGACAGTGGTGGATCCATATGTGGTATGTGAAAAGAACACACATGCAATGACTCTGGTTGTACTTTGTAACAAGAACACACATGCACTGACACTGGTGGATCCATGTGTGGACTCTGATGAGAACACACATTTCAATGACTCTGGTTGTTGTTAGTAAAAAGAACACACATGCAATGACACTGGTGGATCTATGTGTGGTCTATGAAGAGAACACACATTTCAATGACACTGGTGGATCCATATGTGGTATGTGAAAAGAACACACATGAAACTACTCTGGTAGTTGTTAGTAAAAAAGCACACATGCAATAACACTGGTGGATCCATATGTGGTATGTGAAAGGAACACACATGCAATGACTCTGGTTGTACTTAGTAACAAGAACACACATGCAATGACACTGGTGGATCCATGTGTGGTCTCTAAAGAGAACACACATTTCAATGACTCTGGTTGTTGTTAGTAAAAAGAACACACATGCAATGACACTGGTGGATCCATGTGTGATATCTGAAGAGAACACACATGCAATTACACTGGTGGATCCATATGTGGTATGTGAAAAGAGAAGTCATGAAATGACTCTGGTTGTTGCTAGTAAAAAGAACACACATGCAATGAGACTGGTGGATCCATAGGTGGATTGTGAAAAGAACACACATGCAATGACACTGGTGGATCCATATGTGGCATGTGAAAAGAACAAACATGCAATGACTCTGGTTGTTGTTAGTAACAAAAACACAAATGCGATAACACTGGTGGATCCATGTGTGGTCTCTGAAGAGAAGATACATTTCAATGACTCTGGTGGATCCATATGTGGTATGTGAAAAGAACACACATGAAATGACTCTGGTTGTTGTTAGTAAAAAAAGCACACATGCAATGACACTGGTGGATCCATAGGTGGATTGTGAGAATAACACACATGCAATGACACTAGTTGTTGTTAGTAAAAAGAACACACATGCAATGACACTGGTGGATCCATATGTGGTATGTGAAAAGAACAAACATGCAATGACTCTGGTTGTACTTTGTAACAAGAACACACATGCAATGACACTGGTGGATCCATGTGTGGTCTCTGAAGAGAACACACATTTCAATGGCTCTGGTTGTTGTTAGTAAAAAGAACACACATGCAATGACACTGGTGGATCCATGTGTGGAATCTGAAGAGAACACACATGCAATGACACTGGTGGATCCATAGGTGGATTGTGAAAACAACACACATGAAATGACTCTGGTTGTTGTTAGTAAAAAAAGCACACATGCAATGGCATTGGTGGATCCATAGGTGGATTGTGAGAAGAACACACATGCAATGACACTGGTTGTTGTTAGTAAAGAGAACACACCTGCAATGACACAGGTGGATCCATAGGTGGATTGTGAAAAGAACACACATTTCAATGACTCTAGTTGTTGTTAGTTATAAGAACACACATACAATAACATAGGTGGATCCATGTGTGGTCTCTGAAGAGAACATACATTTCAATGACTCCGGTGGATCCATATGTGGTATGTGAAAAGAACACACATGCAATGACACTGGTGGATCCATGTGTGGTATCTGAAGAGAACACATATTGCAATGACTCTAGTTGTTGTTAGTAAAAAGAACACACATGCAATGACACTGGTGGATCCATATGTGGTATGTGAAAAGAACACACATGCAATGACTCTGGTTGTTGTTAGTAACAAGAACACAAATGCAACAACACTGGTGGATCCGTAGGTGGATTGTGAAAACAACACACATGCAATGACACTGGTGGATCCATATGTGGTATGTGAAAAGAACACACATGCAATGACTCTGGTTATTGTTAGTAACAAGAACACACATGCAATAACACTGGTGGATCCATATGTGGTCTTTGAAGAGAACACACATTTCAATGACACTGGTGGATCCATATGTGGTATGTGAAAAGAACACACATGAAATGACTCTAGTTGTTGTTAGTAAAAAAAGCACACATGCAATGACAGTGGTGGATCCATATGTGGTATGTGAAAAGAACACACATGCAATGACTCTGGTTGTACTTTGTAACAAGAACACACATGCAATGACACTGGTGGATCCATGTGTGGTCTCTGAAGAGAACACACATTTCAATGGCTCTGGTTGTTGTTAGTAAAAAGAACACACATGCAATGACATTGGTGGATCCATGTGTGGTCTCTGAAGAGAACACACATTTCAATGACTCTGGTTATTGTTAGTAAAAAGAACACACATGCAATGACACTGGTGGATCCATATGTGGTATGTGAAAAGAGAAGTCATGAAATAACTCTGGTTGTTGCTAGTAAAAAGAACACACATGCAATGAGACTGGTGGATCCATAGGTGGATTGTGAAAAGAAAACACATGCAATGACACTGGTGGATCCATATGTGGCATGTGAAAAGAACAAACATGCAATGACTCTGGTTGTTGTTAGTAACAAAAACACACATGCAATAACACTGGTGGATCCATGTGTGGTCTATGAAGAGAAGATACATTTCAATGACTCTGGTGGATCCATATGTGGTATGTGAAAAGAACACACATGAAATGACACTGGTTGTTGTTAGTAAAAAAGCACAGATGCAATGACACTAGTGGATCCATAGGTGGATTGTGAGGATAACACACATGCTATGACACTGGTTGTTGTTAGTAAAAAGAACACACATGCAATGACACTGGTGGATCCATATGTGGTATGTGAAAAGAACACACATGCAATGACTCTGGTTATACTTTGTAACAAGAACACACATGCAATGACACTGGTGGATCCATGTGTGGTCTCTGAAGAGAACACACATTTCAATGGCTCTGGTTGTTGTTAGTAAAAAGAACACACATGCAATGACACTGGTGGATCCATGTGTGGTCTTCGAAGAGAACACACATTTCAATGATTCTGGTTATTGTTAGTAAAAAGAACACACATGCAATGACACTGGTGGATCCATGTGTGGAATCTGAATAGAACACACATGCAATGACACTGGTGGATCCATATGTGGTATGTGAAAAGAGAAGTCATGAAATGACTCTGGTTGTTGCTAGTAAAAAGAACACACATGCAATGAGACTGGTGGATCCATACGTGGATTGTGAAAAGAACACACATGCAATGACACTGGTGGATCCATATGTGGCATGTGAAAATAACAAACATGCAATGAATCTGGTTGTTGTTAGTAACAAAAACACACATGCAATAACACTGGTGGATCCATGTGTGGTCTCTAAAGAGAAGATACATTTCAATGACTCTGGTGGATCCATATGTGGTATGTGAAAAGAACACACATGAAATGACACTGGTTGTTGTTAGTAAAAAAAGCACACATGCAATGACACTAGTGGATCCATAGGTGGATTGCAAGAATAACACACATGCAATGACACTGGTTGTTGTTAGTAAAAAGAACACACATGCAATGACACTGGTGGATCCATATGTGGTATGTGAAAAGAACACACATGCAATGACTCTGGTTGTACTTTGTAACAAGAACACACATGCAATGACACTGGTGGATCCATGTGTGGTCTCTGAAGAGAACACACATTTCAATGGCTCTGGTTGTTGTTAGTAAAAAGAACACACATGCAATGACACTGGTGGATCCATGTGTAGTCTCTGAAGAGAACACACATTTCAATGACTCTGGTTATTGTTAGTAAAAAGAACACACATGCAATGACACTGGTGGATCCATGTGTGGAATCTGAAGAGAACACACATGCAATGACACTGGTGGATCCATATGTGGTATGTGAAAATAGAAGTCATGAAATGACTCTGGTTGTTGCTAGTAAAAAGAACACACATGCAATGAGACTGGTGGATCCATAGGTGGATTGTGAAAAGAACACACATGCAATGCCACTGGTGGATCCATATGTGGCATGTGAAAAGAACAAACATGCAATGACTCTGGTTGTTGTTAGTATCAAAAACACACATGCAATAACACTGGTGGATCCATGTGTGGTCTTTGAAGAGAAGATACATTTCAATGACTCTGGTGGATCCATATGTGGTATGTGAAAAGAACACACATGAAATGACACTGGTTGTTGTTAGTAAAAAAAGCACACATGCAATGACACTAGTGGATCCATAGGTGGATTGTGAGAATAACACACATGCAATGACACTGGTTGTTGTTAGTAAAAAGAACACACATGTAATGACACTGGTGGATCCATACGTGGTATATGAAAAGAACACACATGCAATGACTCTGGTTGTACTTTGTAACAAGAACACACATGCATGACACTGGTGGATCCATGTGTGGTCTCTGAAGAAAACACACATTTCAATGGCTCTGGTTGTTGTTAGTAAAAAGAACACACATGCAATGACACTGGTGGATCCATGTGTGGTCTCTCAAGAGAACACACATTTCAATGACTCTGGTTATTGTTAGTAAAAAGAACACACATGCAATGACACTGGTGGATCCATGTGTGGAATCTGAAGAGAATACACATGCAATGACATTGGTGGATCCATATGTGGTATGTGAAAAGAGAAGTCATGAAATGACTCTGGTTGTTGCTAGTAAAAAGAACACACATGCAATGAGACTGGTGGATCCATAGGTGGATTGTGAAAAGAACACACATGCAATGACACTGGTGGATCCATATGTGGCATGTGAAAAGAACAAACATGCAATGAATCTGGTCGTTGTTAGTAACAAAAACACACATGCAATAACACTGGTGGATCCATGTGTGGTCTCTGAAGAGAAGATACATTTCAATGACTCTGGTGGATCCATATGTGGTATGTGAAAAGAACACACATGAAATGACACTGGTTGTTGTTAGTAAAAAAAGCACACATGCGATGACACTAGTGGATCCATAGGTGGATTGCGAGAATAACACACATGCAATGACACTGGTTGTTGTTAGTAAAAAGAACACACATGCAATGACACTGGTGGATCCATATGTGGTATGTGAAAAGAACACACATGCAATGACTCTGGTTGTACTTTGTAACAAAAACACACATGCAATGACACTGGTGGATCCATGTGTGGTCTCTGAAGAGAACACACATTTCAATGGCTCTGGTTGTTGTTAGTAAAAAGAACACACATGCAATGACACTGGTGGATCCATGTTTAGTCTCTGAAGAGAACACACATTTCAATGACTCTGTTATTGTTAGTAAAAAGAACACACATGCAATGACACTGGTGGATCCATGTGTGGAATCTGAAGAGAACACACATGCAATGACACTGGTGGATCCATATGTGGTATGTGAAAAGATAAGTCATGAAATGACTCTTGTTGTTGCTAGTAAAAAGAACACACATGCAAAGAGACTGGTGGATCCATAGGTGGATTGCGAAAAGAACACACATGCAATGACACTGGTGGATCCATATGTGGCATGTGAAAAGAACAAACATGCAATCACTCTGGTTGTTGTTAGTATCAAAAACACACATGCAATAACACTGGTGGATCCATGTGTGGTCTCTGAAGAGAAGATACATTTCAATGACTCTGGTGGATCCATATATGGTATGTGAAAAGAACACACATGAAATGACACTGGTTGTTGTTAGTAAAAAAAGCACACATGCAATGACACTATTGGATCCATAGGTGGATTGCGAGAATAACACACATGCAATGACACTGGTTGTTCTTAGTAAAAAGAACACACATGCAATGACACTGGTGGATCCATATGTGGTATGTGAAAAGAACACACATGCAATGACTCTGGTTGTACTTTGTAACAAGAAAACACATGCAATGACACTGGTGGATCCATGTGTGGTCTCTGAAGAGAACACACATTTCAATGGCTCTGGTTGTTGTTAGTAAAAAGAACACACATGCAATGACACTGGTGGATCCATGTGTAGTCTCTGAAGAGAACACACATTTCAATGACTCTGTTTATTGTTAGTAAAAAGAACACACATGCAATGACACTGGTGGATCCATGTGTGGAATCTGAAGAGAACACGCATGCAATGACACTGGTGGATCCATATGTGGTATGTGAAAAGAGAAGTCATGAAATGACTCTGGTTGTTGCTAGTAAAAAGAACACACATGCAATGAGACTGGTGGATCCATAGGTGGATTGTGAAAAGAACACACATGCAATGACACTGGTGGATCCATATGTGGCATGTGAAAAGAACAAACATGCAATGACTCTGGTTGTTGTTAGTATCAAAAACACACATGCAATAACACTGGTGGATCCATGTGTGGTCTCTGAAGAGAAGATACATTTCAATGACTCTGGTGGATCCATATGTGGTATGTGAAAAGAACACACATGAAATGACACTGGTTGTTGTTAGTAAAAAAGCACACATGCAATGACACTAGTGGATCCATAGGTGGATTGTGAGAATAACACACATGCAATGACACTGGTTGTTGTTAGTAAAAAGAACACACATGCAATGACACTGGTGGATCCATATGTGGTATGTGAAAAGAACACACATGCAATGACTCTGGTTGTACTTTGTAACAAGAACACACATGCAATGACACTGGTGGATCCATGTGTCGTCTCTGAAGAGAACACACATTTCAATGGCTCTGGTTGTTGTTAGTAAAAAGAACACACATGCAATGACACTGGTGGATCCATGTGTGGTCTCTGAAGAGAACACACATTTCAATGACTCTGGTTATTGTTAGTAAAAAGAACACACATGCAATGACACTGGTGGATCCATGTGTGGAATCTGAAGAGAACACACATGCAATGACACTGGTGGATCCATATGTGGTACGTGAAAAGAGAAGTCATGAAATGACTCTGGTTGTTGCTAGTAAAAAGAACACACATGCAATGAGACTGGTGGATTCATAGGTGGATTGTGAAAAGAACACACATGCAATGACACTCGTGGATCCATATGTTGCATGTGAAAAGAACAAACATGCAATGACTCTGGTTGTTGTCAGTAACAAAAACACACATGCAATAACACTAGTGGATCCATGTGTGGTCTCTGAAGAGAAGATACATTTCAATGACTCTGGTGGATCCATATGTGGTATGTGAAAAGAACACACATGAAATGACTCTGGTTGTTGTTAGTAAAAAAGCACACATGCAATGACACTGGTGGATCCATAGGTGGATTGTGAGAATAACACACATGCAATGACACTGGTTGTTGTTAGTAAAAAGAACACACATGCAATGACACTGGTGGATACATATGTGGTATGTGAAGAGAACACACATTTCAATGACTCTGGTTGTTGTTAGTAAAAAAAGCACACATGCAATGACACAGGTGGATACATAGGTGGATTGTGAAAAGAACACACATTTCAATGACTCTAGTTGTTGTTAGTAACAAGAGCACACATGCAATAACACCGGTGGATCCATGTGTGGTCTCTGAAGAGAAAATACAATTCAATGACTCTGGTGGATCCATATGTGGTATGTGAAAATAACACACATGCAATGACACTGGTGGATCCATGTGTGGTATCTGAAGAGAACACACATTTCAATGACTCTGGTTGTTGTTAGTAAAAAGAACACACATGCAATGACACTGGTGGATCCATATGTGGTATGTGAAAAAAAAACATGCAATGACTCTGGTTGTTGTTAGTAACAAGAACACACATGCAATGACACTGGTGGATCCATAGGTGGATTGTGAAAACAACACACATGCAATGACACTGGTGGATCCATATGTGGTATGTGAAAAGAACACACATGCAATGACTCTGGTTGTACTTAGTAACAAGAACACACATGCAATGACACTGGTGGATCCATGTGTGGACTCTGATGAGAACACACATTTCAATGACTCTGGTTGTTGTTAGTAAAAAGAACACACATGCAATGACACTGGTGGATCTATGTGTGGTCTATGAAGAGAACACACATTTCAATGACACTGGTGGATCCATATGTGGTATGTGAAAAGAACACACATGAAACTACTCTGGTAGTTGTTAGTAAAAAAGCACACATGCAATAACACTGGTGGATCCATATGTGGTATGTGAAAGGAACACACATGCAATGACTCTGGTTGTACTTAGTAACAAGAACACACATGCAATGACACTGGTGGATCCATGTGTGGTCTCTAAAGAGAACACACATTTCAATGACTCTGGTTGTTGTTAGTAAAAAGAACACACATGCAATGACACTAGTGGATCCATGTGTGGTCTCTGAAGAGAACACACATTTCAATAACTCTGATTGTTGTTAGTAAAAAGAACACACATGCAATGACACTAGTGGATCCATGTGTGGTATCTGAAGAGAACACATAGGCAATGACACTGGTGGATCCATATGTGGTATGTGAAAAGAGAAGTCATAAAATGACTCCAGTTGTTGCTAGTAAAAAGAACACACATGCAATGAGACTGCTGGATCCATAGGTGGATTGTGAAAAGAACACACATCCAATGACACTGGTGGATCCATATGTGGCATGTGAAAATAACACACATGCAATGACTCTGGTTGTTGTTAGTAACAAGAACACACATGCAATAACACTGGTGGATCCATGTGTGGTCTCTGAAGAGAACATACATTTCAATGACTCTGGTGGATCCATATGTGGTATGTGAAAAGAACACACATGAAATGACTCTGGTTGTTGTTAGTAAAAAAAGCACATATGCAATGACACTGATGGATCCATAGGTGCATTGTGAGAAAAACACACATGCAATGACACTGGTTGTTGTTAGAAAAAAGAACACACATGCAATGACACTGGTGGATCCATATGTGGTATGTAAAGAGAACACACATTTCAATAACTCTGGTTGTTGTTAGTAAAAAAAGCACACATGCAATGACAGTGGTGGATTGTGAAAAGAACACACATTTCAATGACTCTGGTTGTTGTTAGTAAAAAGAACACACATGCAATGACACTGGTGGATCCATGTGTGGTATCTGAAGAGAACACACATGCAATGACACTGGTGGATCCATATGTGGTATGTGAAAAGAACACACATGCAATGACTCTGGTTGTTGTTACTAACAATAACACACATGCAATGACATTGGTGGATCCATAGGTGGATTGTGAAAACAACACACATGCAATGACACTAGTGGATACATATGTGGTATGTGAAAAGAACACACATGCAATGACTCTGGTTGTTGTTAGTAACAAGAACACACATGCAATAACACTGGTGGATCCATATGTGGTCTCTGAAGAGAACACACATTTCAATGACACTGGTGGATCCATATGTGGTATGTGAAAAGAACACACATGCAATGACTCTGGTTGTTGTTAGTAAAAAGAACACACATGCAATGACACTGGTGGATCCATGTGTGGTATCTAAAGAGAACACACATCCAATGACACTGGTGGATCCATATGTGGTATGTGAAAAGAGAAGTCATGAAATGACTCTGGTTGTTGCTAGTAAAAAGAACACACATGCAATGAGACTGGTGGATCCATAGGTGGATCGTGAAAAGAACACACATGCAATGACACTGGTGGATCCATATGTGGCATGTGAAAAGAACAAACATGCAATAACACTGGTGGATCCATGTGTGGTCTCTGAAGAGAACATACATTTCAATGACTCTGGTGGATCAATATGTGGTTTGTGAAAAGAACACACATGAAATTACTCTGGTTGTTGTTAGTAAAAAAAGCACACATGCAATGACACTGGTGGATCCATAGGTGGATTGTGAGAATAACACACATGCAATGACACTGGTTGTTGTTAGTAAAGAGAACACACATGCAATGACACAGGTGGATCCATAGGTGGATTGTGAAAAGAACACACATTTCAATGACTCTGGTGGATCCATATGTGGTATTTGAAAAGAACACACATGCAATGACACTGGTGGATCCATGTGTGGTATCTGAAGAGAACACACATTTCAATGGCTCTGGTTGTTGTTAGTAAAAAGAACACACATGCAATGACACTGGTGGATCCATGTGTGGTCTCTGAAGAGAACACACATTTCAATGAGTGTGGTTATTGTTACTAAAAAAACACACATGCAATGACACTGGTGGATCCATGTGTGGAATCTGAAGAGAACACACATGCAATGACACTGGTGGATCCAGATGTGGTATGTGAAAAGAGAAGTCATGAAATGACTCTGGTTGTTGCTAGTAAAAAGAACACACATGCAATGAGACTGGTGGATACATAGGTGGATTGTGAAAAGAACACACATGCAATGACACTGGTGGATCCATATGTGGCATGTGAAAAGAACAAACAAGCAATGACTCTGGTTGTTGTTAGTAACAAAAACTCACATGCAATAACACTGGTTGATCCATGTGTGGTCTCTGAAGAGAAGATACATTTCAATGACTCTGGTGGATCCATATTTGGTATGTGAAAAGAACACACATGAAATGACTCTGGTTGTTGTTAGTAAAAAAAGCACACATGCAATGACACTGGTGGATCCATAGGTGGATTGTGAGAATAACACACATGCAATGACACTGGTTGTTGTTAGTAAAAAGAACACACATGCAATGACACTGGTGGATCCATATGTGGTATGTAAAGAGAACACACATTTCAATAACTCTGGTTGTTGTTAGTAAAAAAAGCACACATGCAATGACAGTGGTGGATTGTGAAAAGAACACACATTTCAATGACTCTGGTTGTTGTTAGTAAAAAGAACACACATGCAATGACACTGGTGGATCCATGTGTGGTATCTGAAGAGAACACACATGCAATGACACTGGTGGATCCATATGTGGTATGTGAAAAGAACACACATGCAATGACACTGGTGGATCCATATGTGGTATGTGAAGAGAACACACATTTCAATGACTCTGGTTGTTGTTAGTAAAAAAAGCACACAAGCAATGACACAGGTGGATCCATAGGTGGATTGTGAAAAGAACACACATTTCAATGGTTGTAGTTGTTGTTAGTAACAAGAACACACATGCAATAACACCGGTGGATCCATGTGTGGTCTCTAAAGAGAACATACAATTCAATGACTCTGGTGGATCCATATGTGGCATGTGAAAAGAACACACATGCAATGACACTGGTGGATCCATGTGTGGTATCTGAAGAGAACACACATTTCAATGACTCTGGTTGTTGTTAGTAAAAAGAACACACATGCAATGACACTGGTGGATCCATATGTGGTATGTGAAAAAAACACACATGCAATGACTCTGGTTGTTGTTAGTAACAAGAACACACATGCAATGACACTGGTGGATCCATAGGTGGATTGTGAAAACAACACACATGCAATGACACTGGTGGATCCATATGTGGTATGTGAAAAGAACACACATGCAATGACTCTGGTTGTTGTTAGTAACAAGAACACACATGCAATAACACTGGTGGATCCATTTGTGGTATCTGAAGACAACACACATTTCAAGGACAGTGGTGGATCCATATGTGGTATGTGAAAAGAACACACATGAAATAACTCTGGTTGTTGTTAGTAAAAAAAGCACACATGCAATGACACTGGTGGATCCATATGTGGTATGTGAAAAGAACACACATGCAATGACTATGGTTGTACTTTGTAACAAGAACACACATGCAATCACACTGGTGGATCCATGTGTGGTCTCTGAAGAGAACACACATTTAAATGACTCTGGTTGTTGTTAGTAAAAAGAACACACATGCAATGACACTGGTGGATCCATGTGTGGTCTGTGAAGAGAACACACATTTCAATGACTCTGGTTGTTGTTAGTAAAAAGAACACACATGCAATGACACTGGTGGATCCATGTGTGGTATCTGAAGAGAACACACATGCAATGACACTGGTGGATCCATATGTGGCATGTGAAAAGAGAAGTCATGAAATGACTCTGGTTGTTGCTAGTAAAAAGAACACACATGCAATGAGACTGGTGGATCCATAGGTGGATTGTGAAAACAACACACATGCAATGACACTGGTGGATCCATATGTGGCATGTGAAAAGAACAAACATGCAATGACTCTGGTTGTTGTTAGTAAGAAAAAGACACATGCAATAACACTGGTTTTATCCATATGTGGTCTCTGAAGAGAACACACATTTCATTGACACTGGTGGATCCATATGTGGTATGTGAAAAGAACACACATGAAATGACTCTGGTTGTTGTTAGTAAAAAAAGCACACATGCAATGACACTGGTGGATCCATATGTGGTATATGAAAAGAACACACATGCAATGACTCTGGTTGTACTAAGTAACAAGAACACAAATGCAACGACACTGGTGGATCCATGTGTGATCTTTGAAGAGAACACACATTTCAATGGCTCTGGTTGTTGTTAGTAAAAAGAACACACATGCAATGACACTGGTGGATCCATGTGTGGTCTCTGAAGAGAACACACATTTCAATGACTCTTGTTGTTGTTAGTAAAAAAGCACACATGCAATGACACTGGTGGATCCATATGTGGTATGTGAAAAGAACACACATGCAATGACTCTGGTTGTACTTAGTAACAAGAACACACATGCAATGACACTGGTGGATCCATGTGTGGTCTCTGAAGAGAATACACATTTCAATGACTCTGGTTGTTGTTAGTAAAAAGAACACACATGCAATGACACTGGTGGATCCATGTGTGGTATCTGAAGAGAACACACATGCAATTACACTGGTGGATCCATATCTGGTATGTGAAAAGAGAAGTCATGAAATGACTCCATTTGTTGCTAGTAAAAAGAACACACATGCAATGAGACTGGTGGATCCATAGGTGGATTTTGAAAATAACACACATCCAATGACACTAGTGGATCCATATGTGTTGTGTGAAAAGAACACACATGCAATGACTCTGGTTGTTGTTAGTAACAAGAACACACATGCAATGACTCTGGTTGTTGTTAGTAAAAATAACACACATGCAATGACACTGGTGTACCAATATGTGGTCTCTGAAGATAACACACATTTCGATGACTCTGGTTGTTGTTAGTAAAAAAAGCACACATGCAATGACACTGGTGGATCCATATGTGGTATATGAAAAGAACACACATGCAATGACTCTGGTTATTGTTAGTAAAAAGAACACACATGCAATGACACTAGTGGATCCATGTGTGGTCTCTGAAGAGAACACACATTTCAGTGACTCTGGTTGTTGTTAGTAAAAAGAACACACATGCAATGACACTGGTAGATCCATGTGTGGTATCTGAAGAGAATGCACATGCAATGACACTGGTGGATCCATATGTGGTATGTGAAGAGAAGTCATGAAATGAGTCCGGTTGTTGCTACTAAAAAGAACACACATGCAATGAGACTGGTGGATCCAAAGGTGGATTGTGAAAAGAACACACATGCAATGACACTGGTGGATCCATAGGTGGCATGTGAAAAGAACAAACATGCAATGACTCTGGTTGTTGTTAGTAACAAAAACACACATGCAATAACACTGGTGGATCCATGTGTGGTCTCTAAGCAGAACATATATTTCAATGACTCTAGTGGAACCATATGTGGTATGTGAAAAGAACACACATGAAATGACTCTGGTTGTTGTTAGTAAAAAAAGCACACATGCAATGACACTTGTGGATCCATATGTGGTCTGTGAAAAGAACACACATTTCAATGACTCTAGTTGTTGTTAGTAAAAAGAACACACATGCAATGACACTGGTAGATCCATGTGTGGTCTCTGAAGAGAACACACAAGCAATGACTCTGGTTGTTGTTAGTAAAAAGAGCACACATGCCATGACACTGGTGGATCCATATGTGGTATATGAAAAGAACACACATGCAATGACTCTGGTTGTTGTTAGTAAAAAGAACACACATGCAATGACACTGGTGGATCCATGCGTGGTCTCTGAAGAGAACACACATTTCAATGACTCTGGTTGTTGTTAGTAAAAAGAACACACATGCAATGACACTGGTGGATCCATAGGTGGTATCTGAAGAGAACACACATGCAATGATACTGGTGGATCCATATGTGATATGTGAAAAGAACACACATGCAATGACTCTGGTTGTTGTTAGTAACAAGAACACACATGCAATGACACTGGTGGATCCATAGGCGGATTGTGAAAAGAACACACATGCAATGACACTGGTGGATCCATATGTGGTATGTGAAAAGAACACACATGCAATGACTCTGGTTGTTGTTAGTAACAAGAACACACACGCAATAACACTGGTGGATCCATATGTGGTCTCTGAAGAGAACACACATTTCAATGACACTGGTGGCTCCATATGTGGTATGTGAAAAGAACACACATGAAATGACTCTAGTTGTTGTTAGTAAAAAAAGCACCCATGCAATGACACTGGTGGATCCATATGTGGTATGTGAAAAGAACACACATGCAATGACTCTGGTTGTACTTAGTAACAAGAACACACATGCAATGACACTGGTGGATCCATGTGTGGTCTCTGAAGAGAAGACACATTTCAATGACTCTGGTTGTTGTTAGTAAAAAGAACACACATCCAATGACACTGGTGGATCCATGTGTGGTCTCTTAAGAAAACACACATTTCAATGACTCTGGTTATTGTTAGTTAAAAGAACACACATGCAATGACACTGGTAGATCCATGTGTGGTATCTGAAGAGAACACACATGCAATGACACTGGTGGATCCATATGTGATATGTGAAAAGAAAAGTCATGAAATGACTCCAGTTGTTTCTAGTAAAAAGAACACACATGCAATGAGACTGGTGGATCCATAGGTGGATTGTGAAAAGAATACACATGCAATGACACTGGTGGATCCATATGTGGCATGTGAAAAGAACACACATACGATGACTCTGGTTGTTGTTAGTAACAAGAACACACATGCAATAACACCGGTGGATCCATGTGTGGTCTCTGAAGAGAACATACATTTCAATGAATTTGGTGGATCCATATGTGGTATGTGAAAAGAACACACATGAAATGACTCTGGTTGTTGTTAGTAAAAAAAGCACACATGCAATGACACTGGTGGATCCATAGGTGGATTGTGAAAAGAAAACTCATGCAATGACACTGGTTGTTGTTAGTTAAAAGGACACACATGCAATGACACTGGTGGATCCATATTTGGTATGTGAAGAGAACACACATTTCAATGACTCTGGTTGTTGTTAGTAAAAAAAGCACACATGCAATGACACTAGTGGATCCATAGGTGGATTGTTAAAAGAACACACATTTTAATAACTCTCGTTGTTGTTAGTAAAAAGAACACACATGCAATGACACTGGTGGATCCTTGTGTGGTCTCTGAAGAAAACACACATTTCAATGACTCTTGTTGCTGTTAATAAAAAGAACACACATGCAATGACACTGGTGGATCCATGTATGGTCTTTGAAGAGAACACACATGCAATGACTCTGGTTGTTGTTTCTAAAAAGAGCACACATGCAATGACACTGGTGGATCCATATGTGGTATGTGAAAAGAACACACATGCAATGAATCTGGTTGTTGTTAGTAAAAAGAACACACATGCAATAACACTGGTGGATCCATGTGTGGTCTCTGAAGAGAACACACATTTAAATGACTCTGGTTGTTGTTAGTAAAAAGGACACACATGCAATGACACTGGTGGATCCATGTGTGTTCTCCGAAGAGAACACACATTTCAAGGACTATGGTTGTTGTTAGTAAAAAGAACACACGTGCAATGACACTGGGGTATCCATAGGTGGATTGTGAAAAGAACACACATGCAATGACACTAGTGGATCCATATGTGGTATGTGAAAAGAACACACATGCAATGACTCTGGTTGTTGTTAGTAACAAGAACACACATCTAATAACACTCGTGGATCCATGCGTGGTCTCTAAAGAGAACACACATTTCAATGACACTAGTGGATCCATATGTGGTATGTGAAAAGAACACACATGAAATGACTCTCGTTGTTGTTAGTAAAAAAGGACACATGCAATGACACTGGTGGATTCATATGTGGTATGTGAAAAGAACACACATTTAATGAATCTGGTCGTACTTAGTAACAAGAAGACACATGAAATGACACTGGTGGATCCATGTGTGGTCTCTGAAGAGAACACACATTTCAATGACTCTGGTTGTTGTTAGTAAAATGAACACACATGCAATGACATTGGTGGATCCATATGTGGTATGTGAAAAGAACACACATGCAATGACACTGGTGGATCCATTTGTGGTATCTGAAGAGAACACACATGCAATGACACTGGTTGTACTTAGTAACAAGAACACACATGCAATGACACTGGTGGATCCATGTGCGGTCTCTGAAGAGAACACACATTTCAATGACTCTGGTTGTTGTTAGTAAAAAGAACACACATGCAATGACACTAGTGGAGCCATGTGTGGTCTCTGAAGAGAAGACACATTTCAATGACTCTGGTTGTTGTTAGTAAATAGAACACACATGCAATGACATTGGTGGATCCATGTGTTGTATCTGAAGAGAACACACATGCAATGACACTGGTGGATCCATATGTGGTATGTGAAAAGAGAAGTCATGAAATGACTCCAATTGTTGCTAGTAAAAAGAACACACATGCAATGAGACTGGTGGATCCAAAGGTGGATTGTGAAAAGAACACACATGCAATGACTCTGGTGGTTGTTAGTAACAAGAACACACATGCAATAACGCTGGTGGATCCATGTGTGGTCTCTGAAGAGAACATACATTTCAATGACTCTGGTCGATCCATATGTTGTATGTGAAAAGGACACACATGAAATGACTCTGGTTATTGTTAGTAAATAAAGCACACATGCAATGACACTGGTGGATCCATAGGTGGATTGTGAAAAGAAAACACATGCAATGACACTGGTGGTTGTTAGTAAGAAGAACACACATGCAATGACACTGGTGGATCCATATGTGGTATGTGAAGAGAACACACATTTCAATGACTCTGGTTGTTGTTAGTAAAAACAACACACATGCAATGACACTGGTGGATCCATGTGTGGCCTCTCAAGAGAACACACATTTCAATGACTCTGGTTGTTGTTAGTAAAAAGAACACACATGCAATGACACTGGTGGATCCATATGTGGTATGTGAAAAGAACACACATGCAATAACTCCAGTTGTACTTAGTAACAAGAACACACATACAATGACACTGGTGGATCCATGTGTGGTCTCTGAAGAGAACACACATTTTAATGACTCGTGTTGCTGTTAGTAAAAAGAACACACATGCAATGACACTGGTGGATCCATGTGTGGTCTCTGAAGAGAACCCACATGCAATGACTCTGGTTGTTGTTACTAAAAAGAGCACACATGCAATGACACTGGTGGATCCATATGTGGTATGTGAAAAGAACACACATGCAATGACTCTGGTTGTTGTTAGTAAAAAGAACACACATGCAATAAGACCAGTGGATCCATGTGTGGTCTCTGAAGAGAACACACATTTCAATGACTCTGGTTGTTGTTAGTAAAAAGAACACACATGCAATGACACTGGTGGATCCATGTGTGTTTTCCGAAGAGAACACACATTTCAATGACTCTGGTTGTTGTTAGTAAAAAGAACACACGTGCAATGACACTGGTGGATCCATAGGTGGATTGTGAAAAGAACAGACATGCAATGACACTAGTGGATCCATATGTGGTATGTGAAAAGAACACACATGCAATGACTCTGGTTGTTGTTAGTAACAAGAACACACATGCAATAACACTCGTGGATCCATGTGTGGTCTCTAAAGAGAACACACATTTCAATGACACTGGTGGATCCATATGTGGTATGTGAAAAGAACACACATGAAATGACTCTTGTTGTTGTTAGTAAAAAAAAGGACACATGCAATGACACTGGTGGATCCATATGTGGTATGTGAAAAGAACACACATTTAATGACTCTGGTCATACTTAGTAACAAGAAGACACATGCAATGACACTGGTGGATGCATGTGTGGTCTCTGAAGAGAACACACATTTCAATGACTCTGGTTGTTGTTAGTAAAATGAACACACATGCAATGACACTGGTGGATCCATATGTGGTATGTGAAAAGAACACACATGCAATAACTCCAGTTGTACTTAGTAACAAGAACACACATACAATGACACTGGTGGATCCATGTGTGGTCTCTGAAGAGAACACACATTTTAATGACTCGTGTTGCTGTTAGTAAAAAGAACACACATGCAATGACACTGGTGGATCCATGTGTGGTCTCTGAAGAGAACACACATGCAATGACTCTGGTTGTTGTTACTAAAAAGAGCACACATGCAATGACACTGGTGGATCCATATGTGGTATGTGAAAAGAACACACATGCAATGACTCTGGTTGTTGTTAGTAAAAAGAACACACATGCAATAAGACCAGTGGATCCATGTGTGGTCTCTGAAGAGAACACACATTTCAATGACTCTGGTTGTTGTTAGTAAAAAGAACACACATGCAATGACACTGGTGGATCCATGTGTGTTTTCCGAAGAGAACACACATTTCAATGACTCTGGTTGTTGTTAGTAAAAAGAACACACGTGCAATGACACTGGTGGATCCATAGGTGGATTGTGAAAAGAACAGACATGCAATGACACTAGTGGATCCATATGTGGTATGTGAAAAGAACACACATGCAATGACTCTGGTTGTTGTTAGTAACAAGAACACACATGCAATAACACTCGTGGATCCATGTGTGGTCTCTAAAGAGAACACACATTTCAATGACACTGGTGGATCCATATGTGGTATGTAAAAAGAACACACATGAAATGACTCTTGTTGTTGTTAGTAAAAAAAAGGACACATGCAATGACACTGGTGGATCCATATGTGGTATGTGAAAAGAACACACATTTAATGACTCTGGTCATACTTAGTAACAAGAAGACACATGCAATGACACTGGTGGATGCATGTGTGGTCTCTGAAGAGAACACACATTTCAATGACTCTGGTTGTTGTTAGTAAAATGAACACACATGCAATGACACTGGTGGATCCATATGTGGTATGTGAAAAGAACACACATGCAATGACTCTGGTTGTACTTAGTAACAAGAACACACATGCAATGACACTGGTGGATCCATGTGTGTTATCTGAAGAGAACACAAATGCAATGACACTGGTGGATCCATATGTGGTATCTGAAAAGATAAGTCATGAAATGACTCCAGTTGTTGCTAGTAAAAAGAACACACATGCAATGAGACTGGTGGATCCATAGGTGGATTGTGAGAAGAACACACATGCAATGACACTGATGGATCCATATGTGGCATGTGAAAAGAACACACATGCAATGACTCTGGTGGTTGTTAGTAACAAGAACACACATGCAATAACACTAGTGGATCCATGTGTGTTCTCTGAAGAGAACATACATTTCAGTGACTCTGGTGGATCCATATGTGGTATGTGAAAACGACACACATGAAATGACTCTGGTTATTGTTAGTAAAAAAATCACACATGCAATGACACTGGTGGATCCATAGGTGGATTGTGAAAAGAACGCACATGCAATGACACTGGTTGTTGTTAGTAAAAAAAACACACATGCAATGACACTGGTGGATCCATATGTGGTATGTGAATAGACCACATATTTCAATGACTCTGGTTGTTGTTAGTAAAAAAGCACACGTGCAATGACACTGGTGGATCCATAGGTGGATTGTTAAAAGAACACATATTTCAATGACTCTGGTTGTTGTTAGTAAAAAGAACACACATGCAATAACACTGGTGAATTGATGTCTACGCACTTCTATTCTTGTAGACAGTTGTTGGGCCTCCAAGTGCAAAGGTTTGTAGAACAACAGCAAGGTTTCCCTTAAGTGGATCACCCAAGGTTTATCGAACTCAGGGAGGAAGTGGTCAAAGGTATCCCCTCTCAGGCAACCCTGCAATCAAGATACAAGAAGTCTCTTGTGTCCCCAACACACCCAATACACTTGTCAGGTGTATAGGTGCATTAGTTCGGCGAAGAGATAGTGAAATACAAGTGGTTTGGATATAAGACAACGGTGCTAGAAAATAGCTTGCTGGCGTGTGGTTGACGTGGGAAAAGACTAAAGGCAAACTGAAATAAAGATGGAAGCAAGCAAACATGTAACAGATCTAGTAGCAAACGGTGTTTCAGTGCTTAGAAACAAGGCCTAGGGATCATACTTTCACGCATATAAATATATCATCTTCATGATACTACGCTGAACTAATCTCCGGTTGGACACTCTAATCGTTGGTAGGGCTGTAACAGCACACCTCAAAGTAAGCCTTTCCCATCTAAAAAACCCCACACTCTCACCTTTAGTACTAGATGGTTCCAACAAACACCACAATTTCATAAAGACATCTAACTCCAAATATAACTCATAACAAGTATTTGTAATCTCTAGCCTAAGTGCCACCATGGTGTGCACGCTGTCACTTTCACACACATGGGGAGATCAGAGATCTATTAAAGAACTTGAGTAGCAAGGTAGATCTATAGATTACAAGCTCAAGATCTCAATAAGATCATGCATAGAGAGAGAGAGATGAACACATAGCTACCGGTAGAACCCTTAGCCTCGAGGAAGAACTACTCCCTCCTCATCATGGGAATCAGCAATGGTGATGGAGATGGTGGTGGAGATCGATGGAGATGGCTCCGAGGGAACTTCCCCGTCCCGGCAGGGTGCCGGAAGAGAGACTTTCTGTCCCCCAAATCTCCTTTTCGGTGGCGGCGGCGCTACGGAACTTTTCGTGGATTTCTGATTAATGATTTAGGGTTTTTGCCTCGGGAGGAATATATAGGTGAAAGAGGCAAGGTCGGTGGGTGTTCAGGGGGCCCACACCATGCCCTGGCGCGGCCTAGGCTGGCCCGCGCCAAGGGGTGGTGTGTCCACCCTATGGCCCCTCTCCGACTCTCCTTCTGGCTCCGTGAGTCTTCCAGGAAAATAGTAACTTTGGCTTTTGTCCCGTCCAATTCCGAGAATATTCATTTTCTGACTTCCTGGAACCAAAAATAGCAGAAAACAAGCAACTGGCAATGTGGCTCTTGTTAATAGGTTATTCCAAGAAATTATATGAAAAGTACTCCAAAGTGTGGACAAAACATAAGAAAGTAGATAAAACCAAGCATGGAACATCAAAAATTATAGATACATCTGCAATGTATCATGGATCCATGTGTGGTCTCTGACGAGAACACACATTTCAATGACTCTTGTTGTTGTTAGTAAAAAGAACACACATGCAATGACACTGGTGGATCCATATGTGGTATGTGAAAAGAACACACATGCAATGACTCCAGTTGTACTTAGTAACAAGAACACACATGCAATGACACTGGTGGATCCATGTGTGGTCTCTGAAGAGAGCACACATTTCAATGACTCTGGTTGTTAGTAAAAAGAACACACATGCAATGACACTGGTGGATCCATGTGTGGTCTCTGAAGAGAACACACATGCAATGACTTTGGTTGTTGTTAGTAAAAAGAGCACACATGCAATGACACTGGTGGATCCATATGTGGTATGTGAAAAGAACACACATCCAATGACTGTGGTTATTGTTAGTAAAAAGAACACACATGCAGTAACACTGGTGGATCCATGTGTGGTCTCTGAAGAGAACACACATTTCAACGACTCTGGTTGTTGTTAGTAAAAAGAACACACATGCAATGACACTGGTGGATCAATATGTGGTCTCTGAAGAGAACACACATTTCAATGACTCTGGTTGTTGTTAGTAAAAAGAACATACATGTAATGACACTGGTGGATCCATAGGTGGATTGTGAAAAGAACACACATGCAATGACACTGGTGGATCCATATGTGGTATGTGAAAAGAACACGTAGGCAATGACTCTGGTTGTTGTGAGTAACAAGAACACACATGTAATGACACTGGTGGATCCATAGGTGGATTGTGAAAAGAACACACATGCAATGACACTGGTGGATCCATATGTGGTATGTGAAAAGAACACACGTGCAATGACTCTGGTTGTTGTTAGTAACAAGAACACACATGCAATAACATTGGTGGATCCATGTGTGGTCTCTGAGGAGAACACACATTTCAATGACACTGGTGGATCCATATGTGGTATGTGAAAAGAACACACATGAAATGACTCTGGTTGTTGTTAGAAAAAAAGCACACATGCAATGACAGTGGTGGATCCATATGTGGTATGTGAAAAGAACATACATGCAATGACTCTGGTTGTACTTAGTAACAACAACATACATGCAATGACACTGGTGGATCCATGTGTGGTCTCTGAAAAGAACACACATTTCAATGACTCTGGTTGTTGTTAGTAAAAAGAACACACATGCAATGACACTAGTGGATCCATGTGTGGTCTCTAAAGATAACACACATTTCAATGACTCTGGTTGTTGTTAGTAAAAATAACACACATGCAATGACATTGGTGGATCCATGTGTGGTCTCTGAAGAGAACACACATGCAATGACTCTGGTTGTTGTTAGTAAGAAGAACACACATGCAATAACACTGGTGGATCCATGTGTGGTCTCTGAAGAGAACACACATTTCAATGACACTGGTGGATCCATATGTGGTATGTGAAAAGAACACACATGAAATGACTCTGGTTGCTGTTAGTAAAAAAAGCACACATGCAATGACACTGGTGTATCCATATGTGGTATGTGAAAAGAACACACATGCAATGACTCTAGTTGTACTTAGTAACAAGAACACACATGCACTGACACTGGTGGATCCATGTGTGGTCTCTGAAGAGAACACACATTTCAATGGCTCTGGTTGTTGTTAGTAAAAAGAACACACATGCAATGACACTGGTGGATCCATGTGTGGTCTCTGAAGAGAATACACATTTCAATGACTCTGATTGTTGTTAGTAAAAAGAACACACATGCAATGACACTGGTGGATCCATGTGTGGTCTCTGAAGAGAACACACATGCAATGACTCTCGTTGTTGTTAGTAAAAAAGAACACACATGCAATGACACTGGTGGATCCATCTGTGGTCTCTAAAGAGAACACACATGCAATGACTCTAGTTGTTGTTAGTAAAAAGAGCACACATTTCAATGATACAGGTGGATCCATAGGCGGATTGTGAAAAGAGATTTTCCCTCTCTCTCGGTCACAAATCTCACAAAAGCCCAAACGTGTGGAGATCACAAACATGTGCTCACTCTAGGTGCTATGCCTTGATTGGCTGACACAGATGTCACGCAAATCATCTCCCCCAACCGTTGATCCCATGTGATCCAACGGGCAGGATAACCCCTCCCTTCTCCATCTTTTTATGCATGGTCAATCCGTGCCACCTCTCTATCCGTGCCACCGATACTTTACCTCCATAAACAAGTGAAAATCCATCTATCTAACTAAAATAAATAAAATAAATGATCATATTTCGGAGAATCCATCGTCTCCGTCTTCCGGTTCGTCCTCGTCTTCGTCAACGCCATGGTCCCTGCGATCGCTACCGTCGGTGTCCTCCTCCTCTTCGTAGTCCCACGGGTCCACATCACTCTCCTCCGCTTCTGCCTCCAACTGATCGATGAACTCCTCCTCGTTGGTCGAGTCGGACTCGTCCAAATAGCTATCTCCTCTCTTCTTCCTGGTCTTCTTCTTGTTCCTCTTCTTGTCCGTACTCACCGGTGCCACACGCCCGCCCCGGCTTCGCTGCGCCGTCCGGCGCCGCAGGTACCCACGCCTCCTCTGCGTGGCGGTCTGAAGCCGATGTTGCGGTGTCCTCGAGTTCCGATGTCGATGGATCCTGGCGCGGTCGGACACGACGTGCTGCCTCAGCAGGCGACTCACGGGCGCGGACGATGCAGCAAAGAGCCGGGGACGCAGGACGGTTAGTGGACGGCTTGGACCTGCCATTTCCACGGTGAGGGGGCATCGTGCTCGAGGTAGTTGCTCCAAATGGTCGATGGCGGGTACACAGAGTGGGGTGCCGATCTGATCAAGGACGAGCAGGGGTTTCGTGTGTCGTGTCCACGCATGCATTTGTTGATTATAAAAAAGAAGTAATATCTCGTGTACTAAACATAATTTGATCACAACAAAAGTGGCATAGCGTATTCTAGACTCGTAAATATCCCATGCGTGCCTGTCACATGGAGTTCGACAGAGTTCGACGTGCCGACGTGATCGTGCAACAGTTGCGCGTGTCATTGCCCCATCAACACGTGATGCACGCACGCGAGATGTGCGCGCCGATTCCCGTGATGACCATGCGGCTGGCACTCCCCTTATTATATACTGGATTTTGGGCAGCGCCGAAGACCATTGAAGTGTCCATCACAATAAAGACAAGTCCCATCGATTCCCTACCCCTGCCTCCCTGGCTTCTTTGAGAAGGTAGACCGTACACGGTGGTCTTGTATAATAGTACTAGTACTACTGGACCACAGCCTGTACTCTTTGACTCTTCTCCCACAATAATCACTATCTCCTTCCTCCTGCCACCGCCACACTCACCCTCCAAGCCATGGCTCCACTGAGGAGGGGGAGAGGCCAGTCGACGATCCTCACAGAGAAAAGGGAGAGAAATCGCCGCGAGGGACTTCTTGCTCTACCAGCTGCTCAAGCCCACCCTCTCATCGAGGCCCAATCTCCCCCGACAATGGTGTCGAATGTTCTAGCAAGCGAGGGCTCCTCCCGGTACGGTCTTCTTGTTCTACTTCTTCTCCATCTCCCTCTCCATCATGATCTTAATCAGTTTCTTCTTGTTTTTCTTCTTCTCCTGGCTCTTCCTCTTCTACGTATTACAGGCCGGCCGTGGAGCCCAAATCCACCACGATGGAGGTCTTGCAGGACCCGTTCGGCCCCGTTCCATGTCTCAGCGAGGTAGAAAATCTCCACGTTGTTATTTCTCCGAGTTATGATGTGGATTTCTTAGATGATGTCCGCCCCGCATTGGTTTTTCTTCTTGTTTTGCGAGTTGTATTAGTTTTCATGAATATGACTAGATATCTTGGTCTTTCCTTAATACCGTTGTTCATAGATTCACTATGGATTTTTTGTGATTAGGATTAGTTTATCGTGGTCATGAATAGATCTCTAGATCCATTTTTTAACGTTGCGGCCAATAGATTCAACGTTTTTTTTATCTGTATTAGTATTCACCTGGGACCTGGAGTGTAATTGTAGAATTCCTATTTCAATTAACATGAAAGATGCAGCAATCGAAGGCCGAGTACCATGACAAGGTGGCCGCGATCAGTTCCAAGATTGCCAACCAACATGAGCTTGCATGCTCCCTCACCCAAGCTAATGAGAGCCTACGCAAGCAATTATCTGTGTATAAGGAGATCTTGCTAGATTTTGCACGTGACGTCGTTAGGCTGCAGAAAGTGCTCGACCGTAACTTGAACAGGCATGAACAGGCCATCAAGATAATCGACGAGCTCATGGAGGAGAAGAAGAATCTCGTGGAAAGGTGCACTCTCCTGCAGGACAAAGTCAGCGAGGCACTCAGAGGACACGTCGAGGACACCAAGGCTACCATCCGAGCCTACCATGACAGGAACCATTTCCTGGATACAGTCAAGGAGATGAAGGCAGACATGAGCAGAGGGATCACCGTACTCGAGGGTGCTCGGAAAGAGAACGAGGAGCTAAGGGCATGTCTGGAGGCATATCAGAGCAATGCCCAAGTCTGATTCCCGTTAGCGGGGACACGAATATCAGTTTGTCCTCCTCTCCTTTTGTAATGTTTAAGGTTCAGGGAGCAATGCCCATGTCTGCTTCCCATTATAGGGTGCAATAAGAATCCTAGGGCAACTCCTTATCTATCTGGACATGTGTTGGTGTTCATGTTAATGAATGGACACCCATGTTCTCTTTCCATTATGTATCTGGACATGGGTTTCTGCATTATGAGTTTGCCACTCTCCCACTACTATTTGGTGATATTGGGAAAAACCCACATCACACTAAACTGCAGATAAATCTTATTTGTCTTTGAAATTGAAATTATGACAGTGCCACTAGTCGATTCATAAAATGTTGATTAGTCCTAGATTACTTCTTCCTTGAAATTATGGCAGTGCCACTAGTCGATTCAGTTAATTATGGAAACTAACCAGCTTGTCTGGGTGAACTGAACAAACTATACTATGTATTTTTGTTGCATGCAAAGAGGCGAAAGATCGACCAAGACCTAGCGACCTGGCTAAATGACAAGATAGCAATCCAAAGGGAGAAGCAAAATTCCCAAAAACTGGCCTTTGACCAACTGCGCGCTGAACTCGCGATCCTTTCTAACAAGTGCCAAAAACTAAAGGAGTTAAACATCGACTGGGCAAAGCTACACAGTGAAGGTCGCGCCTCGGCTAGGAAGCAGACGGAGATCATGAAAGGGATCTTGAAGGAAAATCGTATGGCTACGGAAAAAATTCTCCAATCTGTGACGGAGCGCTAGAACCTACAGCTGAAGCACGACATAGTACTGAAGGAGCTAGCCAATCTTAGGGAGGAAAACAGGCAGCTCCGGGCCAGGCTCGCTTGAACACAACATATGTCTATTTAGTACTGAACTGCCTGGTTTATCCTCTGAAGTGGTGATTTTGTAAGCGTGAACTTAACTCTATGCACGATATGTGTGTTCGTCTGAAATTAGTTTGCTTGAGGATTGAGTTTGGCTTAGTTCGAAAAGCACAACTACAAGTCTTATAATTAACTAGCTTCAGGCATTGGCACAACATAAATTATTCATCTCGACTTTCCTTTATCCTCTATAGTCTGTCCTTGTTCACCCTCGCACGCCTTCTTCAGTTCCTTCAACAGATCCGCAATGCAGTACTCTAGCTTCTTCTTGTCTTCCCTGAGCTGATCCCTCTCCTTTTCTGCATTATGAATCAGCAACCTGTGACTATCCTGAAGCTTCTTTGCAGTTCCAACAACCAAGCTCCCATCGATTCCGTCAGTTAGCTCTGACTGCAAATTCACGATTTCTTGTTCCAGCTCCTTATTTCGTACCGACAACTTGTAATTTTTTTCAGCTACATTACTTACATCAGTAAATCTCCCTGACCTTTCCAACTCATACATCTCCCATAACTGTGCCAAACATTTCTTAAGTGCATCTGGCCACTCAAGATCCACCCACTCTACAGCTTTACACACCGGGCCAACCTAAAAACACACACACTATAGTGTTATGAACATGCACGATACATTTTACTTCATGTCACAGTTGCACATAATGTAAAAAACCCTGATTTGTACAGCCCAAAAACCTTCTCCTAGTGTTACTGCCTTCGAATGCAACATATCTCCTCAGTTTTAGCCCATGGTCACATGGCACTTCTCCATCGAGATCTAGGCCCTCCCATTCAGAGTCGTAGATTGTCCGTGGTACCTATAGGTAAACGCAAAGCTGAAATCGAACACGATTGCATGCACATATGGATCTCAGATCGAGAGATTTACCATTGCCGAACCCTAGCCCGAGAAATAGAGGAACTCACATCGTGGAAGGAATACTTGATGTCGGAGAGAAGGCTGTCGCTGCTCGACTGGTCGTCCTTGCCATTCAAGGACAACATGGAGAATGCGTCGTCGCAGGCGACCGTGTCGGCGTCGGCGAGAGAGAGAGAGAGAGAGAGAGAGAGAGAGAGAGAGAGAGAGAGAGAGAGAGAGAGAGAGCAGCCCTTCTACCGCTGCAACAATGACTAAATTGGCATGTTACATTACTTTAATGGATACCATGCCCTTTCCCTGGATTACTGTCTCCTGCCTGATATGGATTCTCTTCACACATTCTCATTTCAAATATTAAACCTGCACTCCCTCCATCCCAATTTCATTGCCTAACAAAAAACATACCAGTATATTACATCATCTAAAGAAACAAAATCATGTCAACTACAAGGTACTTATGCATCACTTCTTCAGTCATGGTTTCACAAAACATTACATTACAATCTCTCAACAAACATAACCACAACATGGTTTCACAAAACATCACATTACAATCTCTCAACAAACGTAATCACAGAAACAAGTATATTACATCAACTCAAGAAACAAAATCATGTCGACTACAAGGTACATACACATCACTTGTCCTGTCATGGTTTCACAAAACATTACAGTCTCTCAACAAACAAAATAATATAAACAAGTACAATAGATCATCTCAAAAACATAATCATGTCAACTACAATGTATTTATGCATCAATAGTCCAGTCATGGTTTCACCAAACAATACATTACAATGTCCCAACAAACATAATAACAGAAACAAGTACGGTACGTCATCTTAAGAAACATAATCATGTCAACTACAATGTACTTATGTATTATTACAACAACGATGGTTTAAGTGAGTAACATGTCCGAAAATCTCAACAGATCGCACAACATTATATCGTAATCTCTCAACAAACATAATCACAGAAATACGCTCTAAATGCAATAGCAATCAATATTACAAATACAGGCAGGGGAACCCCACGGTCCATATGACAAGCCCAGGGTAGCAGCTCTCATCAGATTTCATCAACGTCGACCACCTCATTCTGTTCAGCCACTACAGGGGCATCTACATCCACTATAACCTGTTCAACAACATCGGAAATGGTACCAAGGAAGAACACCTTCCTGGTTCGCTTCTTTTGCCACATAATCTGCATAAGATCTTTAGTATCCAAAACATCTATGAATTGCTGCTTCTTATGATGCCACCACCGGATTTTTGCCATCTGCTTAGGGCCAATACTGATTTCCTTACCGATCATCTCTCTCATTTCATCAAGAGTTATGTTTTTGGAATCAACAATGATCTCCACAGTACATGACGAAACTGGCTTATTAACTCCCTCATCAAGTTTTGCCATGTATGAATCCACCTCTATGCGTATACTGAACTTATCTAGATCAGCATATATTGGTCCATATTCTCTAGGAGCAGAAGCTTTGGCAGCAAGATCTCCAGCATCTGCATACATATCATCAATCATCGCTTCAACTTTCACCTTACGATCAGCTGCACAACACTCCCAAACCATCTGAAGCTCATGGGAGTGCTCAATTTGCTGATAGGTATCATTCATGTTGCGCCACACCAATTTTGTCCTCTGTCTAGAACCCAGGGAATTCTAGCGGCAAGCATATCTACCAGCTGCGAAACAGACACAACCTCTTTGCAATTCACAAGCAGATGCACATCTTGCCTGGACACAACCCTCTCGCAACCAAAATCAAGTTTTGAAGTGTACTGCCGAACATGAACTGTGAACTCATATAGGTCCCTTGTATCAAAGTTGTGCCTAATTTGATTAAAAAGGGGAACATTTCAGTTCATTCGATTCTATTATGTCGTAACTAAACTACTTGCAAGATAAGGCACAGATAAGAAAAATTCACCTCTCGCTCTTCTCCCGGGTTTTTTTCTTCGAGATCTGAGTGCTGCATCCGCCCACCGGAGCCGAACAATCCGCCGTCGGCCTTGCTTTTTTCTTCAACCCGCTGCTCGTAGGTACATTGGGAGCAGAATCCTTGCTAGCCTCCTCGCTAACCGGGGCTGAAGACCTCGCCGCTGCTATGCATTGAGCCCCAGACTTGGGCCCCGATGGACCCTTTTCAGTCGGCGACATAGCTACAACCTTCGCCTTGCAAGACATGCTGGTCCGCCGCCGTCGGATTCAGTGCCGGGGGAGGGAGAAAAAAGGTCCTCTGCCGCTGGCAGATTTAGGGTCAGGGAAGGGAAGAAAAGGGACCTCCGCCACCGCTGCAGCAAGATTCAGTGTCGAGAGTTAGGAAAGTACAGTAATGGATTTTCCCTTACGACACATGCAGGGTGGCTAAGAAGAGTGACCGGCAAAGGAGGGGCACAACAGAAACTAGTGTAACGGAATATCCTAACTTAACGGGCGTGATTTGAAAATATTTGGTTTGGCCATCATTCACTCAAAAGACACCTCTCAGCAATTGGTGCCCCAACTTTTCGAATCGCGGTGATAAAAATCAACTTGGGTACCGCGTTGCCTGGGCGACCCAACTTTCGGGCCGCAAAATGATATTCTCCATATCTATGTGTTCTAACAGTATAAAGCATCTAAGCATAGGCTGTAACATCCGAAAACTTAATCCAAGGTTAATCAAGATCAAATCTACCCAATTTAGGGTTAACAAAAACTCTTTCCATTTAAAATCAGTAAGCATTCATATGTGTGTGCATTTAAATTAGGAGTTGTTTTGAATTGCCATGTTTGAGTGATCCATTGGTTGTAAAATGATTCTAAGGTGAATTAAACATCATCTAGATCATCTCCAAACAAATCCCAAAGAAAAACAAGTCAAAATAAATAAAATAAGGAAATGGTCATTTGTGCCATTTTAATCACCATGCCTACTCACTAGTAGAAAATGGGCCTTTGGTTCGGGCCATTAGTCCCGGCCGTGGCTGGGGCCGGGACTAATGGTCCGAACCAGACGGCCCGAGGAGGCCGAGGCACTATGTCCCGGTCCGTAAGGAGCCATTAGTCCCGGTTTGAGATACAAACCGGGACAAATGGGTCTGGGCCGGCGCGCAGAACCTTTAGTCCCGGTTTGTATCTCAAACCGGGACTAATGGCCTGGCCCTATATATATGCACCCAGCCCTCCACTCTCTCATGTTTTTTTCCTATGTGAGAGGTGGGTATAACTTTGTGCTAACTCTTTTTCTTCATATGCACTAGAGGTGTTCGGTGAATTGCCTATTAGAGCGATGCCACTTGAGTTCACACAAGACAAAATATGATATGAGCTGCCAGAGCGACACTTAAGGTTTCTCCTCTTTGTTTTGAAGTGTCCTAAAAGGTTAGCAACTATTTTCTCGTTTTGACTGCGCGGTACTAATTTAAGCATCGTGATTGCGTTTGATATATATGCATGGTTGTATGATGTAGATGAGCCACCCATGGATGTACGGTGACTGACGCTCTGACGCTTACAGAGAAGGCGTGCGTTCTTTTCAGCTTGTGGCCGAGGCGAACAAGCGGCGGGATGGTTTTATGTGTTGTCCATGTGTTGATTGTCGCAATGAGCAGGCTCACACTTCCTCAAGAGTCATTCAGAGCCACCTGCTTTGGTCCAGTTTCATGTTCGGCTATAATGTTTGGACCAAGCATGGAGAAAGAGGGGTTATGATGGAAGACGGCGATGAAGAAGAGAACGATGATGACAAATACCGATCTATGTTCCCTGAATACGATGATACCGCAGTTGAAGATAATGAAAAAGAAGGGGGTGAAGAAAGGGAACCAGATGAGCCCGTTGATGATTTTGGTCGGGTCATTACTGATGCAAGGCGAGACTACGACACAGAAAAGGAGAGGTTGCAGTTCGAGCAGATGTTACAGGACCACAACACATTGCTGTATCCAACTTGTGAAGATGGCCAGAAGAAGCTGGGTAGCACACTGGAATTGTTGAAGTGGAAGGCAGAGACTGGTATGACTGACTCGGGATTTGAAAAGTTGCTGGTAATAATGAAGAAGCTGCTTCCAAGAAATAACCAATTGCCCTCCGGTACGTACGAAGCAAAGAAACTTGTCTGCCCTCTAGGATTAGACGTGTAGAAGATACATGCATGCCCTAATGACTGCATCCTCTACCGCGGTGAGAAGTACAAGAATATGGATAAATGCCCGGTATGCACTGCATTGCGGTATAAGATCAGAAAAGATGACCCTGGTGATGTTGAGGGCGAGCAACCCAGGAAGAGGGTTCCTGCCAAGGTGATGTGGTATGCTCCTATAATACCATGGTTGAAACGTTTGTTTAGAAATAAAGAGCATGCCAAGTTGTTGCGATGGCACATGGAAGACCGTAAGAAAGAAGGGATGTTGAGGCACCCTGTTGATGGTCGACAGTGGAGAAAAATCGAGAGAGACTTCCCAGACTTTGCTGGTGACGCAAGGAACTTATGGTTTGGTCTAAGTACCGATGGCATGAATCCTTTTGGGGAGCAGAACTGTAGTCATAGCACTTGGCCCGTGACTCTATGTATCTACAACCTTCCTCCTTGGTTGTGCATGAAGCGGAAGTTCATTATGATGCCAGTGCTCATCCAAGGGCCGAAGCAACCCGGCAACGACATTGATGTGTACCTAAGGCCATTAGTTGATGAACTTCTATAGTTGTGGGCCAAACCAGGTGTACGTGTGTGGGATGAGCACAAACAGCAGTAATTTGACCTACAAGCGTTGCTGTTCGTAACCATCAATGATTGGCCTGCTCTTAGTAACATTTCAGGACAGACGAACAAAAGATACAATGCATGCATGCACTGTTTAGATGATACTGAAAGTATATATCTGGATAAATGTAGAGAGAATGTGTACCCGTACAATCATCGTTTTCTTCCGCCCAGTCATCCCTTAAAGAAGAAAGGCAAGCATTTCAACGACAAGGCAGAAACCCGGACGAAGCCTGTCCCCCGTAGTGGTGCTGATGTATTTGGTATGGTCAAGGATTTGGATGTAATCTTTGGAAAGGGTCCTAGAGGACAACCTGTTCCGAAAGACCCCATTACCGGACACGCACCCATGCGGAAGAAGAAATCTATATTTTGGGAGCTACCCTATTGGAAAGTGCATGAGGTCCGCTCTGCAATCGATGTGATGCACCTGACGAAGAATCTTTGCGTGAATATTCTAGGCTTCCTGGGGTTGTATGGGAAGTCAAAAGATACCCCGGCAACACGGGAGGACCAGGAACATCATAAAGGATGAGACGGCAAGCATCCAGGGTAGTTTCAAGGGCTTGCCAGCTACGCTCTTACCAAAGAAGAGAAGGAAATCTTTTTTGAAGTCCTTTTCAGTATCAAGGTCCCATCTGGCTTCTCGTCGAATATAAAGGGAATAGTAAATATGAAAGAGAAAAAAATTCAAAACCTAAAGTCTCATGACTGCCATGTGCTTATGACGCAATTGCTTCCGGTTGTATTGAGGTGAATTCTACCAGAAAATGTTCAACTAGCCATTGTGAAGGTATGTGCATTCCTCAATGCAATTTCTCAGAAGGTAATCGATCGATAAAGTCTATCAGGATTACAGATTGATGTGGTCCAATGTCTGGTCAGCTTCGAGTTGTTGTTCCCGCCATCCTTCTTCAATATTATGACGCACCTCCTAGTTCACCTAGTCGAAGAGATTAGAATTCTTGGTCCTGTGTTTCTACACAATATGTTCCCCTTCGAGAGGTTCATGGGAGTCTTAAAGAAATATGTTCATAACCGTTCTAGGCCAGAAGGAAGCATCTCCAAGGGCTATGGAACAGAGGAGGTCATTGAGTTTTGTGTTGACTTTCTTCCTGACCTTAAGCCGATTGGTGTTCCTGAATCTCGGTATGAGGGGAGGATGACTGGAAAAGGCACACTAGGAAGGAAATCAATGGTATGTAGGGACGGGCATTCTTTCACTCAAGCACACTACACAGTTCTACACAATTCCACCATGGTGGCTCCCTATATCGAGAAACACAAGAATATTCTACGCTCCGAAAACCCGGGGAAGCCTGAAACCTTGATTAAAGGGCAACACGAGAAGTATTTTGGCAATTGGTTGCAGACACATCTCATGAATAACACCACTGTTGGAGATGAGTTGTACTCGTTGGCCAGGTTACCATCTTCGACTATATGTACTTTCAAAGGGTACGAGATAAATGGGAATACATTTTACACGATCGCCCAAGATAAAAGAGCACCAACCAAAACAGTGGTGTCCTCTTTGATGCAACAGATGACAATGGGCAGATTGACACATATTATGGGTACATAGAGGAGATATGGGAACTTGACTATGGACCTACTTCTAAGGTCCCTTTGTTTTGGTGCAAATGGGTCAAGCTGACAGGAGGCGGGGTACATGTAGACGAAAAGTACGGCATGACAACAGTGGATCTCAACAATCTTGCGTACATGGATTAACCATTCGTCCTAGCCAACGATGTGGCTCAGGTTATCTATGTGAAGGACATGTCTACCAAACCGAGAAAAACGAAAGATAAGCAAAAGAGTACGGAATACGATGAGCCAAAGCGCCACATAGTTCTTTCAGGGAAAAGAAACATCATGGGAGTGGATGACAAGACAGACATATCAGAAGATTACAATAAGTTTCATGAAATTGTGCCCTTCAAAGTGAAAACTGACCCAAGCATCCTGTTAAATGATGAAGATTCTCCATGGCTACGGTGCAGAAGAAAACCACAACCGGGACTAATCTGGGGGGAGGCTTATCTGGGGGAGGCTTATCTGGGAGGGCCTTGTCTGGGGGGCCTTATCTGGGAGGGCCTTATCTGGGGGTGGCTAACCTTTAGTACCGGCTGGTGGGTGCAACCGGGACTAAAGGTGGTTTTTGTGTCATCTAACAAAACTGTCGGTGGGATAAGGACGCGTGGGTAACCTTTAGTACCGGGTGGGGGCTCAAACCAGGACTAAAGCTGTCGGTAGGATAAGGACGCGTGGGTGGACTGCACTTCTTGATGTAGTGCACGATGCCCTGTCGGAGGAAGAAGACAAAGTAGAAGCGGCACCGTGCCTATAAAAGGAGCATCGATACGCCATGGCAAGCAACTCAACAAGCCAACATGGATGGAGAGTTTCATCCCCATGGATGGAGGAAAGGGTTGGGAAATCTCCCGTGGCAGAACTTCTCGAAGATGCCCTTGGTGCACACGCCCTATGGCATTTTCGGAAGTTCCGCCTCGGAAAATATTTTCCTGCTAGCCCGTGAAAGACTCCATCTCCGCCTCCCTGGGGTTAGAGGTACGGTGGAAGCCGTAGGATAGAGTGGAGAGAGGCGAAAGATATGAGTGTAGATGTGCCATGGCAACGACCAAGCCAACATGGATGGAGAGTTTCATCCCCATGGATGGAGGAAAGGGTTGGGAAATCTCTCGTGGCGGAACTTCTCGAAGATGCCCTTGGTGCACACGCCCTATGGCATCTTTGGAAGTTCCGCCTCGGAAAATATTTTCCTGCTAGCCCGTGAAAGACTCCATCTCCGCCTTCCTTGGGTTAGAGGTATGGTGAAAGCCATGGGATAGAATGGAGAGAGGCGGAAGATATGAGTCTAGATGTGCTATGGCAATGACCAAGCCTAAACCCTAAACCCCAAACCCTAATTTGAAAAAGGGACCTTTTTTTAAACAGGCGCGCCCCAGGGTGATTTTTTTAAAAAGGGACCCTAACCCTAACCCCTAAACCCAAAACTCTAAACCCTAAACCCGAAACCCTAACCCTAAACCCTAAACCTTAAACCCAAAACTCTAAACCCTAAACCTGAAACCCTAAACCCTAACCCCTAACCCTAAACCCGAAACCCTAAACCCTAAACCCTAAACCGAAAACCCTAAACCCTAAACCCTAAACCCTAAAATATTGTAAACTTTTATCAGATTTAATAATATTGATATATAGTAGTTTATTTAATAACATAGTATGCAATAAGGCGGGAAACAGAGGTTGTAGTCAATTTTTTTTAAAAGGGGCCTTTAGTCCCGGGTTGTGGCATGGCCCGGGACTAAAGGGTGTTGTTAGGCGCACCCGTGGCAAGTGCAAAAGCCTTTAGTCTGGGCGAAGAACTGGCGGGACTAAAGGTCATATCTTTAGTCCCGAATCTCCGTCGATTTATCTGAACCCCTTCGGTGAGGGAGAGGAGGTCGACCGAAATGATCAAGGAGAAGCCGACGGCTCCGGTGGTGGAGAAGCTGACGGTGAGGTATATATATGAAGTCTAGTGATCAGTAGATGCATTAACTGAGTTGTATATATATAAATTGACGAATGTTTCTTCTCTTAGGCCTCCACATCGAGCAAAAATATTCCAAACGAGGCCCGGCCAAAAAGTTGGACGCATCTACGCGTTATACAATTACGCGGGTATCACCACGGGGTGAACCGGTGGAACTTGAAAAGGCTAAAACTGTATTTAAACAACAATGCGGAGTTATGGTTAGGGATCGCATCCCGATCATCGTTCAAGAGTGGAATAAGACCAAAGGGGCGAAAGAGGGTGAGTATGTCTCCGACAGGTGCAAAGAGGGTCTTTGGAATGATCTCATGACACATTTCACCCTGCCAGAATGTGAGGATGATGCCGACACAGCTGCATTGAGGAAGAAAGTCAAGCAGTGGACTCTTACGAAGATGGCCGAACTATTCAAGAACTGGAAGAAAGCATTATGGAAAAAGTATCAGAAGACGAAGAAGGCTCCTAAATTTGAATGCTATCTAACGAAGCAGCAGGCTAACTGGAATGCATTTGTGAAGTCACAGCCTGCTATGGAAATGTCGGAAAGAAACAAGAAAAATGCCGCGATGAAGAAATATCACCATCACCTGTGGCCAGGGGGCTACGCGGCTTCCATGTCAAAGTGGGATGCTAAAGAGAATGAGATACTTGCTAAAGGGATCACTCCAGAACCAATACGCGAAGAATGAGATCTGAGGGCAAGGAATTGGTTCCTTGGGCATGGGAGTGAGTATGACGAAAGTACAGGGGACCTTATTTGCAGTGGCGGGATTAGGATACCCCGGGATACATGGCAGATAGTGGTGAAGGAGATTAAAGCGGGGACAACAAAGTTCCGTACCGATAGAGAGAAAGACTTGCTGACAAAGGTACTCGGGAATGACGAACGCGGAGGACGTGTACGAGGCCTTGGCCCTAGTTATATGTGGGAGATGGGGTTTCCCAAAGACAGAGATACTTATAGGAGCCGAGAGAGAGCAAAGAGGCGATGGCAGGAGGAGGAGGGAGACAAGTTCACCGAGTTGATAGGAACACTTCGAATGCATCAGCAACAGGTTGACGAACTTCGAGGAGCAGCGCGCCTGCAAGATCCTGTACTCAATATTACCACAGTCCCATCTCAGTGGAAAAGAAGCGTGACTGAATCAGAGGTCCCTTCTGACGATGCACGTATGGTAGATGGAGGTCCCGGCTACCCCATGGATGGAATCAAGGAGCAGGCATCTTGTGAGCTCCATCACAGGTGAAGAACCTATCCATCAAGGTGGCGGTCGGATGTGCTTTACCTTGTCCACCTGGCGCACGCTGGCATGGCCGTGAGATTCCAGCTGGCTATGCTAAAGTTGATGTGGATGAAATCGCAATGGGGTGGGACTCAATGGAGCTTGACATCCCTGGACCTAAAGGTGAGAGGACACTCGGAGAAGTACTGGGTGGTATCATTCTATGGGACAAGAACAACATCAAGCTTCCAGGGTGGACGCCAAAGCCAACACCGCCTCCGAGTGGTCGCATGGCACCTTCACCTCCATCACCTTCAAGAAGCCCACCCCATGACTACGACCACCACAGCCCAAGTCCATCTCGATCTCCGCCGCAGCCTCCGATTAGTACTAAACGACGCAGGAGCCCAAAACGACAAATGTCGCCCCTCCCAAGAGTACCTCATAAGAATCTTTCTATCAGACCTTACGATCGTACTGACGAGGAAATCGACATGATCGTAAAGGCCGAATGTGATGCGCAGCTTCAAAAGAAGAAACCCGAGCCTGCCCCGGTATACACCGAGAAGCAAAAAAGCGTATGCACTTTCTTTTCTGAACACAAAATCGCAATATGACTTGCACCATAAGCCAGATGACTATCGACGCACACTTCAGAAGGAAGTGAAGAAGAGCAAATCAAGTAGAAGTGCAAGCGGGAGCAAATCATCAAGTCAAAGTGCAACCGGGAAAAGAAAGGACGTCCCCCAGCTCGGGGAATAGGCCAAAAAATCGACCCCACCCCTCAAGGTGGTATCCTATGACACTCCCCAACAGGATATGGAACAAGCTAAGAAGCTTGCGGCCGCTATGAATGTGACTGTTGAGGAATTCCTGGGTTCCCAGGACGACAAGTTACCCAAGGCTCAGGTAGTCCCTACATATGTCCTAGGGAAGCCTCTGGTCAGCTTTGAGCAGTTCCAACAACTGCCAACACAAATGCGGAGTTTACATAAATGGTACTTGAATGCCGTAAAGGAGGAGAGAATAATGATCGTGGCAAAAGTCCCACATGACTACTACTTCCGAGAAGATGAGGTCCATGTTGAGTTTCTAGAACTCTTCCCGTTATACACTTTCGACGCAATCGACAAAAGTCTCATGAGTTGCTATTGTCTGTAAGTTGTTGAATTCATTGTCTATATAAGTGCTGTTCATTTTTTCAGTTGTTCAGTTCATTGCATGTAATTATCCTAATTATATCCTTTTGTACTCTATTATTATGCAGAATGAAGATCATGGAATGTAAAAGAAGGTCAATCTTCAGTGTTGGGTTCATTGACCCAGATAAAATACATTGTCGGATGCTAAAGTAAAAACGCGAGGAAACACAGGAAAACCTTCTAAGGTTTCTAACGGAGCAAAATTTCTGTGACCACATACTGTTTCCTTATAATTTCGCGTGAGTGTCTTACTCTATTGTACACATTCTCTTTTGCTTACTTGATGTTAAGTGTAATTGATGAGTTACTGATGTATATATAAACGTGTAAAGTTTCCAGTGGATTCTCATGGACATTCAACTTGATAAGGGAAGAGTTGAAGTCATGGACCCATTAAAGAGACCACTGGAACAGTTTAGTGACATGCAGGACATGCTCCAGAGGTAATTTTTGCGCTACAGCGGTCTCTTTCGTTGATTTCCTGAGATATCACGTAATAAATAACTCATTCATTTTCTTTACCGGGTAGGGTTTGGATCCAGTTCAAGAGTGCGGTTACGGGTGACTTTACTGAGAAGCTGACGTTTAAGACGGTCTCGTAAGTAGTAGGCGCATATCTTTACTTCTAGTTTCAATACAATTATGATGCATGATTATTATTTTGATTGAATTCTATTCTCGTAAAGTGCGTGAGGCAACCACAGGGGACGAATCTATGTGGATTCTACGTTTGCGAGTTCATTCACACGTTTACCAGTGAGCTGAATGATTATAGGGTCGATGTAAGCAATACATTCATAACATTATTTTTTATTACCGTCACTTTTTGTTATCATGATTGATATTCATATTGATCTCCTTTTCTTATATAGTTCGAGAAAATGCGGGATCAGCTCCTACCACAACAACGCATAGTAGCAATTGCTGAAGAACTGGCAGGATTCTTGATGAACGAGATGATAGATGACGCCGGAGAATTTAGTGTGAATAGGCGCCGATGATCCCCGACCGTGTAATTGAATAGACGGGCTCTAGTCCCGATAATTGTGATCTCCATGTGTAACTATCATGTATATATTTGTATGCTCGATCTTAAGAGAAGTTACCTTATGTATGCACGAACATGTACGGTATGTGGTAGCGTAGAAAACTATTTTGAAATGAAAAAAAAGAATACAAATTAAATTCTCTGCCGCGGCAGAGAACCATTTGTCCCGGTTCGTAATACGAACCGGGACTAATGGGGGCACCCAGCGCCCGCAGAGACAGCCACGTGGATGCCCATTGGTCCCGACTGGTAAGAGGGCTGGGACTAATGGGTGGGCCTTTAGTCCCGCCCCTCCAGTCCCGGTTAACAGGACCGGGACTAAAGCCCCTTACGGGCCGGGACTGGAGGCCCGTTTTCCACTAGTCACTTTGGCCATTCCTATAACTCAAATCTTAACAGAAACAATTGTGGTTCTTTGCACCCCTTGCTAGTACAAGTAGTGATGTACCAAGGCCCACTTTGTTTCATCCCAAAAACTTTTAGACACTAAATTTAAATGACATTTGAAATTTGAATGTAGTTCATATGTATAGATCACACTTATTCAAAAACCACTCAAATGAACTCCACTTTTAAAACCCAAGCACACCTAGAAGCTCAAGCATAAGATACATCACTCCACCAAAAACCAGCCCAAAATTCAACACTTTTTCTCTTGCAGCCATTTGATCGAACAGGTGGCATGCACAAAAACTCTGCCTAACAATTACTGTTTTGTGATCAAAGCCTTGTCGAGTTTTTAGCCTCCATTTGGTTCCCTTGTTCCCCCTGAGTCCAACCAAACCCCCAGATAGCCCCTGCCTTTGTGGTCACCGCCGGCCAGAAGAGGGCAACGCGAGAGGGACCGCGCCACGCCAAACCAGCAAGTCCCCTAGCTCCGCCCAACCCTACCGCACCTCCCTGTCCACCCCTCGATCAAGCCTAGCCCCAGAACCACTCCCCACCATCGCCGCCCTTTCTCTCTGCGCGCTCGCCAGAGCGCGATAGCCGCCAGCACGCAGCAGACCGCCCCTTGACCCCATACCGCCCACGTCGCTCCGCCTCGACCCCAGCACCCCGCCAGACATGGCCATGCACCGTCGCGCGACCCATAGTCGCCGAGCGCCGTGTTGAGCACTGCCTTTTTCTCCCACAGCGTGCAACGCTCCCGACCACATGCCACCGCCCCTAGCCACGCTATTATGCCGTAGAGCACCGCCAGGAGGCAAGCCACCATCCGCCTATGCCGCCCATGCCGATAGCGCCATGTATCGTCGTCACCGACGAGCTTGCCATCGCCCTCTCGGTCCCCTCGTCGAGCCTATATAAGGAGCCCTAACCAGCACCATTTCTTCACACCACTCAACTTCCCTCTCACCACTGATCCTTCCCCACCTCTCGCCGGAGCCGCTCGAGCCATAGTTCGCTGGAATTGCACCGGAGGAGCCCGCTAGAGAGGAGGAGACGCTGCCGTCGACTCCGTCCACCGCAGCCCCTGTCATGACTGCGCCTGACTCCGCTGTTGCCGTCCAGTTCGAGCGCCCACCTCGCCGCACTAGCTGGAGCCCTGGTAAGTCCCCAGTAGACCCCCACTGTCCATTTAGGGTTCGGTCTCGCCGGCGACGAGTCCGTCGTCAACGACGACTGTGAGCCGTTGATCCACGTTATAATCGTGTGGCCCAGATCGCTAGATACCGTTTCGGGTTTTCAGTCTTGCTGACAAGCGGGACCAACCTGTCAACCGCCCTCTGCGCCGCTGAGCGTCACTGGGCCGGCCCATTTCCTTTCCCGCACGACCGAGTTAATTCAAATATAGATTTTTCTATTTAGGTTTGAACTCACTTCTGTCCCTTAGTTTAAAAATCAATTCAGGAAGATTTACTGAACCAAATTGAGTGATTCAAATTTTGTTGGAAAGCATCTGAAAATATATATCCAAGACCGTTGGATTTAATTCATTTAGAGTTAGAGATCTCTCCTAGTAAAAATAACAAGACAGAAGCTTTTGCACATTCAGACATTTTTAAAAAATCAACCATAATAGCTTTTGAGTTGATTCCAACTCTCAAAAATCACATTTAACCATACCTATCTGAATGTGTAATAATATTAAGATTTGCATGCAGTGACTTTGGACTAGTACCAAAATAATGCTATATAGGCATTTCTAGTCACTTTTAATCATTAAATATTAAACTTAAACTTATTAAAATGTGATCCAACCTATAAATCACATTCCCTTATGTTAGAATATGTGGTGATGACATGTGTCCATATGATCCCATGTTTTAATTGGAGAATATTAAATCTTAGTTAATTTCAATGAGTAGAAATTACTTTTCTCAAATAAAAAGAATAAAGCTAGTTAATTAAACCTTGTGATGCTTGTGATTATAATAGATCATCAAATGTGTGCATTAGTGTGCTAAGTACACTAGTTAAACTTTGTTTGGTGATTGTGTATCTCGTATGTATTTATAGACGATAGTACCGACCAAGCTTTCGAGGAGGAGGAGTTCTACCAAGAGGAGGAGGAAGAAAACTTCAACCACTACACTGCACAACGCAAGCCATCATTAACAATGAAAGATAACCCTTGCAATCTAGATAACCCAAGCAAAGACATTAGACATGCTTTGGTTATACCATTTTGGACTTATACCTATTCTAGGATTTAATTCCAAGCTTTACTTTTCTTTACTTTACCAAAGTCCTTTACTAGTTTCGAAGGTAGCATAAAGAGTATAAAACTTGACCTATCTAGTTAGACTTAGATGTCATTCCATGGCATGAGATTGAGGTTAGCATCCCACCTTAGTGACCACTCTTAACTTAGTAGCTTAGAGCTAAATCAAAACTTGAGTCACTTTAGATGGGAACACTTGGTGAAAATGAATTGTGAAAACCTTGTAGTGATGAGTCATTCTATTGAGATGTTTTGACATGTGTTGAGAAACACAAATGATTTATGATGATGAAAATGTTGAGGCATGAGCCTTAGCCCTTTTTACAAAAACTTATGGTTGGATTCGGATGCGATACCATTCCAATTTTACCATACAACCATAATACCTAAATTGGGTAAGGCTTAGCCGGAAGTTTATATGCATTAGTATTAGTTCCCTCGCGGGAGAGGTTTGAGTTGAGGCTACCTCTGAATGTTGTCCACCTATGCATTGCCCAAGATGACAGATGGTCATGGTTGGGAGGCCATGCTCATAGGAGAGGTGCTTATACTAGGGTGTGTAAAGGGAAGGTTATGTTTGATTATCTGCATACTAAGTATGATGATTCCGGGTTATCCCTGACAGATGTATCGAATCTTGTGGTGAAAGTGTACCACCTCTACAGAGTGTCGAACTATTCGAATAGCCGCGTCCGCGGTTATGGACAGTTGGAGTGGCCATACTGTTTCGTTGTCAGATATTTTCCAAAATGACTTATGAAATGAATGATGAATCTTGACTTGACCACAACAGGGTTGTGACTATGACACTAGCTACCCAACTTAAGTGATTCTAGAACTTTGTTTTATCTTTCTTTGTTTCTGAACTCAGCTTAGGTTTCAAACCTAACCTTACAAATCAACCTAGAGTTAGCATTTCCCACTAGAACTACCTTACTTATTAGTGATAGTTTGCGAGTACTTAAAGAGTACTCATGGCTTTTGTCCCTGGCTATTCCTATGGCCAGACTATGAAGGAGACTACCAAGATGAAGGACAGCAGGACGGCTATGATAACTAGGATCATATCCCATCATCAGCATTGCCTGTGCCTCTAAAGATGGACCCCACCGATACGCTTATTATTTATTCTGCTGCTTGTTGTATTAAGACTAGATCATGAGATCCTTTATTCGTGTAAGACCTTATTATGGTTTGTAATGGATGATGTACCATGATATCCAATCTGTTATGTCTCGCAAAAATGATAATCCTGGGATTGCGATGTATGGCATAACAGGCATCTGGGATTAAAAATCCAGGTGTTGACATAGGCATAGCTCGGATACCACTGATGGGATTCATCACATAGAAAACAAAAAATTCCTATGGTTGCAACCACCAAGATTATATCTAGTAGATACATGTAACGATTTCAGATGGACTCACCCTTGAAGAACGTAACACGGGATAACGTTCCCGCAAACAAACATGGATGGTGTAAAATGTACTCGACCATCCTCAAGGACGCGCAGACGATCAGCACCACAAGAGGCTGTGCCTCCCTAATCGGTCACACATACGGTGTGCCAACGACTCCTGGTCCCTCGCTCCAGCCGGGCAGCAGAAGTAGCAGATCCTTTAGAACTCCAACAGTGCTACGCCATGGTAGAGATGGTGGAGGGGAAGATCTCGAGCAGGGCTTCGCCTAAACACCTTTTCTAGTGGGAATGGACAAAGCTAGCAAGAGGGAGAAGATGCCAACCAAAGGGCATATGAGAGAATGGGGAAGTGAGAGTGTGTGAGGGGAGGAGGTCTCCACCTCCTTTTATAGGGGGGGGGCAGCCCCCACCCATGGCCGGTGGACAAAGAGGGTGCCCTTCTCCTCCCTCATTGATGTGGGTGTACTCTCCAATCACATAATTTCAAATTCCACTTTCTCCCATTTATTCTCCACTCAAAAAACCAAAGGTCTTTCCATTAAAGCACTTTAATTCTCTTGTTTTAATGCAAGTAAATTTAATGAACACTTCATTTAATGAACACATTAATATTTTGATCCATTTCTTTCTTTTGATACCCCAAAACTATTTTGGCAGATTCGACAGAAGAAATTCCTGCAATGTCCATTATATTCTCATGTGTTTTCTATCCGCTCAATTGCGTTGACTCACCTTAAGTGTGTCTCCCTACGGGATCAAGACTTTCTCTAATCAATAATCATTAGCGGGATTTGGAGATCATAATAACTCCCATTAGTTCCACGAAAATCCAATGATCATCTGAACCTTTTTCGCTGTAATCAAATTCCTTTTGTCTCATGATATATTACTTGTCCGACAGTCAATCACTCGGTATCATCTATATCTTGTTTAATCTTGTTCCCAACAAGTACTCTTTTTCTTGTTCCTGTGATATAACATTCCAGTGATCAAATCACTTACTTGCAAGGTATTTCAATGTGATAACACCAAGAGGTCCCTGAGTATATCTGTCCCTCATCTGGATGGACAAATCCCATTCTTGATCCACTTACGAAGTGACGTTTAATGTAATAAAAGTACCTTTCTAGTGAAAGTGATTGACGTGATCTCATGGTCTAAGGACATTGAGTTACTACAAATGTGATTACAATATAAACTTGAGGACATGATCGTATTATTACATCTACTTCGAGTGACTGTTCATCATATCATTCTCCAATGATATGACCCTGTTATTAACAACATCCAATGTTCATGACCAGGACACCTGCGATCATCAATTAATCAATAAGTTACTATTAAGAGAGGCTTTACTAATAACCTTTTCTGTTTATAAATCACACATGAATTAATGTTTCCTATTAACACAATTATAGCATGAAAAATAAACATCTGTTATAAACCTAGAATAGCATAATAAACACTTTATTATTGCCTCTTGAGCATATTCTTTTCACATCAACCTCCCGTACAATGTCATCCTCGGCTACCCTGTGCTGGCCAAGTTCATGGCTGCCACTCACCATGCCTACAACATGATCAAGATGCCTGGAGGCAGCGGCAGTGTCATCACCGTCCATTGCGACGAGGTGGAGGCCTTGCGCTCCCTCGATCATGCCTACAAGACCGCGGTTGCCATCTACTCTAAGGACGTGGATGTCCTAGATTATGTTGGAGGCTCCACATGGAGGAAGCAGATGATGGCCCAAGAAAACGCCATGGCAAAGAGTGCAGCAGCCGCTCTATTCCCACCTCACGAGGAGATGGGCACGGCCGGCGCCCGCACCTTCAAGAGGTACTCAGGACCGCCCCCGACCAACCTCACGAGCAGCGGGAAGGCTCCCGAGGACAGCGATAACCCGGGGGCTCCAGACTTCCCGATGGACTGCACCCAGCGTGCGTACAACATTGGCTGCCCCCACGGCAGCGACTGAGCTACCAGTTGAGTAGGTGGATCGGGCTACTGGTAGGTGGAAAAGCCTCTCCGAACGGCGCGCCCGATTCCACGACTTTTAGTGGTGACCCTCGAAAAACCCTCATCCCTTATAGCTTTATCTCTTGTATGACCCCGTGCAAGTCATGGTGGTGTTTCAATAAGCTCAAACTACCCGCAGTTTTTTCATCTTGTGCTTCACGCATGCTTCACTGTTTGTTTTTTCCCTCGGAAATGCATTTCTCCAAAAACCGTGCCGCCATATTTCTCTCACATCCACTGCGCGAGCAGGGGCTAGGCACAGTGCTCATCACCGGGTCGCTCCCCGTCAACATCTAAGCCTAAAGTGTCGAGCTCTGAACTTATGGACTAGTTATGGCCATGAGTCACCTCACCCACAGTTCCTGGTGCTTGAGAACCCCACACGATGCATGTAGGCATGCACTTTTTCCCTACAACCCTCTCCTGGTAAGGTCTATGGGGCAGCTCACGAGGCAAAACCCTCTAGCGGCCAAAATTCTAGGACCTAATGCGTCGAGCTCTAAACTCACGACCCGTTCCACGGCTATAAGTTACCTCGCCCACGGTTCCTGGACTTTAAAAAAGTTTTATCGACGCCAGCTCGTGAGGCTCTGCCCCTCCATGGCCTAAGCTCCCTAGGACCTAAAGTGTCGAGCTCTGAACTTGTGGCCCGATCCTCGGCTATAAATAACCTCACCCATGGTTCCTGATGGCTCACGAGGCACCTCCCTCTAGCGGTCCAAAATCTCTAGGACCTAAAGCATCGAGCTCTAAACTTATGGCCCAATCCTTGGCTTTAAGTTACCTCACCCATAGTTCCTGGCCAAAAATACATCGTCGCGATGGCTCATGAGGCACTGCCCCCTCTGCGGCCTAACCTCTATAGGACCTAAAGTGTGAAGATCTAAACTTTCGGCCCGTTCCTTGTCCGCAAGTTACCTCACCCATGGTCCCTGGCCTTTACAAAATAAAAAAATTCTCGTGCTAGCTTGACAGCCTTCTCCTCAAGAACTTTGCGGAGTGCCTTGTGAGGTACTCACCCCACATGCGGCCAGAAAACTACAGGGCCTAGTGTGATGAGCTCTGAACTTGCAGCTCGATCATAGCGTCAAGTTACCTCACCCATGGATCATGACACCCATAACTTGCCATGTAAGTTCGTTAGAGGGCCTCCCCCACAGCGCACATATCCTCCTCTATGGTCACCTCCTTGAGAGGCTCCACGAGGGGCGCACGAGGAAAAACTCTGCCAGTCTGCGATCGCTGGACTGGCGACCCGAAAAGGGCCCAATGACAAGTTGCCTTTCCAACAGTAAGACCCCCACACAACGATGCTCCCCCAAGAGGAGGCTCGTGGTATAACAACGAGCGCAAGACTCTAGAGGTTAACACTGGCCGAGCAGCTGAACCCAGAGACATGCGGAGGCTCCTCGTGAGTCACAGCGCGTGACCCCGGTGCAGCGAGCATGACCACCGTCCAGAGGTGCCCGGTGAGGGTACTATCTCCTGATGCCACCTCCGGAGGTCACTTAACATGGCATGACCTCCGCAAGCCCCCCTGTTGGGGATATGCTAAATGGGTATCACCATAGCACATCTCTAATTTGACTAACCCGGTGGCCCATAGTTGGCAGCATGGCCCATGGCCTGCTTGGCGGCCTAGTTAGCCAGATCCAGAAGGGAGGCCCAGGCCGGATATAGGAAGGCTACGTAGGAGTCACCGACATACTTGGAGCCTTGGAGTACAATACATGAAGACTAGTTAGTATTAGTGTAGGACTCTGAAACTTGTCCGACAAGGTCCTTTCCCTGTAACCCTAGGTTCTGGTGCCTTTAGAAGCCGAACCTGTGGGAGCCTTTTGGGCACCACAACGTAAAACAAGAGACAACACCCTCGCAAAGCGAACCAATCTCTATAACTCGGCGTATTGCCATTATAGTGATTTATAGGAGCAGTAGAGTTCCGCCACCATTGTGCGACTTGAACCTGGGGTAAGCTATGTTACCTCGTACCCGCCAGCTCTCCGCCTTATCCCACGTCTCTAAACATGCTCTGTGAGGATCCCTCCATGGCGTAATCGTCGGCAATACCACGAAAGTTGGCGCCCACCATGGGCAAGAGGCGCTTCGAGCTCTACACCGAGCGAGGTCCAAGCTCTTCGTGGGAATCGGCGACACCGTGGCCATCGGGCGCGTCCTCTTCTCTGGCAACGTCCCGATGGTCCTGATGAGTTCTGGGTCCCGGCGAAGACGAACCCTACCCGCTGCTCTATCATCCCAGTCAAAGACATCCACATCTTCATCACGAAACTGACTCGGGTCCTATCTCCCAGGAAGTCGAAAACTCGTCAAGACCCGCACGGACCTCCTACGGACAAGGTATGTTCGCGGAGGAATCTCAGCCATATCTCTCTCTAGAGTATGACAACTCAGGTCAGGAAAATTCAAGGCCCACCCAAACCGCCCCTATGCAGGATATAACAGTGGAAGGACCCCGTAGATCCGCTTGGCTTCCCCGAGCGTTAGAGATGCAAAGGTCACACTTTGTCGGTGTTGTCACCATCTTCAATCTGGCCAGATGCGTTCAGAGGGAGGGAGAATCTCCCCGTGAATACCTCGCCAGATGGATGATGGTAAGGGAAACCCTGGAGGTGGACGCGCTGACGAACTCGTCTACCATTTTGTGGAAGGGCTCACACTCGGAAAACTCCTTCGGCATACACTCTGAAGATAGTAGGCCGCTAGCCCGCTCACCCTCGGTGAGATGGTCACAATCGTCAATGACTATGTGGACACCGAGGAGAACACTCAAGCCATGCCTGGGCCTGAAGCTGGAGGAATCAGCAATAACAACCCTCCACCATCCGCCTCCACCTCCGCCATCGACTACACCAAAGCCCACTCTGTCTCAGTGCTTGACGCATTAAACGCTGACATCAACGTAGATAGAGGCGACTCAAATGCTAACTCGGAAGAATACGATGCTGCTATGAGGGAGATTGAGCAGGAAATCGAGAGGGAGGAGCCCGCCGAGAAAGCCACCACTTTCCGTTAGGTGCTAGTCGCCATTGGGAACATGGTGGAAGAAGATGACCATGTATCGGAACGTGAAAAAGCTCCACCCACACCTACGGTCACCAAAGCGGCAGCAGCAAGAAAGGCCGCAGATCCTTTGAGTCCGGCCAAATCCATGCCTCCTCCGGTTGTCCAACCGCATAAGGTGCAGGAACTTGCCACAGGCCCTAGTACTACCAAGCAAACAAATATGCCGCCACAAGCCTCAACGTCTGCAGCTGGCAATCCCTTGGCTACTCCCACTAACAAGGTGATGTACGGTCCACTCCTCGGCGAGCCTATCACCGTCGCCAATATATGGAATGTTATAGAGCTTGATGAGAAACATGCAGATTCGTCGTGGAGGCCAAGTGCATCATGGAGCAGGGCACCCATCTCGACAAAGATTTGGCAAAGGCACATCAATCAATTAAGGAGGTAAGAGCAATGGAGGCTGAGTACAAACAACTACTGCTAAAGCACAAGGCTAAGAAGGCTCCAGCATGCGTCATTGAAGACCCCATTGTTGGCATAGGTTAGGGTGGGACATGTCCAAACCGGCAAAAGGAACCCCATACATTGATTCTGAGGGGAAGCAAGTAATGCCAATGCCCACCCTGAACATGGTCGTCACCAAGACCCTCCTTGAACAAGACATGTCACTAGAAGCAGTTGATCAAGTGTATGAGCTCGTCGCCAAGGCATGCAATGAATAGGAAAATCCACCTCCCAGAGGCTTGAGTCAAACACGGAGCTTTGCCAGTCAACGCTAAACAGCCGCCGAAGACCAAGATCTCCCCACGACGAAGGATCCCACATGGGCTCCACAGAGCGAAGGTGGAGGGATGCGTGTAATAGGGCTGACACCATACCTATATCTTCTGATAAGGAAGATAAGGCTCACCCTCGCAGATCGCTGCCACCCCCGCCATCCCGGTGTCACGAGGACCAATAGTCGCGCCACCGCACAAAAATGCCATCTCCTAAGTGTCCCTAGGTCAACATCATTATACGTGACCAGGGCGAGCAATGCCGGCATGATGGAGAACGCAGCGGCAATGAAGGACACAAGAGCAGATCCCACAAGGAAGCACCACGTCCTACAAGCAATCGCGACAAGCATGAGGACTCGCATGGAGGGAGCGGCAAGAAGGCTAACCGACCACTGCCACCACCACCGTCACCACCTAGCAGCCATCATGGCAGAGGACATGGCGGGTCCAACATATCGTACCACAACTCCCCTCCCCATGACGGAAAAGGGAAGCAACCATAGCCGTACGACGCACGTTCACAGTTGGATAAGATCCAAGAAGCATGGGAGTTCCCATACCTAGGGCCACATTGTTTTGGACTAGTAATACGGGCTACAACTTACCCCAAGGGTCTCCGAATTAATAAGACCATCAAGCCCTATGATGGCACCGCTAGGCCAGCAACCTGGTTGCAGGACTACAAAAAAGCGATTCACATTGCCGAGGGAAACCCCAATGTCTCCGTCAAGTACCTCCCACGAATGCTCACTAGCACGGCCCGACAATAGATTGACGATTTGCCGGAGAAATCAATCTGCAATTGGTTGGACATGCATGAAGCGTTCACCAAAAACTTTGAGGGTACATACAAACATCCCTGCACCGTCGGTGACCAATAGCGGTGCATGCAAGAAAAGGATGAATCCTCTCGTGCTTACCTATCTCGCTGGATTGACATGAAAAATTCATGCACGGGGGTGCAAAAACACACCGCTATGGCCGCCTTCATCGATGACCTGGAGAAGGGATCACTGCTCTGGTATACGCCGAAGCACCATCAAGATAACAACAACCTCAACCTCCACGTGATGATTGGCATGGCTAGCGAATTCGCTGACGATGACACTCGTGGTTCGTTGCCAGCAATTGCCATCCCTACCCAAGCCAAGAGAAACAATAGCAACAAGCAGAAATCTCCAGGAGAAGAAAAGCATGTAGCCGACATGGTCGCCACTATGTTTGCTAGCAAAGGCGGAGGCGGACAACATGGTCGTCGCCGGGGGGCTAGCCATGGGCAGCAAAGGAGTTGTTCAACACCTTCCGCGCCCCGCATCCCCCAAGCATACAAAGAGTACCACGATATGCCATGTTTCGTCCACCTCGAAGCAAATGGCAAAGCCACCCATACCAACCGCCGATGCAAGTTCATCAACAATCTCAAGGAGGACCCTGAGTCTGGCTACAAGCAACGTCAGAAGAACAAACCCCACGGAAAAGGCAAAGGTAAGAAGAAGGAGGAGGAATCCAAGGAATCAAGTGACATGGATGAGCATGTGGAACCCAAGTCCGCTGACAAGGGCGATGGCAAGGGCAAGAACCCCTTCGAAAAGAAGGCCCCAGTCTACCACACTTTCCTTGGCACCCCCACCTAGGCCCAAAAAACCTCACTTAGAATACTTATGGCTACCCTTCCTCTGGTTCCCCAGTACGCCAGGTGGTCGGAGATTCCAATCACTTGGGACAGGAAAGATCATCTAGACCTCATCCCAAGATAGAACGAGTATGCCATGGTCATCAACCCATTCATTGACGGCACAAAGTTCACCAAGTGCCTCGTGGATAGTGGAAGCGACATCAACATTATGTACCTAGATACACTACACAAGATGAACTTGACGGACACCTAGCTAAGGAAGAGAAACACCATGTTCCATGGCATCGTTTCCGGCCGGCAAGCAAACTCACTTGGCTGCATCACCCTTCTGGTCGCCTTTGGTGATGTCAACAACTATCTCCAAGAACACATGACCTTTGAAGTGGTGCCCTTCAAGAGAGTGTACCACGTCATCTTTGGACGCGACATCTTGCACTTCTTCCTCCCCAGGCCATGCTTCGTCTACAACAAGATCAAGATTCCTGGACCAAACGACATCATCACTGTTGACAGAAGCTTCACCAAGGCAAGGGAGTGAGATCTAGGCGAAGCCGCCTTCGTCGAATCCGTCCTCTATGGTGATGAATTCAAGGGGATCCAAAGCCAGGTCAATGCCTCAGAGATGCCGGCTTCGAAGAAGCAAATCACTGTTGCCGAACCCGCATTCAAGGCCGCCATCAAGACCAAACATGTGGAGCTTGTTGAAGGAGATTCCTCCAAGAACACCGCCATTGGCACGGACCTGGATCCCAAATAGGAAAGCACGCTCGTCGAGTTCCTCTATGAGAACAAGAACATCTTTGCTTGGCAGCCTACCGACATGAAATGTGTGCCTAGGGAACTTGACAAGCACATCTTGAATATTGATCCTAAGGCCAAACCAGTGAAGCAACCTCTAAGACATTTTTGTGATGAAAGACGGAGAGCTATATGCAAAGAGATAGCTAGGCTACTTAAGGCTAGTTTTATCCGAGAAGTCATTCACACCCATTGGGTGGCAAATCCTGTACTTGTCCTCAAAAAGGGAATCAAAGAATTAAGAATGTGTGTTGATTACACTGGCTTGAACAAAGCGTGCCCAAAGGATCCATTTTCTTTGCCTTGCATTGACCAAGTCATTGACTCGACGGCTGAATTGGAACTTTTTTGTTTTCTCGATGCATACTAAGGATACCACCAAATTAAGATGCGAAAGTTGGACCAATTGGCCACTTTGTTCACCACACCGTACGGCACATACTGCTAGGTCATGATGCCCTTTGGATTGAAAAAAGCTGGTGCTACCTACTAGCGGATGATGGAGCATTTCCTACATGACCAGATAGGTCGCAATGTACACGCATACGTGGAAGACATCGCGGTGATGTCAAAGAAATCAAATGATCTCATGACCGACCTGCAGGAAACCTTTGACAATCTTCGGAAGTACAACATGATGCTTAACCCCAAGAAGTGCATCTTTCGGGGTACCATCCGACAAATTGTTGGGCTTCATCGTTTCACACCGTGGAATTGAGGTCAACCTGGATAAGATCAAAGCCATCCTTGACATCAAACACCCAATATGCTTGAAGGACATACAAAGGCTCATAGGTTACGTCGCAGCAGTAAGCCGGTTCATCGGTGGACTTGGGGAGAAGGCCATGCCGCTCTACAAGTTTCTAAAGAAGGTGGACAAATTCATATGGACGGACGAGGCAGAGGCAGCACTTCTAGAGTTGAAGAGAATACTCTCCTCCGCACCAATACTTCCAGCACTGGTATTGAGGGAGCCTATGTTAGTGTACATAGCAGCAACCAACCGGGTTATCAACATCATCATCGTGGTAGAGCGCAAGGAACCAATGCACGAATATGGAGTTCAACGACTAGTTTATTATGTAAGCAAGGTCTTGACGGAATCCAAGTAACATTACCCGCACTACCAGAGGATATCTTATGGTGTTTTCCTTGCTTCACGAAAACTAAGACATTATTTCCAGGAGCACCCCATTATAGTTAGCAAAGCTTTGCTGTCCGACATCATCAACAATAGCGACGCAATAGGAAGGGTGGAAAAGTGGGGCTATGAACTTGCCGCCTTTGAAATCACCTACAAGATCCACGACGCTATCAAATCTAAAGCATTGTCGGGTTTTTTCACGGATTGGACAGAACTGCCAGAAGACACTCCTGTACCAGAGCCAGAATATTGGGTCATGCACTTTGACGAATCAAAGTTACTCAATGGCTCGTGGGCTGGTGTATTACTGCAATCACCAATAGGGGAAAAGTTACAATACGTCCTGAGATCCACTTCAACGCTACCAACAACATGGCGGAATATGAGGCCCTGATTCACGGACTTCATGTGGCCAAGGATATTGGCATCAAGCGCATTGTTTGATATGGAGATTCCGACTTGGTTTCCCAACAAGTGGCTGGAACCTGGAACGCGCGGAAACCTATGATGGTGGCATATCAAGACGAAGTAGACGAGATATCCAAGTACTTCGACGACTATGAAGTCAAGTACGTCAAAAGGGAGGACAATGAAGCAGCATGTCTACTTTCAAAGCTTGGATCAGCTCGCCGACCAATTCCACCAGGTGTTTTCCTGGAACGTTTGAGGATTCCATCCATTAAGGGAGCTGACCTCGATAACCCGGATAGAGTGGACTCATTTGTTAATGCGGTAACAGTGACCTGCCAGCTTGGACAAAACCGTTCATGCACTATCTATAAGATGGAACTTTGCCCGGCGACGAAGTCGAAAGCCGACAGATAGTTCATAGAGCAAAAGGCTACGTCATTATTGACGGCTAGGTATACAAAAGAACTACCACGGGAGTTTTCCTACAATGCGTCTCCTAGCAGCAAGGTATAGATATCCTCTAGGAAATACATCTCGGAGATTACGGGAATCACACCGCTCCCTGATTGTTGGTGGAAAAAGCCTTCCGGCAAGGATTCTATTAGTTAACTGCCAAGGAGGACACTGACAAGTTGGTACAAACATGTCTCGGGTGTCAGTTTTATGCAAGACAACCAAGTGTTCTAGCTGAAGAATTGTGAACCATACCAATAACTTGGCCATTTGCAGTCTAGGGGCTTGACATAGTTGGACCTTTGCAAACACCACCTTGCGTATTTACACATCTGCTAGTAGCAGTGGATAAGTTCACAAAATGGATCAAAGTTAAACCCATTAGAAAGCTCGATGGGGCAACAACCATAAAATTTTTCCAGGATTTGGTGGTGAGATTTGGTCTCCCACATAGCATCATCACCAACAATGCCAGAATTTTTTTCCGTGATCAAAGTGTTCTTTTCCGTGAATTCGGCTGATCGGTCAGATTGCAATACTCTCGAGAGTTGGTGCACTTTACCCACAATCCACGATCAAGTCCTTTTACAGACAAGACCATGGAGAGGCTTTCCCTTAGTAGCCCCTCTACCAACTGGATCCAACCATGCCAAGAACCTCCAAATGTTGGTTCCTCGATGAGGTTTCCCACTAAGTACTAGGCCAAGACAGAGCCCATATGTATTGTGGTTGCACTAGAAGTTTCTGAATTCTAAAACATGGTAGACTTCGTTGATTCCTGGGTGGCCATCGTCCACCAAATTCCACTTGTTGACCAGACAACCATTCCACCCAGAAGAAAACTTAGTTTTATTTTGAAGGAGGTTTTGAGAGGAAAAGTTCGCTTGAGAGTGCTTTTATACTTTGAGTCTTTCGACCCCCCCAACGGTACTTTATATATATAGAAAAATAAGGATAACCTATTAGGATGGGAAAATCCTAAGTATAGAGCTACTCATGGCATACTACAAAACAACTCTTGCAAAATAATACTAAGAAAATCTACCAAAAAATCCTACACATGCATACTACAGAATTTGAAGATCAAAACATACATAGTCAAAACTGGGACTTAAATATGAACAAGTGGTATAACTTGCCTTATGGTAGTATTAGGTGTGATGATTGTATTCCTTCATAGAAATTGCACTCTCCGAACAATCTAACACGAGGACAAAGTAGTTCCAATCAAAATAATTGCAACATACAATACAACAATGATAATCACAAACATGCATGATGATTTAATATTAGTTCTTTGAATGGTATTAGATCATATGCTGCATGTAGGAGATCATGTAATGTAATAGGGTATTTATTATTAAATCTTGATGACCAAATAAGAGGTTTTAGTAGTTCTGTTGCAAATTCTATGCTAATTGTCGAATTAAATTTAGTTATGGGTTTTACTAGATAGAGGACATTAATACGAACCAGTAGGAATAGGATTCACCTTAATTAAAGTTATAGACCTTTTTCTATGATTTATTTACCATTTAATAGAGTTTAAATCATTTAAAATATTTACTCCTTCAGAAGTTATATCTAACACCAGATATGTATTCTTCGTGAAATGGTGAATCTGGGAACATATTATTTCTATTTTTCTGAACTATAAATAATTTACTATGGATTTAATACTCTAAAAGACCATTAATAATAATTAAATCACTTCAGTAATAATACACTACGAAAATTAGATGTAACAGCATATTAATGTTTCATATGAAATTTAGAATCCATTGACACATTATTTGTATTTTTTGGATCTATAGATAATTTACTATGATTTATTTAGTCTAAACAGGCTATTAAACAAATTAAATTTATTACCTTTTAACTATTCTCCAAAAGATATATCTAATTAGACATTATTAAACTATAAAAAAATATCTTAAATTTGATATATTATTCATATTTTTTGGACCTACGAATAATTTACTATGAATTGAATACTCTAAAAGGTCATTAAAACTATTTAAATTATTACATTAAATACATACTGCAAAGATTAGATCTAATCTCATAATAATATTCTACACACTTTTCTGAATCCAATGATATATTATTTGTTATTTTTTGGATCTACAAATCTTTTTATTTGATTTTTTCAAGTTTATATAATTTTCTATAATTTTAATATTAGATCTATTTTTTTAATTGCGTCAGTGTTGACTGGGCACGGGGACTGACCTGGCTGACAACGTGGCCCTAGTGGGGCACGCTGATGACGATTACAGATGGCACGATCTTTGTGTTCGGTACCCCTTCGTCGGGACGATCTAATCTTGGCCGTCTAGATGAGATCCTATGGGTAGGGACGAAAGCTTCCAGGGGAGGGGGTCCACGGTGCTCGACGACGGCGGTGGTGCTCCAGCGGCAACGGTGGCGGTGCTTCGGCTGGTTCCCGCGACGTCGGAGTAGTGGACGGTGATCAGAACCTTCCCTGGGTCACGCCTGTTTGATTGCCGAAACCCTTATCGTCCTCGTGCAGGCGCTGTGCTACGCTGGTCGCTCTCCCTTCGGTGGTGCTCTAGTGGCCTCATGCGGGTGCTTTGTAGCATTTTAGAGAGGGAAAAATAGGTAAGGCAAAGTGGTGGTTCAAGGGGAATGGTATGGAGGGGAAAAGGGTCAAGGGGGCGACAGATGAGAGCTTCACCTCGTGTTCTAGTTTCGGCAATGATAAGCTCCGATGGTGAGATCGGATTTGATCAATCTAGGGCTAGGGTTTCAAAAAAACTCGAGAACGGTAGAGGGGCGAAGCGGCGGTATAAGAGGGGAAGATTGCGTGTGGCAGGGGCATGGATTCGAACGGAATCGTTCGAATTTGGTTGGGATATGGTGCTGCATCTCGTGTTCATCCAAGACTCAACAAAGGGGACGACCAGGTGGGCCCTAGGCATCATCGATGGCGAGGGAGATAAAAAAAACAATGAGGGGGAGAGAGGGTGCTCTGTCTCCGGTTGGACTTCTGCTAGGCCATGCTGCCGCTGTGGCTCGCTCGCGCTACGCGCGCGTGCAGTTTAGGTCTGCGCCACTAGGCCTTCTCGGTCTGGTTAGTTGTTAGGTTAGACTTTTATTATTTGTTTTTCTTTTTTTTTCTGTTTTGTATTTCTTTCATATCTTTTATTTTATAACTCCAAATGTAGTGAAATTTGTTCCAAAAAAGTTTCTAAAATCATGTAGATCTTTTTAGGCTAGTTTTTAGAAAAGTTTGTTGTCTTAGCAATAACGGTTTTGATAAAGCCTATTTAATTCCCTTTAGAATAAAGAGGCACATAGAATTTAGGGTTCTTAGTTCATTATTCCGTTTTGCAAATTATGCATGATGCCATGATACAAGTCAAACACAAATGCTTTGAATTTGTTAAAAACTTCCTAACCAATGTGATAGCCATATTAACCAACTCTTTTAATGTGGTTTGGTAAAATTTCAAACAAACAACAAAGTTTTCTTTTCATTCAAAATTTCAACAAGATCAAAAAATTAATTCAACTTATTAATTGAATATTCCATAATAGGAAAATTTTGGGATGTTACAAGGAAGGAGGAGAGGGGAGAAGGCTCTGGTTAGGGTTTTCTGTCAAAGATCTCGAACGGTCGCGTGGCTAGAGGAAGAAGAAGACGTAGGGGAGAATGCGGGTAAAGAAAATATTCCAACCGTAGTTAAAAATATATAGACCCAGCGTCAAGATTCGTGTAAAGAGACTAATGGACACTGTGTTGTCGATGTGGAGATGAGCGTGCGTGGTAATTTCGCCACATCCTCCGTCTTTGACGCTTTAACGTTTCGGATTTTGCGCGCGTAAAAATAGCTAATGCTTAATTCACTGCCTTCTGTGAGTTTCAAGGCAGCGTAGGTTGCAGCCTATGTCATCTTTTGAGCATTGCAGTGAAGTAGTCGCATTTGAAGATTCCATCGAAATGGAGGATATCCGACTCTAGAAATGAAGACTTAGAAAATCTCCAGCTACATTACGAATACGGAGAGGACTGCATGGTTCTTTGGGAGTCCTTCAAGATATTGCTTGATGAATTGCCGGCATCACCAAGATGGAGCATTCAATATTGAGAGGCAAGACGACGCAAGATCTCAAAGTCCTCCGGGGGCTACTCTTGGGGATATGCTAAATGGGAAGCACCATAGCACATCTCTAATCCGACTAACCAGGGTGGCCCACAGTTGGTAGCATGGCCCATGTCATGGTGGGTAGCCCAATTAGACGGATCTAGAAGGGAGGCCCATGCCGGATATAGGAAGGCTATGTAGGAGTAACCGACATACTCAGAGCCTTGGAGTACAAGACACAAAGACTAGTTAGTATTAGTGTAGGACTCTGTAACTTGTCTGGCAAGGTCCTTTCCCTGTAACCCTAGGTTCTGGTTCTTTTATAAGCCATGCCTGTGGGAGCCTTTAGGGCACGACAACGTACAACAAGACACACCACCCTAGGACAGTGAACCAATCTATGTAACTCGGCGTATTGCCATTATAGAGATTTATAGCAGGAGTAGAGTTTCGCCACTATTGTGGGACTTGAACCTGGGTAAGCTGTGTTACCTCGAACCTGCTAACTCTCCGCCTTACCCCACGTCTCTAAACATGCTCTGTGAGGACCCCTCCATGGCGTACTCGTCGGCAATACCATGACACCCCCTCGTGAGTCCTTGCCTCCTGATGCCAAACACCGGGCAGGTTCACAAGGGGGCTCGCACGGCCTGCCTCCTAGAAGGACGATACACCGGTTGTTGCCAGTTTCGCCGAACTAGCTCCATGCCATGGACACCAAAACACTGAGCATTACAATGAAAACATGCAAAATGAGAAGTGACAAGCATGAAGTTTTGCTTACAAACATCCATGATAGTATCCCTTACAAACCTAGCCTTCAAGACATGCAACTATAGGTAGCTATGGCCCCTGTGCGGGGAAAGGCGTGCAAACCATGACGACATTGCCATGGCCGTGTCCAGGGCCCCCTAGCCTCTTCAGAGGTGGCGGGGGTAATCTACAGGGCACGACATGGGGTCGTACACCACCACCAAGAAACCCTTATATGCGTCATAGCGGAACCTTAGCACCAAGCCATGCCCGATCTCATGGTCGCGGACTAAGCTCTTCCAGCTGGAGGCGAGGTACACCTCCCCCGATGTAGGAACCTAGAGCTCCACGGCCCACCAGTCGCCACCTCCCGAATGCCTCAGCGGTACGGATTCCTGGAGATGGGCCCCCGTAGTGACGGCAAAACGCAACAGGAGACGTACCTTGGTGGACCAGTCGTCATCTAGGACAAGGACAAAGTGGGTGACCAGCTTGAGTTCACCTTCTCCTTCAATCTTTATCCTAGATCGGGATGGTGCTTGCCCTGGGATAACCCTTGAGCCGGAATGGTGGTTTCGACAGCCGTAGCCTGCACACACTCAGTCGCGTCTCCCTGGAGTGTTCCTCCCTGCCACCGGAGTGGCTTGGACGGAGGTCCTTCCTGAAGGCGCGCGCCAACCTAAGGGCACCACTAGGCTGCTGTCGCCATGACCTTGCCTTTCTCGGCGGCTGAGAAGCACTTGGGCGCCATTGGGGGTATTAGTATTTGCACAAGCGTAGTGTGGAGGAAGAGGAATAGTGGCATGGAGTGAGAGGATCACGCGGCCATGCCCTGATATAACAGCGTCGGTTGAAAAGACGTATCGTTGCGTGAGGCACGCGGTATAACTGCGAGGCCCCACACACTGTCGCATCATGGGAACAACTCCCAGGGCGGAGGCGACATTGTAGGGGTTCCGCGTATGAAAACAATAAACTTTTAACCCTATGCCCCTGAACCCCTGATGTTGCCAGGATCTATCTATTAGTAATATAGTAAGGGGAGGGGCTTTCGCGAACTTACCCTTGAAGACCAAAAAGCGTTGTCAATGCTTAGAAGAGCATGGTTGATGTAGACGAGCCGAAGCCGACCTCAAGGTCATGATGAAGTCCTTGCGCTCCAACGGCTCCAACGACTTGAGTGCCTCAAGTGCGACACCTCGCGGGGAGTTACACACATACGGTGCCTGACAATGACTCCTGCTTCCCCGATCCAGAAGTAGTTGCAGAAGTAGAGCTCCTGGATCTGAATCCCGCACCGCGACGGTGCTCCGCGGTGAAGATGTCTCTCGTTCGTGCAGTCCGAACTTGGGACCATGGTCACGAGAGAGAGAGAATATCAATTGGAGGTCTTTCCAAAAGTGAGAAGACCTTTATTGAATATTGTGTGTATTTATCTGGCCAAATACCCCGACTATATATAGGGAAGGGGAGGTACTACCTCCCTCAAAGTCCCGGGGTGGGACTAAAGGAGAGGGAGAGGGGGGGCAGCCACCGGCCAGCCCTAGTGGGCCCCGCACGGGGGGGGGGGGGGGTCTTGGCCCAGCCGGCCACCCCCTTGCCCCTTCTCCCCTCTTGCCTTTCCCTAATGGGCCCTCTTCCCTCCGGAATTGGCCCATTAAGCCTTTTGACCATTTAATTGAATTTCTCTTTTATTAAATAATTATGAATAAGTGATTAAATGAATATTTAACATTCATTCATATATTATTCAATCTTCGTGGCTATGGAACACGTTCCACCTCCACTTCGGACATCCTCCGGACTTACCGAAACCCTTCCGGTTTTCTCTCTACTATTCTTCGGTGATTCTTCTAATCCTATAAACAGTCTCTAAGCATCATCAAACCCTTAAGCGTGATACCCTACGGTTCGGGAACACTCCAGACATGGTCGGGACAATCCCGGACCAATGATCAATAGAGGGACCTGGATGGCCATGTGACCCTGTGCATTCCACGAAGATCTTTCGTTGTTTGAACCGGGACGGTCGTGTCTTATTCTCTTTGTCTCTCGATACTTGCATTGCCTTAGATTTGATCAATGACATCACCATGTCGTGTTCAATCTCGTTACCGAACAATGCTACTTGACTCGTTCCGACAAGTGATATCCCTGTGATCAAATCACACGTTGCGCAGCTATTGGATATTACTTCTCCGAGTGGGCCCTTGAGTATCTTTCCGTCACGTGGACGGACAAATCCTACTCTTGACATATATTGCCTCTACGGTTTCCTCCGAGTAACTGAACACACCTTTATAACCACTGTATTACCAAGTGGCGCTTGATGTTATCTAAGCACTCTCAGGACACAGTGATTGATATAGCCTCACGGTCTAAGGAATAGTCTGCGAGGATCCATTTCTAATCATCGTAACTTGAACTTCGTGAAATGATCGGGTCACAATGTTTAGGTTGGGTATTGGTTCATCATCTCATTCTCAGAATGAGTTGACTCCATTTCTAACTAGCATAAATCCCACACGATCAGGAAACATGATCATCTGTTGACCAATGAACCAGTGACTAGAGTTTCACTGGGAACCCCTGGTTGTTTATATATCACATGTGTATTGATGATTCCATTCAATACAGTTATAGCATGATATAAAACTTAATCATAAACTTTATGAAATATGATAATAGTCCTTATTACTATTTATCTCTAGGGCATATTTCCAACAGACGCACCCAAGATTCGTGGTTGAGAACTCACAAACGCTTCAAATCCATGGCTAGGATGAGGGCGTGGTAGGACGTGTTGATCGAGAAGGCCCTAGGACCCACAAACCATGCTAGGCCGCTTGCCCCTTTGAGCCCATCAGGGGACACGTGCAAGCCAAGTGTCTGGGTATACTATTAGGGCCCTAGTAATCGGGGTGCCACGTCCCGATGGTTGGTGGTTCCTAGCGCCTCCTAGTGACGAGCCTTCGAGAGGCTTCGATACCTCTAGAGGTAGCGCCGATGGGTAAACCCTCGCGAGGATCTGCTCCGCGAGTGTCGTTGTATTGCTGACGAGTACGCCATGGAGGGGTCCTCACAGAGCGTGTCTAGAGACATGGGGTAAGGCGGTGAGTTGGCGGGTAAGAGGCAACACAGCTTACCCAGGTTCAAGTCCCACAACTATGGTGGAACTCTACTCCTACTATAAATCACTATAATGGCAATACGTCGAGTTATAGAGATCAGTTTGCTGTGCGAGGGTGTTATGCATCGTGCCTCCCATAGGTCTGGCTTATTAAGGCACCAGAACCTAGGGTTACAAGGAAAACACCTTGCTGGACAAGGTAAAGAGTCCTACACTAATACAAACTAGGATTCATGTCTTGCACTCCAAGGCTCCGAGTATGTCGATGACTCTGACGTATCCTTCCTTTATCCGGCATGGGCCTCCCTTCTGGATCCATCTAACTGGGCCACCCAGTAGGCCATAGGCCATGCTACCAACTACGGGCCACCCGGGTTAGCCGGATTAGAGACGTGCTATGGTGGTACCCATTTAGCATATCCCCAACACTAGCCCCTGGAGGACTTTGAGATCTTGCGCCGTCTTGCCCATTGGTCTTGAATGCTCCATCTAGGTGATGTCGGCAATCCGTCAAGAAATATCTCGAAGGTCTCCCAAAGAACCCTGCAATCCTCTCCGTCTTTGTAATGTATACAGAGATTCTTTAATCTTCATTTTCTGAGCCGTATAACCTCTGTCTTTGATGGAATCTTCAGATGTGACTACTCCACTGCAACGGTCAGAAGATGACGTAGGCTACAGCGTACGCTACCTCGAAACTCACATAAGGTAGTGAATTAATCATTAGTTATTTTTACGCGCACAAAATCCGAAACGTTAAAGCGGCAAAGCCGGAGGACGTGGCGAAATTACTACGCACGGTCATCTCCACGTCGGAAACACTGCGTCCATTATATCTCTTTTCCACGAATCTTGACGCTGGGTCTATATATATTAACTATGTCTTAGTCTTTTACTTTGCCCACATTCTCCCTCGCTTCATCTTCTTCCTCCAGCCATGTGACCATTCGAGCTCTTCGATGGAAAACCCTAATCAGATCCTGCCCCCTTCTCCATCATCCTCCACCTATGCAATGGCCTCTAGTAGCGGTGCTCCCTCAATGGCGGCAACTCCCGAGGCTTCAATGGAGCCATCCTAGGGAGTAACTGTACCACCGGAGGGGGTCATCGTTCTTGTCTCCACCGTGGTGGAAACCACCGGAGGTGACCAAAGATAGGCGGCGACAAACGCTATAGAAGAAGATGGAGATTCCCATAAGGGAGTGTGGAGGGGTTCTGACCTCTCCGCCGAAGATGTGCAAGAACTCATCATCAAGGGGTACCTCCCCGCGATGAGGGGCTTGGTTTGGAGGCCGGCTCCGGCCGGCAAGGTGACTCCTTCTCCCCAAGTCGGAGAGAAGGTGTACCTCAAAGCTCAACTGGTATGTGGCATAAGCCTGCCAGTCTCCGACTTCCTCCTGGACGTTCTTTGTTATTTCCGGGTAATACCCCATAACCTCTCTCCCAACAGCATCCTCGTACTTAGCAACTTCATAGCTTTGTGCAAAGGATACATAGGAATTAAGCCTAGGCTAGATCTGATTGTCTATTTCTTTACCGTCAAGAAAGAGTCCATAGAATCCAAGGATGAGCTGTGGATCTGTGGAACCATTAGCTTTAAGATCCGTCCTAGCCGGCGCTTCCCTAACATTGTGGGCCACGAGTCTTGCAAGAAACTGGCAGCGCACGTACTTTTACGGCCCATACATTCCTCTGCCCAACCGCCAAGAGACATGTCCCACCTTTGCCGATGGGGCTACCGCCGAAGCTCCCACCTGGAGGTCCCAAGTCTCCCTCCCATCCGACGAACAAGCCAACCGCGCCATAAGGTGGATCGAATGGCTTGTAGATGGATGTCTGACCGGCTTGGACCTAGCCATGTGCTGGTTTGCTAGGCAGATTTAATCTCTGTAGCACGGCGCCAAGCTGATGTGCATGTACTCAAGGATAGAAAAGATCCCATGCAAATCTCGCGGGACAACTTCTCCAACAACTCCATCAAGCTCTGTCTTAAGGACATGGTCAAGGTGAAAGATAGGAAGCGTGGCTTCAAAATCACCTATGAGATGTTCGAATGCGGCAAGTGCCTAGAGGTAGCTTTTGTTTCCTTTGTTGCTCGTTATATATTCTCTAAGGTTTTTCCGTCTTGGAGTCATAAACTAACACTCCTTTGTCCTACAGCTGGTGACCTTGGCAGCTGATCAGATGGCCTCTTAAGTCTATGATCCCAAGCTGAAGGATATCCAGGTAATGTCTGGCGATGATGCCTCCAAGGATCATCCGGCTTCGGCATTGCAAAAGCGGAAGAGCTCCACCTCTAACGCTGCTGTCGAGGGCAAGAAGAGGAAAATGGAGAGTGGAGTCTCCAAGAAATCCACTGCCTCCTTAGAGGCAGAGAAGAAGAAGAAGTCCACCAGCATCCCCTTAGCCAAGGTGCTTGCTATGGTGTAAGTGTTCTCATTCTCTGACTTTAAGTTATATTGCACCTAGTCAATTCTTGTAATTATACTGAGTATGTTTCAGGAAGAAGTCCGGTGTTGTCCTGAAACGATCCTCCAAAGATATTGGGGGTCCAAAAATATTTGCAATATGTTTTCCAAGTTGTCTCCTACTGCTACTCCCCAGACTCCTGCCACCAAGCCTATAATAGGCCCCACTGAGCCTTCGTCCCCCATTATTCCTCAGATCTCCACCATCTGCCAGCATGGACATTGCTCCTAGTGGCCAGGACACACAAGAGAGTACCTCCTCCAAAATGGCTGAATCTCCGGCTAAGGATGCCATCGAGAAAGGGAAACAAGCAATGGAGGGAGTGGAGGCGAAGGCGGCTATAGCTACGGATGAGGCGGGATCCTCTAAGCCATCAACTGCCATAGTCACACAGTAGGCGGCCAAGGCATCATCCATGCCTCCGGCTTCGACAAGTCCTCTGCCTCTAACTACTCCGACTCTGTGCCTGGATGATCTCATTAAACATGCAGATGCTATATATAACAATGCCTAGACCTTCCAAATTCATATGATCATTTTGCCAATAATCTGAGGTTATTGCCCCTGAGCTCTTAGGTGGAAAATCCATAGTTTTGGCCTGAGTGCTCCAAAGAACTAAGTGTAGAACTTGTTAGTGTAGCGCCCGTGTTTCTAATTGAGAATGAATAATTCCGACTGGATAATCTAAGAGAGAATACTTTGCTGAACTAAAAAATATGATACTGTAGCCCCCGAGCATTTAGTTCAAACTGAATAGTTCTGACTAGATGCTGCAAAGAAACTAAGCATTTTGTTTACTTTGCAGAATGAGAATAGCTGAAGAGAGGCTGCCAATGAGAGATTTGCCAAACTGCGAAAGGAACTAGACCTTGAACAGGGTAAAACATCCTTCCCGAAGCAATAGATCAAAAATAGCTAGAGTCTGTTTTATCTTAACATCTCTTTAATTTCCTCATGGGTCCATTTCTGCCAACTTCTCATAACGGTTTCCATTTTCCGTCTTAAAGAGGCCATTGCCAAAGCCAAGAGCATCATTGAGCAATCCAAGCATATCCAGGAGCTTGATGATGATTTTTTTTGAAGAAAGACCTGTTTGAAGCTTTCAAGGGCCATGAGAAGGCGATGAAGGAGCGGTAAGAATCTACTAACGCCAAGATGTAGCACCTAAAGAACGAAATTGCATAACTCAAGGAACAGAATCAAGCTGCTGAAGAGCTGAATGAGCGAAACCTTGAGGTGTACAAGAAAGTTCAGAAGGAGGGAGACATCTTGGTGGAGACCTGCAAGCAAGCTGAGACGAGCATCTTCGGTAACTTTCCTCCGACTTTATCAATTTTGTAAGATGAATCTTTGTATTTTTTTACTGATGATCTTTGTCTCCAACGAAAACACATCCCCCATTGGTTTAGCCAACATGGGTGAATGTGCTCCATATCCAAAAGAATGCATGATTCTTGCCGGCAACTTCATCAATACCACCATCATGCAAGCCAAGGAGATAGCCCAGCCCCTGGATATCACCATCAAGGCGGCAAATTCTATGGCCAAGTACTCTGAGATCCTGCGCCGAGACCCCAAGAAAATCAAGGAGTGGAAAGCTTCTTATGTCTAGGCTGGTGCAAGGATGGCCTTGTGCTTGGTCAAAGTGCACTATGACAATGCCGACTTGGGCCTGGTAACCTCTGGCATGCCAAAGCTTGACGAGGAGGGAAATGCAATTGATAGCGATGCTATATGGAATTCCCTTGCCAACTGTGACACCAAGGTTGCCAAGTTGACCAAGGCGGACGTCTTCGTGCCTGCCGAGTTGATGGATGATGACCTGGCTTCTTTAGAATTCAGCCCTGGTCCATCAGAGGTTGATTAAATTTCCCGGCCTGGCTCTCCTGCTGCTGATGCAGTATCGAAGTCGTCTGCAGCAGAGCCATAACAACTTTGATGTATTAAATGTATCTCTCAATTTATATGCTAGAAACACTTATGTGTTTGTAAGGCGGAAAAACATGGCTGCAAGCCTCCTACTTATCTATTTCCAATTTTTATATAGTTTTAAGCAAGTGCTGGCTTATCCATTATTCTGGTTTGTATGCTTGAACTTTCGTGAGACGGAAAACCCTCAGCATAGAACCACGTTCTTAGGCGATGATGCTTAATAGAACCGTCAAGAACCTAAGAACAAAATCGCCGGCTTTGAGTGCCGAAAAATCACTACTCAGAATCCACATAAAAACATCAGAAAATGTGTAGACTAGAAAACTTAAGCTAACCCCCTTAGACGTAATTTTCACAAGTGCAAATGCAAACTTGCACATAAAGGGTTTATATGATCCAAAAATGAACACTAAAGGAGGTAAAAGACTCAGAAAGTATGAGTGAACCAAATTCTTTATTTCATTGATCATATAAGAAACTTATTACATAATATAAAATATGCTAAGTGTAAAAGGGATGTAGTTGTGCTATGTTGCATGGTCGATCTGTCTGCAGGTAATCATCATCGGAGTCATGTTGCTCGGGCTTGAGATTTTTTGGCCTATCTTTTAACTCGCGAATATCGACAAGGTAATAGGAACCATTGAGCATTGCTTTGCTTATGACAAATGGTCCTTCCCAAGGCGGGGACAGTTTGTGTTACTTTTCCTGCTTGAGTCGAAGCACCTGTTCCCCCTCTTTAAACGAGCAATGCCTAACATGGCAACTATGGTAGCCACGCATCTTCTGCGTGTAGATGGCAGATCTCTGGCATGCCAGCATGTGCTCTTCCTCGAGTAGGTCCACAAATAGGCGTCTGGATTCTTCAGCGTCATCTTCCTTGTAGGCAACGACTCTTGGCGCATCATGGAGGATGTCGGATGGTACAACGGCTTCTTCTCCATAAACCATGAAGAAAGGGGCCAATCCGGTAGATCTGTTGGGTGTTGTTCGTAAACTCCACAATAAAGATGATAATTCCTCCGCCCAGCCTCCACCTGCTCTATGTAGCAGTGCCTCTAATTGTGGCTTGATTCCATGCAGAATGAGTCTGTTGCCCGTTCAACTTGCCCATTTGACTGTGGATGTGCCACATACGCTAGGTCAAGGCGGATGCCTTTTTCATGACAATACTCCTCAACTTCTCTGAGAGACAAATTTCTACCGTTGTCGATGATGATGCTATGTGGGAGACCTAATCTCACCACCAAATCCTGGACAAATTTTAGGGTTGTTGCCCCATCGATCTTTCTAATGCGTTTAGCTTCAATCCATTTTGTGAACTTGTCAACTACTACTAGCAGATGGGTAAATCTACAAGGTGCTGTTTGCAAAGGTCCGACCATGTCAAGCCCCCAAACTGCAAACGGCCAAGTTATTGGGATGGTTTGCAATTCTTCAGATGGAACATTTGGTTGCCTTGCATAAAACTGGCACCCAAGATAGGGTCGTACCAACTTTTCGGCGTCCTCCTTGGCATTTAGCCAGTAGAATCCTTCTTGGAAGGCCTTGTCCACCAATGATGGGGGAGAGGCGTGATGCCCGCAATCTCTGAGATGTATCTCTCTAAGGATATCAATACCTTGCTACTACGAGATGCATCGTAGGAAAACTCTATGGTACTTCTTTTGTATAGTTAGCCGTCAATGATGAGGTAGCCTTTTGCTCTGCGTACTATTTGCCGGCTTTCAACTTCGTCGGCAAGAAAATTTCCATCTTGTAGATAGTCCATGAACAGTTTCTTCCAAGCCAGAGAGGTCACTATTACAATATTAATAAATGAATCCACTCTATCCGGGTTGTCGGGGTCCACTCCCTTCATGGATGGGGTCCGTAAATGATCTAGGAAAATGCCTGGCAGAATTGGTCGGCGAGCTGATCCAAGCTTTGATAGCAGATCTGTCGCCTCATTCTCCTCCCTTTTGACGTACTTGACTTCATAGTCGTCGAAGCACTTAGCTATTTTTCCTACTTCGTCTCGAGATGCCGCCATCACAGGGTTCCGTGCATTTCAGGTGCTAGCCACCTGCTAGGCAACCAAGTCAGAATCTCCATAGCATAATATGCGTTTGGTGCCAATATCCTTGGCCACACGAAGTCTGTGAATGAGGGCCTCATACTATGCCATGTTGTTTGTTGTGTTGAAGTGGATTTGTGGGACGTACTGTATCTTCTCTCCTATTGGTGATTGCAATAATACACCAACCCCGAGCCATTGAATAACTTGGATCTGTCAAAGGGCATGTCCCAAAATTTGGCTCTAGCACACGAGTGTCTTCTGGTAACTCTGTCCAATCTGTAATAAAATCCGCCAATGCCTGACATTTGATAGCGTCGTGTCTCTTGTACTGTGATGGGGTGCTCCTACTGTGATGGTCCACTCTTCCTGTAGCGTCGCTATTGTTGATGATGTCGGACAGTGGAGCTTTCTCACTACTATGATGGGGTGCTCCTAGAAATATCGCCTTAGCTTGCGTGAAGCAAGGAAAACTCCATAAGCTATCTTCAGGTAGAGCAGGTAACGCTGCTTGGATTCCATCAAGACCTCGCTTACATAGTAAACTGGTCGCTGAACTCCATATTCGTGCATTGGTTCCTTGCGCTCCACCATGATGACGATGCTGATAACCCGGTTGGTTGCCGCCATGCACACTAACATAGGCTCCCTTGATACCGGCGATGTGAGTATTGGTGCGAAGGAGAGTATTTTCTTCAACTCCTGAAGCACTGTGTCTACCTCGTCCATCCATATGATTGTTTCTTCCTCCTTGAGAAACTTGTAGAGTGGCATGGACTTCTCTCCAAGTAGGCTAATGAACCGGCTTACTACTGCGATGCAGCCTGTGAGCCTTTGTATGTCCTTCAAGCATGTCAAGCGTTTGATGTCAAGGATGGCCTTGACTTTCTCCGGGTTGACCTCAATTGCCGTATGGTACCCCGAAGACACACTTCTTGGGGTTAAGCATCATGTTGTACTTCCAAAGATTGTCAAAGGTTTCCTGCAAGTCGGTGATGAGGTCATTTGATTTCTTTGACATCACCGCAATGTCGTCCAGATAAGCATGTATGTTGTGACCTAACTGGTCATTTAGGAAATGTTAGATTGTCCACTAATATGTAGCACCAGTGTTTTTCAGCCCAAAGGGCATCGTGACATAGCAGTATGTGCTGTAAGGTGTGGTAAAATAAGTGGCCAATTGGTCCGACTTTTGCATCCGGATTTGGTGGTATCCTAAGTAAGCACCGGGAAAACACAGAAGTTCCAAGCCAGCCATCGAGTCAATGACTTGGTCAATACGAGGCAAAGCAAACCGCTCCTTTAAACACACTTTGTCCAAGCCGGTGTAATCAACACACATTCTTAATTCTTTGGTTCCCTTTTTGGGTACAAGTACAGGATTTGCCACCCATCGGGTGTGAATAACTTCTCACATAAAGCCATCCTTAAGTAACCTAGCATTTCTTTGCCTATAGCCCGTCGTCTTTCGTCACCAAAGCGTCATAGAGGTTGTTTCACCGTTTTGGCATTACGATCAATATTCAAGCTATGCTCGGCAAGTTTCCTAGGTACACCTTTCATGTCGATAGGTTGCCAGACAAATATGTCCCTATTCTCACGGAGGAACTCGACGAGCGCGGTTTCCTATTTGGGATCCAGGTCCACCTACTCAGTCTTGATGGCAGCCTTGAACGCGGGTTCGGTAGTTATTTGCTTCTTCGAAGCCAGCATCTCCGAGGCATCGACCTGGATCTGAATCTCCTTGAACTCCTCACCATAGAGGACTGCTTCGGAAAAGGTGGCTTCGCTGAGCTCGCACTCCCATGCCTTGGTGAAGCTTCCGTCAACGGTGATGATGCCGTTTGGTCCGGGTATCTTGAGCTTGTTACAGACCAAACATGGCCTTGCGAGGAAGCAGTGGATTATGTCGCGTCCGAAGATGACGTGGTACATGCTCTTGAAGGGCACCACTTCAAAGGTCATACACTCTTGGAGGTAATTGTTGACATCACCAAAGGCGACCGGAAGGGTGATGCAGCCAAGGGAATTAGCTTGTCGGCCAGGGACAACGCCATGGAACACGGTGTTTCTCTTCAAAAGCTGGGTCTCCGTCAAGTTCATCTTATGCAGTGTATCTAGGTACATGATGTTGATGCTGCTTCCACTGTCCACGAGGCACTTGGTGAACTCTGTGCCGTCAATCAAAGAGTTGATGACCATGGCATACTGGTTCTCTGTTCGGATGAGATCTGGATGATCCTGCCTATCCCAAGTGATTGGAATCTCCGACCACCTGACGTACTAGGCAACCAGAGGGAGTGTGGCCATTAGTATCCTAAGTGAGATTTTCTGGGCCCGGATGGTGGGAGTGCCAAGGAAAGTATGGTAGACCGGAGCCTTCTTTTTGAAGGGGTTCTTGCCCGTGCCATCGCCCTTGTCGGCAGACTTGGGTTCCACGTCTTTGTCCATGTCACTTGAATCCTTGGACTCCTATTCCTTTTTATTCCATTTGCGCTCTCCTCAAGGTTTGTTCTTTCGCCTTCGCTTGTAGCTGGACTCAGGGTCTTCCTTGAGGTCATTGACAAACTTTCATTGGCAGCTGGTGTGCGTGGGTTTGCTGTTTGCGTCAAGATGGACAAAACACGACATATCAAGCTACTCTTCGTACGTTTGGGGAATGTGGGGTGCTGAGGGTGTTCAATCACTCCTCTATTCTCCATGGCTAGCCCCCCCGGTCACGAGTTCGCCTCCACCTCTTCCAGCGAACGTTGTGGCGACCATGTCAGCTGTTTGCTTCTCTTCAGGCGGAGTCCTCCGCTTGTTGTTATTGTTCTTTCTGGCCTGGGTAGGGATGGCAATTGCCAACAAACGATCAGCGAGCGTAATCATCTGCGGCGGTGAATTCGCTAGCCATGGCGATCATCACGTTGAGGTTGAGCTCGTTGTTGTCCTGTTTGCACTTTAGTGTATGTCGGAGCAATGTCGCTTTCTCTAGGCCGTCGATGAAGGCGGCCATAGAGGTTTGTTCGTGCACCCCCGCGCATGAATTTTTCATATCTAGCCAGCGGGAAAGGTAAGCACGACAGGATTCATCCTTTTCTTGTACGCACCGCTGTAGGTCTCGGACGGTGTAGGGACGTTTGTACGTACCCTTGAAGTTATTGGTGAATGCTTCATGCATGTACGACGAGTTGTGGATTGATTTCTCCAGCAGTTGGGGATATGCTATATGGGTATCTCATAGCATGTCACCAATCCGCCTAACCCGGGTGGCCCATACTTGGTAGCAAGGCCATCCTAAAGGGAGGCCCATGCCGGATAAAGGAAGGCTACGTAGGAGTCACCGACATACTCGGAGCCTTGGAGTGTAAGACACATAAGACAAGTTCGTATTAGTATAGGACTCTCTACCTTGTCCGGCAATGACCTTTCCCTGTAAACCCTAGGTCTTGGCACCTTTATAAGCCGGTCTACGGGAGCCTTTAGGGCAACGATTCATAAACACCCTCGCACAAGGAACCAATCTCTGTAACTCGGTGTATTGCTATTATGGTGATTTATAGCAGTAGTAGAGTTCCGCCACCGTTGTGAGACTTGAACCTGGGTAAACTGTGTTACCTCGTACCCGTCAACTCTCCGCCTTACCCCACGTCTCTAAACACGCACTGTGAGGACCCCTCCATGGTGTACTCGTCGGAAATACAACGACAGTTGGCACCCACTATGGGGCAAGAGGCGCTTCGAGCTCTACACCGGGCGAGGTCCAATCTCTTCATGGGAATCAGCGATACCGTAGCCATCGGTCGCATTCTATTCTTCGACAACGTCCTGATCATCCCTCCAGATGAGTTTTGGGTGCTGCCAAAGACGAACCCCACGCGCTACGCCGTCATCCCCTTCAGAGACATCCACATCTTCATCAGCGAAACTGACTCGAGGCCTAGCTCCCAGGAAGTCAGAAACTCGTCCTGCCCCGCACATACCGCCTATGAGCAGGACACTTTCGCGGAAGGATCTGGGCCATACCTCTCCTTGGAGTATGGTGGCTCGGATCTAGAAAATTCAAGGCCCACCCAAACCGCCCCTATGCAGGATATAAAGGTGGAAGGATCCCACAAATCCTCTTGGCTTACCCGAGCGTTAGAGATGCGTATGTCACACTTTGTCGGCATCGTCACCATCTTCGATCTAGCAAGATGCGTTGAAAGGGATGGAGAACCTCCCCGTGAATACCTTGCTAGATGGATGAGGGTGAGAAAAACCCTAGAGGGCGACCGCGCCAACGATCTCGTGTACCACTTCGTGGAAGGGCTCATGCCTAGAACACTCCTCCGGCATACCCTCCAAAGGCGGCAGGCCGTAGGCCCTCTCACCCTTGGTGAGATGGTTGCCATTGTCAATGAATACGCGGATGACAATGAAGAGGCCGCGACAGTAATCGCCGTCGTAGCCGGACGAGGAAACAACAACAACGGTCCACCTCCATCACCCTCCACATCCTCCATCATCAGCACTGAAGCCAACTCCTACTCCGTCCTTGACGCCCTGTATGGCGACATCAATATGGATGGCGGTGGCTCAGACGCTAACTCGGAGGAATACAACGCTGTTATGAGGGAGATCGAGCAGGAGATCGAGAAGGAGGAGCATGCCAAGAAGACCAACACCTCCCACCAGGTGCTAGTCACCATTGGGAGCATGATGGAAGAAGACGGGCAGGAACTAGAAGGTTAGAGAGCTCCGCCCATGCCAGCGGTCACTAGAGCAGCAGCAGCTAAGAAAGTTGCCGAGCCTCCGGCTCCGGCCAAGGCTATACCTCCTCCGGTTATCCGCCCGCTACCGGCGCAGGAACTTACCACGGCCCCTAGTACAACCCGACAGTCAAATCAGCCGCCAATGCCACCGTCAACGTCTGTAGCTAGCAACCCACTGGCCACTCCAGCCGACAAAGCAATCTGCGTCACAGTTCTAGTTGAGCCAATCACCGCCGCTCTCATATCCGGAGCATTACGGAGCTTGAAGAGAAGCCTGTGGAAATCTTGGCGGAGGCCAAGTGCATCGCAGAGCAAGGTGCTAAGCTGGACGAAGACATGGCTAAGGCGCAGCAATCCATCAAGGCGGCAAGAGCTATGGAGGCCGAATACAAGAAATTGTTGTTAAAGCATAAAACAAAGAAGGTACCAGCTCACGCCGTCGAAGATCCCAGTGTTCGGCGAATCTTGGGATTTAATGGGTCTAAGCCGACAAAAGCCACACCTTACATAGATTCAGAGGGGAGGCAGGTCATGCCAACTCCCGCTCTCAACATTGTCGTCGCCAAGACCCTCCTGGAGCAGGATAGGTCGCCAGAAGCAGTTGCGCAGGTGTACGGCCTTGTCGCTAAGGCATGCAAGCAACATGAAAAGGCCACCTCGTAGAGGCTTGAGTCCAACCTAGAGTTTTTCCAGTCAACCCTGAACAGCCACAAAAGGCCAAAATCTCCCCATGAAAAGGGATCGCATACAGGATCCACAGAGCGAAGACGAAGGGAGGCATGCAACAGGACTGATGCTATCCCCATATCCTCCGACCACGGAGAAAAGGCTCGTCCCCGCTGGTCGCCACCTCCACCACCATATTGGCGTCACGAGGAGCCAGAGCCGCACCACCGCACAAGCATGCCACCTCCAAGGCGGTCCTAGCCTGGCGTTGTTATACGCGATCAGGGCGAACAGTCTCGGCATGCCCGAGAGCGCAGCGGCCATGACGGACACAGAAGCAGGTCCCATAAGGAACTGCCACATCCGACAAGCAACCTCGATAGGCGTGAGGAATCGCAGGAGGGGCACAACAAGAGAGCTAACCCACCGCCTCCACCGCCGCCATCGCCACCTAGCAACCATCATGGTGGAGGACACGGTGGATCTCATAGATCACGCCACAGTTCCCCTCCACATGACGAAAAGTGAAGTAGCTAGAGCCATACAATGCACGTACGCGGCTGGATAAGATCCAAGAAGCTCGGGAGCTCCCATACCTTGGGCCACGTTGTTTTGGACTAGTCAACAGGCTAAAACCTACCCCAAGGGCCTTCGGTTAAACAAAACCATCAATCCATACAACATCACCACGAGGCCAGCAACGTGGTTGCAGGATTATAGCAAAGCGATCCACATCAGAGGGGGAAACCCCAATGTCGCCGTCAAGTACCTCCCACTCATGTTGATCGGCACCGCCCGGCAATGGATCGACGACTTACCGGAGAAATCAATATACAATTGGCTAGATATGCATGAAGCATTCACCAAGAATTTCGAGGGTACATACAAACGTCCCTGTACTATCGGAGACCTGTAGTGGTGTGTACAAGAAAAGGATGAAACCTCCCGTGCCTACCTCTTTCGCTGGGTGGATATGAAAAATTCCTAGAAAAGGGAAATTTGCTCCGGCATACGTTGAAGCGCAAGGAAGACAACAACAAGCTCAACCTCAACACAATGATCATCATGGATAGCGAGTTCGCTGCTGCTGATGACGACATGCGTGGATTGTTGCCTGTGATAGCAATCCCTACCCAGGCCAGGAAGAACAACAATAACAAGCGGAAAAATCCGCCTGAAGAGAAGCAAGGAGCCGACATGGTCACCGCAACGTTCACTGGCAGAGGCAATGGCGGACAGCGTGGACGTGCTCGGGGGGGCTAGCAGTGGCCAGTAGAGGAGTGACACTACACCCTCAGCGCCCCGCATTCCCCAAATGTACGAATAGTACCGCAATATGACGTGTTTCGTCCATCTCGACGCCGATGGAAAATCCACCCACACCAACCGCCAACCCAAGTTTGTCAATGATCTCAAGGAGGACCCTGAATCCGGCTACAAGCAAAGTCAGAAAAATAGACCCTGCAGAAAAGGCAAAGGGAAGAAGAAGGAAGAAGAGCCCAAGGAATCAAGTGATATGGACGAGGACATGGACCCGAAATCTTCTGACAAGGGAGAGGATAAAGGGAAAAATCCCTTCGAAAAGAAGGCTCCATGTTACCACATCTTCCTTGGCACCCCAACCGCCCAGGCCCAGAAAACCTCTCTGAGGATACTGATGGCTACCCTCCCTCCGGTTCCCCAGTACGTCAGATGGTCAGAAGTTCCAATTACTTGGGATAGGAAAGATCACCCAGAACTTATCCCAATAGAGAACCAGTATGCCATGGTCATCAACCATTTGATTGACGGCACGGAGTTCACCAAGTGCCTCGTGGACAGTGGAAGAAGCATCAACATCATGTACCTGGATACACTGCACAAGATGAACTTGATGGAGACCCAGCTAAGGAAGAGAAACAACGTGTTCCATGGGGTTGTCCCTGGCCGACAAGCAAATTCCCTGGGCTGCATCACCCTTCCGATCGCTTTTGGCGATGTAAACAATTACTGCTAAGAACGCATGACCTTTGAAGTGGTGTCGTTCAAGAGCGTGTACCACGTCATCTTCGGACACGACATCTTCCACTCCTTCCTTGCAAGACCATGCTTTGTCTACAACAAACTCAAGATTCCCGGACCAAATGGCGTCATCACCATTGACGGAAGCTTCACCAAGGCACGGGAGTGCGAGATCAGCGAAGCCGCCTTAGTCGAAGCAGTCCTCTACGGTGAGGAGTTCAAGGAGATCCAGAACCAGGTCGATGCCTGGGAGATGCCGGCTTTGAAGAAGCAGGCTACTTCTACCGAACCCACCTTCAAGGCTGCCATCAAGACCAAGCAGGTGGAGCTTGTCGAAGGTGATTCCTCCAAGACCACCGCCATTGGCACGGACCTGGATCCCAAATAGGAATGTGTGATTGTCGAGTTCCTCCATGAGAATAGGGACATCTTTGCCTGGCAACCTGCCGACATGAAAGGTGTACCTAGGGAACTTGCCGAGCACATCTTGAATATTGATCCTAGTGCCAAACCGGTGAAACAACCTATACGACACATTGCTGATGATAGACGATGGGCTATAGGCAAAGAAACAGCTAGGTTACTTAAGGCTGGCTTTATCCGAGAAGTTATTCACACCCGATGGGTGGCAAATCCTGTACTTGTCCCCAAACAGGGAACCAATGAATTAAGAATGTGCATTGATTACACCGGCTTGAACAAAGCGTGTCCGAAGGATCCGTTTGCTTTGCCTCACATTGACCAAGTCATTGTTTCGATGGCTAGATCGGAACTTCTATGTTTTCTTGATGCTTATTCAGGATACCACCAGATCCGGATGTGAAAGTCGGACTAGTTGGCCACTTCGTTCACCACACCCTACGGCACGTATTGCTACGTCACGATGCCCTTTGGGTTGAAAAACGCTAGTGCTACGTACCAGCGGACAATGCAACATTTCTTGCATGACCAAAGAGGCCGCAACGTACATGCTTACGTGGACGACATCGCGGTAATGTCAAAGAAATCAAATGACCTTATCGCTGACTTGCAGGAAACCTTCGACAATCTCCAGAAATACAACATGATGCTGAACCCAAAGAAGTGCGTCTTCGAGGTACCATCCGGAAAATTGTTGGGCTTCATCATTTCACATCGTCAAATCAAGGTGAACCCAGGGAAAATCATGGCCATCCTTGACATCAAACGCCTGACATGCCTAAAAGACATACAAAGGCTTACAGGTTGCGTTGCAGCAGTAAGCCGGTTCATCAGCCGACTTGGTGAGAAGGCTATGCCGCTCTACAAGTTGCTCAAGAAGGCGAACAAATTCACATGGACGAACGAAGCTGACGCAACACTTCAGGAGTTGAAGAGAATACTCTCCTCCCCACCTATACTTGCAGCACCGGTACCAAGGGAGCCCATGATAGTGTACATGGGTGCAACCAACCGAGTAATCAGCATCGTCATCATGGTGGAGCGCAAAGAACCAACACACGAATACGGAGTTCAGCGACCAATTTACTATGTAAGCGAGGTCTTGATGGAATCCAAGCTGTGTTACCCGCACTACCAGAAGATAGCTTATGGAGTTTTTCTTGCTTCACGTAAGATAATGCATTATTTCTAGGAGCATCCCATCACAGTATGAGCAAAGCTCCACTGTCTGACATCATCAACAACAGCGATGCTACAAGGAGAGTGGCAGAGTGGGGCATTGAACTTGTAACCTTCGACATCACCTAAAAGCGACGCGATGCTATCAAATCACAAGCATTGGAGGATTTTCTTGCAGATTGGATAGAACAGCCAGAAGACACTCCTGTACTAGAGCCAGAGTATTGGGTCATGCACTTTGACGGATCGAAGTTACTCAATGGCTCGGGGGCTGGTGTATTACTACAATCACCAAGAAGAGAGAAGTTGCAATACGTCCTGCAGATCCAATTCAACGCTACCAATAACATGGCGGAGTATGAGACTCTCATTCACGGACTGCACGTAGCCAAAGATACCGGCATCAAGCACATAGTTTGTTGTGGAGATTTCGACATGGTTGCCCAGCAAGTAGCTGGCACCTCGAACATGCGGAACCCTATGTTGGCGGCATATTGAGACGAAGTAGACGAAACAGACAAGTGCTTCGACGGCTACGAAATCAAGTACGTCAAAAGGGAAGATAATGAGGCGGCAGATCTGCTGTCAAACTTGGATCAGCTCGTCGACCAATTCTTCCAGCGTTTTCCTAGAGCATATATAGACTCCATCTATGAAGGGATCAGACCCCGACAACCCGAATAGAGCGGACTCATTTATTAACACAGTAACAATGACCTCTCCAGCTTGGACAAAGTTGTTCATGGATTATCTACAAGACAGAACTTTGCCCGCCGACAAAGTTGAAAGCCGGCAAATAGTATGCAAAGCAAAAGGCTACATCATCATTGACGGCCAGCTATACAAAATAAGTACCACATGAGTTTTCTTACGATGCGTCTGCCAGCAGCAAGGTATTGAAATTCTTAGAGAAATTCATCTTGGAGATTGCGGGCATCACCCCGCTCCCCGGTCGTTGGTAGCCAAGGCCTTCCGACAAGGATTCTACTGGATTACTGCGAAGGCAGACGCTGACAAGTTGGTACAAACATGCCTTGGGTGTCAGTTTTCTGCAAGACAACCAAGTGTTCTAGCTGAAATATTGCGAACAATACCAATAACTTGGCCGTTTGCAGTCTAGGGGCTGGACATGGTGGGGCCTTTGCAAACAACACCCTGTGGATTCACACACTTGCTAGTAGCAGTGGACAAATTCACGAAATGGATTGAAGCTAAACCCATTAGAAAGCTTGATGGGGCAGCAGCCCTAAAGTTTTTCCGGGATCTAGTGGTGAGGGATGGTCTCCCACATAGCATCATCACCGACAATGGAAAAAACTTATCTCTCAGAGAAGTTGAGGAGTACTGTCATGAGAAAGGCATCCGCCTTGACCTAGCATCTGTGGAATATCCACAGTCAAATGGGTAAGTTGAAAGGGCCAAAGGACTAATTCTACATAGGATCAAGCCACGCTTAGAGGCATCGCTACATAGAGTAGTTGGAGCCTGGGTGGAGGAACTACCATCTGTCTTGTGGAGTTTAAGAACAACACCCAATAGATCCACCGGCTTGACTCCTTTCTTCATGGTTTATGGAGCAGAAGCAGTTCTCCCATCCAACATCCTCCATGATGCACCAAGAGTTTCCGCCTACAAGGAGGAGGATGCTGAAGAATCTAGACGGCTATCTGTGGACCTACTTGAAGAAGAGCACGTGTTGGCATGCCAGAGATTAGCAGTCTACCAGCAGAAGCTGCATGGCTACCATAGTCGCTGCGTAAAACATCACTCGTTTAAAGAGGGGGATCTGGTGCTTAGACTCAAGCAGGAGAAATCACACAAACTATACCCGCCTTGGGATGGACTTTCGTCATAAGCAAAGCATTGCTCAATGGTTCCTATTACCTCGTCGATATTTGCGAGTTGAAAGATAGGCCAAAAAATCGCAAGCACAAGCAACGTGACTGCGATGATGATTACCCGGAGACAGATCAGCCATGGAAAATAGCACAGCTACGTCCCTTTGACACTTAGCACATTTATATTATGTAATAAGTTTCTTATATGATTAATGAAACAAAGCATTTGATTCACTCATATTCTCTGAGTCCTTTACCTCCTTTAGTTGTTCATTCTTGGATCATATAAACCCTTTATGCGCAATGTTGCATTTTCCCTTGTGAAAATTCCGCCTACAGGCATTATCTTAAGTTTTCTGTCCACATGGTTTCTGAAGTTTTTATGGGGATTCTGGAGTAATGACTTTTCGGCACTCAAAGCCGGCGATTTTGTTCTTAGGTTCTTGACGGTGCTATTAAGCATCATCGCTCGAGAGCATAGTTCTGTGCTACGAGTCTTCCATCTAATGAAAGGTCAAGCATACGAACCAGAATAGGGGATAAGCCAGCGCTTGATTAAAAAATATATACACATGCTTGAAATAAATAAGTTGCAGGAAGCTTGAATACAAGTTTTTCCGCCTTAGCCAAACATATGTTTTTTCCGAATACATTTTGCAGAGATACATTTAATATAGATATTGTTTTTCATGGCTCTGCTGCAGGGGGCTTTGTGGTGGCATCATCAGGAGAGCCAGGCTGAGAGAGCTCGTCAAACTCTAAAGGAGAGGGGCTAGACTCAAACGAGGCCATATCGTCATCCAGGAGCTCGGCAGTCATGAAGACATCATCCTTGACCATCTTGGCAACTCTGGTATTGAAGCCGGCAAGAGAGTTCCAAATAGCATTGTTATCGATCTCTTGTCCTTCCTCGTCTAGTTTGGGCATGCCGGAGGTCACCAAGTTGATGTCGGCATTGTCATAGTGAGCCTTGACCAAGGACAGGGTCACCCTAGCACCAGCCCGGACGCAAGAGGCTTTCTAGTCCTTGACTTTCTCAGGGGCTTGACGCAGTATTTCTGCATACTTGGCCATTGAGTCTGCCGCCTTAATATTGATGTCCATAGGTTGAGCTATCTCCTTCGCTTGGGTAATGGTGGTGCTGACGAAGTTGCCGGAAAGAATCATGCGTTCCTTGGGATTCAGAGCACCCTCACCCAAGTTGGCTAAGCCAATGGGAGCTGTGATTTGCACAAACATATAAGGACCATGAGTATAAACAAGTCAAATGATTATCCAACTTACAGAAAATGACCAAGACGGAGAAAGGTTACCAAAGATGCACGTTTCTGCTTGCTTGCATGTCTCCACCAAGACATCGTGCTCCTTCTGGACTGACTTGAATATCTCAAGACTCCTAGCATTCTACTCTTTGGCAGCTTGGTTCTGGTCTTTGAGATGTGCAATCTCATCCTTCATGCACTGCATCTCGACATCCACAGACTCTTGCATAGCCTTCATCGTCGCCTCATGGCCCTTGACGGCCTTGGCCAGGTCCTTCTTCAGAATCTTGTTTTCATTGTCGAGCTCCTAGATATGCTTGGATTGCTTGACGATGCTCTTGGCCTTGGCAATGTCTTCTGTAAGACAGAAATCAGAAGTGCTATCAGAAGACGGAAGAAATAATTCAATGAGAAAACAAAGGAGCTGTTGTAGGAAACAGACCCTGGCTATTTTTGATATGTTCCTTCAGGAATTTGGTTTTACCCTATTGAAGGTCCATCTCCTTCCAAAGAGCAGCAAACCTCTCATTGGCGGATATCCTCCATTTATTCTCATTCTACAACAGATGTAAACATGCTTAGTTTCTCTAGAGCATCTACTCGGAACTATCCAGTTTCAACTAAATGCTCGGGGGCTACAGTACATGATTTTAAAGTAAACTAGTTTCTCTAGAGCATCTAGTCGGAACTATCCAGTTTCAATTAAAAGCTCGGGGGCTACACGGACAAGTTCTACACTTAGTTCTTTGGAGCACTCAGGCCAATAACTATTGGATTATCCACCTAAGAGCTCGGGGGCTACAGTGGGATATACTACATAGAGTAAAGTAAGTGATGTTCAAAAAACATACGATGGCAATGATCCTGAGATTGTTGGCCAGATGAGCATAGGAATCAGGGAAGGTCCAGGCATTCTTATATATTTCCTCGGCCTGCTTGATGAGGTCATCCATGCTCAATGTCAGAGGAGCCGCATCCAATGGAGAGGTCGAAGCCGGAGGCATGGATGAAGCCCTAGCTACCTCCTGCACATTCAAGACAGATGGTGGCTCGGAGGCTCCTGCCTCAATCGTTGCTTCCATGTTGACCTCTTCCACCACTTCCTTCCCTTTCTCGGTGGCATCCTTAGCCGGAGCTTCATCCACTTTAGAGGAGGTGCTCTCCTGTGTCGCTTGGCCACTGGGAACAACGTCTGCCTCGACACAGCCTAGGACATCAAGAATTGGATTGATATCTGTCTCCATGGTGGAGGTCTCAGGGATGACAGGGGATGACGGCCCAGCGGTGTTGGGGATATACTTTCCGGGTATCCTCACAGTTCCTCACTGACTAGGGTGGCCCACTTCGGGTTAGAGCATTGCTTCACTGGCCCGAGGAGAGAAGACGGAGTCCAATCCGGCTATGGGAAGGCCCAGAAGACTTACCGAATTAGGCCATGATGTTACTTGTAGTTCAAGATGTACTCTGTAACAGACTCTTAGTCGTAGCCGGATAGATCTCTCATGTAAACCCTAGGCCGGATATCTATATAAGCTGTCCTGGGGAGAGCCTTTAGGGCATAACCTCAATACTCTAGACCCTCAACTCGCACAGGCAAAACCCTTGTAAACCATATTCTGGCTCTGCCAGACATCGATTGCTAGCGAGTAGGATCCGTCCAAAGCCGGATTCAACTCGGTAAACTTGTGTGGTCACCGTCCGGAATACCGTGACGATCAACCCTCTCTTCGCCGCGCTTGAGGACCCTCATGGCGATTTGTCATCAATCCGACGACGCTTACGCCCACCGTGGGAAAGTGAGCTACGGATCTGCGTTCGGCGGAATCGCAAGAATCGCCATCGGCAAGACTATCGCCGCTGGTCGCATCCTCTACGCCAAAGAACGTCCCTCTCATCGTTCTCGACGAGACTTGGATTCCGGCAAAGGAGGCCGTGACTGCCTACACAATCATGTCTTTTGGTGAGATCGATGTTTACATCGGTTTCGCTAAACCTGCCCAACCCACCCCAGCGGTGATGATAGAGGCAGAAGAATTTTCTGGGTCCCCTTTGTCCGCGGAGGCAGCAGAGTTCCGGATCTCAGAAAACCCTAATCCCACCCAGCCCGCACCAGTTGCGGAGACAGTGGAGAAATCCGAACCTGAAGAAGACCTAGCGGTCAACGTCGAATCTGGAGTGGATCTCACTAGAGGAGCCAGATCCCAGATCGACCCACCCGTGGAAATCGAAATCCAGGAGGAGCATATCAACGATACTGATTCCGGCTCTGATGATGCCGGAACAGACAGTTCTTTCCTAATGCACACACTACGACATATGATACTGCAAGACAAAAGCGCAGATGCAATCCTCGAGACCGTCAAAAGTTTCGATATGGCTGATGGCGAAAGCTACAGGTACCTGTAACACCCTCGAATCGGCCCTATGCAAGTTTTAACGCTTCCCGCCAAACCCGCATAGAAACGATTCAAGGACGCCCACCAGACACTTTCGTGTGGGTGGAAAACGAAGTAATGCCATTACACAACAGTCCTCGATGGGACCCACAGAACAAATATATATACAACAACGACTCCATGAGTCAAGAATACAGATATACTATACAAAGATCCAAATCACCTTGAAAACGATAGAGCGTCCGACTATGGACAAGATGAAAATGGGGCTAAGAGCCCTGAAGAATAACCAATGGCGTTCATAACCCTGCCCAGGCCAAGCCGGAAGGGTAGCCCTGAAGAGTGGTATCAGAGCTCAGCAGTTGCGATACCCCACAAGTCCAGCCTGTAGGATAACCTAGCTAACGGTCGAAGTAGAGTATCAAAACTATTTTGCAAAATTGGTTGGATAGATCTGATTAGGTCTGATTTTACTCCTTACCCCTCTACTATTCTCCTCTTACCTCTGAGTGTTTTGAATCTGCTCTCTTACCTTCTTCTAGTCCAGGATTTCTCGTGGTTGGGTTTTCCGTCGTACCTTCAGGGTTTCGCTTCCTCCTTTGGTAACGGTGCTTCTACATCCGGTCTTCATGCTATCTGAGTGATCCTTTATCTGTGGTACCATTCTTTGTTCCTTGTTTGTGCCTTCCGGTGTTTTCCTACGTGACGACATCATCTACGCCAGATCCGATGCAGAGTCTGCATCACTCCTTTGTTCTGGACCTCGTTTGTCGAGATCTTCAGTCTGATTCCGAGAATGGCTGCATGCTTTTGCACCGAATGTGCGGAGTAATAGTTTGGGTGCATGATGGATTGGCGCCCATGCCGAGTACTCAATCTAATTGCTCTCGTACATTGAAGTGTATTAGAATTCATCGTTTCTCTCCTACTATTGAAGTTAGAGGTGGCTTTATTTGTTGATACCTCTACCTTCGCCCTTTGTTCCTGGAGTGTTCTCTCGACGAATGCGAGCAACGACCCCTTGTGGGTGGTGTCGCCGATTTCAAGATGGAGCAACAACCTTGTTAATGGTGTCGCGGGGATCTACACGAAGCGAGAAGATTCAGATCGTCGACCTTCTTCCCTATACCATGAGGCGGATCTCGAGGGCGAGATCCATTGTTAGTGGTGTCGAATTGTGGCATCCCGCTAAAACCACTACTAGAAAATCACGGTGGTTTTGTGCATTGCATCATCATGACCGCATGCTCATGTCATCATGCCACATTGCATTTGAGCATCGTCATCATCATGCATGGATTTGTCTAAAACTATTTTTGAAAAGCCTAGTTTTGTTTTCTAAATATCCCTGTCTTCTTTTCAAATTTTAAAACCGGGTTTCTCTGGATATTTTTGTTTTGTCTAAAAATGGTTTACAAAAGACTTTTATAAAATAAATAAAAAGTTAGATTATTTTTAGGAGGCAGCCCGCTAGGCGCGAAAGCCCGGCCGGCCACCTCCAAACCCTAAAAACTAATCCTATCTTGTTCGACCTACCCAACCCATCTCTCTCCCTCAACCCGCCGCCAGCTGCTGGCACAGCATACACTCACGCACGCGAGGCCGCACCCTCCTGTAGCCTGGCCCACCTCCTACCCCAGCCTCACCATATCCCCACCCCGCTGCCTCTCTCTCTCTCTCTCCCACCCGCCTGTCCACTTCACCACCTGGCCCAGCCGCCACCTCATCCCAACCACTCACAACTCGCCACATCACCCCACCCCGCCAGCCTGGCCGCACACCACCAGATCCCCACCGACAGCCCTCCCCCTGGTCGAGCCCACCTACCTGCGCACCCCTCCCTAGGTCCACCCGCCCCATCCCGTACGCTCCCTTCCACCGCACGCGACCCCGCAGTTTTCCCGCGCTGCACCCTGCCGCACCCTACAACGGAGTAGATCTTGTCACATCCGTGGTCTTCGGATCCGGGTCTTGGTGTGGCCTTCGGATCACCGGGATCGGCTTCACCTCCGGGAACGGGTCTTGGCAGTGATGAAGGAGATCATGTCGTTCTGAGAGGTTCGGGTTCCGTGAAGATCTTATCGTCTAGTGTCAACGTATCCTCGAAGAAAGGCTTGGCCTGCAACATCCCTCGGTTCCATGTCGGCGCACTTGGGGGTGTCATGAAACCCATCGGGTTCCTCTTCGTGTTCCTCTTCGCACGTCAGTCTTGATACTTTGGGCAGCATCTAAATCTTGTCGAGCGTGGTCTTCGGGTTTATCTGCTACAACAACACACAGAGCCGCTTGGCATCACTGAACTTGGTTTGGAAGGTCTTGTTCTAGGCGTTGACACGAACACAAGTAGACTTGTCGGAGATTGTTCAAAGCAGGAAGCACACACAGAGATGTGTCCTTGTGCGACGTGGACAGAGGTGAACACGCTGGAGACGGAGGAGGCAGCACATGGAGGTGGCAGAGGGCGTGCCCCGAGGCGAGGCAAAGGGCTCCAGGGCGGCGCCATCCATGGAGGCGGTCGGAGGTTGTGGGCGACACAGACGACGAAGGAGGCGGGGCTCACGTGCTGATCCAGAGGAGGCCATCGTCGGATCGGGGAGACGGTCGGGCACCAAGGCACGGTGGAGGGTGAGGACCGACGGCGCCTGCATCTAGCGGTGCTGGCAAGGTCGACGGCAGGAGACGCGGCGAGGAGGAGGCTCCCTTGATGCAGAGGTCGCCGAGGCACCGAGGGAGGACCTGCCAGTGAGGAGAGATGAGCGGTGAGTGGCGGCGGGCGCGCAGATCAGCAGAGACGAGGTGGGTGACCCCCGCGGCAGGACGAGGTGGAGCTTGGTAACGGGCTCTGCGAGGAGACGACGACGAGGGATCGCAGGAAGGGGTGGCACCTAGGCGGCCATGGTGTTGGCGGCGGCCTCGTGAGGCGGTTGGTGACTTGCGGCTCTGGGAGGAGAGAAGCAGGGCAGAGGCGGGGCGAGCTCGAAGGGGAGGCGCGGGGCTAGTGGAAGGCGAGCGGGAGGAGAGAGGGACGGCGCTGGGGCTTGGGTGGCGGAGGCCAGCGGCGGCGGTGGTTGGTGGGAGCGAGGCGAGGGAGAAGGGAAAAACGGGGCAGAGGAGAGAGGCGTGAGAGGTGGGGGCAAACATGGTGGGCCAGGGAGGAGGACCAGGATTCCTAGGCGGGGCGGTCAGGACGGTTCGAGCAGGGGGGTAGGTCGGGCTGGGTTCGTGGCAAGCAGCAGGTGCGGGCGTGAGGTACCAAGTGTCGGCAAGGGTGGAAGGGAGACACGATGGGGAGGTGGACCTGGGAGGTGCGCAGGTGGGGGAGGCCTGTCGGTGGGGCACGTGGCGTCTTGAAGGCGTGGGGTGATGTGGCGAGTTGTGAGTGGTTGGGATGAGGTGGCGGCTGGGCCAGGTGGTGAAGTGGACAGGCGGGTGGGAGAGAGAGGAAGAGAGAGAGAGCGAGGTGGCGGGGTGGGGATATGGTGTGGCTGGGGTAGGAGGTGGGCCAGGCTGCAGGAGGGTGCGGTCTCGCATGCGTGAGTGTGTGTTGTGCCAGCAGCTGGCGGCGGGGTGAGGGAGAGAGATGGGTTGGGTAGGTAGAACAGGATAGGATTAGTTTTTAGGGTTTGGAGGTGGCCGGCCGGGCTTTCGGGCCTGGCGGGCTGCCTCCTAAAAATAATCTAACTTTTTATTTATTTTATAAAAGTCTTTTGTAAACCGTTTTTAGACAAAACAAAAATATCCAGAGAAACCCGGTTTTAAAATTTGAAAAGAAGACGGGGATATTTAGAAAACAAAACTAGGCTTTTCAAAAATAGTTTTAGACAAATCCATGCATGATGATGACGATGCTCAAATGCAATGTGGCATGATGACATGAGCATGCGGTCATGATGATGCAATGCACAAAAACACCGCAATTTTCTAGTAGTGGTTTTAGCGGGATGCCACAGTACCTCAGGAAGCACGCGTCGCACTTCGTCGGATACGTGGGATCCGGATCCGGCTCTGCCGATGCTGGAGAAAACGCTGACTCGGTGCTGGAGTCAATTAGAACAAACGCCGACGTACCCGCATCCTCGGATGAGTCGATGACGTCAGTAGATTTCCGAAAGTTCTCCGCGGAATATGAAGAGGAGTATAACTCCAAAGCTGCAGAAGAAGGAGAAGCCATGGATGAAGGATCCGGGGAACACTCTCCCAAAGTGCAGGATGACATGGACCTCGGAGACAATCCCGAAGTCCAAATGTCCGAAAGTACCGATCAGAGCTTGACTCCGGGAAACGGGCCCAAAGCCGTCTTTGCTACCGGCGCTGCCAAGAAGGCAAAGAAGAAGAACAAGGAAAACAAGACCCCGGCAAAAGACCCTCTGACGGAGGAAGTAATTGCTGAGGAATATGAAGAAGACTCGGATGGAGCACTGATCCCAGACGAGCTGAAGAAAGAAGCATCGATGGGTGGACACGTGATCAATGAAGGTACGCGTAAACTCATCGATGCGGCATTAACTACACATATCCCTACAGCTGCAGAACTTACTGCAAATGAGCTAGATGAAAGGGCGCAAGCCCTAGAAGCACGTCGTCAACAACTCCTCGATGAAGCCAAAAACATCGAGGTGGAGAAGAAACGCATGTCGAACAAGGAGTACATGTCTCGTCTGCATCAGAAGACACGGAAGCATCGCATAGATGACAACCAATTCCCACGTGTCCGTGCCGTCCTTTTTGGAGATGAGATGGGGAAGCCACGGAAAGATAGCAACGGAGATTGGGTATACCCAACACCAGTACAAAATACCGTGGCAGCCAGAGAAATTCTATCGGCTAATCCAGGACTAGAGGAGATCCGTTTGGGTATCAAGCTACTCAAAAAGGGACTAGAGCAGCAAAAGGTCGCCCTGTCCGGAACTCAAAAACTGGTCTCAGATGCTGACCAATGTCGCACAGATCCGGCATGGGCTAACGTAAGACCCCATTATGGAGCAGTATTATCGCCCTGAACAACGGGAAGACAATTATTCGAGAACCGGATCGTCAGGACACCATCGAAAAACCACACGCGGTTGGGGCAATGTCGCACCATCGGCCGAGAAAGACGCCATCGCTGCCCTGAATCCGACGAATCCTCCCCGACAAGAATCTAAGGATCGAAGGGGAGAATATAAAGAGAAACGTTGGGAGGAGGATCGTCAGAGAATGCCGCCTCCTAGACATGAGAACCGTCCGGCTGAGCCTCACTATGGTGGGAACAACGGACGAAGGAACGACGGAAACCATGCAGGTACAAGCCGGCAGGGGGCTCGTCGTAGTCATGACCCTCCCCGGAATCGGAATAATGACGTTCCGGACGGAGGCCGGTGATCAGCCGGAAACAATCCAGCTGCTCCACCTTCTCCACCACACAGTCATCGCAACGGCTCACATGGAGGGCAAGGAGGACGACATGGCGGAGGAGGTGGTGGCAGAAGCCGAAGTCCGGCTCCACGGCACCACAGCCACAGCCGGCATTCGGGACGATCTCTATCCCCGAATGACGCAAGACACAGGATTAACTCCAACATAGAGGCTCAGCGCTATGAAAACGATGACGTGTACATGGGCCCAAAGTGCTTCGGTGCATGCATCAGAGCTACAAAATTCCCGGAAGGATTTGCTATCTCAAGACATATCCAAGCCTACGACGGCATTGCTCGGCCAGGCACCTGGTTACAGGATTTCTTCCAAGCTTGCTGCATCGCCAAAGGCGGAAACAGCCTGGTCGCAACCCGATATCTCCCACTTATGTTGCGGAAGACGGCACGATCATGGCTCAATGAACTTCCGGCAAACACCATCCATAACTGGTATGATTTACAAAGCGCGTTCTTTTGGAATTTCGAAGGCACATATCGGAGGCCCTGTACGGTGGGAGACCTACAGCATTGCACCTAGAAAGCCGGAGAAACTTGCTTGGATTACCTCGGACGATGGATCGACATGAAGAACTCCTGCGAAGGAGTAAATGATCAAACTGCGATTGAAGCTTTCATCACAGGTCTCCCTATTGGTTTACTACGCCATCGCTTGAAGTGTGACAAGGTTACCGATATGGGAGAGATGATAGAAACAGCGAGCAAGTATGCAGATGCTGATGACGATGCAGAAGGACTACTCAATGCCCTAGCTGTGCCTCAGTCGGCAGAACAACCAAAGCAACAAGCTCAGAACCGCAAAAACACCTCGGAAGAAAAACCCAACACGGAAACAGCGGTAGTCACTACCGTTTCCTGGTCTAGAGGACGAGGAGGACGTAGCGGAGGCCGTGGGTGTGGCCGTGGGACATCAATGGTCCAAGGTAGAGGAGAACAACAACCAGGAAAAACCTACTCTTGGGCCGACATTGCCAATAACCCATGTGTGCATCACCTAGACGCCAGTGGGGGCTCGTCCCACACCAACGCTGAATGTCGTTTCAGTGACTACATCAAAAGAGATGACATCGCGGGCTACAAAGCTAAGCGGAAGAAGGGAAAGAAAAATCCCGAAAAAGACAAAGAGACCAAGGAGGATTCCTACATGGAGGAAGCTGATGCTTCAAATCCCAAGTCGGAAGGGAAGAAGACTTTTCCCACCAAGAAGAACACTTATGTCACGTTCCTCGGATCTCAACCAATAAAGGTCAAGAAAGCAGTTCTACACGAGCTCAATGCAACAGTTCTGGCTGTCCCCCAGTATCTAGACTGGTCGGAAGTGGCAATCACGTTTGATTGTGATGATCATCCGCCTAAGCTACACAGGCGAGGAAAATATGCCTTAATCGTCAACCCACTTATTGACGGTTATGGTTTCTCCAAGACCCTCATGGATGGTGGTAGCAGCATCAATATTATCTATGTCGAAACGCTACGCCGGATGAAGATCTCGGAGACACAGCTGAACCATAGCTCTATGATTTTTCACGGAGTTGTCCCAGGAAGACAAGCTAATTCCCTGGGAGAGATCACTTTGGATGTTACCTTTGGAACTCCAAAGAATTATCGAACGGAGGCACTTTCCTTCGAAGTGGTCTCGTTCAAGAGCACATACCACGCTATATTCGGACGTCCGACTTACTAGGCTTTTATGGCTCGTCCATGTTACATTTACAATATGATGAAAATTCCAGGTCGCAACGGCGTGATCACCATCAGGGGAGACCCGAAGAAAGCGCGAGAGTGCAAGGATGGAAATGCCGCCTTTGCTGAAGCCGTGCTGCACGCCTAGGAGTACCAGGAGATCAAGAAGAGCATAGATCCGTCTGAGATGCCCGCAACGAAGAAGGAGATTACCAAGCCAAATCCGGAGTTCAAGGCATCAAAAGAGACGAAGAAAGTGCCGTTGAAGGAAGATGACCCCTCCAAGGTGACCCAGATAGGCGTAGGCTTAGATAGCGCATAGGAAAGTGCGCTCGTCAAGTTCCTCCAAGAAAATCAAGATATCTTCGCATGGCAACCATCTGCCATGACCGGAGTACCTAGGGAACTTGCCGAACACTCTCTAAATGTAAACCCGAATGCTAAACCCGTCAAACAGTCCTTACAATGGTTTAGCGACGAAAAGCGTAAGGCAATAGCTAAGGAACTAGCACGGCTCGAGTTAGCCGGATTCATAGAAGAGGTCATCCACACTGAGTGGTCGGCCAATCCTGTAATGGTCCCTAAAAAGGACACCACTGATTTAAGGATGTGTGTTGATTATACTGCCTTGAACAAGGCTTGTCCAAAAGATCCGTTCTCTTTTCCTAGAATTGATCAAGTTATCGATTCTACGGCAGGCTCGGAACTCCTCTGTTTTCTCGACGCATATTCCGGTTATCACCAAATCCGGATGAAGGAATCTGACAAAGTCAAAACTTCATTCATAACCCCCTTCGGAACCTTCTGTTTTGATACGATGCCCTTTGGGTTGAAGAACACAGGAGCAACGTACCAGCGCACGATGCAACGTTGCCTCCACGACCAACTCGGACGCAATGTACATGCATACGTGGATGACATCGCGGTGATGTCCAAAAAGAAGGAAACACTCATTTATGACTTGGAGGAAACGTTTGCCAATCTACGAAAATACAACATCATGCTTAATCCGAAGAAATGTTTCTTTGGAATACCAGCCGGAAAATTGTTAGGCTTCATCGTGTCTCAAAGAGGCATAGAGGTGAACCGTGACAAAATCAAGGCTATACTTAATATTTCCAGGCCAACTCGCCTGAATGACGTACAAAGACTAACTGGTTGCATTGTTGCGGTCAGTCGATTTGTAAGCCGGCTTGGTGAAAGAGCCGCACCATTATACAAACTCCTAAAGAAAACCAAGGATTTTGTCTGGACTGACGAAGCTGAAGCTGCACTGCAAGACCTGAAGAAAGTACTCTCATCTGCTCCTATCCTCGCAGCGCCGGAACCTCAGGAACCGATGTTGCTTTATATTGCTGCGACAAATAAGGTCGTTAGTATCGTCATGGTGGTGGAGAGACCAGAGAAAATCAGGAACACTTGGTGCAGCGTCCGACTTATTTTGTCAGCGAGGTCTTGACAGAATCAAAATAGCGATATCCGCACTATCAAAAGTTGGCTTACAGTGTTTTCCTAGCATCTCGTAAGTTATGACACTATTTTCAGGAGCATCCAATTACCATGGTGAGCAAAGCTCCCATGAGAGACATAATCAACAACAGCGGTCGCCAAATGGGGCATAGAGCTCTCAGCTTTCGATATTGAGTATAAACCTCGGACAGCAATCAAATCCCAGATCCTTGCCGACTTTGTCGCTGATAGGACAGAGACGAAGGAGAACATGGTCCTCCCTGAGTCGGAATACTGGACCCTCTTGTTCGATGGGTCTAAGGCTCGAGGGGGCTCGGGGGCTGGCGTGGTGCTCAAATCACCCTAAGGAGATAAACTATTATACGAGTTGCAGATCCACTTCACAGCGACAAACAATATTGCCGAGTATGAAGCACTGCTGCATGGAATCCGGATTGCCAAGGATATTGGCATCCGACGTTTGATGTGTTACAGAGATTCGGATCTTGTTTCTTAGCAAGTCTCGGATATTTGTAACGCAAGTAAGCACATGGCAGCATACAAAGCTGTCGTGGATGATCTATCTAAATCGTTCGAAGGGTTTGAAGTTCAACACATCCCTTGAGCAGAAAATGAGGAAGTAGATGCACTATCTCGAATAGGCTCTGCACAGAAAGAGGTCCCGGATGGCGCATTTTTAGAGCACCTCAAAGTTCCCTCGATAAAGGGAGTAGATGAGGAATATCCGACCAAATCCAACTCACCTTTAATAGCAGTTATGGCTGTAATTCCCAGCTGGACTCAACCCTACCTTGATTATTTGGTAGATGGCAAATTACCCGAAGACGAGGTGCTGAGCCGGCAGATTATCCGACGAGCAAAATCCTATACTATTGTTAGGGGTGAGCTCCATAAACGGAGTGTTTCTGGGGTTTTTCAGCGATGTGTATCTCCGGAAGAAGGAGTGGAAATCTTAAGGGAAATCCATGAAGGCGAGTGTGGTCACCACGCTGCAGCCAAATCTTTAGTGGCAAAAGCTTTTCGACATGGTTTTTTCTGGCTTACAGCTCAGGCGGATGCCGAACGGTTAGTCAAGACATGCAAAGGTTGCCAAAAGTACGCCAAGCAAGTTCATGTTCCGGCTGATCACCTGCGAACAATACCTATAACATGGCCTTTTGCGGTCTGGGGGCTTGATATGGTAGAACCCTTTAAACAAGCTCCAAGTGGGTTTACCCACCTCTTGGTGATGGTGGATAAATTCACCAAATGGATCGAGGCTAAACCTGTCACTAGTTGTGATGGAGCAACAGCAAAAAGATTTGTTGAGGATGTTATAATTCGGTATGGTTATCTGCATAGCATTATCACGGATAACGGGAGTAACTTTTCTATAGGAGAACTGGCTGAATTCTGCGATGAGCAAAATATTTGGCTTGACATTGCGTTAGTCGCACATCCACAAGCTAACGGACAAGTCGAAAGAGCAAATGGTTTAATTCTACAAGGCTTGAAACCAAGACTCGAAGCACCACTACGACGTGCTGCGGGGGCTTGGGCAGAAGAACTACCTTCTGTAATTTGGAGTTTACAAACAACTCCGAACAGGTCAACAGGATAAACACCTCTCTTCTTGGTCTATGGAGCAGAAGCAGTTCTTCCTAGTGATTTGATTCATACTTCTCCTAGAGTTGCCACGTATATTGAAGAGGATGCCGAGATTTCTCGACAAAATGATCTCGACTTAGTCGAAGAAGTTCGCGTCGTTGCTGAAATGAGATCTACAACCTATCAGCAGAAGTTACACAAGTATCATAGCCAGAGAGTCTGGAATAGATCTTTCAATAAAGGCGATTTGGTTCTCCGGCTTGTGCAACAAAGAAAGCACAAACTTTCCCCAGTATGGGAAGGGCCTTTTTTAGTTAGTCGAGTATTGCACAATGGATCGTACTATTTAACTACCATGAGACCACTCAAAGAAAGACGTGCTACTAAGAAGAGAAAGAGAGCTGGAGGCAGTACAAATCCGGATGAGTTAGACAGACCATGGAATATTGCTCAGCTACGTCCCTTTTATTCTTAGTTTATCTTTCTTTGTAATCATACATATGTACATGTTCTGTGAGAAATAAAAGCTTTGGTTGCCTCAAGTTTTTCTGAGAAGTTTTTAGACCATCTTATTTCCGAATGATCATGTCATAGTCGAAAATCCTAGAATTCTTGAAAGTACTTTATGCTCATGTTCGTTCTGGTCTAGATTTCTGATTCTAAATACTGCTACCTTCGGGTATAACTCTAAAAATTTCTAGTCTTTACTTTGGTTATTTATCTGATTGCCGGATGCGGGCATTTTCCGAGTAGTGAATTGTTGGTACTTGAAGCCGGCTTTGTTTCCGAGTTTAAACTGGTTTAGCAATTGAGCTCCGTTGCTCGGCAAAGTTTCCGGCTGAAGGTTTAGCCGGCTCACAAAAGGGACGAGGCAGAAAGCCAGATAAACGATAAGTCGAGACGAAAAATATAAGTGCTTGTGAAAACATTTCAGGCACACAAAAAAAGTCTAAGGACAAAAGTGCTGAATAGATAAAAAACTTAGCACTAACAAAAAGTCATAGTACTTAATATTTACAAACGCATCATGTTCTTTCACAGAATAATACATAAGTTTGTGGTCTATGATGCAGGAGGAGGTGAAGGATCTACTGGCTCGCTGGTCACTCCGCCTTGATATCGTTCCGAGATATCCGCATCCGAGTTGGTGCGTTCATCGTCGGAAACTTCTTCGGCTTCTTCTGCAGGAGGAGGCGGAGTATCCACGCGGGTGAAGAAGGGGATCTCGTAGCTGGTCAGATTAGCTACGTGGCACCCATATCCGGCGCAGGAGTGCATGATGGCTTGAAGGTCCTGCTCCTGGTCGTCTTCGTCTACCTTACAGTACCCTTTAGTCACTTGCCATATTTCCATGTTTCCATGGTGGCTCATGACCATGGAGAGGGCATTCTGTGCGGCAGTCCGCGCGTAGGACATATTCCAGTCCCGAACAAGCTATGGCATCTCCATGGCCCTGTCCCGCACCTCAAAATCCGACATGGTTAGCATGTCCGGAATCCTGAGAGACTCGCCAATGTCCTCAAGGGACTGGCAGTAGTCATGAAGAAGATCACCGACTTGGGTAAGCCGGTGAGTGCGGGGCTCAGACGAGGAAGAGTCCGACAACTTTAGAGGATCTATACACAAAACAAGTCAAGAAAAATCCGACATTGATAACCGTCGAAGAAAAGATAAGTCAGAAAGGTGGAACGTACCAAGAATGACGTCGTCAATCTTGGTCTTCTCCTCCCGGAGACTCTGGAGTTCAGCCCGGAGTGCCTGGGATATATCCTTCTCTCTGCCAAGCTCATTCTTGAGGTCCGAGATTACTTTATATTGAGCGGCAATCTTGCGATCGCGCTCTTCAGTGGCCATGGAGGAGGATTCCAGGACTTGAGCTATGCTCGTTTCATGATCCGCCTTGAGCTTATCCAGCTCTTGGCGAAGTCCCTTGTTTTCCACCACCAGGGTTTTGAGGTTCTCGGCCTCTTCAATCATAGCGATGGATTGTTTCACCAACGCTGTAAGACAAAAAGAACAACAATTCAGAAAAATTCGACATAGAAAAAGCAAGAGACAAGGTTTGAATCTCGAAATATTTACCTTCGGCTTCATCCTTGGCTACCTTGAGCTCAACATTTTTAAGCCGGAGAGCTTTGATCTCTCTCCGCTTATTACAGACATTGGACAATAATTGCTGGTTATAGGAACATACTTTCTGTAAGTCAGAATACCCAAAGTCAGAAAGCTACTTAAGACTCGGGCTAATATTTTTACTAAATACCAGCATGAGCCTTGGGGGCTACACTAGTTCGTTCTTTGGCATCCTAATGAAAGCATAAACTCAGATTCTATATCCTACTTCATGCTTGGGGGCTAGAGGATATGATATAACATAATGTAAAAACAAGAGTTGGAATTCCGACTTACATATTGCTCGCGGGTGAGTTTGTCTAAACCCACGTTCACTTCAGCTGCCACCTTTTCGGCGAGAGTAAGAGGGATCACTGGAGCTGTTGGAAGCTCACCAGTCCTGATCCTCTCGTCGCGAAGGAGAACTTGAGTGAGAAGGTCAGAGAACTTGACGTCCTCTGCTTCTTGCGCTTCCTCCTTGGGGGATAAATGGCTTTTGTCCAGGACTTGCCTGGCTAGCCGCTGGATCTCCTCTGTAGATTTCCGGGTTAGGCCGAATTTGGCAAGACCCGGATTGCTGAGGAGGTTTTCTGTGAAGACTTCAGCTGAGGGATCATTACCCGAAGAGGGTTCACCCATATCTTGAGCTAACACGCTCGCGGTGACGTCAGTGTGTGACCCAGGGATCATAGGCTCTATTTGAGGAGCCGGATCTTCTGCAGCTTCACCTCGGAGAAGAATTCCAAGGGAGGAAAGGACAAACCTTGGTCCAGATGAGTACCAAAGTGAACTCGCTAGCCCTCGAGTGGGCTAGGGACGGTTTCGCCAGAGCCGCTCCGCCAGTCGCCGGTGACGAGCAGCCCCTCCTTCTCCACATTCTTGAGGCCTGCCTCGTCGAGGGCGCAGGGGATCCAGATTCCCCTGTAGCTTTCCTTCTCCGCTGCAGGTTCCGCCTTTGCCGCTGCCGCTGCTGCCGCCAAACCGGAGGAAGAAGATGAAGAAGCCATTTTTCTCCGGTGAGAAAGTGACCTTAAAGGGGCGGCGCTAGGAGTTTTCTGTGGGGGAAGGACGAGGAGGCTCTGTGCACGCAGGAGGATTGGGAAGAAAGGAGACGACAAAGGACTAGTGGAAAGGAGAAGAGGAAATCTAAACCCCTTATATCCACCTACCTGCGCCAAGATTCGTGCAAACGCTACAGTGCAATCGCCACGCGTCGTGGAAAGAACTAGGAAGGACCCGCACGATGATTGCGTCACCTCGATCTCCATGCACGCATTGAAACGGCGCCTCGGTTCCACGGACTGCGGACCCACCAACGGTCATGCTGACGGAATGTTGTCAGATGACGTGACTTGACCATGCTTGTGTTAGGTGGCGTTAGAGACCAGGTTCCGGCTTAGTTTGAAAACGAGCTGGAAAATCTGAGTATCCAACTGAAAGGTCCGACTTATTTTTTAAGACCCGGATCGTATCTTTTGTTGTGAAGTTTCAGGAACCCTTCAAGATTCTGCAAGCCGAAGAATCTGCTAGACGATGATAAATCCGACTTTGGATCTTGGAGGCCTCCGGGGGCTGCTGTTGGGGATATACTTTCCGGGTATCCTCACAGTTCCTCACTAACCAGGGTGGCCCACTTTGGGTTAGAGCATTGCTTCATGGGCGGCCCAGTCAGGGAGAGAAGACGGAGTCCAATCCGGCTACGGGAAGGCCTAGAAGACTTACCGACTTAGGCCATGATGTTAATTGTAGTTCAAGATGTACTCTGTAACAGACTCTTAGTCATAGCCGGATAGATCTCTCCTGTAAACCCTAGGCCGGATATCTATATAAGTGGTCCTAGGGAGAGCCTTTAGGGCATAACCTCAATACTCTAGACCCTCAACTCGCACAGGAGAAACCCTTGTAAACCATATTCAGCTCTGCCAGACATCGATTGCTAGCAGGAGTAGGATCCGTCCAAAGCCGGCGGATTCGAACCTGGGTAAACTTGTGTGCTCACCGTCCCGGAATACCGTACGTCTCACCCCCTCTCTTCCGCATGCCTCGAGGACCCCCTCATGGCGTACTTGTCATCAATCCGACGACAAGCAGGGCCAGTAGAAGGTTTGGCGGCAGGAGTAGGGGGAGCGGTGGCGGGAGAGGGCTTGGCGGACGGAACCTTGATCAGCATATCGTGAATGTTTTTTGACCCTCCAACATCTTTGGAGGATCGCTTCAAACTAACACCGGCTTTCCTCCTGAAACATACAAAATATAAGTACAAGAGTTGAAAAAAGGTGTGAGCTGTAAAATACAAGCCGGAGAATGAAAGTACTTACTCCATGGCAGGAGCCTTGGTGAGGGGAATGGCAGTGTACTTCTTCTTCGTCTCCGCCTATAAGGCGATAGTTGAATGTTTAGAGACTCCACTCTCCAATTTCTTCTTCTTGGCCTCAGCAGCAGCATTAGAGGTGGAGCTCTTCCGCTTTCGCGCTACTGGAGCTGGTTGATCCTTGTGGGCGGCATCATCGGACACCACATAGATATCCTTCAACTTTGGATCATAGATTTGGGAGGTTAGACTCACAACTTCAAGTCAGAAAAGCCTTAGAGCATGTAACGAGTAACAAAGGAAACAGAAGCTACCTCTAGGCATGTACCACAGTCGAACATGTCATAGGTGATCTTGAAGCCCCGCTTCTTGTCCCTCACCCTGACGATGTCCTTTAGCTGCAGCTTGATGGAGTCAATAGAGAAGTTATCCCGCGAAATTCGCATGGGATCCCTCCTGTCTTGGCTATACTTGCACATTATCTTGGCTCGGTGCAGCAGAGGCTGGATCCGCCTAATGTACCAGCACATGGCAAGGTCGAATCCCATCAGACCTCCGTCTATGAGCCATTCGATCCGCCTTACGGCGCGATTGTATTCGTCATCGAAGGGAAGAGAGGCTGGGGTCCGCCATGCGGGCACTTCGGAGGAAGTCGGGGTAGCTCTCAAGGCGGTCTAGCAGAGGGACATCTGGCCCATAGAAATACGTGCGCTCCCAGTTCTTTCAAGACTCGTGCCCAATGATGTCGGGGAAGCACCGGCTAGGCCATATCTTAAAGCTAATGGTTCTGCAGATCCGCAGTTCGTCCTTGGACTCCATGGACTCTCTCTTGACGGTGAAAAGATATATAAACAGATCTAGTCTAGGCTTTATCCCTAGATATCCTTCGCACAGAGCTATAAAATTGCTAAGGACTAGAATGCTGTTTGGAGAGAGATTGTAGGGGAGTACCGGGAAGTACAAGAGGACACCCAAGAAGAAGTCGGAGACTGGCAGGTTTACGCTGCGTACCAACTGAGATTTGAGGTAAACCTTCTCTCCAGGTTGGGGAGACGGGACCACCTCGCTGGCCGGCACCGCCCGCCAGACTAACTTCTCCACTGTGGGGAGATACCCCTCGGTGAACAGTTCTTGCAGATTTTCGAGGGAGAGATTAGAGCCTCTCCACATCCCCTTGTGGGAGTCGTTTTCCTCTTCAGCGGCTTCGGGCGCTTCTCGTTCTTGGTCATCACCGTTGGACTCCGTCACAGCGGAGACAGGAACAACCACTCCCTCAGGTGGGACGATCACTCCCTAGGATGGCTCCTGCGTAGCCTCGGGAATCGTCGCCGGGGAAGGAGCAGAGCTGCTGGAGGCCATTACGACGGGGAGAAGGTGGAGGAGGAAAGGGCTCTGGTTAGGGTTTTCGCGGTAGAGCTCAAACGGTTGTGCAGATGGAGGAAGACGAAGACTGGGAAGAGAATGTGGGTAAAAATAAATAAATTGACCGTGGTGGAAATATATAAGCCTCGCATCAAGATTTGTGCAAAGAGATCTGATGGATGGAACGTTGCCGATGTGGAAGTGATAGTGAGCGGTAATTTCGCCACGTCCTCCTTCTTTTGCGGCTCCACCGTTTTGGATTTCGTGCGCGTGAAAATAGTGGATGATTAATTCTCTATTTCTGTGAGTTTTGAGGTAACGTCGGATGTACCCTATGTCATCCTCCTAACAGTGGCAGTGAAGGGTCACGTACGAAGATTCCATCGAAGACGGGGATCATCTGACTCTAGAAACGAAGACTCAAGGAATCTCCGGCTACATTGCGAAGCTGGAGAGGATTGTAGGTTTCTTTGGGACACCTTTGAGATGTTGCTTGATGAATTGCCGGCATCACTTAGATGGGATATTCAGAGATCAACGAGCAAGACGGCGCAAGATTTCAAAGTCCTCCGGGGGCTACTGTTGGGGGTATGCTATATTTGTATCCTCATAGCATGTCACCAATCCGCTTAACCTAGGTGGCCCATAGTTGGTAGGAAGTCCTATGGCCTGCTTGGCGGCCCAATTAGACGGATCCTGAAGGGAGGCCCATGCGGGATAAAGGAAGGCTACGCAGGAGCCACCGACATTCTCGGAGCCTTGGAGTGCAAGACACAGAAGACTAGTTCGTATTAGTCTAGGACTCTTTACCATGTCGGCCAAGGACCTTTCCCTGTAAAGCCTAGGACTTGGCGCCTTTATAAGCCGGCCTACGGGAGCCTTTAGGGAAACAATTCATAAACACCCTCGCACAGCGAACCAATCTCTGTAACTCGGCGTATTGCCATTATATTGATTTATAGCAGGAGTAGAGTTCCACCACCATTGTGGGACTTGAACCTAGGTAAACTGTGTTACCTCATACCCGCCAACTCTCCGCCTTACCCCACGTCTCTAAACACACACTGTGAGGACCCCTCCATGTCGTACTCGTCGGCAATACAACGACACCGGCAAGTCATCAATCCATTGTCGGGCGGTGCCGGTGAGCATGAGAGGGAGGTACTTGATAGTGACATTAGGGTTTCCCCCAGCGGTGTGATTCGTTGTAGTCGTGCAACCACGTAGCTGGCCTGGTAGTGCCGTCATAAGGATTGATGGTTTTGTCGATCCAGAGACCCTTGGAGTAAGTTGTGGCCCATATTACAGGTCCAAAACAACGTGGCCCAAGGTATGGGAGCTCCCATGCTTCTTGTATCTTGTCCGGTTGCTTCCCTTTTTCTGTCATGGGGAGGAGAGTTGTGGTGTGATCTATGAGATCCACCATGTCCTCCACCATGATGGCTATTGGGTGGCGACAGTGGTGGTGGTGGCGATGGTGGCGATGGGTTAGCCTTCTTGCTGCTCCATCCATCTGACTCCTCACAACCTGTTGTGATTACTTATCAGACGTGGTGCTTCCTTGTAGGATCTGCTCCTGTGTCCTTCATTGCTGCTGTGCTCTCCGGTATGCCGAGGTTGCTAACCCTGGTTGTGTATGACAATACCGACCTGGGGAGGCCTAAGAGGTGGCATGCTTGTGCGGTGGCACGACTGTGGTTCCTCGTGACACCGGGATGGCGCTGGTGGCGGCGATCAATGAGGGTGAGCTTTTTCACCATGGTTGGAGGATATGGGTATGGCATCACCCCTTTTACGTGCACGCTTCCATCTTTGCTACGTGGAGCCTGTATGGGATCCCTTGTCACGGGGAGATCTTGGCCTTTGGCGGCTATTTAGGATTGACTGGCAAAGATCCGGATTGGACTCAAGCCTTTGCGAGGTGGCCTTCTCCTCTTGCTTGCAAGCCTTGGCTACGAGGTCATAGACTTGGGCCACCGCTTCTGGTGACCTCTCTTGTTCGAGGAGGGTCTTGGCGACGGCCATGTTGAGGGAGGGAGTTGGCATTACTTTCCTTCCCGCTGAATCAATGTATGGGGTGGCCTTTGCCGGTTTGGATCATTCATATCCCAACTTGCGTCGAACACCGGGGTCTTTGACGACATGAGCCGGTACCTTCTTTGCTTTGTGCTTTAACAACAACTTCTTGTACTCAGCCTCCATTGCTCTTGTCGCCTTGATGGATTGTTGCGCGCTGGCCATGTCTTTGTCCAGCTGAGGACCCTATTCTGCAATGCACTTAGCCTCTGCGAGGATCTCTGCACGCTTCTCATCAAGCTCCGTAATGCTCCGAATATGGGCAATGGTAATGGGTTCAATGAGGAGTGCATCGTATATCGCCTTGTTGGCGCGAGTAACCAATGGGTTGCCTGCTGCAGACGTTGACTATGGCGGCAAATTCGTTTGCTTGGCAGTACTAGGGCCTATGTTGAGTTCCTGCACCTGCTGCTGGAGGATAGCCGGAGGGGGCATAGCGGCCTTCTCTATCGTTGCCGCTCTGGTAACCATAGGTGTGGGCGGAGCTCGCTCAGGTTCTAGTTCCTGTCTGTCTTCTTCCATCACACTCCCGATGGCGACTAGCACCTAGAGGGAAGTGTTGGCTTTCTCGGCACGCTCCTCCTTCTCAATCTCCTGCTCGATCTCCCTCATAACAACATCGTATTCCTCTGCATTAGTGTCTGAGCCACCGCCATCTATGTTAATATCAGTGTAAAGTGCATCGAGGACTAAGTCGGAGTTGGCTTCGGTGTTGTTGATAGCGGATGTGGAGGTTGATGGTGGCAGGCCATTGTTGTTGCCTCCTCTAGCTTCAGGACCAGGCATGGCCTAGGTGTTCTCCTCGGCATCCGCGTAGTCATTGACGATTGTGACCATCTCACCAAGGGTGAGCGGACCGGTATTCACAGGGAGATTCTCATCCATCTGGCAAGGTATTCACAGGGAGATTCTCCTTCCCTCTGAATGCATCTGGCGAGATCGAAGATGGCGACAATGCCAACAAAGTGCGACCTCCGCATCTCCAACACTCGGGAAAGCCAAGCGGATTTGTGGGGGTCCTTCCACCATTATATCCTGCATAGGGGTGGTTTGGGTGGGCCTTGAATTTTACTGATCTAAGCCGCCATACTCTAGAGAGAGGTACGGCCCAGATTCTTCTGCGAACGTGTCCTACTCGTAGGCGGCCCGTGCAGGTCTTGACGAGTTTTTGACTTCCTGGGAGCTAGGACCTGAGTCAGTTTTGCCGATGAAGATGTGGATGTATCCAAGTGGGACGATGGAGCAGCGGGTACGTTTCGTCTTTGCCAAGACCCATAATTCATCTAGAGGGATTCCCGCGAAGAGATTGGACCTTGCCCGGTGTAGAGCTCAAAGCGCCTCTTGCCCCACGGTGGGCGCCAACTGTCGTGGTATTGCCGACAAGTACGCCATGGAGGGGTCCTCAAAGAGCGTGTTTAGAGACATGGGGTAAGGCGGTGAGTTGGCGGGTACGAGGTAACACAGCTTACCCAGGTTCAAGTCCCACAACTGTGGCAAAACTCTGCTCCTGCTATAAATCACTATAATGGCAATACACTAAGTTACAGAGATCGGTTCGCTGTGCAAGAGTGTTATGAATCGTGCCCTAAAGACTGCCACAGGTCCGGGTTATAAAGGCACCAGATCCTAGGGTTACAGGGACAAGACCTCACCGGACAAGGTAAAGTGTCCTACACAAATACAAACTAGGCTTCGTGTCTTGCACTCCAAGGCTCAGAGTATGTCGGTGACTCCTACGTAGCCTTCCTTTATCCGGCATGGCCCTCCCTTCTGGATCCGACTAACTAGGCTGCCCAGCAGGCCATAGGCCATGCTACCAATTGTGGGCCACCCAGGTTAGCTGGATTAGAGACGTGCTATGGTGGTACCCATTTTGCATATCCCCAACAACGAGGAAACCCACTCCGGAGGGAGGCCCTCCCTCGGGAGGCTCCACTATGGAACTGATGACTGCAAGTGCACAAATCGTTTGTAGCTAGTTTTGAAATAAAGATATCGATCCCACAAGGAGCAATAGGCGAAAGACTAAAATGCTTTTAACTGGAATTTTTTTGGGGTTTTGATTGAATGAAGCAATTAAAATAAAGTAAAACTAAAGTAAGAATCGTGTATGTAAAAGAACTTGAAACTGCAATAGGGAAAAAGGCGTTCTCAGGGAGAGGTGGATACACCACTAGCAATTTACACAAATATTCTCATGATATGTATGTATGTATGTGGGAGGAGCTCCATATATAGACAAATAGGCAGCAACCACTGCTCGCATCATCCTTCATAACCACAGCTAGCATATAAAGGACAGCAATCGTATTATCCCGCTATTAAGGGATTTCTCCCGTGGCATGGAAATGGCTTTATGAGTTCTCCTTGTTTCCCCGAGTTAGTACGTAAAGAATGAAAATAGCTTTATAGTCACAGTAAGTGCTATAATCCCTCCGTTTACTAACAAGTAATCCCCTTCATCATTGTTGGGGTTATGCTAAATGGGTATCACCATAGCACGTCCTTATTCCGGCTGACCCGGGTGGCCCATAGTTGGTAGCAAGGCTTATGTCCTGCTGGGCGGCCCAGTTACACGGATCCAAAAGGGAGGCACATGCCAGATAAAGGAAGGCTACGCAGGAGTCACCGACGTGCTCGGAGCCTTGGAGTGCAAGACACGAAAGACCAGTTCGTATTAGTGTAGGACTCTTTATGATGGGGATACGCCGAATGGGGTATGCCCAGCGGGACATTCCGGCCGTCTCGAGAACCTTGCCAGTGGGCTTGCAGGACGACGACTAGAATGCGACTAAGGAGTAAGCCCGACGACTGGAAGCTGGAGGCCTAGAAGCATAGTTTAAGCCCAGTCGGATTAGGTCAAACCCTCAGAATCCTTGACTAGTTCGGTTGTAAATACTATAAACCCTAGGGAGGTACTGCCACTAATGCTCTGAAATATCTCTCTAAACCCTGCCACTAATGCTAATATTCAGAGGGGTACGCAGTCCTTTGTTCTTGTATTTTTCTTGCGCAGATAATGTTGTTTAAAGGAGGGAATCACTACATTAAAGTCAAAGATACGATATTTCCAACAACTAGAAGAAACCAGGAGTCGTCTAACGGAGGCAGACGCTGTAACGACCAACTATACAGCCGGAGCAAAAATTCTGACCGTATAGCTCCGGTCGTATAGTTGGTGCCGCCACCGTTAGGTCAAACAGAACAACTTTTGAGAAGCGGCCCCTATATAAAGAAGCCTGAAGCGACAGGAAAACAACGCTCGCTCCGCACCGAAGAAGCCAGACTCCGCCAAAAATCCGCCTCAGATCTCCAAACCCTTCTCCTTCTCCATAGCCATCTTCCACCACTTGTAATAGTAGGTCTTTTCTCTGATTGGCGACATTGTAAGACTATTTCTATCAATCCTATGACTTTTAGTACAATGTGTGTGATTGTTGATCTCATCTCTATGTGTGAGTAATTCTCCTTGGGCTAAGGGCTTCGGCCTAGCCATGTAGCAATTGTGCATGTGATTTATCATAAATGGGATCGTGTATTAGTTTGTATGACATGATGATTATTGTAGCCTATCTTGCCTCAATCCAAGGACTTGTCAGGTACCCAAGACCCCGAGGGTTGAGCCAGGTATAGGGAGTATGAGTGATGACTGATCTAGATGTTGTGAACCCCAGTGACAGAAGGGGTAGTACGACTTTATGTGAAGGTTTTGCTTGGGATTAACGGTGACATCACTATGCATATCATTAGTTCCCTTTCTTCTATGGATGACACTAGTAGGTTATTGCTATAAGCGGTTGCGGAGGCAATAGCAATTATGGATGCACTGCCCACATATAATTTATCTTGCTCTAACAAGTACACACATACTTTATTTCTATCTTTTATTTCCATCCGATATTTTTGCACAGCTACAGGTGAAACCGAACGCCCTAGGCCTCTCTCTCCATCATAGACAACAACAAAAGGACACAAGCTACTGGTCCGATAAAAACACAAAAGGAATTCTAAAAGTCCCAAAGGTCTGTTAAAGTAACTTCACTATGCATTCGCTTCCCGTGGATTCGATAACCTAGGTCTACTAGGGAAAAGAGCTATACTACATCTGTAATCCGGATCGAAGTTATCAACCCTTTTCTTGGCACCATTGTTGAGGAAGCAATAGATACCATTGTGAGGTTATTAGGAACCATGCTAGTTTTAATTCTTGTTTTTAATTTTGTTAGTTTCCTTTTAGTCTTTATTTGATAAACCAAAAAAATTAGTTAGTCTTTAAATTTTTGTTTTTACTGTTATAATTTTTAATCTAAGAAAACCCAAAAACATAGGAAGTATGGCTGAAAAGAAGCTTGGGGAGTTTGCTACTCCCAATAATGATTATTTGCGTACTCCTATTACTCAGCCAACAATCGCTGCTAATGACTATGAAACTAAGCCCCAATACTTAAGTTTGGTTCAACAGGATCAATTTGGAGGCTCTGTTGTTGAAGACGCAGGTATGCACTTAAATACTTTCACTAAAATATGTGATATGATCCGTATAAAATACGTTGACCCTGATGCGGTCAAGTTATGTCTATATCCTTTTGCTCCAAGAGGGAGAGCTAAAGAATGGTTGCTATCTCTGCCTAAAAATACTATTACATCATGGGTGGGATGTACTTATTTATTTCTGACTAAATTTTTGCCACCTGCAAAGACGATGCAACTTCAATCTAATATTACTGGCTTTAGACAGGAAGAGCATGAGCCACTAGCGCTTGCATGGGAAAGGATGAAAGAATGCCTAAGAAACGGTCCTAGTCATGGGATGGAAGATTGGTTAATCCTCCATTTAGTTTATAATGCTCTTAATCATGTGTCTAAGTCTATGCTTGATACTACAGCTGGAGGAACATTCATGGGTAAACATATTACCGAAGCAAAGCAGCTGCTAGACAATATGCAAGAGAACCATGCCCAATGGCGTGTGGAAAGACCAAACACGAAGAAGGTGAACTCTGTCTCACCACAAGAGAACGAAGATCTCAATGCTAAGTTGGATGAGCTCATACTAGCCGTAAAAGGTAAGGAAACTCAGGTAAGAGCCACCCCCGAAACAAACATAGAAGAAATAGACTTCGTAGCTCGTAATGATTACAACCCTGCTTGGAAGAAGAGTTACAATCCTAACTTTCATAAACATTATGCTAGTCCTACAAGTAACTCTAATAATAATATGGGAACTAGTAATGGTAGTCTCCAAGAAATGCTTAACTCTTTCATAGACTCACAAAATGAACAAAATAATATTCTAGTCAAAATTACAGAGAACCATGATGCTATGCTTGGTAAATTATCTAACCAAGCTGTTAGTTTGAGAAATGATTTGTAGGCCCTTCAAGAAAGAACAAGTATCGTTGAGGCACATCTAGCTAAGATAACAGAGAGTCAAACTCTCATTCTAGCTAAATTTGCAGGTAAAGCTGAGCCCAACCCTGTTGAAGAACTCAAAATGATGAGGATCCAAAGGGAGGAGCATGAAGAAGTTGATTATAGTAATGCCCCTTCACCAAGCTATACCATCGAAGATCTCGTAAAGAGGATCAACGTCAAAATTCTGGTAAGTGAAGGTAATGATGAAGCCATGTATCAACACTTTGTTGATCAAGTAGAAATTAAGGTACGCGATCTTGAAGAAGTATACAAGAAAATTGCTAAAAAGTTACCTAATAAACTAGATGACATATTTCAGCCTACTATTAAGATAAAGATTGGAACCAATGAGATAACTGCACTTTGTGATCTAGGTGCAAGAATCTCAACAATTCCAAAGAGTCTTTTTAACAAGTTAAATTTTGGCTCCTTTGAAATTACTAAATTAAAATTGTATCTAGCAGATTCTACCTACAAACAAGCTGTAGGGATTAAGGAGAACACTTTAGTTTCTATCAAAGGTTGTCCTGCTCTCATTGATTTTGTTATTGTTGACATGTCTGATGATACTGTTGCTCCTATAATATTAGGCCATCCTTTCTTAAGAACTATAAAGGCTTTAATTAACCTTCATGAAGGGAACATGAAGTTGTCTGGCATCCCGCTAAAACAACTACTAGAAAATCATTGTGTTTTTGTGCATTGCATCATCATGACCGCATGCTCATGTCATCATGCCACATTGCATTTGAGCATCGTCATCATCTTGCATGGTTTGTTTAAAAACTATTTCGAAAGGTCTGGTTTTGTTTTCTAAATGCCCCGTCTTTATTTCAAATTAAAACCCAGCCTCTTCCGGATATTTTGTTTTGTCTAAAACCTGTTTGCGAAAGGTTTTATAAAATAAAAATAAAACAAATATTTTTATTCGGGGAGGCAGCCAGCCGTTAGGCCAGGCCACCTACTACCCGATAAATCCCTGACCCTAGATCCACATCTAATCCTATCCCCATCCTACCCTAACCCAACCGTACACGCACACACCTAGCCGCGCGCGCAGCTCCCATCCCCTCCTGCCAGCACACCTCATTGCCACCTCACTCCCTCCACTCGCAGCGCGCCACATCACCCCACCTGGCCCCACCTCGCTCACGTACACGCCCACTCAGCCACCTACTCTGGCCCCACCTCCTTTTTTTCCCGCCTGTGCGCGCATCCCACCACCGCTCCCGCCCAAGACCCACCTGTGCGCCCCACCCCAGGCCACCTGCCCGTCGCCCCAGACCGCACGCTCCCCTCCTCCCACCCGATCGCCACCTACCCCACTTGGACCACCCCACGTGCGCCCCCCCAGGATCGATCGATCCCATCGACGCCAACCACCTACCCTGTGGCCCTACCACGACGCTGTCCTCCTTTCCCTTCCTCCCGTGTCGTCTCCCTCGCCTCGTCCCGCAATCCCCGCCGCCAGCTACTCCTCCATCTCCAAGTCTCACCGCCGCGCGGGCCCTCTCCTGCGCCGGCTATCCGAACGCTCCATCGCGCCCGCGAGCTCCTTCCCGAGGCGGAGCCCCGTCGCGAGTTCCTCGCCACGCCTCCCGTCGTCCTCCTCGAGCAGCCGCGCCTTCGCCGCCGCGCTGGTCGCCGCCGCCCAAGCTCTGCCCCACCTCTAAGCTCCTCCCTTGGGCCTTCCTCCCGTATGGCCCCACCGCCCCTCCAGCGAGCAGCAGGTGCCGTTGCTGCCAGCGGGCCCGTCTCCGGTCGCTAGGCTCCACGCTCACCAGCGACCACCGAGTCCCGCGCCGCCGGAGCCGGAGCTCCTCTTTGCCGCCGCTCTGGATCCCGCGCCTGGCCGCCGTCTCCTCGGCCTCGCTCCTCGCCGGGCCGCCTTCCTTGTCGAAAACCGAACCCCGCGCGTGTCGGTCTTCTTCAACCTCGCCCCGCCACCTCGAGCCCGCTCCTCTGCGAGCCGCCGCTACCCCGTGCTTGCTCTGTGCCCCGCTGTTCTCTACAGGAAGCCGCCGCGCGTGCCCTTGTCGACCTCGTCGTCAACCGCTACCGCGTCCGGCCGCCGTCCCCATCCTGCTCTGCTCGCTGCCTTTGACCTCTGCTCGACGACATGGCCGCCGTGCTCCTTGTTGCCCATTCCCCACCGAGCCGCCAAGCCCGCCAGCGAGCCCGTGCTCTGCCGATGGGATTTAACTCACGCGGGTGGTTCAGGTTCAGTGGTGTTTTGTTGCTCGAGATGAGGTGTTGACCAGTTGTTGCTCCTGTTGACTCCCGCAGTCCTCTCGGCAGGCAGTATCTTTCAGTTCATGGTAGCGCATCATCGGGGTACATCAAGATCCTCTCTGACAAACAAGTCCCGAAGCCCGAGTTCTTCACCGACAAACCAATATGGAACCACAAGACTACCGGCGCCGAACCCAAGACCGACAACGCCACCCGAGAACTCCGGCAAGGACACGAAGTACTCCATCACGGAAGCTCGCAAGGACTTCGGCATGGCCAAGATCTACTCAATGACCCGATCACTGCAAACCAAGTCCGGCACCGACAAATGAAGCTTGAACCACCAAGTCTTCATCCCGGACGCCATGATCGTTGACATGCCCCGAAGGCCGCGGATGCGAGAACATCTACCTCTCGTTGTCTGAAGACCGATCTTGCCGTCCCCGTCGAACCCTAAGACCGAACCCCGAAACCCTCGGAACCCAGGACCTTCGACCCCAGATGTGTGAACCTTTTCCCGAGCCCCTATTTTGTAAATGCTATATATAAAATTGTCGCATATTAAATTGTTCATGTCGCATACATATTTTTTGGTTTGGGGGCATTATGCCGATTCACCGCATCATTAAATATGGAGTCCATCTGCGGGATATCTTTATCTTATTTCGGACTCCATTTAAATTGGTGTAGCGAACCGATGCCATGTGTTACCTTGATAATACAACATTTAAATTGTGGGGTTGTTAAATGACTTGAACCTTTTAATTAATTGTTGGGACCCCGGTTCTGCTTAATATCGCCTAATTGCACCGCATCTGCATCATATCATAATCATGCCGGATCTTCTATCGTAGTATTAAATATTGCATCCGGTGTTTCTTCTAGTGTTTGCTTCTTCGCGGATTAGGCCGATGAGTGGATGCAAGAATCGACAAGTTCTCTGAATATGAACCTTCGGCAGTGTTTCCCAGGCGAGCATCTCCCCCCTTATGCCTATTTTGCATTTATAGTCTTTATTTCCTCCTGTTGATCTATTGCTCTCCGTGTCGCGATGCTTTAGTTTCCGTGCACCAGTTATGTCCCGTGCAACCTCGATATTGCCATGGACACCTCCTAATACCTGTTGTTTGGTAGATAGCTGGTCTTGCGAGTCGTAGTTGCTTGCTCATGTGCGATCTCGTGTTGTCGAGTACCACAGTTGTTGGTATGCTGGCAGATGTTTATGGTGGAGATGCTTATTGGTGGAGATGATCATGACTTTAAATACAACTATTAAATTGCTAGATATAATTAATGCAGAGGCATCGGTGGGAAATAGATGTTATTTGGTTCTTCCACGCTCACTTGTGTCCCGTAGGACCCCGAGTACTTGATACCTGTTCCTTGACTATTCGCACTATCCACATCCGGGAGGCCTTATGGACCCCCACAGCGAGCTTGATTCATTTCTATTTCTTGGGGCCACAAACTAGTTTGGGGTTTTATTACTATCCTGTACTTATGCCATGCTTTACTGCTTTATTTACGATTGTGCGTGGAGCACCTGTACTGTTTTGGATCGCGCCACGTTTTCGCGGTATCGACAAGCCCAGTCACACTTTCGGGTTCCTAGTCGTTTACAGCCGTCGTCATAAACCCTGGGTCCGTTCCAGAGCCGGCCAACTTCGTTGCGGGTAGCTTAGTGGGGTGGCCCCCTGAAATATTTTATGAATCCTATGATTGCTTTGTCGTGAAAGCCTCGTTGGGTTTTGAGTTGGTTTTTCCGAGGTTGATCGAGTGTGTGTTGCTATTTGTGCACCCCTGCAGGGTAAAACTTTCTGAAAGCCGTGTCTGCGGTTATGGACGACCTGGAGCATAGTATCTCGATCATAGACAAGCATAACTAAAGTAGTGCTATAAATTTGACTTAATATGTGACTAGTAATCAGATTCAAATACCACGGAATGGATATTAAAAATGCCAACAACTGGTGGAGCTAGGGTTCCTTGTGTCTCGTTATATCTGCCTAGTAAGTATTGCAACTCCAATGGAATGTGATAAAAGTGCCAACAACTGTTGGGTTTCGGGATTCCTCAGGACAATTATATCAGACTAGTAAATGTTCCAACTACAATGGAATGTTAACTAAAACTACCCACTACCTATGCTTCAGGATGACTCATGCTCTATATCTGACTAGTAAATGCTGCAACTATAATGGAATGAGTAAAACTGCCCACTGTGTGAGTTCCTTGGTCCGACTTCCTCGTTTGGTCTTGAGGGGGGAAATACCAGGATGGGTATGTTTGGTGTTAGTATCAGGTAGGACCCGAATAGGTCTTTCTTACCCCTCTCTAATAGCCGCCAGTGATACCGAGTCTCTATTGGTTGTTTAGTGCCGCTGCGCTGCCGCTTCATCCCACCATACCTATGTAGGCGAGAGCCGCCGAATTCTAGCCTCGCTGTGTACTAGCCTCAGTACTGATGCTCCTCTTTTCCCTTGCCCTTTGTCGGCACCCCTTTTTTTAGCAGGTTTGCGATCGACGTCGTTAGCAGGGTTACCCTTTCGGCTTGGCCTGGGCAGGGTTATGGACGCCATTGGTTATTCTTCAGGGCTCTTAGCCCAATTTGCATCTTGTCCGCATTTCGACGTAGACGATTTCAAGGTGATTTGGATCTCTGAATTGTATATCTGTATCCTTGACTCGTTGAGTCGCTATTGTATATATATATCTGTTCTGTGGGTCCCATCGAGGACTGTTGTGTAATGCTATTACTTCGTTTTCCACCCGCACGAAAGTGCCTGGTGGGCGTCCTTGAATCGTATCTATGCGGGTTTGGCGGAAAGGGCTAAAACTTGCATAGGGCCGATTCGAGGGTGTTACAAGTTGCAATTTCCTTCGCGCGATCCTTTTGTTATTCATTTTCCCAGGAAGAAGAAATCCAACCATGACGAGAAGGAGGCCATCACTTTGAAGGCCAATTACTTTGGAGTGGGTGTCCCACTCATCTGGCGCAGGTGAGTATCATCAAGGTCAAGCTATTAACCATAAAAGAGCGTTCCATGGGAGGCAACCTGTCACATCCCAAAATTCTCCTAATTTTTGGAATGTGAAATAAATAAATAAGTTTGATTGATGGTTTGACTTTGTTGAAAATTCTCAAAGAGAAGAAACTTTTTGAATAGAAAATCCTCTCAACCATGATTTCAAAATCTTATATTCTTTTGTTAAGACCTAAGTAGCCATATAGGCAAAAGGGCATGGAATGATTATGGATTTCAGAGTTGGTGTGCAAGATTTCAAAATTCAAAATCATTAAGTATGCATGACCATCATTGCATTTAAACCCTAAGAAAAATTTGGTATTGCCTAAAAGAAAAAAATCAAAACCCTAAATGGGATTTTCCCATTCTAAGTACAACCCTTGAGCTATGGATTTGTCCATAGGAACAATTAAGCAATAGAATTCATAAATGATGTATACCTACAGATATCAATTTTAGAAAACAACAGAAATTTATTTGAGTCATTTTGCTGCTATAAAACAAAAGTTATAAAGGAAAAACAGAAAAAGAATAAAAGAAAAAGACTACAGAAAAAAAAGGGAAACAACTAACCTGCGGCCCAGCCCTACCTGCCGCACCAGACAGCATGCACGCTGCATGCCCAAGAGGGTCCCCAGCAAGACAACCTGCTCCTCCTCTCTCCCTCTGACAGGTGGGACCCCACCCCATCTTCTTCCACCTCGCGACAGGAGACTGCGATGAGCACGATGCCGCCCCTTTTTCAAATCCGATCGATTCCAGTTGATTTCTTGCCCCTTCTCCATGAATCCCTCCCCCATAAAAACCCGACCCCGCCGCCACTTTTTCCCCTTCGGATTTTTCCCTCAAAACCCTAGCCGCCAGATCGATCTACTCCAATTCCGCCGTCGCCATTACAGGAGCTTCGGGAGGTCAAGCCTGCTGTTGATTTCGAGCACCCCGAGCCCTATTCTTTACCCCATCGTCTTCCCCTTATTTCACCGCGTCTCATCACCCTGTTTTCCCCCTCGCAGGTGCAGCACAGCGAGCACGCGAGCTCGCCGGAGCTCCACCGACCCGCCGCCACTCCATCCGCACGTTGCGGCTATTCCAGGAAGCAAACAGCGAAGTTGAGCGTGCCATAGGGTTCGCCGAGATGATCTGCACCCCGTCGCCTACTCCGCCGTCACCGGAGGCCACCAGAACCGCCTCCACCACTGACATCCGAGCGCCGCCGCCGCCGAAGCCACTGTTCCCGTCGCCGTTGACCGCCACCTAAGCCCAGTTCACCGGAAGCCGTAGGATCAACATCCGACGATCCAGATTAAAACAAGGAGCGAAGGGGTACCGACCAACCTGGTTACACCATGTGGCCATCCTCTTCACTCTGCCGTGTCAGCAGCCACGTCGATGCCAGTCAGCAGGTCAGAGCCCAGTCAGCGCGAGTTATTTGAATTTTAATATTTAAAATAGCCAGAATTATGTCCAATCTTGTAAAATTCATATAAAATTGAATACATGTCCAAAAATTATAAATAATATATGGTTGGATTCATAAAATTGTGTAGAACAATAATACAAGATTAGATATAACTTTTATAGTACATATTTACCATAATAAATTAAATGGTTTAATAAGCTTTTTAGACATAATAAATCATAGTAAATTGTCTGTAGATCCTAAAAATACAAATAAAGTGTCTATGGATTCACAATTTCATATAAAACATTAATATGCTGTTAGATCCAAATTTTGCAGTGTAAAATTGCTGTAGTAATTTAAATAGTTTTAATGGACTTTTAGAGTATTAAATTCATAGTAAATAATTTATAACTCAGAAAAATATGAATAATATGTCTCTGGAATCACATTATCATGTAGGTTACAGATCTGTATTTAGTTTGAATTTTAGACAACAGAAATTGTTTAAATGATTTAAACTCCATTAAACACTATTTAAATCATAAGAAAAGATTTATAACTCCGATTAAGTTGAATCCAATTGTTACTGGTTCATATTAATGCTCTCTATACAGTACACTTTAGATACAAATTTAATACGGCAATTAATACAGAAGTTTCAACAGAACTATCAAAACCCTTATATTGGCAAGTAATTATTAATAACAAGTACCCTATTGCATTAAATGAACTCATACATGCATCATATGATATATTAATATTCATAAAACTAATTATAACCATTGTGTCATGTTAAATCATCATGCATGTTTTTCGATCATTCTTGTTGTGTTGCTATGTTTGCAATTGTTTTGATTGGAACTACCTTGTCCTCGTATTAGATTGTTCGGAGAGTGCGATTGCTGCGAAGAAATACAATCAACACCCATATTATCAACATAAGGCAAGTTACACCACTTGTTCATAATTTTGTCCTAGTTTTGATTCTATGCATGTGATCTTCAAAATTCTGTAGTATGTATGTGTAGGATGATCTAGTAGAATTTTTCCTTAGTATTATTTTGCAAGTGCGATGATTTTGTAGTATGCCATGAGTAGCTCTATACTTAGGATTTCCCATCCTAATAGGTTACTCCTGTTTTTACTAAGTATTGCTTGCTATGCTATATATACAAAGTACCGTTGGGGGGTTCGAAAGACAAAGAATTTTTCTAAGTATAAAGGCTCTCTAGAGCAAACTTTTCTTCTCAAATCCACTTCAAAATAAAACTAAGTTTTCTTCTGGGCGGAATGGTTGTCGGGTCAACGAGTGTGAATTTTGGTGGAGGACGGCCGCCCAGGAATCAAAGAAGTCTGCCATGTTTCAGAATTCAGAAGCTTCCAGTGCAACCACAATACATTATGGGCTCTGTTCTTGCCTAGTACTTAGTGGGAAACCTCACCTAGGTACCAACATTTGGAGGTTCTTGGCACGGTTAGATCCGGAAGGTAGAGGGGCTACTAAGGGAAAGCCTCGCCATGGTCTTGTCTGTAAAAGGGCTTGATCGTGGATTGTGGGTAAAGTGCACAAACTCTCGAGAGTATTGCAATCTGATCGATCAGCCGTGTTCACGGTAACAACAACAATGAGCGTCCAAGGATGGAGCCTCAAGGATCTTCCTCTCTTTTCTAAAAACAAAGTTTTGAAACCCCATGGCGTGCGTAATATCGCTAATGGGTGGGAATTTGGGAAACTTGGTGTGTAATATCCAAGTGACGCTTGGTGCGTAATATCCAAGTGTTTGGTTGTTTGGACACTTGGTGCGTAATATCCTCGTGTGCCACTCGACCTTATTTTATTCAAGCAAATGTTTACAAAGTAGGGCAATCATCTATTATTCTCACTACTTAAGAAAACTCGCTTTGAGTAAATGAACTCTACAGCCTAAACTAGCCTTGCATGTAGAGATAGTCTTTTCTTTCCTTGGTGTAATTTGCCAATACATTCAAAGTATTGACCCAACTTGTTGGCTGCACGTTTCATGTGCAGAATTTCAGAGATCGTTGAAAGGTGCGCTAGGATCGCGGGTCTTCACTCAACCTGCCTGTGGCATTGATGGGACTCCAAGTTGTATTTATATCGCTTCTGTTGTAATAATGTAAACTCTGGATTATTCGATTCATGTAATAAAGACTTGTGTTTTACATGATATTTCATCGACTATGAGTGCTAGCTATTGATCCGGGACTAGCATGTTAATCGCAGGGACTTAGGATCCTTACCGATCCGAGGTCACTACAGATGGTATCAGAGCATAAGTTGACTGTAGATCGTGACCCTAGACATGGAAAAACCTTAGGACAAATATTTTCTAAGCTATTTTAGAAAACTCTTATACTTCTGATCATCTACCTTTGGGTTTTAAAATTTCTTAAGTCTCATCTTTTCAACATTAGAAAATGACCACCACACACTTCAAGAAGAAACTTTTCTCAAGATTACCTTTTCAAAGAAGATCATCTCAATGTTTCGATTAAGTTGGTACTTGAAGACCTCCATGAAAGATGTTCCAAGACTGATGATACAAGATTAAAGACTTCAAAGGCCTTAAGTCAATGTTATTAACTAAAGAACTCGAAAGATTGAAGATTATGAAGAAAATGAAGACTGTCAAGAGCACGAAGACTTTTGGAGACTCGAAGCCTCGAAGATTCCAAGTGACCTATTAGGAACCAAACCCAAATAAGATTTCGCTAAATATAGATGCGACAAATTGTTTGCTATCTTGTATGGTTTATTACCTTAGTTAATAAAAACCTGTTTTCTAAATAAAATTTCTTGTATGGGTTATTCTTCTTCTTCCATACTCCATTCGTTCCTACTCTAAACCTTGGTCAACTCAACGGATGGACCATATCAATAAGGAGGACAAGGAACTCAACTCCACCAAGCGTAAGAGCCACGCCGATGCAAAGAAGTGGATGCTCCAGTTGAAGAAAGAATGAAGGATGCCAACATTGAAGTCAACTGAATGCTTCATTATGCCACCCAATTCCTAAAGGACGACGCTCCAACTTGGTGGGAGATGCAACACACCATTGATGATCATCAAGGGGTGATATCTTAGGAAGAATTTAAAGTGGTTCTACTTCAATCTCGTCTCGTATACCAAAAATCCAAGAAGTTGAAGTCCCGAAACATTTAGCTTGCACGGTATATGGAGAAATAGGGCTTATCACCAAGGAGCATCATGATCAGCGCCCCTACTGTGAAGGAAGGCACCCATCAGAAGAATGTCCCACCTCTCAAGTTACATTCTTCCTATGCGAAGGGACCAATCACAACCCCGCTCAATGCACCTCCACCCGGTGGAACATCAACTGAATCAACAAGTCAGAGACGGAATGCGCCAAGACCTCATGAAGCTCCACGAGGACACGACAAATACAAGAGACGGATTCAAGACTCTAGACACGCACCCAAAGTCATCACTTTGCAATAATCGACATATGAAAGGAATGCCCTTTTTCCCCAAACTGGCCCATGGAAACATTCTTCAAGGCAAGTAAGAATGCCCGAGTGATAGAAAAACGTGATTCACCTATCCTCATACATGGTAATTATTTGGGGTGCAGGATGGATTGATCACCATTCCTACTACTCTTATTATTCGCTCTTGTACTGTTGGCTTTGCAAATCTTGAGTGCCCTTTTTCAACCTTAGCAGAGAGTCGACGTTGAGCCTAAACCCTAGAATGGTATATTGTTACACCCTTCTAAAAGCATCCATTGCTAAGCGTAGGAATATACGGTAAGGATGAATCCCAACCGTGAATTATGGGAACCGTGAAGTAAACGTTCCCTATTTGCCCACCATGAGAGTTTTGCTAGTTTAAGAAGTGCTATCTCGGAAACTATCAATCATGATGTTTAGAATGTGCTAGAGACATTGTGCCAATAAAAGTCTAAAGGAGAACCAATCTGAGCTAAGTGAATCCTCGAGAAGTGACCTAGTCAATTTCTTTTAAGGGTGGTAGCATCCTAATGGATCCCGAACCTTTCTTTCTTTCTAGCCTTCCCAAATCTCGGGACGAGATTTCTTTTAAGGGTGGTAGTCTGTCACATCCCAAAATTCTCCTAATTTTTGGAATGTGAAATAAATAAATAAGTTTGATTGATGGTTTGACTTTGTTGAAAATTCTCAAAGAGAAGAAACTTTTTGAATAGCAAATCCTCTCAACCATGATTTCAAAATCTTATATTCTTTTGTTAAGACCTAAGTAGCCATATAGGCAAAAGGGCATGGAATGATTATGGATTTCAGAGTTGGTGTGCAAGATTTCAAAATTCAAAATCATTAAGCATGCATGACCATCATTGCATTTAAACCCTAAGAAAAATTTGGTATTGCCTAAAAGAAAAAAATCAAAACCCTAAATGGGATTTTCCCATTCTAAGTACAACCCTTGAGCTATGGATTTGTCCATAGTAACAATTAAGCAATAGAATTCATAAATGATGTATACCTATAGATATCAATTTTAGAAAACAACAGAAATTTATTTGAGTCATTTTACTGCTATAAAACAAAAGTTATAAAGGAAAAATAGAAAAGAATAAAAGAAAAAGACTACAGAAAAAAGGGAAACAACTAACCTGCGGCCCAGCCCTACCTGTCGCACAGCACCAACGCGCATGCAGCCCAGTAGGCCGGCCCAGCAGCAGCAACCTGCTCCTCCTCTCTCCCTCTGACAGGTGGGACCCCACCCCATCTTCTTCCACCTCGCGACAGGAGACTGCGATGAGCACGATGCCGCCCCTTTTTCAAATCCGATCGATTCCGGTTGATTTCTTGCCCCTTCTCCACAAATCCCTCCCCCATAAAAACCCGACCCCGCCGCCACTTTTTCCCCTTCGGATTTTTCCCTCAAAACCCTAGCCGCCAGATCGATCTACTCCAATTCCGCCGTCGCCATTACAGGAGCTTCGGGAGGTCAAGCCTGCTGTTGATTTCGAGCACCCCGAGCCCTATTCTTTACCCCATCGTCTTCCCCTTGTTTAACCACGTCTCCTCACCCTGTTTTCCCCCTCGCAGGTGCAGCACAGCGAGCACGCGAGCTCGCCGGAGCTCCACCGACCCGCCGCCACTCCATCCGCACGTCGCGGCTATTCCAGGAAGCAAACAGCGAAGTTGAGCGTGCCATAGGGTTCGCCGAGATGATCTGCACCCCGTCGCCTACTCCGCCGTCACCGGAGGCCACCAGAACCGCCTGCACCACTGACATCCGAGCGCCGTCGCCGCCGAAGCCACTGTTCCCGTCGCCGTTGACCGCCACCTAAGCCCAGTTCACCGGAAGCCGTAGGATCAACATCCGACGATCCAGATTAAAACAAGGAGCGAAGGGGTACCGACCAACCTGATTACGCCATGTGGCCATCCTCGTCACTCTGCCGTGTCAGCAGCCACGTCGATGCCAGTCAGCAGGTCAGAGCCTAGTCAGCGCGAGTTATTTGAATTTTAATATTTAAAATAGCCAGAATTATGTCCAATCTTGTAAAATTCATATAAAATTGAATACATGTCCAAAAATTATAAATAATATATGGTTGGATTCATAAAATTGTGTAGAACAATAATACAAGATTAGATATAACTTTTACAGTACATATTTACCATAATAAATTAAATGGTTTAATAAGCTTTTTAGACATAATAAATCATAGTAAATTGTCTGTAGATCCTAAAAATACAAATAAAGTGTCTATGGATTCACAATTTCATATAAAACATTAATATGCTGTTAGATCCAAATTTTGCAGTGTAAAATTGCTGTAGTAATTTAAATAGTTTTAATGGACTTTTAGAGTATTAAATTCATAGTAAATAATTTATAACTCAGAAAAATATGAATAATATGTCTCTGGAATCACATTATCATGTAGGTTACAGATCTGTATTTAGTTTGAATTTTAGACAACAGAAATTGTTTAAATGATTTAAACTCCATTAAACACTATTTAAATCATAAGAAAAGATTTATAACTCCGATTAAGTTGAATCCAATTGCTACTGGTTCATATTAATGCTCTCTATCCAGTGCACTTTAGATACAAATTTAATACGGCAATTAATACAGAAGTTTCAACAGAACTATCAAAACCCTTATATTGGCAAGTAATTATTAATAACAAGTACCCTATTGCATTAAATGAACTCATACATGCATCACATGATATATTAATATTCATAAAACTAATTATAACCATTGTGTCATGTTAAATCATCATGCATGTTTTTCAATCATTCTTGTTGTGTTGCTATGTTTGCAATTGTTTTGATTGGAACTACCTTGTCCTCGTATTAGATTGTTCGGAGAGTGCGATTGCTGCGAAGAAATACAATCAACACCCATATTATCAACATAAGGCAAGTTACACCACTTGTTCATAATTTTGTCCCAGTTTTGATTCTATGCATGTGATCTTCAAAATTCTGTAGTATGCATGTGTAGGATGATCTAGTAGAATTTTTCCTTAGTATTATTTTGCAAGTGCGATGATTTTGTAGTATGCCATGAGTAGCTCTATACTTAGGATTTCCCATCCTAATAGGTTACCCCTGTTTTTACTAAGTATTGCTTGCTATGCTATATATACAAAGTACCGTTGGGGGGTTCGAAAGACAAAGAATTTTTCTAAGTATAAAGGCTCTCTAGAGCAAACTTTTCTTCTCAAATCCACTTCAAAATAAAACTAAGTTTTCTTCTGGGCGGAATGGTTGTCGGGTCAACGAGTGTGAATTTTGGTGGAGGACGGCCGCCCAGGAATCAAAGAAGTCTGCCATGTTTCAGAATTCAGAAGCTTCCAGTGCAACCACAATACATTATGGGCTCTGTCTTGGCCTAGTACTTAGTGGGAAACCTCACCTGGGTACCAACATTTGGAGGTTCTTGGCACGGTTGGATCCGGAAGGTAGAGGGGCTACTAAGGGAAAGCCTCGCCATGGTCTTGTCTGTAAAAGGGCTTGATCGTGGATTGTGGGTAAAGTGCACAAACTATCGAGAGTATTGCAATCTGATCGATCAGCCGTGTTCACGTAATGTAACAACAATGAGCGTCAAGGATGGAGCCTCAAGGATCTTCCTCTCTTTTCTAAAAACAAAGTTTTGAAACCCCATGGCGTGCGTAATATCGCTAATGGGTGGGAATTTGGGGAACTTGGTGTGTAATATCCAAGTGACGCTTGGTGCGTAATATCCAAGTGTTTGGTTGTTTGGACACTTGGTGCGTAATATCCTCGTGTGCCACTCGACCTTATTTTATTCAAGCAAATGTTTACAAAGTAGGGCAATCATCTATTCTTTTCACTACTTAAGAAAACTAGCTTTGAGTAAATGAACTCTACAGCCTAAACTAGCCTTGCATGTAGAGATAGTCTTTTCTTTCCTTGGTGTAATTTGCCAATACATTCAAAGTATTGACCCAACTTGTTGGCTGCACGTTTCATGTGCAGAATTTCAGAGATCGTTGAAAGGTGCACTAGGATCGCGGGTCTTCACTCAACCTGCCTGTGGCATTGATGGGACTCCAAGTTGTATTTATATCGCTTCTGTTGTAATAATGTAAAATCTGGATTATTCGATTCATGTAATAATGACTTGTGTTTTACATGATATTTCATCGACTGTGAGTGCTAGCTATTGATCCAGGGACTAGCATGTTAATCGCAGGGACTTAGGATCCTTACCGATCCGAGGTCACTACACAACCCATGTTAAATTAAGGTTTGAGTTAAGTTTTTAGTTTTAGTTCAAGTTTTTGTTTAATAAAGAGTGCTAGAAAACTCCATTTGAGGAGAAGAAATTCGGTAGCACTTAAAATTCTGCATTATTCATGCTATTATTGGTCGACAATATTTACTGTCAATTTTCAGTCAAAAACAAGGTATATCGCTAAGTTACGAGAAAAGAAATAGTTTATGAAGAAACAGAATTTTTTTAATCCACACAGATAGTTTAACGACCAACTATACGGCGGGAATAAAAATTCCGGTCGTATAGTTATCTTTACCATCAATTTTTTTCTGCAATATGAAGTGAGAGTTTAACGACCAACTATACGGCGGGAATAAAAAATTCCGGCCATATAGTTTCGGTCGTATAGATATCAATGCCTCTGTACAATTTCTTTTCATATATACTGGGAGTTTAATGACCAACTATATAGCGGGAATAAAAAAATCTGGCCGTATAGTTCCGGTTGTATAGATATCTATGCCTTTGCAAATTTTCTTTCGCAGGGACAGACAGTTTAACGACCAACTATATGGCCAGAACATTTTGTTCCGCCCGTATAGTTGTGTCCGTATAGCTGCGCCGCCAGGAGGAAGACCTAATATTTTGATAGAACACCAACTATACGGTCGGTACGCATGTTCCCCCATATAGTTGCGCCCGTATAGTTGCGTCTGACCACAAAATCGCACTGCAAGGTACTCCCAACTCCAAAACTTCAATCCTTTTTCTTTCTTCTACCTCCAAACTCTCTCAAAACCTCAAGAGATCTTCATATCTACTAAATTCCTTTCGATTTCCTCGCACACAAGTGATCTACAGTATGTTTCTCCTCCGATCCTCCAATTACTTTTTACAAATTAATCTTCGATCTATTGTCATTATCAATTTTGGGTAAGACCTACTATGAACCAATTGCCATGATTTTCTTGCCTAGATTATTTTCTTGAGGAGATTGTTTAGTGTGCTTAGATGAGGAATATATTATACTTACTGTTGTTGGATCAAAAAGTTTTGTTTCTAAATTTCTTCAATGTTTTAGAAGATGAACACAAGGAGCCAAACTCGTGCTTGTGCCACCGCTAGCACTTCTCGAGCTGCCGCTCAGGAACGCATGGGGCTACGGTTCAGGGATGAGGCCCATCGTGAACGCTTCAACAAGATCAAGAACCATGAAGTGAAGGCCACCAAGTGGGCTTTCTCCATTATATTGAACCAACTCGGTATTTCTGATGACTTTAATTTAGTTTGCAATAGAGTTGGCCTGCAAAACTTTGTGTACGATGATGTACCTACTTACCACCGCTTAACCATTGAATTCCTAAGTTCGTTGTGAAGCACCGTTAAACTATAGGAGGGAGAGGATATTATTTCTTTCCGTCTTATGAACAACAACTACACTTTAACATTAGATGAATGGTGCGCATGCTTTAATTTTCCAAACAATGATGTTCATGCTTTACGCGCATCCTTTACTGGCTTAATTCCTTCCCCCGATCAATACTATAATGGAATGAGCTTCACTAGTAGAGTGAATAAGGGGAAGAATATTCAACATCCTGCAATTCGCTATTTGTTCTATGTTATTGCTAACACCTTGTAGGCATGTTATGAGTTCACGAGACTCAACAAGGAGGACATCCTAGTCCTTGCAAAGGCTTCTTACATCAACTGCAACTGTCACTCAACTTGGGCGCCATCCTTGTGCGCTATCTGGAGAACCAAGCCTCCCAAAGCCCAGGTCCAATCACGGGAAGAGGATTCATCACCGTGCTTGCCACTGCCCTAGACATCGATCTAGGTGAGTTGCAACACGTATGAGGTGAGACACGTGTAACCTCCACCTTGAGGGCATGTGGAATGCTCACTAGGAGAGGTGGTGTTTATTACCTGCATATTGCTAGAGTTGGGCATATCTACCCCCTCCTTTGCCTAATGGTTTTTTCTCTATCGAGGAAGGACATTTGCTATATGATTCGCAGGTTGAGCAGCACCAACCCGATGAAGAGATTCCTGAAGAGGATCAGAACCAAGAGGAGGAGCAAGAAGTTTCTCATCAAGAGGAGCATCCACAAACCCGGTTCGCCACATACCAAGATTTCCAAGGACTTGGAGGGACTGTGGAGAGGATGCACAACCTCTCTTTGAACCTCCGAGAATCAACAAGTAACCTCTCCACTCAATTTTCGAACTGGAGTAATGACTTTTTTCCGCCACCACAATGATTTGAAGGGATTGCAAAAGCCTAAGCTTGGGGAAATTTCCTCGTGTATCTTTATTTGGCGTTCATTTGCATTCATTTATTTCGAGGTTACATTTTTATTTGAGTTTATAAGCACTCGTGTTGGTTTCCCCAACACTTTATCTTTAGTTCTTTTTATTTTCTTTCAAAATTTTCTTGCCGAGCTTTGCCACCAATTTTCTATTCTTTAAATTCCCTCTCTTGAAAATACCAAAAATATTTCTCCATTTTTCCTTATTTTCCCTCTTTCTTTCCTTTTCGCCTCGAGGTCTTCATATATTTGCAGGAGAGTGATCGACTTTGAGTTTCCAAGAAACAAATAAAAAACAAAGAGAGAAGTGGAACCAAACATGAGAGGTATGCCTTATGACTCCCTACTTTTGAAGTTTGAGAAACCCATGCTAGTTAGTAGTAAATGTTGAGATATTATATTGGTGGAGTGAGTCTTTGTATCATAGTAAGATTGTCGTTTCCATGGGTATTTAATTGGGCTCATTTTGTTCCAACTCTCGTAATTAACCAAGTCTTGCCTAAAAAATGCTAACCAATTGTAATAAGAAAAAGTATCACAATTGAAGACTTGGGTGTTGTAGTGCTTAGTCTTGAAGGTTTATTTCTAGAGACACTCGACACCACTGAAAATGTTGATTGACTTGATAGCTCTCTTTGAAAGGATTTGTTCAATTGAATTAGTGTTTAGCGGTTTTTATGAGCATGCCAAAGTTTGACTTGTTAATCATAAGAATGATATAGATTTACGCGTGTCAAACTTCATGGGATGCCAACAACTCCGCTGGCCTACGAACGATCTTCATGGAGGAAACTCCTAGATTTTGACTATGAGTTGATTAAACACTTGTAGCAGCAATGCTATAGTGGGTAAGATTCTTGGCACTCCCGGGTAGCTGTAATCATGATGGAATCACTCCTCTGGCTATTATGAGTAATCATTATGCAAAAGGAACAAAAACCTTAGTGATGCCACGAGTGTCCATCACAGGCCGATAAACTAATAAAAATCTTTGGTATGCTCTCAATTACTTAAAAACTAAAAAAATCTTGAAGGACAATGAATAGAAAAGTAGTGCTTGGAAAGTCTTGATTTATTGATGTGGGAGAATTGAGTTACTCTAGTATATATGCTTTTCATGACAACTCTCACACTCTTAATATACATGATTATACTTTACTGTTCAAAGACAAGCCTATGAGTTGATTACTTGACATGGAATAAAGTTTACTCATTTGGATCATCCATGTTTACAATAATTTTGATGCGCTATAAGGATGCATGAATCCCGTATGATATGCTTGCCATTACTCTATCTATGCTGAAGTTTTTTAGATTTATGAAATGGAGGAAAACACGAGACTATTAATCATGAGTAAGATCACCATCTTGTTATTTCAGTTTAAATGCTGAGTTCCTTTTTGATTTTGGTGTTCTTCCTCGGGACGATCAAGTTTAAGCTTGGGGAGGTTGATGGATCTGAAATATAGCCATCTACGTCCACATTTAAACTAGATATTAATCATATTTTTGATGAAATATCTCTCTAAACCCTGCCACTAATGCTAATATTTAGAGGGGTACGCAATCCTTTGTTCTTGTGTTTTTCCTACGTAGATAATGTCGTTTAAAGGAGGGACTCACTACATTAAATACAAAGATAAGAGATTTCCAACAACCAAAAGAAACCAGGAGCCGTCAAACAGAGGCAAATGCCATAACGACCAACTATACGGGCGGAGCAAAAAATTTGACCGTATAGCTCCGGTCGTATAGTTGGTGCTACCACCGTTAGGTCAAACAGAACAACTTTCGTGAATGGACCCCTATATAAAGAAGCCTCAGGCAACGGGAAAACAACGCTCGCTCCACCCCAAAGAAGCCAGACTCCGCCAAAAACCCACCTTAGATCTCCAAACCCTTCTCCATCTCCATAGCCATCTTCCATCACTTGTAATAGTAGATATCTTCTCCGATTGGCGATATTGTAAGAATATTTATATCAATCTTATGATTTTCATTACAATGTTTGTGATTGTTGATCTCATCTCTATGTGTGAGTAATTCTCCTTGGGCTAAGGGCTTCGGCCTAGCCATGTAGCAATTGTGCATGTGATTATCATAGATGGGGTCGTGTATTAGTTTGTATGACATTATGATTATTGTATCCTCTCTTGCCTCAATCCAAGGACTTGTTAGGTACCCAAGACCCCGAGGGTTGAGCCAGGTATAGGGAGTATGAGTGATGACTGATCTGCAGGTTGGGAACCCAGTGAAAGAAGGGGTAGTACGGTTGTATGTGAGGGATTTGCTTGGGATTAACGGTGACATCACTATGCATATCATTAGTTCTCGTTCTTCTATGGATGAGACTAGTAGGTTATTGCTATAAGAGGTTGCGGAGGCAATAGCAATTATGGATGCACTACCCACATATAATTTATCTTGCTCTAACAAGTACATGCATACTTTATTTCTATCTTTTATTTCCATCCGATGTTTTTGCACAGCTATAGGTGAAACCGAATGCCCTAGGCCCCTCTCTCTCCATCATCGACAACAACAAAAAGACGCAAGCTACTGGTCCGGTAAAAACACAAAAGGAATTCTAAGACTCCCGAAGGTCCATTAAAGTAACTTCACTACGCATTCGTTTCCCGTGGATTCGATAACCTAGGTCTACTAGGGAAAAAGAGCTATACTACATCCGTAATCCGGATCGAAGGTATCAGGTACCCCCTATATAAACCTCCCTAGGGTTACCTTTATACTCAAGTTCCATCATACACCCCTTCAAGCGTCTCGCTACTTAGACACTGAGATCGCCACCACCTGTAACTCACTCGCCGCTAATACAATCTAGCAAGAGTATGTCTTTACCCTCTGGGGGGGCGAACCTGGCTAAACTCATGTGTCTCCGCCCCCATCTCGCTCCGCAGATGGCCACCAGCTCTTGCCCTTAATCCTATCAATCGCTACCCCTGGCAGCGACTGTCGTGGTCATTCCCACGACAGTGGTGCCTACCATGGGGCATGGCCAGTCTGGCCTGAGTTCTGCGGCGAGACCCTACACGCTAATCGATCGGCCGATCGCCACCGTCCGCATGATCACCATCGGTGGGATCCTGCAGATCCTGCCCAGCAGCTACATCCCGGCGTCGCACCCGATCAAGCACATCGTGGTGATGCCGGTCGACACCATCAAACTATTTGTTGGCTTTACCGACACAGTCGACCCAGCGGGAACAGCGATCGTTGGTGGATCACCACCATGCAGCGATCTGCTCTCGGAGGACCAGATCCACTCCATCAGCCACCTCGCCACCAAGTATGACTCGACCGCCAGCAACACGGCCGGGGCTGACGCTGCCGCGGATGGCGCAACTGTCCATGCCGACTTTAACTCGGCGACCCCTGCTTCGGTCGCCGGAACTATCACCACCGCATCACGGTAGGACTCCATAACACGGGTCTCCAACCCTGAGGACTTCGAGGACCTCTCCATCCTCGGGATCTTCGACTCCGACTCCAGATCGGAGTCCCCTGAGGACTTCTGTGTCAGATCCAATCGCTTCAACACGATCTACATGGCGGGAAGCACGAGCGCCCTGCCAGATCCATTCTCCATGCCAATCCCGACAACCGCAACGGCGATGGAGGTGGAAGAAGCCCACCTGGGACTAGAGGAGGCATCGCGCAGGGAGCTAGTCAAGCATGAGAAATTCCGCCTCAAGCGGGAAACAACGTAGGAGCTATCGCTCTGCCATCAATGCTGCATCAGGACCCGCCTGAACTCCAACGTCCAGAGGCGTGTCCTGAACGTTAATTACAAGGGCGACCCTGTGCGCACAGCCGAGCGTGAATACTGTGAGAACGTGCAGCCCGGCGGCAGCAACCTCCTACCACCCGGCGAACTCGCTACTGGAGCCCCACCGCCACCCATTGGTCCCGCGCCCCCGCCGGACCAGCCACGAATCATCATATCCACAGGCCCGTGACACCAATGGCCTCCCGCTGTACTCTAGTCCAATGGACAACATCATCGCGGCAGACGCCGCGGTCGCCCACTTCGACATACAAGGAGAGGGCGTGCTGCAGATCCAGTATGCCAAGTCCCAACTCGTCAGGGTCATCGAGCAGCAAGCCGCGGGAGTCGACCCACGGGGGCGAATGTATTCCCGCTCATCAGCAAGCAGGGCAGCCTCGAGCGGCCCCCCAACCGTCGCCAACGCCGTCAACTGCCCACTACCTGAGCCCCTGCCGCACCAGCCACGGGCCACCAACCTGTGCTCTCCACCAATGATCAACGGCTGGCGAACAACACGACCGCCGCCAATAGCCAGCCCATCAACTCATGAACGCACATCGTCATAAACCAGGCCTAGCGGCGCGCCAGCCCAACAACTTGAGGAACACCCTCACCAATCGTGGCGACCCCAAACCAAGGGGCTCGATCAGCCGAGTGGGCCCCTAGTGCTTCAGATGAATGATCCGAGGTGAGAAGTACCCCTCCAACTTCAAGGCGCCCAAGGAGATCGAAAAATACGATCCAACGTACGACCCAGTGGTGTGGCTGGATACGTACCTGTTGGCCATGGGAATCGCCAACCACACTGACCTACTCCAGCTTGCGGCAAGAAGCTTGCGGCAAGAAGCTTGCGGCAGCTCTCCGTCACATGTTTCTCAAGAGCACCAAGGTCACCCTACAACCCGAGGATGACCGAGTCGGAGGCCTTCCACTCCTCCTCTGCTGCGGTGATTGTAGCCTTGGCCCTCTCCTTAGAAGAGATCATCGACACCTTCACCTCCTCCAGATCCTTCACCAGCGAGTTGATTCGCTCCTTCACTGAATCAAGTTCAGTAGCCGGAACATACACCTCGTGGGCCTTTGCAATCGCAGCAGGGAGCCCATCTATGAGGCAAAAACATTACAATTCACCTTTGCACAAACGACAATGGCTCGGGATTGCCAAAGAAAACACCCGCTCACCAGTAGTCTCATGGAGTCGCCGGTTGGCCTCATGTGCTGCACGCAGGTCGCGCTCTAGGCTCTCCTTCCTGGCTTGCCGGTACGAAGATTCCCTTTGCAGGCCCTAAAAACAGAACAACAATAAGGGACTGGATGACTAAAATCCTAAGTGCCTAGTCGCTGAAATTTAGGGACTGGACCCTCGGGGACTGGACGACTAAAATCCTAAGTTCCTAGTCACTGAAATTCAGCGACTAGATCCTCGAGGACTGGTCGACTAAAAACTCTAAGTGCCTAACCGCTGAAATTTAGCGACTAGGCACTCGGGGACTGGACATACCTGAATGACTGCCCCAAGCATGCGGTGAAGCTCGTTGGCATCTATTGAAGGGACCACAAAAGATGTGCGCCCGCGCTGCTACCCAACGTCTTCGTCGGCGATCTCTAGAATTTGCGGCGACTGAGTCTGCGCTGCCATCGAAAACGTCTTAGCCATGAAGCGCAGAAATGATGTAGCCACCCTCACCGGAGCACTAGTCGTCGGGGCCAGTGGCTCCGATGGTGGGGCCTCCTTGATTGGCTCCGACTGAGCGGTCGTCACTTCTTCAGCACGGGTAGCGGAGTCACCTTCCTCCGCGTCTCCCCTGCCTCGATGTTAAAGAGGCCCCCTTTCTTCTTCCTCTTTGCGCCTTCGCCTGGCGCATCTTCCGCAACAGGCTTCCTCTTCTTGGAGGGGTCAGCCTCCCCTCTGTTATCGACTGGCGGAATCTTGGCCAACGTAGGGCGACCAATCTTCTTGGCACCGGACCTGCGAAGGATACATGATCAGTGAACCAATTATGCAAAGAAACATTGAAGCACGAGAAAGGAGAACATCAAACTTACTTGGCGACCGGGAGATAGCACAGTCCCATGCTAATATGGGCAGGCTTATCCAGCTCCGGGCTCAACTTGCGTGAGAGCCCCTTCTCGAAGACACCCGCGGCCCACGACACCGTGGGCTTCTTTGATGTCGAGGTTGTAGTTGCAGGGACCTCTGGTCCGGGCTACACAACTGCTTCCTCCGGTGGCGGCGACCTCGACCCCGTGACTTCAGCAGCCCCTGGTTCGGCGGCAGCCGAGACCATCGGCGTGATCGTGGCAAGTGGAACCTTCGAGTCCACCACCACATCCGCAGCTTCCGTTCCCTTCATCGGAGTTGTGTCCTCCGGGATCTTGGTTGAAGCTTCGGCCACTTCGTCACCGGACTCTTCATCCGATTCAAATGCCACCACTGATCTGAGTGGCAACACCGACTTTGGTGCCGACTTCTTCACAGGCGACTTCAGCTTCCGTGCGGGCTTCGCCGGTGTGGATGTTTGCCGCGAGCCGTGCTCCTACAGGATCTCGTCTCCATCATCACTCTCTTCGAGGCTGCGACTCGACTTGATCTCGTGCTGCTTCTGCATGCGAGTCTTGCGAGCCACATGCGCTGGTGGGGGAATCTCACTCGCCTCTTCTTCGCTCTCTAAGGACTCCCCTTCGGTCCCCTCTTCGAGCTCTTTGGGAATTTCCTCATCGAGCGGGGGAAGCCAACCCTCATGGATCTGGAAGAGCTGAGAATAGACAGAGAGAAGTTATCCAATTAAGAATTACGACTGAACATGACAAGTCGTGGGCCCAAATTATGCCTGCACGAGTCGAGGCTAAGAACGAAGCAACAAAGAAAGGCTTACCGTAGGAGCTTCATTCTTCCCGGCTACGTATGGAGTTAGCCCGACCGACGTGTCGGTAAATTCCACATCCATGATTTTCTTCAAGGCGGCCTTGTAGTCTGCAGTGTCCCAGGACTCCTTACTCGTCCTAGAGGGGTCGTTCTTCCAAGTGTACTCATACATCCAGTAGGGACGGGTCGCCAATGGGACTAGCCATCGGTAGAGCCAACAGTTGTAAAGATTGATCGTCTCCAGCCCCTTGTTCTTAAACACTGGATCTGCTCCATCATTTCGGTGATGGCCATCCTCTGATTGTCGGGGAGCCTTGTCGCTATTAGCAGATGGGGCTTGCTCCTCTCTGCAGCATACATAGGGAGCACCACCTCGCCAGAGGGAGTGGATTCCTTCACATAGAACCAGCTCTTCTTCCACTCACTCGTGGCTTTCTTCAGCAGCAAGAGCTTGAAGAAATTTTCCTTCGGCTTAAATTGGAAGTTGACGTCGCCCGCCACCGAGATAGGATCGCCGGATCCGCCACGGCCATAGAACAGCTCCATCCACTGTTGTCGTGGTGGTGTCACGGCAGATGCCATGGATAGGCTAAAGGTGGGGCCTAAAAGCACTAGGGGAATCTAGGGAGGGATGATGAGGTGATTCCCCACATAGAAGGTTTGTATTTGATTCACTTCCAAAGGTTACAAGTGCTCCTAGAGCTGTATTGGCGAGAGGAGGAAGAAGGAACTCTCTTACTCTCACCCATAGTTAACCCGTACAAGACCCTTAAAACCTAAAACCAGCCAGAATAGAGGAACCACTTCTACAGAGGCCCTAGCCCTCCTTATATAAGGGTGGATAGGTCTCCACTTAGGGCATACGTGGAGGCATATTCCAGGGAATATGACTCCTTCCAGGGAATATGACTCCTACGTGAGCCTCTGCGGCGCCTGCGTCAGCCGACACGGGCGTCGTCACCTCTGTCGGCCACGCCTCGGTGGTCTTGTCCTTGTTCGCTCATGCAAGGCGCATCGGGCTCCTTTTGACCAGCGAGATTCCTTCCTTCTCCTAGAAGCTTGCCATGACCCAGATCGTAGTTGATCCGGCCGCACCCGTTCCTGCATGCAAGTTAAATACGCCATTCCGACTTACGGCTTAAGTCGGTTGAGACCTAGTTAGGTGGACGCCCCCTGGTCCGGGTTACCCCGTGACCCGGCCAGCATCCTCTTTAGCCTTGCCGAACCTCGGCTAACTCGGCCTTTATACCCCGGCGTGACCCTACCCGGGGGTATCCCCCCAACATTAGTCCCCGAAGCTGGTGCGGTCTTAGATGCCTTGGCTGCTAAGGCCAAATCAGGTTCAATTCTATCGAGCTTTGGATGTCGTTTCCGAGTTATCTCCTTATCTCGGGTTGTATGGATTTATGTTCCCTTGGCACGTTCAAAGTTTTCACTTGCTGGCCGGGTTACCACCTCAACTCGGACCTCTTGGTTTTACCTTCCCTTGGCACATTCCGAGTTTTCACTTGCTGGTCGGGTTACCAAGGTCTCATCCGGGTCTTCTTTCCTTCTCTCGTACGCTAACCCACGTGGAGGTTAATCATTAGGTTGCCTCATTTTAAGGGCCAGCCACAGTAACCGCTGCAATAATTGTCAGTTATCACCGTGGCCTACGTCATGTCTGGCCTGCCTCCTCGTTAACCGCATCAATGCATCACGTCATGGGATCAGATAGACCCTGTGGCCTTCCGTGCGGCTTGTTGCTAATTGGTCGACACGGGCAATACACGGCCACACCGTGCGGCATACCCGTTTGACACGATACCACTTCCCCCTTGAGGGAGTGGTTAAATAGGGGAGGGGCGCACCCCTTAGGTCTTTTCCCCCTTCTGCGCCCCTCTGCCTCTAGCTCTTCTTCTTCGTCGTCTTCCCGTGACAGCGCTGCCGCCACTGCTTCTAAGTTGCAGCGCTGCCGCTGCACTGCTTCCCCACACCTCTGCATCATCGTCGCCACTGCACACCTCCTCCGCCACAGGTCGCTGTCAATCTAGGCCGCTGCCCCCCACCGCCGCTAGCGACAGTGAGGGCAACAAACTGGAGGTGACAGAAGAGGAGCTCGCCGTCGCCGAGCAAGAGATGGAGGAAGACAGCGCCATGGCGGACCGTGGTGCGTGGGTCGGGTCCTGGGTCTGCCAAGACGACCTGGACTGGCTCTACCACACCAGACGCATCCCCCCGGAGTCACTGCTCGCCTTGCCTCCGCCGAAATCGCCCCCTCACCCAATCTGGGTGAGTTTGTGGTGTTCTTGTCCTACTTCCGACGGTGCTTCGGTTTGCCCGTCAGTGATTTCTTCCATGATTGGTTGAATACCTATGAACTCCAACCGCATCATCTTCCTGCCAACGCTATCACTTCTCTCTCTGCTTTTGCCTCTACGATCGAGGGCTATGCCGGATTATGGCCCACGAAGGAGCTATGGATCTGGTTTTTTGGCCTCCGTCGTAATGTAATTCCGAATGTAGATCTAGAGCCGGAGGATAAACAACTTACGCAGTTCGGCACTGCGTCCATTTCACCCCGGAGGTTCTCCGTCTTTCCCCGGGTTACCGGGCTAGATTCCTGCAAAGGGTGAGCCCAGACCTTCTTCTATGTTTGGAATGAAGGCACTGAAGATTTGATCCGGCTCCGCCCCTATGCTCCGGGTCCTCCTAACCCGGAGTTGTGGGACGTTGTCCCCAAGAATCCCACAGTCTTGCCCAACCAGGTCAATAAAAGGTTCAAAGAGATGAAAGATCTCGGGTTGCGCAACAAGGACGCCATGATCACATTCGTCCGCAACCGGATCTCCCTTCTCCAGAAGCGCACTCACAAGGTGTGCCACATGAGCTGGGGCCGCGACCCCAACCGGACCTCGTCCTTCGAGCTTAGCAACACAGAAATCTACCGTTGGGTCAAGGCGCTCTTCACCACACACAAGGACTTCTCCTCCGAGTGGACGTGGGGAATTGAGCATTATTGCCGGGATAGGCTTCCTCCCGTGGTAAACTTCGTGCCACCAACTTTCTCCAAATTAGATCTTATTTCGATTGTTGTTTTATTTTTTAACTCCGTTGTCTTTTTTCTCCTTTAGCAATTCCTTCAGCAGACTATTGAGGATGGCACCAACCCCACCCTCAAATGCGCGCCTGACCGGGAGAGCTCGGACGAGGAAGAACTGGACCAGGAGATGTTCCTCCCAATGTCCGACACGACCAAGCGACCCACCGGTAAACTCTATTCTATTAGAGATTGGCCCGACGATGAGGATGACTCGGATATTGAGGTGTTGGAAGCTGTTGACGCTGTCCCCCTTTATTATGCTTTTACGGCATCAGCTAACCCCGGTGGGCAGATCCACGAGGACCCTCCCCTTGCTACGGGTGAACCTGTTCCGGTAGCACCGAAGAAGAAGCGTGGAGCTGCATCAAGTTCCTCCTCCGGACCTTCTCAGCCCTCCAAAAGGCGAAAGAAGTCCGGAGAGAAAACCGCCTCCAAGCCAGCAGGCAAGGCCCCAGCACGTAGGGCTCGGAAACCCAAGGAGCCCCTGACCTCGGATGCGTAAGTCTCTTTTCCCTCTGCAACTTATTCTTCCTTGCATTGTTTTAGTTTCTCTTCTGACATTATTTGATTGATTCGGCAAGGTCTTTGAGGAGGTCCCCCAGAGTGGATCTAGCATCTCTTCGCTGCTCCGACCTAGCCCTTCTCCCCCTCGTGACGACGAGTCACGCCCGCTGAGCCCTATTCCAGAGGGTTCTGCGGCTGCTCCGGGTTCCAGCCCACCCTGTCAAGAGGGGGGCAACTTCGGAGCGGGGGAGACGGACCCAGCCGAGGCAGCGGCATCCACCACTTCAGCTTCGCTGCAACCAGCAACTACCGAGACTACCTCAGCACCATCCCCAGCTCCAGCACCAGCATCATCAACCACTCCAACACCAGCACCAACTCCGGCAGCAAGAACATCAGCAGCAGCACCAAGTCCAGCAACAAGAGCACCAATACCAAGCTCCTCCGCCTCGTCCGAGTCTTCTTAGTCTCGGCGAGGAAATACCCAGGCAGCTCCTAAGGGAAAATCTGCCGCAACCACTTCCTCCTCTTAGCAGCTCAAAGGCAAGAAAGCCCCTGACGCCACAAGGGCAGCGTCCGCCGGGTCTGGACAGCGCACCCTCGCGTCCATGCTTGCCCAGAAGCCTCCAGCACCGAAGGACGCCCCTGCCGAGCCAACTAATGCACAACAACTTGTTCTGCACACCAGCCCAGCCCTTGCTCAGGTTGAGAGGAGGGAAGCACATGCGAAGGGCTTGGTGCGCCCCACATGCTCAGCGGTGAGGGATATCCTCCGACCTTGATCGAGTTTATGAACAACTGGAACAAGGAGGAGTTCGTCTACAACGACGATCTCCCGGAGAAGTTCGGTCCCGTCGAGTTCTCTGCTCAGATGAACACAGCCGCTAAGGCGATCAACCTCGCGGGCCGGATGATGGAGATACGTTACTTCACCTTTTCCTTAGCATGCACTAGCGATATAACCATTAGTCCCCGAGCCTCCGGGGGAGTTACTTGTTACTCGGCCGGATGCTCCTTAGAAAACTAACGTAGCTCCTTGACAACTTCAAATATGCACACACCTAGATCCGGGTTAAGTTCCACTTGGCCCGGATCTTGCACACTTCGAATATGCACACACCTAGAGCCAGGTTAAGTTCCACTTGGCCCAGATCTTGCACACTTCGAATATGCACACACCAAGAGCCGGGTTAAGTTCCACTTGGCCCGGATCTTGCACACTTCGAATATGCACACACCTAGAGCCGGGTTAAGTTCCACTTGGCCCGGATCTTGCACAATTCAAATATGCACACACCTAGAGACGGGTTAAGTTCCACTTGGCACGGATCTTGTACACTTCGAATATGCACACACCTAGAGCCGGGTTAAGTTCCACTTGGCCCGGATCTTGCACACTTCGAATATGCACATACCTAGAGCCGGGTTAAGTTCCACTTGGCCCGGATCTTGTACACTTCGAATATGCACACATCTAGAGCCGGGTTAAGTTCCACTTGGCCTGGATCTTGTACACTTCGAATATGCACACACCTAGAGCCGGGTTAAGTTCCGCTTGGCCCGGATCTTGTACACCTCGAATATGCACACACCTAGAGCCGGGTTAAGTTCCACTTGGCCCGGATCTTGTATACTTCGAATATGCACAAGGCTTAAGCTAGATTTTTGTACTCTTTTCATGTGACCACCAACCGCCGGAGCGCTGAGTTCCAGCGTCTCCTGGACACTCACAAAATGCTGCTCGCAAAGCACAATGCACATCTCGCTAAGCACGAGAGAAGGGGTAAGTTCTCTTCTTCACATATTTCTGTTTTCCCTCATCTTTTTCTGCCGAACTAACCCATCCTTTGGTTTTCGCAGCTGGGGTGGAGGCTGAGAACAAGCTTATGAGGAAGAATCTGGATCATATTAAGGGTAAGCCACTTTTGTCTGACCTTGCTTTGCTTTCTATCTTCTTTTCTCCTTGGCTCGGCGAACATTCATACCTCGGCCTTGCCGGGTTAACAAACTATTTCAGTATCGCTGGAAGATAGTGTGCCTGTGCCTGATATGATGCTGCATTTTCTCGAACAAGCAGGGCAGCACCAAGCCGAGCTCAAAAAGAATGACAATGAGCTTGCCCTCCTCCGAACCAAGGATGATGAGATTGCCAAGTTAAAGGCAGAAATGAAGAAGATGAAAGCGCAGCACCAAACCGAGCTTGAAAAGGCTAGCCAAGACTACACCGAAGAGCGTGAGTGCCTCAATCTCCAGATTTCTAAGGACCGAGAACTTCTCCAGGAGGCCGACGTCAAGCTTGAGTCGGCGAACGCTGAACTGGTGCAGCTCCGCAAAAGACGCGATGACTGTACCAATGAATTGACCCGGATCCACAGCCACATTTTACGTAAGTTCCTTTTGCTTATCCGACATATTTCTCCAGGTTACCTCACATGTCTTTTCATTACTTACTTCTCTTGTCCCCGTTTTTAGGAAAATTTCCAGAGGATACCCCCATTGCGAGCGCCGCTGTTGCCAATTTCCGCCGAGATAGGGGTACTCCCGTCGCTCCTGATGGTGAAGACATTCCCTATGACAGTTGGTCAGCCTGTCATCTCGCGTGGAAATCATCAAGAACTACGGCAAGGATCTCCTTGATGTTGCAGTTCGAGTCTTCAACACGTTCTGGCCTGGCGAAGACACTCCAGAGAGAATCGCAATTCTCGCTGAAAAGCTGACGGAAATTGAGACCCAGCTCGACCTTTGGAGGGAGTCCGCTGGATGTGCTGCAGCTGAGACCGCTCTTCACCACATACTCACGTGGTATGAGAAGATCGACCTCAACCTCAACCAATGACCCGGAGTGGGTAGCTCGGTGCCAGGCTTGCGCCCATAGCCTCATTGAATATGCTCCCATTCTTGACTGGACTGAGGGTCCGAGCTTCCTGGAAGCCGCTGGTGACGAAGAGGTTGAGAATGTTGAAGATGGTTCGGACGAGGATGGAGAGTATGATGCCTCGGATATCAAAGAAGGCGAAGATGATGCCGAACTTCCTCCTCCTGCTGCTCCTTAAGTGAAAACACTCGAAAACTTACCAGATCCCCGGTATGCCGGGTGGAATTGTATTCAGTACACATGTGATATTTTGCTACTAAGTTTCTATGCCGGATTAACTTGGGCGTAGTCCCCGAGTTTCATTTTCTTGTTCGTCCAATCTTCTGGCTCGGTTCGTGTCTACCTTGATTCGGTTTTATGACTTACGAATCCGAGCTTCAAAAATTGTTTTAACAATATTTAGAAACTTTAGGCTTGGCTCAAAATAATTCAGCATAACAATTTGAAAGTAAATACAATGTTAGTCTGAAAAATAAACGTCGGCTTGATTAAGTTCTTTTCCTTAGTTGTTTTTCATGTGCTACGCAATTCCAAACTTGTTCTCTTGCTTGCCATGAAGCCAATTCTTGTTGGACAGCAGCAAGTCGAAGAGTTGGGTTTTTGGTGCTCACACACTACTAATCCGAGTTAAGTAGAACAACTCACTCCAGCTGACGTATAAATAATAAAAGACAAGAAATATTATTAAGGCAGTCCCCGAGTTACTGCTCGAGGTGCCAACATTTCATTGATATGCTCATTGCCGGCATACATACCGACATATGAGAAGACTCGGATACATACACTTCCTTGCTAAGTGTAGAAAGGACGAAGTAGAGCTACATTCCATGGACGCTTGGATTCCTCGCCGGATCTATCCGCCTTGTTCTTTTCCTGTGGCTTTGCATCGATAAGATAATAAGAATCATTGTGCAATGCTTTGCTCACAATGAACGGCCCTTCCCATGGGGGGGATAATTTATGCATGCCAGTAGTACGTTGTACCAACCGGAGCACCAAATCGCCTTCCCGAAAGACTCGGGGGCTTACTTTCTGGCTATGATAGCGTCGGAGATTTTGCTGATATATGGCGGATCTGGACAATGCTAATTCTCTCGCTTCTTCCAGCAGATCAACATCATTTTGCCGGGCTTCTCGCACTTCGGCTTCTGTGTATTGGGTGACCCTAGGCGAATCATGCTCTATGTCGGCTGGTAATACAGCTTCTGCCCCGTATACCAGAAAAAATGGCGCATAGCCTGTTGATCGATTCGGAGTTGTTCTTAAACTCCATAGTACCGCTGGTAGTTCTTCTATCCAGCACCCCGCTGATCTTTGCAGTGGCTCAATGAGCCGGGGTTTTATCCCGGATAACACTAATCCGTTGGATCTTTCCACTTGTCCGTTCGATGCGGGATGAGCTACCGAGGCAACGTCCAGCCGGATCTTCTTATCCCGGCAGAATCGTGCAAATGCTCCTTCAGCAAAATTTGTGCCATTATCAGTTATGATACTGTGAGGATAACCGTATCTCAAGATAATGTCTTTGAGAAATGTTATGGTCGTAGCTCCATCACATTTTCTTATAGGCTTCACTTAAATCCATTTTGTAAATTTATCCACCATGACCAAAATGTGAGTCATATTCCCCCTTGTTGGTTTGAACGGGCCAACCATATCCAAACACCATACGGAAAATGGCCAAGTAATTGGTATGGTCTTGAGTTCCGACATTGGCATATGTGTCTTGGTAGCATACCTCTGACAACCATTGCATTTTCTCACAAGATCTTCTGCTTGTTCTAAGGAACTTGGCCAGGAGAATCCATGCCGGAACGCTTTTGCCACCAAGGCTCGGGACAAGGCATGATGCCCGCACTCCCCTTGATGTATATCTTGGAGGATGTCAAGCCCTTCTTCCGGGTCAACGCATCCCTAGAGGACATTGGTCACACTCCGTTTGTATAGCTCGGAATTGATGATTGTGTATGCCTTTGCTCTCCTCTGAGTTTGCATGGATAACACCTCCTCAGTGGGTAACGTTCCATCTTTCAAGAACTGAAATATAGGCAGTGCCTAAGTTGGTATTGCTCGCACAGGGAACACATCCTCATTAATTTCCATCTGATCCACCGGCATAACCTCAACCGAATCACGTCGAGGCCCCCCCCCCTGTCGCGAGGCGGTCCCGGGTTCGCTGAGGCAGTCCCCGGGTTTGCTGATGTAGTCCCCGGATTTCGCGCACCACCTCCCATGTCAATGTCCATGGGCATAGCTCCGGATTCTGTATCTTCCGGGACATAGATTGAGTCGGTTCCTGGGGACAGCCTGATAGATGGTTTTCTGAGGTGTTCCAATGCTACACCCGTTGGAATTGCTTGTCGGGTTGATCCGAGCTTCGACAGCATGTCGGCAGCCTCATTTTCCACCCGGGGTACATGGTGAAATTCATATCCCTCAAAGTAACCAGATATCTTCTGCACATAAAATCTGTACAGAGCCATGTTTGGATCAAGGGCGTCCCACAATCCTGACACTTGTTGTACTACCAAATCCGAGTCGCCAAAGCATAGGATCCGACATATCCCAATCTCTTTTGCCACTTTGATCCCATGCACAAGTGCTTCATACTCAGCGACATTGTTCGATGCCGCAAAATGGATCTGCAGCACATATTTCAGCTGGTCCTTTGGCGAGGTAAGCACAACTCCGGCACCTAGCCCGGTTTTTGTTTTTGACCCATCAAAATGCATCCTCCAGTAGTTCGGATCTGGTGGCGGTGGTTCATATTATACCTTGGCCCAGTCCAAAAAAAGTCGACCACAGCCTGAGACTTGATTGCTTCTCTTCTGTCATATGGTGGCGCATAAGGAGCTAGTTCAATTGCCCATTTTGCAATTCTGCCACTTGCATCTTTGTTACTCATTATCTCGGATATGGGAGATTCACATATTACTTTGATGGGATGCTCCTCAAAGTAATGCTTTAACTTCTTAGCTGCCATATAGACACCATATGGCACCTTTTGATAGTGTGGGTAGTTCTGCTTTGAGGCAGATAATACCTCGCTCAAGTAATACACTGGCCTTTGCACCAACTTACCCTCTTCGTCACGCTCTACCACAATCACTGCACTTACAACTCGGTTGGTTGCGGCTATGTAGAGCAACATTGGCTCCTTTGATAGTGGAGAGGCTAACATTGGTGCAGTAGCTAACATCTTCTTTAAGTGGGGAAAGGCTTCATCGGCCTGTGGCGTCCAAATGAACTTATCCGACTTTTTCATGAGTTGGTAGAGAGGCAATGCCTTTTCTCCCAACCGACATACAAACTGACTTAACGATGCCAAGCAACCAGTGAACTTCTGGACATCGTTAAGACACTTCGGCAATTCCATTCGTTCAATGGCCCGGATCTTAGTTGGATTAACCTTGATACCTCGGCTGGAGACGAGAAATCCGAGTAATTTTCCAGCCGGGACACCAAAGGTCCATTTTTCCGGGATAAGCTTCATTCAGAACCTTCTTAAGTTCGCGAATGTCTGCCTTATGTCGTCAAGGAGCGTTTTGCTTTCCTTGGTCTTGATAACCACATCATCCACATACACTTGTACATTTTGACCTATTTGGTCGCGCAAACACTTTTGCATACATCTTTGGTGCGTTGCCCCTGCATTACGTAAACCAAACGACATGGTGCGATAGCAATAAGCCCCATACGGGGTGATAAATGCAGTCTTTATTTGATCATCCGGATTTATAGGTATCTGGTGGAAACCAGAATATGCATCAATGAATAACAACAATTCACATCCAGCAGTTGAGTCTATGACCTGATCTATCCTCGGCAGTGGAAATGGATCTTTTGGACACGCCTTGTTCAGGTTCGTGTAATCAATACACATACGCCAAACCACTGCCACATTGGGATCATCCTTCTTCTTCTCCACCAGCACCGGATTAGAGAGCCAATCCGGATAGAGCACTTCCATGATAAATCCTGCTGCTAGTAACCGAGCTATTTCATCTCCAATGACTTTTCTCCTATCCTCGGCAAAGCGGCGGAGAGGTTGCTTCACCGGCCTTGCTCCGGGTCTCACTTTCAAAGAGTGCTCGGCCAACTCCCTTGGAACACCTTGCAAGTCCTGTGTGGACCAAGCAAAAATATCCCGATTCTCACGGAGGAAGTTGACGAGCTCGCTTTCCTATTTATCATTCAACCTGGCACCAATTGTTACGGTGCGCTCTGGGAACATATCATCAGCAGGCACTTTCTTAGTATCCTTTGCGGCTTGGAACGAAACGCTACCATGCGGGTTATTGAGCGCCGGCATATACTGTTGCGCGGACTGAGCTAATGCCGCCACCTCTTGGATTTTTCTTTTCTCTTGTGCAATCACAAGTGACTCAGCTAGGTTAGACCCGGCTGAGGCACACTCAATGGAACGTCGGAAATCTCCAGCAATGGTAATCACTCCATTTGGCCCTGGCAACTTCATCTTCAAGTAACTGATGTGACAGCTCGCCATGAACTTATTCAATGCTGGTCTTCCGAGTAACGCGTGATACGCACTTTCCAAGTTCACCACCTCAAACTCCAAATTCTCAGTTCGGCAGTTATCTCTTGTGCCGAATAACACGTCAACCCGGACTTTGCCTATGGGATCACAAGAAATGCCTGGCACAATCCCATGGAAAGTTGTTCTTGTAGCTTGGAGCATGTTCTCCGTGATACCTAACTTGCGCATTGTATCCGCATACATGATGTTAATGCTACTGCCATTGTCAATCAGTACCTTGGAGAACCTCACATTGATGTTTGGCCCAATGAATGTTGGATCCGGCACTAACGCATACGAACCAGGACTCGGCATAAGCTTGGGATGATCTTTGATGTTCCAGGTGATTTCCTGGTCCGACCAAGGCATATACCTCGTCACCGCTAGCATTACCACATTGACCTCCATATGTCGGTGCTGCAAGCTCTTTCTATCGGTTTCCTCAGTGGTAAACAGACAGTAACTCTGATGATGCTCCCTGTACTCATTCCTCCCCTCATTTCCGGGGTACCTCTAATCCGGCTGATGCTGGTTTTCTACTTGATGCACTGCATCCCTTCTCTCATGGTTATCATACCTCAGCGGAGGGGGAGGCAACATTAGCTGTTGCGTGTTCGCTCCAGAGAGTAATTGCTGCCGGGGTAACTCCTGCCGAGGCTGATCATTCCGGGGTGCCTAAGCATTCCCCGAACCACCTTGTTCAATCTTGCGCATCCACTCACATTGCCTCGTTGTATGACCCGCCGGGTTACTCGTATTTGGCGTGTGAAATTTACACGGCTGATCCAACATCGACTCATAAGTGTACCTCAGACGGTCCTTCTTTTCTTGCCACTATTTCTTCTGCTCTGGCGTCCAAGTTTTCTATCCATCATTTCTCGGCGTCCATTGTTGCCCTCCAATTTTCTGACGTTGGTTGCTCCCTGCTCCGGGCTGATCTTGATTCATAGCTACAACTTGTTGCGAACTTTACCGGTGATCCGGCCTGTCATCTCTCCTTTTACCTCTGTAATCATTCCTCTGGGATGATCCGGCTCCATCTCTCTGGTAGTACTCCTCATTCGACTCGCTCGACACGAGCCTAGCTTGAGTCGGATCACCCAAGGCGTACGAATCAGCAATCCGGATCATTTCTGCCAAAGTGGTTGGAATTTTTCTTTGCAACTTTTGCCACAGCTCGCTTGCATATCTGCATCCTTGCACGAACCACACTATGGCCTATGACTCTATCACGCCCTCACATGAGTTTCTCATGGTACACCACCGGGTCAAAAACTCCCGGTCCGTCTCATTTGGTCTTTGCTTGCACATAGCTAGGGTCTGCGGCCTATTTGGTCTCTGATATGTACTTAAGAAATTGCTGATGAACATCTCCTCAAAATCTATCCAGCAGTTAATACTTTCGGGTGGCAAATTGTTCAACCACACCCTCGCTGGCCCCTCCAACATCTGGGGTACATATCTCACAGCCCATCTCAAGTTGCCTGTAGCAATTTTCACAGTTGTAGCATAGTTTATCAACCAATCCTCCGGCTTAGTGCTATCGTCATACGTCTTCGTGCCTCTAGGTAACTGGAAGTTAGGTACCGGTGGCTCTTTCATGATCCGGGGTCCAAAACACGCAGGACCCGGAGGACCTTGACTTTCAATCTGCTCCGACCTATACAGTCGATCCAGTTTCAACCTGGCGTCGTCCGGCATCAGATCCCTGCTTCCCAATCTCAACCCTATCACATGATAGTCCGGCCTTGGGTATCCTGCATTCACCATTTCCGAATCTCCATCGTTATAGCGGTCTCGCTCTCGTGGCGCATCTCTCTGTTGCATACCTCGGCCGGCACTTTGCTCTTGCCTTGGTATATTCTGCTGCTGCGGTTGTCCTGCCGAGTTGCGCTGTCCGGCATTGCCATTAGCAGGGTTTCCTTGACAGGCATTGCCTTGGTCACGGTTACATCGACCAGCTTCACCTTGGCTTACACTCCGTCGATCGTCATTTCTCTGTACCTCTTTTGCTTTTCCTGCCCTTGTCGGGTCATACGGAACAATCGGCTTGTTTCTCCTGGCCGGGGTTACTACCTCCTCTCTCCTAGGACCACCATGATGAGACGATGCGGCTCCAGCGGATTTCTCCGGGTTACCCACCGCCGAATGAACGATCTTGGAGGCCCTAGCTCTCTCCGGGTTTGCCCTGAGCAGTTCCTCATTTTGCCTGTTCGCGATCCGAACCAACTCATTAACCCTATCTTGCTGTCTCTGGCGGGCTTCACCCGTCAGACCCTCTAGCTCGGATGTAGCTGCATCTGCTGCTCTGAGGTTTTTTGCCGGGGTACTGTACTTCGACAGCCCCACGGACAAACAGTTTTCTGACTCCTCAATCCGAGTATCACCCTCTTTGTTCATTTCACTCATGAGATTTCTCCCCTTCACTTTTACAGCATCTACTTTATTTTCCTTTGCATACTCGCGCAGCGTCATGTTCAACGACTGCTGAGCCGCAGCAATCTTTTTCGCTCCCTCTAGAATTTTCTGCCTAGTTTCCTCTAGCTCGGCCTATGCCTGAGCCGGATCTACCACTGCTGCTACCGAGTTTGCCAAGCTATCCATAGCTTCTCTCAGTACATTCTCAGGCCTCTTTAGGGGAGGACCTCTACTTTTCCTCGGTGCCTTAGGTGTTACCTCCGGATCTGGTGCCGGATCGCTCAAGTACCGCACTTTGCAGTCATCATCACCTCAGCACGGTCCGGGGAGCGAGTGATATGCGCCCCGTGAACCACACTAAGGGGTGGCTCCCCTGCCTCGACGACGTGTCGCGTATGAACGCATGATACGTCCACAGCAACGTAGACCTTGTGCGCACCGAGCTTGATGAAGAGGCCGTTGCGCGGAAGTGGGCGCGTGCCGAAGCAGCCAGCATTGTCGCTGATGAAGTCCAGCGCTCCAAATAGCTGAACGAGCCCGGAGACGATGCGTTCGCGGTGCCGATGAGGTTTCCCGTCCGGATCTTCACCCCTGCTAGCGCCGCTAGCCCCATGGTGGGCGCCAACTGTCATGGTGGTGTCACGGCAGATGCCATGGATAGGCTAAAGGTGGGGCCTAAAAGCACTAGGGGAATCCAGGGAGGGATGATGAGGTGATTCCCCACACAGAAGGTTTGTATTTGATTCACTTCCAAAGGTTACAAGTGCTCCTAGAGTTGTATTGGCGAGAGGAGGAAGAAGGAACTCTCTTACTCTCACCCACAGTTAACCCGTACAAGACCCTTAGAACCTAAAACTAGTCAGAATAGAGGAACCCCTTCTACAGAGGCCCTAGCCCTCCTTATATAGGGGTGGCTAGGTCTCCACTTAGGGCATACGTGGAGGCATATTCCAGGGAATATGCCTCCTCCCAAAATAGCAAACCGACCGGGGTGCTTTTCCCCCGTGTCACCCATGCAGAGGCTACGTGAGCCTCTCATGGCCAAGGCCACCGACACGGGTGTCGTCACCTCTGTCAGCCACGCCTCGGTGGTCATGTCCTTGTTCGCTTCGCTCATGCAGTGCGTACCGGGGCTCCTTTTGACCAGCGATATTCCTTCCTTCTCCTAGAAGCTTGCCATGACCCGGATTGTAGTAGATCCGGCCACACCCGTTCCTGCATACAAGTTAAATACGCCATTCCAACTTACGGATTAAGTCGGTTGAGACCTAGTTAGGTGGGCCCCCTGGTCCGAGTTACCCCGTGATTCGGCCTGCCTTGAGGTGACCCGGCTAGCATCCGCTTTTGCCTTGCCGAACCTCGGCTAACTCGGCCTAAATACCCCGGCGTGACCGTACCTAGGGTATCCCCCCAACAACAGCGGGAAGTAGGGCCCGCATCCTAGGTAGCATTCGTAGAAGGAAACGAAGATCACCAACTGCTCGATGCTGTGCGGACCAAGATATGATGGCTTGATCGCATAATACGCGCAGAACCTCCAGAAGAAGATCGAGGTGGGGAATCCTAAGACGCACTCCATATGGCTTGGGAAACAGATGAATTCGTCGGTGCGAGGCTTCGGCTCGGTATCAGAGGGCATGGGAATTCGCCAATTCCCCTTACAGAGAACCCCCGCGTCCACGAACGATTTGAGCTGCACGGTGGTCCACTTGGACTTTCCCCACATATCCTTCGGAGGCGCCATCGAGGAGAATATGAGGTCACTCGGTCTGGTAAATTTGGATCGCGGAGAGATAGAGAGACTGAGAGTGCACGGGAGTGAGGAATGTGGAAGAAGATCTGCAGGGTTCCTCGCCACTCTCCTTATAAAAGACGCGCTACCCGCCAATCTCGAGGTAGCCCTTACCCGCGGTAATTATGCCAAAGTTACCGTTGGATTACCCAACGGCTTGTTTGACCAAGCTAGCGGTCCAACTTCTTCTACTCGACTCGCCTGCTGGTACACCTCATCCAATCGACAAGGTGCAGCAACTCGAGCATAAGCCCATTCGCCCATGCTGCGACTGGAGACTAGGTAGGAAAATTCCCTCCTTTTTCTATGGAGTCCATCGCCGATTCGCGGCCCAAATTGACTCCATTACCCATCGCCAAATGAACACCTGCGCTGAATCGACACTGGCCTCGGGGACTACTGATGGGGATACGCTGAATGGGGTATGCCCAGCGGGACGTTCCGACCGGCTCGAGGACCTTGAGAGTGGGCCTGCAGGACGGCGACTAGAATGCGACTGAGGAGTAGGCTTGGTGACTGGAAGCTGGAGGCCCAGAAGCATAGTTGAAGCCCAGTCGGATTAGGTCAAACCCTCCGAATCCTTGACTAGTTCGGTTGTAAATACTCTAAACCCTGGCGAGGTACCCCCTATATAAACCTCCCTAGGGTTTCCTTTGTACTCACGTTCCATCATACACCCCTTCAAGCGACTCGCTGCTTAGACGCCGAGCTCGCCACCACCTGTAACTCGCTCTCCACTAATACAATCTAGCGGGAGTAGGTCTTTACCCTCCGGAGGCCGAACCTGGGTAAACTCATGTGTCTCCGCCCCCATCTCGCTCCACAGATGGCCACCAGCTCTTGCCCTCATCCTATCAATCGCTACCCCCGGTAGCGACTGCCGTGATCATTCCGACGACACTTTACCTTGTCCGGCAAGGACCTTTCCCTGTAAACCCTAGGCTCTGGCGCCTTTATAAGCCGAACCTGTGGGAGCCTTTAGGGAAAGACACAACCTAGATTGCTACGTACAACGTGCAACACCTCGCATAGCGAACCTATCTCTCTAACTCGGCGTATTTCCATTATAGTGATTTATAGTAGTAGAGTTCCGCCATCGTTGTGGGACTTGAACCTGGGTAAGCTGTGTTAACTTGTACCCGCCAACTCTCCGCCTTACCCCACGTCTCTAAACACGCACTATGAGGACCCCCTCCATGTTGTACTCGTCTGCAATACCACAACAGTTGGCGCCCACAGTGGGGAAAGAGGCGCTTCGAGCTCTACACCGGGCGAGGTCCAATCTCTTCGCAGGAATCAGCGACACCGTAGCCATCGGAAGCGTTCTCTTCTCTGGCAACGTCCTGATCGTCCCTCTAGATGAATTCTGGGTGTCGGCAAAGGTGAACCCTACGCGCTGCTCCGTCATCCCCTTCGGAGACATCCACATCTTCATCGGCGAAACTGACTCGGGTCCTAGCTCCCACGAAGTTGGAAACTCACCAAGCCCTGCACGGACCACCTATGAGCAGGACTCGTTCGAGGAAGGATCTGGGACATATCTCTCCTTGTAGTATGGTGGCTCAGATCAAGAAAATTAAAAGCCCACCCAAACTGCCCCCGTGCAGGATATAAAGGTGGAAGGACCCCGCAAATCCGCTTGGCTTCCCCGAGCGTTAGAGATGCGCAGGTCACACTTTGTCGGTGTAGTCACCATCTTCAATCTGGCTAGATGCGTTCAAAGGGACGGAAAACCTCCCCACGAATACCCGGTCACATGGATGAGGGTGAGGAAACTCTAGAGGGTGACCACACCGACAAACTCGTGTACCACTTCGTGGGAGGGCTCACACCCGGAACACTCCTCCGGCATACCCTCCAAAGGCGGTAGGTCGCGGGTCCTCTCACCCTTGGTGAGATGGTCACAATCGTCAACGAATACGAGGATGCCAATGAGGAGGCCGAGGCTACGATCACCATCATAGCCGGAGGAGGAAACAACAACAACGGCCCTCCTCCATCACCCTCTACATCCGCCATCGCCAACACCAAAGCCAACTCCGACTCCTTCCTTGACGCGCTATACGCCAACATCAATATGGATGGCGGCTACTCGGACAGTAACTCAGAGGAATACGATGTTGTTGTGATGGAGAAAGAACAAACATGCAATGACCCTAGTTGTGGTTTATGGAAAGGACACACATGCAATGACACTGGTGGACCCAAGTGGTGGTTTATGAAAAGAACAAACATGCAATGACCCTAGTTGTGGTTTATGAAAAGGACACACATTCAATGACACTAGTGGTGGTTTATTAAAAAGAACACACATGCAAACATGCAATGACACTGGTGGATCCATGTGGTTTATGAGAAGGACACACATGCAATGACTCTGGTGGATCCATGTGGTTTATGAAAAGAACACCAGATGCTGGAGTGGCATCATTGCATGTGTTGTTTTCAAAAACCACAGTGATGCACACTGACACATACACACATGCAATGACTCTAGTGGTGGTTTATGAAAAGGACACCACATGCAATGACTCTGGTGGATCCAGGTGGTTTATGAAAAGAACAACACATGCAATGACTCTAGTGGTGGTTTATGAAAAGGACACCAAATGCAGTGACTCTGGTGGTGGTTTATGAAAAGGACACACATGCAATGACACTGGTTGATCCAAGTGGTGGTTTATGAAAATAACAAACATGCAATGACCCTGGTTGTGGTTTATGAAAAGGACACACATGTAATGACATGAAGTGGATCCAAGTGGTGGTTATGAAAAGAACAAAATTTCAATGACTCTAGTTGTGGTTTATGAAAAGGGCACACATGCAATGACACTAGTGGTGGTTTATGAAAAGAATACACATGCAGAGACATACAATGACACTAGTGGATCCATGTGGTTTATGAGAAGGACACACATGCAATGACTCTGGTGGATCCATGTGGTTTATGAAAAGAACACCACATGCCGGAGTGGCATCATTACATATGTTCTTTTCAAAAACCACAGTGATGCACACTGACACACACACATGCAATGACTCTAGTGGTGGTTTATGAAAAGGACACCACATGCAATGACTGGTGGATCCGAATGGTGGTTTATGAAAAGAACACCACATGCAGTGATTCTGGTGGTGATTTATGAAAAGTACACACATGCAATGACACTGGTGGATCCAAGTGGTGGTTTATGAAAAGAACAAACATGCAATGGCCCTAGTTGTGGTTTATGGAAAGGACACACATGCAATGACACCGGTGTATCCAAGTGGTGGTTTATGAAAAGAACATACATGCAATGACCCTAGTTGTGGTTTATGAAAAGTACACACATGCAATGACACTAGTGGTGGTTTATGAAAAGAACACACATGCAAAGACATGCAATGACACTGGTGGATCCATGTGGTTTATGAGAAGGACACACATGCAATGACTCTGGTGGATCCATGTAGTTTATGAAAAGAACACCACATGCTGGAGTGGCATCATTGCATATGTTCTTTTCAAAAACCACAATGATGCTCACTAACACATACACACACATGCAATGACTCTAGTGGTGGTTTATGCAAAGGACACCACATGCAATGACTCTGGTGGATCCAGGTGGTTTATGAAAAGAACAACACATGAAATGACTCTAGTGGTGGTTTATGAAAAGGACACCACATGTAGTGACTCTGGTGGTGGTTTATGAAAAGGACACAATTGCAATGAGATTGGTGGATCCAAGTGGTGGTTTATGAAAAGCACAAACATGCAATGACCCTGTTGTGGTTTATGAAAAGGACACACATACAATGACATGCATTGGATCCAAGTGGTGGTTTATGAAAAGAACAAACATGCAATGACTCTGGTTGTGGTTTATGAAAAGGACACACATGCAATGACATGAAGTGGATCCAAGTGGTAGTTTATGAAAATAACAAACATGCAATGACTCTGGTTGTGGTTTATGAAAAGGGCACACATGCAATGACACTGGTCGTGGTTTATGAAAAGAACACAGATGCAAAGACATGCAATGAAACTTGTGGATCCATGTGGTTTATGAGAAGGACACACATGAAATGACTCTAGTGGGTCCATGTGGTTTATGAAAAGAACACCACATGCTGGAGTGGCATCATTGCATGTGTTCTTTTCAAAAACCACAGTGATGCACAATGACACGCACAAACATGCAATGACTCTAGTGGTGGTTTATGAAAAGGACACCAGATGCAATGACTCTGGTGGGTCTAGGTGGTTTATTAAAAGAACAACACATGCAATGACTCTAGTGGTGGTTTATTAAAAGGACACCACATGTAGTGACTCTGGTGGTGGTTTATGAAAAGGACACACATGCAATGACACTGGTGGATCCAAGTGGTGGTTTATGAAAAGAACAAACATGCAATGACCCTGATTGTGGTTTACGAAAAGGACACACATGCAATGATATGAATTGGATCCAAGTGTTGGTTTACGAAAAGAACAAACATGCAATGGCTCTGGTTGTGGTTTATGAAAAGGACACACATCTAATGACATGTAGTGGATCCAAGTGTTGGTTTATGAAAAGAACAAACATGCAATGACTCTGGTTGTGGTTTATGAAAAGGGCACACATACAATGACAATAGTGGTGGTTTATGAAAACAACACAGATGCAAAGACATGGAATGACACTAGTGGATCCATGTGGTTTATGAGAAGGACACACATGCAATGACTCTGTGGATCCATGTGGTTTATGAAAAGAACACCATAGGCTGGAGTGGCATCATTACATATGTTCTTTTCAAAAACCACAGTGATGCACATAGACACACACACATGCAATGACTCTAGTGGTGGTTTATGAAAACGACACCACATGCAATTACTCTAGTGGATCCAAATGGTGGTTTATGAAAACAAAACCACATGCAGTGATTCTGGTGGTGATTTATGAAAAGTACACACATGCAATGACACTGGTGGATCCAAGTGGTGGTTTATGAAAAGAACAAACATGCAATGACCCTAGTTGTGGTTTATAGAAACGACACACATGTAATGACATTGGTGGATCCAAGTGGTGGTTTATGAAAAGAACAAACATGCAATGACCCTAGTTGTGGTTTATGTAAATGACTCACATGCAATGAGACTAGTGGTGGTTTATGCAAAGAACACACATGCAATGACACTGGTGGATCCATGTGGTTTATGAGAAGGACACACATGCAATGACTCTGGTGGATCCATGTGGTTTATGAAAAGAACACCACATGCTGGAGTGGCATCACTACATGTGTCCTTTTCAAAAATCACAGTGATGCACACTGATATACACACACATGCAATGACTCTAGTGGTGGTTTATGAAAAGGACACCACATGCAATGACTCTGGTGGATCCAGGTGGTTTATGAAAAGAACATCACATGCAATGAGTCTAGTGGTTGTTTATGAGAAGGATACCACATGCAGTGACTCTGGTGGTGGTTTATGAAAAGGACACACATGCAATGACACTAGTGGATCCAAGTGGTGGTTTATGAAAAGAAGAAACATGCAATGACCCTAGTTGTGGTTTATGAAAAGGACACACATGCAATGAGAGGCATTGGATCCAAGTGGTGGTTTATGAAAAGAACAAACACGCAATGACTCTGGTTGTGGTTTATGAAAAGTACACACATGCAATGACATGAAGTGGATCCAAGTGGTAGTTTATGAAAAGAACAAACATGCAATGACTCTGGTTGTGGTTTATGAAAAGGGCACACATGCAATGACACTAGTGGTGGTTTATGAAAAGAACACACATGCAAACACATGCAATGAAACTGGTGGATCCATGTGGTTTATGAGAAGGACACACATGCAATGAATCTGGTGGATCCATGTGGTTTATGAAAAGAACACCACATGCTGGAGTGGCATGATTGCATGTGTTCTTTTCAAAAACCACAGTGATGCACACGGACACACACAAACATGCAATGACTATAGTGGTGGTTTATGAAAAGGACAGCACATGCAATGACTCTGGTGGATCCAGGTGGTTTATTAAAAGAACAACACATGCAATGACTCTAGTGGTGGTTTAGGAAAAGCACACCACATGTAGTGACTCTGGTTGTGGTTTATGAAAAGGACACACATGCAATGACACTGGTGGATCCAAGTGGTGGTTTATGAAAAGAACAAAAATGCAATGACCCTAGTTGTGGTTTATGAAAAGGACACACATGCAACGACATGCATTGGATCCAAGTGGTGGTTTATGAAAAGAACAAACATGCAATGACTCTTGTTGTGGTTTATGAAAAGGACACACATGCAATGACATGAAGTGGATCCAAGTGGTGGTTTATGAAAAGAACAAACATGTAATGACTCTAGTGGTGGTTTATGAAAAGGACACCACATGCAATGACTCTGGTGCATCCAGGTGGTTTATGAAAAGAACAACACATGCAATGACTCTAGTGGTGGTTTATGAAAAGGACACCACATGCAATGACTCTGGTGGTGGTTTATGAAAAGGAGACACATGCAATGACATTGGTGGATCCAAGTGGTGGTTTATGAAAAGAACAAACATGCAATGACCCTGGTTGTGGTTTATGAAAAGGACACACATGCAATGACATGATTGGATCCAAGTGGTGGTTTATGAAAAGAACAAACATGCAATGACTCTGGTTGTGGTTTATGAAAAGGACACACATGCAATGACATCAAGTGGATCCAAGTGTTAGTTTATGAAAAGAACAAACATGCAATGACTCTGGTTGTGGTTTATGAAAAGGGCACACATGCAATGACACTAGTGGTGCTTTATGAAAAGAACACACATGCCAAGACATGCAATGAAACTGGTGGATCCATGTGGTTTATGAGAAGGAAACAAATGCAATGACTCTGGTGGATCCATGTGGTTTATGAACAAAACACCACGTGCTGGAGTGGCATCATTGCATGGGTTATTTTCAAAAACCACAATGATGCACACTAACATAGACACATGCAATGACTCTGGTGGATCCAGGTGGTTTATGAAAAGAATAATACATGCAATGACTCTAGTGGTGGTTTATGAAAAGAACACCACATGCAGTGACTTTTGTGGATCCAAGCGGTGGTTTATGAAAAGGACACCACATGCAGTGACTCTGGTGGTGGGTTATCGAAAGGACACACATGCAAAAACACTAGTGGATCCAAGTGGTGGTTTATGAAAAGAACAAACATGCAATGAATCTAGTTGTGGTTTATGAAAAGGACACACATGCAATGTTAACTGGTGGATCCATGTGGTTTATGAAAAGAACACCACATGCTGTAGTGGCATCATTGCATGTGTTCTTTTCAAAAACCACAGTGATGCACACTGACACACACACGCACATGCAATGACCCTAGTGGTGGTTTATGAAAAGGACACCACATGCAATGACTCTGGTGGATCCAGGTGGTTTATGAAAAGAACAACACATGCAATGACGCTAGTGGTGGTTTATGAAAAGGACACCACATGCAATGATTCTGGTGGATCCAGGTGGTTTATGAAAAGAACACCAAATGCAAAAGTGGCATTAGTGGATCCATGTGGTTTATGAAAAGGACAAACATATAGTGACTCTAGTTGTGGTTTATGGAAATGACACACATGCAATGACATGCGGTGGATCCAAGTGGTGGTTTATGAAAAGAACACGCATGCAATGACTCTGGTGGATCAATGTGGTTTATGAAAATAACACCACATGTGGGAGTGGCATTAGTGGATCGATGTGGTTTATGAAAAGGACACACATGCAGATGACACTGGTGGTGATTTATGAAAAGAACACACATGCAGATGACACTAGTGGTGGTTTATGAAAAGAACACACATGCAATGACTCTAGTCGTGGTTTACAAAAAGAAGACAACATGCAAATGACACTGGTTGACCCATGTGGTTTAGTACGAGACATGCATTTTCCATTTCTAAAAGGAACACACATGCCTACTATTTCTATTTTCTATCTGAATCCCTTATTCTGTCTTGCCCTTGGTTTTTTATAGTACTCAGTTTTTCCCTCTCTCTCAGTCAGAAATCTCACAAAATCCCAAACTTGTGCTTACTCTGGGTGCTATGCCCTGATTGGCCGACATAGATGTCACGCGGATCGTGCCCACCAACCATTGATCCTCTGTGATCCAACGGGCAGGATAACCCCTCCCTTCTCCACTTTTTTTTGCAGGGTCTATCCGTGCCACCGATACTTTACCTCCATAAACAAGTGACAACCCATCTCAAAAAATAAAACAAATAAATGATCATATTTGGAAGAGGCTCTCGTCTTCGTCTTGTGGTTTGTCGTCGTCTTCATCAACGTCATGGTCCTTGCCATCACCATCGTCGGTGTCCTCCTCTGATGATTCGACACCGCCCCCTTCTTTGTATAAGCGCGCTACCTCCTCGTCGAAGTCCTCCTCCTCCTCTTCATAGTCCCACGGGTCCACGTCACCCTCCTCCGCTTCTGCCTCCAACTGATCGATGAACGCCTCCTCGTTGGCCGAGTCGGACTCGTCCAAATAGCTATCTCCTCTCTTCTTCCTGGTCTTCTTCTCGTTCCTCTTCTTGTCTGTACTCGCCAGTGCAACACGCGCACCCGTCATGGCTGCTGCTTTGCGCTTGTCTGTCGCTGCAGTTACCCCACGCTCCTCCTGTGCGGCCGGTACGAGCTTCGACATCGCGGTGTCCTCGAGCGCCACTATCGATGGATCCTGGCACGGTCGGACATGATGTGTTGCCTGAGTAGGTGACTCGCGAGTGCGAACGATGCAGCGAAGAGCAGGGGATGCAGGATGATCAGTGGATGGCTTGGACCTGCCATTGCCATGGCGAGGGGGCATCATGCTCGTGGAAGTTGTTCGGAATGAGCGATAACGGGTACATAGAGTTGGGTGCCGACCTGATCAAGGGACGAGCAGCGGTTTTGTGCGTCGTGTACACACATGCATTTGTATTAAAAAAATGCAATATCTCGCGTACTGAACATAATTTGATGACAACAAACATGACACGGCGTATTCTCGACTCGTAAATATCTCATGTGTGCCTGTCGACGTGGAGTTCAACGGAGTTCGACGTGCCAACATGATCGTGCAGCAGTTACGTGCATCATTGCCCCATCAAGACATGACACACGAACACGGGATGTGCACGCCGATGCCCGTCATTACCACCCGGCTCTACTAATTTTTTAAGGGTAAGCTCGCACTCCTCTTATTATATACTGGATTTTAGGCAGCGCCGAAGACCATTGAACTGGTCCATCGCAATAAAGACAAGTCCCATCGATTCCCTATCCCTGCCTCCCTGGCTTCTTTGAGAAGGTAGACCGTACACGGTGGTCTTGTATAATAGTAGTAGTACTACTGGACCACGGCCTGTACTCTTTGACTCTTCTCCCACACTAATCACTATCTTCTTCCTCCTGCCGCCACCTCCCTCCCCCCTGCAAGCCATGGCTCCGCTGGAGAGGTCGATCGACCATCCTCGCAGAGAAAAAGGAGAGAGCTCGCCACGAGGAAATTCTTGCTCTACCAGCCCCTCAAGCCTCCTCTCTCACCGAGACCCAATCTCTCCCGATAATGGCACCGAATGTTCTAGCAAGCGAGGGCTCCTCCCGGTACGGTTCTCTTGTTCTACTTCTTCTCCATCTCCTTCTCCATCATGATCTTATTCTGCTTCTTCTTGTTTTTCTTCTTCTTGATCTTCCTCTTGTACGTATTAAAGGCCGGTCGTGGAGCTAGAATCCACCATGACGGAGGCGTTGCAGGACCCGTTCGGTCGCGTTCCACGTCTCAGCGAGGTAGCAAATCTCCACACTGTTATTTCTCTGAGTTGTGATGTGGATTTCTTAGATCGTGTCCGCCCCGCATTGGTTTTTTTTCTTATTTTGTGAGTTGTATTAGTTTTCATGATCATGACTGGATCTCTTGATCTTTCCTTAATACCGTTGTTCATAGATTCAATATGGATTCTTTGTGATTAGGATTAGTTTATCATGGTTATGACTAGATCTGTAGGTCCATTTTTAACACTATTGTCCATAGATTCAACGGGGATTTTTTGATTTGTATTAGTATTCACCTAGAACCTGGAGTGTAATTATAGAATTTCTATTTCAATTAACATGAACGATGCAATGATCGAAGGCCGAGTACTGTGACAAGGTGGCCGTGATCAGTGCCAAGATTGACAACCAACAAGAGCTTGCACGCTCCCTCACCCTAGCTAATGGGAGCCTACGCAATCGATTATCGATGCAGAAGGAGATCTCGCTAGATTTTGCACGTGATGTCGTGAGGATGCAGAAAGTGCTCGACCGTAACTTGAACAGGCAAGAACATGCCATCAAGATAATCAACTAGCTCATGGAGGAGAAGAAGAATCTCGAGAAAATGTGCACCCTCCTATAGTACGAAGTCACCGAGGCACTCAGAGGACGCATCGAGGAAACCAAGGCTGCCATCCAAGCCTACCATGACAGGAATTGTTGCCTCGATGCAGTGAAAGAGACGAAGGAGGACATGAGCAAAGGGATCACCGTACTCGAGGGTGTTCGGAAAGAGAACAAGGAGCTAAGGGCTTGTCTGGAGGCGTATTGGAGCAATGTCTAAGTCTGATGGCCGTTAGAGGGGGCATGAATATTAGTTTGTGCTCCACTCTTTTTGTAATATTTAGGGTTCAGGGAGCAATGCCCAAGTCTGATTCCCATTATAGGGTGCAATAAGAATCCTAGGGAAACTCCTTATCTATCTGGACATGTGTTGGTGTTCATGTTCATGAATGTACACCATGAGCTCTTTCCTTTCTGTATCTGGACATGGGTTTCTGCATAATGAGTTTGCCACTACTATTTGGTGACATGCAAAAAAAACCACAGCACACTAAACTGCAGATAAACCTTATTTGTCATTGAAATTGAAATTATGACAGTGCCACTAGTCGATTCATAAAATGTTGATTTGTCCTAGATTGCATCTTCATTGAAATTATGACAGTGTCACTAGTCGATTCAGTTAATTATGGAAACTAACCATCTTGTTCTGGTGAACGGAACAAACCATACTATATATTTTTGTTGCAGGGAAAGAGGCGAAAGCTCAACCAAGACCTGGTGACCTAGCTAAATGACAAGATACCCATCCAAAGGGAGAAGCAGAATTCCCAGAAACTAGACTTTGACCACCTGCGCACTGAACTCGTGGTGCTTTCTGACAAGTGCCAAAAACGGAAGGAGGTAAACGCCGGCTGGGAGAAGCTTCACAGGGAAGGTCGCACCTTGGCTAGTAAGCAGACGGAGATCATGAAAGGGATCTTGAAGGAAAATCATATGGCTATGGACCAACTTCTTGAATCCGTGATGGAGCGCTGGAAACCTACGGCTGGCGCACGACAAAGCACTGAAGGAGCTAGCCGATCTTAGGGAGGAAAACAAGCAGCTCCGGGCCAGGCTCGCTTGAACCCAACATATGTCTATGTAGTACTGAACTGCCTGGTTTATCCTCTAAAGTGGTGATTTCCTTTATTCATCTCGAATTTCCTTTATCCTTTGTAGTCTGTCCTTGTTCACCCTCGCGTGCCTTCTTCCGTTCCTTCAACAGATCTGCAATGCAGTACTCTAGCTTCTTCTTGTCTTCCCTGAGCTGATCCCTCTCCTTTTCTGCATTATGAAGCAGCAACCTATGACTATCCTGAAGCTTCTTTGCAATTCCAACAACCAAGATCCCATTAATTCTGTCACTTAGTTCTGACTGCAAATTCTTGATTTCTTGTTCCAACTCCTTATTTCGTACCAACAGCTTGTAATTCTTTTCAGCTGCATCACAAGCATCAGTAAATCTCCCCGACATTTCCAACTCATACATCTCTCATAACTGTGCCAACCATTTCTTAAGTGCATCTGGTCACTCAAGATCCACCCACTCTACTGCTTTACACACCGGGCCAACCTAAAAAACACACACACTATAGTGTTATGAACATATACGATACATTTTTCTTCATGTCATCATTGCACATAATGTAAAGAAACCTGATTTGTGCAGCCCAAAATCCTTCTCCCAGTGTTACTTCTTTCGAATGCAACATATCTCCTCAGTTTTAGCCCATGGTCACATGGCACTTCTCCATCGAGATCTAGGCCCTCCCATTCAGAGTCGTAGATCGTCCGTGGTACCTATAGGTAAACGCAAAGCTGGAATTGAACATGATTGCATGCACATATGGATCTCAGATCGAGAGAATTACCAATGCCTAACCCTAACCCGAGAAAACAGAGGAACTCACATCATGGAAGGTATACTCGATGTTGGAGAGAACGCTGTCGCTGCTCGACTGGTCTTCCTCATTGTTCCAGGACAGCATGATGAATGCATCGTCGCCGGCGACAATGTTGGTGTCGGTGAGGAGAGAGAGAGAGAAAGAGATCAGCCCTGCTACCGCTGCTACAATGACTAAATTGGCATGTTACAATAGTTTAATGGATACCATGTGTAGCACCCCGATAAAACCACTACTAGAAAATTGCATGTTGTTTTTGTTTTGCACATCATCATGATCGCATGCTCATGTCATCATGCCACATTGTATTTGAGAATGATCATGTCATCATGCATGGTTTGCCTAAAACTGCTTTCCAATAGCCTATCTTTGTTTTCTAAATACCCTCCCCCGTCTTTGTTTCGAATCGAAACCGCGGTCGTCCAGATATTTTGTTTTGTCTTAAAACTATTTACAAAAGTCTTTTTCAATTAAAATAAATAAACAAACAAAACAATTTTTGTACGGGAGAGGCAGCCCAGCCCGTAGGCTAGGCCACCTCCTACCACGGCGGGCCCATCCTGTTTCAGACCAAACCCTAATCCCCAACCAAACCTTCCTAACCCTAGACTATTTCCACCTGCCGCCGCCACCAACAGAGCACACGCACACACGCGCGCGTCACCCTAACCACCCCGGTACACCGCGCTGCACGTCCCGCCTCGCGAGCAACGCAACACATGCACGGCATGCCCAGCCCCAGCCCTGCTCGCGCGACACGCTCCTCTCGCCAACCGCACCCATGCGAACCCACCCCGCCGATGCGTGCCTGCTCGTCGCCACCTACCCTGCTGACCCCGTTCCCCACCTTGCGATGCAACCCCTTTACGCGAGCCAGCGCCGCCACCTAACCCACCGTCGTTCTTGCTCGTCTGATCCCGGCAGCCCCGCGCCACTGCGTCCCCCGTCCCATTGTCGAGCGCGGTGATACGTTGCTAACGTATCCATAATTTTTGATGTTCCATGCTTGGTTTTATCTACTTTCTTGTGTTTTGTTCCAACTTTGGAGTACTTTCTATACACTTTCTTGGACTAACTTATTAACAAGTGCCACAGTGCTAGTTGCCTGTTTTCTGCTGTTTTTGATTCCAGGAAAGTCAGAAAATCAATATTCTCGGAATTGGACCAAACAAAAGCCAAAGTCGTTATTTTCCCAGAAGACTCATGGAGCCAGAAGAAGAGACGGAGAGGGGCCATAGGGTGGCCACACCACCCCTACCCGCAGGTCCCCCTGGCCACGCCAGGGCATGGTGTGGGCCCCTGGCCGCCCACCGACCTTGCCTCTTTTGCCTATATATCACCCCTGATGCAAAAACCCTAAATCGTCAAGCCTCCAGCCACGAAAAGTTCTGTAGCACCGCCGCGACTGAAGGAGAGATTCGGGGGACAGAAAGTCTCTGTTCCGGCACCCAGCCGAGATGGGGAAGTGCCCCCGGAGCCATCTCCATCGATCTCCGCCACCATCTCCATCGCCGTTGCTGATTCCCGTGATGAGGAGGGAGTAGTTCTCTCTCGACGCTAAGGGTTCTACCGGAAGTTATGTGTTCATCTTTCTCTATGCATGATCTTATTGAGATCATGAGCTTGTAATCTATAGATCTACCTTGCTACTCAAGTGCTTCAATAGATCTCTGCTCTCCCCTTGTGTGTGAAGTTGACAGTGTGCACACCATGGTGGAACTTAGGCTAGAGATTACAAATACTTGTTATGAGTTATATTTGGAGTTGGATGTCTTTATGAAATTGTGTTGTTTGTTTGAACCATCTAGTGCTCAAGGTGACAATGTGGGGTTATCTAGATGGGAAAGGCTTACTTTGATATGTGCTGTTATATCCCTACCATGGATTAGAGTGTCCAATCGGAGAGTAGTTCAGCGTAGTTTCATAAAGAAGAATATATTTATATGAGAGTGTTCACTAGTGAAAGTATGATCCCTAAGCCTTGTTTCTAAGCATTGAAACACCATTTGCAACTAGATCTGTTACATGTTTGCTTCCTTCTATCTTTATTTCAGGTTTACTTTAGTCTTTTCCACGCCATCAAGCTATTTTCTATCACCGTTACCACTTATAATTATCTATACCACTTGTATTTCACTATCTCTTTGCCGAACTAGTGCACCTATACACCTGACAAGTGTATTGGGTGTGTTGGGGACACAAGAGACTTCTTGTATCTTGATTGCAGGGTTGCTTGAGAGGGGATACCTTTGACCACATCCTCCCTGAGTTCGATAAACCTTGGGTAATCCACTTAAGGGAAACTTGATGCTGTTCTACAAACCTCTGCACTTGGAGGAACAACAACTGTCTACAAGAATAGAAGTGCGTAGACATCACGCGGCCTCGTCCCCCATCGCTCCTCTTCCATGCCTTCCCCCTGGCACGACCTCGCTCCGTCTCCCATCGCCAGGCGCCACCCAAGTGCTCCTGCCTCTCTCTCTACCCCGCCGCCAGGGATGCGGTTCCCTCCTACATCGTGCCAGCTCCGGCTGCAAGTGCTCCGGCCGCCGTCCTCTAACCCTGCCCCGTGCACGGTCTCGCCAACTTCCCCGGAGCTCCGCCCGGTCGCCCCGCGACCTCCCCCTCACCTAGAGGCTCCCCACCCCAAGCTCGTCTCTGCCCGAGCAGAGGACCCCGTCGAGCAAAGCTCGTCCACCGCCAGGGGCCTCCTCTGGTCTTGCCCGCATCCGGCCCGCCTTCCTCGTCGCCCTCCTCACCGACCTCCTCAGCAGAAGCACACCGCGCCCACCATTGTTGCTCGCTTCACCTCTGCCCCTGTCGTCCGTTGCCCAAGCAGCGGCACCGCCCCGAGCTCGTCTCCCCAGGACGCCGCTGGTCCTCGTCCTCTTCGACAGTCGCGGCAGCGCGTCCCCATCCTAGCCAAGGTTCCACAGCTAGCCTCGTCAGTTTTGTTGGTACTTGATCCGGTATTGCTAACGTGAGGCTGTTGTGGTGGAAATCGTTTTGGTGATGGTGTAGTGGCTCCGCAAATGGTACCAAGATGGTGTCGATGCAACTGTTCTGAAAATCCGAAGCCTCGCTATCCAAGTCCAAGAATCCACTTACCCGTGCCTCCATCAAGATCTTCCCGACAACAGTAACAACAAGATCTTCCGAAGACCCGGACATTGAACAAGTTCGACCCTGAAGACGAGACAGACGCCATGATCTCCATAACGGATTTGATGGCTGAGAACCGAAGTCCCTGGATCCGAATATTCGAAGACCAAGCCCCGAACCCCCCGATCTAGAGGATCCGAAGACCGAACCTGACCCCGTCAAACCCAAGATCGCCGAACCCCCCTAATGTGTGACCCTTTTTCTAGCCCTATTTTATAAAGTTCCATCTATATAAATTGTTGCATATTAAATTGTTCATGCTTGCATACATCTCATCATGTGGGTTTGGGTCATTATGCCGATTCACCTCATAATTAAATATGAGCGTATATGCGGGTTATTCCTGTCTATTACCGCCTCCATTTAAATTGTGTAGCGAACCGATGCCATGTTTTGCCTTGTTCATACAACATTTAAATTGTGGGGTATCTAAATAACTTGAACCTTCTAATTAATTGTCGGGATCTAGATTCCGCTTAATATTGCCTAATTGCACTACACCTTTGCCATGTCATACATCATACATGCAACATGTTGGGGATATACTTTCCAGGTATCCTCACAGTTCCTCACTGACCAGGGTGGCCCACTTCGGGTTAGAGCTTTGCTTCACGGGTGGGCTAGTCAGGGTGAAGAAATGGAGTCCAATCTGGCTACGGGAAGGCCCAGAAGACTTACTGACTTAGGCCCATAGTGTTACCTGTAGCTCAAGATGTACTCTGTAACCGACTCTTAGTCGTAGCCGGATAGATCTCTCCTGTAAACCCTAGGCCGGATATCTATATAAGCTGTCCTAGGGAGAGCCTTTAGGGCACCCTCAATAGTCTACAATCTCAACTCGCACAGGCGAACCCTTGTAACCCATATTCCGGCTCTGCCGTATTACTAGATTGCTAGCAGGAGTAGGATCCGTCCAAAGCCGACGGATTCGAACCTGGGTAAACTTGTGTGTTCACCATCCCGGAACACCGTACGTCGCACACCCCTCTCTTTCGCACGCCTCGAGGACCCCCTCATGGCGTACTTGTCATCAATCCGACGACAATTGGCGCCCACCGTGGGGCAAGTGAGCTTCGGATCTGCGTTCTGAGCACAATCTGCAAGAAACGGAATCGGCAAGACTATCATCGTCGGTCGCATCCTCTACGCCAGCGTCGTGCCTCTCATCGTTCTCGACGATACCTGGATTCCCTCTAGGGAGGCTATGACTGCCTACACCATCATGTCTTTCGACGAGATCGATGTTTACATCAGCTTTGCTGAACCTATCCCACCCACCCTAGCGGTGATGATAGAGGCAGAGGAAATTTCTGGATCCCCTTTGTCCGCAGAGGCAGCAGAGTTTCGGATCTCAGAAAACCCTAATCCCACCCAGCCTGCACCAGTTGCGGAGATAGTGGAGAAATCCGAGCCAGAAGCAGACCTAGCGGTCCAAGTCGAATCTAGAGTGGATCTCCTTGAAGAGACTGAATCCCAGATCGACCCACCCGCTGAAGTCGAAATCTAGGAGGAACATATCAACAACACTGATTCTGGCTCTGATGACGCTGGGACAGACATGCCTTTCCTGAGGTACACGCTGCAACGTATGATAATGCAAAACTCAGGCATAGATGCAATTCTCGAGACCATCAAAAGTTTCGACGAAGCTGATCGCAAGAGCCGCAGGTACCTTAGGAAGCACGCATCGCACTTTATTGGATAGGTGGGATCTGGATCCGGCTCTGCTAATGCTAGAGACAACACCGACTCTATGCTGGAGGCGATTGCAACAAACACCGACGTACCCGCATCCTCGGATGAATCGATGACGTCGGTAGATTTCCGAAAGTTCTCCACGGAATATGAAAAGGAGTATAACTCCAAAGATGTAGAGGAAGGAGAAGCCATGGATGAAGGATCTGGGTAATACTCTCCCAAAGCGCAGGATGACATGGAAATCAGAGATAATCCCAAGATCCAGAGGTCCGAAAGTACCGATCAGAGCTTGACTCCGGGAAACGGACCCAAAGCCGTCTTTGCTACCGGCGCTGCCAAGAAGGCAAAGAAGAAGAACAAGACCCCGTCAAAAGACTCTCTGGCAGAGGGGGTGATTGCCGAGGAATACGAGGAAGACTCGGATGGAGCGCTTATCCTAGACGAGCCCAAAAAAGAAGAACCGGTGGATGGACACGTGATCACTGAAGGTGTGCATAAATTCATCGATGCTGCATTAACCACACCTATTCCTACAGCTGCAGAACTTACTGCTGAAGAACTGGACGAGAGGGCACAGGCCCTAGAAGCGCGTCATCAAGTACTCCTCGATGAATCCAAAAACATTGAGGAGGAAAAGAAACACATAGCATCTGCGGAGAAGTACAACTCCATGCAATACCAGAAGACCAGGAAGCGTCATACTAATGACAACCAATTCCCGCAGATTCATGCCGTCCTTTTTGGAGAAGAGATGGGGAAGCCTCGGAAAGATAGCAAAGGGGATTGGGTGTATCCAACCCCAGTACAGAATACCGTGGCGGCCCGAGAAATTCTATCGGCTAATCCAGGCCCGGAGGAGATCCGGTTGGGCATCAAATTACTCAACAAGGTACTAGAGCAGCAAAAGGTCGCCATGTCCGGAAGTCAAAAGCTGGTCTCTGATCCCGACCAGTGTCGTACAGACCCGGCATGGGCTGATGTAAGACCCCAACGCGTTCCGGAGCAGCACCACCATTCCGATCGCCGGGAGGACAATTACTCAAGAACCAGATCTTCGGGATAGCACCACAAAGCTGCCCGTGAGTGGCGTAACGTTAACCCAGTTGTGGAGCAAGAGGCAATTGCTGCACTAAATCCTAGGAACCCGCCCTAGCGAGAGTCAAAAGACCGCAGTGACGATGATAAAGAGAAACGTCGGGAGGAGGATCGACAAAGAATGCCACCTCCTAGATGTGAAAGTCGTCCAGACCACGGACGAATGAACAACGGACACCGTGCCGAGACAAGCCGACAGGGGGCTCGCCACAACGAAGACCCTCCCCGGAACCGGAATAATGACGTTCCGGATGGAGGCCGGCGATCAGCCGGAAATAACCCAGCTGCTCCACCCTCTCCGCCAAGTAGCCATCACAACGGCCCCCAGGGAGGCAATGGAGGGCATCGTGGTGGAGGAGGTGGTGGCAGAAGCCGAAGTCCGGCTCCAAGGCACCGCAGCCACAGCCGACACTCGGGACGATCTCTATCCCTGAATGACGCAAGGCACAGGATCAACTCCAACATAGAGGCGCGGCGCTACGAAAATGATGATATCTGCGTGGGCCCAAAGTTCTTCGGACCATGCATCAGAGCTACAAGATTCTCGGAAGGATTTGCTATCTCACTACATATCCAAGCCTACGACGGCATTCCTCGGCCAGATACTTGGTTATAGGATTTCTTCCAAGCTTGTTGCATTGCCAAAGGCAGAAACAGCCTGGTTGCAACCCGATATCTCCCACTCATGTTGCGGAAGACGGCAAGATCATGGCTCAATGAACTTCCGGAGAACACCATCCATAACTGGTATGACATGCAAAGTGCGTTCTTTCCGAATTTCAAAAGCACATATCGGAGGCCCTGTATGGTCGGAGACCTACAGCGTTGCACCCAGAAAGCCGGAGAAACTTGTCGGGATTACCTCGGATGATGGATCGACACCAAGAACTCCTGTGAAGGAGTAAATGATCAAACTACGATTGAAGCTTTCATTGCAGGTCTCCCAATTGGTTTACTACGCCATCGCTTGAAGTGTGACAAACTTACTGACTTGGGAGAGATGATAGAAACAGCGAGAAAGTATGCATACGCAGACGACAACGCAGAGGGATTCCTCAACGCCCTAGCTGTGCCATAGTCAGCAAAACAACCAAAGCAACAAGCTCAGAAGCGCAAAAATACCTCAGAAGAGAAACCTAACACGGAAACGGCAGTGGTCACTGCTACTTTCGGATCTGGAGGACGAGGAGGACACGGTGGAGGCCACGGGCGTGGCCGTGGGACTTCGAGAGTTCAAGGTAGAGGAGACCAGGAACCAGACAAAACCTACACTTGGGCCGACATTGTCAACAACCCATGTGTGCATCACTTAGACGCCAATGGGGGCTCGTCCCACACCAACGCCGAGTGTCGTTTCAATGACGACATTAAAAGAGATGATACCGCTGGCTACAAAGCTAAGTGGAAGAAGGGAAAGAAGAATCCCAAAAAAGACAAAGAGACCAAGGAAGATTTCGACATGGAGGAAGCCAATGCTTCAAATCCCAAGCCGGAAGGGAAGAAAAAATTTCCAACCCAGAGAGACACTTATCTCACCTTCCCCGGATCTCAACCAGCAAAGGTCGAGAAAGCAGTTCTGCATGAACTCAATGCAACAGTTCCGGCTGTCCCCCAATTCTTGGACTGGTCGGAAGTGGCAATCACATTTGACCGCGCTGATCATCCACCTAAGTTGCACAGGTGAGGAAACTACGCCTTAATCATCAATCCACTTATTGACGGTTATGGTTTCTCCAAGACTCTCATGGACGGTGGCAGCAGTATTAATATTCTGTATGTCGAAACGCTACGCCGGATGAAGATCTCGGAGACCCAGCTGAATCACAGCTCTATGATCTTTCACGGGGTTGTCCCAGGGAGACAAGCAAATTCCCTGGGAGAAATCACTTTGGATGTTACCTTTGGAACCCCAAAGAACTATCGGACGGAGGCACTTTCCTTCGAAGTGGTCCCGTTCAAGAGCACGTACCACGCTATATTTGGATGTTCGGCTTACTGGGCTTTTATGGCTCGTCCGTGTTACATTTACAATATGATGAAAATTCCAGGTCCCAACGGCGTAATCACCATTAGGGGAGACCCGAAGAAAGCGCGAGAGTGCGAGGATGGAAATGCCGCCTTTGCTGAAGCCGTGCTACACGCCCAGGAGTACCAGGAGATCAAGAAGAGCATAGATCCGTCCGAGATGCCCGTAGCAAAGAAAGAGGTGACAAAGCCAAATCCGGAGTTCAAGGCATCAGAAGAGACGAAGAAGACGCCGTTGAAGGATGATGACCCCTCCAAGGTGACCCAGATAGGCATAGGCCTAGATAGCGCATAGGAAAGCGTGATCGTTAAGTTCCTCAAAGCAAATCAAGACATCTTCGCATGGCAGCCATCTAACATGACCGGAGTACCTAGGGAACTTGCCGAGCACTCTTTAAATGTAAACCCGAACGCTAAACCCGTCAAACAGTCCTTACGACGTTTCGGCGATGAAAAGCGTAAGGCCATAGCTAAGGAACTAGCGCGGCTCAAGTTAACCGGATTCATAGAAGAGGTCATCCACACTGAGTGGTCGGCCAATCCTGTAATGGTCCCTAAAAAGGACACCACTGATTTAAGGATGTGTGTTGATTATACTGCCTTGAACAAGGCTTGTCCAAAAGATCCGTTCGCTCTGCCTAGGATTGATCAAGTTATCGATTCTACAGCAGGCTCGGAACTCCTCTGTTTTCTCGACGCATATTCCGGTTATCACCAAATTCAGATGAAGGAATCTAACAAAGTCAAAACTTCATTCATAACCCCCTTCGGAACCTTCTGTTTTTTTACGATGCCTTTTGGGCTAAAGAACGCAGGAGCTACCTACCAGCGCACGATGCAGCATTGCCTCCACGGCCAACTCGGACGCAATGTACATGCATACGTGGATGATATTGCGGTGATGTCCAAAAAGAAGGAAACACTGATTTCCGACTTGGAGGAAACATTCGCCAATCTACGAAAATACAGCATCATGCTTAATCTGAAGAAACGCTTCTTTGGAATCCCAGCCGGAAAATTGTTAGGTTTCATCGTGTCTCAAAGAGGCATGGAGGTGAACCGGGACAAAATCAAGGCTATACTCAATATTTCTAGGCCAACTCGCCTGAAGGACGTACAAAGACTAACTGGTTGCATCGCTGCAGTCAGTCGATTTGTAAGCCGGCTCGGTGAATGAGCCGCACCATTATACAAACTCTTGAAAAAGACCAAGGATTTTGTGTGGACCGACGAAGCTTAAGCTGCACTACAAGACCTGAAGAAAGTACTCTCATCTTCTCCTATCCTTGCTGCACCGGAACCACAGGAACCGATGTTGCTTTATCTTGCTGCGACAAACAAAGTCATTAGTATCGTCATGGTGGAGGAGAGACCAGAGGAAAATCAGGAACACTTGGTGCAGCGTCCGACTTACTTTATCAGCGAGGTCCTGACATAATCAAAACAGCGGTATCTGCACTATCAAAAGCTGGCTTACGGTGTTTATCTAGCATCTCGTAAGCTACGACACTATTTTCAGGAGCATCCAATTACCGTGGTGAGCACAGCTCCCATGAGGGATATAATCAACAACAGTGACGCCACAAGACGCGTCGCCAAATGGGGCATAGAGCTTTCAGCTTTCGATATTGAGTATAAACCCTAGACAGCAATCAAATCCCAAATCCTTGCCTACTTTGTTGCTGATTGGACAGAGATGAAGGAGAATATGACCCTCCTTGAGTCAGAATATTGGACCCTATACTTTGATGGGTCTAAAGCTCGTGGGGGCTCGGGGCTAGCGTGGTGCTCAAATTTCCCCAAGTAGATAAACTTCTATACGTGTTGCAGATCCACTTCACAGCGACAAACAATATTGCCGAGTATGAAGCACTGCTACACAGAATCCAGATTGCTAAGGATATCGGCATCCGACGTTTGATGTGTTATGGATATTCAGATCTTGTTTCTCAGCAAGTGTCGGATATTTGTAATGAAAATAAACACATGGCAGCATATAAAGCTATCGTGGATGATTTATCTAAATCGTTCGAAGGGTTTGAGGTTCAACACATCCCCCGAGCAGAAAATAAGGAAGCAGATGCACTATCTCGGACAGGCTCTGCACGGAAAGAGGTCTCGGATGGCTCTTTTTTAGAGCACCTCAAAGTTCCCTCAATAAAGGGAGTGGATGAGGAATATCTGACCAAATCCGACTCACCTCTAATAGCAGTCCTGGCTGTAATTCCCAGTTGGACCCAACCCTACCTTGATTATTTGGTAGATGGCAAATTACCCGAAGACGAGGTTCTGAGCCGGCAGATCGTCCGACGAGCGAAAGCCTATACTATAGTTAAAGGTGATCTCTATAAGCGGAGTGTTTCTGGGTGTTTTCAGCGCTGCGTATCTCCGGAAGAAGGAGCAGAGATCCTAAGAGAAATCCACGAAGGCGAGTGTGGTCACCACGCTATAGCCAAATCTTTAGTGGCAAAAGCTTTCAGACATGGTTTTTTCTGGCTTACAGCTCAGGCAAATGCCGAACGATTAGTCAAGACATGCAAAGGCTGCCAAAAGTACGCCAAACAAGATCATGTTCTAGCAGATCAGTTGTGAACAATACCTATAGCATGGCCTTTCACGGTCTGGGGGCTTGACATGGTAGGACCGTTTAATCGGGCTCCAAGTGGATTTACTCACCTCTTAGTGATGGTGGATAAATTCACCAAATGGATTGAGGCTAAACCCGTCACTAGTTGTGATGGAGCAACAACCAAAAGGTTTGTTGAGGATGTTATAATCCGGTATGGTTATCCGCATAGTATTATCACGGACAACGCGAGTAATTTCTCTATGGGAGAATTGGCCGAATTCTGCAATGAACAAAATGTCCGGCTTGACATTGCATCAGTCGCACATCCACAGGCTAATGGACAAGTCGAAAGGGCAAATGGTTTAATCCTACAAGGCCTAAAACCGAGACTCGAAGCACCACTACGACGTGCTGCGGGGGCTTGGGCAGAGGAATTACCCTTTGTAATATGGAGTTTACGAACAACTCCGAACAGGTCAACCGGATACACACCTTTTTTCTTGGTCTATGGCGCAGAAGCAGTTCTTCCTAGTGATCTGATTCACACTTCTCCTAGAGTGGCCGCGTATATCGAAGAAGATGCCGAGATTTCTCGACAAAATGATCTCGACTTAGTCAAAGAAGTTCGTGTCGTTGCTAAAATGAGATCAACAGCCTATCAGCAGAAGTTACACAAGTATCATAGCCAGAGAGTCAGAAACAGATATTTCAATAAAGGTGATTTGGTTCTCCGGCTTGTGCAACAAAGAAAGCACAAACTTTCCCCAGTATGGGAAGGGCCCTTTTTAGTTAGTCGAGTATTGCACAATGGTTCGTACTACTTAACTGACATGAGGCCAGTCAAACAAAGACCTGCTAATAAGAAGAGAAAGAGAGCTGGAGGCAGTACAAATCCGGATGAGTTAGATAGACCATGGAATATTGCTCAGCTACGTCCCTTTTATTCTTAGTTTATCCTTCTTTGTAATCATACATATGTATATGCTCTGTGAGAAATAAAAGTTTTGGTTGCCTCAAGTATTTTCTGAGAAGTTTTTACCATCTTATTTCCGAATGATCATGTCATAGTCGAAAATCCCAGCATACTTGAAAGTACTTTATTCTCATGTTTGTTCTGGTTTAGATTTCCGATTCTAAAAAATGTTACCTTCGGGTATAACTCTAAAGTTTCTAGTCTATACTTTGGTTATTTGTCTGATTGCCGGATGCGAGTATTTTCCTTGTAATGAATTGTTGGTACTGGAAGCCGGCTTTGTTTCCGAGTTTAAACTGGTTTAGCAATTGAGCTCCGTTGCTCGGCAAAGTTTTCGTGCAGAAGGTTTAGCCGGCTCACGAAAGGGACGAGGCAGAAAGCCAGATAAACGATAAGTATAGACGAAAAAGTATAAGTGCTTATGTAAACATTTCAGGCACACAAAAAATTTAAAGCCAAAAGTGTTGAATAGATTAAAAGCTTAGCACTAGCAAAATTATAGTATTGCATATTTATAGACCCATAACGTTTCTCGGAATAATACATTTGGTTCTGGTAATCTATGGTGCAGGAGAAAAGGTAGGCATTGCCGGCTCGCTGGATACATCGGCCTCAATTTGATAATGCTCCGAGATGTTCAGATCCGATACGGTCTGTTCATCGTCGGAAACTTCAGCTGCTTCTTTCGAAGGAGGGGGCGGTGTATCCACGCGAGTGAAGAAGGGAGTGTCGTAGCTGGTTAAGTCAGCCACGTGACACCCATATCCAGCGTAGGAGTCCATGATGGCATTGATATCTTGCTCCTGGCTGTCTTCATCCACCTTGCAGTACTCTCTGGTCACTTGCCATATCTCCATGTTTCCATGGTGCCTCATGACCATGGTGAGAGCGTTCTGTGCCGCGGATCGCGTGCAGGACATGTTCCTGTCCCGGACGAGCTGCGGCATCTCCTTCGCCTTGTCTCGCACCTGAAAGTCCGACATGCCGTGCATGTCCGGAACCCTGAGAGCTTCGCCAATGTCCTCGATGGATTGGCAGAAGTCATGAAGTAAATCACCGACTTGCGTAAGTCGGTGGGTGCAAGGCTCGGTGGAAGTAGAGTCCGTCAAGTTAAGAGGACCTATATATATAACACAAAAATGGTTAAGAAAAAATCGACATCGAAAGAGTCGAAGAATATAGACAAGTCAAAAAGATGGAAACATACTGAAGATGACATTGTCAACTTTGGTCTTCTCTTCTTGAAGACTCCGGAGTTCAGCCTGGAGCGCCTCGGAAAGGTCCTTCTCTCTGCATAGCTCATTGTTGAGATCCGAGATTCTCTGATCTTGAGCTGCAATCTTATGATCACGCTCATCAGTGGCCATGTAGGAGGATTCAAGAACTTTAGCAATGCTCTTCTCATGATCCTCCTTGAGCTTATCCAGCTCTTGGCGAAGTTCTTTGTTCTCCACAACCAAGGTTTTGAGGTTCTTGGCCTCTTCAATCATAGCGTAGGACTGTTTTACCAGTGTTGTAAGTCAAAAGGAACAATAGTTCAACAAAAATATTCGACTATGACAACACAAGACAAGGTTTGAGTCTCGGAATGTTTACCTTCGGCCTCATCCTTGGGGATCTTTAGCTCAGCATTTTCAAGTCGGAGAGCTCTTATCTCTCTCCGCTTTTTGCAGATGTTCTTCAGCAAATCCTGGTTATATGAATTAACTTTCTGTAAGTCAGAATACCCAGAGTCAAAAGTCTACTGATGGCTCGGGCTAATATTTTTACTAATATCAGCACTAGCCTTGGGGGCTACACTAGTTCATTCTTTGGCATCCTAAGGAAGCATAAACCCGGATTGTATATCCTACTTCATGCTTGGGGGCTAGAGGATATGATATAAAGTACAATAAAGAAAATCGTGAGTCGGAGCTTTGCGCTTCCTGGGCACAACGTCCGGCAGTGGGACCAGTTCCGCCTCCTGAGAAAACTCTGGAGGATATCCCTTGAGTGGAGCGAATCCCGACTCCGGGAGGTCGGCAAGCTGAAAAGAAGAAAACATCTCAGTATTGCGAAATAACTTAAAGGGTGAAACACATAAAGGGGTTTATTATTGAAGCTTACCGGAACTACAGGGTCTTCCACTGTATGCATATCCAGAGACAAGTCTAGAATCTTTCTTTCAATCCGCTCCTTGATCAGCCATTTGATCTGGCTTATGTAATCCTGTGGCTTTAAAGCCTTAGGACTGATGCGGAGGGAATCATTCTTTGACACCGTGATGCAGTGCATCAGACGGTCGCCGTGGTATTGGAGAGGCTAAATCCAGCATGCGACCCAGCATTGGACCAGGTCGGATCCTTTCAAGCCCTTATGTTTTATCAGATATTTGATCCGCCTCTTAGCGAGGATCAGATCGTCATTGAGAGCCGGAGGGGCCTCGTCCCAAGACGGTTGGGCCGTGGCGGCTCCGTTGATGAAAGCCGGCAAAGCAGTAGCATTGTTGGGAGCAGGAATATCCTTATGATAGAAGAAAGTGGCCGGCCATTGTTTGACCGACTCACTGGCATAAATGCAAGGATAACTATGCTCGCGTCTAACAGAAAGGCTAATAGTGCCGGTAATGTAAGGATTACCGGCAGTGATGGAGTTTCTACAAACATGGAAGTAGAAACAAAACAAAGTGAGACTCGGCCTAATGCCGAGATACCCCTCGCACAAAGCTGTGTAAGAACTCATCTCTAAGATGGAGTTCAGGGGAAGATGGTGGAGCTATACACCTTAATGATCAATCACCTCGGAAAAGGATTACGAGGGAGGGAAAGACAAACCTCTGTCGAGGTGGGTGCCGAAGTGGACCCGCTCGCCGACGCGCGGGTGGGGGATGGTTTCGCCGAAACCGCTTCACCAGTCGCTGGCGCGGAGGAGACCTTCATTCTCCACACCTTGGAGTTTCTCGTTGTCGAGGAGGCACGGGATCCAGGCTCCCCAGTTGCTCTCCTTCTCTACCACAGCCGTCGCCGCCGCCGCTGCTGTCGCTGCCAAGCCGGAAGAGGAAGAGGAAGCCATTTCTCCGGTGCGCCAGTGACCTTGGATGGGCGGCGCTAGGAAATCTAGGAGGAGGGAGAGCTCTGTGCGCTGTGGAGATGTGGAGGAGAAAAAACGGCAAAGGGAACAAGTGAAGAGGGGAGAAGGAAAATCCTCACCCCTTATAACCACCTACCTGCGCCAAGATTCGTGCAAATGGCACTGTGTAAACACCATGCGTCGTGGAAGGAACTAGGAAGGACCCACGTGATGATTACGTCACCTCGATATCCGCGTACGCATTGAAATGCCGCCTAGGTTCTGCGAACGGCGGACCCACCAACGGTCGTGTTGATAGGATGTTTGTCAGATGACGTGACTTGACCATGACGAGTGTCAGATGACGTCAGAGACCAAGTTTCGGGTTAAGTTTGAAAATCAAGTTAGAAAGTCCGAGTTACATGTTGATAGGTCCGACTTATTTTGAGACTCGGATCGTATTTTTTGTTGTGAAGTTTTAGAAACCCTTCAAGATTCTGCAAGCCGAAGATCAAGCTAGACGATGATGAATCCGACTTTGGATCTTGGAGACTTCCGGGGGATGTTGTTGGGGATATACTTTACGGGTATCCTCATAGTTCCTCACTGACCAGGGTGGCCCACTTCAGGTTAGAGCTTTGATTCACGGGAGGCCCAGTCAGGGAGAAGAAATGGAGTCCAATCCGGCTACGGGAAGGCCCAGAAGACTTACCGACTTAGGCCCATAGTGTTACTTGTAGTTCACGATGTACTCTGTAACAGACTCTTAGTCGTAGCCGGATAGATCTCTCCTGTAAACCCTAGGCCAGATATATATAAGCCGTCCTAGGGAGAGCCTTTAGGGAACCCTCAATAGTCTATAATCTCAACTCGCATAGGCGAACCCTTGTATCCCATATTCCAGCTCTGCCGTATTACTGGATTGCTAGCAGGAGTAGGATCCGTCCAAAGCCGGCAGATTCGAACCTGGGTAAACTTGTGTGCTCACCGTCCCGGAACACCGTACGTCTCACACCTCTCTCTTCCGCAAACCTCGAGGACCCCGTCATGTCGTACTTGTCATCAATCCGATGACACAACATGCTCGATCTTCTGCCATAGTATTAAATAGTACATCCGGTGTTTCTTTTAGTACTTTGGTTCTTCGTGGATTAGGCCATTGGGTGGATGTGAGTATCGACAAGTTCTTCGGATAATGTATCTTCGGTAGTGTTTCCCAGGCGAGCATTCTCCCCCTTTCTACCTATTTTGCGTTTATAGTCTTTACTTCCTCCTGTTGATCTATTGCTATCCTTGTTGCGATGCTTTAGTTTCCGTGCATCATTTATATTCCCTGCAGCCTCTATAATGCCTTGGACACATCCTATTGCCTGTTGTTTGATAGACCGTCGGCCTTGCAAGTCGTAGTTGCTTGCTTAGGTGTTGTTTCGCGTCATTGTCATTCAATAGTTGTTGGAAGGTTGGCACATGTTTAATGGTGGATATGATCATGGCTTTAATTACAACTTGATATTAAAATGTTGGGAATAGATATAACTAATGAAGATGCACCGGTGGGCAATAGATAATATTTTGTTCTTTCACGCTCACTTATGTCCCGTAGGCCCCGAGGACTTGATACTTGTTCCTTGACTATTCGCACTAAACACATACGGGAGACCCTATGGATCCCCCTTTGCCTGAGCTTGATTCACACTTTATTTCTTGGGGCCACAAACTAGTTTGGGGCTTTATTACTATCTTGTACCTATGCCCTGCTTTACTGCTTTATTTACGATTGTGTGTGGAGCACCTGTACTGTTTTGGATCGTGACACGTTTTCGCTGTATCGACAAGGCCAGTCACACTTTCGGTTCACAGTCGTTTACCGCCATCTACACAAACCCTGGGTCCGTCTCGGAGCCGGCCAACTTTGTTGCGGGTAGCTTAGTGGGGTGCCCCCTTGAAATGATTTATGAATCCTGTGAATGCTTTGTCGTGAGGCCTCGTTGCGTTTTATTTGGTTCTTCCCGAGGTTGATCGTGTGTGTGTGTTGCTATTTGTGCACCCCTGCAGGGTAAAACTTTCTAAAAGTTGTGTTTGCGGTTATGGACGACTTGGAGCATAGTATCTCAATCATAGACAACTATAACTAAAGTAGTGCTATAAATTTGACTTCGGTATGACTAGTAATCAGCTTCACTATAATGGAATGATTAAATAAAAGTGCCAACAACTGGTGGAAGTTTGGGATATCTTTGGCTAATTGTACCTGACTAGTAAGTATTACAACTATAACAGAATGGTTAACTAAAACTGCCCATTGCTTTGATATCGGGATGACTCATGCTATCTATATCTGGCTAGTAAGTGCTGCAACTATAACGGATTGCATAAAACTGCCAACTGTGTGAGTTCCTTGGTTGATTTCCTTGTTTGGTCTCGAGAGGGAAACATCAGGATGGGTATGTTTTGGTGTTACTAGCAGGTTGGATCCAAATACGTCTTTCTTATCCCTCTCTAATAGACGACAGTTGAATCGAGTCTCTATAGATTGTTCAGTGCATGCTTTGTTGCCGCTTCAGTCCACCATACCTATGTAGGCGAGAGCCGCCAAATTATAGACTCTCCGTGTACTGGCCTCAGTACTGACCGCTCCCTTTTTCCTTTGCCCTTTGTCGGCACCCCTTTTGTTTAACAGGTATAAGTTCAACATCGTTAGCTGGGTTACCCATCTGGCTTGACCTGGGCAGGGTTATGGACGCCATTGGTTATTCTTCAAGGCTCTTAGCCCCATTTGCATCTTATCCATACTCGGATGTTGTATCATTTTCAAGGTAATTTGGATTTTTTTATTATATATTTGTATTCATGACTCATGGAGTTGTTGTTGTATATAATGTTCTGTGGGTTCCATCGTGGACTAATGTGTAATGATATTACTTTGTTTTCCACCCGCACGCAAGTGCCTGGTGGGCATCTTTGAATCGTTTCTATGCGGGTTTGGCGGGAATCGCTAAAATCTACATAGGACCGATTCGAGGGTGTTACAAAGTGGTATCAGAGCTCAGCAGTTGCGATACCCCACTGGTCCAGCCTGTAGGATGACCTAGCTAACGGCCGATGTAGAGTGTCAAAACTATTTTGCAAAATCGGTTGGATAGATCTGATTAGGCCTGCTTTTACTCCTTACCCCTATCTATTCTCCTCTTATCTTGGCGTGTTTTGAATCTACTCTTTTTTTTCAAGTCCAGGATTTCTCGTGGTTGGGTTTCCGTCGTACCTTCAGGGTTTCGCTTCCTTCTTTTTATAACGGTGGAGCTACAATCATCAATCTGCATCTCGTTTGTTGTAACATTCACCCAATCTCTTGTTCTTGAACTATTTATATCTATGTGCCCCTTGATGGATATCCGTATCGTTGAAAAGCATATGAGAAGGATGAGCATTGGTGAAGTTGGAGTATACCTTGAGCATGTGTTGTTCATGCCAATGGAACCATCGTGGAACCTAATCGTTGTGTCTTTTCATACGATTCTCTTTGTATCTTACGGCGTTTTCTAACATGACGACATCATCTATGAAGAGCTCGCATCACTCCCTTATTTTCCGAATGCTGTTTGTCGAGATCTTCAGTCTAAATTCCGATAGTTGGTTGCATGATTCATCTGTTCGTGTACAGAGTAATGCTTTGAGTGCGGGATGGAGTCACGACCATACCACTACTCTTATCATTCTCTTTTGTATATTGAATCGGTGGATCTGCAATTTAGTCCTTCCACTGAAGTTAGAGGTGGCTTTACCATATTGATACCTCTATCTTCGTATTTGTTCTCCGGAGTGTTCTCTCAACGAACGTAAGCAACGAGCCCTTGTTGGTTGTGTCTCCGATTTCAAGGTGGGGAAAGAATCTTTGTTAGTGGTGTCGTGACGATCTACATGAAACGAGAAGATTCAGATCGTCAACCTTCTTCCCCCGCACCATGAGGCGGATCTCGAGGGCGAGATCCATTGTTAGTGGTGTCGAATTGTAGCACCCGGTAAAACCACTACTAGAAAATTGCGTGTTGTTTTTGTTTTGTGCGTCATCATGATCGCATGCTCATGTCATCATGCCACATTGCATTTGAGCATCATCATGTCATCATGCATGGTTTGCCTAAAACTGCTTTCCAAAAGCTTATCTTTGTTTTCTAAATACCCTCCCCCGTCTTTGTTTCAAATCGAAACCGTAGTCGTCCGGATATTTTGTTTTGTCTAAAAACTATTTACAAAAGTCTTTTTCAATTAAAATAAATAAACAAACAAAACTATTTTTGTACGGGAGAGGCAGCCCAGCCCATAGGCCAGGCCACCTACTACCCGGCGGGCCCAGCCAATTTCAGACCAAACCCTAAACCCCAACCAAACCTTCCTAACCCTAGACTATTTCCACCTATTGCCACCGCCAACAGAGCACACGCACACACGCGCGCGCGTCACCCGAACTACCCCGGTACACCGCGGTGCACGTCCCGCCTTGCGAGCGACGCCCAACCCCAGCTCGTCGGCGGCCTGCCCCGTCGCTCCTCTTCATCGCCTTCCCCCTGGCACGACCCCGCCCCGTCTCCCATCGCCAGGCGCCGCCCAGGTGCTTCCGTCTCTCTCTCTACCCCGCCGCCAGGGACGCAGCCCCCTCCTACATCGCGCCACCGCCGGCTGCAAGTGCTTCGACCGAAGTCCTCTAACCCTGCCCCACGTGTGGTCTCGCCAGCTTCCCCGGAGCTCCACCAGGTCGCCCCGTGACCTCCCCCTCACCTAGAGGCTCCCCACCCCAAGCTCGTCTCTGCCCGAGTAGAGGACCCCGTCGAGCAGAGATCGTCCACCGCTAGGGGCCTCCTCTGGTCTCGCCCGCGTCCGGCCTACCTTCCTCGTCGCCCTCCTCACCGACCTCCTCTGCAGAAGCATGCCATGCCCACCATCGTTGCTCGCCTCACCTCTGCCCCTGTCATCTGTTGCCCAAGCAGCGGTGCCGCCTCAAGCTCGTCTCCCCAGGCTGTCGCTGGTCCTCGTCCTCTTTGACGCTCGCGGCAGTGTGTCCCCATCCTAGCCAAAGTTCTACAGCTAGCCTCGTCAGTTTTGTTGGTACCTGATACGGTATTACTAATGTGAGGCCGTTGTGGTGGAAATCGTTTTGTTGATGGTGTAGTGGATCCGCAAATGGTACCAAGATGGTGTCGATGCAACTATTCTAACAATCCGAAGCCTTGCTGTCCAAGTCCAAGAATCCACTTACCCGTGCCTCCATCAAGATCTTCCCGACGACAGGAACAACAAGATCTTTCGAAGACCTGGACATTGAACAAGTTCGACCCCGAAGACGAGACGGACTCCATGATCTCCATAACGGATTTGATGGCTGAGAACCGAAGACCCTGGATCTGAAGATCCGATGACCAAGCCCCGAACCCCTCGATCCGGAGGATCCGAAGACCGAACCTGATCCCGTCGAACCCAAGATCGCCGAACCCCCCTAATGTGTGACACTTTTCTAGCCCTATTTTATAAAGTGCCATCTATATAAATTGTTGCATATTAAATTGTTCATGCCTGCATACATCTCATCATGTGGGTTTGGGTCATTATGCCGATTCACCTCATAATTAAATACGGAGCGTATATGCGGGTTATTGTTGTCTATTAACGCCTCCATTTAAATTGTGTAGCGAACCAATACCGTGTTTTTCCTTTTTCATACAACATTTAAATTGTGGGGTATCTAAATAACTTGAACCTTCTAATTAATTGTCGGGATCCCGATTCCGCTTAATATTGCGTAATTGCACTAGACCTTTGCCATGTCATACATCATACATGCAACATGCTTGATCTTCTGCCATAGTATTAAATAGTGCTTCCGGTGTTTCTTTTAGTACTTCGGTTCTTCGCGGATTAGGCCGTTGGGTGGATGCGAGTATCGACAAGTTCTTCGGATAATGTATCTTCGGCAGTGTTTCCCAGACGAGCATTCTCCCTCTTTCTACCTATTTTGCGTTTATAATCTTTACTTCCTCCTGTTGATCTATTGCTATCCTTGTTGCGATGCTTTAGTTTCCGTGCACCATTTATATTCCCTACAGCCTCTATAAGGCCTTGGACACATCCTATTGCCTGTTGTTTGATAGATAGTCAGCCTTGTGAGTCGTAGTTGCTTGCTTAGGTGATGTTTCGCGTCGTTGTCGTTCCATAGTTCTTGGAAGGTTGGCACATGTTTAATGGTGGAGATGATCATGACTTTAATTACAACTTGATATTAAAATGCTGGGAATAGATATAACTAATGAAGAGGCACCGGTGGGCAATAGATAATATTTGGTTCTTCCACGCTCACTTGTGTCCCGTAGGCCCCGAGTACTTGATACATGTTCCTTGACTATTCGCACTATCCACATACGGGAGACCCTATGGATCCCCCTTTGCCTGAGCTTGATTCACACTTTATTTCTTGGGGCCATAGACTAGTTTGGGGCTTTATTACTATCTTGTACCTATGCCCTGCTTTACTTCTTTATTTAAGATTGTGCGTGGAGCACCTGTACTATTTTGGGTCGTGACACGTTTTCGCTGTATTGACATTCCCAGTCACACTTTCGGGTTCCTAGTCGTTTACCGTCGTCTACACAAACCCTGGGTCTGTCTCGGAGCCAGCCAACTTCGTTGCGGGTAGCTTAGTGGGGGTGGCCCCTTGAAATGATTTCTGAATCCTATGAATGCTTTGTCGTGAGGCCTCATTGCGTTTTATTTGGTTTTTCCCGAGGTTCGTGTGTGTGTTGCTATTTGTGCACCTGTAACACCCTCGAATCGTCCCTATGCAAGTTTTAGCCCTTTCCGCCAAACCCGCATAAAAACGATTCAAGGATGCCCACCAGGAACTTTCGTGCGGGTGGAAAACGAAGTAATACCATTACACAATCGTCCTCGATGGGACCCACAGAACAGATATACAACAACGACTCAACGAGTCAAGAATACAGATATAATATACAAAGATCCAAACCACCTTGAAAACGATAGAGCGTCCGACTACGGACAAGATGCAAATGGGGCTAAGAGCCCTGAAGAATAACCAATGGCGTCCATAACCCTGCCCAGGCCAAGCCGGAAGGGTAACCCTGCTAACGACGTCGATCTCAAACCTGCTAAACAAAAGGGGTGCCGACAAAGGGCAAAGGAAAAAGAGGAGCATCGATCGAGGCCAAGACACGCAGCGAGGCTAGAATTGGTCCTCACCTACATAGGTATGGTGGATCAAGAAGAGCTAGCAAGACTAAACAACCTATAGGGACTCCGTAAAACTGGCGGCTATTAGAGAGGGATAAGAAAGACCTATTCGGATCCAACCTGATACTAACACCAAACATATCCATCTTGGTATTTCCCCCTCGAGACCAAACGAGGAAGTCAAACCGAGGAACTCACATAGTGGCCAGTTTTAATCATTTCGTTATAGTTGAAGCACTTACTAGTCAGATATAGATAGCATGAGTCATCCTGATAGCATAAGTAGTGGCAGTTTTAATTAACCATTCCGTGGTAGTTGGAACATTTACTAGTCAGATATAATTGTCCTAAGGAATCCCCAAACCCAGCAATTGTTGGCACTTTTATCTCATTCCATTGGAGTTGCAATACTTACTAGGCAGATATAACAAGACACCAGGAACCCCAGCTCCACCATTTGTTGGCATTTTCTCTTCAACACACTGCTCATAGGTACCTTGGGAGCAGAATCCTTGATGACCTCCTCGCTAACCGAGGTTGAAGACCTCGCCGCTGCTTCGCGTTGAGCCCTAGACTCTGGCCCCGACGGACCAGAATCAGTCAGCGACGTAGCTACAACCTTCATCTTGCAAGACATGCTGGGCCACCGCCGTTGGATTCAGTGTCGGGGGAGGGAGAAAAAAGGTCCTCCGCCGCTGGCAGATTCAGGGTTGGGGAAGGGAAAAAAAGGACCGTCGCCGCCGCAGCCAGATTCAGTGTCGAGAGTTGGAAAGCACAGTAATGGATTTGCCCCTACGACACGTGAAGGGTGTCTAAGAAGAGTGACCGACAAAGAAAGGGCACAACATGAACTAGTGTAACAGAATATCCTGACTTAACAGGCGCGATTTGAAAATATTGTGTTTGGCCATCATTCACTCGAAACACCCCTCTCAGCAATTGGCACCCCAACTTTTCGAATCATGGTGATTAAAATCAACTCGGGTACCGCGTTGCACTAGCGTCTCAACTTTCGAGCCACAAAATGATATTCTCCACGTGATCTCCCACTCAGATCTGGACCAGTTTTGACGAACTTCTTGGCCAAAACAAACCAGATCTGGCCATTGCCCTAGATCAAAACAGATCAAAAGGCAAAATGAAAACAGTGAAAAATATCCAATCTTTCGCACTATGGCATCTCATGCTCAAGAACTATGCCAAAAACCTAGAGCTGGTGCTCAGATACCACTGTTGGTCAATTCACAAAGCCATGCCAAAAACAAAAACTTTTCTTCTCCGACAAGGTCTCAAGCGAGCCACCCCAAGATCCGGCTAAGTTCAAAGGAAATAGCTTGTACCTCTCGACGCGCAGGTGCGGAAGATGAGGAAACGTGTCGTGGTGGCGCCGTAAGTTCCCCTTGTCTCATCGGGCTCTAGCAAACTTCTCAATCCTAGGACCACCTTGTCGCCGGCTTGTTCCTCCTCTTTCTGCCTCCTACTTCACCTCCTAACACTACCGACGAGCACCACCGATGTGGTGCCTCTGCTGTCACACACACGTACAAGGTGGAACAACATTAAGTGAGATGCTAGTCTCGGTCTTGTCACCGTGGTACTAGAAGGTGGTTGCCAAGTCTAGCGAAACCCTAGGAAGCAGCACTAGATTGGATTGTCACACCTTGTCCGTCGCCACCCACCTTACTTTATATAGGTGAGTAGGTGAGGGCACACAACACTTGTGTCCCTCGGTCCTAAACCGTAACCCTAGTGAAAGTGGGTCCAACCCAATGACACATTCCCTGTCCAAACAAGTCCAATTTGCCAACTTGTTATAGGCAGATCATCATCTGGCTGTCCCACTCTCATAAGTGTGCGATCCCATAGGCATATGGTAAGCCGGACACAACACAATAATCATTAAGTCAGAGAGCAGTAGCTCAGTGACTTTCTGACTAGAGCTGATAATCAATAGCGGCCTCTAGCATGAGTTTTCGACTACCGGTTTATGCAAGTGTCCTCAATATCACGATTTATCCGAGTCCCTTTGCCTCACTATATTGGTGATAAACCGCAAGGGGGATTCTGTCATTCCTGTGCCGATTTACTCACTTCTCGTTGCAGTGATAACTGATTCCCTCCAACTTCACTAAGTCAGACTACCTAGATCAACACCTGATCGAGTAGCGCATGGACGTGCTTCTGAAAGATATCACACGACAGGTACCAGAGAATATATCTCCGAGATGGAGGGGCAAACTCCATCTTGGTGGATCCATGTCATGCAGCTTGCTTCAAAGTTGGCCCAAGACCACCCTTATGACTCCTAGCTACGGTGAGTGTTAGATGGAGTCAAAGCCGACTTTTCCACAACTCGGATCGAGCGGTCCCCTAAGGTCTAAGGATTCCATTGTTTTAGTCAAAGCGTATGATGGTGTGCTCACGTCCTACTAACCTTTGGATCGGTCCATCTATCGTACCTCTTTCGACTAGCCAATGTAAGGCGGATAGCATCTCCATGCTCAGGACACGTGAAACATTGTCATCTTCCGACTTACAAATTAGTCTTGGTAGTAGGTTTCCCTCCCAAACTCAAATGCCAAAGGACAAATTGGCTAGAGATAGATACAAGTATGTGGTTCCACACCTGCAACAATTGCAGTGACACATACAACTAGCTCTAAGTCGGATACTAGGTTAAAAATAGAAGACGGAATGTGAGCCTCTGGGGCATCATTCCTAACACAAGACACTCATGGTGGATTGCATAGGTCACATAGAGCATGACTTGTATGTGGTTGATTTCTCCGGAATCACTTCTGCACATGCTATATGTCTCTATGCTAAGCTGACATGGGTTGGTTATGTCATCGCCTCTTGGATTATGTAAACATGAAGCCTTTGCAAAGTCTCTACATGAGGGGGCCACGTCCTTGGACTAAAAGACATTTCCTTTGCCAAAGATCATGTGTGTAGGGCTTGTATTAAAGGGAATATGCATGAGTCACCCCACAAGGTTCTCAATCAAATTACAATGGAATGTTTCTTGGAGCTTCTTCACATGGATCTTTTTGGGCCTTATTCTCATGATAGCCTTGGAGGGAAGAAGTATTGTTTGGTTATTGTGGATGAATTTTCAAGATATACTTGGGTTTATTTCTTCAAGTTCAAGAGTGAAACTCAAAAAACCATCATCGACATTGCCAATCATGTTCAACGGAAGAACGACTCAACTATCGTGTCCATCTGGAGTGACAATGGCACCGAGTTCAAGAACTATATGTTGGAGGAGTTACATAGTTATGAGGGGATCAAGCACCAATACTCCACTCCATACACCCCTCAACAAAATGGTGTTGCCGAAAGGAAGAACCGTACCGTGATGGATGCGACCCAAACCATGTTGGCAGAATTCAAGTCACCATATAATTTTTGGGCCGAGGCCATGTCCACCGCTTGCCATGCTATCAACTAGCTATACCTTCACAAACACAACAAAAAGACTCCATTTGAACTCCTCACCAGACAGAAGCCCAATGTTAGCTACTTCCGCGTGTTTGGGTGTAGATGCTTCATACTCAAGAAGGGTGTTCGTTTGTCCAAGTTTGAGTCAAAGGCACAAGAGGATATCTTCGTGGGATACTCCAATTAATCTCATGCTTATTTTCGGAGATGTGTCCCGCAAAGGAATAGGGGTCCAACGAGCCCTTAGTTCGGGAGGGGCTGAATCATGCGTTATGAGAGACTCGACGACGGCGAGGACGGCGGAACATGCACACAACAGAGAGGTTGACACGGTTTTTACCTAGGTTGTATTACTCGTTGTACTTCGTGAGGGTACAATGGAGAACCAATATCTAGGGTTACAACTTCTGGGACTCGACCCCTTACAAGGTAGAAGAAGGCCTCCCTTTATAGGGAGGCTGGGCCTATTCCCCAAAACATTGAGCGGGAAGGGTCACCACACTACCACCCCTGGAGGACCTGGTCTACTAGTCTACTTTTGGTGGAATAGGTTCTCCCTAGCTTGGTCGTTCGCCGGTACTTCATAAAGCCGGTCCACCTGATGCCACCCTTCGCTTCCCAATGTCACCCTTGTCCCCTTAGCACCAAAGTTGCAAGGGGAAGCTCTCTTAGATCCACTAATGTCCTTGGTGTCTTTGCCCCAGACGGTGCATATTCCCTCCTTACTTTACAGAGGCGATCCAGTCTCCCCTGTTGGTTCTTGTCTTCTTCTCCCATACCGTGACGGGGTTACAGGCGCGCCGCCTTTCTTGACCCTCTCAAGGCCTCCTCGGAGACCCGGGAAGGACCGACCTTGCAAGGCGGAATCGAGGGCGCAAAGACACCGTCCATACGTGCTGTGCTTGACCGCTCCTCGCGAGGCCTTCTACATGTCTTGCTGCCACCAGAAATGGAGGTGGCCCCCTATGTTGGACCGTCACCCGCGGGATCAGGGTACCCTAGGTACTATGACTCCAGCAGTAGCCCCCGGGCGCTTGCCGCGCATGCGTCCACCCGTTGGCACGAAGGGGTAAGGGCCCCAAACAGTCGGTGGGTCCCTCCCTGGGGTCGGTTACGTAGCGCCCGGTCCCTGGACGCCTCTCCGGCGTGCATTTGAATCGTCAGGCCCTTGGGACTGTTGGGGAGAAAACGATTCCCCTGCTTAGGGGACCGCTCCCATGACGCGACGGCTCGCTTTGCGCATTTGCGGCCCGCGCCACACATCTGTCACAATTATGCCGTCTTCCACAACATTAAAATGGGGTCTGGGCGCAGCGCCACCTTTTCGACTCCATTCTTCCTGGCCCACTGGTCCTTCCTCTTTTCTTTAGAGTGTCGAAAACCGCCTCTCTCCCATCTCGCCTGAGAGACTTTCGGCAGGCGAGAAGGGCAAAGCGCCAGCGATGGACGAGGCGGGGGCTCCATCCAAGAAGCGTGGTCATGGGAGGCCCCATGGCAGTGGCCGCGAAAGGCGCGGCGGTTGCTTGATGACTGTCGGCGCCTCCTCTTCCGCCCAGGCTGCCTTAGCCACGAAAGGGGAGACGTCATCGCCACGCGGTCAGGAGCGGCTGCGCGGGCTCAGGTGTGTGTGGCGTGGTCCTCGCGGCGCTGGTGTAGTTGGCGCCTCTGCTTTAGGGGTTGCGATGGCCATTAGTGGGGAGACATCATTGTGGCAAGGTCACGGCTGGCCTCGCGGCTACGGCCGGGGATGTCATGGTGGGATCAAAGGGGGTGAGGCGCTGGTGTGGAGCCCCTGGTGCTCTCCACTTCCCCGCTTGCGATGAACACAGTCAAGCTCGAGGATGACACTAAGCCGGAGCGGATCATCGACTTTGTCCTCATCCTCCGGGGAGACGATTGGTCTACCAGGGTGAGGCTCCCTCGAGCTTTGCTTTTGCCTCCTAGGGTGATCTTCCAAAGCACGTGCGGCTGAGGCATTCTGGTGGGGGCGAGAGATGGACCTTGACCATCGAGTCCCGTGCGCCGGGCGAAGAGTACCTCGCTTCTGGATGGGGGAGTTTCCAATGTGTACCTCACCTCCGGCTGGGAGAGTTTCATCTGTGACCACGAGATCCAACGTGGCGCGGTGTTGCGGTTCCGGTATACCTGGAATATGGACTTCGTCATGTCGATGTATGGCCCGCTGATGGGCCATGTTGATAGCCCTCGCCACCTCTGGGTGCCTAGGCAGGGTTCTAGGTAGTATCATCACAGTGACGATAGGACCGCGGGCCTCTTGAAGTAGGAAGTGTGGTTTAGTAACATCCCGCGGCCCTTTGGAGGGGCGCTTGTAACGAACACCCTTGAACCGATCCTTATGTTCACTACTCTCCTTTCTATGTTCCTTGTCAGGGCATCGACCTGGTATGGATCTATGTCCGACGATAGTCTTGGGGAGCGGGGCGCGTGTCATCCACCTGGGCTATGTTAGCCATGGAGCTGGTGCCGTGCGTGATTGGCTTCCAGGTCGGGGGGGCTCACCGTGGACCAGGAATGTGCACCGAGGAACTATCCGGCGAACCGCTCGCTACAGCTGTCGCAGATCTCAAGGCAGCTCCCTTGGTCCTACCAGTTAGGAAGGAAGTTCTCCCGTGTCTCTCGCAGGCCTCACGGGGCGGTGGTCACAGTCCCATGTGCGCCCGAGATACTGCCGACGGTGGTTTGCCATGGGAGAAAGCTCCCTCGAGAGGCAGCGATCTCATACTAGACGTCAGTGTGGCCCGCCTACGACACGGCCCTGCCCCCGGTCATCACTTTGGGTCTCTTCTGTCGTGAAACATAGGGAAATATGAGGGTTGTGCGTCCCTGGTGTGGGGGCTGCAGGGTGGCTGCCAGTACGGAGTGGTCGTGACAGCCCCCCGTAATCCTTTCGACGAGGAAGGCCATGCTGCGACTAGTTGCTAATGAAACCTCAAGTGCATGGGGCGTGCGAAGCCATCGACCCCGGAGGCCCATAGGGCTTGTCGCTGATCTACAACGCTTGTCCGGGGTATGTATCCCCACCAAACGCTCTGGCGGCCTCTTATGGGGGCGGATTGTAGGGCAGCGTCCAGCCCGTTGGCCTCCTTAGAAGGTAGCCATGGGGCAAGGCGTGCTGGTAGTGCTCGTTGTCGGCGCATCGCGCGGGTTTTACGCGCCGAGGTGTGCGAGTGTCTTGCGTTGCCCGTGCCTAGCCCTAGGCACTATCCTCGGCGTCCATGCTTCGGCGCGGGCAACCATGGTCGTTGCTAGTGCAGTGCGTGAGTTGCGTCATCGGAGAAGTTCCCATTTCCTCGCGAGGGGAAGTCCACTCCCTCCTGGTAGGCTCGAACTAAGGACCTCCAGTCCGTGGGACGAAGCAATGCTGTGGGCGGATATCATTGCACCGGACCCAAGCTGTCTTGTGCATTCTTGCTTCCTGGCCCCTCAGGAAGATGACCCTGTACTGGCCCATCGACCCCCGCAAGGGTAGTCTTAGGCTCTGATAGCACTTAAGCCTCTTGAGGTGGGGTTCCTCGTGGGCTGCCCCGCTTCCCCCTCCATGAGGGGTCTGCGAGGCTTGCACCTGACCTGTAGGCACCATCTCCCTATGGGGTTGTCCTATAGCTGTAGGCTCTGTATGTTCAGTTCCGTCCCATGAGCCCCTCGAAGAGGGAGCCATAGGACCCATACTTTCCCTGCATAGCTCCTCTAGGAGGAGCCATAGGATCCGCAAGGTGAATACTTTTCCTGCACGGGCCATGTGAGGTTATCAAAAAAACAGGGAACTATGGATGAGGTGACTCATCGCTGGAGCTAGTCCCTGAGTTAGGGCTCAATGCTTTAGGTCTCAGTATCGACCGAGGGTAGCCCTGGTGGCTTTCACTATGACTAGCCCCCTCTCACGCGACTTGCACGAGGAAAATACCACAAAAGAAACGAAGAAGCAATGAAAACAACAGTGAGAAACTTTAGGAAAATAGCAACTATTTTTTAGCTTGCACTCAGTAGATGAGAGAAGAGGGGGCTCGCTACCACTACCGACACCGGTCAAGTTCAGCAGTAGGACTTGGAAAGATCCTCGCAGGGGAGAGATAGTTGTTGTGGGTGAGGTCCTCTATTCCCCCCGTATAGGCAATGGGAGACCCAGGAGAGGGGCGCCGCCTAGAGTGAGGTGCCCTAAGGGGTGTGGTGGAGGAATCGCCTGGGCTCCGCAGGGACATCCCCTTGGGCCCCACTCTCGACGCCCTCCGGCTGGAAAACGGGAGCGTACCGAGGATGAGTGCCACAGACTTCTCGTGCCCCTGGGCCCCCGTCCTTGACATCATCTCGCCGGAGGATGGGAGCATACCAAGGGTGGGTGCCGTAGCCCTCTACAGCCCCCCGGTCCCCGTCCTCGACAGTGTCCAGCTGGAAGACGGGGGCATACCGAGGGTGGGTTATGTAGCCCTCTAAAGCCCCCGATCCCCATCCTCTACGACATCCGGCTGGAAGATAGGGGCATAACGAGGGTGGGTGCCCGTGGCTCTGGGAACCGCACATTCCCATCGTGGCAAAGCACCTGCGCCGATCGTCACACCAACGTTGGGGCGACCAGGCCTGGTGGTTCCCTTCTAGCCCCCAACTGAATGGGCACCTGACCGGCCGCCCTGTACGTTGGCGTGCTTGCTCTTCTTACGGCCTTCGTGCTCCATTTAAATCACCTTGTGTTTGAAACACTGGCTGGTATCATGCCCCCTGATTCGATGGAAAATGCAGTAAGGTTGCTTCCTATCTTCTTCATTCGAGTCCTTCTCGCGGGGGCGCTTCTGCTCGGCTCCTTTCTGGCCAGCGCCCGCGGCCCCGGCTTCGGAGTTGACGGTGTCGTGGCCCTAGCTATGCGGTGCCCTCATCACCGAGTGTTCGGGTGCCCGGCCAGCAGCCGGGGCACAGGCAAGGGCACCACTGGGGCTCGCAGCGGGCATGGGCGCACTTCTCTGGATCTTTGAGTGGGGCATCGAGCAAAGAGAGGGGAGTCGGCCAAGGCCCGACATGCCCTTGCATGAGGCCTATTCCTCGCCCACCGGGTGTATCTTCCCACGTCTTGGGGAAGCAGTCCATCTCGACATAGTGATGAGTCCATATTTGCATCATGTTTTATATTATTATTTTGCATTGTAGGTGTAGGATCTTGGTATTTTATGGTGTTCGCACGCATGTTTTATGTCTGTTTTCACCAGGATCAGGACAGATGATGGATACAATGGACACTAGGGAGAAAAGGAGTCAAAAACAATATAAATCGCATATTTGGGAAATATCAATAATACCAGAAGAAAACCCGAAGTGATCAAGGCTTACAGACGGTTCAACGACCAACTATACGACCGGAATACTTTTTCCGATCGTATAGTTGGCGCCGCCACCGCCTCCTCAAATAATTTCACCCCGTGCAACTGGATCGGAGAGACAACATACAAAACACCCAGAAATCACCGAAAACCTCACCTCCGGAAGGAATCTGGAGGGGGAACTCGCCCGAGGGATCCATCTTCGCCCTACGCATATCTGGGAGGCCAAGGCATCGATCTACATCTTCATCAACCGCTGCACCGCCATCTATCTCCATTCATCCCATCTTCACCCATCTAGATCTTGTTGTAATTTCTGTACTCGTTGTGGATTTATACAAGAACTATTCATTTACAATTGATTCCATTACCATTGTAATGATGTTGATTGCCTCCATGTCTGAGTAGATCTTTAGTTCCTGGGGAGATGGAGAAACCCTAGCATATGATTGAGATAACATAGAGATTGTTATGTTATACATCATTATGTATATGAGTTAATTGTCTTCATCTTGATGTTGGGAGTTATGCACCTCCTGAATATTTGCCTCCTATGGGGACTCGATGAAGGGGATTACCTGTTAGGAATGATATCACTTATTGTGACTATAAAGCTATTGTCATTCTTTACGTACTAAATTGGGGAATCAAGGAGAACTCATAAAGCCATGTCCATGCCACGGGAGAAATCCCTTAATAGCGGTATAATACAATTGATGTCATTGATCTGTCGATTGTGGTTATGAAGGATGATGTGAGCAGTGGTTGCTGCCTATTTGTCCATATATGGAGCTCCTCCCACATACATATCATGAGAATATTCGTTATAATAATCTTGATTGCTTAGTCTAAATTGCTAGCGATGTATCCACCATTCCCTGAGAACGCCTTTTCCCTATTGCAGTTCTATGTTCTTTTACATACGTGATTCTTACTTTCTGCATTAAGCTTTACTTTACTTTACTTTACTTTACTTGCTTAATTCAACCAAAAACCCAAAAACAACTCTACTTTGCTTGCATCTTAAATTTATTCCATAAGTACTTCGTTTAGTTTTAGTCAAAAGCATTTTAGTCTTTTGCCTACTGCTCCCTGTGGGATCGATATCTTTATTTCGAAACTAGCTACAAACGATATGTGCACTTGCAGTCATCAAGGTATTTTCTGGCGCAGTTGTCGGGGAGCTTAGCGCTATAAGTCACTTTACTTTTAGTTATTTAATTTTGTTGTACTAATTTTTAATTTAAGTTGCAGGACTGCAACAATGGACAACACTCAACATTTAATCCAGCTTGAGGCAGTAAGGAAAATGGATTCATCCATGGACACTTTTATAAGGGTCAATAAAAGCATAAATCCGGATGGAATTGAGATCCACCCTTTATTATTTGAACTACTGCACTCTAAGAAATTTGTAGGAACCAATGAAGAGAGTGCATATGGATACATACAATTCTTTGAAGACATTCTTAGTTCCTTTATATTCGATGACTATGATCTTGATATGGTTAAAACCCAGTTGTTTAGAAAAACTCTCTCTAATTATGTTTGCAACTGGTATAGATCTTTTTGTGCATAAGCACCAAGGACTTGGATGGAATTGATAACCAATTTCCTATCAAAATATTACTCAAAAAGCAAAGCTCACAGGATGAGAGGTATTATTATCAGTTTCAAAAATAATCCTCATGAGGGTTTGTATGAAGGGTATCTAAGGTACAAGAGCTATCTGGATAGTTGTCCCCATCATTGTTTGCCTGATTGGTTAATGACTCATACTTTCTATGGAGGGCTTAATAATGAAAATAGAATGAATCTATACACCGCTTCTAATGGTAGTTTTCTATCTTATATCTATGATGTAGCTTGGTAATTAATAATGAAAATGAGGGAGGCAATGGAAAATCTTAAAAATGAGGAGATCATTACAAATAGTTTTTCTGAATATGCTTGTGTTAATGATTTCCTTGCAGATGAAGGGACTTGTGCAATGATTAAAACCCTTGGTATTGATTCTTACTCGGTAAAGAAAATTATTGAGAATTATGCAGGGCATTTGCAGGTACCTACAAAATGGAAACCCCATAAAACCCTCAAATAAAAGAAGCGTGCAAGAGTGCTAATGGAAGAATTCTCCTCTGCACCTATTCGAGAAAATATCAAGAAAAAGAAAAAAGAGGAAGAACAAATAAAAGTAAGATTAAAGAAACCAGAAAAGAACCCCGAAGCTACCAATATAAATAATGTTATATTAAAGGATCTTATGGAAGCACGAACGGTGGATAATGAAGTGGCTATGCTAGACTTCGAAACCTCACAATTCATCGAAGGTAAGGTATGAGGTAACGAAACTTCTAAACCTATGAGTCCTATATATTGTGGAGAAAGTTTCTTATACAGAATTTGTGAGCCAATTTCCACTATAAATATTATGCCTTCATCGCTTTATGAGGAACTTCGCTATAATTTAAATAATCCATATGTGGAACCGGTAGACACTAATATTAAACTGTTTAATAGAACTAATATAAAACCGGAGGGAGTTATCAAGAACATCTATGTCTTTATTGGATCACTCATGTACCCCCTTGATTTTCATATTGTTGACATGCCTTGAGATTCTTTTTGTCCTATTCATTTAGGCATGCCTTTTATTTCCACAACCAATGCTCGATTTGATAATAAGAAGGAGACTATTTCACTGATGTTTGGAGAAGAGGAAATGACATTCCACTTTGCCAAACTAAAGAAGAGGCCATATGAAGTGGAAGATGTCAAGGAAGTGAAAACGATTGCCAAGCTGGCCGCAATTCATTTTAGTACTCCACAAGATGAATTAGAGAGGAGCCTAGTTAATTGTGAGGAAGCACCGAATGATGATGAGAGAGAAGACATGGATGATTACCTTGATCCAGTTTCGGAAGCACAAAATCCACATGACTATGAAGAACTGATACGAAAAGGAGATGAAGAACCTCCGCCAATTGAATTGAAACAACTTCTAGAAAATATGAGGTATGAGTTTTTAGATAATGTAAATAAATGTCCTGTTATTATTAGCAAAAATCTATGAGAAAATGAAACAAATAAACTCATTTCGGTCTTGGTTAAGCATCATGAAGCCTTTGGATATACTCTGAGTGATATTAAAGGAATAGATCCATCTATAGTAACCCATAAGATTACCATGCTTGATGATGTTGAACCTGTAGTTGATACACAAAGAAGGCTTAATCCGAAAATGAAATAAGTAGTAAGAAAAGAGGTTATACGCTTATTATATGCAGGCATAATATATCCTATTTCTAACAGTAAGTGGGTTAGTCCAGCTCATTGCATACCAAGACAAGGTGGTCTTGATGTTGCTATGAATGAGAACAGTGAGCTAGTTCCTGTAAGACCTATTGTTGGATATCGTATGTGCATTGATTTTAGGAAGCTAAACCGTGAGACACATAAAATCATAAACCTATACCATTTATGGATAAAATTTTAGAAAGACTAAGTAATAATTCTTATTTCTGTTTTCTTGATGGTTATTCCGGATATTCTGAAATTGACATATAACCGGAAGATCAAGAGAAAACAACTTTTACTTGCCCTTATGGCACATATGCTTATAGATTAATTCCGTTTGGCTTATGTAATGCAGTAGCAACTTTTCAATAATGTGTTTTAAAAATCTTTGATGATTTTGTTGAGAAGACTCTGGAAGTTCTAACAAATGATTTTGTTGTTTGTGGAACAACCTTTGATAATTGCCTCTTCAATCTAACCAAAGTTTTGCAGAAATGCAAGCAATCAAATTTGGTTTTGAATTGGGAACAATGTCGTTTCATGGAAAGAGAAGGTAAAGTTTTTGGGCATAAGGTTTCGAAGAAGGGAATAGAAATAGATAAAACTGATATAAATGCTATAGGAAATCTTCCAATACCTCAGGACATAAAAACTTAAAAATGTTTCTGGGACATGCAGGTTTTTATAAGCGTTTTATAAAATATTTTGCTAAAATAGCTATGCCTCTCACCAACCTTCTTGAGAAAGAAACTACATTCTACTTAAACCATAACTACATTGCAGCTTTTGAGAACCTTAAAAACAAATTAATTTCAGCACCCATCATGCAATATCCAAAATGGGATGAACCTTCGAAATCATTTGAGATACTAGTGACTATGCTTTAGGGGCTGTGTTAAAGGAAATAATTTAAATGTTATTTATTACGCTAGTAGAACTCTTAATAAGATTCAGAAAAATTATGCTACTACAGAAAAAGAGTTCCTAGCTATACTTTTTGCTTGTGACAAATTTAGATCTTACATCATTAATTCTAAGGTAATAGTTCATACGGATCACCAAGCATTGCGTCACCTCCTTGTGAAAAAGGATGCAAAGCCCCGGTTGATTAGGTGGGTTCTATTACTACAAGAATATGATTTGCAAATAGTAGATAGGAGGGGTAAGGATAATCCGGTAGCAGCTCATCTCTCTAGGATGGAGGGAATAATTAACGACCCGGTACCTATAAATGAGTCATTTCCGGGAGAGTATTTAGCAAACGTTGAAATTGCTGACCCAAGGTATGCATATTATGCTAGCTATCTCACAGTAAAATTTATACCTCCTCGTATGACAAGAAATCAAAGGATGAAATTCTTTAATGATCTTAAATATTACTTTCGGGATTATCCGTATCTATATCATCATGGACCTGATGGAATGATTCGGAAGTGTGTTACTAACCATGAAATGAATGCAATTTTGCAAGCTTGTCATGATAGCCCATATGGAGGACATCATGCAGGCAAGCGAACTGCAGCAAAGGTACTTCAATCCGGATTCTATTGGCCCCCCCTTTCTTAAGGATGCACACAGGTATGTAGAACACTACGATGCTTGCCAAAGAAGAGGTAATATAGGTAGGAGACAAGAAATGGCCATGAATTATAGTCTTATAATCGAACCCTTTGATGTATAGGGAATGGGTTACATGTGACCTTTTATAGAATGAAATGGTTATACTCATATTCTTGTTGCTATCGACTATGTTACTAAATGGGTTGAATCTATTCCAACAAGCCATGCAGATGCAGCCGCCTCAGTGAAGATGACCAAGGATGTTATATTCCCTAGTTTTGGAGTTCCTAGATTCTTAATTACTGATGGTGGTTCTCATTTTATGAAAGGAACTTTTAGGAAAATCCTCAGCAAATATGGAGTAACTCACCGTGTTGCTTCACCATATCATCCTCAAACGAGTGGTCAAGTGGAACTCTCCAATAGAGAATTAAAGACCATACTCGAGAAGACAGTGGACAAATCAAGAAAAGATTGGTCATACAAGTTAAATGACACTCTGTGGGCATACCATACCGCGCTTAAAAATCCAATGGGTATGACACCTTATAAGATGGTATACGGTAAGGCATGCCATTTACCTTTAGAACTGGAACACAAAGCTTTCTAGGCAATCAAGAACCTAAACTATGATCTTAAAGCAGCATGAGTAAAATGTTTATTAGATATTCATGCTTTAGATGAGTTTAGAAGTGAGGCCTATGAAAATGCTAGATTTTTTAAAGAAAAAGTGAAAAGATTGCATGATAGAAAAATAGAAAATAAGACCTTTAAAAGTGGAGACAAGGTGTTGCTCTATAATTCTAATCTTAAGTTGTTTCTAGGGAAGCTCAGATCAAGGAGGGAAGGTCCCTATATAGTCGAAGAAGCTTATTCATCGGGAGCAGTGAAGCTCAAGGGAAAAACACCTTCTCTTTCATGGGTGGTAAATGGACAATGCTTGAAGCATTATCGAGTAAAAGAAGATATAAGTGCAGTCACCATACAAGTGATTACCCTAGAAAAGTTGATTAAGCAAAGATATACAAGGGATGGCAACTGCAAGAATAATGGTCTCGGGACGAAATGAGCAACACTACAGCCAAGCTATTGACCATAAAAAGAGCGCTTCATGGGAGGCAACCCATACAAAATAAAGGTTTGAGTAAGTTTTTATGAGCTTGTGTTAAATAAGGAACATTTGAAGCTCTAGAAAAGAAAAAGGAAGATTGATAATGCCAATATTGGTCGAAAATTGAAGCTGTCATTTTTCTGTCAAAACTTGATATTTCGTTAAGTTTCAGAGTAATAAGGAATCCTTGGAGAAGCAGGAAATTTTTGGTGGACATAGAGGGTTTAATGACCAACTATACAGCGGGAATAAAAATCTGGCCATATAGTTGTGGTCATATAGTTGTTTCGACATCACCCCTTCCGTTTACGAAAGGTACTGATAGTTTAACGACCAACTATACGGCGGGAATAAAAGTTCCGGCCATATAGTTGTCGTCGTATAGATATCGATGCCTTTGACCAAGCTCTTTCCTGGGTACTGATAGTTTAATGACCAACTATACGGCGGGAATAAAAATTCCGCCCGTATAGTTGTGGTCATACAGATATCGACCCATCTCCAAAAAAATTTGGGATAAAGAGAGTTTAACGACCAACTATACAGTGGGAATAAAAAATTCCTGACTGTATAGTTCCGGCCGTATAACTTTGTTCCACCATAGAAGAAATTCTACAGTCGGTTCGTAACTATACGGTGGGACCTATATGGGCAGCGCCCGTATAGTTGCTCGTTACGAAAGGCGGCTAGGGTTTTTAACCTCCCCTCTTAAAGCTGATCGCATCTAACCTTTTTCATTAAGTTTTCACAGAGCTGCAGCCTCTAGCCTCGTACAAGCCCCTCTAACAACATCCGTGCAGCGAAGCCATGCATCCCTTCCATGTCAACAAGATCTAAAGGAAGAAAGAAGAGAATCCCATGAAGAGGATCGAAGAAGTAGAACCTAAAGGATCACCATCATCATATAGCCCAGAGATCAAATCTCTCCCAAACTAGGAGGACATGTTCCCGCAACGGATGGAGATGATGAGGCAAGTTGAGTGGGGAAAGAACAAGGATCAGTATCTCACTAATCCCTATCGTCACAACATATGATCCTATTATAAACCTCCTCTTGGTCCATCACCTCTTAAAGAAGAAGAAGAAGAAGGTGCGGCAATATGAGATTCATGGTAAGATCTATGAGGTGGAAAAACCTTCGAAGGCACGTGTTGAAACAATTGGAGAAAGGATTGACTCCTACTAGATGATTAGCAAAGACCTTGAGAAAAAGGTTGATGACATCTATGAGGTAGAGTTGGTTTCTTGATTAAAACTGTTTTTGAGTTGATAGATGAGAACAAATTCCTCAAGAAGAAAATGTTGAAGCTTCAGTAGACATGGCCAAGCTCAGCTTCCGCTTTGCAAGCATGGTTAAAGATGGCAACACAAAAGAAGACGACAATACTCTTCCTACCTAGGAGGAGGAATAGGTACCAACAAGGAGTTATTTGACCCCGCCTGGCTTGATTCCAAGCTTGGGGAGATCTTTAAGACCTTGTAATCTACCCTATAAGTTTTATATTATTATTTTAGTTTTACATTAGTTCGAGTTTAGATATAAAGTTTGCATCATTTGAATTCCCTTAAGGAATAATCGATCCCATTTGTGAAATTACGAGTTTATTATCATATATGGAGCAATATTGAGTTTATATTGAGTTTGTGTTTGTCCTATAGGATATATGAATGGCTTCAGCATAATTTTACTTGCACTTGATGATAGCAATAGGAGTCTTCCACACCATTGGTATTAATGGAACATATAAGTATAATTTAATCGATATGTTGTAATTTCATGGTTTGATGTACAAAAGTAAAAATAATCTGATTAGTCAAGTTGAAAAAGAAACCTTAAACAAAAGAAAATTGAAAGTGCTATCAAAATAGAGTGAGGACAAGTCGAGGTAGAATCTTCAAGTCATAAAGATACTTCATATACAATTACAATTTGATAATTGAGATCGTTAAACTTTGGATTCCTACATGAAGTGAAATGTATGGCTAGCTTCTTTGCACAACACTTAAATAAAAGTGTGAGCATATATAAAAAAAGAAAAAAGAAGAAGAAGAAGAAGAAAATGACGAATGTGCAAAGAGCAAATATGCATACACCACTACCTCCTTGACTCATTCGGTCGAACCTAATACTTTTACATCATGTTGAGATTTATCTTTCGTGAATTGTTGATCACTAAGGTGTGGAAGCCTTCTAATATTATTCGAATGGTTCGAGTAAGATACTATTCATGAACTTATTCATATATATCATATATGATAAACACATGCTACAACTGCCTCATTTATTTTATTGACTCAGCTTCATCAATATGAGGATCATATCCATTTAGCTAAACTTCCTCGGGACGAGCAAGAGTCTAAGCTTGGGTAAGTTGATGAGTGCATATTTACATCATGTTTTATATTATTATTTTGCATTGTAGATGTAGGATCTTGATATTTTACGGTGTTCGTGCGTATATATTATGTCTGTTTTCACCAGGATCAGGACAAATGATGGATACAATGGACACAATCCTTTGAGCAGTTGTAATGGAGAGAAAAGGAGTCAAAAACAACGTAAATCACATATTTGAGAAATATAATAATATCAGAAGAAAACCCGAAACGATCAAGGCTTACAGATGGTTCAACGACCAACTATACGACCAGAATACTTTTTCCGGTCGTATAGTTGGCGCCGCCACCGCCTTCTCAAGTAGTTTCATCCCGTGCAACTGGATCAGAAAGAAGATATACAGAACACCTAGAAATCGCCGAAAACCTCACCTCCGGAAGAAATCTGAAAAGTACGTTACAGGCTCTCTAGAAAATAGAAAAATACTCTAGAAAATCCCACAAAAAACAGTAACATCCGATCTTCTATTTTATATAATGGAAATTTATGACCATAGATTAAATTAGACTTAAGTAAAAATTACCCACCACTGCCATTATGACGTAAGAAAACGTTTCACCCGTTTTCATTAAATTAGGTCATTTTCCGCCTCCATACAAGAAAAGATGAGTTAATTAGGTGCGCTGCCGCCGGCCACACATGGCTTGCATGCAATCTGCAAAATTTATTGACGAGAGAAATAGTCTGTACAGTGCATCCCTTCTATAGTATTATCTACCTATCGTAGTCCGATGGAAAGCGAACCTCCCGGACTATCATCTGGCCATTCGTATGGCGCACAACATCCAACGACCCATGACTGATGCTATATAACGACCGGCAACACATCATCTCTCGTCCATAAGCCCTACCTTTGTCGCCACCGCCGCTTCCGTCGATCCTTCCCGTTCGCCACTTGGTGTTGCCGCTGTACCCGGCCTCCCCTTGCAACGCTCGCCTATGCTGCATCGGGTCCATAGCCCAGACCTCGAGCAGGGCCCTCCAGGCTGACGAGGGCGACAAGAGGAGCAGTAACAACTGCATCAAGGCATGGTGGCACTGCAGCCAAGAGTGTGTCATGTCATGGCGATGGTGAGCGCGGCGATGAAGCACTGGCACTGCATATGGTCAAGTGTGATTCCTGGTTCTCGCCTCGCGAGCTCGCGGGAGATCGACCTCGGCAGAAGCATCAAGTGCAGGATGTGTTTTGCCGCCGAGATCGTCATGCGGTGTGCTTCATGATTATGGTTCATAGTTCTTGTGCACGAGCTGGTGGAGATCGACTTTGGCAAACCACACGATTGCTTCCTAACCCATATCTATGTTGCTTCATTGGTAAAATAAAAAGACGTTGCAAATGAAACAATAGTGCTTCCCACACATCATCTGTATGCTTTTTACAACACAGCGATGTGCTTCGGAAATTCCTACATTGATTCGTTCCAGACCATGGATTCTGCTAGCCTCATATGTGTGCTTCCTAGTAGTACCAATTGAATTTTATTGCTTCCGAAGCTAAAAATAAATCATTGCGTGATGATTGATTACAGAGCTACCAATGTAATAATCGGATGCTTCGTTCTTAAAAACAATTGTGCTTCACAAAAACCTTCCATGGAGCTCAATGTTTTGGGGAAGAAGCAACTATGGGGAAGAAAGGAAGGAGACGTTAACGCCAGACGTGACTTACGGGAGCGGTTACTAGGAAGAATTACCGGGAGCAGTTTTTTTACGAAAGAAGCATGCAATCGATCCCTGGATTCACGGAAACAATTGCGCAGAACTGGCTGCAGAAATGGCTAAAAATCCTACGGTCAAGCTGCCTCAAATCCTATTGCTAAACATTGGTCCGATAGGAAGCAAATATCGGGAGCCGATTCCTAGCGCTGCCCTTTTCTCTCTCCTGGTTTCTTGATTGTTTAGTCCGACCATCCGATTCAGTCTTAAGTAGTAGCAGATTTAATTGTCCCGTCTCGCCGGCGACAGTCTGAGTGCCCGTAGGTGGACACTGAATTGGTAATGATTTTGGTATTGTTATTGATATTGGAAGCTTTTGTTTCTCACATATCAAATTCCAATTTGTACATGTGAGCTGATTGATGCATTGATTTGAGCAAGCAAGCAGTTCAATCTATCCCATGCCATTGCAGCAACGACACTTAGTAATATATAAAATTAATGTAGCAAACTCCCCGAGATTTCTGTCTTTCAAGCCTGAACCAGCTGTACATGGAGGGCCAACTTTCCGACGCGATTATACACGGTGATCAAACTTTGTTCATGTCTTGCTGTACGTGTTCCTGACGGTGAAGAAACAAGACGGACTAGATAGAACAAGTCTGATACCGACCATGCCACTGTTGATGTATAAAGACACGAAGCACTCCAGCTCCATTCATCTGTTCGACACCATGCATGGCCGTTCTTGGGTCACCCAAGCAGGACCCGGGCGGCAAAATCTGATGCCCTATGCGAAATTCTAAAATTGGGTTCTAAGCACTAGAAAAATTTATAACAATCCAATAATTATAACGTATATGACAGAATATGATAGAGTATACATAACAATGAATATATGAATAAACCAGGGCCGTCTCTAGAAATTAGGGGCCCTGGTGCGAGATGCAAAATTGGGCTCTAAAATTTTAAACTTTCACTTAATTGATAGAACTAATACTTTGACTTCATTATATAACCAAATCATACTTCCTACTGCTGTATTTCATGATTCTTCTTGTTTTATAAACCAAATAAAATTACTGTGATGAAATCAACCTCTACTATGAATTATAGGTTTAATATGAAGAAAATAGAACAATACAATACCTGATATGCATTAGCAGTGCAACACCTGAATAATTAATTTACTGAACCATCACAATCTTGCAAATATATCTTGTAAATCTTAAATTGATACCTACATCAGGACAACACAATTATGAATTGCTGACAACACCCTGATGAACTACAGTAGTAAATATAGAAAACAATGATTTTTGATCTGTTGATGAATAGGTTGATTGATCTGATTTCAATCGGCTTACCTATTACCAGACTACAGATTGGAATCAGGATGATCGTGCTAGGAAGATCTCGAGACCGAACTGCCGAATTGCTATCGTAGAGCAGGTGGAATGCAGTCGCCGGCTCGCCTCATCGGGCACTTGTGCGTTGGACAGGCGTCGATTAGGCCTGGCCTCGACTCGCCTGGCGGCTGGAACATCCGGGCGGGCTTGGCCGTGTTGAAGGCACAGCCGATTGAACAAACGTAGTCTGCAGAATAGCCGAAGAATAGGCTTGCGATACTGGGCTGCAATCGGGATCGATTTGTAGGCACGCAGCTGATCGGGATTCGGATCAGCCAGACGGTGCTCGAAGTCAACGATGGACAAAGCGATGCCCTGTTTTTTCTGTTAAACACATACATCACACCTACAATCTGGGGGCCCCACTTTTTCGGGGGCCCTGTTCCGTCGCTCAACTCGAACACCCTCTTCGACGGGCCTGGAATAAACATACATATTAAACTCCCGGTTGCATTATTTATTTGAACGACATTGTTCCTCAATTAACTCTTATTCCTTTTCTTTGCTCTTACGTTTTTTTTTTTGCGAAATTCCTCTTACGCTTTTGATAATCGGATTATTGCTTTCCCATGTTGTTGACTCCTAAAAAAGATGAACACAATTAAACAAATTTGAGACTGAAGCACAACTAAGGTGCAAACACGGGAGAAGAAAATATCAGATGCAGCGATGAAGCGATGAGGGATGAGGATGACCGCACTGATGCACCTGCTGATAGATAGATTCAATCAAAAATTAAATCCTTGACGATCGGGCTGGTAATTGAAAACAGACAGAGTGAAAACAGGCGGCGACCGGCGAGTCACGACTCTAGGAGGTAGGAGAGGAACTGACACGAGTCGTCCAGTCTCACCTGTGGCGTCTGTCCTTTCATGTGCGTCTAGGTCTTTAGGACGGCGGGACTTCGATCAATCTATTTTTTTGAGGTGTAACTCACTCCGATCAATCTACTGGCTCGGTCAAGCCGGTCTCATGTTGACCTACTCCTTGATCGATCGGTAAGGCCCACGTAAGGCCTTTTTACCTCTCTAGCGGCCACAGGCAGAAATTTAGAGAAGAGATGGTAAAGCGTTTTTTCCACTGCATACATATACTGGCTGTACTAAAATTTTGGGCCCTCAAAATATATGGGCCCTGTGCGGCCGCACAGGTCGCACTCCTGCCAGCCCGGGCCTGCTCCTAGGTCAGACTTTCATAGCACTCTGTATGTTTTGAAATAGCATGAATGATGTATACTCCCTCCGTCTTAAAATAGACGTCGCAGATTTGTCAAAATTTAGATGAATCTATACATATTTAGTATACAGATTCATCCAAATTTTAATAAACCTTCGACATCTACTTTGAGACGGAGGGAGTACTATTTTTTGGAGCAAGCATGTTCGTAAAGGCTGAAGTTGATTAGATTGATTTGCACAAAGCCACACTCGTACATGCTTCATCTTTAAAACTGAACTTGTACAGTATGACAGAATATATATCTAAATTTGTGTCCACGCAAAAGTGGTCGAATTATACTCTACACCCCAACCAAGTGAAACGTGCTAACTTTCTGCATGCATGTTTCTTACTATCTAAGACAATGTTCCATGGTTTTAAGAGATTTTACGCAGTCTGAAATATACCTAAATATTGTAATTAAATTTCTTTAATTTTGTGGGAAGTTCCATGGTTTTAAAAAGAATCTCGCATGTACAATCCAGTAGACTTTTTTAGTATGGTTGTCATATTTAAAAGTATTTATAGGTTTGCGTGACGAACAGATTCAAAAGTGTGAACATTCTGACAATTAATGGTTAAAAGAATCATGCACCTAGGAAGTGAGGATATTTCAGTGGGCAGGGGTGGTATATGTATAATTTCACCTTTTTTTAACGGATACAAATTTAGGTATTTAAATATGGTCAGTATTTTCTCTACAATTTCAGTTTTAAAAGAAGTCTATTTGTGTGTGTAAATTAATCTGATGGACTTCTGTTGTGGTAAATCTTTTTTCTAATTAACATTTTCTGAGAAATATTATTATGGAGGTTTTCTTCTACAAAAGAGGAAATGGGGACATGGCAAACTCGACAGTAGGCAATTTAAAATTTAGAAGTAAAATGCTATGATGAAAGACCTAAGAGAAATATATTAAGACATGTCAGCAATAAGTTGGATGTATTTGTCGGGAAATACACATGTATCCAAGGTAATTATGCTAGGAAAGTAGCAGCATGTGATATGCTATAAACTATATAATAATTTAAACATTCACACACCTTTTATCAAAAAACATAAATATCTACATAAAAGAAACAAAAGCAAATAATACAAGAAATTAGGTCATTTTCTGCCTCCATACAAGAAAAGATGAGTTAATTAGGTGCGCCGCCGCCGGCCAGGCCACGCATGGCTTGCATGCAATCTGCAAAATTTATCGACGAGAGAAATAGTCTGTACAGTACATCCCTTCTACAGTATTATGCTTTTTTCTCTCTATTTCTTGATTGTTTCGTCCGACCTCATTCTTAAGTAGTAGCAGATTTAATTGTCCCGTCTCGGCGGCGACAGTCTGAGTGTCGCGCCCATAGGTGGACGCTGAATTGGTAATGGTTTTGGTATTGTTATTGTTATTGGAAGTTTTTGTTTCTCACATATCAAATTCCAATTTGTACATGTGAGCTGATTGATGCATTGATTTGAGCAAGCAAGCAATTCAATTTTTCCCATGCCATTGCAGCAACGCACTTAGTAATATATAAAATTAATGTAGCAAACTCCCCGCAGATTCTTGTCTTTCAAGCCTGAACCAACTGTACATGGAGGGCCAACTTCTTGTACATATATCCCACGTGATTATACACGGTGATCAAACTTTGTTCATGTCTTTCTATACGTGTTCCGGACGGTGAAGAAACAATACGGACTAGATAGAACAAGTCTGATACCGAACATGCCACAGTTGATGTATACAGACACGAAGCGCTCCAGCTCCATTCATCTGTTCGACACCATGCATGGCCGTTCTTGGGTCACCCAGGTCAGACTTTCATAACACTCTGTATGTTTTGAAATAGCATGAATGATGTATACTCCCTTCGTCTGAAAATAGACGTTGCAGATTTATCAAAATTTAAATGAATCTAGACACTATTTAGTATACAGATTCATCTAAATTTTAATAAATCAGCGACATCTACTTTGAAACGGAGGCAGTAGTATTTCTTGGAGCAAGCATCTTCGTAAAGGTTGAAGTCGATCAGATTGATTTGCACAAAGCCACACGCGTACGTGCTTCATCTTTAACACTGAACTTGTACTGTAAATACTGAAAGAATATACATCTAAATTTGTGTCCACATAAAAGTGGTCGAATTATATTCTACACCCCAACCAAGTGAAAAGTTACGCTATCTGAAATATACCTAAATATTGCCATTAAATTTCTTTAATTTTGTGGAAAGTTCCATGGTTTTAGAAAGAATCTCGCATGTACAATCCAGTAGACTTTTTAGTATGGTTGTCATATTTAAAAGTATTTATAGGTCAGCGTGACGAACAAATTCAAAAGTGTGAACATTCTGACAATTAATGGTTAAAAGTATGTATGAAGTGAGCATATTTCGGTTGGCTGGGGTGGTATATCTATAATTTCAACTTTTTTTAACGGATACAAATTTAGGTATTTAAATGTGGTCAGTATTTTCTCTACAATTTCAATTTTAAAAGAAGTCTATTTGTGTGTGCAAATTAATCTGATGGACTTCGGTTGTGGTAAATATGTTTTCTAATTAACATTTTCTGAGAAATATTATTATGGAGGTTTTCTTCTACAAAAGAGGAAATGGAGACATGAAAAACTCAACGGTCACCAATTTAAAATTTAGAAGTAAAATGCTATGATGAAAGATGTAAGAGAAATATATTAAGACATGTCAGGTTTAAGTAGGATGTATTTGTCTGGAAATACACATCTATCCATGGTAATTACGCTAGGAAAGTAGCAGCATGTGATGTGCTATAAACTATATAATAATTTAAACATTCACACACCTTTTATCAAAAAACATAAATATCTACATAAAAGAAACAAAAGCAAATATCACAACCATTGATGATAAAAAAATTCAGAAGCTACCTTGTAGAACATTTCGCTTAGGCTATCCACACCATTTTTCTTTCCAAAAATTATCTTGACTAATTGAGTAATTAGCGATACTACATTTATTGTCCACTGTCATAGTAAAAATCATAAAACTTTTTATAATGGAAAATAGTTAGCGATACTACATCTATTATATATACTATACTAAAAGTACATTACGGACTCTCAAGAAAATAGAGAAATATTCTAAAAAATCCCACAAAAATCAGTAACATTCGATCATCTATTTTGTATAATGGAAATTTATGACCATAGATTATATTAGAAATTGTGTAAATTTGGCCTTTGTGGTATTTTAAAATATCCGAATTGCTAAGATGAAACAAAGTTCTTTTGTATGTCATGGAAAATATATATAATAACATTTAGAAAACGGATACCGTCAGTAATGGTGAACTGTCTAATCTAAGGACCATTGAATCTCAGAAGTGACATGTATTTATGATCAGAGACAAATAAAGTATATACCGATAAGAAAGGTCTCATACTAAATCAAAATTCGTGTGTATGTGTGTCATTTGAAGTTAATAGATCTAAAGTATTCTGGTATCCTTAGTTTCCTCTATGGCTCAGTGACACAACGACATATGGAAAAGATGGACGAATCTGGCAAGTTTTACGTGGCAGCACGAGCCATTGTAAGTTTCGAAGGTTATCTAAACATAATATACATAAATAATCCTATTGTCTATTTTATTAGATTAAGTGGATGATCCATACGCGATCACATAATAAACCAATCAATTATACTTTGACATGATATCTATGCATTACCACATTAACACACCAAAATCTAGAAATATCACATCAAATATATGTAGTAAATGGAATGGTAAACAGAAAATGACAAACTAAATGTTTTCATGAAAAACGAAAGACATCATGGTATTAATCTAATGGACCCTATTTTTACTATAAGTCTGACATTGCTAGATTTTATCATTGTACCTAGACACAAGACAACCTTTAAATCAACATGAAACATACAAAGTCACAAAAGGGTGATAGTTTTTTTAAGAGCATAACTTTTACGATACCTTTTGGAACTTATTATTTTTATCACATAATATGAAACTCCACTAAATAATTTATTTATTTCTCTATCAATTTTGACATATTAAAAACCATGCCCTCGCATTTGCGAGGGCCACTATGCTAGTTTCAACAAACAACTCCTTTCAAGAGTTTCGTCAAGTCTATGAAAACATCTATGGGGTTAAGTATTTTCATACCTTTTCTTCTTGTACTTGTTTGGCAATATTATTTCCAAGGAAAGACTTGGTTAGCTAAAAGAACTAGAGCAAAAGCTTCCACAACTAATCATTCATTCAAATAAAAATCTGTACTCTAACTATTTTGAATTACTCCCACTAGCATGGCATCTTAGCAAATCAACCAACTAAAATAAACAACTCAAACTTCAAAAGTGGGAGACAATAGGACATGCCTCTCATGAGTTACTTCATTATCCTCTTCCTTATAGGGATGTGTTCCTTCAAAACTCAAGTAAAATCGCTCCCATAATAAAATTAAAGCAAAGAAGCAAAGTACGAATCCACTTTAACAAAAAGGAAAAGGGGGAAATTGTTTTGTATTTTTGAGGATAGGGATTAGAGAATAGAAAAGAACTTGCGGCCAAGCAAGGAACTAAGAAAAGAAAAACAAACAAAAAACAAAAGCAAATGAAAAATGAAAGCAAACGAAAAACGAAAGAAAAAAGTGTTGGAAAAACCAAAACGAGTGTTTCAAAGCTCGCAATGAGCTGGAGTACAACGTCATTCTTACACAAATAAAATTGTCGGGGAAAACATCCCCAAGCTCAGTGTTTTGCAAGACCTTTTGTTGCTCATTGTGGTGGTGGTGGATAATCTCCCACGTTCCATTGGTTGTTCCAATCATGGAACTGGGTGGCGAGGTTGGAAGTAGCACTCGAAGGTTGATGAAGAGGTTGTTCATGTTTTGTATATTTCCTTAGAGAGCAGAAATATCTTCATAGGTGGTGTAGTAGTTTGGTGACGACACATCTTGTTCGGTTCCTTCTTGTTCTACTTCTTCATCTTCTCCTTCCTCTCCCATGGGTACTTCTTGTTGGGGTAGACCTTCCTCAATCTGCGCGTCATAATACAAACATCCCTCCTCGATAGAGAATAGACCATTAGGAAAAGGAGCCGGGATCAAGTGATCCGCCCTAGTTATATCAAGGAAGTATCTACCATTGATTCTAGAAATCATACCACAAGCTCTCAGAGTAGAAAAACCAAGATGGTGACTTCCTGCCAACGGTTGGATATTACCTAGGTTGACTTGAAGTGCACGTGCAAGAATGGTTACGACTCCTCCTCCGCATATGGGACCTCGAGACTGCAGAGCTTGATGCTTAAGGTAAAACAAAATAAGAGCACCCAAATTTGGCGTTATGTTACAGTTTGGAATAGCAGCTTTAGCGAGGATCATCGTATCCTCCTCATTGACTATAGTAAACTCACCACGTGCATGTAAGGTATTAGCAATAATATAGAACAAATAACAAACAGAAGGATGATCAATTTGGTTATCCTTGGGTGTGTTTCCACAAATTCTTATTCTATTAAAATACTCTCAAGGTGTTGGATTTAGAATAAAGGTGGTGGAGCGTATGTCGATGGTGTTGTTGGCAAACCCAAAGTAGTGAGACCATTGGTCGAGTGTCAAGGAATACCCACAGTTCATAAGATGGAAGTTAATGCGATCAACTCTAGACATTTTGTTCTCAGAACAATAGTGTGAGCACACCGAATGTGTCAAGGTGCTGAGAAACTCAAGCGTCAAGCGGCGGTACATGGCGACATCCTGAAAGACAAAGTCATACAAACCAACATTGTTGCAAAGTAAATTGAAATTAGCATGAATTCCATGATGGTTCAGGATATAGGGACACACCCACTTGGTGGACTTGATTTCTCGGAGCTTGAGACGGTTGAAACAGTTTAGCTGAAACTCCTGGGTGAACTCGATACCAAGTGACTCGGCGGTCAACGTATTAACGGGTGGTGCGGCTTGTTCCACGGTCATCACACGTGTACGACTCCTCGCGTTCATCTAAAAATAAAAAATAAAAATGCTAATCAAAAATTTAGTCCAATAGAAACATAGCATAAACGATCATCTATACTTGTTACAAAAGAAACTCCTCTAAAAACAAAACTAAGCATACTCAATATCAAGATTAGCTCAAGAACAAGACCTAAGTCTAGATTGATAATGGTCAAAGATTAAGCAGAGTTTTGATGCAAATAAGTTGGGGATCGGAGGAGAAACATACATTAGATTGATTGGGTGCGAGGAATCAAAGAAAGATTAAATAAAATTGAAGATCCATTGGATATGGTTTGGAGTTTGGAGGTAGAAGAAAGAGAAGTTTTTCTGTTTTGAAAATTTAGGGTTACCTCCTGCTGGGATGATATGGCGGCAAAGTTCATGGTACAGGCGGGCAGTACGGCCGGAGCCCGCCCGTATCGAGTGCATACCTTAGGGTAAAAGTACGGTGGCGCACATGGTACGAGCGCGCGATACGATCGTGCATGCCCGTACTGCTGGTCGTTATGAGTGCAGTATGTTTGCTTGAAAACTGATATTCTGCTCGAGGGTATGGTACGAGCGGGAGGTACGACCGCCTCCGGTCGTTCCAATGTTCGTTACATCCACTGAGTTCTATGGCAAGAATCAATATTTTTCTATTTTCTAGAGCCTCGATGTCATACGGGCGCATGGTACGAGGTCTCCTGGTCATACCAGTGGTCATTACATGGCCTGTAAGCTGCAAAACTTATAGAATTTTGTTAGCATCTTTGCGCGTCTTTACACATCTTAGCAAATGACAAAATAATATAAATAGACTTCATAAAAATCACCAATACCTTTTAAACCATGTGTTAGTAAATAAAAGATCGAGTGTTATCTTAGACTTCTTGAACACTCTTGATTAAAGACAAAATAAAACAAACAATACTAAACAAAACTAACACAAGTGTAAAATATTTTATTTCACATGGGTTGCCTCGCATGAACCGCTTCTAGTTAAGGTCAATTAGCTTGATCCAAATGGTGATCATTTAGGTATTGTGAGTGGAACACCCACTCGAAAGTAATTGGCTTTTAGTGTAATTATACCATCATCATCATTATTAGGTTGGGCCTCTTCCTAGGGAAGTGTACTATAAAAGTGTCTCTAGATGGTACTCCTATTCTCACATTCCCATCATATAGATTGATTAAAGCTTTAATAGTTCTTAGGAATACCCTACCTAGAATTATAGGTGCATGGGATATTTAGGCATATCCACTACAACAAGATCAATAAGAGAAGGACTTCCTTTAATTTCAACAACTATGTTTTCTTTTATCCCAACATCTTGTTTATAAGTGGAATCAGCAAGATGGAGTCTTAATTCAGTGGTTGCAAAAGGCCCCAAGTAACTTGTAATATAGACTTTTGGAAATTGTGGAGACGCTTGCACCAAGATCACAAAGTGAAGATATCTCATTAACACCAATTTTAATTTTAATAGTGGGCTCAAATATATCATCTAGCTTAGACGGAAGCTTATCAACTAGTCTCTTATACTTCATTTCTAAATCTCGAACTTTAGATGCTACTTGCTGAATAAATTGTTGGTGCATAGCATCATTACCTTGTTCTAGACCAGGATTCTTTATGTTGATCATCTTTAATAGATTTTCCACGATGTATTCATGTGTTGGTGCATTCCTATAGTCAAGATCTTCGGGCTTCTCTTCATTCATTTCCACCCACATCATCTTGAGGTCTTCTACCAGATTTGGCTCGGGATTTCCAATAAACTTTGATAGTATGAGAGCTTGGCTCTCAGATACATTGCCCAATTGAGCCTCCACAGTCTTTGTCGTTTCCTGTAGAGCCTGCACATCATTTCTAATTACAACGGCTTGATTAGATAATTTACCTATACTACTCTCATGGTTCTCCATGATTTTAATAAGCATATTATTTTACTTAGTTTGAGCTTGCATAAAGGTTCTAACAGTATGTTCAAATGAGATATTGCCATGATTCACTCCATTATGATTATCATAATTATTGTAAGGAGCTCCTGTAGGATTAGAATAATGTTTTTGAACATTAGAAACAAAATTTTGGTTCTTCCAAGCAGGATTATAAGGGGTGAGAGCTATAAAATTAACATCATTAGCATCGGTAGTGATAGCATTAACTTGGGTACATTCCTTACCCTTTACTATGTTGAGTAACTCGTCTACATTAGAAGTAAGCTCTTCATTGTTTACCTCGGTGATTGAATTCACCCTTTTTGAAGTTCTTTCCACATGTCATTGGGCATTGTTGTTTTGCATATCATCAAGTAAATTCATTGCAACACTCATTTTCTTTCCCATGATTGCTCCTCCCGCTACAGTATCTAGCATAGACTTAGACATTGGGTTAAGGCCATTATAAAATAAATGCAATATAAGCCATTCTTCCATCTCATGACTAGGACAGTTCATTGTAGCTTCTTTCATCCCTTCCCATGCAAGTGCTAGTGGCTCGTGATCTTCTTGTCTAAAACATGTAATGTAGGACCTTAGTTGCATAGTTTTAGCTCGGGGAAAAAATTTAGTCATAAAAAGATTAGTGCATTCCTCCCGAGATTTAATAGTGCCCTTAGGTAGAGCTAGCAACCATTCCTTATCCTTTCCTCTTAGAGAGAAAGGAAACAAATGTAATTTAACATCACTTTGATCTACCTCCTTAATACACATCATGTCGCAAATTTCAGTAGAAGTATTTAAGTGCAAACCTGAATCCTCAAAAGATGAGCCCCCAAATTGGTTTTGCTGAACCAAACTTAAAAGGTTAGGCTTAATTTCATATGCTTCTGCATCAACAACGGTTGAGTAATAGGTGCACGAATAAAATCATCAGTGGGAGTAGCATACTCCCCAAGTCTCTTTTGAACCATGGCTCTTATCTTTTTGGTATTTTTAAAGTAAAGGAAACAAATAACAAGTAACTATTTTTTTTTTGAGTTTTCAAATGGATAACAAGAAATAAAATAATAACAAGAAATAAACTACAAACAAATAATAAAACTAAAAATAAGGTCTCTAGTGACCTCACTAGGATAGCCAAATTGCTTCCCCGACAACGACGCCAGAAAAAGGGTTGATACCTTCGATCCAGATTCACACATGTAGTATAATAGTCTTTTTCCCTAGTAGACATAGGTTTAATCAAACCTTGGGAAATAACGCTAAAAGGAATTAAAAAGGACACGTCTGCAAGACTCTTTTGTTTTAGCTTCGTTTACCGGACCAATCTAGTTTACTTTATATCGTGGGTTGATTCAATGGATGGAGATAGGCCAGGGTTGAAGATCCACCTGCAACTAACATCATATGGGATAAAAGATAATAATAAGCACAGTCATGTGTAATGTTTTAATAGATATAACCTCTTGTGGGCAACACATCCGAATATACTAGAGCCCCTGTGAGCAACATGCATAGCAATAGTCTTTTGGTCCAACCGAGTGCACCGCGAAGCATCGGGCTACAAATGGTTATTAAGTGCAAAACACAGATCAAAGCCTTAATAGGTGATGTTGATGTGATCCCGAATGGGTCGATAAGCAAAGACCGTACCACCCTTTCTGTCACTAGATTTCTTATGAGATCGCCGCTAGCCAAGTATCTCACCTCAAGCCTTTATCGATCTCGTGGATCTTGGGTACCTACAAATCCAAAGATCGAGGCAAGAGACAAAGAAACAAAAGATACAAATCCCTCTTTCAAACAATACACAATACTACCATAGATTAGATGCACATAATTGCTGCGAGGTTTCTCCCCAACCCGCAATCCGTGAGGACTAGTCAGTCATAACAATAAGATCAAGGATAGAAAACATTGTGCAAAATACATAGATTGAAATCAAATATTCTTACAATGGTCGCTGAATCACAAGGAGATCTCATGTAGAAAGTAATGGCTATTGCTAATGGAGGGGATGGAAGATGGAAGGTATGAACTATGGTGTGGATCTCCTTTGGTGGTGTTGTGATGCAATCTGGGAATGGCGACCTTCTGCACGGCTGAGGCATCAAAATATATAGGCGTCTTCACGAAAGTTGTAGGGTTTGATGAGACGAAGCCGCCACCACATGGTACAGGCGGACGGTACGGGTGGACTCTACCCGTACCAGTTATAGTTACAGATACATATGCTTGGCAATTACTCCAGAATTACTTGGTTGTGTGGACTTCCTCAAAATCTTCATTATGAATCCTGATTTTGCATTAAAAGCGTGATTTCCTGCACAACACAAATCAAAGCAATGGTTTCCATATCTTTGCAATTATTACTCATTAGTGGCAAGGATAGAGAGTTTCTTGTCAATTGCTTGACTAAAAACAATGTTCAAACACGGGAAAATATGGCTATTCTTATAGCCATCAGCCATATCCTTCATAATGTTTATGGAGATTTCAATAGGGGTTCTACTACTAGGAGGCAATTAACTTCTTTAAGAACTCAACATGCTTTTATCTCTCATGTTGAACCCCAAAAGTCTTCGAAGCTCTGGAAGATGATGATTGGCTTGATGCTATTAATGAAGAACTTCACAACTTCAAGCAGAACAAAGTGTGGACATTTGTGAAGCGGCCTAAAATTGTCAAAATGTCATCGGGACCAAGTGGATATTCAAGAACAAGCGTGATGCTCATGGAATAGTCGTACGCAACAAGGCAAGGTTAGTTACCCAAGGATACTCTCAAGTTGAGGGCACTGACTACGGTGAGAAGTATGTCCCTGTTGCTCGTCTAGAATCTATTCGCATGCTTCCTGCTTATGCTACTCAACATAACTTTAAATTGTAACAAATGGATGTTAAGAGTGCTTTCCTTAATGATCCCTTAAAGGAGTTGGTTTATGTCAAGCAACCTTCGGGTTTTGAGGATCCTCTCTTCTCGGACCATGTCTACAAGCTTGAGAAGGCACTCAATGGCCTTAAACAACCGCCACGTATGTGGTATGAGTGCCTTAGAGAGCTCTTGTTAGACCATGGTTTTGAAGTAGGGATAATCGACCTCACTCTTTTAACTAAGGGAGTTGGAGGGAACTTGTTCATTTTCCAAATTTATGTTGATGACATTATTTTTGGGTCTATTAACAAATCTTTTAGTGAGGATTTTGCCAAGCTCGTGACCGACCACTTAGATATGTCTATGATAGGGGAGTTGGAATTCTTCCATGGCTTTGAAGTCAAGCAATTGAGGAAAGGGGCCTTCATCAACAAATCCAAGGACATTCAAGGTATGCTTAAGAAGTTCAACTTGGACCAGGTGAAAGGTGCCAAGACCCTTATGCCCACCAACTAATTTTGATCTCTACTGCAAGGGTAAGGATGTGGATCAAAATCTCTACCTTTCTATGATTGGGCCTATGCTTTATTTTTATGCATTCCGACCTATTAACATGTTGATCATGGCTATGTGTGCAAGATTCCAAGCCACGCAAAAAGAAATCCACATGGAGGGGGTTAAGCAAATCTTTCGATATTTGGTTTATACCCCAAACTTTGGGTTACGGTACCCTACATGAGCCAAGTTTGACCTCATTGGATAAACAGATTCAAATTGGGCAGGAGACAAAGTGGAAAAGTAAGTCAACCTCCAGAGCTTGCCAATTCCTTGTATGTGTTTGGTTTGTTGGTCGTCAAAGAAGAAAACTACATATTCATGACCACCGACAAAACCTTGAAGGATCTTGGTCTCTCCTTTGGCAAGGTGTCCCTTCTTTGTGACAATGAGAGTGTCATTGCCATTGCTCACAATCCGGTGTAACACAAAAAGACCAAGCATATTGATATTTGTCATCATTTCATTTGGGACCATGTTGCAAGAGGGAATATTTCTTTCAAGTATGTTCCCACCAACGATAATCTAGCAGATCTATTCATGAAGCCACTTGATGAAGCAAGATTCTGAGAATTAAGACATGAGATAAATATCTTTATTTGGATGTATGCATGGATTTAGGGGGAGTGTAGTTCCTCATATGAACCAACACTACCTATATTATGCGCACATTAATGTATTCATACTCTATGGTCTCTCAAGGAGACAAAATGAGCTTCAATGATGAGTTTTGGTAATGATCCCAAGATATATCTTCATGGCTTCAAGCCATTTTTACTCATTTATGGTGGCCTCGGCCACCGACCCTTTCGTTTTGCTCTTATTTGGTTCTCTTCTTGTTTTCTTGTATCATTGTATTTTTGTCGTCTCTTCGTATTCTTTGGGTTCTTCTCCCATCCATTCTATCTATCCTAAGCCTTTCCTCGATACTCAAACCATTTCTATCTTTGCACAAGTTCATTCGTCTCCACATTTCACATGTTTTAAATATTTTCTGGCAGCACCGGAACATCCGGCTCGGCTCACCAGTACTACCAGTCCTAGGATGAGTTCCCCAAAATGGTACTGACGACCTTGATAGGAACTACCACGTGAACAAAAGTTCCAACCCCTAGCCGGTACTACCGGCTATGAAATTGACCTATAAGTAGTGGGCCTAGGAGGAAAACAGTAATCCAACCCTTTTTCCTCCCAGACCCACCCCGCATAGGCCATAGCTGCAGGAGAAGAAGACCCGCCATGGATCTTCAAGAAGTACAAGCGTTAAAGCTTGGGGATGCCTAAGGCATCCCTTTCTTCATCAATAAAAATCTCAGGTTTTCATCCAAACACTTCATTTTTATTGTTTCATGCACAATTGTGTTGTTCTTGGAGCGTCTTCATTTTTGTTTTTAGTTTTCGTTTGCTTGGTTTGCTTAAATAAATTAGTTGGACCCCTGCATTCGTACATAGTTTCAAATAAGTTGGTTTGGATTGGAAAAGAGTAGGAAAGTTCATACTTATAAGTGGTATAAAAGGATCTTGTTTTTGACTGTGACTTAGACTTTATCATGTCATGCTTGATATTGCTTTGACTTTATGCTTAGTGATTATTGCTGTAGCATGACTTGTTACAAACAATTGAGATTTCTTAATGTGCCTTGAAAGAATCATGCATTGTTTTAGCATATAAAAGCATAATATTGTGGTATTATCGTTTGATGCTTTATTTGGGTTGACTTGGCGCATGCTCACACCATGTTAAGACTATACCAAGTCACTGTAGCCTCTATCATCATTTAGTTTTCGACTTGTAATATCACTCTATGTTTTATTTAATAATGTTTTGTCGCTTTGCATGATTATGGCCATTATTGCTCTCTTAGTTGGTCGCTCCCAGTCTTTTGCTAGCCTCCACATGTACCAAGTATGAGTTCCACTCATGCATCCAACTCCAAATAAAACCAAGTTATTCCAAAGAGTCCACCATACCTACCTATTAGCATTCTTTCTATTCCAAGTATATTAATGTTTTTATCTACCTTCCAAATTAAACTTGGTATGTGAAAATTAGTGATTAAAGCACCCACAAACTTGATGGCACACTTTACTTTCTTGCACTTAATAAACTTGAACCATTGTGCCCATCTATGTTGCGTATATGCTTGCATTTTGTAAGTTGTGAATTAGCAGAACCATGTTACCATGGGGAACGCTTTCAACATTGCACTTTATTTAGTTGATATCATGGTCTTTTGCTTATGGATCCCGGCGGTGTGAAATGAAAGGGGAGCTTGTAAGGCTCATGGAGTTTGTATATGTGTTAGAGAAATGCCTGGGTGGCTAGTCTAAGCCATGCCTAATCATGGTGGAAATGTGCAGCATAACCATAGTGAGTAATTTGTGAAGCATCCTCAAAAAAGGGAAAACCTTATGCAAATAGCATACAAAAAGATCGCTCAGATGCTCATTGTTTGCTTGGCTTGTCATTTTGATATGGAAAAGTTTCTGTATCATCGGGCAAGGGGTACCCCGTTGGTGGTTCTCTATGATACGCATGTACTTACAATGACAAGAACTTACTTGTGACTAAAGTTGAGTAGCATGAGGTTCGGTACTCGTAAGTAAGGGGCATGAGATTTTCAGCTTATAACTTGTCAAGCATATCCTTATATTTGCCCACTTTAACCTTAATCACCTAAAGATGCTTATGATAGGGGCAATGAGAGCTGAAAGCAATAAGTATCATAATTTTTGGAAGCTCTTTATGAGACTTGAATCCCTGTTTCCTTCTATGAAGGGCCTTTCATTTACCTTTATGTTGAGTATCCATCTTCTATCTTTATGCACCTATTGAGAGAGCATAGGGGTCATTCTTAGTTTAATGTGCATTGTCCCAAAACTTTTTGATTGATTCATAACTTTGATATTGCTTGTTCTTAAAATATTTGTATCTAGTCACCCTTATGAACTTTGAAGGTGTCCTATGCATTTATGTTTTGCTACACTATGACGGACAAGCTGAATACCATTTTCATTATGTTTTCTATATGTGAAACAAACAAACGTCTTTCAAAGCATTGTTATTCATGAACCTTTTGTTTGTACCTTTTCAAGTTATAACATAGTTGCTATGTCTTATTGTTAGAATTATATCTTTCATGTCTATGTTAGAGTACTATGATCCCAAATATCAATGTTTTACAAATACCTTGATCAAGATTGTGATGGTGCATGTCACCTCAAAAATTATTCCTTTTTATCACTTACCTACTCGAGGATGAGTAGGAGTTAAGCTTGGGGATGTTGATACGTCGTAAACGTATCTATAATTTTTGATGTTCCATGCTTGTTTTATATCTACTTTCTTATGTTTTGTCCACACTTTGGAGTATTTTTACACGCTTTCTGGAACTAACCTATTAACAAAATGCAATAGTGCCAGTTACCTGCTTTCTGCAGTTTTTGGTTTAAGAAAAGCTAGTAAGGAAATATTCTCTTTGAATTGGACCGGACAAAAGCCAAAGTCAATATTTTACCCGAAGAAACACGGAGTCCGGAGGGCAGACGAAGGGAGTATACAAGGCGGCCACACCCTAGGGTGGCGCGACCAGCCCTAGGCGCACCGCCACCTGGTGTGGGCCCCTCAAGCCTCCACCAAACTAGCCCTTCCTCCTATAAAAGCCTCCCGTGATGAAAACCTTAAGTACCCGATCAAAATTCCATGAAAGAGTCTTTAGCCGCCGTCATCTTCATTCCTAGATCGGGAGGGATCTGAAGCTCTTCCCGGCACCTTGCCGGAGGGGAGAGATCACCCTGGAGGCCTTCTTCATCACCATGACTGCCTCCAGTGTGATACGTGAGTAGTTCATCTCTGGACTACGGGTCCATGTAGTAGCTAGATGGTTGGTTCTCCTCCTTTGTTCTATCATGTTTAGATCTTGTGATCTCCGTTCATGATCAAGATCATCTATTTGTGATCTTACATGTTGTGTTTGCGGGGATCCGATGGATATTGAGATGCTATTTCAGATTGATTATTGATTCTATCATGTCTATTTTATTTGTGATCTTGCATGCTTTCCGTTGTTAGTAGCTATCTTGGCCAAGTAGATGCTAGCAACTCCAAGTGGGACTATTTATGCTCGATAGTGGGTTCATGCCTCTAGTAATCTAGGGAAGTGACAGGAATCTCTAAGGTACTAGATGTGCTGTTGCTACTAGGGAGAAAACAACAATCCTTTGTCCATGGGATAATCATATTGTTTACTTTACACACTTTGCTTAATGCACTTATCTGTTGCTTGCAACTTAATACTGGAGGGGGGTCGGATGATAACCTGAAGGTGGATTATTAGTCATAGATGCATTTGGATTACGGTCTATGTATAATGTTGTAATGCCCAATCAAATCTCATAGGAGTCAAGATGATTAGTATATGCATGTATGCTTTCTTGGTGTCTGTTAATTGCCCCGCTGTAATTTGTTCACCCAACATGTCATCTATCTTAAGGAGAATCACCTCTAGTGAACTATGGACCCCAGTCCATTCTTTTACCATCAATCTACCATCTACTATTTACTGTTTACTGTTTACTTTCTGTAAGCAATTAGTATCTTCCACACAATACGTTTAATCCTTTGTTTTCAGCAAAACCGGTGAGAATGACAACCTCACTGTAAGTTGGGGCAAAGTGTCGTGGTTGTGTTATACAGGATTCCAAGTTGGAGACAACACCTTGGGGTTGTTTCCTTGCTCCTACTGGTTCGCTAACCTTGGTTTTATAAATGAGGGAAAACTTGCTGCTGTGCTCATCATACCTTCCTCTTGGGGTTCCCAACGATATCGATATATTTTGAGCCATCAACCATCACCACCATTACCCCCATCCTTCATTCATTAGATCTTGTTGTAATTCCAGATTCAATTTTGGTTTGCACTAGATTTATCCTCGTACTTTTATCCATCCATTTGATTATGATGATGTCTTTGATTGCTTCCATGTGTGAGTAGTTTCCCCTCGTTCTTGGGGAGATGGAGAAATCCTAGAACTATTATGAAATTTAAATAAAGATGATCTATTCTTGTGTCCATATGACTTACTAGTCTATGATAGATTTATGATATGTGTTTGATCTCTCTCTTTAGATGGTATGTGTAGTCAGCCACATATCATTTGCCTTCGGTACTAAAGAAGAGGAACAAATCCTTTGGACATGTTTGGAAGTGTGACCCGAAGCTATCCTGACTATTAAGCACCTGCTAGCAACCTACATGGTCAAAGGAGGATTAAGAGAGATTACCTAAGCTAATTATTATACCTTCGGGGAGACCCTTAATTGCGGTGGTCTATATGGGTGACTGCTCTCAGACATCACAGTGGTTATTTAGAGGTGACCTCATTATTGGCTCAACAAAGTGACTGCCTACAAGCCTTGTAGTGAACATCTTATTATGGAGCTCTCTCCACACATATCATGACACAAGAAGTAGGTTATCCTAATTATGAATAATAATATCATGCTAGAGGTGTATCCTACATCGCAGAGAATGCTTTAGCCCTATTGTGTTCAACCATGTTTCCAAACACTTTTGTTACTTGCTTTCTTTTACTTGTTTTAATTAATTTTTTGCATTCAACGAAAAACCTTTCAAACACCCTTTACTTGAAATCAAAGGAGTCTTACAAGTATCCTTTGGTAAACAATGACGAGGGGCATAAAGACCTTAACCAAATAGATCTCTGTGGGATCGATGCTCTTATTTTAGAACAAGCTACAACCAATCTATGCACTTGCAGTCATCAAGCTATTTTCCGGCACCGTTGCCGGGGAGCTAAGAGCTTTTGGTCTTTGTTCTTAGTTTCTTATTATACTAATATTTTTACTAAAGTTGTTTACTAGTTTCAAGAAAGCACCATGACTGCACTCGGACTGATGAATCAGCTCGATGCAGCTAAGCACCTCGGGGAGTTCAATAGAGGACACAATAAAGAATTTCCGAGTGGGAGCGAACCCGAATACAAGGTTAACCCTCACTTTATCGCTATTATTAAAGAGAATTTTTTTGCATGATATGATCCCGATAAGGATCCTTACACTCATTTAATGCATTTTACTGAGTTATGTTGGACATTTAAATTGAGAGGATATTCTGATGACGAATTGAAACTTAAATTGTTTAGCCAATCTCTAACCAACACTGCTTTAGCTTGGTATAGAATTTGCCCTGCAGATAAAATAGATACGTGGGAGAAACTCAAAGGAGAATTCGTATTTCGATCATTTCCCAAGGTAAATACAGCTGAAGTAAGAAGGGCGATCACTATAATGCCCCAGCATTTAGGGCTACAGAAGAGAGTTTGTGCATTTGCATTCATTCATAAGAAAATTGGGGCTAAATTTTTCGCAAACTAAAACCTGATAGATAAGAGTTTCTTTCACTAGATTGAGATAGGGTTTAACTCATTCTGCTGATTGTTATAGATTTTGACATGATCTCTAAGTAATTTGAGTATTTTGGGGTAATATTTGAATTGACAGATTAGAAAGAACTTTTGAATTTATTCAAACAAAAAGCACGTAGGAAGTTTATTGTTTAAAAAAGTATTTAAAAATAATAAAATGAAGTGTTAAATATTATATTATAGAATAAAGATTCAAGTAAAAGAAATTTAAAACATTACAAGTAAATGTCCATATACAAAATAAGAATAAATTTTATTATTCTTTTCTTTACTCCATCTTACAATATATTAAAGACATAAACAAGTAAGAAGTTTGTACAAATATAAGACAATTACATAACATAAGACAAGTAAACTTTATTGAATAATAAATAGACTTTACATTGTTCTTACAAGAAGAAAAGAAAAATATTACAATAGTAATAAAAGGAAAACCCTAAACTAAATTCCTAACTAATCCTAATCTAAATCATCTTGATCTTCTTTGAAACTTCTTGTACCGACAAACAAAACAATAAACAAAAATGAAGAAAAGGGATTAGTGTTAATAGGATTGCTCTCAGTTTTAAACAGTGAAGTGCACTGTGCATATTACATCACTTAGAAATTTCAAATAAAAGGGACAAATTGCATCAAATGTAGTATTTGTTGTTTTAAAATCTTCATGGCTTTATTGCCACATCGTCATCCAAAGGAGGGGCAAGTTTCACCAAGACACTAAAAGGTAAAAGGGTAAAAATATCAGTTTTCACTAGAACTGAACCACAAATGACACAAGAAGACACACATCATAGTCAGTACAAGCAAGCATGCCTTGTTGTCGACACGGGAGGGCAGGTAGAGTTTGAATAAAAGGCACTGCCATAGGGACCAACAAGTTCTTTTGCTATTAGCTGCAAGCTCATCTCACAAGAACACAAAGAAGCAGCACTAGAGCCTGATATATCATCACTAGATCCACCAGAAAACCACCACAGAAAATCCACATAAAACCATACAAGATGGTCACCTAAAGGAGGGGTGGTGTAGGAGGACAACAAGGTCAGGCAAGAGCTAGGAGGAGGAGATACCCAAGCGAACTAGAGCAAGTTCTTTATCAGCAAGAACAAAACCTGACGCAAGATTACCAACCAGCTTCACAGCAGCATCACCAACATCATCTGGTTGGTGAGTCCTATGCAGATCATGTTATCTATTGCTTTCATCCATCATATGAGTAAGATTTGTTGGATAGATTGTATCCTCATAAATACACTCTGATGGAGTGTTTATTCATAATTAGATATCTAAAAAGGGGTCTAGTAGCATGTTTTCCATCTACATAGGAGGTCTCAGATCATGCATAATTGACCTAAACTATTGTCCACTAGTTTAGAACTAGGTGACAGCAGATCCATTGATGAACTACTACAGGGCACATTCCAAAGAATGGTAGCACCTTTGTAGCAGTTTCATTCTTTAGCCATTTCTCAAATCTGAGGCAACAAATATAGGAAACTATACAAAGATACTCAAATCATCTTCCTCAAAAACTTTAGGAATCATATACTTATACTGTTTGTCAAAGGATTGATACCTCAGGGTAACCTGACTAAATGAAAATAATCTCCATCTCAAGTCTTGGTTCATAGGGCATAAGGCCAATATCATCTATCTAGCCTAAAGGCCAGAAATCATGTATGTGAAGTCACCAGCACCTAAACAGCCAATAAAACATTAAGCCATGGTTCATATTAGGCATCCTTTTATACTTATCACATAATCTATGCATCACTGTCAAAAAAGATACAAGGGCCATAGGCATTGAACTATATCAGAGTATAATTCCAGGAAGGAATTCACTAACAATATCATTGATAAGATTTATCTAGTCTAGAGACTAGAAATCATTGGTAAGATTTATCAAGCTTAAGCAGATAATACAATCAAGAGTCCATCATGAATATCAATCAATGTCTAGTATAACCACACCGTTGTTCACCATTGGCATGAGAAGCACCAAGGCCATATGCACTGAAAAACATACATCTTAAGTTATCTAGGTAGTAAATCATCACTAAGAGCTCAGTAGGCATATGTATCCACAAGAAAGGAGATACTAGACTAACCACAACTAGTAAATAGATATCACATAGCCAGTAACCTTACTGAAGCACATCGATCATGAACAAGATCAAAGTCCATGTATAGATGACAATACAAGGATTCACTAACCCTAATTCATTCAAACCACAAGTCACAAGTAATTTTGACAAATAGAGGAACCCTAGAATAGAGCCTCAGTGTTACTAAGGATAATTCCATCACCATAGAGAGAAATCGAGAGAGGAATCGAGAGAAGGAAAAGGGGGAAACACCACTTACCCAAGGTCCTCGCTGAAGAATAGAAGAGGAAGCAATGGCTAGTGACAAGGCTGGACACAGCGGCACGGGGAGCACCCGGAGGGCGCTGCAACCCGCCCCAAGCCGCGGTCATGGAGGTTACCGGAGAAGGAGGTGGCACCATCTTGTCACCGAAGCACATGTAGGCGCTAGTGAAGTGTCGGAGCACCGAATCACCGGCAGCGCTCAAACCCTAGGCACCAGGAAGGAGGCGGCGTGGCCAGAGAAGGGCCTGAGCGTCAAGTCGGGCTGGGCCAGTCGACGCAACATAGTCGACTGCACCACCCTACAATGTGACGATGGTCGAGGAGGTCGAGAACGACCGGAATCGAGCGGCGATGGAGGGGCGACAGACTGTCGCCAGAGAGAGGAGAGGATGGGGTCGAGCGAGCGAGCAAGTGAGAGGGCAGAGCACCGGGCCGGTGAAGTGATCTAATGGATAGACGAGTGGGTCTGACCGAACCCACTAGATCGGGATGGGCTAGCACATTGGGCCAGGCCCAGTTTTTTAAGAAAACCCTAAATAAATTATTAAAAGACCAACATACCCCTGAGGCTAAATTAATTTAGAAAAATAAATATAAACCCTAAAAGTACAAATAATATATCCAAATGTTCATAAAAACATGAACTATATAATAGAAATAATAAGTTGAATTTTTGGATAATAATACTTAAAATAATTAATTTAATGACAAATCCTATATGGAATTTCCTAAAAATAAAGATAATACCTAAAAATAAATAAAATTCACTTTTGTGATTCTAAATAATTATAAGTACAAGAAAAATACTAGTTTGTATTCTTTAGCCAAGAAAATTAAATTATATATATCAAAAAAGTTATTATTTTCTAATAATAAGGATAATCTTTTAAAATGAATAAACATCATTTTTTAAACTTCTAAATTAATACTTTATAGGATAAAAATGTTAGTTTGTATTTTAAACTAATAAAATTAAAATATATATTCTAAAATATATATTCCTTCATGTATTATTTTAATAATCAAGATTGGACTTAAAAATAAATAAAAATCATTTTAAAGATCTTTACTACGTATACTTTATTAGAAAAATACAAGATATATTATTTAAAAAAGTTTTAAGATTATAAAGTAATAAATTCCAAGTCATACATTTGATTAAAATAAAATTCTTATTTAAACTTATCATAATTCTTCAAGATTACTTCTTAAGCAAAGAATAAACTTATAACCTTATAAAATATTTCAATCTTGAATAATCCATTAAATTTAAATGCTAAACCTAAAACCTTAATTATGGACTCTAATAAAGCCTATGTACAAATTACTAATTATTTAATACTCCTTTAGGGTTTTAAATCAATTATAACTAATAACTTCAAATTAACCTTTAACATCATTCACTTATATTAATGGTGAATGATCTAATATCTCAAACCTTACCTAAAACAACTTTAGAGTTTAATAGGAGTTCAAAAAACCATATAATGAGATCAATGTATCTCATAATTATCTTTAACTCTATAATCTACCTAACATCGATTTGCTAAGCTTGATTCATAGAGCTATACTCAATATCTATACAAATCTGTCTTTGATCATATCCAAGAAAACTCTTAAACTGGACTACAATATAAAAATATTACATCCTAATCCAAGTTATCTTTTATAGTTAACTATAACTTTGTTCTGTTACTTAACCAACAAGAAGCACATTAACTTAAGATCATTAGAGCGATCCAAATATCCATCAATTGTAGTCTAAGAACACTAAAAATTTCTTAACTTGATGTAATAAGTATTTTTTTCAAAAGTTATTCATTTTGCCACTTCAAACAAAAGCTTTAGTCAATATACTAACCACTATCCATTTGAAATATGTCATCCTTAAGAGTGTTTATTGAATAACATCTAATAACAACTTTCATTGTACTTTACTATCATCACTTGTCAATTACTTTTAGAAGCTTAATAGGAATTTACTTATTAAGTAAGACTTGATTGCAACGCAAATCTTTCATAAATCACCAAATTAAATCCATAGTTAAACATGGGGATTTACTTTGGGATTTATAAAAAATGTATATCATTATCTATGCATAATAGCATATTGCTTCTTTAAACATTAGTGCTTACTGAACCAATGATGATGTTCTCAGATATTGGAGTTTATACCAACTAGAAGACGTTGACTACATAATCTTGTAGTCAAAAAGGCAACTTCACAGTTGCTCATGTCCTTTTATTATTTTCTATAAAGTATTTGCAAATCAAATGTTGTCATCACCTGCATTTCAAAAAGGTTGGAAAACACTATTTTTGATAATAATGTAAACTATTGGTTACTGATCTAGGGTGATCAGCTAATCTATTAAGTGTGGCAATTGGAATACCATTGTATAGGAATATATCATCTAGGACTTAATGACCAATGTTGCGAGGGATCCTTGCACCGTATAATACACGTTAACCATGAGATTTGGAATGGGACGAAGAAGTAATCTGGATCTTCTTCCTCTCGAATTTCAACGGATAACCAGTTCATGGCTTTAACTCCTCTATGAGGATTGGCAGTATATGGGTGGGATCCCTCAATGTCTCACAGCTTCTGGTATCTATGGGGGTTATGTGTTTTAGACTGTAATTAGAAACAAGTTTTATCTTGGGTCTAGCATGCAATCCAATTGGCATGCAGGGTCGCGAAGAAGGAAAACAAATGGCTTGGATGTTAGGTTGGGCCTCAAATGAAGGAAGTTTGAATGGGGATATACTCCCAGCTGTGCAACAAAGCTTAAGGTCTCTCATGGGTAAAGCAACGCACCTCTACAGAGTGTGTAAAAGTGTGACATGTTACTCCCTGTTCCGGGAATGAGCTGTGAATGCTACAGGAAAGGAACTCCATGAAATTCTAATCAAGTTGTGAACACTAATGGACATAGCTTTTGAAAATAAAAGAAAGCTTTGAAGAAATGTTTACGAAAACCTGCATAACCTACGACCTTTTGTTCTATGGTTGTAATTAGTGCATCAAACACTCATTTTTAGTGAACTTTCTGAGTACCTTCTTAATCCTTGCTAGATTCTGAAGCACTCAATGGTGTACCTAGGAGGTGAAACACCTTGAAGAACTAAGGATATACAAAGGAGATCAAACGGGTCAACGACTACATCCGAAACCATAAAAGTCAAGCTGAAGTGTAGGATATAAATAATCTTAGAAACTAGAACCTACTTATGTATAGCATTGCTTTAGTAGCAATTGCAAGCCATAATTATATAGTAGTGGTATTTCTAGAACCTACTTCGAGTTACTATTTCTTGTACTCTTTTGTATATTATAAGCCTCGTTATGTTGAGGAAGTTCTTTGGATCTTCTATAATGTGATATATGTAATATAAAGACGTGTTTATGATCCAGGATGTTTTTGTTGTGCCATTCAGAGGGATATAATACTGGTGAATAGTGTTTAATTGGTGTTATGTCATTTACTATAGTGTACTACATCATGCAGTGGTATGCTAGGTCACCGTAATCACGAATTTCAAGAATTGCATGGTGAAGGCCTGGTAAGGGCTTTCAAAAGGTATAATTCCCTACTTAATAAATGTCCTCATGATTTTCCTGAATGGTATGTTTTACATATTTCTATGGGGGACTTAATCAAGAAATTAAACATGAGCTTGACATGAATTCTGGAGGCTCTTTTTTATAGAGCTAAGTTAACTACAGCTTGGGAACTTCTAGAACATATTCGCCGCAATAGAGAAACATGGGGATTTGATTTAGGCAGCGAAGGAGGTATAGAAATTGAATATGATTGTCTCAGTGCTTATAAGGAATCCGGTAAATTAAAAGAAACAACTGATAAACTTCAACTTGATGATGATATTATTTTGCAAATCCTTCATTGTTTTCAGAACACAATGAAGCTCCTAAGAAAGATTGGCTTCAATATACTCCCCCACTAGAGCCAGTTGAAGAAGTTGATCTAATAATTGCAGCTCATATAGAGCCATTAAGGGAGGTACCCCCATATGTTGAACCCATTCATTTTCCTAGGACTGCGAGAAAACATATAATGGCTCAGAAGCTCAAAGATCAACACAAAGAAGAAAGGATGTTCCTAGAGATACTAGAAGAGGAGGCACAAGGAAGTAAACCTAATGAAGTAAGTATACAGGAGACAGAGGAACCAATGAAGGAAGATATCCTAACCATGTTTGCACATTGCAACGTGATATAGCTAGACACCGAAGGTTCATAGTTCGTTGAAGGAAAGGTAAAGGCTAAACAAGTTGGTAAACCTATTCTCCCATGTACTTTCGGTGGGACTTCTTATCATGGCCTCTACAACATTGGAACAGCTAAATTAGAGGATACTGACATGACAATAATGCTTGTAGATAAGATACTAAAAGTTACTATGGGAATAATTAGAGATGTTCCAATCTGTATTGGACCATACATGTATCCCATTGATTTTGTACTTATCGATATGCCTACTGATGTTTATTGTCCAATTATTTTCGGAAGAACTTTCATGAACACCGCAGGAGCAAACATTGATTGCAAGAGACAAACTGTGTCTCTAAAGTTTGGTGTAGAGAAAATGGACTTTCATTTTTCTAAATTTGACCACAAGCCAACAATCGAATATTTGGATGATTATGGGTATGGACAAGAGGAGGAAGGTAATATCATTAGTCTTGCTTCAGTAGTTATTGAGACTCCTGGTGATGATTTAGCAAGGAGTTTAGCTGATAATAATAACATCCCCAAGACATAGAAAAAATGGAGATGAGGCACCTCCACCTCCTATTCTTAAAACCTTACCCAAGGAATTAAAATATAGGTTTCTTGATGGAACTAATATTTTCCCTGTCATTATAAGTTCTAACATTGCAGAAAAAGAGGAGGAAAACTTAATGATGATTCTCCGGATGCATTAGAATGCTCTTGGGTAATTGATGAGTGACATGAAAGGGATTAGTCCCTCGATAGGCACCCATAGAATATTTATGGAAGAGGGAGACCAGCTGTTTGTAGACTTTTAGAGGTGACTGAAACCTCAGATGAAAGGATAGGTAAGGAAGGAAGTAATACGTTTATTAGATGTAGGGATCATCTTTCATGTGGAGGAAAGTGTTCACTGTGTTCCTAAGAAGGGTGGATTCACCATCATTGAAAATGAACACAAGGAGACGATACCTACTAGAACAGTTGTTGGTCATAGGATGTGCATTAACTATAGAATAATAAGTAAACTAGAAAGGATCATTATCCTTTACTATTTATAGATCAAACTTTAGAAAGCCTTGCTATGCATTCTCATTTCTTCAATCTAGACGGTTATTCCGGTTTCTCTCAAATTGCTGTTCACCCTGGTGAGCAACTAAAAACAACCTTTATTTGTCCTTTCGGTTTATATGCTTATCGCCGTATGTGTTTTGGTCTTTGCAATGGCCCTACAACTTTCCAAAGGTGTATGACTGCTATATTTGTTGATTACGTTGAAAGTATTATGGAAGTATTCATGGATTCTTTTTCTGTTTATGGAACTTCATTTAATCAATGTCTTCATAACCTTCATAAATTTTTGCAGAGATGTGAAGATACTAACCAAGTCTTGAATTGGGAAAATTTCATTTTATGGTTCAAGAAGGTATAGTGCTTCGTCACAAAATCTCAGGTAAGGGTATAGAAGTTGATAAAAGAAAGATTGAAGCAATAGAAAGGCTTCCCCCTCCTTGCTATATAAAAGGTATTTGGAGTTTCTTAGGCCATACTGGATTTTATAGAAGATTCATTAAGAACTTCTCAAACACTATGAAACCACTAACCTTCTGCAAAAGGAAGTTCTTTTAATTTTGATGGAAACTGTATTACTACTTTCAACATATTAAAACAAGCGCTTCATGAAGCTCCTATTATAAAACCACCTAATTGGAAGAAACCTTTTGATCTATTCTGTGAGGGTAGCCACAAATCTTTTGGAGCAGTTCTTTGCCAGTATGATGATGATGAACTCAATATCATTCATCATCCTTGAATGGTACCCAAAAGAATTACCCCATGGCAGAAAAGGAATTTCTCGTCGTGGTTTTCTCCTGTGATAAGCTTAGATCTTATATTATTTACTCTAAGGTAAGAGTGCATACTAATCATGTTGGCTTGCAAGAGATTCTTGAAAGGACTGACATTAAGCCAAGAATGATCTGTTGGACTTTACTTTTGCAAGAATTTGATTTATAGATTCTCCAAAGAAAAGAAGAACATGTGGAAGCATCCATGGACATTGAGGAGATTGATCCGCCTAGGGTAGTGTCATCCATCTACATACCCTCAGGAACTACAATTTCTAAAAGAAAATTCTCAATTTATCTTTGCTATGGTTTTAGAAAATTCTTGCGACCAACCTTGTTCAAAGAGAAAAAGAAAAAGTTGATTCAAGAATCCAAAGGAGATGAAGGTACCCGAATGAACTCATTCCCTCTCAATGAACAAGATATTTGAAATCTTGAAACATCTTTATTTTGGATAACTTTTTACCTTTTCTATTTGGATTTTTGGTCCCCCTTTGCTTTTCTAATTCTACTTCATATTTTATGAGGTCGGTACGGGTGTGCGGTATGACCGGACCCACCCATATCACTGCTCATTAAACCGTCAGTAACCCTTGCTCGTTTTTCACATATCGGTACGACCCCGGTCATACGGGGGCATCCCCACGTATGGTGGGTCATTACCAGTTCTGTGTTCCCCCGTTCGATTCTTGTATATATAAAAAATAAGAAGAAAAAAGGAAAAAAGAAATGAAGTTGGCAATAATCAGTACGGGCGGGCCGTACGAGTGGGTCCTGCCCGTACCACTTAGTCGATTAATTATTCACCAGCTTCGACAGGGTAGATTTTTGGAAAAGGACCTGGTACGGGCGCGATGTATGGGCATCCTCCTGTACCAGTGGTCATTACAATTTCATTTTCTCCCTTTTCACTTATTTCTTTCTTTATTTATTGGGATTCTTTTCTTATCCGACACTTTTCCTTCGAGTACGAATTTTTTTCTGTCTGTAACCCTTCATAAGCCTGCTAAAAGGTTTCTTTTCCACTCTTGTCTACAAATCTTCCCCATGTCGCTCCTTCCTCTCATAAACCTGGCAACTATGTCTTACCTATGGAACATTGTTCAAGCTAAGGAGGATCGCTAGGGATCTTCTTCAAGGATCACAAAAGATGCCAAGGGGGTAGCCACTGCACAGAAGAAAGAGGATGAAGAACTATGTAATCAGTTAGGAGCCGAAGATGGATTCAAGTTGATGGAGATGGTCAAGGATGGGCGTAAAGTGTTAAGCCTCAGTGTGGGTAAAGAAGGCGAATCCGAAGAGGTTCAACTCAATCCAGAGGAAGACGGAGCGTCCTACTTGGAGAGGCAGAACCAACAAGGAGAAGACATCCAAGCTTCCCTAGACAGACTCGATCATTGCATCAAGAAAGTCGAGGTAAAATCTCCAGGATCCTCTAAACACATTGAGCTATTGCATCGTTATCTAGGCCAAATGGACCTGAAGATAATGAAGGACTAGAAGCCACCCTTGACATCAGCCTCTAGTCCATCAGTGCATAGAAGCAAACAATTGAGATGTATAAAGTACTAATGGAGCAATTGGAGACAATTAGCGAGAAGCGCCGAATTCGCATCATGATCCTAGAAGCAACAAACAAGACGCTTCATGCAAGCCTTCCTAATTCCAGGACTTATTCTACAAACTAAGGACATACCATAATATTGAATAATCGCAAGGTATTATTTGATCCCAACGGCTTGATCCAAGCTTTGGGGAGATCTATAACACCTTGTAAATTATCTTACAGTTTTAGCATGTTTACTTTACTGCACGCATGTTAGTTTTAGTTCCATAGATTGCATTAGTTGCATCACGTTCAAACTCCCTTATGTTCGAGAAAAGAATTATATCCGTTGATTTTAGAGACTTTATGATATTTGAAGTTATCTTTTGATTCATGATTATTATATTAGATGATTGAATTAGGTTGAGTGTTATGATACTTGTACAACTGTCATGATTTTAGGGACTTCCACACCGATACAAGTATTAATTAAACTATGAGAAGAAGAATATTGGTGGCATATTATAGTCATAGGTTTTAAAAGCCATAAACATTAGTGAGCATGATCAAGTGGCTATACTAAAAAGCGAATAAATAAAAGAACAGCTATCTAAAGAATTCCAAGGCAAAAGAAAGGTACAAGCTTGGAAAGAGAAAAGAAAAAGAATAATCATGGATCTTCATTACTGAAAATTAAGTGCTCAACTAATTTAAGTTTATGATTATATAATATGTTGAATCACTAAAAGATTCTTATAACTTCATTGATACCAAAAAGGTATGGAAGCCTCTAACTCATGTGATGTGTAAGTGTGTGATAATACCCCTGAAGCAATTTTACATTTGATATTTTATTATAGTTTCAATTTCTTGCTCATTTATTGCAGCGACTCGTGCCTCATGAATATAATGATCTTGTCCATAAACCACCATATTGCTCGGGGATGAGCAAGAGTCTAGCTTGGGGGAGTTGGTGAGTCAAAAATTGAAGCATATTTATCTTTCATTTTTGCATAAGTAGACTAGGGATTTTTGTATTTTAGTGCATTTATGCGCACCTTTTGTGCTTGCTTTAACAGGATCCTGAATTACTGAGTATCTTATGAACATATCAATTGGAATTTTCATATTATGTTGTAATATAATATTTTTAAGTGATAAAAGTAATTTAATTGATTTACCTTTGCACCTGGGAGAATAGCAAACGTGAGGATGGCTACTACAACATTAACGACCAGTGGTACGGGCGAAGCCTGCCTATACCACACGACATCTTGTCTGCCTTATCAAACACTTTCTCCTGGCAAAGACGGAATAGAGATCCAATATTCACAGCAATCTTGAGCCATGAAAAAACACACCAGAAAGGGATCTGAAGGAGGAACTTGGAGAAGGGTGAATCCCTGCTTCTTTATGGATCATCGGAAGACATCACATCATCCCCTACATCATCAACCAATGCATCACCATCATCACCATTACCCCCATCCTTCATTCATTAGATCTTGTTGTAATTCCAGATTCAATTGTGGTTTGCACTAGATTTATCCTTGTACTTTTATCCATCCATTTGATTATGATGATGTCTTTGATTTCTTCCATGTATGAGTAGTTTCCCCTTGTTCTTGGGGAGATGGAGAAACCCTAGCACTATTATGAAATTGAAATAAAGATGATCTATTCTTGTGTCCATATGACTTACTGGTTTATGATAGATTTATGATGTGTTTTTGATCTCTCTCTTTAGATGGTATGTGTAGTCGGCCACATATCATTTTCGTTCGGGACTAAAGAAGAGGGAGAAATCCTTTGGGCGTGTTTGGAAGTGTGTCCCGGAGCTATCGTGACTATTAAGCACCAGATAGCAACCTACACGGTCAAAGGAGGATTATGAGAGATTCCCTAAGCTAATTATGATACCCTTGGGGAGACCCTTAAACGCGGTGGTCGGTATGGGTGACTACTCTCAGACATCGCGGTGGTTATTTAGAGGTGACCTCATTCTTGGCTCAACAAAGTGACTTCCTACAAGCCTTGTAGTGAACATCTTATTATGTAGCTCTCTCCACACATATCATGACATAAGAAGTAGGTTATCCTAATTATGAATAATAATATTGTGTTAGAGGTGTATCCTACACCCCCGAGAATGCTTTAGCCCTATTGAGATTCACCATGTTTCCAAATATTTTTGTTACTTGCTTTCTTTTACTTGTTTTAATTACTTTTCTGCATTCAACCAAAAACCTTTCAAACACCCTTTACTTGGAATCAAAGGCGGCTTATAAGTGTCCTTTGGTAGACAATGACAAGAGGGATAAAGACCTTAACAGAGGGATAGTTGGTATACCAGGATCCTAAAGCTTAGTTTTTCACCAAAGCTTGTCATCACTGCTACAGTATTAGTTATCTTTTTCTTTCTGTTAAGAATATCTCGCATGAACTTTTTATAAGTAGAAACTTGAATTGCATTAGCCAGAGGAAGTTCTAAACAAAGATTATTTAGATCCTTGGCAATTGAGTCATAAACACTCTTGTTAGGTTCATATTGAACACACTTAGGATAAGAGATTTTCGTTTTAGTTGGTTTTACCATTTCCTTTACCTTGGTCGTTGTCCCAGCATCAATTTTATCCTTCTTGTTTGTTGTAGGATTTTTCTTCTCAACTTGATTCTCATTTGATATGATAACTTGTTCTTCTTGTTCTTGACTAAGTTCAGCTTCTTCTCTTGGATCAATAGTTTCAGCGTCAGAGTTGTATTGTTTATCCTTGTCTCTTGCATCTTCCTCTTCTTCATTTTCATTTGAAGCTTATTTTTATTTTCTTTGATATTCAAGATGAATATCATCTTGTGTATCAACAAGGTCCTCTTCTTCTCGACTCATTTCTTGAGTCTCTCTTGCTTTTCGGACCTACTCATCTCAGTACCAAGTTGGCCATTGAAGTTCATGTGTTTCTGTACCATGTCTAGTAAAAATATTACTAGAAACAATATTGCGATCATAATTACTTTGACTTAAAATCAAATCTTCTGTTTCAGCCATCTAATCACATTGGGTTTTAACCATACTAATATATTTATCAAGATGTCTAGTTTCATGTCCAAGATCATCAAAAAAATTCTTCTATATTCTTTTTTTGGACCATTAATCGCCTATAATATCTATCACGGAACTGACACTATTGATGTCTAAATTTTTGCAGAACAAGATTCATTTCATATTCTAGAACAAAGGTTTGGACAACATCCACTTTATTTTCTTTTACGAGCTCTGGTGCTATACCTTTTTCTTACATGAATTTTTAACTTCAGGCATAAGTTCTGGAGGTATATGAAACATATCTTTCCTTGGATTAGTGTCCTCAACAGTTGTTGATTGTTGAATTGTCTTACCGCGAAAAGTTCTATGCACTCGGGTAATGTCAGATTACTAGTAGCTCCTCTTGTAGTTAAATAAATGATTTGGTTTGAATCATCAGTGAGCCTATTATAAATGTATTGAATCATTAAATGCTCCTCAAAACAATGTTTTGGGACTTTCTTGACCATCCCATAAAATCTTTTCCATGCTTGAGAAAAACTTTCTTTAACTCTATGAAAGAAATTTGATATTTTGCACTTAATCTGCATAATGTTAGTGAATGAGCAGTATTTTTGCATAATCTCTTGGATGCAATTTGCCTAGCTTTTTATAGTGTGATTAGGCAAGGATTATAACCAAGTAAAAGCTTTATCTTTTAATGACCAGCGCAAAAGTTTAAGAAGCACAAACTCCGTTGGTAACCCTACTAGTTTAAGAGTCTCACAAAGGTCATAAACCATGCTCAAATGATCTCTTGGATCTTCATCTTCTCTTCCTAGAAAAGAAATTTCTTTCATCATATAGATTAGCTTAGGATCTATTTCAAATTCTAGGCTTTCAAGATCATGATAGAGAATAGGCATTTTTCTAAGGTGTTTAGATGGATTTCCGTAATCTCCCAATAATTTCTCAGGCTTTTCTGCCTCTTGGGTGATAGTAAAATCTGCCAATAAAGGAATTAAGTTATTCATGTGTACAAAATGTGAGTTAAAAAATCTTTCAATAAATTCTAGGCATCTTTCAGTTAGTATATGTTCAATATAAGGAGGTAAATAAGTTCTTCCTAAACGTGTAGTACATCTGTCTTTAACAGAGATCATGGATGGTGTCAACACTTACGAATGTCAAGAAACAAACATTTAGCACTTAGCTCCCTGACAACGGCACCAGAAAATAGCTTGATAACCTGAAAGAGAAAAGGTTCATTAGAGCATGTTTTCATGGAAGTATTAATTCCAGTTTTTATATCAATCCCAATAAGGATCCTAGGAAAGTGTTTATCTGAGGCGTTTATGTCGCACTCAAGGTGTCACTTAGTCATGAGTAAATTTACTGCAAGTGTTGAGAGTGAAAATTGGTGAGTGAAAAGGAAGTATAATTAACTACTGAATGGTACTTGAAGTAAATAACATGAAAATAAAATAAAGGAGGTTGTTCAAGATTCCTGCAGATGAGAAATTAGTCACGGAGAGAAACAATTCATGGTGATAGTGAATTTGCTAGGTGAAGAAAATGGGATAAGTGATCATGATACTTCTTAATCATATGTGAGTAGGTGAGGTTGGCACACTTACCCTTCCAAATAATATTTGTAGATAGCAATTCCGAGCCACATGAGTTGAAACACGCTTTTTAGGCTTGTTGAATCAATCTCTCCTTGGTCGATAACCAGAACCAGTATACCAATCAAGAGTCCTCTTGGTAGACTCTTCTCAATCCCAATGATCCTTCTTCCTGTTACCAAAGCCAGGGTCAGCGCATCAATTAAGGACTTCTGACTAGATCAAGGCATTAAACTTGATGGTTCCTTGTTGTCCTTGAGTTATACTAGATCCTATTTGATATCAGCCATGTCACTCGGGATTCTCCGATTCGCTAGTAAATAGGTTCATATCTATGAGATCTCAAGATCATGTTACCCGGGCCTTTAAATTGGATAACAATCATTAGGCAAACATAGATAATCATTCTCACAATATAATAATCATGACAATAAGCACAAATGGATGGAAATAAAAGAGGCACAACACATCTCACAAATTCCCTATATCTCCCACGCCTATGGGGATTTACTCACACATGATAGGAGAATATATCAAAGATATAATCATACTACAAATAGAAATCATCTCAACTTTACCGTAGCAAACCACAATATCATTGAAGATCAAATTAAGTACAAACCAAAGTAGGAATAGAGGTTCAAACCCTAATCTTACAAGTATGAATCTCTCTGTCTCTTAGTACAAGTGGGGAATTATGGTGGAGTTAGTGATCAAGAGGCTATGGATATTTGAAGGATGAGACGGAGTTCTTCTCCTTCTTCACATCTGATCTCCTCTCTTCTAGGATGGTTTGTGGCAGCTGTGTTCGTATTTCGTCTCCCCCTCCTTCACGAAAGTTGCTTGTATTGATATAATAGAGGCTATGGAAGGTAGTATGGGTAGGCCATACGGGCGGCCTCCGACTGTACCACGGGTCGTTAAAGGCACTAGAGCTCTTGCATCGAATAGTCTTCAATTAGGGATTTTCGAAATTAAGTGTAATTAGCCCATCAATGCTCTCAGAACTTCCAAAAGTGTCCAATACCTGAAAAAACCAACAAAAGCGAAGAAGTTTTTGCTAACATGCAGTATTAGCATTAGTTAAAAGATAAAAATCAACGAAACTGGTGAAAACCAATGGAAAATCCATAATAAAAAGTCTCAATATTAGGAGATATTAGGGACCTCCTCTACATCTACCGGCTTAAGCCAGGCGATGAAGAAGAGGAGCCCACTACAGGCATCTCCAGTGATGGTTCTAACAATGAGGCGGGATCAGGCGATGATGAGGTGGGATCAGGTGATGATGAGGAGGCTAGCGTTGGTGAGGAGTCCGATTAAGCAACATGCATGTGAGACTCACGGGGGACGCCCTTTTAATCTGTGCACACAAATAGCCTCGTGTGTAACACAAGGTGAGGGAAAAGAGCGGAGGGGGCGTGAAGTAGTTTGTACTTAGCCTTGGCAAGTAGTGACTCCGGCAGGTTGGCTCCTATGGAGAGGGCACCTTGTGGGACGCAGGCGTTGCACTTAGCCTCGACGAGGAATGATTCCCGTGAGTTGCGCAGATGGTGAGGGCACCGTGCGGGCATCAGGCATAGCACTTAGCATCATAGAGGAATTATTCTTGCGAGCTATGCCTGGAGCGACCCTCTTGTGAGGAGTGGCAGCGGCTCCCCAGGAGGGCTCAGCGAGAAGAGCCACACAGGGTTTGGAGAAATGTCTCTGGGGAGACTGGGGCAAGGGCACCCTGTGGGCCATGACGATGATACCTTGTAGTGCCTTGCGGATCATACCTCGTGCTAGCCCCCTAGAGAACATGCTTCCACTCTGTCCGGTTAGCAAAGGAAGGTCTCTATTGAGGTCACCTTGTGGGCCTCATCAATTACCGCTTGGGAGGTTATTTCAAACATGTCTCTAGTGAGACAGAGGTGAGGATACCTTGTGGGCCTCAGCTAGGTCCTCCGGGGAAGCCTCGCGGCGCACGTCCTGTGATGGTCTCCCTGTATAAGTCTTCACCGAGACTTGGGCGAGAATACCTTGTGGCATCTCGGTGAGGCTCCCATGCGAGGCCTCACAGAGCACGTCCTGTGATGACCCCACTAGGGACTTCCTTCCGCTCTGTCAGGATAGCATAGGCAAGCCCCCGACGAGTACACCTTGTGGGCCTCAGGAGGGACCTCTCGTGAGGTCCCCAGGTACCTCCGCGAGGAGTTGTTCCGCATATGCGTTCTAATTCTAGGGGCGTCATCACGCCAGCAGTGTTCATGAGACGGGGTAAAGGTACATGCTCTATAGTTCTCACATGTGTGTTGCACGAGGAAGCCAAGTGCCAAGGATCTTGGCAAGGTGGCCTGCACGGGGTGATCAGTCCCGCGGGTCAGAGCTCAGCCACTTGGGCTCTGGGAAAATGGGCGGACCCAAGCATGGGCACCATTCCCATCCCTCGCTCGTGTGATGCACATGGGAGATCCCAATAGAGTACACACTTATCATTGCATTGCCTCTTACCGGGGGTAAGGTTACATGAGGTGCCGCTAGGGCGAGTTTATTTTACTCCTTGCATGAGGATGTTCATTACAAGCACTCCACGGGGTGGGCAAGGGCCTTTTGTGTTGCGTTGGTGCTCCACGAGGTGAGCTTGTAGAGGCATTTATTTTGGCGAGTGGTGTGGGATGTAGCAGCCCCTTAGTTCGTGAGTTGTTTTCTTCTAGATACCCAGCCCCTGAGCCGTGGGAGTCTCAACAAACTCATGGTATTGCTTGGCATGGTGCTTCGCGCGTCTCGGTTGTCTTGGAGGCATCCATGTAGTATCTCTTGTTGGCGTCTTGAGTGACATGGGGTGTTGTCTTGTTTGCGTGGAGTCGCGTCGAGCGGTGACCCGGGTGTTGTGGTTGGGGTGATTCTTTTGTAGCTAAGCTTGGTGTGTCCATTGTTGGGTCTATGTTAGAAATTTGTCTCGTGAAGGAACTAGGGTACAACGATCCCTTGGTTCGAGAGGGGGTTGAACACGTGACTCCAAAGAACCCGGCGACACCAATAGCGGCAGAGAAAGCACACGACAGAGAGGTGACATAGAGTTTTTTTACCCAGGTTAGGGACCCTCGTGAGGAGGTAAAGCCCCTACTCCTGCTTGGTTGTACTGATCGCGTGCTTTGCGAGAGTACAATGGAGGATGAAAGTCTAGGGTTTTAGATCTCAAGGATCGATCCCTTCCAAGGTAGGAGAAGGGCTCCTTGTATAGGGAGGCGTCAGGCCTTTTCCCCAGGTCCATGGGTGGGAAGGGTCACCACAGTGTCGTTCCATGAGGTCTTGGTCTACATGGCTGCTTTTTGGTGGACCGAGTCTTGGGCGCCGGTAGCTTCTCCATCCGTCGGTAAGTATCCTTCCTTTTCCTCATTCGTCCTTTTCCAGCGCTACCCGCTATCTCTGTTGCACCAAATCGGCAAGGTGGTGCGCCTGCCACACTGTCTGTCCTTGGACCGGACCTTCCTTTACCAAGGCGAACGGAGGGCACAGGGCGACTATGCCCCTTGTCGGGACTCCCCCGCCTGCTGGCCACATTGTGAAGTTACCGATAGGCCCTAGAGTGTGCCCAGTGCATCCGAAGTTGGGTTCTGCGATGGCACCTCCGAGGGGGGAAAGTATCCCTTGGGAGAATGTCCCCTCACGAAGGGGACCCTCACGACGACTCACCCGGCGATGCCTGACTCAATATGTATAGCAGCCTCTCGAAGGCATGTCACTTTGAGGCGATGGGGACCACTAACCGTCATGACGTGGCACCCCGATTGCCAGGGCCCTGACAGTAGCCCCTGGGCATTTGGCCCGCATGTGTACCTTGATGGGCTCGAAGGGGCAAGCGGCCTAAGATGTTTCTTTGGCCCTAGTGCCTGCTCAGTCCACATGGACCTGCCACGCCCCCATACTGACCATAGATTTGAAGCGTCTATGAGCTTGTTAACCATGAATCTTAGGCATGTCGCCCCCGCCCCGGGAGTTGTTCCCATGATGTGATGGTGCATGGGGACTTGTAGTTATACCGCATGCCCAGGGCAGCCATACGTCTTTTCAATAGACCCCCGTTTATACCGGGGCATGAACACGTAAGCTCCTTTCCCCGTGCCACTACTCCCCTTCGCCCTTGCGGCGCACTTGCGCGAGGGCTTATCCCCCTATGGCTCCCGAGCACTTCTCAGCCGCCGAGAAGGGCAAGGTCGCGGCGACAAGAACAAAAGAGATCCCTTCGTCTAAGTGAGGCTGGGGGCGGCTGGCGCCTGCCCTCGAGAAGGACCTCTGCCCAAACCACTCTAGAGGCAGGGACAAACACTCCCGAGAGACGTGACCGAGGGTGCGCGGGCTACGGCTGTCAACACCACCATTCCGGCCTGAGGGCTATCCCGGGCCATGCACCGTCCCGATCCAGGATCAAAGCTGAAGGCGGAGGCGAGCCTGAGCTGGTCACCAACTTCCTCCTAGTTCTGAAAGACGACGATTGGTCCACCAAGATACGGCTCCCGTTGCGCTTCGCCCTTATGGCATGGCCCTTCTCTAGGAATCTGTGCCATTGAGGCATTTGGGGGGTGGTGACTGGTGGGCCGTGGAGCTTTATATCCTCATGCCCGGAGAGGTGTATTACCTCAGCTTGGAAGAGCTTCGTCCATGACCACAAGATCGGGCGAGGCTCGGTGCGGAGGTTCCACCATGACACCGAGAAAGGCTTCACGGTGGTGGTGATGACCCCATGTCTTCCCGCGTGGATTACCCCCACTACCTTTGAAGGGGCTAGGGGGTTCGGGGCGTGGCCATGGCTTTATCATCGCGGCTTGCACACCCTCGTTAGTGCAGGGACTATGGCTGCCTCTAGTTTCCTGTCTTATGGCTAGGTTTGTAATCGAAGACTATCATGGATGTTTGTAAGCAAACCTTTGAGCCTGCTACTTCTCAATTTGCATGTCTTCACTGTGATGCTTGGAGTATTGGTTTTCATGGCGCGGAGCCGGTCCAACAAAGCTAGCAACGGCCAGCAGGCCTTGCCCATCTCCCAGTAGACCTGCCTGTGGTTTGGCCAGGATGCAAGGCCTCACGAGGAGGGGGCTTGCGGAGGCCGAGCCTAGTAAAGTGTCCTCTGAAAGTGGCGTCAGGAGACAATATCCTCGCCGGGCTCCTCTTGCCCGTGGTCTTGCTTGCTGTACCGGGGGTCATGCGTGGCAACTCACGAGGAGCCTCTACGTGTCTCTAGGCTCGGCTGCTTGGGCGGTGCTACCCTCTAGAGGCTTGCGCGTATTGTTAACCTAGCCTCGTAGGGGGCACATGGTTGCAAGGGAGTTTTTTTGGCTGGTAAAGCGACTCATCGTTGGGCCCTCTCTAGGCAGCCTCTCCAGCGATCAGGGCTCCACAGGGTTTTGTTTCGCGGGTCCCTCGTGGAGCCCCTCGAAGAGGTGACCACAAAGGAGGATACATGTGCTGTGGTGAAGGTCTTGTAGCGAACTTATGTGGCAAGTTATGGGCATCAAGGGGCGTGCATGAGGTAAGTTAACGCCGCGGTTGGGCGACAAGTTCGGGACTCATCGAACTAGGCCCCGCAATTTCGTGGCCACCTGAGGAGTAGGTGCCTCACGAGCCATGCCGCAAACCTCTCGAGGAGAAGGTCGGCAGGATAGCACGAGGATTTTTGTTTCATAAAGGTCAGGGACTGTGGGTAAGGTAACTTTCTCCCGGAGAGCGGGCTAAAAGTTTAGAGTTTGACCCTTAGGTCTTGGAGAGCTTAGGCCACGGAGGGGCGGTGCCTCTCCGAGCTATTGTGATGATAATAGTTTGGGTTAGGAACCATGGGTGAGGTAACTTGCAGCCGAGGAATGGTCCGTGAGTTCCGAGCTTGACGCTTTAGGTCCTGACAAGCTTAGGCCGTGAAGGGACAGTGCCTCGCGAGCCATCGCAACGATAAAAACTGACTTAGGAACCATGGGTGAGGTAATTCACAGCCGAGGAACGGGCCATGACTTCATAGCTCGACGCTTTAGGTCTTGACGAGCTCAGGCCACAGAGGGGTAGTGCCTCACGAGCCGTCTTGACTAAAAACTCGGTTAGGAACCATGGGTGAGGTAAATCGTGGCCGAGGAATGGGCCGTGAGTTCAGATCTCGACACTTTAGGTCCTCACGAGCTCAGGCCGCGGAGGGGCAATGCCTCACGAGCCATCGCAATGATAAAAATTGGGTCAGGAACTATGGGTGAGTTAACTCACAGCCGATGAATGGGCTGTGAGTTTAGAGCTTGACGCTTTAGGTCCTGACGAGCTCAGGCCGCGGAGGGATAGTGCCTCACGAGCCGTCATGATGAGAAAAACTGGGTTAGGAACCTTGGGTGTAACTCATTGCCGAGGAAAGGGATGTGAGTTCAGAGCTCGACACATTAGGTCCTGACGAGCTCAGGCCATGGAGGGACAGTGCCTCATGAGTCGTCGCGATGATAAAAACTAGGTCAGGAACCATGGGTGAGGTAAATCATGGCAAAGAAATGGGCCGTGAGTTCAGAGCTCGACACTTTAGGTCCTGACGAGCTCAGGCCGCGGAGGGGAAGTGCCTCACAAGCCATCCCATAGACCTTACCAGGAGAGGGCCTTCGGGAAAAAAGCACACACCGATCAAGGTCTATACATGCACCGCATGAGGGTCGCAAGCACTAGGAATCGTGGTTGAGGTGACTATGGTCGAGACTAGCCTGTAAGTTCAGAGCTCAACCCTCCTACTAGGGAAAAGCCTATAGGAGACATGCTTAGAGCATATATAGCATTAACCGTAAAAGGGGTCAAAACTGAACTTTTCTGGTGAAGTACGGGTCGTGCTAGGTTTTTGGCACAGATCAGAGCCCGTATACCTCACCCGACCCGTAAATGTTTTTCGATGGCCCGTTAAACTCATGCTGCGACCAAGATATGTAGCAGTCGGAGAGGGCGACCCGAGAGAAACCCTATCCCTCTCTGCCGCGTGCCCTCTCCCTCTCCACCGCCGCCGGCAACTCTCCAGCCATCAAATCCAGCTTGCCACCGCCACCATTCCCTACGCCACTGCCACCAAACACTCCGTCTTGCCGCCATGCATCCCGAGAGCTCGTCTAGGAAGCTCTACATCGGCTCGCGCGACCAGCTCCTCAAAATCGAGGAGGAGATCGCCCATAGCCTCTCCGTCAGCTCCAAGAAGCGCGCCATGCTCCGGTGGATGCATTCACTGCACATGTCGGCGTTACTCGGCCATGGTATAGGGGAACCGCCTTGGAGGTGGGCTCATTGCGGCCATGCCCGTCGTCTCCATCGAGCTCAAGGTCCTCCGGGTATCGCGATTACGTGACTCCCAGAGAGAGACAAGTCCGACGAGAGCGACGACATGTCAGTGGTCCCACACGATTTCGCGGACTCCAACAAGGCAGATCACCATGCTTTGTTGCGCCTTCGCTGCCGCTCTAAGCGTGCGCACCTGCATGAAGTCATCGTGGAGGAGAGGGAGCTCGCCGAAGCACTCCTGCTCATCGAGCGCCAGGAGGCGGAGGAGCACGTGGTGGAACGCCTCCGGTGCCAGGAGGCGGAGAATGCCAAGGAGGTGGCATAGCCTCCGGTGACCCACCTCGACTAGAGAGGCGGCACCGTCTCCGCCACCATCCGGTGATGCGCAAAGCTCGGGGAGCCACATTTTGTGTACAAAGTGTGTGCCATATGCTTTTGTTTAGAAATAGTATGTAATTATGCTGAAATTGAACTGAAATCCGCCTGGTTCATCCTCTAAATTTTTCCGTGAAGGTTGTTCTCCCTCTGTTAGCAAATTCAAATTATTCAGTTTAGGTTTTTACGGGCACTACTCGGTGCTGCCTCCCGCGAAGCGAGTACTCACATATTCAGCGCCCGTACTCTGACATTTACAATTTGCTATTTGCGGTTACTACTAGAGATTCTCTTATAGGAGGCGCATCCCAAGAACATGCGCCTCCACTAAATATACAAGGAGCATGTCTAAACGGTGCACCTTCTATACATTAATATTGGAGGCGCATCCTTGAGGGATGCGTCTCTTATATCGCATGTACGGACAGATCTAGCTGCCCTTACTCGAGGTGCAGCTGCTCCATATGTGCATCGAGTAGTTCAATTACTTAAGGTGCATATGAAACTGGTGCGCCTCGAGTAAGGTTGGTGGGCCCAGTGGTGGTAGGTTCCCCAATATAGGAGGCGCACCACCTGATATGGGCCTCGAGTATTTTCAATATTGGAGGCACATCACTGTTACATGCACCTCGAGTAAGTGCGATAGGCCTGGGGGTGCCAGGCGCCAGACACTCGAGGCGCATCCGCTACAAGATGTGCCTCGGGTAATTGAAGTATACAAGGCGCATCTTGTATGGGATGCGGCTCGAGTAATATGGCCACCTTTTTCACTTTTTGCCACATGCATGCCTACACACCACTCACTTTTCTCTCACTTGTTTTCTCCTCCACACAAAGAAAGATCTGGTCGCCCCCCTCCTCCTGCCCACCTCATTTTGTCCATTGTTTAACTATAGAAGCTTGCTAAACCTCTATTGGTTGACACACATATGTAAGTGAAAGATCTTGCACTTATAGATCTCACTTTACTTCTCCTCCAGCTCTCCTACTCCTAGTCATCGTTGGAGGAAGCATGAAGGCGTTGTTGCTAGGTAACTTCCTGATAAAATTCAGTCTTGGATTTGGTAGGGTAAAATGAGAATAAATACACCACATTCTACGCATTGATCTCGTTATACACATCTCAATCTTGGAGGAATGACCTCCAAACCAAGTTATGGAAAATGAGCTCTCATTTCTGTGTCAAATCCATTGTTCCCTCTTCTTGAATAAAACCATTTGCTATCCATAGCTGGATCAACTCGTCCTTGTGCTTCACATAGTCCTTGGGAATAACTGCACAGAATGCAAAACATTGCTTCATTTAAGATGATAGGTGTTTATAGCTCAACTTCAGTATAGGAAGGATCTCATCTTTGCCTCTAACATTATCACCAATATTACTTTCTTCAATGCCCTTCCATTCTTGCACTTGTTGGTCCTGTAATTTAAACAGCTGGCACCAGCAACTACTATTTTTATTATGTCGTATAACTTGCTTTAGTGAAAAAGGATATCTTTCATGCCTTTTGTATCAAATTTATACCTTTGCAATTCATGAAAAAATGTTTACAAATTTTGTTCCGCTAGTTTCAGAATGTATACTTACATCTGTAAGGTGGCATAAAAAAGGTGAGATTGTCGGTACTTTTGATTAATATAATATTTTGATAGTGTTCCCACTTTGGTGAAACTTTCTTTGATTCAGCAGATAAATGAATGCTTGGTTACATTATTTTGCTTTATACTTTAGATGAATGAATTCTTGATCAATAGTAATTACTTGAGATGCAAATTAATAACTTGAAAATATCTAGCCAATGATGCAAGAGTTTGAGGCCTAGATGTGAATAAGAACAGATGCTTTATTTTCCTTCCTAGCTCAGTTTTGAAACTAGCATAACAATTCTATACTAACCGAGAGCTCCCTCTCCCTCCAAATCCTTTTCTTAAATAAAATGATAAGAAGATATGTTATATTTGATTTTGGAGATAACATCCTACAGTTGTGTTGAGGCTGTTTTTGCTATGGATCTGGTTTAGCTGCTCTTGAATCTTGATATCCTACTCCACCTATCCTTCTACTTCTTGATATACTTTAGTAGCTCATGCCCGGCCTTCTCCTCCTGGAGCTATTGCTGGTGTTGAGATTCTCCTTGAACTGCTGCCTGATCTCCTCCTAGATCTTCTTACACCACTTCTTGTGGCTATCTTGACCTAAGGCTGTATATCTTCGTAACATTGATCATAACTTATCTTAAGAATGGTGCATAGTTGTGCTTGTATGCAGCAAAGCTTAGTTTTCTATTTGTGTGCATGATTCTTTCTTCTCAGTATTTGGTGTGATCACCATATTCAGTTCATTAGAAGATTGTGGTGTGATATTTATTATCGTTACTGGGCATTGCAGTTCCCATGGAAATAGCAAGTTGTAGGTTTAGCGGTGCATCTAGTTTTACTAATACTATAGCTCTTATTTTCTACAAAATAACTGTGTTGGGGGTTTGTTTCTAGTACTAAAACTTCCTTAGGCGTGTGCAGTAGCTCTATCTAGTGGTGTATGCTGGTGGTTTTTGTGCATGTAGTTGTGTATGCTGGCAGAAAAGGATCCACATACTTCATATTGTGAATGTGGTTGTGTATGCTGTCAGCAAGTTGTTGGTTATGTTTGTGCCTATGTAGGTCATTTTGTGCAGGTTTTTTCTTTTTGAGATGCCAATGTTTCGCTGGAATGTTGATTCATTTCCGTTTCGGTGAATTTCTAGCACTCCTAGGTCTAGAAAATTAGCAAAGGTCATGCCCATTTTTTTGTGAATTTTGGTGCTTATTAGTTCCATTTATTTTCGTGTTTAGATATGTCTGGTGGTGGACAGCATGACGCCGAGCTGAGCACTTCTAGAAAGAAGGCCTATTAGGAGCATTTGGATGAGATGGAATCACAAGAGGACCTGGAATTCTCGCCACGGTAGGAGGAGGAGATGGAGGATGAGGATACCTCGTTGGATGAGGAGATGGGGGATGCCAATGTCAAGGACACCACTACCACTGATGGCGGTAGCGGTGGTGAAGCGACAGCTGGTAGACAACCGAAGAAGGCCCGAAAGGAATGGACTCCAATCACGGTCGTCCTCAAAAGGTCCATCTTCACAAGCATGAGTGCTAAAGGGGTGCCTTTCGAGCCAGAGGAATTTGTCTTGTCATACTCACTACAGCTCTCCACAGTCCTCCGGAACACCGTCATGATCAACACCGAGAACCTAAATGCCCGTGAGAAGAAATGTTACCGCCATCAGCTCTTATGGAAGTTGCACGCAAGGTACGCGTACCCGGGTGATGAGGACAACAAATAAAACAATGACAATCTCAAAAGGAATCCGGTAAACAAGTTCACCCTCAAGGCAATGACTAAGGCCTTGCCGAATTGGAAGGCACGGGTGAAGAGGCTCATTTACAAGCAAAAGCTAAGTTACGAGTAGGTTGACAAGAAGGAGCCTCTAGCCATGGAAGGAGACTTCAAGGTGTTCAAGGCCAGATGTGACTCCACCGCGAGCAAGGCCAAGAGTTTGTACTTCAAGGAGTTGTACAATATGAACATTGGTACCCACCATCTCGGCTCCAGCAGTTATAGAGATGCGATTCCCAAAAAGGGGAAGGAGCCTCCGTAGCTCGTGAGAAGGGGAAGGCACCTCCCTTTGCCAATATCACCGAACCGCAGGCAAAGAACTTTGTCAGGGCCCGGTTTCGCAAGCCGAAAGGGAGTTCTGAATATTCCTCGGAACCCTGCAGCCCCTTCGCTCCGAAGGTGAAGGACTTCATCAATATATATGTAAGTAATTTGCATGCAAGTCGATTAATTGCATTCACAATGAATCAATGAAGTCCAATTTCTCAAATGCTTCACATTCCTTATGCGCAGGACGAGGAATGTAGGATCTCCTCACCCCAGGGGTCGTCGTCAAGTGGGACACCACTTTTAACAGGGTGCTGAACCGGGTAAAAAATGTCGAGCCCTAGGCACCACGTAATTCGGCTAGCCATGTGCCCGGATTTGGCGGTATTCCATGGTCCGAATACTATGGCACCTCGCCATGGAAGAGAAAGATGGCCCAGAGCGCCGAGGTAAAACACCTAAGAGAACAAGTGGAGAAGTTTCTGCAGCTGCTCCAGGATACAGTGAAGGAGGTTGTGACGGAAGTCCAGACACAATTCCAATCACAAGTCCAAACACAAGTGACCGAGAAGGTCAACACCATCCTTCCAGCCTACTTCGAACAGTACGCCAAGTGGAAGAAGACTGGTAAATGGGGGCCGCACCTAGTTCCCAACATCGCCAGTGCCCGATCGGACAATGCGATGCCAGAGGTGTTGGTGACTCCTCCGGCAGGCCCGGAAGGTCCGGAGCTTACCTTGTCTGGTGCGGTGAAGGCGCTGGCCCGCACCTTGCCAGCAAGCAGCCACTTGCATGCTCGACATCAGCGGTGGTGCCTCGACATTGTCCAATCTCGACGCCCTCAAGGAAACTAATTAAAGTGATGGAGGCTCAACCGATGACTTCATCTCCCTTCTCCCTATTTTACTGACGACCGGCCTATACATGTCTTTCATAGGAAGACACTCCTTGCACTCTACTACACTAGGTGAACGACGACTTGAAGGATATTGCCAAGGGTTCTATCGTTCAACCGGTGAACCGCATCTTCCACAGAAAACTAATGGCAGCCAACATGCTTAGGGTCAAATACAGTATGGTGATTCCGGGCTACGAGGGCTTGGAACCTCCCTCTCAACCTCATGGATGGAAATAGTGATGAGCTGGCAGTCCTCATTACCGGATTCAGCTACATGTTCCTATGGCCGAAGAGCCAGATCCATTTGGGGATGGAGGGCTGGGGCACCACCCCATAGGCAGCACAACCAGCAGATGAAGACCTCGAGATGGCATAAAATCCCGCCGACGATGATGAAATTTATGAAAACTTTGGCGACCAGTTCTTGAACAAAAGGTTTGGTGATGATAACAATGAGCAATAAGGAGGCTAGCTGTTCACACAGATAGTTGTCAAGCCCCAACCAGCACCTGGACCCTCGGCGAAACCCACTTCCCAAGTGTGTCTCTTCCCATCAAGTCAGGAGACGCCACCACCAACCGCCTTCACCGATCCTCAAATGCCAGCTCGTCCTATGAGGATCTAGAGCTTGTGGTTATCTTCATAACAAGCTCTGGTTCGTCAAAAATGGAATTCCCTTACATATCTTATAGCGTTTTCGATGTTACAGGTTTTCCGGCTCCATACCTTGGGAGGTATCTCACATATATATTCATGGTATTTTCTCCCTTGGTGATACCCAATATTTCGACACATTGTTATCTTTCCAACAAAATTGGTTTCATCTCGTTTGGAGTTTGGATGCAAAAGTTGTCGTAGTTTTGGTTCTGGACATTTTTCCTCACCAGTAGTTCCGGCAGGCCACCGGTAGTATCGCCAGGGCATTATGCCGCCGGTAGTACCGGTGTAAATTCCCGTCCAACTTCCGGTAACCCCGATTTCGGTTCAGTACCTTCTCTGTATTGGTGAGTTCTATTTGTCGGATTTTGATCAGAATCTTGGGTGGTAGTACTGACCCAGGTGGTAGTACCGGTGACCACCGGTAGTACCGGCCAGGATCATTCTTGTGTCCATTTGCACCTCGTTTTTGGACCATTGGCTGAGTGTCAACGGTAGTACCGGCCACCCACCGGTACTACCGGCCGTGCGCATAACTGTGAGTAACAGGCAGATCGGGGAGCCCTTTAAAAGGATCTCCCCTTCCCCTTCGGGCCCAACTTTCTTTTTTTGGTTTTGGTTTTCTCTCTCTCCTCCATTGTTGATCTTGAAGAGCTTGCCCTCTCCCCTTCCCCCTCCTATGATTCCTGCATCTTTTTGAGGGATTTGAGAGAGGAGGTCTAGATCTACAACCCCACCAAACCAAATACCTTTGTGAAGGAATCCTTGGGATCTAGATCTTGGAGAGTTTTGCGTTCTCCTCTTGTGTTCTTCGTCTCTTATTCCCCCAATAGCTTTTGTAGCTTTGGTGGAATTTGAGAGAGAAGGACTTGCCTCTTGCATTTGGTGCATAGGTTTGAGTTCTCCTCGGAGATTCGGCAAGTTCAAGCCCTTGGGCTTGTTTCTCTTGGGTTCTTGGAACTCTAGACGGTTGTGTGGAGTGGTGGAGTATTCTTGGAGCCTCCAGTTGAGTTATGGAGATTCCCCAAGCTTGTTTGCCTTTTGTGGCATTGTGGAGCCTTAGTGGCATTTCTTGGGAGCGCTCCAATTGAGTTGTGGAGATTACCCTATGCCTTGTACGGGTTCGGTTACCTCCCTCAAGTTCCCATAGTGGAATGTGAGTAGGCCTTTGTGGCGAGATCACGGGAGAACAGGGTGAGCCTTTTGTGGTGTAGGTGAGATGCGTGGCTTCGCATCCTTGGTGAGGCCTTGTGTGGAGTTGGGTGTGCATCGAGCCACCACACCTCGAGGTGAGCAATTTGTGGCGTTTGAAGTACATTGTGCCCTCGTACCTCTCCATCAGAGACGTAGCTTCTTTGGAAGTGAACTTCGGGAAACAAATCATCATCTCCGCGTCCATATGTTATCTCTCAACTGAGCCCTTTACTTATGTAATTTTCATTATGATAGCCATCATGCTTGAAGTATTATATCTTGCTATCACCTTGTTGCTTGTCTTGCTTAGCATAGGTTGTTGGTGCATTTAGTGAACCTAGTGAATATAGGTTTTAGCTTGATAAATTAATTGTTAAGTTTTATTCCGCATTTATTAGAGCCTAAACCGTAATAATTTTAAAACGCCTATTCACCCCCCTCTAGGAGACGTCCGTTTCCCTTTCAGTTGGTATCAGAGCGAGGTCTCTCGCCTCTTAGGCTTCACCGCCTCGAGAGTAAGGATGTCTCCTAGGGGTTTAGTGCACTCTCACACATTTAAATTTGATGGAACAAATTTTGATGTTTGGCGTACTCGCATGCTTAGTCATTTCTGGGTCATTGGCCCAAATATTGAGAGAATTCTAGATATGGGCTTGTCTCCTCCTAAGGATCCCCAAAATCTATCTTTGGAGGAGGAGACAAACTCTTATCTCGAAGCTCAAGCATCTAATGTGCTTGTTCATGTTGTTAGATTTGTAGTTCTTTCCTCAATCATGCCTTTTTGGAATGCTCATGATATTTGGACCAAGCTTCAAGAAAAATATGATGTGTCCAAGCTTAAGGAGGATGATTGTGTTCCCTCCACCTCCGGACGTGATGAGTTCTCATCTTCTTCCACTTCACCAACATGTGAGTTCTCACAAGGTAATGATATGGTGAGTGGTGATAGAACTTCCAGTGGATAGTGAGCTTGCCATTCATGATCCTTCATATCTATCTCATTGCAATGTTGTATCTTTGGGCATTAACACTTGTAGGACTATATGTGATTTACATCCTAGTGTTGATTGCCCTTGCACATCATGTAGAAATGGATTGAATATATCTCATGATGATATGCTTGCTTTGCCTTATTGCCATGATAAATGTGCTTCTATTTCCTCTAGTACTTGTGTTGCTAACCATGTAAAGGAAATCAAAGAATGTGTGGGACAAGGAAATCTTGCTATTGGAGCTTCATGTGTTCCCCCATCATCACCTTCTCCAAATATTCACTTATGCCTCATGGCTAAGGAATCAAAGGTAACTTCTCCTTTGGACCCCAATGCACCTCATGATGATGTGAATGTTGAATTAGATGAAGTAGATGATGATGTTGCTTCTTTAAAAGAGAAGGGGGAGCTAGTCCTTCGTGCTCTTCACAAAAATAAAAATGATTCCTCTACTTTCATTGAAATCTTGAACTTAGCCATTGAAAGTAAGCAGCAAATTTATGAGCATGAGGACACAATTGAAAAAATGAGTAGTCTTGAGCATGAGTATGCTAATGACATTGCAAACTTAAATGAAGCTCTTGAAGAGGAACAAACTACCAAGGAATCTCTTGAGGAGACCTTTGCTCTAGAGCTATGTAGAGTAAAGAAATCTCAACTATGGGAAATTGGAAGAGAGTCATGCTAAGCTCTCAAGCTCGCATCAGGATCTTCTAGTTTCCCATGGTAGGCTAAAGTTGGCTCATGGGGACATTGTGTCAAAGGTAACATCTAGTGTGCCTCATGTGAACATTAGCACTACATCCACTCCTTGTGTCATATTGCCATGTGCTAGTCCTTGTAATTCATCATCTCATAACCATGCTATATCTTGTGATGAATTGCATCATTTGCCTTGTTGCTCTAACAACGTAGCATGTACTTCCTCTAGTATTGTTGTTGATACTAACCATGTAAAGGAAAACAAGAAGCTCAAGTCTCAAGTCACTTCTTTGAAGATTGACTTGAAGAAGTGTCATGAAGGGAAGACCACACTCAAGAACATCTTGGGAGTGTGAAGATCCCCAATGACAAGAGTGGGCTTGGATTCATCTCCAACATCAACAACAAGCCCACCAACAAGTTGAAGAACAAGGGTAACAAGAAGAATGGCCAAGGGCGAGTGAAGAATCCGGCCAACGTTGTGTGCTTCAAGTGCAAGGAATAAGGACATCATGTGAGATGTTGCCCATTGAAGAAGAAGCAACAAGGGAAGTGGCCTCAAGCTCCACCTCAAGCTAGAAGCATGCCTCTTCCCAAGACTCAAGCTCTTCCTCAAGGGGTGGCATCTTCCAAGAAGAAAGATAGCAAGATAAGAACTTGCTACATATGCCACGAGAAGGGGAACCTTTCTTCCTCATGCACCATGGGTAACTCCTCATCCCATCCTATCTTGATTGATGATGCATATTTTCTTCGTAAGGATGAGGTGGGCAATGTGTTTGCCAAATATGTTGGTGCCCAATGTGGTGTCAAGAAAATAACCATTTGGGTGGCCAAGCCTAACTTCTTAGGGCCCAACTTGGTTGGGGACCAACAAGCTAAAATTTGATCAATAGGTGTTGTTGGAGGGCATTGGAGGCTTGGCCACTTTATGAAGAATTGAGGGATCTTCATCACTTATTCTTGTCAAGTCAAGCCAATTGGATTATCTTGCTTCTATCTTATATCCAATGTTCCTCCTTGCAGTAACATGTTCTCAACTCTTTACATTGAAAGTTACTTGCTCCCTTGTCCATGTGTGGTGATGTACCTTGCATCTGTATGTATATGTTGTGCTTCCATCGTACTTACTTTGAGTTATAAAGTATATTTGTGTATGTTGGTTGGCACATCATGTATTTGTGTTCTTGTGTTTTAGCCTTTAGTGAATTTATTTGGTATCTCGTGTGGCTCTTGGGAGAGATTAATGGTCTATCCCATTCTGGGGAGTGTTATTCTTGGGCATTCCACAATCCTAAAATGTTTGTACATGAGGAATACCACTTAGTGTTGACATTGCATGTTTATTTTGTCTCTATGTGGTATGTCATTCTCATGAAGAATTAGAATTCCATAATGTCCATTAATCATCTCCATTTTGATATTTTTGCCTCTTGTTGAGATTTCTTGGTTTATCACATTATGGGGCAGCCATATGCTTGGTGCATATTACAAACCTAGAAAATGTGGACATTTGAGGTAGTGACACTTAGAATTGATATTGAGAATTATCTAGCTCCTATGTGGCACTTTTAGCTCAAACAAGTTCTAATTCCCTTGGATTGCTTTCATTGCTCATATTTTGGATCTTGTTTGTGAGAGTTTTTCTTGATTTGCTTCAAGATATTTTAATATTTAATGTTTGTGTGACTATTTGGAGCTATCAAGAATCTCTCTCGAAGGATCAAGCTTAATTTTTATATCTTGTTAGATGCTTCTTTGTGTGAATATGATCATGATATCCTTGCAAACTATCATAGTAAAATTTTCCCTATATTTCTTGTTCTATGGACAAGTGGTACTCCATATATGGTAGGATTTATTGATCATGTTCACTTTGGCCTTTGCGTGTCTTTCCTTGGCCAAGAAAATGTTTTCCTTTTCTCCCATGTCTTCCTTGCCCCTTGTGAATCTTTTTAGTTTATTGGTATTCTCTTGTGTTTTGTTTAATGTAGGTAGTAGTGATGATCTCATTTGTGTGCATTTTGCATTCAAAAGCAAAATTATATATAATGCACCATTCATGGGGGAGCTCTCCCATATTATCTAGAACACTCCTTTTATGCTCCTTGTGTTGATCCATATCATATTTTTCGTGCTTGGAAGTTTGAGCTTTTCTTTTATTACTTTGTGCCATCATGAAAAGTGTAGAGAGTTTGGTTTGTGTGTTGGAACCTTGCTCTTTTGGGAGTTGGTTTTGTCTCATCCTCTTTACTTGTTTGATCTTTTAGGATGAGATAAATCCTTGAGCATTGGTGTTTTTGTCCATCTTTTGCTTTTTGGCTTTTGCCTTGTTAATTTGTTGAATTTGTGTCCCTTCATGTGTTTAGTTGGCTCTTGATGCAATTTGAACACCCTTTTGTCGTGTTACACTCTTGTGTGCGACATCTCGGTTTACTTGGTGTTTTTGTTCAAATTGTATCTCCTTTTTGGTTCTTGAAAGTTGTGCGCATGCATATTTACTTCATGTATATATTATGGCATGCTTTCTTTCTATGATCCAATATATAGGGGAAACTCCACTAAATGCTATTAGCTAAGATGTGAATGAAATTCAATTTCATATTAATACGCACATATTTATGTGGAGCTTCTCCTATATATTATAGTTGCATTAACTACTTTGGACCCAATATGTTTGGGAACATAGTGTACTTAATTGTGTTTATTATATTGGAGTATATTGGGTGCTTGTATCTTGAACAAGGAAGAAGTGGTGTCTACATGTCAACTGGATGCAAGCTAGGATGATCAACTATTTCATATCCACCACATCCTACCAATTATATCTCGGTAACAAGTATCTCTCTCATGCATTCATATCTTGTTTCCAACCTTTTGTAGGTTGCTTGTTGGCATGAATATGTGTGCTTGTAATGTTGTGGTTCTTTGTTTGGTTTTTACGAGTACTCTCTCTATTGAAAATGTGAGTATGTTGAGATGAGTGCATATAATGGGAACTATACAAAATCATGATCATGATTCACTTATCCCAAATATGTCAATCTAGCAATTATATTGCCTATCCTTTCTTCATTTTTCTCTCATGTGCAATAGTGAGTATTTTGCGAAGTTGATTTCTTTGTGTGATTCTTTTTGCCTTTGTTCATATATTCCAATTATTCCTTTTCCCTTGGTAATAGTTGCAATGTATGTAGTGTGTTGGTGTTTGAAGCTCATTGATGTAAAATAAGATATATTTGAGCCTTTGTCCATGATTTCAAGCAAAAATATGATTGGTATATTATATGAATTCTTTTTGTTGTTCATGTGCTTTCTTGTGAATCTATTTTGTGTGTGCATGTTTCTTTGTGGGCATATGTCTTTGTGATATTTTCCATCTAGAAACTTATACACACAAGAAAATATAATTCTTTGGTTGTTTTTGTTGTCCTTGGATACCACCCTTTATTTCTTTTTGATCCTTCGGTGGCTTCCAAATTTATTTTTCTATGAGTGCTTGTCCCATTTGTTTGCATCTCCGGGCACTCATGATTTGATCTCTCTTGGCATGTATTGTTAAATGAGTGTGTAGGAGTGAGGATTCCATGATTGTGAACTTTGTTTCCAGATATAATTATTATATTTGGTGCATAATCCTTGGGGAGCTTCTCTAACTCACTTAAGAATGTTCATTTGCCTTTCTCTTTGTTTGAGGTTTAAATGTCTATGGGGGAGTGAGGATTCCATATTTGTGCATGATGTATTCAAACGATGATTCTATATTAGGCACAAAGATTGGGGAGCTTCCCTATTTTATCTAAACACTCATTTGTTCGTATGATAATATCTTGTTAATTTTTTTTGGTATCAATTGTTGTTGTTAATTGGTATCTTTTGGATCTTTTGGTTGCTCGCTTCATTTGTTGAAGCTTATTCCTTTTTCTTTTCTTTTTGCAATCTTTGGGTCCTCAATATAGTCTTACTTCCTCCCAAGGATTCATCATTGGATATGTGCATATGCACACCTTTGGAGGAATTCTCACTATATTGGCCGTCTAGAACTTTTCACCCATTTCGTCTATTGATACCAATGGGGGAGAATTTTTAGAGGGTTTAAGGGAAGTTGGTTTATGCCTTGAGTTGGTTCTTAAGCATTTGCCTTGCATGCTCTCGAATATTTGTTGTTGCTTTGCATGTTATATATAGAGAGGAAACACAACCACCGATAATGGTCGGCAATCTATGCAATGAAATTCAAGTTCATCACACATGCATAGATTGTGGGAGAATTTGCTCCATATATATTGTGGTTGTACAAACATCACATAGTTGTGTAGTATTTGATGTTGGAGAAACCATTTTGTTCATTAAATTCCATATTTAGACCTTCTTAAAGGGATTGTCATCAATTACCAAAATAGGGGAGATTGAAAGGGCATGTATGCCCCCATGTGTGGTTTTGGTAATTAATTACAATCTCTATGGAATAATGTGTAAATTGAGTTTCACTTGTAGGTTTGTCCATTGGCATCGCTTGGACCATGTGTTGGCCTCAAGGTTGAAAAATAATAAGAAATGTCTAAGGTATTTGTACCTATTGGAATCAAGTAGAAGAAGAACAAGATCAAGTATGTCTTGAAGAAGAAGAAGAAGAAGATGGAGTTCCTCATGGCTATCTTCAAGACATCATCAAGAATTTAAGTGCAAGCTCAAGATGCGTTATATCTAGAAGATCTCGTGCTTGAGGCTTGCCATCCTCGGTAATCACGGAATGATGAAGACAAGTTTGAAGAAGAGGCTTCCCCATGGAGTATGGGGGAGCATTTCTCAAGTCTTCATCAAGCAAGATCAAGCAAGTGCAATCAAGAAAGGCGATCCATCTTGAGAAGGACAAGACGGTCTACATCAAGCTCAAGTGGAATGTTCAAGGCAAAGGTATGATCTTGATAGGGTTTCTATTTTACTATTCCCTTGTAGTGTTGGGAGACCGGGTTTAGGATAGATAGCTGTACTATCAAGAGGGGCTCTCGAGTGGGTGACTCGTTCGTATCTTTCAGAGGGAGCTCAAACCTTTGCATACATAGAATCATATTTCTTGGTTGTTGTTTGGTTCTTGTCCATGTGAGGATCTAGATCTTGTGGTTATCTTCATAACAAGCTCTAGTTCGTCAAAAATGGATTTCCCTTACATATCTTATAGCTTTTGTTATCTTGTGGGTTTTCTGGCTCCAGACCTTGGGAGGTATCTCACATATATATTCATGTTATTTTCTCCCTTGGTGATACCCAATATTTCGACACGGTGTTATCTTTCCAACAAAATTGGTTTCATCTCGTTTGGAGTTCGGATGCAAAAGTTGTGGCAGTTTTGGTTCTGGAGATTTTGCCTGACCGGTAGTTCCGGCAGGCCACCGGTAGTACCGCTAGGGCATTATGTCGCTGGTAGTACCTGTGTAAATTCTGGTCCAACTTCCAGTAACCCCGACTTCGGTTCAGTACCTTCTCTGTATTGGTGAGTTCTATTTTTTGGATTTTTGATTGGAATCTTGGGTGGTAGTACCGACCCAGGCGGTAGTACCAGTGACCACCGGTAGTACCGGCTAGGATAGTTTTTGTGTCTGTTTGCACCTCGTTTTTGCACCGTTGGCTGAGTGCCACCAGTAGTACTACGGCCCACCGTACCTATGACGTGGCGGCAGAATTATGAGTAAGGGCAGGCCTTTAAAAGGAGCTCCCCTTCCCCTTCAGGCCTAACTTGCTTTTTTTGGTTTTGGTTTTCTCTTTCTCCTCCATTGTTGACCTTGAAGATCTTGCCCTCTCCCCTTCCCCCTCCTATGATTCTTGCATCTTTTTGAGGGATTTGAGAGAGGAGATCTAGATCTACAACCCTACCAAACCAAATCCCTTCTTTGTGAAGGAATCCTTGGGATCTAGATCTTGGAGAGTTTTGTGTTCTCCTCTTGTTTTCTTCCTCTCTTATTCCCCCAATAGCTTTTGTAGCTTTGGTGTAATTTGAGAGAGAAGGACTTGCCTCTTGCATTTGGTGCATAGGTTTGAGTTCTCCTCGGAGATTCGGCGAGTTCAAGCCCTTGGGCTTGTTTATCTTGGGTTCTTGGAACCCTAGATGGTTGTGTGGAGTGGTGGTGTGTTCTTGGGGCCTGCAATTGAGTTGTGGAGATTCCCCAAGCTTGTTGGCCTTTTGTGTCATTGTGGAGCCTTTGTGGCGTTTCTTGGGAGCCCTCCAATTGAGTTGTGGAGATTGCCCCAAGCCTTGTACGGGTTCGGTGACCGCCCTCAAGTGTCCCATAGTGTAGCGTGAGTAGGCCTTTGTGGAGAGCTCACGGGAGAATAGGTTGTGCCTTTTGTGGCGTCGATGAGTTGCGTGGCTTCGCATCCTTGGTGAGGCGTTGTGTGGCGTTGGGTGTGCATCTAGCCACCACACCTCGAGGTGATCCATTTGTGGCGTTTGAAGTACATTGCACCCCCGCACCTCTCCAACAGAGACGTAGCTTCTTTGGAAGTGAACTTCAGGAAACTAATCATCGTCTCCGTGTCCATCGGTTATCTCTCAACCGAGCCCTTTACTTATGAAATTTACATTGTGATAGCCATCGTGCTTGAAGTATTATATCTTGCTATCACCTTGTTGCTTGTCATGCTTAGCATAGGTTGTTGGTGCACTTAGTGAACCTATTTAATATTGGTTTTGGCTAGATAAACTAATTGTTAAGTTTTATTTTGCATTTATTAGAGCCTAAACCATAATAATTTTAAAATGCCTATTCACCCCCTCTAGGCGATGTCTGTTTCCCTTTCAATCGGCATGCCCTTTCTTCTGGGGGTGAGGGTGCTATTGCGCAGCGTTGGCCTGGTGGCCCATCGGAGGGGTGTCGCGGCTGCCGAAGTTTTTGTTCTAGCGTTCACCCCTATGGTTGCCACCGTTCTGGCTGCGTCACTTGTTGCCCGGTCTTCCCTTCCTCTGTTTGCTACGTAGATTGTAGAGCTTGCTGAGCTCGCAGAAGTCGTTGGTGGGGTGCCCTGGCTTCTTATGGAAGTGGCAGTATGAGCTGTCGTCCCACTCCCTCTCGCCATTCCCCTCACAAGGACACTTCCGCTATGGAACTACAGCCAGGACGGTGGCGGTCTTGCACTTGGGGTCCTTGTCCTTGCCCTTAGATGAACCTGAGGCCTTGGGGGTGGTTTCCGCCTCGGCGAGGCCGAAAATCTGCCCTGCCTCTCACCTTGGCATAGTTTTCAGCCATGATGAAGAGCTCGGCAGCGGTGGTGAGGCTCTCACCTAGGATGCCGATCTTCTCCCTCATGTTGCGGACTCGGCTGAACCTCTGCAGGAACATGAAGAGGGTCCCTCCAGGTTGCTAGCGTACTAGACGGAGGTTGCAGTATGTTAGCAGGAGCTCGTAAATCCCCTTGAAGTTTGCGATGAAAAGGGAGCTGAGATCCGCCCACGAGTCGATTGATTCCTCGGGGAGGTTAATCAGCCAGGTGCTGGCCGTCTCCTCCAGGCACAAGGGGAACCAGTTTTCCATGATGCGGTCGTCTCCACCCATAACCCCGACGCCCGTGGTTTAAAGCTGAAGGAAATCACATGGGTTGTTCGTTCCATCATAGCACGCCGGTGACTATGAGCGGAATTTGTGGGGCCAGACCACGTGGTGGAGACTTGGTGAGGGCGAGGCAGCCATTGGCTTGGACCGGTTTGCCGTTGGCGAGGGCCGCGTGGTTCTGCTGCCCCATGGCGGCGATTTCCTCAGTGATACGGTCCTCGCCACCGCACGGCTGCACCACATCTGCGGGGGGCGAGATGACCTGGCAGTTGTTCGTGAGTGGTGAGGTGGCGTTGTCGGGCTTGGAAACACCTTCACAGTGAGGAAGGAGAGTGCCCCTTTCCCCTGGGGCCCTCGGGGGAGAGGGTGGCGATGTCGAGGAGTTCGGCTATCCGATCTATGCACCTCTCCATGCCCTGTTCTGCTGGCGGGTGGTCCAGGATCTCATGCACCATGCGCTTGACGGCGTCTAGGGTGAGATGCCCGGGTGTCCGCGAGATGACGTGGTGCGGGAGAGCGACGTGGCTAAACGCGAGAATGGAGTGGGCTCCCGCGATGGGCGGTAGGAGGAGCGCCCCTCGTCCTCCGTCCATGGGGCCTACTCAGAGGAGGCGCGTGGTAGAGGCAGCTTCGTCTAGGCCTTGCTCGACACGCAACGGAGGGCCCTCTCAGCGCATGTCTCGTTGACGACCGACATGTCGTCGAGGTCGATGAAGGTCTTGGAAACGTGACTCAGCCCCTTACATGGTGCGCCATAAGTTGGAGATTTGTCCCTCGCAGGAACTATGGTCCAATGATCCATTGGTTCGACAGGGGCTGAAAACGCGACTCCAAGGAACCCGGTGACCGCAACAGCGACGGAGCAAGCACACGATAGAGGGAGGTGACACAGGTTTTTTTACCCAAGTTCGGGACCCTCGTGAGGAGGCAAAGCCCCTACTCCTGCCTGGTTGTATTGCTCGTGTGCTTCGCGAGGGTACAAAAAGGTACCCTAGGGCATCCGAAGTTGGGTTCTGCGATGGCACCTCCGAGGGTGGGGGAGAGTCTCCCTCGGAAGAATGTCCCCTCGCAAAGGGGACCCTCGCGAGGGCTCTCCTGGCAGTGCCTGACTCAGGATGTATAGTATCCTCTCGAAGTCACGTCACTTTGAGGCACTGGGGACCGCTAACCGTCGTGACATGGCACCCCTGTTGCCAAGGCCCCGATAGTCTGGTATTAGGGGCGGTGATGCCAATCGAGCCTTAGTCCTTATGGCTGTGGCATAATTAAATGTTGTATCCTTCGCAAAAGCCACGTGGCTTCCTGGCTGTAGCACGGATTCCTATCTCCTCAACGTGTCAATGGTTCTGTTGTTGAGTTTTGAGCCTTGGTGAGGTGTGGTTCTTGTCCAGTGCCTTGAGGTGTGCCTTCTACTTCACTTGGTGCACGGCGGGGTGCGCTTCTTTGTTGTGCTTGACCGCTTTCCCGAAGATGATGAGGGTACCCAACCTTGTCCATCTGACTCCATTGATACTCGCTCGCAGGAAAGTGGCAAGCACACCTTCCTATTTGTCATGGAGGCTGCTGCATGTGCTAAGGGGAGACCCTGAGCCTCCAGCACCGAGTGTCACCCTCTTAGTCGAGTTCCACTTCTTCTCTGTAGGCAGGTCTACGATGTCCTCGTCATCTAGATGCATAGCAGCGGTAGCCTTGTAGGCATACTTGATGGATTACTTTGATTCCCTTTCGTCACCTTGACTCATGATGGTGCCACTACATCCGGGGAGCTTGACGAGGTTGTAGGCGTGATATGTTACCGCCATGAACTTTGTGAGCGCGGGGTCTCCGGGAATGACGTTGTAGGGCAGGTCTATTTATGCCATGTCGAAGGTGATGTGCTCCGTGTGGTAGTTTCCGTGGGACCCGAATGTGATGGGGAGTTTCATCAACCCCAGGGGCTTGATTGTTCCTTCGGTCACTCCCGAGAAGGGTCTTGTAGGCATCAAGCGCTTGTATGGCACTTGGAGTTTCTCGAGTGTACCAACTGAGATGACATTGAGGCCTATGTCTCCGTCGATGAGGGTGTTGGTGATGGTGACGTTCTTGATGGTGGGAGTGCATACTCACGTCTTTTGTTGACTTGGGGTGGTCGCCTTTGTCGAAGACAACAGAGAATTGGGACCACTTGAGCTTCCTTCCGTTAGCCACGGGAAGTGTTGCTGCTATTTCGTGCGTGAGCTATTTGAGTTACCGGTTGGATAGGGGAGCTTGAGCCCCTCCAAGGGTGCATGCCATTGCTCATGGATCTTGAAAGGCTCCTGTGCTTTCCTCTAGGAGGTTCTTGTTTTTATCGTCAAGGTCGTGTTTGGTGGCTTTGGCCTGGTGACTCTGCTTCCTGAACAAGCACCCTTCTTTGGCCTTAGCACACTTGTTGGCCATCTCGAAGAGTTCGAGCACCGATATGAGCTTGTTGTCGCATTTGGAGAGCTTCTCCAGCATCTTGTTGTCAGGGATGCCCAATGTGAATATTGAGATAACATCATCGTGCTGACCCGTGGTATTTTATTGCACACGTTGTTGAAGCACTGGATGTACCTCCGCAGCGTCTCGTTAGGCTATTGGCGTTTGGTACCAAGATGATCCGCTGCATACAGAACTTGGGATCCGCGTAGGATGCATGCAACTTCTCATGGAGCTTGGTGGTTATGTGGATTATCCTCTAGGATTTTGTTGTTCTCCTTGGGGATGATGTTGTTCTCCTCGCGAATACTCTCCTCGGCGAGGCCCTCCTAACCAATGTTTTCCTGCAAGATTTTCTTCTGGTTGTCTGTGAAGTTGGAGAAGAACTTGTCGGATAAATCCTTTGTGGCGCCCCGCAAAAACCACTGCTAGAAAATCGCGTTGTTTTGTGCATTGCATCATCATGACCGCATGCTCATGTCATCATGCCACCTTGCATTTGAGCATCGTCATGTCATCTTGCATTTGTTTGCATAAAACTATTTTTTGAAAAGTCTGTTTTTTGTTTTCGAAACGCCTCGTCCTTATTTTTTTTACATTAAAACCCGGGTCTCTGGAATATTTTGTTTTGTCTACCAACGCTTTCAAAAGCCCCGTTTTAAAATATTAAAATATTAATTTTATTTTTAGGGGGCAGCCGTACCTGGCCGATCCGACCCAGTCGGCCACCCCCAGTACAAAAACCAGAATCCCCCCAAAACCTTTTTCTACCTAAACCTAGCCTGCCCACCCTTCCTCCACGTCACCCCACCCAATCGGTGCTCGGCACCTCAGCTATCCTCCCTCCATCCACCCAGCCACCATCCGCCATATAATCCCCTGTCCACCCAACGCACACACTACACACGCACTCACACAGAGGCCTTGCCAGCAGCCGCCACGCTTGCGGCAGCCAGCGTCTCCCTGTGCTCCTACCTGCACCGATCCCCACCCCCACCTTCCACGTGCTGGGTCCCACCCTGGCGACCGACAGCCGCCTCGGTACCCCGCCCCAGGGGCACGTCTGCCTCCACCATCCGCGCGCCCACGCCTCCTTCCCGGTCCCATCCTGCAGCCCCACCACGCGACGCCGCCCTCGCGGTCTCCACCTGCCCTTCTCTCTCTCCCCCACTCCCCGCGCCTCTCCGGTCGCCAACCACCGCCACCACCGCGTGCAGGCCCCGCCCCTTATCTCCTCCGCCTCGGCAACCGCCGGCCGCCGCTGGGCCACCTTTCCTCCCATCTCCGCCGCTCCTCCACCTACCGCGCGTACCTACCCGGCCAGCGTCGCGCCTCTCTGCCGCTTCGCCCCGCCTCTCTCGCCGCTCATGGATCGCTCGACCACCACCGGCCCGAGCTCCTCCTGGCCAGCGGGCCCCACAACCACCGCCAGATCCTCGGCCCTCCTCGCTCCCCTCCTCGCGACCGCGTCCTGCGAGCAGCAGCTCCGCTTGCGGGAGCACCCCCGCGCCCTCGTGCGCCTCTGCCCAAGCGGCAGACGTGGCCTCGTGCATGGCACTATTTTGTGATGTTGCGATGTATCAGATGTTAGGCCCTTTCTAATTCGCTATGGTATGTTCAGATGCTGCTAGCTATGTTTGAGATGGCGTGGGACCGAAGCGCTGTGAAGAGCTGCAGATGATGATCTCCACGCGGCAATGGTACTATGTGACAAGCCCGAACCTCTCGCCGTACGTGAACGAGATGTTGAACAAGGTCATTCGTGTCTCTCGACAAGATCATCGTGACATCGCCAAGATCCCCCGCAGGCCCGCACACGGATGTGAACCTGAAGACATCTCCTTCGCGGACTCGAATACACCGAGACCCCGAGTGCACCGACATGGATCCGATGATCGAACCCCGAAGACCGATCCCGGCGAGACTGAACCTGAACCACATCGACCCAAGATAGCCGAGTCCTAATGTGTGATTCCTTTTCCGAGACCTCTATTTTTATAATATATAACATATATCTGTTGCATATTAAATGGTTCATGCTTGCATCTCATCATATGGGTTGGGTTGAATAGTCGATTCACCTAAATTAAATATGGAGTCTATATGCGGGATATCTTTGTCTTATTCCGGACTCCATCTAAATTTGTGTAGCGAATCGATGCCATGATTTGTCCTGTTAATACAACATTTAAATTGCGGGGGTCCTAAACAACTTGAACCATTTAATTAATTGTCGGGACCCCGGTTCTGCTTAACACTGCCAAATTGCACCGCATTTGCATCATATCATGATCATGCCGGATCTTCTGCCGTGGTATTAAGTATTGCATCCAGTGTTTCTTTTAGTGCCTTGCTTCTTCGCGGATTAGGCTGATGAGTTGATGCGAGTATCGACAAGTTCTCTGGATGTGAACCTTCGGCTCTGTTTCCCAGGCGAGCATCTCTCCTCCTTCTACCTATTTTGCATTTATAGTCTTTATTTCCTCCTGTTGATCTATTGCTATCTGTGTCGTGATGCTTTAGTTTCCGTACCCCAGTTATATCCCGTGCAGCCTCCATATTGCCTTGGACACCTCCTATTACCTGTGTTTGGTAGATAGCTGGCCTTGCGAGTCATAGTTGCTTGCTCAGGTGCGATCTCGTGCTGTCAAGTACCACAGTTGTTGGAATGCCGGCAGATGTTTATGGTGGAGATGCTTATTGGTGGAGATGATCATGACTTTAAATACAACTATTAAATGGCTAGATATAACTAATGCAGAGGCATCAGTGTGCAATAGATGTTATTTGGTTCTTCCACGCTCACTTGTGTCCCGTAGGACCCCGAGTACTTGATACCTGTTCCTTGATTTTTTGCACTATGCACATCCGGGAGGCCTTATGGACCCTCCTGAGCCAGAGCTTGATTCATTTCTATTTCTTGGGGCCACAAAGTAGTTTGGGGCTTTATTACTATTCTGTACTTATGCCATGCTTTGCTGCTTTATTTAAGATTGTGCGTGGAGCATCTGTACTGTTTAGGAATTGCGGAGTGTTTTCTTGGTATCGACAAGCCCAGTCACACTTTCGGGTTCCCAGTCGTTTACAGCCATTGGCGCAAACCTTGGGTCCGTCTCGGAGCCGGCCAACTTTGTCGCGGGTAGCTTAATGGGGTGGCCCCCTGAAATATTTATGAATCCTATGATCGCTTTGTCGTGAATGCCTCGTTGAGTTTTGAGTTGGTTTTTCCGAGGTTGATCGAGTCTGTGTTGCTATTTGTGCACCCCTACAGGGTAAAACTTTCTGAAAGCCGTGTCCGCGGTTATGGACGACTTGGAGCACAGTATCTCGATCATAGACAAGCATAACTAAAGTAGTGCTATAAATTTGACTTAATATGTGACTAGTAATCAGCTCAAGTATAACGGAATGGATATTAAAAATGCCAACAGCTGGTGGGTCTGTGGTGATCTGTGTCATACTATATCTGCCTAGTAAGTATTGCAACTCCAATGGAATGTGATAAAAGTGTCCACCACTGTTGGGTTTGGGATTCCTCACGATAATTATGTCTGTCTAGTAAATGTTCCAACTACCACAGAATGGTTAATTAAAACTTCCCACTACTTATGCTTCAGGATGACTCATGCTATCTATATCTGACTAGTAAGTTCTTCAACTATAATGGAATGAGTAAAATTGCCAACTGTGTGAGTTCCTTGGTCCGACTTCCTCATTTGTTCTCGAGGGGGAAATACCAGGATGGGTTTGTTTGGTGTTAGATTCAGGTTGGATCCGAATAGGTCTTTCTTACCCCTCTCTAATAACCGCCAGTTGTATCGAGTCTCTATGGGTTGTTTAGTGCCACTGCGCTGCCGCTTCAGCCCACCATACCTATGTCGGCGAGAGCCACCGAATTCTAGCCTCGCCATGTACTGGCCTCAGTACTGACGCTCCTCTTTTTCCTTTGCCCCTTGTGGGCATCCCTTTTGTTTTAGCAGGTTTGAGAACGACGTCGTTAGCAGGGTTACCCTTCCGGCTTGGCCTGGGCAGGGTTATGGACGCCATTGGTTATTCTTCAGGGCTCTTAGCTCAATTTGCATCTTGTCCGTACTCGGACGCTGTATCGTTTTCCAGGTGATTTGGATCTTTGTATTGTATATCTGTATTCTTGACTCTTGGAGTCGTGTTGTATATATATATCTGTTCTATGGGTCCCATCGAGGACTGTTGTGTAATGGTATTACTTCGTTTTCCACCCGCACGAAAGTGCCTGGTGGGCGTTCTTGAATCGTTTCTATGCGGGTTTGGCGGAAAGGGCTAAAACTTGCATAGGGCCGATTGGAGGGTGTTACATCCTTCCATGAGGAGATGGATTCCATAGTGAGGTCCCTCATCAGCCAGGTGTGAGTCGCCTCCTTGAGTGCCACCGAGAATCTGTTGGCCATGACCTTGTCCTCACCACTCATGGCCTATATTGCTATGGTATAGAACCACAGGAACTCAGCGAGGTTTCCTCTGCCACTGAATCTCGGGGATAGGGTTGGCTTGAACTTTTTAGGATAGGCTTCGGCGCATAGCTCCTTGGCATACGCGGGGAAACATCATGTTCTCAAGGACTTGGCGGTGCCAGTGTTCTGGCGCTCATGCAGGTTCTTGGCATCGCCTGTGCATTCTAGTGGCTGATGCGTGCCTCCACCGCCAATCGGTTTGGCGTTGGTGTTGGCCTTTGATGGAGGTGTATCCAAATGACAAGGTGGTAGCCCCCGAGCCCTTGTGTCTCCTCTAGCCGCGGCTAGCGGTCCCTGGGTAGGTGGCGCGGGGTGAGGATTTTCCATTGTTGACGAGCTCGGTGACGCGCTGCAACCACACCTCATACCTAGACACATCGGGCCGGTGCCGTAGTTGTTCCTATGCTACGCATAGCATGGCCCCGGGTGGAGGCCTGCTGTTGCCGGTGGCTCTGAGCCCAAGCGGGTTCCGCATCTGAGTACATTGTTCTTTGGTGCGGGTGGGAGGGTGCACCATGTCGTCCCTTGCCTGTTGTCCTAGGGGAAGGCCATCATTGGTGCAGATGGCATTTACACCGGGATTTTTCTCTGATAGTCTAGCGGTGAGAGTAGCTGGCATCAGATGCACTCCTTGCAGGTTAGCCCAGCCATGTCAGTGAAGAAGTAGGAGATACGCCTCTGTCCCCTACCTAGCGCACCAAATGTCGGAGATTTATCCCAGCAGGGACTAGTGGAAACTCAGCAAGGAGTACACAGGGAGTAGGATGAATCGAATGCACGAGGCTGAACATAATCTCTCCAAAACCTCTCGGTGACTTTGGCAAGGAACAATGGAAACTCAGCAAGGAGGACACGGGGAGTTTACCCAGGTTCAGGACATCGTGCGGTATAATACCCTACTCCTTTGTTGTATTGCTTGCACTGCTTAGCGAGGTTACATTTACAAGAGGCTGATCGGGCGGGCAGGTGATTACTCCTAGGAGAAGAAATCTAGATTTTCCAAGATGGAATAAGATCCCTTTCTATGGTTCCCTACCCCTCCTCATATAGGCGCCTCGGTCCTTTTCCCGCATTATGGTGGGAAGGGTTTCCACATGACGACAAGGAATGGGTAGTTGAGTCAAAGATGTCATTCTCTGCCTTCGTAGAGGGGAAGGTGGTCCCTTTCTGATGTAGTCATGTTGGCCACTCTAGGCTTGGAGAAGGGGGAAAATCTTCCCTTCGAGAGGAGGCTAAGGATCCCTTTACATGGTGAAGAGCAAAGGTGGCATCTGCTATGCTGAGGGCAGTTGCAGGTTCATGCCCTCGCCGGGGCACTCCTTGCCTTGTAGAGGACTTCCTGAAGGGTAGCTTTGCATAGAAGCCTCCCCAAGCCTACCCATGGTGCTTGGTTGTAGCATGCCTTTGAGGCTCGATAACATCCTTATCGTAGAGGTCCAATAGTAGATGAGCCAGCGTATCCTGGTTACCGTTGCCCCAGTAGTGTATGTGGGAGAGTTTCGCCCCATGAGAGGAGTTTGATCGCTACATGCCTCCGGACCCACCAGGTGGCAGGACCCACCCATAGCTGACGTGGCGCCGTGAGCGCATGTTGCCCACGGAATGTCACGTACATGGGCGCTGTCCGAAATCGACATGGCAGCATTGACCATAGCCGGTCAAGTATTCTCGCGTATGTGGGGCCCATCTAGAGACGACGTGCCAAAGTAGAACCATGTCGTCTATTAACGTAAATTGTAGATGACACGGGGATTCGATGGTGCAGAAGCATAGACCGTAGACGTCTGTGGGTTAAAACGGTGAAATTGTATCGTGTGTCCCGTTTAGAGAAGGGCTAGCAACGTATATCGTAGACGTCCACGGGTTCTCACGGACGTGTCGTGTAGTTTCGCGCCATGTTCAATGAGTGGAGTATAAGACTCCTCTCGATGCATCGCTCTCGATTATTTTCTCTCCTCTTCCACCTCTGCCTTCTCTTTTAGCTTTCTCCCCTTGCCATTCGTGTGGGATGGCCCTGTGAACACACCCGGAGCCGGCGACACGGGTGGCCACGTGCCGGCTAGACGGTGGTAGACGTAGAGATCACCTGGACTCTTGCACTCCGGTGCGCTCGTAGGACGGATCTCACTCTCACATGTTCCATCACATCTAGGCTACCGGCGGTGCTGATCTAGCTATCTAAGAAGGTCCGTGCGTCAGGTAAGTACTCTCTTTTGCCTTTCATTTTGACTTTTTGGGTCTTCTACTTTGTTTTTCGACTTCTTCTTTGTGTCTTTCTTTCTTCTTGCTTTCTCTTTCTTTTTGACACACTGAAGACCAAACATGTTTACTACGAACATGATAATTCTGAACATGTTGACTATGAACAAGTTTGCTGCCAATTTTTTATCTGTGAAAGTGTTGGACTCGAACATACATTGAGGATAGAAAAGAATTTACTATACAATGTTTGAAAGATATTCTACTAATGGCAGTATGAGAAATCTTGGATAAAAATCTTCGTATGATAAAAGATGTGTAAATTAATCATTGCGTCCTTGCGTTTTTATTTCTTGAGGTTTTTCCTTACCTATTATTATGTGCTTAATAGTGAATCCATTGAATGTAAGCATGTTGTATGCGAAGATATTGGATGCGAATGTGTTGCATGCCAGTATGAACAAAAAACGAAACGCGATGAGAATGGGATACGTTCAGAAAGAATATACGTGGAAATCTTTCGAATGCTTTCGTATTTACGTGCCTGGTTCTAAACATGGAAGGAGGCTTGGATTAAAAAATTGTAACTGTCCTCTCTCCCACACTTTTCTACTCTCCCTAGCGGCCACTGGTACGTACAACTATCGCATTCATCGCTTCTGATCGAGTTATCTTTCCATGTATGATTTCTCTACTTTATTTGCATGCTTCGCCATGGTCAGCTCCTTCCCGCTGCCTCCATGATTGCTGGAAAGGTCTCCGTGAGTGACACTCCAAGCTCTCCCCCTGAGGATGACAAGGAGAACAATATGAAGGCATCATACATGGACGCATCAACGCCGTAGGATGGAGACCGCATCGACAGCAACGAGAATGCTGATCCCGAGCGTGGTGCCAGCAGCACCGGCAAGGATGAGGATGCCGCCGCTGGCGAGGACAAGGACACCGACACTGACTCAGACTTCGACACGGAGCACGATGTCAACAATAATAGTGAGGATGAGGATGAGAACAAGAACACGGACAAGGAAAAGGACAAGGACAAGGAAAAGGACGAGGACACCAATGAGGATAACTACGTCGATGCCGACCCCAACAAGGATGAGGACAATGACGCCCAAGTTGACATGCATGTCAAGAAGAACAATGTTGAGGTCGTTATTGCCGCCGCCTACGGCCTTGATTTTCATTTTTAAATGAAGACAAGGCAACGTGGAAGCGGGAAGACACACTGGTGACTATGACTCCGGCTACACTGGTGACTATGCTGCTCGTGCTTAAGTGCCACTAGGGGCAGATGGAGGCATTGACGAGCAGTAAGATGATGGCGGTGACTATGACTCCGGCTACAGCACCGACGACGACACCAGAGGTGATTCCTCGAGCATAGAGAAGAGTCGCGGAGATGACGGTGCACCTAGGCCCTCAAAGAAGAAGAAGATGATGTATGGTCTCAATAGTAGTATAGCAGTACCTTAGTTTTTTATCACGTTTTTTTTGAACAATGTGAAAATGTTTTTTTAAGAAGTTGCCGTAAAGTTTTAGTACTTTCTGTGTCCGAATTTGAATTGAGTTCCGACTTTTGCTGTTCCATGCTGCAACTCACGTTGCCTTAAATGTTGTTATGTCATCTGAAATGTTGACTTATGGGACGGATTTGGGGGAAATGAGGCAGAGAGACAAACTGTTGTGAAAGAAGTTTCAATCGTTTCTACTCCTACACACGCAATCATCGTAGAACGCATCAACGGTAGCTTCATCTTCATTGATGCCTTCGCCATTTCCCAGGATTGTGACATAATTTTTTGTCAGCTTCGTACTATACTTAGTTTGACAAGACAATACTTCAGATCACACGTCATGAAGAGCAAGTAATTTTCTGTGTTTTGATATCATGTTAGAATGGCAGCTTCATCTCCTCGGTCCCTTCTCCTTTTCTGACATATGTGACGCTGTTTTTGGCAGCTTGGTGTGATCATTAGATTTACGACACAATACTACAAAGAACACAACATGTAGATTAAGTACTTTGCTCAAGCTCGATAGCATGCTATAATGTCTTTAAAAATAGATGTGTTTACTCTATGTCCATGTGTTTCCCTTGACGCAACACCTTACTCATAGACATGAGGTGTTTATTTCGCTCTCTATCCACGACTTTGTCCATAGATTAAATATAATAGTTGATGGTCTTTGACTTTATGACCAGACAATATGCCTAACTGTAGATGACATACAATGGTTGGTCTCATAGCCGCGCCCGAGGGTGCAGAGAGAAGGCTAGTATAATATTAGGATATTGTATTTTACGGGATAGTTATTCATTTAAGTCTGAGAATAATGGTTGTTTGATTTCTCTCAATAATATCTTTTATACACACGCTCCCTTGAAAGGTGGGTTGTTTATTATTGATCTTGATTGTGATACGCACATCCATAACACTGACACTAAACATGAAAACACTAATGAGTTGAATACCACATACTTGTGGCACTGCCGATTGGGTCATATTGGACACAAATGCATGAAAAACTCCATAGTGATGGACTTTTGAGTTCACTAGATTTTATATCTTTTGATAGATGCGAAGCGTGTCTTATTGGAAAGATAGCTAAATCATTGCTCAATGGATATGTTGAATAGGTAAGTTACTTGATGGAAATAATACATACTAATGTATGTGTCCCAATGAGTATACCTGCACGTGGAGGATTCATCTACTTTATAACCTTTACCGATGACTTAGGTCAGTATGGTTATATTTATATTATGAAGCACAAATCTGCAACATTTCAAAAGTTCAAGGAATTTCAAAATGAAGTAGAGAATCAGAGTCGCAAAAAAATAAAGTTTCTACGGTCACACCGTGGAGGTGAATATTTGAGTCACGAGTTTAGTGAACATCTTAGAGATTTTGGAATCATTTCACAACTTATGCCACCTGGAACTATGTTGGAGCCACATAATAGAACTTTGTTGGACATGGTGAGATCTATGTTGTCATTAACTGGTCTTCCTCTGTCATTTTCTGGATTTTATTTAGAGATTGCTGCTTTTACACTTAATAGAGCGCCATCAAAGTCGATTGAAACAATACCGTATGAATTATGGTTTATTAAGAAATCTAACTTTTCATTCCTTAAAATTTGTGGATGCGAGGTTTATGTGAAATGTTTGCATCCGAATAAACTTGACCCCAAGTCGGAGAAATATATCTTTGTAGCTTATCCCAAAGAAACAGTGGGATATTCATTCTACAACAAAATTGAAGGCAAAGTGTTTGTTACGAGGAGGTGCATTTCTTAAGAAAGAATTCCCTGACGAATGTTTTAGTGGAAGGAGAATATATCTTAGTGAGGTTATTGAACAAGATGAGCAAACTAGCGCAGCTCCGGAAGTGGTTCCATAGATTCCTATGGTGCCACTAGTTGCTCGCGAGCCAATAGAAGTTGTAGCCCCGGAAACTACAACTCCGATTGAACCAAGCAGGACTAGTAGAGTTCGTCTTCCAGTCCTAAGATTTGAAGGTGAAGTATTGTTTCTGGACAATAATGAACCAACTACATATAAAGAAGCAATGATGAGCCCTGACTCTATTAAATGGCAAGAAACCATGAAATCTGAGATAGAATCCATATACGGAAATTAAGTTTGGAATTTGATAGACCCTCCTAAAGGCTCTAAGCCTATTCCATGTAAATGGTTCTATAAGAAGAAGGCCAACATGAATAGTAATGTAACCATCTATAAATCATGACTTGTCGCAAAGGGTTTTTGAAAAATTCAAGGAATTGACTATGATAAGACATTCTCTCCTATAGAGATGCTTAAGTATATTCGGATACTTCTAGAAATCGCTGCATATTTCGATTATGAGATATGGCAGATGAATTTCAAAATTGCATTCCTCAATGGAAAGCTTACCAAGGATGTGTACATCGTACAACCCGAGGGTTTTGTCGATTTAAAGACTGCTGGAAAGGTGTCCAAACTTTAGCGTTCCATTTATGGACTAAAGCAAGCATCATAGAGTTGGAATCTTCGATTTGATAAAGTGGTCAAAGGTTTTGGCTTCAACAAAAATAGATAAGAAGCGTGTGTATGCAATAAAGTAAACGGGATCTCAATAGCATTTCTTATACTATAGGTAGATGACATATTGTTGATTAGAAATGATAAAACTTTTTTGAACACTATCGTGGAAGAATAGTTTTCCGATGAAAGATTTGGGTGAAATACATGTTTGGCATAAAGATCTATAGATATAGACCATGACACCCAATAGGGCTTACTCAATATGCACGTATAGAAACATATTGAAGAGATTCAATATGGAGGAATCATGTAGAGGATCACTCCCAATGGCGCATGGCAAGCCACTGAGCATGATGAAATGTCCTAGGATAGATGCTGAGTGAGAAGACATGATTATTGTACCATACGCTTCGGATATAGGTTCAATCAAGTATGCCATGATATGTACAAGACTAGATGTGTCATATGCTCTATGTGTCGCGAGCAGCTACCAAAGTGATCCAAGAATTTCTCACTGGACATAAGTGAGAAATATACTTAACTACTTATGAAGGACTAAGAATATGTTTATCATTTGTGGATGTGATAAAGATCCTGTTGCAAGGGGTTACACGGATGCTAGTTTTACCACTAATCTTGCTGATTTCAAGTCTCAAAATCCGTTTATGTGTTTACTTTAAATGGGGGAGCAGTGAGCTGGAAAGTTCTAAGAAAGATACAATTGTAGATTCTACAATAGAAGTGGAGTACATAGCAACATCAAGCACTGCAAAGGAGGGCATCTATACGAAGAACTTCATTATAGAAATTGGTGCGGCTCCAAGTGCATTAGAGACAATGGAGTTTCATTGTGATAACAATGGTGCCATCAATCAAACTAAGAAAATAAGGTCCCGCTAGAATAATAAGCATGTACAACATTGATTTCATATAATTAGATAATCTGTTAGTGATGGTGATATCAAAGTTACTCATTCTTACAAAGCACGACCAACACCGGGAAGACATAGGTGTTAGACTACTAAATATAAAGTAGATTATTGACTCTAGTGCAAGTGAGAGATTGATGGAAATATGCCTAGAAGCAATAATAAATAGATTATTATTATATTCATATTTCATAATTAAGTTTATTATTATGTCCTATAATGTATTAGTTCCGGATAATGAGTATTTGGATTAAAACCCTAATACATGTGTGGAATTATAAACAACCTTTGATATCCCTGGTCTCGCCTCTAAGACTAGTGTGTATATCATTGATAGTCTCGGTTTCCTAACTATGGGCAAAGTAAAAAGTGTTTGTAGAGATGTCGATGATATATGAGATTGGAGTTGGGGAGATTACAACAAGTATGGATAGACCGAACATAATATACCATGAAATGAATTTTTAATGTTGTTATCGCTAGTTTCTCATTAAACAAAGTGTTACCATTATTGTATGATTGTTGAACCATGAGACACATATGAGCTTGGATACGATATGGAAGTGGCGGGATTATTCAAACGTTACTCTAAGAATGAGTAATCATAAAGTTGGTCTTTGCTGTTACCGGATAGTATGACTATGTGTCATATGGTGTAGTTGTGGGAATTGCTACTTGTGACGATGGATAGCTACACTCTAGGCCCACTCATGTACTATGGTGTTCTTTGTTGTCTGGCTAGAAAAGTGATCAAATTATTGGTCACATGAATATCGATAGTATGATGTGAGTAAAGCTACATGTTGGTAACGAGGATAACCTGATGTTTCACCTTGGGCTATGTAAAGTATCGAGAGACAATATGACGTGTATCGAAGTAATACAAAAGTTTCAAATAATAAAAAACTTTGTGTTATATGCGGGGATCACTAAGTGCATAAAGGTACCGATGGTAATCATTGTGGAAGAATGAGTTATGAGCATGTCCACATATATCCGAACCCATAAGGTCACACATTTAAGAGTATACGACATTTAGAATGTGAGTGCGGTTAAATATTTGTGAATGAAATGTGTTTGGAAGGTTTCGGGATATTCTGGAGGAGTCCAGGATATCGTCGAGAGGTGTCTGGAATGGTTACGCACCATGAAGGAATGCGTCAGATTAATTTAGGAGTGTTCTGGAACAATTCTGAGGAGTCCAATGTTTTTTGGAATATTCGGAATAATTAATATATGGTAAAATCCCTAGGTGGCACCCTGGGACGAAGGGGCCCATTGGACCCTAGGGAATGGCCCGTGTGGGAGGGAGGGAAGGGCTCCGAGTTGAACCCCAACCCCTCCAAGGCTTGTGGTGGGAGAGAGGGATAGAGGGAACTAGGGTTTGACTCCAACACCCCTCCCTTTGGTGTTTGAGAGAGAGCAGAAAAGGGGAGTCCTACTAGGACTACGAGTTCTACTTGAACTTTCGCTAGGGCAATGGCATGGGCAAGGATACAACTTTCATGCGACCACACCCAACACCAAACCCGCACCGCCCACTGCTGCACGGCCCCACCACCACCATTGGCCTCCTCCGCCCTCGGCCGCAACACTCTCTCGATGCCCTCCTTCTCCTTCTCGTGACACCATCTTTGTCATTGCATGGAGACCTTCAACGCCATCACGGAAGTAATGCAGAGTTCTACCTCCGGTTGGATCTAATTGAGCCGAGACTACGGAAGTGCTGCCAAATCTTCATCGACATGTCCGCGCTTCGACCGTGTGCTTGATCACACCTTGATGTGGTGTTGTTGATGTCGTATGTGTGGATACTGGTGGAGGTGCTACGCTTGGAGCACTTGATCATGGGAGCCGTCTGTGGGATAATACATCTCCTTGTGACTCGCTAATACCTGTTGCGGGGATTGATGCTCGCCATCATCAACCTCATCATCGACAAACTTGTGCTAGTTCGATCTTCAAGGGTATGATGTGTTGCCTCTCTCCTAACGTTGGATCATGGTTATGCGCTAGTGATTTTTTTGCGTAGCGTGTTCCCCAACACAACCTATGTAAATCGAAAGACAAGCCAACACTCGCTCTAATTGAAACAATTCTTTCTTACCAGTTGGTCCACCGATCCAATAGAACCCTAGCAAGGAAGAATAACAACTAATATAACACTATAGAATGTTGGCACTACTAGAACCTTGATAGTGAATATTTACACATGCATACTAGAGTCCACATGGGGAAACATTAGCTATGCAAAAGAACCTAGATCATCTCCATAGAAGTTACACACAGGGGGAAAGGAGCATAGTTCTCTCTATTTTATCATCTCAATCTAGGGTTTCTAGGAGGAGGTTGGGGCATATACATAGGTAAACCACTTAAAAATGGATAATTTGGGCATAAATAGGAAGTTTTAGATGAGTTGGGGTGTTACATGGGCTAGTACCAACATGTTGAAGTCACACAGTGCAAGGAAGGCTAGAGTCTCCTATGTGATTGAGCCAGAGTTTTCGATCTAGGGCAGAGTCTCCTATATTTTATCTGGTTTATTTCCAAACCGGGTTTTGTGAGAAACACACTTCAGGGTTTTGGGGCCAAATTTGCCAGACCAGAGACTCCGGTGTCTGGGGCGGAGACTCCGGTGTGTCTAGGAGGAGACTCTGGTCTAGAAGTTTTAGTTTCTTCTTCGTCCTCTTACATGCTTTTTGATGGATAGTCTTGGCTCCTTGGACATCCATTGCATCTACTCTTGGCATCATGATCATGGGTATGGACCTAGTCATAAGATGGGCATTTGTATCAAGTAGCATTCCATTCAAGTGAGGGCTAAAGGATTACAAGTGATGGAAGGAATTCACCTTATGTGCATTTGTTGGAGTAGCATGAATGGGTGGCATGGTGATTGACATATGGTGCGATGCATTAATCCACAAATGCTCTCCCAGATCATCTTCTAGTTGGCGATGAGTATTTGCATCTTGAATTTCCTGATGCATTGCACTGAAAGCAACAAATGTGGTTGGCACCTAGTGATCAACATCTGCAAGAGGACCGTGCCGATGATATGGTTCACTATCAATCACTAGATTTTCATGCTCACTCTCAGTGATCATGTTGTGCATGATTGATGCATGTAAAATGCATACATGAACTTTGTAGTTTATTGATACATATTCCCACATATTTGCAAAGTATATCATGTTATATCCATGTTTTACATTGATTTATGGGGATTTACCAATGATCCCTGTTATTTGGTTTATAACTCTGTAGGACAAGAAAACCTTGTTTTGTATTTTTATGTTTGAGGGACCTAAACAAAGTCAAATGGTCCGGGGATTTTTCAAGGAGTATTTTTTGTTAAGAGAAGCAGTTGGAGCACCAGAACCTTGGGAGAGGCGCCACGAGGCCCAAACGAGGCCCAGTGGCACATCCCACCATGTTGGCCATGCCACTAGGGCTCATTCCCTCCTCGATCCTCCGGATCCGTCTAGCTTCATCTCATCCTCGAAGTCTTGACCTACAAAGTCCTATAAAAAGAACCCCCGGGATGATAACTGAGGAAGGGGCAGAAACATAGAAACACCAAAACAGATATAGAACCCGCGTAGATTGGAGGGGGAAACATCACCGGAGCCGCTGGTGGTGGGATCTCTACCTTCTCCAACATCTCCAGCATCATCACCATGATTAAGAGGGAGTATTCCATCTCTGGACTATGGGTTTGTGGAATTAGATTGATATATTTCTCTCTTGATATATAATTTTTTAGTACCATATGAGTTGTCCAACATGATTATGGTAATCTATGTAATTCCTATGTGGTAGATCTTTATTCTATGAGCTTACATTTGAGATTCGAATTCTATTATGCATGATATGTAGTGGTAGATGCATATTATGTATCCTGTTCTTAAGTACTTGTTTCTATCCAACATGTATGAGAGGGTGTGTGTAGGGGGGACGTGTGTATTAGTTGGAGTAACATGGTGGGTGGATTGGATAGTGATAGCAAAATTCAAAATCCACTATGATTTGTACCTTTCTTTTATTACCTCACTAGAGATAAAGTGAATGCATGTGTTATAATAACATGTAGTGATAGCCCAAATGATCTTGTTTGTTCAAGGTAGCACATCTATTATTGAAACATCATGTAAAAGTACCAAAGGCTATACTCTATTTATTCTTAAATCTAGATTGCATGGAGTTTTCCCTTTCTAGAGGAGTATTTGTGAGATGTGGTGCATCATCTTTAAAATAGGTTGTGATGCCCATATGAATGCTTATCATACATATAATGATGTTTCATCAATATTGTATAACTTATGAATTGGTTTATGTCAATTACACCTTATGAGAGAATAGATAAGCAAATCCATGAACCCTAGTCCAAGTTTTTATTATAAGAAACAACTTCCCATTAATTTAATTGTCTTTTATATTTTCTCCATGGATTAAATCCTAAAATACAAAAACATTTTTTACTTTTAGCAAACAAAAACCCAAAAGACCTTTACCTCATTGTTTTTTACTTCCTTGTCTAGTTATAGACTAGACTCCTCTCTGCGCCCCCCTGGGGAGGCACAACTGTTAGACTGAACGCATGACTATTAAATGCCAAATTTTAACTTAGTTTATATACATACAAAGAGAACCCGAGTCATAAAGAACATTTCTGTTTAGCATTGGTCATGCACCTCACTTTGCGCACCCTAGGGCACGACTATTAGAAAGAACGTTTGACCATGCTTCAAACTACGTGAGTTTGGCTATCGGCTAAAAGGTTTGACGACTTAACGGAAAAATCAATTTAGTCGACACCTGCAGAAGTCCTAGGCGGCAGTAAGAGAGAATGTCGATTATTGTAGTAGCTGATCAGATCTATGGGCAGCGTGGTGTCTGCAGGGCGAGTATATTATCAATATAATGTGAGTAGCCGTTAGGATTAATGAAGTCACATAAATACTCGCACCATACCAGTATAAGTGTCTCAACTTTGGCTGCATTCTACATACTCTGGAATGTACACAAATCTAAGACAACTAATTTTGCATGAACCGAGTATTAATTTTGAGCTCTCTATTCAGTAACCCGATACACAACGTGTGGCTTATACGCTGAGTGAAAGGACACCAAGTTGTCAAGGTGGACTAAACATGTAACATAACAAAGCAAGTATTCTAGGTGGAAGATCTTGTACCAGTCAAGTCGTGGATATAGAACATGGACAGTTGCACGTGACTTTCCAAAAGCACGTCATGTATGTGCGTGCGCTCTGGGTCTTGGTAATCAACATGTTTTTAGGCAAATTGTTTGATGACATGGACTATAGTCATGCATCCAAACCAACTACTAAATAGATCACATACTACACTAGTCATATTTCGTGATCGAGTGTGGTCCTACATGTGATGTGGGTCCTAGTCTTCCACATGTTTTAGGAAGATCATTTGATGACATGTTCATGGTCCTATTGCTACATCAGCAGATGGAGACAACAAACGTGTGTGACTCTATTCGCGTCCTTAATAAAAGGAAGACATAATTTTCGTGTATCTTTATTTCAAAAACACGAACAAAAAATAGTTCTCAAAATGAAAGATAGATACACGTTTATATGGAGTAGTACAGTCCTAAGAAAATTAAATTAATCTATGCACCATTCGACCGTGCTAAGATTGTTGACTCTCGAAGTCTACTCTTCATTGTCCTGACGTTCTTTAGGATGGAGATGAGCATCCTCTTATTCTCCTTCATGTCTCCTAGGATAGCACCGACATTGTACTTAAATCTATGGAGCGAACTAAAGATGTCTTTGTCAGTCATGTAACTCCCCCGAATCGAGTCTATACAGATCTTAGCATTTCCATATAATCCGCATAGAAGCGATTCAAAGACTCTCACCAGACACTTTCGTGTGGGTAGATTTTATTACAAGTATTTATATCACAATAGTTTACAACTAAACCCACAAGAAATATATATATATATATATATATATATAACAACGACTCAGCGAGTCAAGAATACAAATGATACAATTAAAAAAGAAAGATAAATAGTATCCGAGTACGGATAAGAACCAAGTGGGACTAAGAGTCCTGAAGAATAACCAAGCGTTGATGATAACCCCACCCAGGCCAAGCCGGAAGGGTAACCTTGCTAACATCATAAAACTCATACTTTTCAAAGACAAAGGGTGTTGAGAAAGGGCAAAGGAAAACATAAAGAGAGCGGCCAGTACTGAGGCCATTACACGGTGAGTCTTAGAATTCGGCGGTCCTCGCCTACATAGGTATGGTGGGCTCAGCGGCAGGAAAGCTTGCACTATCTAACTTATAGAGACAATCTACAATTTAGGTTATTAGAGCGAGATAAGAGAGCGCCATACGGTAACCATAATATATAACACCAAACATAACGCATCCAAGATCTCCCCCTCGAAGACCAGTCGAAGAAGTCCTCTTGGAAAACACACACGTTGCACTTTTAATTATCCAATTATTTAGTTGGTAAGTCTAATTACTAGTCATCTTATTAGCGGCAAAGAATTAGCGGCGTTGTATATGATCATGGCACTATACTCCTGAGGCATCCATAACCACGGAGGCACGGCTTCTCGAAAATATTTACCCTATAGGGGTGCACTACTATATCCAAACGTATGTTCAACCCTTGAGGCAACATATTACATGTGCCTTTCGAATCTCACAACAAGAACTGCCCGACAACTACGCGGCTATCCAGAGGCATCACCTACTTTATTGACCCAACTAGGAGGCACGGCGATTCTCAAGGGAGGTACAACGTTTGTGCCTACGGTCGAGAAGGATCGGAGATCCACTATGGAACATGACCTCTCGGCCATACCGCGTTTATGTATGCAATGTAGCTGCTGTCCACCAAAATATCATATCATCACCATGTCCGAAGACATATTATGGTCACCATGTCTAAGGACATATTATGCGTATGCACCAAATGGAAAACTAATTTGTGACCCTCAACGAATAATGTCGGTAGTTTAGGGGGGATCCTAGAGGCCCCCATGTTTGGTTAGCGTGATCAACTCAGACAGTTCCCAAAGGTGGTCCCTGTCTGGGCCTTATCATTAGGTTAAGCCATAACCAACAACATCAGATTATTCATCTTATCACCAACAATATCTAAGTACCATTTTTGCACCTATATGAGAGCGATACTAAGCATGCCTACGACTCGCAAGGACAAAGCTAGCTAATCAAACGAGGAAATAGGATAACCAAGGCAATATAGCGGAGCGGATAAATAAAAGAACGATACTAAAGCACCAACAATAGAGGATATCAATAGATCAAAGGAAGGAATTAAAGACTATAAATGCAAAATAGGTGAAGGGGGAGAATGCTTGTCTCTGAGACAAAGTCGATGATCGAAGACTCGTCTCATGTCACATCCACTCATCGTCCTATCTAGTGAAGAATCAAAACACTAGAAAGAACACACAATGGAATATTTAATACTACGACGGAAGATGAGACATATTTATGATATGATGCATGGCATGGAAATATTAGCAATGTTAAGCAAAATCAGAATCCCAGCGATTAATAACATGTTTCAAGTTATTTAACTACCCCACAATTTAAAGAAGGCTTAACACTACAAAATATGGCATCGGTTCACAATTTAAATGGAGTCGAGATAAGACAACATATCCTGCATATACACTCCATATTTAATTATTAGGTGACTCGACAAAATAACCCAAATGACAAAATATGTATGCGAGCATGAACAATTTAATATGCAACAAGTTGTGTGGCAATTTATAATATAGGGCTAGGTAGGGTCGCATGTTGGATTCAAAACCGGGTTCGACGAGATCAGGAATGGTCTTTGGATCTGTGTAGGATCCCTCGAGATCTTTGAGTCCATGTAGTAGATCTTGTCTGTTTCATGTCGAAGACCTTGTCGTCCATGATGGAGAAATCGGATCCAGGAATGGTATTCAGGGTCCTCGAGGTTCCTCCTTCCGGTTCAGGGAGGATAACATGGCATCATGTGATGGAGAAATTGGTTTTCAGTGCTGGTGTTTTATTGGGTACTAAGATCTTGTCATCTTGGAAGATAGCTGCGAGAGCGTGTGCATGTCAACCCGAAACAACAAGTCGGCCTCTTCAGGTAGCCATGCCAACAACCTTTGTTTAGGAGATCGCAAAAACAACCAAGTACAAGGCATACACGCGCGTACGTAGGTGGATACAGAAGTAGTGCCTGTGGGAACTGGACTAGGTAGTGACCAGAAGAGGAGGGCCCCACAGCGATGTGGTCGGTGTAGGCATGGGCGCCGATGGAGAGGAGGACCTGTAGTGGCCGGGAGAGAGCCGATGACATCGCACCTTAGGCCCCTACTAGTTGTCGATGGAGAGAAATTTCTTTTCTAGGATACAGAAGGTTTAACAACCAACTATACGTCGAGAATAAAAATTCCAGCCGTATAGTTCCGGCTGTATAGTTATCGTTGCCTTTGTAAAATTTCTCTCCTAGGGTACTGATGGTTTAACAACCAACTATATAGCGGGAATAAAAATTCCAGCTGTATAGTCCCGGTCGTATAGTTATCAATGCCTATCTCAGAAATTTTATCTTGAGGACACGGAAGGTTTGACGACCAACTATACGGCGGGATCATTTTGATCCGGCTGTATAGTTGCGCCCGTATGGCTGCAATCTTGCATAAAGAAACCCATATAGTTCGGCGCGACCACTTAATCGCACCGGGGCGGCTAGGGTTCTTCCTCCTCCTCACTTTTTATCTCAAATTCTCTCTCCAAACCCCTCAAAACCCACCTATAATTCTTGATTCTTTGCGGATTTTTTTCGTTTGAGTTGGGTAATCAACCGATCGATATGTTTCTCTCCCTATCCATGCTTTATTTTCAAAATTCCATGGTTGAAACTCTCACATTGATCTAGTGGATGAAGTCAAGCTTATTTTGTTTTTCCTTTTGATTTCTCATGTTAAGATTAAATGTTTCCACGTAGAATTGTTCATATATCATATAGAAACTATATTCCTAAGGTTTCATGGTGAAATTTTTCAGTGCATCAAGATGAACAAAATTGGTAGCATTTTTCGCAAGAGCAAGCGCCAACGTGGCGAGAGCTCGGGGCTTTGGCCCGAGCTCAACATCATGTTGGCCATGGTTTCACCAAGGAGGGTGATGCCCACACATTGAGCCGATGATAGCTTTCTCACCGCTGCAGGGTTGAGGGCGGACTTCGACCTCATGTGTGAAAATGCAAGGCTATCACTACTCGCCTATGCAGGCCACAATACCTACGCCGAGCTCACCTATGAGTTCCTCGCCTCTTTCTACGATGACCACAAGGAGAAAGGTAATGCGTGCACGGTAAGCTTCACCATAAACCAGCAGCCATATGAAATAACTTTCCAACAATTTTGTGATGCTTTTGGCTTCCCTCATGATGGAGAGTCAAGTGTTACAGATTTATATAGCATCTCAAGTGGAGAAACTTGGGAGGTTATTTCTGTTAACGGTGGTAGGGACTTCTACCAGAAGAAGATGTCCACCATTCAGAACCCAAAAATTCGTTACTTTGCCTTGTTCCTCGCCAATACACTATTGGGAAGAGGAGATACCGGTTCCATGGCCATGATCACCAAGGCACTCTTCCCCAATGCACCACAAAGCCCCAATCCTGCAGCTCCACTCCTCCAGCACCTTCGCCACCAGAGCAACAAAAACAAAGGTGACATTTGCATTGGCGGATTGGTAACCCACCGTGCCCTAGCATTGAACATTACATTACCTGCGATGCAACCTGTTGACGGCTCCAAACTTATGGATGTCAAATATATAATTTCTTGTGGCTTCCTCGGTGTTTACCGAGCTGATAAGACGCTCCAAGCATATCAGTTTGGTTATCTTGGTGATGCATAGGTTGAGCAGATTCCGTTGCCCTATCCACAAGCCTTCTCGATTGTGGCGAAGGACAACTGGATCCTCACCAAGGATCAAGTGGTGGAGATCATGGCTGAATTCCATCCTTATCAACAAGAAGATGAAGAAGGAGAGCAGCAAGATGTGCAGGATAAGCAATAGGAATACAACCCTGCTTGGGAGAAATAGCAGCAGCAACAAGGGGGATCCTGGGACCCATGGCCCAATCAGCAATAGCAGGGATTCAACAATGTCCCCTATCAAGAGTTTCAGCAGCTCAACCAACGCGTTGGGGAGATTGACCACATGCTATAGGGAGTGAATGAGGATTTAGTGCCTTAACTCATAACTCCAGTCACTTCATGACCCACTTCCCCGACTACTACCAGCAGTATCCGCACCTGCCGGCGAACGACGGCAACAACTGAGTCTGCCAACAACCTAAGCTTGGGGGAGGTTTGAAAACCTCCAAACTTTGCATTCATATTTTTATTCCTTCTTTTGATTTATTTTACTTCTTCAAAATTGCATTTTTTACTTTCAGTTCGCATTCCTAAACCAAATACACAAAAGAATTAGGTGTAACCTTTATTGCAAATTTGTTTCTTTGTTTCTCTTGGAGATTGCTCAAATTTCAGGTGACTTGGCAATAGGGAAATATATAGAGGATTCGAGTCAAGTATGAGAATGAAGAAAGCAAGAGGAGGTATCACATTCCTTTCATCACCTTTTCTGCAACTTTAAATTGATCCTACAATTATTTACTCACCTGCACTTGAGCCACTCCCCACTTAGCTTGTTATCCTATAAATTCTATTCCTTTGCTAGTGTGTCCTTTTTAGCTTTGAAATAATGAGCAATGAACTTGGTTAAAAATATTTCTAACATTTTTACAACAATAAAAGGCATCCAAAATATGACTTGAGTCCATGTTTACCCCAAAGGATTTGATTTTAGAACTACTCGACCCCATTTGAGCTTAATGTAAATAGACTCGATAACGCTGTTGAATGAAATTGCCTAATAAAATGGATGCTTTGAAGTAGTAGAGATTATGCCACTTCTTTTTATAATAATTACAATAAGATATTGCTTTATGCGTGTCATTACAACACTGTCGTGCTCCATGGGGAACTATTAACTCCGCTGGCCAAAGAACGATCTAAATGTGGGAAACCACTTGATTTTGGCTATTGAGTTATGCAAGCGTTTGTAGTAGCAATGCTATGATGGGTAAAGTTTTAGTCTCCTCGTGGTTTCACGTTCCAAGTGAAGTTGTAGTACTCCTCTGACCCACTATTGCTCGACAGTTATCTATTGGCATGGTCACAAGTGCGTAACAAAGTCCCAATTACCATGTTAAAAACAGTGGCATGATTTCTCTATAAAAGGGCTGAACTTTTTGAAAAACAAGGAAAGGAAAAGGTGCTTTGAGAGTCTTGAAATTTGACGTGGGAATAAATGAGTTGTTCTTAAATTAAATGTTTTTGGTGCCAACTTGAGTACTCTTAATTAATTAAAGAAACAAGAGAAAGAACTTTTCATCTCTCAACAAAGAGAGACACCAAAATAATTTGTTTCACTTTCTTAGCTAAACTTTTGACACTTGCTCGGGCATATGATTTATTTGCTAGCAAGATATACGTGGTTAGAAAGTGGACTCAGTGCAATCTTGTGAATACTTGTATGATCATGTTTAAGATTGCATGAATTGTGAAGATAAGAATTTGACACCAATTTGATCTTGTAAGTTCTTTTATTTCAGTATCGAGTCTCCGCTATTCTTCCTTATTTTCTTGTCACTCGAGGGCGAGAAACATCTAAGCTTGGGGGAGTCGATAGCTGTGAGATTCAACATATTTTTTATGGTTTTATTCATGGTTTTCTTCTGGATTTTATCGTTTTCTAGCTTTACCTAATGCCAATACTTCGGTAGCATAAAAAACTTGTTTTTTAATGTGTGTTTTAGGCTCTGAACATCAAAAGAAGGGTTTAACAAGAGAAACGCAATATTCAGGCGAAAACAAGCAAGTCTCTTTTCGGAAGCAATCAAGGGAGGCATATAGAAGATTTAACGAGCAACTATACGGCAGGAATACTTTTTCGACCGTATAGTTATCGCCGCCTCCGTCTTGTCGAAAGGGACAACTTTCATGAAGAGACAGACGCGAAATCATAACACAGTAGCTGCCATCCCATCCAGAAAGGAGAAAGAAGAGATCCGAAGAAGAAGGGGAAGACGTTCTTCATCTTGCTCCATGATCTTTGACCTCCTGGCCATCACACCCTCATAGCCATTACATGTACGAGAGAGAGAGAAAGAGAGAGAGAGAGATCTTCACTTTGCTAGATTAGTATTTGAGATTGCTTCTTCCTATCTTGAATTGTGTTGGATTAATTTTCTATTCTTATTGTGGATCTCCATGGTAATATCAAGAAGAACTCCCTTTATTTAATTATATCAATGATGCTTTCTTCTCTCATGTGCGAGTAAGTTCCTTGGGCATGGGAGATGTAAGGGATTGGTGAGATGTGATGTGCCTCCATATATTTTCTATTAGTTTGTTCTTGACTATCTGTGGGATGCCTAATGCATGTTGTCCAATTAAGGGCCTAGACAATATGATGCTTTGTTCTACATAGATAGGATCTTGTTTGCTAGCAGACCAGCACCCCCAAGTGACATGGGGATATCAATTGGAAACTAGTTTGACTCGAGAATCACGAGGAACCCCTGTGCTTATTGCATTAGTCCGATCCAAGGAGCTTAAATGCTAAGCAACCCGAGGGATCTTAATCGTCTAGTGACTGACAATGGTTTTGGTAACATACTAGTAGGATTATTGAAGTTAGGATGAAATCTACCAAGAGGAGTTCCATCTAATTGTGGGTTGCTCGCCTACACATATACTTATAAGATTATAATTGTTATGCTTATCATTTATCCACCTAGCAAACTCACTATCAGTATGAACTGTATCTCCCTGCGCCTTCTTTGTCATCTACAGAAAACCACAACAAATCGAATCATTCTTTACTTTTATGATTTTTATTCCTAAAGTTTACATTTTAGTTTTATTTAAATACATCCAGTTTAATCCAAATTTCATTCTTATTTCCACACTTGCAGTTAATTCACTCGAAGACCTATGACAACTTTGAGTGTGACAGAAACTTCATCCATAAACACTTATCTTTGGGCTCCATGTAGGATCGATATCTATACTTCGAAACTAGCTACAAACGATCAATGCACTTACAGACATCACCGGTGTGCTGTCTCCCCCGCTAAAATATTTAATTTTATTTTTTTATCTTTAAAAGACTTTTGCAAATAGTTTTTAGACAAATCAAAGATCCAGAAAAGACTGTGGTTTGAATTTGAAATAATGGAAAGGGATAATTAGAAAACAAAATAGGCTTTTATCCAAAATATTTTAGGGACAAAAATATGCATGATATCATGATGATTCAAAAAAGGAAATAACAGGAAATTCCTATTTTGGAAAATATTTTGGGCATTACAACTCGAGACCACTAACAAGGATTATGTCACGAGATCCAAGCAAAGACACCGGGGGAGATGTTTGATGATCGGATCTTCTTGCGGCATGCTAATGGTCGCGACACCACTAACAAGAATTCCTGCACCGGCTTGAAATGTCGACACCACCAATAAGGTGTGTTGCTCACGTACTTCGAGAGAACACTTCGGAGAGACAAAGACGGAAGTAAAGGTCTCAAAGGTAAGGCCACCTCTAACTTCCGTGGAGGGAGTAAACTTGCATAGATCCACCAATCAACGTACAAGAGCGAATAATAAGAGTAGTGGTATTGTCATGACTCCATCCCGCACTCAAAATATTACTCTCTACATGAATAAGCGAATCGTGCAACCAAACTCTGGTAATTTATACTGAAGATCTTAACAAACAATATTCACAAAGATTTAGAAAGATTATGTTTTCTCAAAAGTCGCGGAACGCTAGGAAACATATGAAGATAGATCAAATAGAACGAAAACAAGATGTAGCGCCACCGCTGCAAAAGGAAGGAAGCAGAACCCTAAAGGTACGATGGAAACCCAACCACGAGAAATCCTGGTCTTGAAGAAGGGTAAGAGAGAAGATTCAAAACACACAAATAGAAGAGGAGAAAGAATAGAGGTAAGGAGTAAAATCAGAGCTAATCAGATCTATCCAACCAGTTTTTGCAAATATTTTTGACTCTCTACATCGTCTAATAGCTAGGTTATCCTATAGGCTAGACCATTAGGGTATTGTAAACCTTTGCTCTGATACCACTTGTAACACCCTCAAATCGGGTCTATGCAGATCTTAGCATTTCAGCCAAAATCCGCATAGAAGCGATTCAAAGACTCTCACCAGACACTTTCATGTGGGTAGATTTTATTACAAGTAGTTACATCACAATAGTTTACAACTAAACCCACAAGAAATATATATATATAACAACGACTCAGAGAGTCAAGAATACAAATGATACAATTAAAAAAGAAAGAAAAATAGTATCTGAGTACGGATAAGAACCAAGTGGTACTAAGAGTCCTGAAACATAACCAAGCGTTGATGAAAACCCTGCCCAGGCCAAGCCGGAAGGGTAACCTTGCTAACATCGTAAAACTCATAGTTTTCAAAGCCAAAGGGTGTTGAGAAAGGGCAAAGGAAAACAGAAAGAGAGTGGCCAGTACTGAGGCAGTATAGAGTCAGTCTTAGAATTCAGCGGTCCTCGCCTACATAGGTATGGTGGGCTCAGCGGCAGCAAGGCTTGCACTATCTAACTTATAGAGACACTCTACAACTTAGGTTATTAGAGCGAGATAAGAGAGCACCATACGGTAACCATAATATATAACACCAAACATAACGCATCCAAGATTTCCCCCTGGAAGACCAGTCAAAGAAGTCCTCTTGCAAAACACACACGTTGCACTTTTAGTTATCCAATTATTTTGTTGGTAAGTCTAATTACTAGTCATCTCATTAGCGACAAAGAATTAGTGGAGTCGTATATGATCATGACACTATACTCGTGAGGCGTCCATAACCGTGGACGCATGGCTTCTCGAAAAGATTTACCCTGTCGGGGTATAATATTGTAACCAAACGCATGTTCAACCCTTCAGGCAACATATTACGCGCGACTTATGAATCTCACACTAGAACTGTCCCATAACAACGCGTGTATCTAGAGGCATCACCTACTATATTGACCTAACCAGGAGACACGACGATTCTCAAGGGAGGTATAACACTTGTGCCTACGGTTGAGAAGGATCGGAGATCCACTATGGAAGATGACCTCTCAGACATACCGCATTTATGTATGCAATGCAACTGCTATCCACCAAAATATCATATCATCACCATGTCCAAAGAAATATTACGGTCATCATGTTCGAGGACATATTATGCGTATGCACCAAATGAAAAACCAATTTTGTGACCCTCTAGATAAACGAATAGCGCATGTAGCTGAGGGAAGATCCTAGAGGCCCTCATGTTTGGTTAGCGCGATCAACTCAGAACTGGTATCGTCGAACACACAAGTCCTAGGGCGGCTCAAGCAGTTCCCAAAGGTGGTCCCTATCGGGGCTTATCATTAGGTGAAGCCATAACGAACGACATCGGATTATTCATCTTATCACTAACAATAGCCAAGTATCATGTTCCACATGTATGAGTGTTATACTAAGCATGCCTACGCCTCACAACCACAAAGCTAGCTTATCAAATGAGGCAATTGGATAACCAAGGTAATATAATGGAGCAGGTAAATAAAGGATCGATACTAAATCATCGATAATAGAGTATAGGAATAGATGAAAGGAAGAAAGTAAAGACTATAAATACAAAATAGGTAGAAGGGGGGAGAATGCTCGCCTGTGAGACAAGGTCGGTGATTGAAGGCTCGTCACAATATAGCGAAAGATCCGACATGTTTATGATATGATGCATGGCAGGGAAATATGGCTTCAGGTCTATATTAGCAATATTAAGCGGAATTGGAATCCCAGCGATTAATAACATGGTTCAAGTTATTTAACTACCCCACAATTTAAATGTTGACTTAACAAGACAAAATATGGCTTCGGTTCGCTACACAAGTTTAAATGGAGTCGAGATAAACATATCCCGCATATACACTCCATATTTAATTATTAGGTGACTCGACAAAATACCCCCCAAATGATAAAATATGTATGCGAGCATGAACAATTTAATATGCAACAAGTTGTATAACGATTTATAATATAGGGCTCGCATGTTGGGATTCGGAACCGGGGTTCGATGAGAACGGGAATGGTCTTTGGATCCATGTAGGAGCCCTCGGGGTCTTCGAGTCCATATAATATATCTTGTCGGTTTCATGTCGAAGACCTTTGCGTCCATGAAGGAGAACTCGGGTCCGAGAATGGTCTTCAGGTTCTTCGAGGTTCTGTCTTGGGGTCCGGGAAGAGAACATGGCATCCTGTGACGGAGAACTTGCTTTTTGGTGCCTACAGCGATAGGGTCAGTGTAGAGCTGGGCGCCAAGGCAGAGGAGGACCTGCAATGGTCGGGAGAGAGGCGATGATGGCGCGCCCTAGGCCCCTGCTGGTTGTCGATGGAGGGTGAGGTCGCGAGTTCCTGGAGGTTACATAGTACGGCGGTCAGTGAGGTGGTGCAGGGTAGGCCGAAGCTTGAGGCTAAGCGCATGGGAGGAGGTTGAGATGAAGGATCCTACGGCGGCGCGGCTTACAAACACCAAGTAGGGTGGCGGATGGTGACGGTGCGGGGTGAGCTTGAGTAGGGCCACGGAGGCGGAGTACACGACGGCGGAAGGAAGGGGGCGATTCGGTGGCGCTGGCGGGAGACGCGAGGAGAGAGACGAGCGAGTGCGCCTCGCGATGGGGATTAGGGGATCGATCCCGATGTGCCACGGGGTGGGGTCACGTGCGCTGTTGTGCGCGGTCGCATGCGTTGTGTGAGTCGCGTGCAGTGCGTGGACTGCTTTGCGTTCATGTGTGTGTCACTAGGTGTGTTACCGCGTCGGGTTGAGTCTGCATGGGTGCATCTGATGTGTTGGGTGCAACAACGGTGGGTGCGTGTGTACTGCTATTGTGTGCGATGTGTTGTGTGTGGGTCGGGTTGGTGGTGTGCATGTATTTTGTGTGTGTGCGTGACGTCGCGTGAGTGTGGAGTGTATTGGTGGCGGAGGGGTGTGAGGATTGGTGTAGGTTTTGGTCATACCGGGGTGGTAGGTGGCCTGCTGGCTGGGCCTTTAGGCCTAGCCGCGGGCTGCCTCCCCCAATAAAATATTTTTATTTATTTTTTTATCTTTATAAGATTTTGGCAAATAGTTTTTAGACAATAAAAGATCTAGAAAAGTCCAGGGTTTGATTTAAAATAATGAAAACGGATAATTAGAAAATAAAATAGGCTTTTAGCGAAAATATGTTAGGGATAAAATATGTATGATATCATGATGATGCGAAAGAGGAAATAACAGGAAATTTCTATTTTGGAAAAAAATTCGTGCATTACATGTCATCACTCATCGGTTCCTTTGTCAGGACACTTCTTCAGGTTGTCCGTACCATGGGCAGGCTGTTTTCCTCATTTTGCTCACCCGAGAGTCTAGAGGAGGCGGGTAGTGGAGAATATAGTTTGCCGGGAAAAGAACTCGTCTAGAAGAAGAAACTGAACAACATATAAAGGGAGAGAGCAAAAAAAAACATCAAATGATTTCTTTTAAAAAGAGTCTCGTAGGGAAAAAATAGTGGCGAGGGGACGTACCATGTTCCTTGGCAACAACATATGGTTCTTCCTCCGTTGTGAGGCCAAAGACGACGGCAGGAGAGCATGGATGTATAACAGAAGTATGACGCAGAATAGACTCTAGAGGTAGTAATGGCTTCCTAGCACCATCAAATAAAATATAAATGGCTTGAATAGACGACCCTCGCGGACGAACTAAAGGAAATTGAAAAGAATGAGAGAAAATGCCTATTTAAACAGAAATGATGCAAGGGAACGTACCATGAGGAGTAACGTGCTTGAAGAGTGGGTCGCATAAGATGTCGGCGATGATCGCGTCCGCCGTGTTTTGTCCATGATATTTCACATCAACAAAAGTAGACTATCCTAGAGAGCACAGAAAGAGAAGTTACTACGCGCACGTCACGAAAAGGTATGGACGGAAAGCGAGAAAAATATAGTTCAAATAGAATAGAGACGAGGCAACGTATCAAGAGAAAAGACTAACTCATATCAGAGAAGTAGAGTTCAGACGCAATATCGTCCAAATGTTGCCATTCACCGGCAAGATCTAAGAACAAAGAAACAAACATTAGATACGCAAATTCAAAGTTTCACAAAAAACCAGAAGACCATTGAAAATAAGGCGACCTACCTTGCTTTACCCGAAATGAGACAGCTCCTCCTCCATCGAAAGTCTCCGACCAAGCAAGAGTTGTCCAACAACCGTAGTAAAACCTGAGATCCAAGGAAGACGCAGCCGGTCTGAGGAGGCTGAAATAAAAAACATATTAAAAAAACTGACACTAAACAAAGAAGCTAAACAAATAAAATGATCACAAAAGACATGTGCCTTTTTTCTGAAGAGCGTAAGTTAAGAACCTACAAGAGAATGAAAATATGAAGATCAATGATGAAAAACGAAATAACACATAAAACAGAAAGAAGGTGAAGCTTACCTACCACGCGAAATCGCTCTATGGTCAAGAATAGAAAGATCCTTGCAGAAGCAGAAAGACGAATTGACTACAGAAAGAGCAGATGAGGAAGGTGTGAACCATATGCAAGAGGGATATACCGTTCGTGACGAAGACCAAAGAGGAATTAGCTCCGACGAGGAAAGGACCGTCCAAAAGCTATAGCAGGGAGAAGAGAAGACCGAAGAAGAAGTAGCTCCGCGAGAAGAGCGCAGTACAACAGCTAGAGCAAGAAGAAGAGAAGAACGAAATAACAACGCAGGGCACTGGAAGAAGCATGAAGAAGAGTCGTGAATGGTAGAGCAGCATGGCTTCGCGTAAAACCGTATACCACACATACGATGTCATAAAAGCATAGAAAGATTCATGCATATGGTAGTTTATAGTACTAGCAGCGCTATTCGCCAAAATAAACCGCAGCCTGCGAGAGATAACGGTGCCAGTTCATTCATCAACAGGGCCCATAGCACAATTTGGATGCAAGAAACTATGAATGCCCATGCGTACTCTACAATGCTAGGTCGTCTCTTTTCCCGCGCAAACCCGCGTCGTCTACGATCTACGCTAACAGACGGTAAGGATCTAAGGCGACATGTCGTATCTGAAAAGGGCCCACATCCACTAGAAGCTGCGTCCGTAGTCAACTGATGGCGCAATGGCGACCATGTGTGGGGCCCATGGCCACGAAATACCATGGCCGGCATGGGCTTAGAGCGCCACGTTAACTCTCGGTAGGCCCCATGACCGCGGGAGTCCGCAGACGCCATAGACTCACGACTCCATGTCGGCTCTTGGCGGGCCCTGCCACTCCGCGGGTGTTGAGTGATGTCGTCCATCAAATGCCTCTCATAGAGCGTGCTACTGCCTATGTACACTAACGGTGGAGCCATGTCATGCGTGTGCCCTGCCGTCATGCAAAACAGTGCACGATATGTCCATCCACAGTCTACAATCTTTTGCCCTGCCCACCATAGTTCCTACCACACGAGATAGCAGGGCTCCACTGTGACATTGCCACGTGTCCATCCCACGACCAAAAAGAATCAGCAAGACATGGATAGCAGTTTGAGCCGAAATATTCTAACGCTATTATTTATTCCTAATTGTTTAATTTTATTTATTTATAGTTTTATTTACGTTTTAATAATATGAAAACTTATGTTTGATAGCCACACGGTGGAGTTGGCAACACAGGGAAAATACTTTGTTTTCTCGGTTGCTTGAAGAAGGAAAGAGGAGAAGTCGTTTGCCAATTCCTCGGTAGTTCGATATAAACCCTCGAGTCACCCTTGTGGGGAAAAGACACTTGCTACAACACACTACACATAGAGTCCCAACGAAATGGTACACACGGATTTTTTGCCATCAAGAACATTTTCTAGCACCGTTGCCGAGGGAATTGCAATACTACATCATAGTTGCATCATCACCAAGTTTGGAGTACACCTAAACTGCCACAACAACTTCTAGAACTTTTTCTAGCAGCATTGTCAACAAGTTTGGAGTGAAATAACATCGTCTTGATGCCATCGAAATCTTTGTGTAAGTACCTAAGCTTCGGGTGGTTGCAACATTATGATTTTTTTATTTTCTGTTAGATTTGCAAAGCACTTTGTTTGTCTTGGTTTTTGTATTTTATTTTGGTTTGTTTACTTTTACTTTTGTTTTTATCGTTCTACTATACAAAAAATCCATAAAAATTTGTTTACCTTTACTTTTCTTACAAACATGGAACTCTTGAACAAATAAAACCTAGAAAAAGCTAAAATAGGAACTCCTATCTTAAGAACCAGCTCCACTTTTAGGCAAAATTTTGGAGAAACATTAATGATTCTTTGTTAAGGATAAATAAAATACATAGTGAAGACTCTTACCCATGTAGAGAACAATTGATGCATCTCTATTTCCATTGTGGATCAGAACCTTGGTACAAAAAATGTCTTATATCTAGACGTAGGAGGTAGTTTGGTTTTATCATTACCAATAGGTCCCACAATTAAAAACATCTTTGCAACTTATACTGGGAAAATAAAGGAAGTGGAAGATATTACTACCATACTTACATCTACAAGAAATAGTATTGAAGAATGTGTACAAATACTTCCTGATAAAAGGAACATTGATCATTTAGGACTCTTCTCAAAAGGAATTATACCAGCAATAGAAGACAAGACGAACTTTATTTTGTAGAAACTAAATATGTGTGAGGAAGAATTGAAAAGGATGACAAGAATCTTATAGGGGATTATTCTATCTTGGTGATTTTCTTAAAGGAGCCGCTTCTTTCAAAGATATGCCTAACGAATATCCTAAATGTGATGTTCTTATGATTTCTAAAGAGAAAGACAATGAAGTATGGTTAGTAAAAGAAAACAAATATAAACAAGTAGAGGAAGTTAAAATGATTAGTTAAGTAAATGAACCTCTACTAGATCTTGATAGATGTAGCTTCCATGAACTGCTGAATATATTACAAATTTATTCTAATGGTCCTTCTATTAATGTTCATCAATCAGGATTTGGATCATACATAGAATATTATGTCATAAAAGAAAAGATAGCAAGAAACAATAATGAAGCTATGATACCACCAATGATTGGGGACGCTTGGATCCCCAAAATATTAATCACTATTCGCAAAGAAACTCACCATAATATATTAGATTTAGGATCTAGTGTTTTAGTTTTGTCAAAAGAATTATATAACTTGCTTGAACTAAAAAGTATGGAAAAATTCCCATAGATATTTTACTTGCTAATGATTCTACCAAGCATGCTTTAGGTAGAGTTAATGATTTTATGGTTGAAATGCATATGACTTTTGTTCCTATTGATTTTTTTGTTATGGACATGGGGAGTAAAAGCTCTAGTCCTATAATCTTGGTAAGACCTTTTTGATAACCACAGGGGCTGTCATTAATGCAAAGGAAGGGAATAGAAAGTTTAAGTTCCCTCATAATAAGTTTCAGTAAAGCCTAGCTATATGGCTATAAATAAAATTCTTTTCGGGAGGCAACCAGTTTGTTTATGTTTAAGATTTTATTTTTGCACTCTTGATGTAGCAAGAGAGGTTTATTTTACTTTACCTTTTGTAGTTTTTAATAAAGTACCAAGTTTTACCCATTTGGATGATATTAAGTTGAGAAAATTATTAAGAGTTGCAGTTTTCTACATGATGTTGTTGATGGCCCAAATATATCGAACTCGTTGGGGAACCCCAAGGGGAAGGTATGATGAGCACAGCAGCAAGCTTTCCCTCAGTAAGAAACCAAGGTTATCAATCTAGTAGGAGCAAGGAAACACCCCAAACGTGTAGCTAGCTGAACGTTGGCAGGGCGCACTACCGGTGCCAGCAGCAACATGGAGACCTGGACAACACAACTACATAACTTTGCCACCAACTTGCGATGAGGTTGTCAATCTCACCGGTTTTGCTGAAAACAAAGGATTAAACGTATCGAATGGAAGGAAGTAATAGTTTACAGAAAGTAAACACAAAGCAGTAAATAGTTTATAGATTGTATGTAAAAGAAAGGACCGGGGTCCATAGTTCACTAGAGGTGGCTCTCCTTAAGATAGATAACATGCTGGGTAAACAAATTACAGCGGGGCAATTGACAAACATCGATAAAGCAATACATGCATATACCAATCATATTGACTCTTTTGGAACTTGATTGGGCATTACAACATTATACATAGACCGCCATCCAACTGCATCTATGACTAATAATCCACCTTCAGGTTATCATCCGAACCCCCTCCAGTATTAAGTTCGAACCAACAGATTATTGCTTTACGAATTGCGTGTAAAGTAAACAATACGATTGTTCTATGAACAAAGGATTGTTGTTTTCTTCCTAGTAGCAACAACACATCTAGTACCTTAGAGATTTCTGTCACTTCCCCAGATTACCAGAGGCATGAACCCACTATCGAGCATAAATACTAACTCTTGGAGTTGCTAGCATCTAATTGGCCAAGATAGCTACTAACAACGAAAAGCATGAAAGATCACAAATAAAAAAGACATGATAGAATCAATAATCAATCTGAAATAGCATCTCAATATCCATCGGATCCCCGCAAACACAACATGCAGAATTACAAATAGATGATCTTGATCATGATCGGAGCTCACAAGATCTAAACATGAAAGCACAAAGGAGGAGAACCAACCATCTAGCTACTACATGGACCCGTAGTCCAGAGATGAATTACTCACGCATCACACCGGAGGTTTGCATGGTGATGAAGAAGGCCTCCAGGGTGAATTCCCCTCTCCGGCAGGGTGCTGGGAAGAGATTCAGATCCCTCCTGATCTAGGGATGGAGATGATGGTGGCTATAGACTCTTTTGTGGAATTTTGATTGGGTCCTTAGGGTTTTGGTACCGAGGGAAATATATAGGCGGAAGGAGAGGCCGAGGGGGTGCTGGAGTCGGCCAGACCACCCCTTGGCATGGGCTAGGCCTGGCCGCGCGGCCAGGTGGTGTGGCCGGCCCCCAGCTCTTCTCCGTCTTGTATTCTGGCATCACATGTATTCCGGAAAAATAGGCACTTTGGCTTTTGTCCCGTCCAATTCCAAGAATATTCATTTTCTGACTTTGCTGGAACCAAAAACAGCAGAAAACAGGCAGCTGGCACTATGGCTCTTGTTAATAGGTTCGTCCAAGAAATCATATGAAAAGTACTCCAAAGTGTGGACAAAACACAAGAAAGTAGATAAAACCAAGCATGGAATATCAAAAATTATAGATACATTTGCAATGTATCAACATCCCCAAGCTTAACTCCTGCTCGTCCTCGAGTAGGTAAGTGAAAAAAGAAATAATTTTTGAGGTGACATGCACCATCAAAGACTTGATCAAAGTATTTGCAAAACACTGAAAGCTGGGATCATAGTACTTCAATCATAACATGAAAGACAAAGTTCTAGCAATAAGACAAAGAAACTATGTTGCAACATGAAAAGGCACAAACAAAAGATTCATAAATAACAATGCTTTGCAAGACGTTTGTTTGTTTCACATAAAGAAAACATAGCATAATATCATTCAGCTTGTCCCTCATAGAGTAGCAAATATAAATGCATAGGACACCTTCAAAGTTCATAAGAGTGACTAGATACAAATAGTTTAAAACAAGCAATATCAAGGTATGCATCAATCAACTAGTCTTGGGACAATGCACATAGAACTAAGAATGACCACTATGCTCTCAAAGTAGGTGCATAAAGGTAGAAGGTGAAGACTCAATATAATGGTGGAAGAAAGGCCTTCATAGAAGGAAGCAGAGATTCAAGTTTCATAAAGAGCTTCCGAAAATTATGGTACTTAATAGCTTTCAGCTCTCATTGCCCCTATCATAAGCATCTTGAAGTGATTAAGGTTAAAGTGAACAAACTATGGTGTACATGCTTGCCGAAGTATAAGTTAGAAATCTCATGTCCCTTTAATTCGAGGGCCGCTCCTCATGCTACTCAAGTCTAGTCACCGGTAAGTTCTTGTCATCGTAAGTACATGTGTATCATAGAGAACCGCCAATGGGGTACCCCTTGCCCGATGATACGGAAGAATCCCCATATCAAAATGACAAGGCAAGCAAACAACAAGCATCTCAGCAATCTTCTTATTTACCATGGGAATATGGTGCTTTTTTCTCTCTTTCCTCTTTTCATAATCTCTTTTTTTCTTTTCTCTTTTTTCTCTCAATATAGGACTCTCTTTTTTTATAAGAAGAATGCTTCATAAACAGCTCATTATGGTTACGCTGCAGGTTTCCACCATGTCAACGTGGATTAGAACAGCAGCCCAGGCATTTCTCTAACACATATACATAACTCCATGGACTTACAAGCTCCCCTTTCATTTCACACCGACGACATCCATATACAAATAGCATGATATCAACTAGGTACAAAGTACCCGTGCAATGTTGAAAGTGTTCCCCATGACAGCATGGTTCTGCTAATTCCCAACAAATAAGTTCAAGCATATACAACATAGACGACACAATGGTTCAAGTTTATTAAGGGCAAGAAAAGTAAAGTGTGCCATCAAGTTCGTGAGAGCTTTAATCACTAGTTTTCTCATAACAAGTTTAATTCGGAAGGTAAACAAAAGCATGAATATACTTGGAATAGCATAAGCTAGTAGGTAGGTATGGTGGACTCTTTGGAATAACTTGGTTTAAGGAGTTGGATGCATGAGTGGAACTCATACTTGGTTGCGGAGGCTAGCAAAAGACTGGGAGCGACAAACTAAGAGATCAATAATGGGCATAATCATGCAGAGGGACAAAACATCATTGATCAAAGCATAAAGTGATACTACAAGTTGAAAACTAAAGGATCATCAAGGCTATGGTGACTTGAGATAGTCATAACATGGTGTGAGCATGCTCCAAGTCAACCCAAATAAAGCATCAAAGGAGAATACCACTATACTATGCTTTAATATGCTAAAACAATGCATGATTCATCCAAGGCACATTAAGCAATCTCAATTGTTTATAACAAGTCATGCTACAGCAAAGAATACTAAGCATAAAGCCAAAACAATATCAAGCATGGCATGACAAAGCATAGGCCACAGTCAAAATCAAGCTCTTTTTACCACTTAAGCATGAGCTTTTGTACTCTTTTCCAAACCAAACCAAACTATTTGAAAACCAATGTATGAAAGAGGGGGTCCAACCAATTTATTCAGCAAACTAAGAAAACCAAGCAAACGAAAAAACAAAACAAAAACGAAAAAGAAGACGCTCCAAGAACAACACAACTGTGCATGAAACAATAAAAACGAAGCGTTTGGAAGAAACCTGGGATTTTTATTGATGAAGAGGGGGATGTCTTGGGCATCCCCAAGATTTGACGCTTGTACTTCTTGGATATTTCTTGGGCTGACACGCGTGGCATCCCCAAGATTGAGCTTTACTCCATCCTTCATCTAATTACTCATTCCTTCCATACACCTGAAATTTTTCCTTCATACAAAACTTCACACAATATTTATTAGCAACATTAGTGCACTCAAGATAATAAGTCTTTAGGTTCAGTTCTAACACCAAATAAACTTCCATTAGAACACTAGCTACTGAAGCACTTCCCTCAAAAAGCTCAATTCTCCAAAAGAACTCAAAAAGGAACCAACAAGAAGCAAATGCAGAAAATGGCAGAAATCTGTCAAAACAGACCAACAGGTAAAGACGAATTTTTTCAAAGACCTTATGTTGCTCAAATAAAAAAGTGTTGAACTAATGAAAGTTAGATAACAAACTGGGGTAGAAGCACAAAACTTCACGCCTCAAAAGTACGTTCAGAGATTTTACATGAATGTTTATGGTGAAGCACAGAAATCTGTTTCAGGACAGCAACTTTCCCAATCATTACTTCTCTCTCATTAGAGGTTACTCTTGGCACAAAAAGAAAATAAAAAGGATAAGGGGCGGTTATTACTGAAGTAATAACTTCCAAGACTCATCTAAAACTTTTGGGTTATCTCACAATAAGTACTTTTCTTTAACGCCTTTAAGTTAGGCATAAGAAGCAAGAAAAAGAGTCAAGTGTTCTCAAATGAAGAAGCATTAAGACCAATTTTTTTTTCATATGAGAGGCAAAAGAAATCTTCTATCTCTTCTTAGGGAAGTGTTCTATACCTTTCTTGAATGGGAGTTGATATCTAATGGTGCCTTCTTTCATATCAATAATGGCACCAACAGTTCTAAGAAAGGATCTTCCCAAAATAATAGGACAAGAAGCATTGCATTCAACATCCAAAATATAGAAATCAACGGGGACATAGGCATTGTTAACCATAATAAGAACATCATTAAGACTCCCCATGAGTTTCTTTTTAGCATTATCATCAAGTGGGACATTCAAATAACAATCTTCAAGTGGTGGCAAATCAAGCATATCATAAATCCTTCTAGGCATAATAGAAACACTACTATCAAGATCACATAAAGCTTTGAAGTCAAAGTCATTCACTTTCATATTAATGATGGGTTCCCAACCATCTTCTTGTTTTATCGGAATAGAAGCTTTATGTTTCATCTTTTCTTCTTTAATCTTTATGAGAGCATCAGTAATGTGTTTTGTAAAGGCCATGTTCATAGCACTAGCATTAGGACTTTGAGCAAGCTTTTGTAGGAACTTAATAACTTCAGAGATGTTGCAAGCATCAAGATCAAAATCAAAATTATCATTTAAGGTGGTAGAACTATTACTAGCCTCAACACTAGTGCTGGTGATAGTAGAAACACTAATTTTTCTAGCAATTTCATCTTCTTTTTCCCACTTAGCATGTAATTCAGCTAATAGTCTAACATTTTCATCAATTCTTATTGTATAGCATTAGTAGCTGCAAAGGGATTATCATTAGTTTCGGGTTTAGCAGCCATTTTATTCAAAGAAGTTTGAGCTTTAGCAAGTGATGCTATATTTCTTTCAGCATTAGAGAGTTTTTCCTCAATAGTTTTATCGAAATAAGTTTGTTTACTAATAAAGTCCTTAAGCATAACTTGAAGTTCAGAGGGTGCACTCCTATTATTGTTGTAGGAATTTCCATAAGCATTACCTTTGTTGGGAGGATATGGCTTATAATTGTTGTTACCAAAATTATTCCTATAAGCATTATTGCCAAAATTGTTATTTCTTATGAAATTCACATCAACTTTCTCTTCTTGAGCAACCAAAGAAGCTAAAGGAACATTATTTGGATCAATATGGGCTTTCCCATTAACAAGCATAGACATAATAACATCAATCTTATCACTAAAGGAGGAGGTTTCTTCAACAGAATTTACCTTCTTACCTTGTGGAGATCTCTCAGTATGTCATTCAGAATAGTTAACCATCATATTATCCAGAAGCTTTGTTGCAGCACCCAAAGTAATGGTCATAAAGGTACCTCCAGCAGCAGAATCCAATAGGTTCCTTGAAGAGTAGTTCAATCCTGCATAAAAAGTTTGGATGATCATCCAAGCAACATCCATGAGTGGGACAATTCTTAACCAAAGATTTCATTCTTTCCCAAGCTTGAGCAACATGTTCATTATCAAATTGTTTAAACTTCATTATTTCACTTCTCATAGATATAATCTTAGCAGGAGGATAGTACTTTCCAATAAAAGCATCTTTGCATTTAGTCCAAGAATCAATACTATTCCTAGTTAAGGAATTCAACCATTCTTTAGCTTTTCCTCTCAAAGAGAAAGGAAACAATTTTAGCTTAATAATATCACCATCTATATCCCTATGCTTTTGCATCTCACAAAGTTCAACAAAGTTATTTAGATGGGCAGCAGCATCTTCATTACTAATACCAGAAAATTGTTCTCTCATAACAAGATTGAGTAAAGCAGGTTTTATCTCAAAGAAAGTAGCTTCAGGCACAGGTGGAGCAATAGGTGTGCTCATAAAATCATTGCTGTTGGTGCTAGTGAAGTCACACAACTTAGTGTTTTCAAGAGTAGTCATTTTTTTGTGTTTTTGATAAAGAAAGCAAACTTGTAAAACTATTTTTTTGTGTTTTTGATAAAGATACAAGCAAACAAAGCAAACAGAAACTAAGCAAAACAAAAATAACAAAGTAAAGAGATTGGTTATGAGGGACTCCCCTTGTGAAGATGTCCTTGACTCCCCGGCAACGGCGCTAGAAAAAGTTGTTGACGGCCCAAATATATCGAGATAGTTGGGGAACCCCAAGAGGAAGGTATGATGAGCACAACACCAAGTTTTCCCTCGGTAAGAAACCAAGGTTATCAATACAGTAGGAGCAAGTAAACACCCCAAAGGTGTAGCTAGCTGAACGTTGGCAGGGCGCACTACCGGTGCCAGCAGCAACGTGGAGACTTGCACAACACAACCACAGAACTTTGCCCCCAACTTGCGATGAGGTTGTCAATCTCACTGGTTTTGCTAAAAACAAAGGATTAAATGTATCGAATGGAAGGAAGTAATAGTTTGTAGAAAGTAAACACAAAGTAGTAAACAATTTATAGATTGTATGTAAAAGAAAGGACCGGGGTCCATAGTTCACTAGAGGTGGCTCTCCTTAAGATAGATAACATGCTGGGTAAACAAATTACAGCGGGGCAATTGACAAATATCGAGAAAGCAATACATGCATACACTAATCATCTTGACTCCTTTGGAACTTGATTGGGAATTACAACATTATACATAGACCGCCATCCAACTGCATCTATGACTAATAATCCACCTTCAGGTTATCATCCGAACCCCCTCCAGTATTATGTTGCAAGCAAAAGATTATTGCTTTATGAATTGCGTGTAAAGTAAACAATATGATTGTTCTATGAACAAAGGATTGTTGTTTTCTCCCTAGTAGCAACAACACATGTAGTACGTTAGAGATTTCTGTCACTTCCCTAGATTACCAGAGGCATGAACCCACTATCGAGCATAAATACTAACTCTTGGAGTTGCTAGCATCTACTTGGCCAAGATAGCTACTAACAACGGAAAGCATGCAAGATCACAAATAACAAAGACATGATAGAATCAATAATCAATCTGAAATAGCATCTCAATATCCATCGGATCCCCGCAAACATAACATGCAGAATTATAAATAGATGATCTTGATCATGAACGGAGCTCACAAGATCTAAACATGAAAGCACAAAGGAGGAGAACCAGCCATCTAGCTACTACATGGACCCGTAGTCCAGAGATGAACTACTCACGCATCACACCGGAGGCTTGCATGGTGATGAAGAAGGCCTCTAGGGTGAATTCCCCTCTCCGGCAGGGTGCCGGGAAGAGCTTCAGATCCCTCTCGATCTTGGGATGGAGATGATGGTGGCTACAGACTCTTTCGTGGAATTTCGATCGGGTCCTTAGGGTTTTGGTCCTGAGGGCAATATATAGGCGGAAGGAGAGGCCGAGGGGGTGCTAGGGTCGGTCAGACCACCCCCTGGCGCTGGCCAAGTCTGGCCTCGCGGCCAGGTGGTGTGGCCAGCCCCCAGCTCTTCTCCGTCTCGTATTCTGGCATCAGATGTCTTCCGGAAAAATAGGCACTTTGGCCTTTGTCCCGCCCAATTCCGAGAATATTCATTTTCTGACTTTCCCGGAACCAAAAACAGCAGAAAACAGGCAGTTAGCACTGTGGCTCTTGTTAATAGGTTAGTCCAAGAAATCATATGAAAAGTACTCCAAAGTGTGGACAAAACACAAGAAAGTAGATAAAACCAAGCATGGAACATCAAAACTTATAGATACATTTGCAATGTATCAATTGTTTATGAGAAAAAATTCCTACAGAGTTATGTATCTTTGACTGATCTCATATTTAAACAGTAGTTGCAATTTTTCATCATGTATATGCACAAAAATCAGAAACAGTTCCTAACATAGATAAGTAGGGTAAATAATTACATCTTGCAGCTCACTTTTTCTAGACATATTCTGTCTTCGGTTGTTTAAGTCATTATTTTCAGTTTCAAATTGATTTCTGTAATGACCCAGGAAATAAATTATAGGAAAGGTAGAAGTATGATTCGATATTTTTCATAGCATTCATATAGAAATTTTAGGGTCAGTTTAAAAATTGTAAAACTTGGTTGAATTTGATTCTAGTGAGGTTATTTTATAACCAAAAGGTCACTAGTAATTGAAGTCAAGTTAATTAGCTAATACAAATGAGTTGAAAGAGTTTATAATGGCCCAACTCATATTCGGCATGCTAAGGCCATCTCAGCTACGTAGTGGATGCCGCGAGGGCACCATACGCAACATGCGGGCGGAGGTGCGCCAGGTAGGCAAACCCTGTCATGGACACTATGGCTGGTCAACCGTTATTTATTAAGTTGTCGCCAACCTGACTACGTTCACTTAATCACGATGTTAGTTCATAAGGCCTTCACAGGGAGTCATCCATTCGATACAAAAGCACGTGGTTGACTCAGCGGGGGTGTCCCATCATCGCAGTAGCACGTGGCCAGCGCAACGGAGTTGTCTCGTCATCACGATCTTGCAGTTCCATTGCAAAAAGGCATAGTCTAGAACTTGGAAGGCTTCAATGCCAGTCGCTCAGGCATTGCGCCGCTCGTCCGCTTGGCCTTTAGCAGTAAGACACACAAGCTGCATTTCTTCACAAACGGTTCATTGCCAGTTCGGTCCCCAAGATCCCTCATACATGCTCCATGAATCGAAGTTCCAGGGGATGGAGCCACAGACATGGCCGTGGCGCTGGATGCATACACAGAGCCAACAATCAATGACACCGATAAAAGAGGACACATGCACCCCCCTATAACACCCCGTCCACTGGGCCCGTGGGGTGTCACTCCTGGCGGCTTAATAGGATATCTAGAATGGCCCCACAGACCAACACTAGTCTTTTTTGCGTACTTTGTTCTCACTCGTGTGCACCCGATACCCACTTCCCGGTCGGTCACCCAACCTAGAATTTCTCTAGGCCATGCACGCTTAACCTTAAAGTTTTTTTCGAATGAGCTTCCGGAAAAGAAGTTGCAACTTGTTGGTATGAGTATTCTATCAATCCTATTAAGCCATGTGCCTGGTCTCACATACACCCGCCCTTTAGAAGATCGATGCCCTCATCGATCAAGCACACCCAGGAACATTCCCTCTTGGCACGCGTCTGTACGTCCAGTGCCGGCACATGTGCCATGCCGTTTCCACTCCAGGCCACACGCGCCATGCTCCACATGTCCCGCCACTGACCCGCACACACCCGTTTAACCGTGAGGTCAGCTCTCATACCACTTGTAACACCCCGTCCACTGGGCCCGTGGGGTGTCACTCCTGGCAGCTTAATAGGATATCTAGACTGGCCCCACAGACCAACACTAGTCTTTTCTACGTACTTTGTCCTCACTCGTGCGCACCCGATACCCACTTCCCAGTCGGTCACCCATCCTAAAATTTCTCAAGGCCAAGCACGCTTAACCTTAGAGTTCTTTTCGAATAAGCTTCCGGAAAAGAAGTTGCAACTTGTTGTATGAGTATTCTATCAATCCTATTAAGCCATGTGCCTGGTCTCACCCCCCCCCCCCCCCGCCACTTCGAGTTCTTCATCTAGATCTTTGAAGACCCCTTTAAAAATAAGAAACTCCTAGAAAATTTTGGGAAATTTCTCCGGCGAGAGAATGATGAACTTAAAATGTGGACAACAGGCCGCTATGCTTGCCTGTGGCACGTGGGCGTGCTGCTCGATGGGTAAGTCCATATGTTCCTCGACAACGGTTGGGAGTGGTTCGCTCGTGCGCATAACGTGTTGGTCAGACGCTTGCTATGCTTCACATATGAACACGATGGCATCCTCGCCATCAAGTGTTCGATGGTACAATATTCCGTAGGTACTACCTTAGGTAGTGGTTTGTAATTCTATTTCAATTTCTCCTAAGTAAACCAAGTATCTAAAATGAATATTGAAGGAACATATGTATTGGAGTATTTCTCGATTTTTATCGTGCCTAGATAAAATGTTCCTACTCTCTAAACTTCTATAACTTTTTGTTTTCATTGGAATGTACTTGCAATGCTTAGTCTCATATCACCTCGATGCATGTTCCTTCGCTAGAGGCATCAATATGCTAGCAAACAGGCACACAGGGGTGCAAGGTTTACCCAGGTTCAGGCCTCGTAGAGGTCCCTACTCCTGCTTGTCTGCTCTTGGAAGTAACGAAGTAATTGAAGATTATAGGGGTGCACAGATGCAATCTGGCGAGAGTTGTGGAAACTAGGGTTGTGATTGTCCTCCTCGCCGCCTCCTCCTAGCCTTTATAAAGATAGGCTAGGTCTCGGTAGTGTGGTCGAGTTTCTGATTAGGGTTCGCCCTTTGAACTTTCTAACTTAAGCTTCTTCTTGTTTCGCAAGCAATCGAAGAGTCCGTGGGTCACCCGAATTCTGCATTGGGCCTTGGAAACACCATGGGCTTCTGCCGTATCTGGACCGTATATGCCAAACTCGAGTACCTATATGGTATACCCATGTCAGTAGCCCCCGAGTATCCAGTGGAATCGCAGACTGAGCATTTTTTCGAGTGTTCTGTTTGTGTCATAGGGATTGTTGATATACATGCCTGATTTATTTGATGTATCAGTATCAGTTAACTACCTTAGGGCAAAACAATGCAATCTACTCAAACTTGAGTCCCCAGACTCGAATTCGGAAAAGTGTTGGCATAATTTGACTCAGGCAGCAGAGGTCTTACATGAGTCGAATTCCAGTGTATAAGTGTGAGCATTCTACGTGTCCGTCAAGGCATGTTCATCGTACCTATAGGTACGGATATATTTCTGGTAGTGCGCAGCAGATGCATTGCCAGGCCTTATTCAGGTCTTATCTTCACATTGTAAGCGCGGCATCCGAATTTTTTTGTCATCGCGAAGATGATTCGGGTGGCCCAGGAGACGTAATCTCTTTGTAGGGAAAATATGAGGCGGAGTCGCCATATCATTCTAGTGTGGATGTTATCGACACACATTACGATGTACAAGGAAAAGTAATCATAGGGTGCGCGACCAGTGCTCCCTATGGGAGTAGCCCCCGAGTGCCTATTCGAGTCGTAGACTCGAGTGGGGACTAAAAACATTTTGTGATTGTTGTCGTCTTTGGTTGCTTGTTTCAGTCGAATGTGTTTTCAGCGCTCCCTATGGGAGTAACTCATAGTTCACAATCGAATCGTTGATTCGAGTGATGGGTTTGTTTTGAATGCTCATACACCTGCATAAAAATTCTTTCGGGTGCGCGGCCAGCGCTCCTATTAGGAGTAGCCCCCGAGTGCTTGGCTGAGTCGAAGACTCGAGCAAGCACTAAAGTAGTCAAAATCTTCTTCTGCTAGAATCGATGACGTCAGGACTGACGATGTGATGACCTCAGTTGCCTGCGTGAGCGGCTTTGACGGGACGTGACGAGCGGTGGGTCCCACTTTCTGACTTTGATTTGACTAGGCGTGCGTAATCTTCTGTTTTAACTATGTCTCCTCGATTTCTGCGCATAATGGGGGTAGTGGGGGACGGTTCATGGTTCACCCTCGCCACGTGTCGATGGCGATGTACTCCACGCTCCCAGTAGGGTTTCTGCTGGCCATTGGATGGCATCCGCGAGGAGGTTATGTAGCAGCGCAGCTACGGTAATTTTCCCCATCTCTCTTCTTGCTCGTGCCTCCTTCGCCATTGTTGTTCTCTCTGCTTCCTTGCACGCTTCCTCTTCACGGCACTGGACCAGCTCCGTGTTTTCCCCAATTACTTTCTCCATTTGCACCGCCATCGAAAGATGGGTAAGAAGAAGGAAGGCGTTGCTGCTGGATCTGCGGCCATCATTTCTGCCACCAAGAAGAAGGGCGGTACCACCACCATGGGTTTTCTATGAGGTTGCTTTTTTGAAGCGGCGTTGTGCATGTTTTCTAGTAAATCGGTGTCGTTGTCTTCTGACGATGTCCAATTTGTGAAAGAGTCCAGAGTCGTAGACTCCAAGGCCAAGGAGGTGGCCGAATGATCTCCTTCTCCTCTGGTGGTGGCCCACTCTGGCGCCAATTCTTCGAGTTCCCCACATGCTGGGGAGCACCAGATGGTTGCCCGGACGACTGCGCGACAGTCATCTTTGGAGTCCCTGGAGGATCACATAAGCTTCCTTTTTGTTGTTTTGGCAGTCGAATTTATACTTTGTGTTGCCACTGAACCTTCATTTCCCTTTTATGCAGCTCATTGTGAAGGAAGATGCTCGCCTTGCGGAGCAAGTCCTTGTCATGGGTCGACAGCATGCTCTACTGGACAATCGCCACCGTACTATCGAAGGTTAGTTTTAGTTTTGTCTTTGTCTTCGTGAAATTTGTAAATTTGATTGATGATACACCCTTTGCTTTGTAGTTGAGCACAATGAACTTCTTCGTCATGCTACTTCCCTCGAGAAGGCGCTTGCCGCGGCTGCGAAGAATCACGATGAAGCAGTCCCAGCCCTGGAGGAGTCGCGAAAGTGCGAAGAGGAATTGCGCTCCTCCACTACTGAAAGGGAGAAGTTGTTTGAAGAACAATTTTTCTCGATTGCCAAGGCCCTCTCAGCTAATTCCCAATTTTTATTTGCGTTGCTCCTTGTTTCATGTCGTCATGTTGCTGTGGTAACACCTTGTGTATGAAGATGCCGGCGGCCTGAGCTTTGACGCCAAGTCTCTACGTCGTGCAGATGCGTTGGCTGGCGTCGTTGCTGTAGTCGAAGACCGCAGTGTTTCCTTCCAGGAGACGCTGGGGAAGGACAAGGATGTGCTCAGTCGCATCCATGAGGACCTAACTCCCAAGGCCGGGCTGATCGACAACCTTGATGACCTGGTGGAATCCCTTGCTGGAGGTATTCCCGCGAAATTCAGGAACTCTCAGCGGTCCGTCAGCGCCACCATGGCACTCGCGATGGTGCAAGCCCATGGCGTGGAGTTGGATCCCGCAGCAATCTCCGAGGCGATGCATGTCGATGCCGGAGGCCAGCAGGTAGTGTTTGCTCCCTTTGTTGGTAGCTGCGCTAAGTATGGGCCACAGCTTATCGAGACAGTCGCCAAATACTCTGAGGAGCAGCGACAAGCAAAGGCGGCGAAGACCGCGGCATCTGGGGTTACCACCGGCAAGTCTGTTGCGTCGGAGACTGCCACAAATGCAATTAAGCCCCCGAAGTTGAAGTCGAAGTCAAAGAAGCAGAATGCTCCTTAGTCTTTATTTGTAATAGCTATAGCTTAGCCTTTTCTCTGAACCGTGCTTTTGTGGGGGGTGTTCCCTTGTCATTTATCGAACTTGACTGCAGTTCTTTACTTATCCATGCCTGATGAGTTTCATTTGCCTCTTGCTTGATTGTACCTAGGTTCCTTCGAGTGGTCCTTTGAGTGGTCCTCATGATTCTCCTCCCATCGATGAAATCTTGGCGCAGCCCCGTTCAAAGGTGGAGGAATTGTCACTGCTTTCGCGACTGCACGATCACATTAAGCAATTGGAGCGTGATTTGCCCATCATTCGCGGTAGTGTGGATGCGTGGAAGTCAAAGGCAGAGAAGGCCACCGCCCATGAGAAGTATCTTTTGGAGGAAGTGGCACAATTGAATGAGCAGTTCAAATGTTAGCTTTCTGCCATCTCATCTTTTCTTATAGTCATTCGCAGCAATGCCTTGTCTTCATACTTTGTTGTTTGCTTGGTGTATTTGTTAGTGCTCGTCATCGGCAAGATGAGAAGGACCGGGTGGCCATTCGAATGAATAACTTAACCCAGGAGCAGCTGCAGTCGAGTGGGTATTTTTGGGTGGACCATGACCGCGCCATTATGTTGGCGACCCTGCAGGATCGTTCTTCTTGTATACTTCAATGCTTGAAGAAGGCGCAGTCGTGTCTCAGGCACATTTATCAGACGATGTTTCCTCTGGATATTGTCCCTTCAAGCCTATTGGCACTTTTTGCAAAGTTCCAAGATATAAGCGCGGCACCCGAGTGTGTGCGGCAGCTGCTAGTTGCTAGTGCCAAGGCTGCTTTATCGATGGTGCGACTGCATCAGCCAGATGTGGACATGGCATCTATTGCTGCTGGATCGCCACCACCGCCAGAAGGGATGACCTGGAACATGGTGCTGAAATACCAGGTGGTTGATCAGCCAGCAGAAGACACCGTCGACTTCTTTGAAGAGCAGACGAATGTTCATCTTCTGCAGCAGTAGCGTAGTTTGTATCCTTCACATAGATGTATGAGTGTTGTAAAGTTCGTATGATTATGTTGGGTGTAATTAGTACCCATTGATATGTGAAGATCTTGCTAGCTTGTATATGTTTCGAGTGTATTGTACTATGAAGTTCCCTTTCGTTAGCCTGACTTGTGTTTATCTCAGCACCTTGCCAACCTGTCAGGTGCGTTGCAACTAGGTTGGTGTTTCTCAAGGGTTCGATTGATGTTGTGTCAGCTACTTAAGATACTGTGATTTGTTCGTAGAACGAAAGTGTAAAGGGTGGCACAACCCCAGAGTGATGAAATTGCAAGAAAATAAGGAAAACACAGAGTTTTGGGGCACTTAGCTTTATTTATTCGCAGAATAGTACGAGGTACAATGTGTGTCTAAGTAGCCTGCTGAATAACCTTATTTGTAATGTAAAACGAATAGGGGTAGAAGCAACGCAGCTGCACGATGTTCCAGGGGTTGGAGTATGCGACTCCGCTCTCGAAATTTTTAAGGCAATAGGCGCCACCTAAGATTACTTCTGTAATCACGTAAGGTCCTTCCAAAGGGGACTCGAGCTTGAGATGCCCTTTTTGTTTCAATCGTAGGACCAGGTCTCCTTCGACGTAGGATCTGGGGCGTAGCCTTGTGTTTCAATCGTAGGACCAGGACTCCTTCTCTCTGTATGCAACCACCCGTGGGGCTTTGTAGCGTACTTCGGCGGGTAGCACCGCTTCAGCACCGTGCACCATGAAGAACGAAGTGTATCCCGTGGCGCTGTTTGGAGTTGTGCGCAGGCTCCAAAGTACGGATTACAGCTCGTCTGGCCAGCATCCAGCGGCTTGTTCGAGTGGTCGGAGGAGTCGTTTCTTGCTTCCACTGTAGACGAGGTCGTTGGCCGTTTCGACTTGACCGTTTGTCGTGGAAATGGCCATGGCAGTCGCTGTAGTAGGCAGCGCTTGATTGAATCGGGGGCGAGAGCTGGCGGCCATCTATGGTGCGAGATGGGGGCGGATGCACATGGGTTTACCCAGGTTCGGCCCCCGGAGGGTAAAGACCTACTCCTGCTATATTGGATTAACGGAGAGCAAGTTACAGGGGTGGCTAGCTCGGCGTCTAAGCAGCGTGTCGCTCGAAGGGGTGTATGATGGAACATAAGTCTTCAGGATACCCTAGGGAGGTTTATATATGAGGCACCTCGCTAGGGTTTACAGCTTACAGCCGAACAGGATATGGATTCGGAGGCTTTGACCTAATTCAACTAGGCTTCGAGTACGCTTTAGTCGCATTCCAGTCGCCATCCTGCAGTCCCACTCGCGAGCCCTTTGGCCCAATCGGAACGTCCTGCTAGGCATACCCCATTCGGCATATCCCCATCACTAATCCCCGAGGCCATCGTTGATTCAGGCGTAGGTGGTCATTTGGCAGTCGGAGTAGGCGATTCCAATTTGGACGCCCAGTCGAATCGGCGATGGACTCCACTGAAACCAAGGAAAATTTCCCCAGGCTCCTAGTCGCTGCTCCGGCGAACGCCACAGCTGCCAAGTCATTGCTTCAGCGAGCGGACGGGGCTAGTTGCCAGCGAGTGGAATGGAGGAGTTGGACCATCAACCTGGTCAAACTATCCATTGGATATTCCAACGGTAACTTTGGTGTAATTACCACAGGTAACGGCTACCCCGAATTTGGTGGGCAGCGCCTCCTTATAAGGGGAGTAACAAATCAACCTTGCAGATCCTTCCCCGCGTTCTTCATTCTCGCGCATCCATTTCTCCTGTCTTCCTTCGATTCGATCCCTTTCACACGAGCGACCCCACATCCTTCCTAATGGCGCCTCCAAAGGGTTCATGGGGGAAATTTAAGTGCACCACAGCCCAGCTCAAATCCTTCAAGGACGCTGGAGTCCTCTGCAAGGGGAACTGGCAGGTCCCCGCTCCCTCCGAGATCGAGACGAAGCCGTGGGCCGGCGAGTTCATTTGCTTCCCCAGCCACTTGGAGAGGGGTTTGGGGTTCCCCACCTCGCCGTTCTTCCGGCGCTTCTGTGCGTATTACGCAATCAAGCCGTCGGATCTTGGTTCGCACAACATCGAGCAGCTGACGATCTTTGTCGCCTTCTGTGAATGTTATATTGGTTGTAGGCCGTACTTTCTGCTGTGGCTGGAGCTCTTCCACAGCCGCATCGGGCGCGAGGCGTCCGGCGGCTTGATGTTCGCGGCCGGCGGCGTCACATTCCAATTGAAGCCGAAGGCCACCTTTATCAAACTTTTGCTGCCGAAGAAGGCCGAGAGCGAGTGGAAGAAGAGCTGGTTCTACGTGAAAGAATCCACTCCCTCTGGTGAAGTAGTGCTTCCGAATTCATTGCAGAAAGGAGTGACCCTTGCCGGATGGCACCGAAGAAACTCCCTGAGTACCAAAGGATGGCCACCGTGGAGATGATGGACCAGATCCAGAGCTTGAAGGATCAGGGGTTGTCCTCGATCAACCTCTACAAATGCTGGCTCGGGCAGCGTCTGGTTCCGCTAGCGGCTCAGCCGCATTGGATGTATGAGTACAGCGGGAAACACGATCCCTCTCGGATCAGCAAAGAGTCGTGGGAAATCGAAGACTACAAGGCCGCCCTGAAGAAGATCACCGATGCGGAATTTACAACCACATCGGCCGGGCTCGCCCCGTACACTCCCGTGAAAAATGAAGCCCCCATAGTAAGTTTTCCTTCTAGTCACAATTTCTGCAACGTAATTCGCAGTCGCATCGTTTGATATTTTTTGCAGTTGTTCTCAGTTGTTCCAGGTATTGGAGGGTTGGCTCCCCCCGCTTGACGAAGAGGTCCCCCGGGAGATCGAAGAGGCCTCCGAAGGAGATTCCTTCGAAAGCGACGAGGAAGAGGAGGAGGTTCCTCCCCCAGCACCTACGGCTCACAAGACTAGCATGCAGAAGCAGCACGAGTTCGAGGCGAGTTGCAAACTTGATGAACACGAATGGGGCGACGAGATTGTACAAGAGCACATGTCTCGGCATATGGCCACGTTGGCGAAGCCCGCGCGCAAACCAAAGTCACGAGTGAAGAAGCTAGCATTGCCGCCCAGGTTGGCGGTGGTGTTTGAGTCAGATGACGACTTCGATAATGATGACGCCCCCGAAACTTCGCACAAGATCTCGGAGGATGTGATTCCGATGAAGGGATTGGAGGACGAGGACACCGAGACAGCGGTATAAGTTCCTCTGGCGGTGATAGCACCAACGGCTTCGAGGGCACCAAGCCAGGAGGCGGCTGAGGCCGCAGCATGGAAGTCGCCGCAACCTTCAAGAGCGACCGCGTCTTTGGAGCCGGAAATTCCGGCGACTGGGGCTTCGTCATCAAGGAAGCCCGCGGTGTCGTGGGCTTCAGATGTCTTTGATAGAGGTCTCACGCGCAAGCTGGGGCTGGAATTAGACAAGCCCGCCCACATCAGCACCGGGCTGCGCGTTCTCCCAGTCGCCAAGTAAGCTTCGATTTCTCCATTCCAACTCGTGTTCCGTTTTTGTGCTATCTCAGTGTTGATTTTGGAGGTTTGGCAGGTCTGGGGTCAAGAAGATCGGTCGCCCTTCAGTGGCGAAGATTCCGCCGGTCGCCACCACGGAAGAGGGCGACCTCCCCAAGAAGAGGAAGTCTGCTGAAGACGCGGCGACTATGGACGGCGCGAAGAGGCAGAAAGGCGGTGCCGACGACTCCATGGCGATGGATAGTGCCAAGGAGAGCGATCTCGCTACAGTCGTCGAAGAGGTGGCTGCTATGCGGTCGGCGCCAGCCAAGGGCGCTCCAGCGACGGAAACGTCGGCTCCGGCGACCAGTTACCCGGCTAGGGCGTCAACAACGTTCCCACTCTTCATGGCGAAGGGGTTTCCAGGCATGGCGGACAACCAGTCTCCATAGAGCCCGGAGATCATTGATGAAGATGTTGGGTCGTGACGCGGGTGCACTTCCTTTATGGTCCCGTCGACGGACGCCAAAGAGCTTCACAAGATGCTTGGCGCTGCCATTCAGGTACGTCTAGTCCTCGAGTGTCTAGTTGCTGAATTTCAGCGGCTAGACGCTAAGTTGCTTCTACTCTCCAGTCCCCGAGTTCCTAGTCGCTGAATTTCAGTGGCTAGGAACTGAATTTCTTCTAGTCGCCAGTCCCCGAGTTCCTGGTGCTGATTTTCAGTGGCTAGGAACTAAATATCTATTTTGGTAAGTGCTAACTTTTGTTATTCTTGAAAGGCTTGCAAAGGGAGTCGACAGATCGCTTGGCCGCGAGGGAGCGTCTGGAGCGGGATCTGCGCGTGGCACAGGAAGCAAACTGGCGACTCCAGGAGACTGTTGGTAAGTACTTGATTCGTTTTTCGGCTGTGAACTATTGGTGTTCTAGCGTGTTGACGATTTGTTTCTTTTCATTTCAGATGGTCTTCCGGCTGCAATTGCCAAGGCCCGTGAAGGGTACATCCTAGTTGCCGAGCTGGACGTGGCGAATGGGCGAATCGCCTCGCTAATCCAGGAGTTGGAGGAGGCGAAAGCGGCCCTCGATTTCTTCTGAGGATCGAGCGAAGGCTGCAGTCGCTACAGCTGAAGAGGAGCGCAAGGCCACGGACTCGATCATCCTAGGGCTGCAGGACTATCATGCTGCCCTAGAGAAGCACGTCACCGAGAACTGCCGCAAACTTCTTGGTGAGTCTCTATTCTTTGCTTAACATGTTTGGCGAGTCCCCGAGTGGGCAAATCCATAGTGTCACTGACGTCTGATGTTGCACCTATGATAGGGCAAAGAGACCCGGTGGTGCAGACCTTCAACGCCTCGCAATGCGTGACTATCATGGTGAACGCGGCTACTGCCTCGGTGTTGTGCGTCCAAGCAGTCCTTTAGGGGATGTCCCCCACCGAGGTTATTCCTGGGGACTTACGAAAGTGTGGCGCTATCTGGAGGAGGTGCCCGGCGTCGTGGAGTCGATGGCACGCTCAGCTTTCAGGCGCGAGGCCACCACGGCATTGAGCCTAGGTCTTGCCCACTTCCCCAATGATTTCGTCCTCGATGACGTCACCAGCGGCTACCCTTCGGCGATAGGTACGGTGGAGATGTCGGAGGTGCTGAAGCTGACTGCCAAGGCCGCCCCCTTTGTTGATCGGGTGTTGGCGATGGGGGACCTTCTTCCATACCAGGAGATGGTATTGGCGCCTGGCGACCCCGAGCCGGAGCATCGCGACCTAAGGTCGGATCAACCCTTCCAGTTGGCACTATCGAAGTCGCTGACAACCTACCCGACGAATCCATGGCAACCTTTCGTCCGTGTCAAGGGTGGTGGGGATGCTTCTTTGTCAGGGCCTACGAAATAGATAATATCTCTGGGCAGTTTGTAATATATGCCAAGTAGCAACTTTTGTAATATGAACAATATTTTGAGTAAGAGGAGTCAATCGACTCGCAATGCGACCGTGATTGTGTGGTGTGTTTATTTTTGTTTGAGCGAGTCCTCGAGCGCGTCCTCCCTTTAATGGGGTATAACTCGACTGTATACGTATGTGTTTTCTTTTGTTTGCGCATTGTTTGTCCCTTGCGTCTCCTGAAGGGGCGAGTACCCGAGCGCGAGTGGGATTGTTTGTAGGCGAGTCCCCGAGTGTAGTACTTAGCCGTTTTGGGCGCGTGCCTGTTGTAAGTTACTAATGCGTTGTTTGTAACACGTCTCCTCCCTGGCTCGGAAAACCAGTCGCTGGGCGAGTCCAAGGCATCTCTCTTACATGGTGTGTTCCTGAGCCGCCTGAGGGTTCCATTTTTGCAGAGTCCCCGTGCGTGGTACTTAACTGTTCGAGTCGCTTTGCGCGAGGATGGGAACGACAGGTCACTGTGAGAAGCGTATACCGTCGTCTTGGCCCGATGGGCCAGTCGAACTAGGCGCTCCGATGGTGGCTCTGGGTTGTCGTATTCATGGACGTCCCAACGCCCGAGTATTTTCGGTGCCCTTAGGCCACACTACTTAGCCGTGCTAGTCGCTCGACCAAGGGTTGACTTCCGTGGGTAGTGTATTGCTAATTGTACGACTGCGAGTGGCACAAGGATATGGCGAGTAAACACAATTTTGTGAACCGAATGGATTTCATTATATATGTCAGCTGAGTACATGCTAGAGTTCTATGTATAGAACTTTCGGAGGAGGTTTACATTCCTTGGCCTCCCGACCTCGAGCTGGTCATCGCCTCGTATGTCGATGAGGTAGTAGGCGTCATTGTCGAGGACTCGCCCTATGGTGAATGGCCCCTCCCATGGGAGGAGAGTTTGTGCATGCCCTTCTCGTCCTGAGCCAGTCGTAGGACCAGATCGCCCTCCTAGAAGGTGCGAGTCCGGACTCGGCGGCTATGGTAGCGGCTGAGTCCCTACTAGTAGATGGCGGTGCGGGAGCGAGCCAGGTCGAGTGCCTTGTTGATTTGGTCGATGCTTTCTTGGCGGGCGGTCTCGTTTGTCGCCTCGACATAATTGGCGACTCAAGGTGAGTCGTGCTCCAGGTCTGTTGGCATTACAGCTTCGGTGCCGTACACCATGAAGAAGGGTGTGAACCCGGTGGAGTGATTGAAGGACGTGCGTATCCCCCATATTATGGAGGGGAGCTCTTCGACCCAGCATCCTGGGGTGCGCTCGACGGGAACCTGGAGTCGCGGTTTAAGCCCGTGGAGGACGCTCTGATTGGCACGTTCTGCTTGGCCGTTTGACTCTGGGTGGGCGACTGAAGTAAGGTCGAGTCGTATGTCGTGCTCTTCGCAGAATTCCGCCATGGCCCCCTTGGCAAAGTTGGTGTCATTGTCCGTTATGATGTTTTGTGGGTAACCGTACTGGTAGATGAGCTCACGTAAGAACTTGGTGGCCATCTTGCCATCGCACTTTCTGATCGGCTTGGCCTCAACCCATTTGGTGAACTTGTCGACCGCGACCAGGAGATGGGTGAAGCCGGATGGGGCCTTCTTGAACAGGCCTACCATGTACATGCCCCATATAGCGAATGGCCATGTGATGAGGATAGTCTTGAGTGCCGAACCAGGGAGGTGCATCTGGTTGGTGTACTTCTGGCACCCGACACATCGTTGGACGATGTTGGTGGTGTCGGCGTGCGTGGTGAGCCAGTAGAAGCCGTGTCGCATGGCTTTGGCGACCAGCGACTTGGCGCCGGCGTAATGGCCGCGGTCGCTAGTGTGAATGTCCTAGAGGATCTTGCGGCCTTCTTCTGGCTGTACGCAGCGCTAGAACACGCCAGTCACGCTGCGTTTGTGGAGCTCGCCGTTGATGATGATGAAGGATTTGCAGCGGCGCACGATCATCTGTTCCTCTATCTCGTTGCTTGGGAGGATCTTGTGCTCGAGGAAGGCGACGTATGGTGCCATCCAGTCGCTGGGCTCCACAACCATGGCGACTAGGGCCGTCTCTGGTTGCAGTTGTATCCCGATGTCGATCTCCTTCGGTGAGTAGACCAAAGGTTTGTGGATGATGTCGAGGAAGACGCCTGCGGGTGGCGTTTGTCGGGCCGACCCGATGCAAGAAAGGGCATCTGCCTCCTCATTCTTGCGTCTGTCGATCCACTAGACTGAATAGCCGTCGAAGTGTCCTCCCAACTGGTCTACCGCTTCACGGTACGCGATTATTGTTGGAGAGACGACGTCGCATGTTCCGGCGACTTGGCTGACGACGAGGTCAGAGTCGCCATAGCACCGTAGGCGGTTGATGTTCATCTCCTTGGTGGCCCGCATGCCGTGGAGGAGGGCCTCGTATTCTGTCATGTTGTTGGTGTAGGGCTTGAAGTTGAGGTGGAGCATGTATCGGAGCTTATCCCCTTTGTGGGAGGTCAATATGACCCTGGCCTTTGCCCCGTCGGCGTTCTTGGAGCTGTCAAAGTGGAGCGACCAGTAGTGGAGGTATGGTAGTTTCTTCGGCTGCTGCGCTTCTTCCCAATCTGCGAGGAAATCAGCTAGGGCTTTGTGGGGCTCGTATTTGATGTTGTGGACGCCGATTTCGACGGCCCACATCGCGACTCGCCCAGTCACCTCACGGTTACGTATTATGTCATGTAGGGGTGTGGAGGAGACCACTGTGATTGGATGCTCCTGGAAATAATGGGGGAGTCACCGCTAAGCTCAGAATACCGTGTACACCAGTTTCTGGTACTATGGGTAGCACTGTCGTGAGTCCGTCAGGACTTCGCTGATATAGTAGACATGATGCTCTATGGGGCGCTCCTTGCCCTCCTCTGGTTGTTCGACAACCATCACAGCGCTGACGACTCGAGTGGACGCCGCCACGTAGATGAGCATTGGCTCTTTGTCGATTGGGGCGGCGAGGAGTGGAGCCGCGAGTAGAGAGGCATCGTCCGCCTCCGCGTCCCATTGGAACAGGGGGTTCTTGTGCATCAGGAGATAGAGAGGCATTGCCTTCTCGCCTAGTCGGGGGAAGAAGCGACTGAGAGCCGCGACTCGCCCGGCCAACTTCTAGACGTCGTGCAGGCACTCGGGTTTTCCGAGTCGTGCGATGGTGTCTATTTTTGTGGGGTTGGCTTTGATGCCTCGCTTGGAGACTACGTATCCCAGTAGCTGTCCGGTGGGGACACCGAAGGTGCACTTTCCTGGGTTCAGCTTGATGTTGTACCTCCGCAGATTTGTGAAGGTTTCGGCCAGGTCGGCGAGCAGGTCATCCTGGCGGGTGGATTTTATCACCACGTCGTCGATGTAGACGTGAATGTTGCAGCCAATTTGGCTCGCGAGGCACTCCTGCATGCACCTTTGGTATTTGGCGCCGATGTTCTTGAGGCCGAACGTCATGGCTGTGTAGCAGAAGGCGGCGAATGACATGATGAACGTTGTCTTCTCTTCATCCTCGACCGCCATTTTGATCTGGTTGTAACCAGAGTATGCATCGAGGAAGCACAACGACTATGATCCCACAGTCGAGTCGATGATCTGATCGATGCGTGGTAGGACGAACTCCTCCTTCGGGCAGGCGCTATTGAGATTGGTGTAGTCGATACACATTCTCCATGTGTTGTTCTTTTTCAGAACCAGGACTAGGTTTGCCAGCAACTTGGAGTATTTTATTGGCCGAATGAAGCATGCGGCCAACAGGCGTTGCACTTCTTCTGCGATTGCTCGGCGGCGCTCTTCATTGAAGGGCCGCAACGACTGCTTTACCGGTCGCACTTTGGGGTCGGCGTGTAGTTTGTGCTCAGCAAGTTCCCTCGGGACACCTGATATGTCGGAAGGTTTCCATGCAAAGATGTCGCGGTTCTCACGGAGGAACTCGATGAGCATGCTTTCCTATGTGGGGCTCATGTGCGCCCCAATGGTGACTGTCTGGCTGGAGTCGCCCGGGACGAGATCGACGGTGCGAGTATGCGTGGTTGCCTCGAACATGGAGTTCATGGCGGTTGGCTTCTTCAGGATGGTGGGGTCGTCCTTGTTGATGTTGCCCGTGTATTTCGCGAGCTCCTCCGCATGGTCAGTCTCCGTGGCGATAACGGCGTCGGCGAGCTCAGCGCCTTTGTCCTCGCATTCCACGGCCATATCGGGGTTGCCGTGGACGGTGATGATGCCGCTTGGCCCTAAGAGCTTCGTCATGTTGTATGCATAGTGGGGGCTCGCCATAAATTTGGCGAACGTTTGGCGTCCCAGGACACAGTGATAGGGGCTGCGGAAGTTCACCAGCTCGAACTCGATTCGCGTGGTGCGGTAGTTTGATGGTGTGCCAAAGGTGACCGGTAATGTCACTTTTCCGATCGGGTACGCCTTCCGACCGGGGACGATGCCATGGAAGGATGTCAGGGTCGGCTGGATTGCCAATTCCGGGAGCTGGAGCCTTTTGAACGTGTCCAGATACATGATGTTGATGGAGCTCCCGCCGTCCATCAGTGTCTTGGGCAGCCAGTAGTCGGCCACTTTGGGCCTGACCACCAGGGCGACTCGCCCTGGGTTCTCGATCTTGGGAGCATGGTCCTGGCGACTCCAGGTGATGCTATGCTCGGAGCAGTTGAGGAAGCGTGGGATATCGACTTGTGTCACCACATTGACAGCGACTACGCGGGTGAGCGCCTTCCTCTCGCGCTTGGTGTCGAGCCTGGTGAAGGTGTGTAGCGAGCCGACGGCGTTGCCGAAGCCGTCGGCGTTTCCGTTGTCCCAGGGTGGGTTGTTGTTGGGGTCCTCCCTTGCTCGCCTTGCCTTTTCAATCGCTTTGAGAGAGTGGCAGTCCGCGGTGGTGTGGCTGGCGGGTTTCCCCTCCCTGCAATGGTAGAAGCAGGGCTGGTTGAGCAGGGCAGCAGGGTCGAATTTTGGCCTCGCTGCGTTGTTGGCGCGGTAGTTTCCACTATCGCGGTAATTTCCTCCGTCGCGGCAGTAGCTCTTGGGGTTGCGTTGGCTGTAGCCGGCGTTGGCGATGAAGTCGACTCGCCCATCCGTGCGGCGCTTGCCGGTGATGCGGGTGTTGATGTAGCGCATGTCGTGCTGTCGCTCGCTGTCGTGGCCGCTGGTGCGGCGTCTTCCTCCCGACTCGTCGTCAGCGTCTTGGTTGGGGTCCTCCTCCGCGTAGCTCTTAGCGATCTAGAGGAGGTCAGGGATGTTGTCGAGCATTCGGTAGACCCGCTTGATCTTGGCGACCAGGGGTTCGTACCGGCACGCGTAAGCAATGTATCGCCGTGTTTGGGTGGATGCCGGAAGCATTGATCCATAGTTCTTGCCACCTTTGAATCCAGTGGCGGGTCGATTCGTGTTGTCCTTGGATTAACCGCTCCAGGTCTTCGATGGTGGTGGCGCGGGTGTAGGAGCCCTCGAATTCCCTGACGAAGGCATCCCGCATTTCCTCCCAGGAGTCGATGCTGTCGGCAGGGAGGGTGTTGATCCATTGCCGGGTCGCACCCTCCATCATCAGGGGGAGGTAGCGAGCGGCGAGCAGGTCGGTGTGGCCGGCGATTCCCATCGCCATGAGGTATATGTCCAGCCACACTGCTGGATCGTACGTTGGATCGTACTTTTTGATCTCCTTGGGAGCCTTGAAGTTGGCGGGGTATTTTTCCCCTCTAATCATAGGCCCGAAGCATTGGGGGCCGACTCGGCTGAGCGAGCCCCTTGGTTTGGGGTCGCCGCGTTTGCTGAGGGTGTGCCTCAAGTCATTGGGCTGGCGCGCCCAGCAGGCCTGGTTGTTGACGATGTGCATGCGGGCGTCGATGGGCTGCCCATTGGCGGCGACCATGTTGTTCACCGATCGCGGCTTGTTGGTGGAGAGCGCGGGGTTGGCGGACCGTGGCTGCGTTGCCAGGGCTGTGGTGGTGGGTAGGTCACGGCGTTGGTGATCGTGGGGTGGCCTCTTGAGGCCGCCCTGCTTGCCGAGGAGCGGGAATACATCCGACCTCGCGGGTCGACTCCCGTGGCTTGTTGCTTGACAGCCCTGGCGAGTAGGGCCTTTGCATACTGGACCTGCAGCGCGCCTTCTCCCTGGACGTCGAGGTTGGCGACCGCGGCGTCGGCCGCGACGACGTTGTCCATCGGGGTGTAGAGTGGGAGTCCGTTAGCGTCGCGGGCTTGTGGCGAGATGATGATCCGCGGCTGATCTGATGGGGGCACACGGCCAATGGGTGGTGGACGGGCTCTGGTCGCCAGTGAGTCGGGTGGTGGTCGGTTGTTTACACCTGGTGGTGCGTTCTCGCAGTACTCGCGCTCGGTCGCGCGTGCAGGGTCGCTTTCGTCGTTGAAGTTGAGGACATGGCCCTGCATGTTGGAGTTTAGGCGGGTCCTGATGCAGCGCTGGTGATAGAGCGATAGCTCCCGCGCTGTTTCCCGCTCGAGGCGGTATCTCTTGTGCTCGGTGAGCTCATTGCGCTGCGCCTCCGCGAGTCGCAGGCGGGCCTTCTCCACCTCTATGGCCATGGCGGTCGGCGGGATTGGTGTGGAGAACGGATCTGGCGCGGCAGCCATGCTACCCGCCATGTAGATCGCGTTGAAGCGATTGGATCTGGCGCAGAAGTCCTCGCGCGACTCCGAGCCGGAATCGGAATCAAAGATCCCGAGGATGGACGAGTCCTCGAAATCCTCAGGGTCGGAGACCCACGTGATGGAGTCTTCTCGTGATGCCGTGGTGATAGATCCGTCGTCCGAGGCAGGGGTCGCGGAGTCGGCATCGTTGTTTAGGGCCTCGTCGCTCACGGCAGCATTGGTCTCGGCCGCGTTGCTGGCGGCTGAGTCGTACTCGGTGACAAGGCTCTTGATGGAGCGGACCTGCTCCTCCGAAAGCAGATCATGGTGTGGCGGTGATCCGCCAACGATCACCGTCACTGCTGGGTCGACTGCGCTGGTGAAGCCAACGAAGAGGTTGATGGAGCCGACCGACATCACCGTGCCGTGGGTGATCGGGCATGATGTCGGGATGTAGCTGTTGGGCAGGATCTATAAGATCCCGCCGATGGTGATTATGCAGCCGGTGATGAGCGGCCGATCGATCGGCGAATAGGGTCTCGCCGCAGAACTCAGGACAGTCCGGCTAGGCCCCATAGTGGGCACCACTATCGTGGAAATTGCTACGGCAGTCGCTGTAGTAGGCAGCGATTGATTGAATCGGGGGCGAGAGCTGGCGGCCATCTGCGGTGCAAGATGGGGGCGGATGCAGATGGGTTTACCCAGGTTCGGCCCCCCGGTGGGTAAAGACCTACTCCTGCTAGATTGGATTAACGGAGAGTGAGTTAGAGGGGTGGCGAGCTCGGCGTCAAAGCAGCCAGTCGCTCGAAGGGGTGTATGATGGAACATAAGTCTTCAGGATACCCTAGGGAGGTTTGTATATGAGGCACCTCGCTAGGGTTTACAGTTTACAACCGAATAGGATATGGATTCGGAGACTTTGACCTAATTCATCTAAGCTTCGAGTATGATTGTGGGCCTCCAGTCTCCAGTCGCCGGGCCTTTTCTTTAGTTGCATTCTATTCGCCCTCCTGCAGGCCCACTCGCGAGCCCTTTGTCCCAATCGAAACGTCCGGCTAGGCATACCCCATTCGGCATATCCCCATCACCATTGGTCTGTGGGTGAGCCACCGAGCCGTAGCTTATGTTGATTCCCAGGTTTTCGCAGAATTCCTAGAACTCCTTAGTGGTGAAGTTCGTCCCATTGCCCGTGATGATGCTGTGTGGCACTCCAAAGCGGTAGACAATGGACTCGAAGAATTTGACAGCGTTGGCTCCTGATTGACTCATCACTGGCATGGCCTTGATCCACTTGGTGAATTTGTCGACTGTGACCAAGAGGTAGACGTAACCTCCTCAAGACTTTGGGAGCTTGCCGACCATGTCAAGTCCCCATTGCACGAAGGACCAAGCCAATGGTATTGGCCGGAGTTCCACACCAGGTGCGTGAGGTTTGTCTATGAATCGCTGGCAAGCGTTGCAGCGCTGGACGATGTCCTTGGCATCGTGCATGGCCTAGGCCAGTAGAATCCAGCTTGTAGATCTTTGGCAATGAGGGCACGTTTGCCAGCATGGTGCTCACAAGTGCCTTCGTGGATGTCGAGGAGGACGGCCCTTCCGTCCCCATTGGAGATGCACCGTTGAAGTACTCCCATGATACTGCGTTTGTACAATTCACCATTGATGAGGGCGAATGCCTTGGATCGTCGAGCGATGTGTCGTGCGTTAGTCGGGTCATGTGGCAGCCTCTTGCTGAGTAGATATGTGATGTAGGGTTTTGTCCAAGATGGCTCGATCATCATGACACCTATTGATCCTTCGAGTCCTGTATCAAGCTCTAGGTCGTCGAGTGCCATTGGCTCGTTGGGTGGCATAGCCCCCGAGTACGTTATCGTACTTGATTTCTTCTCTAGAGCCTTGGGCTTGATGGATCGCTCGCAGATGCGCTCGGAGAATACCCCAGGTGGTATAGGGGCGCAAGTGGAGCCAATATTGGCGAGTAGATACGCCTCTTCATTGCTTTCGCGGCCCACATGTCACAGCTCGCAGCTGTCGAAATCCCCTTCGAGTGTGTCGTAGAGGTCGCGATAAGCGATCATGTTGTCGCTTAGTGTGTCACACTCGTGCATCATTTGGTTGACCACTAGTTTGGAGTCGCCGTAGATGATGACCCTCTTGGCGCCGCAGGCTTTCGCCATCCGCATCCCATGGATTAGGGCTTCGTACTCAGCTTCATTATTAGAGGCAGTGAACTGCATTCGCAGAATGTATTTCATCTTGTCTCCTTGGGGTGATGTCAGTATGAAACCTGCGCCAGCTCCATCCTTTCGCTTTGATCCGTGGAAGTGCATTGTCCACAGATAGGACATGTCTGGCTTGTCGAGGAGCTAGTTCTCCATCCAGCGCACGAGGAAATCCGGGAGAACTTGCGATTTGATCGCGTCGCGCTTTTCATATGTGATGTCTCATGGAGATAGTTCGATTCCTCAGAGCGCGACTCTTTCGGTGGCGTTAGGATTATTGAGAATGTGCCCGAGCGGGGCGTCGTTTACCACCATGATTGGGTGCTCCTGGAAGTAGTGGCGCAGTCGCCTAGCTATCATGAAGACCCCATACGCCAGCTTCTGGTAGTGCGGGTACTGCTGCTTTGTTGGCCTGAGCACCTCCTTGAGGTAGTATATTGGGCGTTGGACCCCGTGGACCTTATTTTCTTCGGCTCGTTCCACCACGAGCACCATGTTGACCACCTGGTTGGTGGTGGAGATGTAGAGCAGCAGTGGTTCCTTTTCGCGAGGCGTCACCAGTACTGGCGAGGTGGATAGTAGGCGCTTGAGATCTTCGAATGCTTCTTGCGCCTCGTCTGTCCACTCGAACTTGTCAGTTTTGCGAAGGAGTTGGTAGAAGGGCAGTGCCTTTTTGCCCATTAGATTGATGAATCGACTGAGCGCCACGATTCGCCCAGCCAGCTGCTGGACACCTTTTACATTCTTCGGCTGCTCCATGGACAGTATGGCCTTTATTTTCTTCGGGTTTGCTTCGATCCCTCTCGCAGAGATGATATACCCAAGTAATTTCCTAGATGGCACACCGAAGGCGCATTTGTCTGGATTTATCTTGATCCGGTAGCGGTCGAGGTTAGCGAAGGTCTCGCGTAGATCGTCGATTAGTGAGGCTTCCTCTTTGGTTTTGATGACGATGTCATCAACGTAGACTTGGATGTTGCGACCAAGTTGGTCCTTGAGGCAAGCCTGCATGCACCGCTGATAGGTGGCTCCTGCATTTTTTAGCCCGAAGGGCATCATGTTGTAGCATAACAAACCAAAGGGCGTTGTAAACGCTGTTTTGTCCTGGTCCTCCTCCTTCATTCGAATCTGATGGTAGTCTGAGTAGGCGTCGAGGAAGCAGAGGCGCTCACATCCCGCGGTGGATTCAATGATTTGGTCGACTCGTGGTAACAGGAAGTGATCCTTTGGGCAGTGCTTATTCAAGGAGGTGAAGTCCACGCACATTTGCAGGATATCCGTGTCTTTTTTAGGCACGAGCACTGTGTTAGCGAGCCAAGTGCTTTCCTTGATCTCACGTATGAAGTTTGCGTCGAGGAGTCTGTTGATATCCATTCCGACTGCCTTTGCTCTTGGTTCAGACAGTCGCCGAATTGTCTGCTTGACTGGCCTTGCGTCTGGATTCATGTTGAATGAGTTCTTGGCAAATTCCCTGGGAACCCCTGGCATGTCCACTGGACACCAGGAAAAGATTTTCCAGTTCTCACGGAGGAATTAGATGAGCGCGAGTTCCTGTGCCAAACTCAAGTAGTTGGCGATGAGAGCCGTCTTGGTCGGGTCCATTGGGTGGACTTGGACTTTCTTCGTGTGCACCGACAAGTCGAAGGACAGGTCGGGTGAGTTTGGCCTGCTTAGGGGAGGATGACTGTTGTCTGTCGACTCCTTCAAACTTGCGAGTTCCTCCTACATGCCAAAGGATTGGGAAATTCTGCTGAATTCCCTGTCGCAGCTGTCAGACCTCTCGAAGCTTCCGTTGATTGTGATGATGCTGTTTGGACCTGGCATTTTCATCTGTAGGTAGGCGTAGTGCGGCACTACCATGAACCTCGCGAGCACGACGCATCCGAGGAAGCAGTGGTATTGTCAGGGCCAGTCGAAGTCAATGTGCTCTCGCCGAAAGTTTTGCGGCGTGCCAAAGATGACGTCGAGGTTGATTTTGCCTATGGGATATATTCCCTTGCCTGGGATGATGCCATGGAACATCGTGTCTGAGACTTCCAGACAAGCCAGAGGGATCTTCATCGCACGCAAGGTAATCGCAAACATGAGGTTGATGCCGCTCCCACCGTCCATGAAGACACGACTCATATCGAAGCTCCCGATCTGCGCGTCGAGTACGAGGGGACAGTGGCCTGGAAGAGGAACTTAGCGCGGGTGATCGCGCTTGTCGAAGGTGATGCAGGAGTCGCTTCCACTGAGGTACTCAGTGGTGGAGGGTGGAGAGTTTATCGCCAGATTGACTTGGCGAGTGATGGCCTTCTGCACTCGATTTGAGGGACGCCCTTTTTGGACCATCCCCATGTTGCCCATGGACCGTGGGTATGGCTCGCCATCATAATGCTAGACTGGCGCAGCCGCGGGTGGTGGTGGTCTAGGCGGTGGTGGAGGAGCTCCATGTGCCACAGCGCCTGGGGCAGCTCCATAGCCCCTGTTGATCGTGTCGCGATTCATCCGAGCCAGGCCCTCGTGGAGTTTGAGGAACTCGCGGCAGTCCTTGGGAAGGTGGCTAGACTTCTTCTTGCCATCATGCTTGTCGATGTGGAAGTGCACGTTGCATGGTTCGGACATTTTGTCCTCGATAGAAGTTGTGGGTGCCTCTTCGCGAGTGAAGTGCTGCCACACCTGTGTGGTTTTCCCGCTGTCGCGGTATCCACTGCTGCGATATCTGCTGTTGCGGTTGTCGTCGTGTTTGTCGGTGTAGCCGGATGCGACCATATTGACCTCGTCGCGGTAATCGTAGACGCGCATTCAATGTTTTCCTCAGCGGTCGCGTCTGCGCCCGAGGTCATCAAAGTAGGTACGGTTTTTCACCGAGTCTTCTCCATCAGCCCACCGATTCGCGATTTCCATCAGGTGGTCGTCGTTTTGGGCTTCGAGCGGCCTAGCTCCCCCCTGAGCTCTATACGGCGAACACCGCCGTTGAACACGTCGATTGCGCGGTCCTCCGAGATGTTTTCTGTGGAGTTCTGGATGATGGACCACCTTTGTATGTACGAGCGCAGCGACTCGCCAGATCTTTGCTGGCAGCTACTCAGTTTTTTGATTGATGCGGGCCTTTTGTAAGTGCCCTTGAAGTTGCGCACAAAGCTGTACACCAGCTCTTCCCAGCTGCGAATGGATCTGCGCGGGAGGTTGTTGAGCCATGCGCGAGCGGTGTCTTGCAGCTATAGCTGCAGGCATTGCATGACCATGCTTCGACTCCCTCCGTGCACCCTGACAGAGGAAGTGTGGTCCTCCAACTAGATTTTCGGGTCCTGTAGGCCGTCAAATTTTGGGTTCTCCGGCGGGAGTTTGAACCCCTTAGGCATTCGCTTCTGCCTGATGGCCCTGCTGAAGCATCTGGCGCCGCAGAGCTCAGTCTCGTCTTCTTCCGAGTCAGCCGAACAAGCACGCCTTGCCCGCATCTTGTCGACCTTGCACTACGTGATGTCATCACGTGCGTCGTAGTCGTGGTCATGCTGCCCTGAGCGACATTATCGTGACATATTGTGACTGTCGTCACTGGATGAGTACGAGTAATAGTACTTGTCCAGAGCCTTGCTTTTCTTCGGCTCTTGTGTTGGTTCTTTGTCGAGGGCGGCCTCGATTAGCCCCAAGCCCGCGATCGTAGATCGATGCATAGCGGCTCGTGGATCTCCGGCCGGTGGCTGGTTGTTAAGGAGGTACATGGTGGCCGCTATCACTACATCTTGCAGCGTCTTTGGGAGCACGTTGCCCCACGTGTCGATTGTCATAGAGCCGAAGTTGAGGACTTTCGCGGCTTCTACGCGTTCTTTCTCAATGAGGTGGGCCAGTCGAGACCGCCTATTGTTGGCCACGTACTCGTTGCCTTTGGAGGAGGATCCTCTGTGGGAGGAGAGCCTAGCTCGCCAAAGACTCGACTCGTCCGCCGCCTTTCTGCGCCTTGAGATGCACGATCACCTGCTGCTGGCGCTTGAATTCCTCCTTCAGCAGCCAATGGTAGCCCATCAGCATGTCCTATGGCGTGTTGGGGGGTAGGGGATTGCCCCGTAGAGCTTCTCGACAGTGGGCCCACTCGTTGTTGTTGAGCTTGATCAACATACACTCGGCGGTGTTTTCATTCGTCATGACGTGCGGTTCTCCTCCCGTCCCATTGTTGACGGGTGCGCCGTTGCCACCGTAGGTGGGGCCACCGTTGGGTGTGCTGCCATTGGGTATATCACCGTTGGGTGGTCCGGTGCCAGATCCGGTGCCGATGTTTTCGTGATTTACGCCGGTGTCGCTCGCATTGATGACGACGCACATGATGTGATTGGGGAAGCAGTTGCTCCCACACCTTTCAGATCCGGAGTTGCGGGCTCCATCTTCTGTGGCTAGGTCACCCAGATCGGATTCGCGACTACTGTCGCTATCCGTACTCCCAGTTGTTGCTGAGGTGTTGAGCTCGTTGAGGGTGCCGATCAGTGGCGAGAAATACGATGCTGGAGCAATCGCGGGTGACGTTGGCTGGTTAGGCATGTGAAGCGTGCCCAGTTGACCAGCCTGTAAGCGGAAGCTTCCAATCGCCAAGTTGATCCCATCGCCCACGGACTCGAAAGCCGGGCGAGTGGCCGACGTGTGGATGGTGAAGTCGAACGCGCCAAAGAGATGGCGAATCTCCGCTGTTGACAGGGCCGAAGAAGCCGCGACATCAGCACTCCCTATTCCCATAGACGGCGTCAATTGACGAGGGTTTAACTCGTCAATGCCCATTGGTATGGACTTGAGTTTTGGAGAAGGAGGGAGCGCTGGAGGCATCAATGGGATAGCAAACAAGCACATAGGGACGCAAGGTTTACCCAGGTTCATGCCTCATAGAGGTCCCTACTCCTGCTTGTCTGCTCTTGGAATTAACGAAGGAATCGGAGATTACAGGGGTGCGCAGATGCAATCTGGCGAGAGTTGTGGAAACTAGGGTTGTGATTGTCCTCCTCGCCGCCGCCTCCTCGCCTTTATATAGATAGGCTAGGTCTCGGGTAGCAGGTCGAGTCGGTTACAGATTAGGGTTCGCCCTTTGAACGTTCTATCTTAAGCTTCTTCTTGTTTCGCAAGCAATCGAAGAGTTCGTGGGTCACCCGAATTCTACATTGGGCCTTGGCAACGCCGTGGGCTTCTACCATATCTGGACCGTATATGCCAAACTCGAGTACCTATAGGGTATACCCATGTCACTAACTATCTTTCATTTATTGCTAGAGAGAAGGTAGTCAATTTTAGGCCAGCCAATCAAGGATATCACTCTCATGAGAGTTGGAAGGCAGTAGTCTGTCAACATACTCATAAGGCAAATCGACAAAGAAGTCACACGTCTAAGATAAAAAATCGAACGCAAACGGAACATGATTACGTGTAAAATGTTTGAGCCATTCTTAGACACATCCACATTGATTTAGCATTTATCAAACTCTTGATATAATTATAGATACATAATTTACACGCCAAGTATTACATTTCTTAATGGTAAGGACTAAGCACACATCACTAACAGGAACAATGTGTGACCCAGTCATTCTCTTATCTTTGCTGTATTTTTTAGTCCACGCACAATCACAGACGCGTACGTCTAGAAAGCACACATTCACATAAGATCTCTGAAATGTAAGAGGAGAAAAATCAGGAAACATAATAAAATAATTACGTGGTAAAACTAAAACACAACAATGCAGGCTTAACATTTCTGTCGGAAGCCGAAGATATACCGTCAAGGACAACGAATGAAATCGTAGCCTGACCCACCGCGTGTTCCAGACCGTGTACCCTAGAAAACCGGCAAATAAAGCAGATCGTCAACAATTAAATAGGAAAATAATCAAACATAGAGGAATAAGCATTGACGAAACTCACCTCACAGTTCGAGACCTCACGTCTATATCAGAGAGAGATGGATTTTTGGGATGAAAATTTTGCAGCACGAATTAGGTACCAATGGTTGCAAGGCAAGTAGGAAATAAATTAATAGAAAAAAGCGAGAAGAGTAAGAAAAAAAGGAGAGAGTAAGAAGTGTGATGAACTTACAATATATCTGAGGTGAGGCTTCCTACTCCATAGACATACACCTTCTCATCCTTATTGAAGCCACATCTTCACCGCAGTGAGGTGTTGACATCTAGTAAGCAGGACACCGGAGGTAGGATCATCAAACCACATCGGCGTGGATGTTTGGTCAGCATCCTAACATTGAAGACACATGAAATACTGTTTTTGGCAATGGAATTAGGGCGTCTAACGCTGAAGAGAGGCTAACGAGCTGAGACCTATCACAAGGTAGAACAGCCATGCCCTGCTCCGCTCGGAGCTCAACCGGAGTGACCGGCGACCTCTACGAAGAAGGACGGTACAAGAAGCCAAGCCTTTAGAAGCATGCTATGGAAAAGAAATATCTGACAAAATGCCAAAGAAGATACGCAGCAATATGTTTATATATAAGAGGGAAGCATAAGGTTTAAGATATAGGTCCGTCTTAGACCGAAGCAGATTTTTGCGTGTAGTATACACAACCATCTATGCCATCAGCCGCGATAAACCAGTGACAGCTACATTGTACGCTACCATCCTGACCCTCTGCCACAAGGAACTGCGTCTGACTAGGGCCTATGATGCCACATCGGATATCCACGGGCCCCTCTGCCACGACAAAAACTCGGTCGGCTATAGTCCATGGCACCTCGTCCTTTCTAGACGGGCCCCGCATACGGGAGAAACTGCAACCGGCATGATATTAAGACGCCACGACATCTCTAGACAGGCCCGTGTAGGCGAAAAACCACCGCTGGCATGGGCTTACGGTGCCACGTCCGCAACGGGAAGGACCCATGTCCGCAAGAATACATGGTTGGTATGGGATTATGGTGACTTGTTGTCTTTTGGCAGGCCCCATGTCCGCGAGAGTTATCTACTAGCATGGGCTCACGGTGCCACATCGGCTTTTGATGGGCCCTACCACCCGGTGGGTGTGGAGGCATGTCACGCCAGGAACACCTCTCATAGAGCGCGGTCCTTCCCGCATATGCTGATAGTGGGCCCATGTCGCGCACGTATCCCGCTGTCCTACGATGCAGGGTACAACATCGCGGTAGACACCAAGTCGTTGTCTAGAATATTTCACCCTAGCCCGCAGCAAGGCCTTCCTCATGGGGTGACAAGGTGTAACCTCAGTAATGCCTATGGTAATGGACTTAGGGTTTTGTGGAAAAAAGAATGCTAGAGATTTCGTCAGATGTCAGGAAAACAAGGGAGTCGAAGTTGCCTGATTACTTGATGAACAATACTATTATAGCCGATTGCAGTTTCTGGAGTATTTGACTCATGTCTTCTTATCTTGTAGCCGATATGCTCCTCCAAGTATAACTTCTGTAACAATGTAAGGTCCTTCCCAAGGCGACTCCAATTTTCGATGGCCGACTTGTTTGAGGCGAAGAACTAGGTCCTGTACCACGAATGACCTAGGGCACAACCGTCGAATGTGGTAGTTGCACAGATTTTGCTGGTATATAGTAGCTCTTTGTAGGGCGGTGTCTCAGGCTTCATCAAGTGCATCAACATCATCTTGAAGTGCTTCTCTTGATGCCTCTTCATCATATGTAGCTACTCGTGGAGATTCGTGTGATACTTCGACTGGAAGGATAGCTTGTGGACCAGAAAGAAGGGTGTTTCTTGTGTCAAATTATTTAGAGTAGTACGCAAAATCCATAAAACAGATGGTAACTCATCAACCCATGCTCCTTTTGCCATGTAGAGTGTTGCTTGTAATCCCTTATTGAGACCATCAGTTACTAGGCCATTGGATTTTTCTACTTTCCCAATGGTTTGCGGGTGGGCTACTGAGACGTAGCTTACTTTGATACCCATATCCTCACAGTATTCCTTAAACTCACTTGAAGTAAAATTAGTTCAATTATCCGTGATGATGCTGTTTGGCACACCGAACCTAAATACTATGGATTTTGATAAAATTCACAGCCAAAGTTCCGTCCTGACTAGTTACAGGCATTGTTTCAATCCATTTAGTAAATTTATCAAATACTACTAGCAGACAGACGTGTCCTCCTGGAGATGATTTGTGAAGTTTACCCACCATCTCGAGTCCCCACTGAGCAAAAGGCCAAGCAAGAGGTATGGCGTTTAACTCAGTGGCGGGTGCACCAGGCTTTGTGACGAATCACTGACATGCCTCACATGTTCTGAATATATCCTTTGCGTCTTGTACTGCTATGAACCAATAGAATCCAGCCCTGGACGCTTTGGCGGCGATTGCCCGACTGCTAGTGTTATGGCTGCATACTCCTGCATGTATATCTTTGAGTATAATCTTTCCTTCGTCGGGTGTGACACACCGCTGTAGCACACCCGAAATACTTCTTTTATATAATTCTCCTTTGATGATTCTGAAGGCTTTTGATCTTCGAGTGATTCGCCAGGCTTCAGTCACATCTTCGGGTAACTCTCCCTGAGTCATATATGCTATGTATGGCTGCATCAATGTAGGCTCTATTATCATGACCTCGTCAACTTCCGGTTCTTCTACGATAACTTCCTCTCTACTTATGCTAGATGGTGGAGCCTCCGAGTCCTTCACGGCTTAATATTTTGTCCTTCCTTGGGCGCTATGACCTCAGAAACTTTCTTGGCCTTCATAGAATGCTCAGTTATCTCCTCCCAAGAAACCCTAGGTGGCACAGGGAGGCATAAGGACCCGATGTTTGCTAGATTGTCAACTTCTTCATTGCTTTGCTCTTCCTATGTGTGATACCTCGCATCGATTAAATCGAGCCTCCATAATTCTATACAGATCACGGTAGGCAATCATGTTATCACTGATAGCATCGTACTTGTTCCTTGCTTGTGATGCTACAAGATTAGAGTCACCAGTTGCACCGCAAGCTTTAGCCATACGCATACCGTGTAACAAGGCCTCGTGCTCATCTTCATTATTGGACATGTTTGTGAATCTCATCCGAAGTATATATTGAATTTTATCGCCTTGCGCAGATACTAGTATGACTCCTACCCCTGCTCCTTCTATTGTTTTCGATCCATCAAAGTACATTGTCCATGGACTAGAAAGGTCAGGTGGCCCACGCATTGTAATTCAGTCCATTCAGTAATAAAATCAGGCAGAACTTATGATTTAATTGCTTTACTCTTGTCGTATGTGATATCTCGAGGGGAAAGCTCAATGCCCCATAGAGACACACTTCCAATATCCTCTAGATTATTGAGGATATTGGACAGAGGCGCTTCATTAACCACTATGATAGGGTATTCCGAAAAATAATGCTGTAACTTCTGTCTTGTCATAAACACTCCATACGCTAGTTTTTTATAATGCGTGTAGCTTTGTTTGGATGGCGAGAGGACCTCAGTCAAGAAATAAACTGGCCTTTGAACACCATGGGTTTTCCCTTCCTCGGGTCGTTCCACAACCAGAACCATGCTGACCACTTGATTTGTGGAGGCAATGTAAAGAAGTAATGGCTATTTCTAGCGCGGAGGCATGACGACAGGAGATGTCGAAAGTGTCCATTTGAGATCTTTAAAGGCCCGCTGAGCTTCTTCCGTCCACTCGAATTTATCTGATTTCCTCATGAGGGCATAGAATGGTAGTGCTTTTTCTCCCAACCGAGCAATAAAATGGCTGAGCGCTGCGACTCGCCCAGCCAACTATTGCATGCCCCGAAGATTCGTGGGCTTTTTCATTGTTAGAATCGCTTGTATTTCCCTGGATTGGCTTAAACACACTACAATAAAAGTTTCCTTCCGCAATGACTTGGTGTAGCACCCCGCGAAAACCACTACTAGAAAATCGCTTGGTATTTTGTTTTGCGCATCATCATGACTGCACGCTCATGTCATCATGCCACATTGCATTTGAGCATCATCATGTCTGCATGCATGGTTTGCCTAAAACTATTTTCTAGAAGCCCATCTTTGTTTTCTAAATATCCTCGTCTTTCTTTCAAATTAAAACCTCGGCCTGTTCAGATCTTTTATTTATCTAAATTATTTTACAAAAGAATATCTCAAACTAAATAAAAATATAAATTATTTTTACCTGGGGAGGCCGCCACCGGCCAGGCCCAAAGGGCCAGCTGGCAGTAGCCTACTACCCAGATAAAAACCCAATCCTCCCCAGACCAAACCCTACTCCCCACCTACCCAGCCAGCGGCCGCACACACTAGCCCCAACCCGTGCGCGTCGCGGCCACCGACCGCACCAACCCACCCCACTCCATCACCTGGACACATGCGCGACATGCTAAGCACGCACGATAGACACGCGCAGCCCCGCGGTCAACCACCCCGCCTCGGTCCTGCAAGTTCCCTTCCCACCTATCGTAGCGACCGACCCCAGACCCGACGCGCCCTAGCGAGTGATGCGGCCTTCACTTGTGACGCTGCCTCGCACGCCCTGCGTGACACGCTCCCCCGGACCCACCTCGCTCGCTAACCCACCCTGTCATTGCACGACTCCCCACCTACCTCATCTTCTACCTCCTCCCCACGATCCCGCTCGCGCCGCCTTCCTTGTCGGCCTCCTCCGGCCACAGCCTGCCGCCTCTCGCTGTCGCGGCAAGCCACAGTGCCGCCGCCCTGTGGCCCCTCTCCGCCCGATCCGTCACCAACCTCCTCGCGAGCCCCATCTCTGGCGCTCCCGTGTCCTGCAACCTCCGTCAGGCCCTACGAGCTGGGCAGCACCGCGCCGCCGCTTGCAGGAGCCTCGCCTGGCTGCATCCTCCATCCCCGAGCGACGCCGTTCTCCGCCCCGATAGACGGCCGCCACCGGCCCCAGCGGTCGCCGCCCGGGCCCCCTCCGCAAGCTCCTTTGGCAAACGTACTGGCCTGCAGCATCTCTGCCTCGTGTCCAACGGTGCACCGCCGTACCTCTGCCAGCATCGACACCGGCGGCTGCTCGTCCTTGAGCCCCTTGCGCATCGGCCCCAGGACGCTGTCATCGGCCTCCTCGCCACCCCTCTCGCCGGCCTTCTCGTGGTAGCCCGGGCCTTCCTCGCCGCGTCCGGCCGCACCTCTGACCCGAGGCCACGCCTCCACCGTCGAGCCGCCCTCCGCCTGAGCCCGGTCCCGCACCTCGACGACCACCGCCCTGCCCCAAGCCTCCTCTGCCTCGCGCGACTCGTCGGCGTCGTCCTCCACCACTGCTGGGCTCTTCTCCGCACCGGCGCCCTGCCTCTAGGCCCCGCATCACCACCTCGCGGTACCCTGGCGTGCCTTCTGTGCTCGTCTCCAGCCGCCCGGGCCAGTGGCCTCATCCCCGCGCATGTCTCTGTCAGGTGTTGCGATGTGTTGAAGATGCATGTGATGGCAGTGTGGTGATATAGAGGTTACTTCGGCTAATTTGATCTGGGTTGTGAATCAGATCAATAATTGTGTTAACCAAGTTCACCACCGGACCGAACCCGAGGATCCAAAACATCCTGAAGACCAACAGCTGATGATGCGACCTGAGAATCCCTGGTGCGGTCACAAGATTGTCACCAACAATGGAACCGGCATACTCCAAGTTCTCCTTCTCGAAACGGCAAGTCCGGCTTCCTGGATCCAAAGACCAAACCCGAACACCCTCAAAATCCAAGATCGTCGAACCCTAATGTGTGACCTCTATTCGAGACCTCTATTTTTTATAATATGACCTTGATATCTTGTTGCATATTAAATTTTTCAGACTTGCATGCATGTTGTGGGTGTTTGGGGCTATTTCGATGATTCACCTTAGTTAAATATGGAGACCATATGCGGGCAAATCTAGTCTTATATTGGCTCCATTTAAATTTTTGTAGAGAACCGATGCCATATTTTACCTTGCTCATACAACATTGAAATTGTGGGTAGCTTAAACAACCTGAACCTTATAATTAAATTTTGGGACTCCGGTTCCGCTTAATATTGCCTAATTGCACCGCATCTTGCCATGTCATGCATCATACATGCATCATGCCGATCTTCTGCCGTAGTATTAAATAGTGCATCCAGTGTTTCTTTCAGTGCTTTGGTTCTTCACGGATTAGGCCATTGAGTGGATGCGAGTATCGACAAGTTCTCCGGTGTATCTTCGGTTGTGTTTCCTAGGCGAGCATTCTCCCCCTTTCTACCTATTTTGCATTTATAGTCTTTATTTCCTCCTGTTGATCTATTGCTATCCGTGTCGTGATGCTTTAGTGAACCGTACCAGATATATTCCGTGCAGCCTTTATATTGCCTTGGACACCTCCTATTACCTGTTGTTTGGTAGGTAGCTGGTCTTGCGAGTCATAGTCGCTTGCTCAGGTGCGATCCCGTGTCGTGAAGTACCACACAGTTGTTGGAATGTTGTCATATGCTTTACGGTGGAGAGGATCATGACTTTAAATACAACTATTAAATTGCTGGGCATAGATGTAAGTAATGCAGAGGCATCGGTGGGCAATAGATGTTATTTGGTTCTTCCACCCTCACTTGTGTCCCGTAGGCCCCGAGTACTTGATACATGTTCCTTGACTATTCGCACTATCCACATACGGGAGAGTCTATGAATCCCCCTTAGCCATAGCTTGATTCATTTCTTATTTCTTGGGGCCACAAACTAGTTTGGGGCTTTATTACTATCCTGTACTTATGCCATGCTTTACTGCTTTATTTACGATTGTGCGTGGAGCACCTGTACTGTTTTGGATGCGGAGTGTTTTCGCAGTATCGACAAGCCCAGTCAAACTTTCGGGTTCCCAGTCGTTTACAGCCATTGACGCAAACCTTGGGTCCGTCTCAGAGCCAGCCAACTTCGTTGCGGGTAGCTTAATGGGGTGGCCCCCTGAAATATTTTATGAATCCTGTGATTGCTTTGTCATGAAAGCCTCATTGGGTTTTGATTTGGTTTTTCCGAGGTTGATCGTGTGTGTGTTGCTATTTGTGCACCCCTGCAGGGTAAATCTTTCTGAAAGCCGTGTCCGCGGTTATGGACGACTTGGAGCACAGTATCTCGATCATAGACAAGCATAACTAAAGTAGTGCTATAAAGTTGACTTAATATGTGACTAGTAATCAGTTTCACTACAATGGAATGGATAATAAAAGTGCCAACAACTGGTGGAACTGGGGTGTATCGTGTCATGTTATACCTGCCTAGTAAGTATCACAACTCCAATGGAATGAAATTAAAGTGCCAACAACTGCTGGGTTTTGGGATGTCACATGCTAATTGTATCTAATTAGTAAGCACTGCAACCACAACTGAATGGTTAACTAAAACTGCCTACTACTTATGCTATCAGGATGACTCGTGCTATCTATATCTGACTAGTAAGTGCTGCAACTATAATGTAATGCATAAAACTGCCAACGGTGTGAGTTCCTCAGGTTGACTTCCTCGTTTGGTCTCGAGGGGGAATACCAGGATGGGTATGATTGGTGTTAGTATCAGGTTGGTACCGAATAGGTCTTTCTTACCCCTCTCTAATAAACGGCAGTTATATCGAGTCTCTATAGGTTGTATAATGCATGCTTCGCTGCCGCTTCAGTCCACCATACCTATGTAGGCGAGAGCCGCCGAATTCTAGCCTCGCTGTCTTGGCCTCGATCGACGCTCCTCTTTTTCTTTTGCCCTTTGTCGGCACCCCTTTTGTTTTAGCAGGTTTAAGTTTGACGTCGTTAGCAGGGTTACCCTTCCGGCTTGGCCTGGGCAGGGTTATGGACACCATTGGTTATTCTTTAGGGCTCTTAGCTCAATTTGCTTCTTATCCGTACTCGGATGTTGTATCGTTTATAAGGTGATTTGGATCTTTGTACTGTATATCTGTATACTTGACTCAGTGAGTCGTTGATGTATATATATATATATATATATCTGTTCTGTGGGTTCCATCGTGGACTATTGTGTAATGATATTACTTCGTTTTCCACCCGCACGAAAGTGCCTGGTGGGCGTCCTTGAATCGTTTTTATGCGGGTTTGGCGGGAAGCGCTAAAATCTGCATAGGGCCAATTCGAGGGTGTTACACTTGGCCCAATGTTCGTCGTAGAAGGCGCGTCTTCCGCGATGAATTTCTTGGCTCAGCCGTGGACGATAGAAAACATTTTTTCCGGTTTCGCGACCCTCTACTATGACGAAACCGCTAAAAATGTGAAGAAGCTTGGCTAGAGCATGGAAGAAGCAAGATTTGCGTTTCCTCACGCGATGTTGACTCGCCGATGTCTTTTGAGGCGTGTGGGTCCTAGACGTTAGTGTCTCTAGCGGACCATACTTTTCGGTCGTGCCTCTCTGATTTAAACTCAATAACGTTGCTCGAGGCGTCTGCCGTTTAGTCAGGCTGGTGGGTCCCACATGTCAACCTCTCATTAGAAGAATCGTGTGTATGATGTATTTTTTTCCTTCGCTCACGCTACCCTATTCCGAAGTTGATAGCGTTACTCAATGCATCTATTGTTTAATCAGGCTGATGGGACCCACATGTCATCCTCTAATTAGAAGAAACGTCTGTATGATGGAATTTTTTCCTTCGCTTGTGCTACATACCCTGTTCCGAACTTGATAGCGTTGTTCGATGAATCTACTATTTAATCACGCTGCTAGGCCCTGCATGTCATCCTCTCATTAGAAGAAACGTGTGTATGATGGATTTTTTACCCTCTGTCACGCCTTCGTGTTCTGAACTTGATAGCGCTGCTCACTACATCAATTGTTTATTTAGACTGGTGGGTCCCTTATGTTAGCCTCACATTAGAAGAATCGTGGGTATGATGGAATTTTTTTCTTCTCTAGCGCTACCCTGTTCCGAACTAGATAGCGTTGCTCAACGAATCTACTATTTTCTCACGCTGCTGGGTCCCCCATTTCAGCCTCTCATTATAAGAAACGTGTACATGCTGAACTTTTTTCTCGCTCGTGCCTTCCTGTTTCGAACTGGCAACGTTGCTCGATGCAGCATTTGTATAAGGTCGCACTGATGGGTCCCACATATCAGCCTCTCTATAAATGAAACGTGCGTATGATGGACTTTTTTTTGGCCATGTTCGCTGTTTTGACCTTGGCAACTTGCTGGGTCCCAGATGACAACCACCTCTATGCAGGAAATGTGTCTATGATGGGCCCCAGCTGACAGCATTTCATGGGCTATACTTGGGCATGCTGGGTCCGACATGTGAGCTTCTCTGTAATTGCAACGTGTGTATGATGAACTTTGTTTTGGCCACGTCCGCTATTTTCACCGTGGTAACCAAGTATGTTCTTACTGCTAGGGCCCTTATGTCAACCTCTCTGGCATGTTCTGGCTTGTGGGTCCCTGATGCAGCCTTGTATGTTCTGTCTGGTGGGTCCCTGATGCGAGCCTCTCTATACAAGTATTTAAACTTTTTTTGAACCCACCCTCAAAACAAACTCGAGGGATGTTACATGTTGGTGGGTCCGTGATGTCAGCCTCTCTATAATGCGATATTTCTAGAAGAAAATGTAAACCCAAGATACACACACCCAGGATATTCGAACAAAAGACCTTCAAATCAAATAAACATAAACTGAGTGCGTTGCCACTACAACAAAGATATTTATTGAATAAATATCATTAAATTTTAATTAGTACTACAATTTATGTATTAGTCTTCTTAAAAATATTTTGTGTGTCTATGTTTATATCTTTTAAAATATAAAAGGTAGTGCTCCTGGCATCTCAATTTATAAAATGCCACATAATGGAGTATTTTCTTAGAAACATGGGTAAGCATAGTTTTTTATTTATTTTGAGAGATGGGGGCAAAGCCCAAAAGTTCGATTTAAAAAGAGTTTGGCTATTCTACATAGGCTGCTCTATGTGGGTTATACTCTGTAGGCTATGCTCCATGGGCTTCATTATCAAATTTTACTAGGTTATGCTCAGCAGTCCCCTAACCCCTAAAAGACCGAATTAATATGTTCTCGGCTATGCTCCATGGGCTCCTTTCTCAAATTTCACTAGGCTATGGTCAGTAGTCTCCTGACCCCGAAAAGACCAAATAAAAATGTTTTGGGCTAAAGAGGGGCCGAATGAGCTACTAGATTTCTTCCCCTGGTTAATAAAAATTGAATTGTGATGTGCTCAGCCGGATTCGAAACAAAGACCTCAGAGAGAGGGGGAAAGCGATAATTCTTTTTAGCAGCTATTCATGTCAAAATTCAGCAGTACAGAATAAGGTACAAAAATTATCAACAGATTTGAAGTTCATATTCAGGAGCACTTGACCAATTCAGTATCATTTGAAAAGTGACAAATTCAGCAATACAGACAATGAAATACAATAGCAATACAGAGAGAACCAATTCTTGTTTAGCTATAAAACATTGTTTCGCAATCAATTTGTCCTTTTCACCAAACACACTCGACCATTGGAGCAACCAAAACTGACGATCAAGTCTGCTTTTAGTATCTTCTTCTCACATCAATGCTTGTGTAACCCCCGTATGCAACCCTAAATGCCCAAGTCTCATCTAGATTGTGACAAGGCCATGTTTCAAAAGAAAAGCAAGACTATCTACTACCCTTGATATAAACAAAAACCAGTAAATTAGTATTAGTTCCACAAAATGCTTTAGTAATAGCAACGACGGAACATTTGAGAGATTCAATATCTTTCCTTCTTGAAATTCTATAGCAGTATAGAGAGAATCAGTTCTTGTTTGAGCTAAAAAAAACTTGGCGCATGATCAGTTTGGCCTATTCTCTGAAGAGACTTGATCATTGGAGCAAGAAAAACTGATGATCAAGTCTGCTTCTGTGTGAATACCTCCTCCTTACGTCAATGCCTATGTGCCCATATGCAACCCAATCTGCCAAGACTCATGTAGAAAATTGTGACAATGCTAAGTTTCAAAATAAAAGCAAGATAATCCGATGCACTTCATCTAAACAAGTACTAGTACATCACAGTTCGTTCTACAAAATATTGTACTAATAGTAACGACAGAGAATTTGACAAATTCAGTAGCCAACAGTACAGAATAAGACCGTGAAAATATCAGACAGATTCCCAGTTGAAATTCAGCAGCACTTGACATAGTTAGCACAACATTCAAAGTGACCGGTTGGCAGTACACAGATAATGACCAAAAGAATTGACAGATTCAGCAATGCGGACATTGAAATTCAACAGATGTAGCAAGACCTGATTCAAAAGGAAAGTGAGACCATATTATGCACTTCGCCGGTCGATCTGAACAAGTACCGAACAAAACTTTTGACAGATTCAGTAGCATTTGAAAGATTCAGTAGTACATAATAAGAAACAAAAATATCGACAGATTCCCTGTTCACATTCAGAGGCACTTGGACATATTCAGCAGGATTTCAAAGTGACAGATTTAGTTTGCCCTTTTCTCCAAACACTCATCATTGGAAGAAACAAAACTGATGATCAAGTCTACTTTTGCATGCATGCCTCTTTCTCAAAATGCCCAAAGCCTTGTCTAGATTATGACTTTATGACAAGGCCAAGTTACAAAAGAAAAGCAAGACCATCTACTTTAGTTGATCTAAACTGAGCTATCCTATTACATAGTATTATGATTAATTACGGTAGTTTGATTCCAATCGCGGGCATTGATGAAGCTCACGATGAACCATAATGGAGTCTCCAGAGATTTCCATGCAATTTTGGTTGACAAACCAATAGCTGCTTATTCGGTATTTATACTAAAGCAGCATATTTCAGGAAATAGCGTATATCCAAGTCCTATTGCATGGTGGGAGGTGTACACACAGTTTCTTCTCGTCAGATATCCTGGGGAAACATTAGCACCGCCTACCGCAATGCTAATCGGATAGTTGAATCCAAGGAAAAGGGAATATGCTCCCAGGTCAGCAATCGCTATCCATGGCTTAGGTGGATACAAGTAAGCAGTGTCATTTAAATACACCTTGTAGCCAAACCTAGTAGCATAGGTGCCACAAGTGTGACCACAGCGATTAACACTATGATCAGAAAAATGATTGCCATGACCATAATAAGTACCGCCTTAAAACTTCTCATTGGTAACGCCAATGGTATGGATAAGAAGAAGGGGAGATTCATTTGTAGATATTGCTAAGAACCATAAACCAGATGCGTTCTCGTCATCATCTATGGCATCAAGGTTGCCCTCCTCGAGAGCAAAGTAGGACCTTGAAAAAGAAATGACGGCAAAATCAGCCAACACTAGTTTACATCCATTAAAACTAAAGCTAGTGTTTAGAACAGGAATGGATCAAACTTACCAAAATACAGATGATTCCAAAATTAAACACTCCCACTCTCAGTGGCTACAAATACCAGACCCTTCTGGATAAGTGCATCGATGTATTTAAAATAGCACTAGAACTGGTTCACAAGAATTGTCCATGCATACCAATCACCATTAATGGTAGCAATTGAGTAGTCGAAGATAGTGACAAGGCAGAAATCTAAATAATCCGCCGCAGTTGTGGGAAATCGGCAAATAGCAATATTCTGGAGGAGAATAGGGCGATCATTATGCATGAATGTAAATGGATTATTGGTGGGTACAAACTCATTGACTTGTGGGAGATGAACGCGTTGATGAGTGTACATATTGACAAGCTCCCACTTGCACTTGGACCCAACAGTGGCGATCCAATCTCCATTGGCACCTACCCACTGCTTACCAATACAATTTGGGAACACATCGTCAAAGGAGAACATGTCCAGCGGCGTCAGCTTGCATGTCGTGCCCTTTCCCTCGAAGTACTCATTGCATTCCCATAGTTTCTTAGTCGGGTGATAATAAAGAACACATGGGAGGCCAAACGGCTGAGAAGCATGTAAAGTTGCACTATATTTTGCCAAGTCAAGAAGATGTTTGGACGAACCGGCGAGGCTCGTAGAGGTGATGACGTCGCGTCTGGTTATGAGTTCTTCAAGCGGGCCTTTGGTAAAAAAATCCTGGAACAGCTCAGAATCATCACCGTCCTTGCTCGGTGCTGCCATCGCAAGGGAGCTGATGGAAGTTGGGACGGTGGGTTGATTTGGTTTTCTGGAAAAGAGGGAAGATCGATGGCGGCAGTCGAGACAGGGAGAAGAACAAACACTCTCATACTATGCGGTGAACAGGATACAAAAGTGGCATTGTGGAGGAGAAGAACGGCGGCTCTTGGCGTAGAGGTAGGGTATTGGGGAAGTGGGGATAGAGCGTATAGGCTAGGTTTAATAAAATGAAAACAGACGCATGTTCCTCTGCTCCAGTTCGCTTCAGAATAGTACTACTCTACTCTAGTTCCCACCACGATAAATATTTCTTGTAAAATGAAAATGGGGTACTATTGAGAACTCGAATGTAGGGGTAGATGTAGGAGTAGCGATTCACCTATAATAATAATTTGTCCCGTTCTCAAGCTCTTTTGTGGTACTAGTTTCCCAAAAAAAACTCTTGTGTACATATAGTAGGACATATTGCGAAACATGGTTTTTGAAAGGCTGCCAAAAAAATTGTCCTTGTTTTAAAAACAATCAAACAAAAAATAATGAGTCCTAATAACAAAAGAATTCACATGACGTTCTCCTGCATGTACTACTTTCCATGAAGATAAACATGAGTTTTGACAAATGTTTAGCGATAAACGTGAGTATGAACATTCTTGGATTTCAAGCCGAACAACCAAGTTCAAGGCCATATATACATCATACTTTATTCCGATGGTCATGTATCCAAGAATTTGCATGGCGACAAATTTGGCCATATTTTGAAACCAATCGAAGAGGAAGTAGTATGAAGAGTAGGGACCAATCATATGCTCTCTCGAGGAGCCGAACCCGACTGTTTTCTTTGCTCAATTTTATGGTCCTTTATGCTAAATATATGGACCTTAGTGTAATTTTACCTTTTTTAGGTCCTTGATGTAAAATTTACTACCACCATCCGTCTAAAATTCTAACCAAAAAGTATAAGTGGTGAAATTTAAAGGAATTTAAGCTTAGTTGTCAATGAGTATGAAAATTCTTGGATTTCAAGCCGAACGACCAAGGTCAAGGCCATATCAACATCATAATTTATGGTGATGATCCCATGTCCAAGAATTAGCATGCCGATAGATTTGGACATATTTTGAAAACAATCAAAGAGGGAGTAGTATGAACAGTATGGCTCGATCAGCTGCTCTCTCGAGAAGGAGCCATACATGATTTTTGTCCGTGCTTATTTTTAGGGGGGGTGCTAAATGTATGGACATCGATGTACCCTTTTTGGGTCCTTGATGTAAAATGTACTTCCACTGCCCGTCCTAAAAGTGTAAGTGGTGAAATTTATAAGATTTTAAGCTTACTTGTTAATGAGTATGAACATTATTGGATTTCAGTCGAACGACCAAGGTCAAGGCCATATAAACATCATACTTTATGTTGATGATCTCATATCAGAGAATCTGCATGGCAACAGATTTGGCCATATTTTGAAAACAATCAAAGAGGAAGTAGTACGAAGAGTTTGGCTTAGATCAACTGGTCTCTCGAGATGGAGCCGAAACAGAAAGTTTTCCTTTGTAGGGTCCTTTGTGCTAAATGTATGGACCTCCATGTAATTTTCGCGTTTTTAGGTCCTCGGTGTAAAATTTACTCCCACCGACCGTATAAAATTCTATCCTAAAAGTAAGTGGAGAAATTTAAACGAATTTAAGCTTAGTTGTCAACGAGTATGAACCATATTCTTGGATTTTCATGATAAACGGCCAAGGTCAAGGCCATATCTACATCATACTTTATGCCGACAAATTTGGCCATATTTTGAAAACAATCAAAGATGAAGTAGTGTGAAGGGTATGGCTAGATCGACTGTTATCTAGGGAAGGAACCGAACTAGTCTGTTTTCCTTGCTTAATTTAAGGGTCCTTTGTGCTAAATGTATAGACCTCGCTATAATTTTCCATTTTTTAGGTCCTTGATGTAAAATGTACTTCCACGCCCGTGTAAAATTCTAACCTAAAAGTGTAAGTGGTGAAACTTTGACGATTTTAAGCTTACTTGTCAATGAGTATGACCATTATTGCATTTCAAGCCGAACGACCAAGGTCAAGGCCATATCAATCATACTTTATGTTGATGATCCCATATGAGAGAATTTGCATGGCGACAAATTTGGCCATATTTTGAAAACAATTGGAGAGGAAGTAGTGTGTAGAGTTTGGCTAAGATAAGCTAATCTCTTGAGAAGGAGCCAAACCAATTTTTTTTCCTTTTAGGGAGCTTTATGATAAATGTATGGACCTCGATGTAATTATTGCTTTTTCAGGTCCCTGATGTAAAATGTACTCCGACCAGTCGTGTAAAAATCTAACCTAAAAGTAATTGGTGAAATTTAAATGAATTTAACCTTAGTTGTCAACGAATATAAACCATGCTGGGATTTCAAGATGAAGAACCAAGGTCATGATCCCATATCCAAGAATTTGCATGCTGACAAATTTGGCCATATTTTGAAAACAATCGAAGATGAAGTAGTACGAAGAGTATGGCTCGATCACCTACTCTCTCAAGAAGGAGCCGAACTCGACTGTTTTCCTTGTTTAATTTTAGGGTCCTTTGTGCTAAATGTATGGACCTCGATGTAATTTTCCCCTTTTTTAGGTCCTTGATGTAAAATGTACTTCCACGCCCGTGTAAAATTCTAACCTAAAAGTATAAGTGGTGAAATTTCGATGATTTTTTAGCTTACTTTTCAACGAGTATGACCATTATTGGATTTCAAGCCGAGCGACCAAGGTCAAGGCCATATCAACATCATACTTTATGTTGATTATCCCATATGAGAGAATTTGCATGGCGACAAATTTGCCCATATTTTGAAAACAATCAAAGAGGAAGTAGTATGTAGAGTTTGGCTCAGATCAGTTGATCTCTCGAGAAGAAGCCAAACCTGAAAACTTTCCTTTTAGGGAGCTTTATGATAAATGTATGGACCTCGATGTAATTTTTGCTTTTTTTAGGTCCCTGATCTAAAGTGTACTCCGACCAACCGAGTAAAAATCTAACCTAAAAGTAAGTGGTGAAATTTAAATGAATTTAAGCTTAGTTCTCAAAAAGTATGAACCATTCTGGGATTTCAAGATGAACGACCAAGTTCATGATCCTATATCCAAGAATTTGCATGCGGACAAATTTGGCCATATTTTAAAAACAATCGAAGATGAAGTAGTATGAAGAGTATGGCTTGATTAGCTATTCTCTCGAGAAGGAGCTGAACCCGACTATTTTCCTCGCTTAATTTTAGTGTCCTTTGTGCTAAATGTATGGACCTCGATGTAATTTTCCCTTTTTAGGTCCTTGATGTAAAATGTACTTCCATTCCCGTGTAAAATTCTAACCTAAAAGTGTAAGTAGTGAAATTTCAACGATTTTAGCTTACTTGTCAACGAGTATGACCATTATTGGATTTCAAGCCGAACGACCAAGGTCAAAGCCATATCAACATCATACTTTAGGTTGATGATCCAATATCAGAGAATTTGCATGGCGATAAATTTGGCCATATTTTGAAAACAATCGAAGAGGAAGTAGTATGTAGAGTTTGGGTCTCAAATCAGCTGATCTCTCGACAAGGAGCCGAACCAGAAAATTTTCCTTTTAGCAAGCTTTGTGATAAATGTATGGACCTCGATGTAATTTTTGCTTTTTCAGGTCCCTGATGTAAAATGTACTCCGACCAACCGTGTGAAAATCTAACCTAAAAGTAAGTGGTGAAATTTATACGAATTTAAGCTTAGTTGTCAATGAGTATGAACCATTCTTGTATTCAAGACAAACCACAAAGGTCAAGGCCATATCTACATCATACTTTATGCTGATGATCCCATATTCAAGAATTTGCATACCGACAAATTTGGCCATATTTGTAAAACAATCAAAGATGAAGTAGTATGAAGAGTGTGACTCGATTAGCCACTCTTTCAAGAAGGTGCCGAACCTAACTGTTTTGCTTGCTTAATTTGAGGGTCCTTTGTGCTAAATATATGGAACTCGATGTAATTTTCCCCATTTTAGGTCCTTGTTATAAAATGTACTCCCACCGGCCATGTAAAATTCTAGCCTAAAAGTAAGTGGTGAAGTTTAAACTAATTTCAGCTTATGGTTATCAACGAGTATGAACATTCTTTGATTTCAAGCCGAACGAGCACAAGGTCAAGGCCATATCTCCACATCATACTTTATTCCGATGATCGAGTATCCAAGAATTTGCATGGCGATAGATTTTTCCATATTGTGAAAACAATCAAAGAGAAAGTAGTATCAAGAGTATGGCTCGATCAGCTACTCTCTCGAGAAGGAGCCGAACCCGACTGTTTGCTTTGCTCAATTTTAGGGTCCTTTGTGCTAAATGTATGGACCTTGATGTAATTTCCCCTTTTTTAGGTCCTTGATGTAGAATGTACTCCCACCGACCGTGTAAAATGCTAACCTAAAAGTAAGTTGTGAAATTTCAACAAATCTAAGTATAGTTGTCAACGAGTATGAAAAATTCTTGGATTTCAAGGAGAACGACCACAATGTCAAGGCCATATCTCTACATCATACTTTATGCCCATGATCCCATATCCAAGAATTTGCATGGCGATAGATTTGGCCTTATTTGAAAATAATCAAAGAGGAAGTAGTATGAAGACTATGACTCGATTAGCTGCTCTCTCAAGAAGGAGCCGAACCCGACTGTTTTCTTTGCTCAATTTAGGGTCCTTTGTGTTAAATGTATGGACCTTGATGTAATTTTCCCTTTTTTAGGTCCTTGATGTAGAATGTACTCCCATCGACCGGGTAAAATGCTAACCTAAAATTAAGTGGTGAAATTTCAACGAATTTAAGCATAGTTGTCAACGAGTATGAAAAAAATCTTGGATTTCAAGCCGAACGACCACAAGGTCAAGGCCATATTTCTACATCATACTTTATGTTGATGATCCCATATTCAAGAAGTTGTATGGCGACAGATTTGGCCATATTTTGAAAAGAATCAAAGAGGGAGTAGTATGAAGAGTATAGCTCAATCAGCTGCTCTCTCGAGAAGGTGCCGAACCTGACAGTTTTATTTGCTCAATTTTAGTGTCCTTTGTGCTAAATGTATGGACCTCGATGTAATTTTCCCTTTTTAGGTCCTTTATGTAGAATGTAATTTATGCTTATGATCCCATATCCAAGAATTTGCATGCCGACAAATTTGGCCATCTTTTGAAAATAATCGAGGATATTAAAAAAAATCAATTTCAATTTTCCAAGTGACAAGAATTTATTTTCTGAAAAGCAAATAAGAAGAATTTATTTCCTTTTTTCTGTTAAAAAATAAAGAGCGATAAAAGACTATATGAAATACCTCGGACATTATGCCCTAAGCATGAGCCTGGATGAACCCAAAAGTGGATACAGGATTCTACCGCGGAGGCCCAAGGCCACCCACGTGTAGGCCCGTCGAAGCGGAGCAGGGCACGGTACCGGCCGACCACCTTATCAACTTTCAAGAACATCGAGACAAGAGCAAGCGGCATAAGTGATAGGTAATGTGACCATAACATACACAAATGAATATGTATTTATACGACTTAAAATAGACATCAGAGTCACACCATCTAGAAACAATAGAAACAGAAATATTCAACGCCATACGACATGATCCAAATATCTTAGATAGATATAATAGTTTAGGATATCTCCTCATACATCACGCAACAGAGTATCAAGTGGAAGAGGAATACAAGATCCGAGTATGGATAAGAAGCAAATCGGTATAAGATGCCACAGAACTAAGAACATCCCGCCCATGGATCTCACGGATTTCCATCCCCGGAATCTCTACACCTGATAGTCGTTGCCACCATCATCCGTCTCCTTAACCCAGTAAACTTCCTGAGAGTATATCTATCCACCTGAAGGAAATAATTATTGTGTGAGACCCTAGGGGTACTCAGCAAGTCTTAATGTATCTAAAGGGAACAACCTGGGCTGACACAATTGCAGCGAAAGATAATATCTACAAAGTTCTATAGAGACACACTACACATCCGCCCAACCAGAGATGGACGGACGCCCGTTAATTAATAACAATAGTTATATAAGCAACATAAATAAACAACGCTCGCCCTCCTTCTCGCTTACCGACAAGAAGGCAGAAGAACATCCCATCCGTTGGCAATTTTATTAACCATTCCATGAGCATTGCACTATTTACTAGTCATGTCTTAGTCAAATTAGAGGCGGTACTTTAGTTATGCTTGTCTATGATCGAGAAACTGTGCTCCAAGTCATCCATAACCACGGACACGACTTTCAGAAAGATTTACCCTGTAGGGGTGCACAAATAGCAACACACACATGATCAACCTTGGGAAAAAACAAATAAAACGCAACGAGGCCTCACGACAACGCATTCACAGGATTCATAAATTATTTTAGGGGGGCACCCCATTAAGCTACCCGCAACGAAGTTGGCTAGCTCCGAGATAAACCCAAGATTTGCACTAATGGCTGTAAACGATTGGGAACCCGAAAGTGTGACTGGGCTTGTCGATACCGCAAAAACACTCTGCAATTGATAAACCGTACAGGTCCTCCACGCACAATCGTAAATTAAGCAGTGAAGCATGGCATTAATACATGATAGTAATAATGCTCCAAACTAGTTTGTGGCGCCAAGAAATAAAGTACGAATCAAGCTCGGGCAAAGGGGGATCCATAGGGTCTCCCGTATGTGGATACTGCGAATAGTCAAGGAATAGGAATCAAGTACGAGGGGTCCTACGGGACACAAGTGAGCTTAAAGAACCAAATAGAATATAATGCTCACCGATGCCTTTTTCATTAGTTATCCCATTACTACTCATATTAAGTTGTTTAGGTACCTCGTTATCCAAAGATTCGCACAAACCCTACACATGCAATTATATGACTCGCATGGCTCAAACATCTCATGTAGTAATGTCTCATGGTATTGAGGATACAAGCTTCGGTGGGGTTTAAAAGTAAAAGTTGTGCAATAATTGGGATTCAATTTAATGCAATCGCGACTCAATGATGTAGGAGTAAGATAGAAGCATAGGTACTATATGTATGCAAGCATGGGGAATTGCTTGCCTGACAGTTCTATTGCCGAATAAGAAGGATCCGGGTAATACTCCTGAGCCTCCTAGTATTCTACTTTCTTAGTGTCTATCTAGATAAAAACCAAACACACAAGTGTCCGAAATAAATACATTGCACAATCATATAAACCATATGCAACAAGCAAATAAGGTATGCCATGATGGAATGATGCAAAATTGCATGGTGTAATATAGCATGGTATGGGTGAGGTGTGGAAACAAGAAATAAGCACTTTTATTAATTATTTGGTCAAGTTTTGCTTGCATAAACCATTCAGGCTTTTAAGTATTGATGTGATGCATGCTTCAATTCAAATCATGGAGTACATAATTAGAATGGGCTCGTCGCACTGATCGATTTAGACATATCATTTGTCGAATTTGGAATTACAGAATTGAAGTTATGAATTATTTAAGATAAAGGCAATTAATAGCTTTTAAATAATTTCGAAATTTTAAACTGCTCAAAATTTATTTTGGACGGCATATTTGAATTCCTGGCATCTTTCTGATTAGAAAACATATATAGCATGTCAAATTTGAATTTATAGATTTAAATTTATTAAAATGCATATTTTAAGTAGCAAAAGGGCAATATGGTCATTAGCTATAATAGACAGGGGCATAGGGGTAATTTTATGAAAGCGGATCAGGATTCATATTCAAATTTTAATTGGAGTTTGTTTTGGAAATTTTCCCAAATTCAAATTATTTGAATTATTATGAATTATATTAGATAAACCAATTTGTTGAATTATTTTTATTTGATTTTTAAATCCCTTAGGAACTTTTCATACCGAGGCCAGGGCTACCCACGCACGCTGATCAACGGGCTCGGCCAGATGCATGGCCACCGCGCGCGCGCGGCTAGCGAGTCCACGACATGTGGGTGATCCAGGACGGCAGTGCGGAATTTAAAAACTTCAGGAGCCTTTTTGTAAAAACACCAAAAACCTGTGCGACTGTCAGGCTGCGGGTTGATACTAAAAAGGAACAGGGGTGATACGTTCAAAACGTATCTACTTTCCCGAACACTTTTGCTATTGTTTCTCCTCTAAACGTGTGTGATTTGGATGCAACTAATGCGGACTGACGCTGTTTTCAGCAGAATTGTCTTGGTGTCTACTTTTTGTGCAGAAAACTAACTATCAGGAAAAATCCCGGAAAATATGCCAAAAATCCTATTTCACCCGAAGGCTCCAGGAGCCAGAATACGAGACGGAGAAGAGCCGGGGGGTGGCCACACCACCTGGTGTCGCGGGCCAGGCCAGGCCACGCCAGGTGGTGGTGTTGCCCCCCCAGGCACCCCCTCGGCCTCTCTCTTCACCTATAAGGAGCCTTCTGACCTAAAAACTTCGGGGGGGTCGACGTTTTTCCAGAAGGAGTTCCGCTCCGCCGCCACCACCAGATTCCATGAAACAGCACCAGAAACTCCGTTTGGCACCTGGCGGGGGAAATTGAAGAGAGATCATCGCTATCATCATCACCATCGCTTCTCCATCGACCATCCATGTTTCCCCCATCTATGAGTGAGTAATCCCCCGCTGTAGGCTATGGGGATGGTAGGGATTGGATGAGATCGTTCATGTAATAGCATCAGATTGTTAGGGCATGGTGCCTAGTATCTTTTATTAGTGCTTTATGACTTTGTTGCAACTTGTTGTGCTTAATGCTTGTCACTAGGGCCCGAGTGCCATGATTTCAGATCTGAACATGTTATTGATTCATTATGATAGTATTGTTCTTGGTCTTATCTGCAAGTTGTATACACACGTTGTTGTCCGGAACCTATGGCCCCGAAGTGACAGAAATCGGGATAACCGGAAGGGAAAGGCTTTGATGTGAGGATCACATGTGTTCACGGAGTGTTAATGCTTTGCTCCGGTGCTCTATTAAAAGGAGCACCTTAATTGCTAGTAGTTCCCTATTGGCCCCGCTGCAAACGGGCTGGCAGGACAAAAGATGGTGTGCAAGTTCTCATTGCGAGCACGTATGACTATATATAGAACACATGCCTAGGATTGTCTAGTACTTGGATGCTTTATCTTATTTATCTGCAATTGCCATATGTTCTGATTGCTATGTGAATTGTCTTGTCCATGCAACGCCCGTCCATCCATCCCTATGCTTACACTTTTCGAATCCCAATTGCCATCGCTTTTGTTACTATTGTCTTTGTTTTACTACTACTGTTACTTTACTATTCCTACTAGAAAATTGTTACTACTGATAAACTGTTGTGAGCAAGATTGTTTCCAGGTGCAACTGAATTGACAATTCAGTTGTTAAGGCTGATAAATATTCTTTGGCTCCCCTTGTGTCGAATCAATAAATTGGGTTTCACTTCCCTCTAAAATACTACGATACACCCCCTATACTTGTGGGTCATCAAGGGGGTATCGCAAAAAGGGGGTGCTCCACTGTTTGTCTTCCTGGTGGTTTCCTAACGAAACTGAATTGAGCGCGCGCGATAGCAGAAAGAGCAGCAGCCGCGGTGCACGAACTCGGGGCTTGGTGCTGGGGTCGATGCTAGGTAGGAGCTTGGGGCTAGGTAAGGCGTGGCGTCGCGGTTTTGCTTCTTCTTCGCACACGGCCGAGACGGACGTGCACAGCGGCAACAATGACATGGTGAACTGAGGCTTCAGGAAGCGCAGCTAGGGGGTATCAGCGCAGCGCGGTAACACGAGTGCAGGCGAGCATGCGCGCAACAACAGCGTGCACCACAGCGGCGGCAATTGGCGGGGGTTAGCGGCGAGCAGCGATGCAGGCGAGGTGCTCGGCGAAACGATCTCGCCATCTAGGAAGCAAAACAGCACAGGGGCATGTCTAGGGGACGAGATGCTCACCGCGGGTGTGTTGGTGTGGTCGTACAAGCTCGAGGTGGCGTGGATCGTGGACGACGCAAGCGCTCTAGATTTCTAGGGTTTGCTTCGGGCGGCACTCATTCTGCTAGCTCCGTCAGTGCTCGTCCTCGACTCCATGTACTGGCAGGGTTCTGGGCGTCTCCTCTGTCTTCCTTGACACCCACGCTCCACGCCTCCTTCTCCCAGTGCAAGTGGTGAGGTGGTGGACGAAGTGGCCGTCTAAGGTTATGGGGCAAGGCAGGGGCGGCTTGAGCAGCGCCCTGAGGTTGATCTAGATCGAGCTAGAGGGGATGGTGAGGTGGATAAGGACGGCAGCACATGTGGAGAACTCGGGTTAGAGTTAGAGAAAAGTATCCTCAGTTACTTTTCCTCCTCTCCTCTCCTCTCTCTCTCGCAAGCTGTCAACCAGGGTCAGGAGGTGGGGCTAGCTGGGCAGGTAGAGAGCTTCTTTTGTTGCAAGAAATAGGGAGGGTTGGTGGCTCGGGTGTGAGGTGGTGCACATGGCACATGGCCATGGTTAGGCTTAGCAATGGTGGCCTCGGGCTAGCTAGGCTAGGTTAGAAAGGTGGGGTTAGCTAGGTTGGGATGGGTGGCCTTGGCCGAGCCAAGCCACATTGTGTGGTGGTGTCTAGGGTAGGCTAGGGTTTTAGTTAGATTAGGTTTAGCTTTTGCTTGCATTTAAATTCCAAATGATTTGGTGGTTTGAATTATTTGAATTCACTTTTTGTGAAAGCATCAAACAAAACCATCATAAGGGGATACTTGAGCCAAGAGCTTCTAAGGTACTAGAACCAAGAAGGAAGCTCAAGATAGATATATAAATATTTGAAATTCCTTGTTTGAATTTTAAACATTCATATGTTTCCCAAACCACAAAGAGACAGAAAAAGAAGATCGAGGAAAAGAGGGCTTACATGGGCCATGCCTGATCATGTAAGGCCACATTATATTTGCAAAAACAATATATTTCCAAATGGCCCCATAACTCATAGATGCATTCAACAATTTGAGATATGGCCCTCACAACTAGAGATGATCAAAAATATGGTTTGTATGAAAGTGAGGCATAGTTGAATAAGAATGGCCTTGCTAGTGTGTATGTGCCACTAGACATTTATTTGGTTCCATTTATATTTGAACATGCCCATGCATTTAAACAAACCATATGAAGACGTAAACACCCCACACGTAATTCCCAATTTGTTTATATTGTGAAACCAATATGAACCCTGAATTGGCATGTGGTAAGGATTTGGATCCATCTTTATAAATGTGAGCTAGACAGTAACCAAGGAAGAACCAAAGGCGCACATCTAGTTTGGATGGGGGAATTATAAGGTGGTGACAAAGAAAGGTGGTGGAGTCAAGAAGAGATATGCCCCCAACTCAACTTGGGCATTCAACAATTTATTAAGAAGCAAATACAATATATCAAGAAGCAACTACAATATAAGAATACAAATGCATATGAGAGAAGAACCAAATGAAAAGGGGTTGTATATGATGCTCAAATGCAATGTGGCATGGTGACATGAGCATGATATAATGATGATGCAATAATCGATATGTAGGAAGTAGCATTTTATTAATAAACCATGTAGCATTACAGATGTTAGACAGATGGGATGCTACATCTCTCCCCTACTAAACAGGAATCTTGCCCCGAGATTCTAGGAAGAAGAATACTCAAAGAGAATAGGGTACTCAGAACGGAGGTCATCCTCACACTCCTAGGTGCCTTCATCAACAGAATGGTGCGACCACTGCACCTTGCGGAACTTGATAGACTTGTTGCGAGTCTTCCTTTCTGTGTCTTCAAGAATTTTTACGGGATGTTCTTTATAGTAGAGATCTTCTAGGAGATTGATGAGCTCATGATCCATGGTCCTTCCGGGATCGTTGAAGCACTTCTTGAGTTGAGAGATGTGGAAGACATCGTGGACCTTGAGTTTTTCAGGAAGCTAGAGTGCATAAGCCACTTCTCCTCTTTTTCCATGGATTTTGAAAGGACCGATGTATCTAGGTGCAAGCCTGCCCTTGATACCAAAGCGATGAGTGCCTCTCATGGGAGTGACATGAAGGTAAAGAAGATGACTAGGGACATACTCCATGTCTGTGTGCTTTCTATCATAGTTGATTTTCTGATGACTCTGAGCAACTTTCAAGTTCTCAAGAATTATAAGAACCTTTTGTTCTTCTTGAGTGAAAACGTCGGGACCAAAGAACTTTCTTTCACCTGCCCCTGACCAACCAATCGGAGTTCTACACTTACGACCATAGAGGTGTCATCTAGAGACTCTTCTGATAGCTGTTGTTGTAATAGAATTTAGCATATGGGAGGCACTCTTCCCACTTCATGCCGAAAGAAATGACGCAAGAGCGGAGCATATCTTCTAGATTCTGATTGATCCTTTCAACTTTCCCTTGCGACTATGGATGGTAAGCTATGCTGAAGTTTAGCTTTGTTCCCAAGCCTTGTTGGAAACTTTCCCAGTACTTGGAGGTAAAGATACTCCCATGGTCTGAGCAAATTACAAGAGGAACCCCTTACAAAGAGATAATTTTATTGATATAGAGCTCGACAAGCTGACTACCAGAAATTTTTTCCTTGACTGGAAAGAAGTGAGCCACTTTGGAGATGTTGTCAATGAGAGCAAAGATTGCATTGTTGCCTTTTTGCAACCTTGGAAAGATATTTATGAGTCCATCTCTACTTTCTCCCATTTCCATTCTAGAGGCTTCAAAGGTTGAAGAAGACCAGAAGGTTTTTGATGTACAACTTTCACTCTGTGGTAGACGTCACACTCGGAGACATACTTGGCACAATATCATTTCAATCCCGGCCACAAATTTTGTGTTTTTAGGTCCATGTACATCTTAGTGCTGCCAGGGTGGACAGAATCATGAGCTTCTTTGAGTACTTCCTCTCTCAAACCCGGATACTTTGAAACAAACATCCGATGCTTAAAGAATAGAGTGCCTTGGTCATCAAGGTGGAAAGGTTCATACTTCAGAAGCAGAATCTTGGAGATGATGTTTTTAGTGTAAGGATCACCAAGTTGAATGGAGTGAACTTTTTCTTATAAGAGAGGGGCAGCTATCAAGCTATGAAGATAGCCCTATGGTACAAGCTCGAGGTTGAGTTGACGGAATTCCTCACACAAGAGAGGTTGTTGTTCTTCCACCATGAGCACATATGCCTTACGACTAAGGGCATCGGCCATCACATTTGCTTTGCCCGGAGTGTAGTCGATCTAAAGATCAAAGTGGTTGATGGTTTCAATCCATCTCCTATGGCGAAGGTTGAGGTCCGGCTGCGTGAAGATATATTTCAGACTTTTTTGGTCAGAAAAGATCTCACAACTATTTCCAAGAAAGTAGTGCCTCCATACTTTCAAAGCGAAGAAAACCACTACAAGTTCAAGATCATGTGTTGGATAGTCGATCTCATGAGTTTTCAAATGGCGGGAAGCATAAGAAACGACTTGCTTGTCTTGCAAGAAGACCGCGCCAAGTCCATGGAGAGAGGCATCACAAAATATCTGAAACAGTTTTGATGTATCAGGAGGAATCAAGACAGGTGTTGAGGTAAGATTTTCGTTGAGTGTTTCAAAGCTTTCTTGACACGCCGGTGACCAAAGAAATGTCTTTCCTTTCTTGAGGAGATCAGTAAGAGGCAAAGCAAGTTTTGAGAAGTTCTGAACGATCCGACGATAATAACTAGCCAATCCAAGAAAACTCTGGACTTATTTGATATTTTTGGGAGGGAGCCACTCCACAATTGTCTAAATAGTCTATGGGTTGATAGCAATGTCCTTAGTAGAAACGACGCCTCCCAGATAGGGGACTTTAGGGAGGCAGAATTCGCACTTGGAGAACTTTGCATAGAGGCAGTTCTCACGAAGCTTGGTAAGAACACAACAGAGATGTTCTGCATGTTCTTCTTTTGACTTGGAATAGACCAGGATGTCATCAAGATAGACCACCGCGAACTTATCAATATACTCCATGAAAACCGAGTTCATAAGCCTTGAGAAAGTAGCGGGAGCATTGGTGAGTCCGAAGGACATGACCGTGTACTCGTACAGGCCATAGCGAGTGGTGAGCTATTTTAGGAACATCTTCCTTGCGAATCTTGATTTGGTGATAACCACTTCTCAATTCAAGCTTGGAGAATACCATCGCTCCTGCAAACTGATCGAAGAGGTCATTGATCTGCGGAAGGGGATATTTGTTCTTGATGGTTTTTTGCATTGAGAGCTCGGTAGTCAACACAAAGTCGATCAGTCTGGTCTTGCTTATTCACAAACATTGTTGGGCTACCCCAAGAGGAAGTGATATGATGAATGAAACCAAATTTTTCTTGTTCATTAAGCTGCCGTTTGAGTTTGGCCAACTCTTCAGGACCCGTCTTATAAGGCCGCTTGGAGATAGGAACGGTTCCAGTTCAAAATTAATCATAAACTCGACCTCTCGGTCAGGAGGCATACCTCGTAACTCTTCTAGAAACACATCTGGAAACTCATAGACCACAAGAACATTTTGTAAGGCTTCCATAACATCAATGTTTTGGACAAGAATATCATTTTGCGGCACGAAACTTGAGGCGCCTAGGCTACGCGGTACCCGAGTTGATTTTAGTCACTGCGATTCGAAAAGTTAGGGCGCCAATTGCTGAGAGGGGTGTTTCGAGTGAATGATGGCCAAACCCAATATTTTCAAATCACGCCCGTTAAGTCAGGATATTCTGTTACACTAGTTCTTGTTGTGCCCCTTCTTCGCCGGTCACTCTTCTTAGCCACCCTGCACGTGTCATAGGGGTAAATCCATTACTATACTTTCCCAACTCTCGACACTGAATCTGGCTGCGGCAGCGGCGGTCCCTTTTCTTCCCTTCCCTGACCTTGAATCTGCAGGCAGTGGAGGACCTTTTTTCTCCCTCCACCGACACTGAATCCGACAGTGGCGGCCCAACATGTCTTGCAAGGCGAAGGTTGTATCTACGTCGCCGACTGATTCAGGTCCGTCGGGGCCAAAGTCTGGGGCTCAACACGGCAGCGTAGGTCTTCAAATTTAGCTAGCGAGAGGTCAACAAGGATTCTGCTCCCAAGGTACCTACAAGCAGCGGGTTGAAGAGAAAAGCAAGGCCGACGGCGGATTGTTCTGCTCTGGTGGGAGGATGCGGCACCCAGATCTCGAAGAAAAAACCCGGGAGAAGAGCGAGAGGTGAATTTTTCTTATGTGTGTGTTATCTTAGAAGTAGATTAGATACGGCATAATAGAATCGATTGAACTAAAAAGTTCCCCTTTTTAATCAAATTAGGCACAACTTTGATACAAGGGACCTACATGAGTTCAGAGTTCATGTTCGCTAGTACACTGCAAAACTTGATTTTGGTTATGAGAGGGTTGTGTTCGGGCAAGATGTGCATCTTCTTGTGAATTGCAAAGAGGTTGTGTCTGTTTCGTAGCTGGTAGATATGCTTGCCGCTAGGATTCCCTGGGGTTCTAGACAAAGGACAAAATTGGTGTGGTGCAACATGAATGATACCTATCAGCAAATTGAGCACTCCCATGAGCTTCAGATGGTTTGGGAGTGTTGTGCAGCTGATCGTAAGGTGAAAGTTGAAGCGATGATTAATGATATGTATGCAGATGCTGAAGATCTTGCTGCCAGAGCTTCGGCTCCTAGAGAATACAGACCAATAGATGCTGATCTAGATAAGTTTAGTATACGCATAGAGGTGGATTCATACATGGCAAAACTTGATGAGCGAGTTAATAAGCCAGTTTCATCATGTACTGTGGAGATCACTATTGATTCCAAAAACATAACTCTTGATGAAATGAGAGAGATGATCTGTTGGGTCCGCAGCATAGAAAACAAAAAATTTCCTACGATGAGAACTATACGCCAAGATCTATCTACTAGATACAGAGCAACGGGTGGACATACATCCATGGAGAACTTACCCTCGAAGACAACGAGCTTTGTTAACGAGTAGGAACTTGTGGTTGATGTACTCGTACACTTGCCGATCTCAAGATCGTGAGGAAGTCCGAGCGCCACAACTCAGCAGCACATCCGCACTCGCACACGTTCAAGCCACCAGACAACCTCCACGTCCTCGCTCCAGCGATCCAGTGAGCAAAGAACTCCTTCGCATTTAAATGCCACCAACATGTATCTCGCTAATCCGAGACCATGGGGAATAATTCTAAAGGGAGAGAGATCCTTCACAAGGAGGTGTGTGGATGAAGGAGGAATGGGTGGCCTTTTATAGGAGGAGGGTGTGCCTCTCTCCATGGTCACGCATGGGGGTGACCTCACCTCCCCCATTCATGTGGTGGTAACCCCTCCACATTAAAATGCCTCTTCACATTCCCTTTTAAAGTCTCCACTTTAAATGCATTAAATTTCTCCAAATTTAATGCTCTCTCATTTAATAAAACTCTTTATATTAAATTTATTCAGAATTTTGTTAATTACTTTAATTAACAAACATTCACATATAGCCCCTTGCAATATTTCAATATCACATGCAGAACCACCTTCTACAATTTCACCCGAAACAATTTCCGGTTTCTATTGAAACAATTCCTGCGCTTTGCAATTCTTTCGTCTGAAACATATGTGCTCCAAAATGGTGTCCGATAACTCTTAAGTGTGCCACCCTATGGTTCGCAAATAATGCAGACATGATCGAGACCCTTCTCCGATCAATAATCAGCCTGGACACTGAGATCCGTACTGACTCCTACACATTCAACGATGACTCTTGTGATCGTGAGAACCTTTAACGCTTGTAACTAAATCCCTTTGTCTCTCAATATATTACATGTCCGAGATTCGATCATCGGTATCTCCATACCTAGTTTGATCTCGTTACCGACATGCACTCTTTTCTCGTTCCCGTGATATAAGATTGCAGTGATCACATCACTTGCTTGCAAGCTATCCTAATGTGATATCACCGAGAGAGCCCAGAGTATATCTATCCGTCATCTGGATTGACAAATTCCACTCTTGATCCATGAGCCTGAACATAACACCTTCGTAGTACTGAACCCATCTTTATAGTCACCCTGTTACGGTGTGACGTTTGAGGTTATCAAGATACTCTTCCGGTGTTAGCAATTAACATGATCTCATGGTCTAAGGATAAAGATTACTTCGTATGGTGTTATAGCAATATAAACATAATAACTTGATCGTAATGCTATACTTCGGATGAATGTTCATCACATCATTTCACAAATGTTGTGACCTTGTTATTAACAACATCCAATGTCCATGATCAGGAAACCTTGATCATCTTGTTAATCAACAAGCTAGTCTATAAGAGAGGCATAACTAGGAACCCTTTTTGTTTATTAAACACACATGTATTGATGTTTCCTATCAATACAATTATAGCATGCAAAATAAACATCTATCATATACAAGGAATATATAATAACAACTTTATTATTGCCTCTCAGGGCATATTTCCTTCAGTCTCCCACTTGCACTAGAGACAATAATCTAGTTTATATAGTGATAAATCTAACACCCATGCAGTTCTGGTGTTGATCATGTTTTTCCCTAGGGAGTACTTTAGTCAACGGATCTGCTACATTCAGGTCCGTGTGTACTTTATAAATCTTTATATCTCCATCCTTGACATGCTCGCGGATGGAGTGAAACCGGCGCTTAATATGCTTGGAATTCTTGTGAGACCTTGGTTCCTTGGCGTTGGCTATGGCTCCATTTTTGTCACAATAGATCATCATTGGGTCCAACGCACTAGGAAGCACACCTAGTTCCGTTATGAACTCCTTCATCCAAACCGCTTATTGCGCTGCTTCTGAAGCAGCAACATATTCCGCCTCCGTCGTTGATCCAGCCACCACAGGTTGTTTGGAGCTCCTCCAACTAACTGCTGCTCCGTTCAAGAGAAATACGTATCCGGATTGAGACTTAGAGTCATCCAGATCAGTGTAAAAGCTAGCATCGACATAACACTTAGCGACTACCTCTTCTTCACCTCCGTATACAAGAAACATATCCTTAGTTCTTCTCAAGTACTTAAGGATATTCTTGACCGCTATCCGAGGTTCGAACGGATCAGATTGGTACCTACTAGTCAAACTAATAGCATGTGCCACATCCGGTCTTGTACATAGCATGGCATACATTATAGAGCCTATGGCTGAGGCATAGGGGATCTTATCCATTATCTCTCTTTCTTCCGCCGTAGCCGGACTTTGAGTCTTACTCAATGCCATGCCTTGCAACATAGGTAAGTACCCTTTCTTACTTCCGTCCATATTAAACTTCTTTAATATCTTATCAAGGTATGTACTCTGTGACAGCCCAATTAGGCGTCTTGATCTATCTCTATAGATTTTAATGCCTAATATATATGAAGCTTCACCAAGGTCCTTCATCGAAAATTTCTTTGTTTAGATAACTTTTAACACTTTAAAAGATCTATATCATTTCCAATCAATAATATGTCATCCACATATAATATCAGAAATTCCACATTGCTCCCACTCACTTTCTTGTAAATACAAGCCTCTCCATAAGTTTGGACAAATCCAAACTCTTTGATCACCTCATCAAAGCGGAGATTCCAACTCGGATGCTTGCTTCATCCATAGATGGATCGCTGAAGTTTGCACACCTTATTAGCATCCTTAGGATCGACAAAACCCTTAGGTTGTATCATATACAACTCTTCTTCAATATTACCATTGAGGAATGCAGTTTTGACATCCATCTGCCATATTTCATAATCGAAATATGCAGCAATTGCTAACATAATCCTAACCAACTTAAGCATCGCTACGGGAGAGAATGTCTCATCGTAGTCAACTCCTTGAATTTATCGAAACCCCTTTGCGACAAGTCGAGCCTTATAGATGGTTACATTACCATCAGCATCAGTTTTTCTTTTGAAAATCCATTTATTCTCAACGGCCTTTCGATCGTGAGGTAAGTCCACCAAGGTCCAAACCTGGTTTTCGTACATGGATTCCATCTCGGATTTCATGGCTTCTAGCCATTTGTTGGAATCAGGGCTCATCATCGCTTCTTCATATGTCGCAGGGTCATCTATTTCATCAATCATGAAATTCATAACAGGATTTCATGCATTCAGAGCTGCGTGTCCTGCTTGACCTGCGAGGTTCGGTAGTGTCCTCTTTCGGAGTTTCATGATCAATATCATTAGCTCTCTCTTCATTAGGTGAAGTCAACTCCGAAACAACTTCGGGAGCTGCGCTAGTCGCCATTTCATGAAGAGAAGGTTCAATAACCTCTTCGAGTTCTACCTTCCGACTACTCACACCTTTCGCGAAAAACTCCTTCTCAAGAAAGGATCTATTCTTGGCAACAAAGACCTTGCCCTCGGATCTATGATAGAAGGAATACCCAATCGTTTCCTTAGGGTATCCTATGAAGACACATTTTTCCGCTTTGGGTTCGAGTTTATTCGGTTGAAGTTTCTTCACATAAACATCGCATCCCCGAACTTTAAGAAATGACAGCTTAGGTTTGTTTCCAAACCATAATTCATACGGTGTCTTTTCAACGGATTTAGATGGTGCCCTATTTAAAGTGAATGCAGCGGTTTCCAGTGCATAACCCCAAAATAGCGGTGGCAAGTCAACGGAGACATCATAGATCGAACCATATCTAATAAAGTACGATTACGACGTTCTGACACACCATTACGTTGTGGTGTTCCGGCAGGCGTGAGTTGTGAAACTATTCCACAGTCTTTCATATGTGTGCTAAACTCGTAACTAAGATACTCTCCTCCATGGTCGGACCGCAGAAATTTGATCTTTCTGTTACGATGATTTTCCACTTCATTCTGAAATTCTTTGAACTTTTCAAAAGTTTCAGACTTGTATTTCATCAAATATATATACCCATATCTACTCAAATCATCCGTGAAAGTAACAAAATAACGATATCCACCTCGCGCCGACACACTCATTGGTCCACACACATCAGTATGTATGATTTCCAATAAATCATCGCCTGCTCCATTGAACCGGAAAATGGCGTTCTAGTCATCTTGCCCATAAGGCATGGCTCACATGTATCAAATGATTCAAAATCAAGTGATTCCAAAAGTCCATCAGAATGGAGTTTCTTCATGCGTTTAACGCCAATATGACCTAGACAGCGATTGCCACATATATGTAGATATATCATTATCAAGTTTAATCCTTTTAGCATCAACATTATGAATATGCGTAATACTACTATCGAGATCCAACAGAAATAAACCATTCAACGCAGGTGCATGACCATAAAAGATATATTATTCATGTAAATCGAACAACCATTGTTTTCAGACTTAAACGAATAAACAATTTGCATCAAACACGATCTGGATATAATGTTCATGCTTAGTGCAGGCACCAAATAACAATTATTCAGGTTTATAACTAATCCCGACGGCATATGGAGAGGCAGCATTCCGACGACGATCACATCAACTCTTGGTCCATTGCCGACCCGCATCATGACCTCATCCCTTGCTAGTTGTCGCTTGTTCCGCAGCCCCTGAACCGAGTTACATATATTAGCAACCGATCCCGTATCAAATACCCAGGTGCTACTGCGAGTACTAGTCAAGTACACATCAATAACATGTATATCACATATACCTTTGTTTGCCTTGCCGGCCTTCTTGTCCGCCAAATACTTGGGGTAGTTGCGCTTCCAATGGCCAGTCCCCTTGCAATAGTAGCACTCGGTGTTAGACTTAGGGCCAGCTCGGGGTTTCTTTTCAGGCACGGCAACAGATTTGCCGCCCTTCTTTCCCTTCTGCTTGCCTTTCTTGTCCTTCTTGAAACCGGTGGTCTTATTGATCATCAACACTTGATGTTCTTTCCTAATCTCCACTTCTACAGTCTTAAGCATTGACAGAAGCTCGCGAAGAGACTTCTTCATGCCTGCATATTATAGTTCATCATGAAGCTCTTGTAGCTAGGTGGCAGAGATTGGAGAACACGATGTATGCCTAAGTTAATGGGAATCGTTATTCCCAAGGACACAAGCTTATCGGCGTACCCAGACATTTTGAGTACGTGCTCACTAACGGAGTTGTTTTCCTCCATCATGCAGCTAAAGAACTTTTCTGTAGCATTATAACTCTCTACGGCAGCATGGGTATCGAAAATCATTTTGAATTCTCCCATGGTATCAAAGGCATTGCCATTTTCGAAACGCTTTCGAAGTTCTGGCTCTATCCCATACAGTATGCTGCAATGAACTAAGTTGTGGTCCTCCTGACGGGTCACATAGACATTCTTTTCCTCGTCAGGGGCATCAGGAGCTGGTGGGGGGCCTAGCAGCGCATCTATCACATATTGCTTTTGTGCAGCAGTGAGGAGAATCCTCAAATTCATAGCCCAGTTGGTGAAGTTGCTACCATTCATAGCAAGTTTCTCTTTTTCCATGAACACATTGAAATTAAAAGCAGGTGGTGCCATCTACAACAGAATTTGTAAAGTATATTTAGACTAAGTTTATGATAGATTGAGTTCAACTAATCCAAATTACTAATGAACTCCCACTCAAAAACGACATCCCTCGTGTCCTTTTGGTGATTACATGAACCAAATCCACTACACCAAGTCCGATCATCACGTGAGTCGATGTAGCCTGAAAGGCGAGCATCTATATGGGAATCATATCAACTATATGACTCATGCTTAACCTTTCGGTCCGTGTTCCGAGGCCATGTCTGTACATGTTAGCTCATCAAGTAAGAACCTTAGTATTTGCGTGTGTAAAACTGTCTTACACCCGTTGTATGAAAGCGTAGAGTCGAGAACACCCGATCATCACGTGATGCCTCAAAACACGATCCACAAAACGGTGCATACTTAAGGAAGAACACATTTTATCTTGATATCTAAATGAGGGATCATCTTATAATGCTACCAAAAGCGCCAAACTGGCAATATAAGATGCTAACATCTAATGTGTGAAGTGAGATGATATGGTCCATGCATTTGATCTCTATCATTTGCATCGTGGTATGATCTCTATCATTCCTTTGTGTGTAAGTCCAAGGTCTATGGAACTTACACGTTAAGTGAGTTCTAAGAGTATCTATCATACATCTACTTACAACAATACCATATCAAAACACTAGCCCAGCAACGATCTAAACTAGACGCCTCTAATTTATCAATTGCAAGTTTTACGTGGCTTAGGGCTTTCGGAGATAGAACCGGTCTAACCTACGAACATGAACCACAACGAGGATAACCAAGTTATTAGCAACTCGTTGTAAATCAGATATTTACTATAGTAGGAGAGACAGACACCCGCTAGCCACTTATGCAAAACTAGTTGCATGTCAGTCGTGGAACCGGTCTCATGTACGATGACATGTAAGGTTGGTCTGGGCCGCTTCATCCCACTATGCCACCAATATCCAAAGTACATAGAAGATGCAATAACATGATCATCATCGCCCACATATAAACATATGTGTACTACCCGTGCAAAGCACCTACGCATAGATCAGGCTTTGATACCACTGTTAGGTCCGCAACATAGAAAACAAAAAAATTCCTATGATGAGAACTATACGCCAAGATCTATCTACTAGATACAGAGCAACAGGTGGACATACATCCATGGAGAACTTACCCTCGAAGACAACGAGCTTTGTTAACGAGTAGGAACTCGTGGTTGATGTAGTCGTATACTTGCCGATCTCAAGATCGTGAGGAAGTCCGAGTGCCGCAACTCAGTAGCGCATCCGCACGCGCACACACGTTCAAGCCACCGTACAACCTCCACCTCCTTGCTCCAGCGATCCAGCAGAAGCAGCAACTCCTTCCAGACGAAATGCCACCGGGAACATGTATCTCGCTAATCCGAGACCATGGGGGAATAATTCTAGAGGGGTAGAGAGATCCTTCACAAGGAGGTGTGTGGATGAAGGAGGGAATGGGTGGCCTTTTATAGGAGGAGGGGGGTGTGCCCCCTCTCTCCATGGCCGGCGCATGGGGGGGTGACCCCTCACCTCCCCTATTCATGTGGTGGTAACCCCTCCACATTAAAATGCCTCTTCACATTCCATTTTAAAGTCTCCACTTTAAATGCATTAAATTTCTCCAAATTTAATGCTCTCTCATTTAATAGAAATCTTTATATTCAATTTATTCAGAATTTTGTTAAGTACTTTAATTAACAAACATTCACATATAGCCCCTTGCAATATTTCAATATCACATGCAGAACCACCTTCTGCAATTTCACCCGAAACAATTTCCGGTTTCTATTGAAACAATTCATGTGCTTTGCAATTCTTTCGTCTGAAACATATGTGCTCCAAAATGGTGTCTGGTAACTCTTAAGTGTGCCACCCTACGGTTCACGAATAATGCAGACATGATCGAGACCCTTCTCCGATCAATAATCAGCAGCGGGACCTGGAGATCCGTACTGACTCCTACACATTCAACGATGACTCCTGTGATCGTGAGAACCTTTAACGCTTGTAACTAAATCCCTTTGTTTCTCGATATATTACATTTCTGAGATTCGATCATCGGTATCTCCATACCTAGTTTGATCTCGTTACCGACATGCACTCTTTTCTCGTTCACTTGCTTGCAAGCTATCCTAATGTGATATCACCGAGAGGGCCCAGAGTATATCTATCCGTCATCTGGATTGACAAATTCCACTCTTGATCCATGAGCCTCAACATAACACCTTCGTAGTACTGAACCCATCTTTATAGTCACCCTGTTACGGTGTGACGTTTGATGTTATCAAGATACTCTTCCGGTGTTAGCAATTAACATGATCTCATTGTCTAAGGATAAAGATTACTTCGTATGATGTTATAGCAATATAAACATATTAACTTGATCGTAATGCTATACTTCGGATGAATGTTCATCACATCATTTCACAAATGCTGTGACCTTGTTATTAACAACATCCAATGTCCATGATCAGGAAACCTTGATCATCTTGTTAATCAACAAGCTAGTCTATAAGAGAGGCATAACTAGGAACCCTTTTTGTTTATTAAACACACATGTATTGATGTTTCCTATCAATACAATTATAGCATGTAAAATAAACATCTATCATATACAAGGAATATATAATAACAACTTTATTATTGCCTCTCAGGGCATATTTCCTTCATGATCCGTAAGGAAATCAGTATTGGCCCTAAGCAGATGGCACAAATCCTGTGGTGGCATCATAAGAAGCAGCAATTCATAGATGTTTTGGATACTGAAGATCTTATGCAGATTATGCGACGAAAGAAGTGAACCAGGAAGGTGTTCGTCCTTGGTACCATTTCTGATGTTGTTAAACAAGTTATAGTGGACGTAGAGGCCCCTGTAGTGGCTGAACAGAATGAGGTAGTCGACGTTGATGATATCTGATGAGAGCTGCTACGCTAGGCTTGTCACGTGGGGTTCCCCTGCCTGTATTTGTAACATTGACTGTTGTTGCATTTAGAGCGTGTTTTTGTGATTATGTTAGTTGAGAGATTGTGATATAATGTTGTGCGAGCTGTTGAGATTTTCATACATGTCACTCACTGAAACCATCGTTGTTGTAATAAGACATAAGTACATTGTAGTTGACATGATTATGTTTCTTAAGATGACATATCGTACTTGTTTCTGTTATTATGTTTGTTGGGACATTGTAATGTAATATTTTGTGAAACTATGACTGTACAAGTGATGCAGAAATACATTGTAGTTGACATGATTATGTTTCTTGAGATGATGTACTGTACTTGTTTCTGTTATTTTGTTTGTTGAGAGATTGTAATGTAATGTTTTGTGAAACCATGACTGGACAACTGATGCGTAAGTACCTTGTAGTCGACATGATTTTGTTTCTTGAGTTTATGTAATATACTTGTTTTTGTGATTATGTTTGTTGAGAGATTGTGATGTGATGTTTTGTGAAACCATGACTGGACAAGTGATGCGTAAGTACCTTCTAGTCGACATGATTTTGTTTCTTTAGTTGACGTAATATACTTGTTTCTGTGATTATGTTTGTTGAGAGATTGTAATGTAATGTTTTATGAAACCATGACTGAACAAGTGATGCATAAGTACCTTGCAGTTGACATGATTTTGTTTCTTTAGATGATGTAATATACTGGTATGTTTTCGTTAGGCAATGAAATTGGGATGGAGGGAGTATAGGTTTAATATTTGAAATAAGAATGTATGAAGAGAATCTATATTAGGAAGGAGACAATAATCCAGGGAAAGGGCATGGTATCCATTAAACTATTGTAACATCCCAATTTAGTCATTGCTGCAGCGGTTAAAGGGATGCTCTCTCTCACACACACACTCTCTCTCTATCTGTCTCTCCTCACTGATGCCGACACCGTCGCCGGTGACGACGCATTCGCCATGCTGTCCTGGAACGACGACGACGACCAGTCGAGTAGCCACAGCCTTCTCTCTAACATCAAGTATTCCTCCCATGATGTGATCCTCTGTTTTCTCGGGCTAGGGTTAGGCAATGGTAAATCTCTCGATCTGAGCTCCATATGTGCATGCAATCATGTTCAATTCCAGCTTTGCGTTTACCTATAGGTACCACGGACGATCTACGACTCCGAATGGGAGGGCCTAGATCTCGATGGAGAAGTGCCATGTGACCATGGGCTAAAACTGAGGAGATATGTTGCATTCGAAGGCTGTAACACTGGGAGAAGGTTTTTGGGTTGTACAAATCAGGTTTGTTTACATTATGTGCAACGGTGACATGAAGAAAAATGTATCGTGTATGTTCATAACACTATAGTGTGTGTTTTTTTAGGTTGGCCCGGTGTGTAAAGCAGTAGAGTGGGTGGATCTTGAGTGGCCAGATGCACTTAAGAAATGTTTGGATCAGTTATGGGAGATGTATGAGTTGGAAAGGTCAGTGAGATTCACTGATGCTTGTGATGCAGCTGAAAAAAATTACAAGTTGTCGGTACGAAATAAGGAGCTGGAACAAGAAATCGAGAATTTGCAGTCAGAGCTAAGTGACAGAATCAATTGGAGCTTGGTTATTGGAACTGCAAAGAAGCTTTAGGATAGTCACAGGTTGCTGATTCATAATGCAGAAAAGGAGAGGGATAAGCTCAGGGAAGACAAGAAGAAGCTAGAGTACTGCATTGCGGATCTGTTGAAGGAACTACCGAGGATAAAGGAAATTCGAGATAAATAATTTATGTTGTGCCAATGCCTAAAACTAGTTAACTGTAAGACTTGTAGTTGTGCTTTCTTAACTAAGCCAAACTCAATCCTTGAGAAAATTAATTTCAGACGAACAGACATATCGTGCGTAGAGTTAAGTTCACGCTTACAAAATCACCACTCCAGAGGAAAAACCAGTAAGTTCAGTACTAATAGACATATGTTGGGTTCAAGCGAGCCTGGCCCGGAGTTGCTTGTTTTCCTCCCTAAGATCGGCCAGCTCCTTCAGTATGTTGTCGTGCGCTAGCCGCAGGTTCCAATGGTCCATCACGGATTCGATAAGTTGGTCCGTAGCCATACGATTTTCCTTCAAGATCCCTTTCATGATCTCCATCTTCTTCCCAGACGAGGTGCGACCTTCCATGTGAAGCTTCGCCCAGCCGGCGTTTAACTCCTTCAGTTTCTGGCACTTTTCAGAAAGGACCGCGAGTTCAGTGCACAAGTGGTCAAAGGCCAGTTTCTGGGAATTCTGCTTCTTCCTTTGGATGGCTATCTTGTCATTTAGCCAGGTCGCCAGGTCCTGGTCAAGCTTTCGCCTCTTTCCCTACAACAAAAATACATAGTATGGGTTGTTTAGTTCACCAGGACAAGCTGGTTAGTTTCCATAATTAACTGAATCGATTAGTGGCACTGTCATAATTTCAAGAAAGAAGCAATCTAGGACTAATCAACATTTTATGAATCGACTAGTGGCACTGTCATAATTTCAATTTCAAAGACAAATAAGGTTTATCTGCAGTTTAGTGTGCTATGGGTTTTTTCAATATCACCACATAGTAGTGGGATAGTGGCAAACTCATAATGCAGAAACTCATGTCCAGATACATAATGGAAAGAGCACATGGTGTCCATTCATCAACATGAACACCAACACATGTCTAGATAGATAAGGAGTTGCCCTAGGATTCTTATTGCACCCTATAATGGGAAGCAGACTTGGGCATTGCTCCCTGAACCCTAAACATTACAAAAGGAGTGGAGCATGAACTGATATTCGTGCCCCTCCAGCGGGAATCAGACTTGGGCATTGCTCTGATATGCCTCCATACAAGACGTTAGCTCCTCGTTCTCTTTCCGAACACCCTCGAGTACGGTGATCCCTTTGCTCATGTCCTCCTTCATCTCTTTCACTGCATCAAGGCAACGGTTCCTGCCATGGTAGGCTCGGATGGCAGCCTTGGTTTCCTCGACGCGTCCTCTGAGTGCCTCGGTGAGTGCACCTTTCCATGAGATTCTTCCTCTCCTCCATGAGCTCGTTGATTATCTTGATGGCATGTTCTTCCCTGTTCAAGTTACGGTCGAGCACTTTCTATAGCCTCATGACGTCACGTGCAAAATCTGGCGAGATCTCCTTCTGCACAGATAATTGCTTGCGTAGGCTCTCGTTAGCTTGGGTGAGGGAGCGTGCATGATCATGTTGGTTGTCAATCATGGCACTGATTGCGGCCACCTTGTCATGGTACTTGGCCTTCGATCGCTGCATCATTCATGTTAATTGAAATAGAAATTCTATAATTACAATCCATGTTCCAGGTGAATACTAATACAGATCAAAAAATCCTGGTTGAATCTATTGACCACAGTGTTAAAATGGACCTAGAGATCTATTAATAACCACGATAAACTAATCCTAATCACTAAAAATCCATAGTGAATCTATGAATAGCGGTATTAAGGAAAGACCAAGAGATCTAGTCATATTCATGAAAACTAATACAACTCGCAAAAGAAGAAGAGAAACTAATGTGGGGCGGACACGATCTAAGAAATCCACATCACAATCAAAGAAATAACAGTGTGGAGATTTGCTACCTCGCTGAGACGTGGAACATGTTGGAGATATGCCCAAGAGGCAATAATAAAGTGGTTATTATTATATCTTTATGTTTATGATAAATGTTTACATCCCATACTATAATTGTATTAACCGGAAACATTAATACTTGTGTGTTTTGTAAACATAAAAGAGTCCCTAGTAAGCCTCTTGTTAAACTAGCTTGTTGATTAATGGATGATCATGGTTTCCTGATCATGGGCATTGTATGTCGTTAATAACAAGATCATGTCATTAGGAGAATGATGTAATGGACACACACCCATAGTAAGCATAGCATAAGATCAAGTCATTAAGTTCGTTTTGCTACAAGCTTTTCAATGCATAGTAACCTAATCCTTCGACCATGAGGTTATGTTAATCACCATCACCGGATGGGTACTTTGATGACATCAAACGTTGCTTCGTAACTGGTGGTTATAAAGGTGACATTGGGTATTCTGAAAGTATGTGTTGAAGCGCATAGACCAAGATTGGGATTTGTCCATCCATATGACGGATAGATATGCTCTGGGCCCTCTCGGTGGAATGTCATCTAGTTAGCTTGCAAGCATGTGACTAGGTCACAAGGGATGACATAACATGGAACGAGTAAAGAGTACTTATCAGTAACGAGGTAAAACTAGGTATGGAGATACCGACGATCAAACCTCGGATAAGTAGAATATCGCGTGACAAAGGGAATTGGTTTCGTATGTTAATGGTTATATCGATCACAAAGTCATCGTTGAATATGTGGGAGCCATTATGGATCTCCAGATCCCGCTGATGGTTATTGATCGGAGAGGTGTCTTCATCATGTCTGCATATTCACGAACCGTAGGGTGTCACACTTAAGGTTCAAAGTTGTTTTAAGTAGATATGGAATATGCGTTGGAGACTGAATGTTGTTCGGAGTCTCGGATTGGATCCGGGACATCACGAGGAGATCCGGAATTGTCCGGAGAAAAAGATTCATATATTGGGGATCATTTTCTAAGTTAGGAAATGTCCCGTGAGTGTTTGTATGGAGATTCTAGAAGGTTTCGGAATGTTCTGGAAGGTTCTAGAAGATTTCTTGGAGTTTGCTTGAAAACCAAGAAAGGATCAAGGAGTCTTTGTGGGGCAAGACACGGATTCGTAGGGGAGGAGGATTCCTCCCCCCTCCCAATCTGCCGGCCAAAGGGGGGAGGGGAGTCCTACTAGGACTCCCCCTCCCATGGCGCCTCCCTCCTTTAAATAGAGGGGAGGGCGCGCCACCCCTTGCACTCTCCCATAACAAAGCCTAGCCGCCACCTCTCTCCTCCTCCTTCGCTCTGCTCCGGCTTAGGCGAAGCCCTGCAGAATTCTCTACTCCACCACCACCACCACACCGTCGTGCTGCTGGGATTCTGTGGAGAAGATCTACTACCTCCATGCTCACGGAACAGGAGAGGAAGGTCTGCCGACTCGACCGACGCAGGACCGATCATGGAAGCGCTGCCGAAAGGATCGTCCACATGATCTTGAGATCAGCAAGTGATCGACTACGTCAACCCCGAGATCTAATCTCGTAACGCTTTCGGTTCTATGAGGGTTAGTACAGATCTATCTCGTTGCACATGTCTAATAGATTAGATCTTGGCTTTTATCTAGATTATATCTGGGTTTTGTTCGTTCTTGCGGTAGAAATTTTTTGTTTTCCATGCTACGAACCCATCAGTGGTATCAGAGCCGTGTCTATGCGTAGATCTGTTGCATGAGTAGAACACAATGGTTTTGTGGGCGTTGGTGCTCATGCCGTCTTTTCCTTTGTGTACTTTGCATCTTGCGGTATGGTGGGATGAAGCGGCCTGGGCTAACCTTACATGTCATCGCACATGATACTTGCTCCGCAGTTGACGTGCAACTCATATTGCACAAGTGGCTTTGCGGGTGTCTGTCTCTCCCATCATAGTATAGATCCAATCTACACTTTGCACTTGATAGCACTTGTATCAATGTTGTGGTTCAGTTTTGTAGGTAAGATCCGTTCTTATTCGAAAGCCCCAAACCACGTAAAACATGCAAAGAAAATTAGAGGCGTCTAACTTGTTTTTGCAGGGGTTTTGTGATGTGATATGGCCATCATGTGATTGTGATTATATCTGATCTATGCAATGATCCTTGTTGTAATATGGCAACCGGCAGGAGCCTAATGGTTGTCTTTAATTCTGTTAAGACCTGCGTGTCTATTCATCTTGTAATAGCTTTATTCCAAGTAGTTGTAATAGTTGCTAGTGATGATGGGCAACCATGAAGAGGTGCCACTGACCTTGACGCAATGCTGGTGATGATGGAGATCATGTCCGTGCTTTGGAGATGGAGATCAAAGGCATAAGAAGAAAGGACCATATCATATCACACTAATTATGAATTGCCTGTGATGTTAATCCTTTATGCATCTTGTATTGCTTAGATCGTGACGATAGCATTATAAGATGATCCCTCTCACTAAATATCAAGTAATAAAGTGTTCGTCCTTAGTAGGAACCGTTGCTAAGACTCGTCGTTTCGAAGCATCTCGTGATGATCGGGTGTGATAGAATCTACGTGTGCATACAACGGGTGCAAGCCAAATTTGCACATGCGGATACTAAGGTTAACCTTGACGAGCCTAGCATGTACAGACATGGTCTCGGAACACGGAATACCGCAAGGTAAAGCATGAGTCATATGGATGATATGATGAACATGTTGATTGTTCGCCTTTGAAGCTACATCATCTCACGTGATGATCGGACTTGGTGTAGTGGATTTGGTTCGTGTAATCACTAAAACAACTCGAGGGATGTTGTTTTTAGTCGGAGTTTATTTGTAATTTGGATTAGTCAAACTTAATTTATCATAAACACAATCAAAGTGAATTTGCATAGTTTGTTGTAGTCATTGGCATCCGTTCACCACCTTACGCTTAGTTATAGTTGAGATAGTGGAACTATAGAAATTCTGGATATTTGCTTTACAAACTGGTATCGTATTGTTTTGAGTGTCAATCTAAAGTTTAAAAGTCATATTGCAAACTTTCAACAAACTCCGTTTACTCTGTGAAGTTTAATAAACAGTATTAAATCAAGAGTAACAATTCCAGTGTTAGTATCTAATGTATCATGTTTGCCTCCATGATTCTTGATACTCAAAAGATTGTTTTTAATATCAAGTTTATTTAAGAGCTGAAAGCAATGTTTCAGAAACCATCACATGTGAAAGGTATTGCGATATCTAAAACAATGTGTTGGTTACAACATGATAGAGTATATGTCCTCATATTTGATGAGAATTTGTGAAGGTTGGAGACGCTAGTCGTCCTAATCCTCCAAAAAAAATTCGAAAAGAAACATTATACTCGCAATTCACCTTTATAAGCTATAGCAGCTTGATCATGAAAGTTGTCATGATAAGGATGAATAGAAGATGTAAGTAAAATGTTTACTACACTAAAAGATTACTAAAGAATGGAATTTTGAAAGAATGCCAAACATTTGATGAAGGTGATACACTTCAAAGTGCAAGTCCAAAGGTATTAGTATTTGACTATACACACTTTGTACTATGTGTCATGTGAATGACACCACTATTGATGTTGATAGATTCTTTTAAAAGAAAAGGAATTGTTGAAAGAGAATCTATAAAATATTTGGCAGAAAAGAAAAGATTGGAGATATCCAACTTAGGTATATAGAAGATACATGTTATGGCTGTATTCCTTGGTTGTTAAACAATGTGGTTCTGCGGTATTGGATACCGAATTGGTTGGTATGAAGTGTCATACAGGACAACACAATTCATGAACTGCAATGGCCTAAGTAACTAGCAAGAGAATATGTGATGATGTTCATCGAAAACAAACAAAGGGTTGTTGTGTTGCTCATTAACATCAAAGCCTGCCTTCAAGATTTGTTTCAATAATTGTTATTTTGATCAGGTATTATGACGACAAAATGTTGTTCAAATAATTACCGCGTTCCATAATAGATGGATGATATACAAGTCTGGTTGGAGAAATAACGACCATAAAACTAATGCTAAAATGTCACAAGACAAATGATTGAAAGATCACTTGCGAAGTGACATCACCGTTTAAATTATATTGAAAGGGATACATCAAGAAACTCCATGTTTATGGATTTTTGGAGTCTTTGATTTTGATCAAATGACGCTTGTGATACTTTCCTGGAGATAATTAAAACTCCGTTCATAGGCCAAAAGAGGAACGGACGACTAACTGATTGGAATTTGTACATATTGATGTATATAGTTCATTATGTGTAGTCGTGGGCGATGGATTTCAACTTCATATGCTTTCTCCAAAGATTTGAGTGAGTATATGTATATACTTACTCAATAAGGAAGAAGTTTGAAACATTTGAAAATGTTCAAAGACTTTCATGATGAAGTGGAAAATCATTGTAACAAGAAAATAAAAAGTTTATGATTGGATCATAAAGAAAGATGTTTGAGTTACAAGTTTAGCAAAACACCTAAGATTTGAGGAATCGTTCCATAGATTTGCATTTCCCAAAACACCATAGGAGTATGGAGTGTTCGAGATATGTAATGAAACATTGTTTGACATGGTAAGATCAAAGGTGTCATTTATAAAACTGCCATTATATTTTAAAGATTAAAGCTTAAGTGACTAGCGCTTTTACACTAAAAAGAGCTCCATCGTGATCCGCTGAAATGATACCATATAAGTCATGGTTTGGATAAAACCCAGGTTGTCCTTTCTTAAATTTTTGGTATGCTAAGCATAAGTAAAGTGTTTACAACCAAAGTCCACTTCCATGGCGCCTCCCTCCCATGGCGCCTCCCTCCTTTAAATAGAGGGGAGGGGGCGCCACCCCCTTGCAATCTCCCATAACAAACCCTAGCCGCCGCCTCTCTCCTCCTCCTTCGCTCTGCTCCGGCTTAGGTGAAGCCCTGCAGAATTCTCTACTCCACCACCACCACACCGTCGTGCTGCTGGGATTCCATGGAGAAGATCTACTACCTCCACGTCATTTGGAACAGGGAGAGGAAGGTCTACCGACTCCGACGTGTGACCGATCAAGCGGCTGCACGGGCACGGATCGCCAAGGATCGTCCACACGATCTTGAGATCGGCAAGTGATCGACTACATCAACCCCGAGATCTAATCTCCTAACGCTTTCGGTTCTACGAGGGTTAGTACAGATCTATCTCGTTGCACATGTCTAATAGATTAGATCTTGGCTTTTATCTAGATTAGATCTGGGTTTTGTTCGTTCTTGCGGTAGAAATTTTTTGTTTTCCATGCTACGAACCCATCAGAACGGGGCCGAACGGGTCTTGCAACGCCTCCGTCATGGTGGATTCTGGCTCCACGGCCGCCCTGTAATACGTAGAAGAGGAAGAGCAAGAAGAAGAAGAAAAACAAGAAGAAGCTAAATAAGATCATGATGGAGAGGGAGATGGACAAGTATAACAAGAAGACCGTACCGGGAGGAGCCCTCGCCTACTAGAACATTTGGCGCCCTTGTCGGGGGAGATTGGGCCTCGGTGAGAGGGGGGCTTGAGCGACTGGTAGAGAAAGTAGTGCCTCGCGACGAGATCTCTCCCTTTTCTCCACGAGGATCGTTGACCGGCCTCTCCACAGGGGAGCCATGGCTTGCAGGGTGAGGGTGGCGGCGGCAGGAGGAAGAAGATAGTGATTAGTGTGGGAGAAGAGTCAAAGAGTACAGGTTGTGGTCCAGTAGTAGTACTACTACTATTATACAAGACCACTGTGTACGGTCTACCTTCTCAAAGAAGCCAGGAAGGCAGGGGTATGGAATCGATGGGACTTGTCTTTATTGCGATGGACAGTTCAATGGTCTTCGGCGCCACCTAAAATCCAGTATATATAAGAGGTGCGAGCCGGGTGGCTATCACGGGCATCGGCGCGCACGTCCCACGTGCGTGTGTCATGTGTTGATGGGGCAATGACGCACGCAACTGCTACATGATCACATCGGCACGTCGAACTGCGTCGAACTCCACGTCGACAGGCACACACGGGATATTTACGAGTCTAGAATACGCTATGCCACTTTTGTTGTGATCAAATGATGTTCAGTATGCAAGATATTACTTTTTTTGATAATCGACAAATGCATGCATGAACACGATGCACGAAACCGCTGTTCCTCCTTGATTAGATCGGCACCCCACTCGGTGATGGCAAGGACCATGGCGTTGACGAAGACGAGGACGAACCGGAAGATGAAGACGATAGCTTCTTCGAAATATGATCATTTATTTTATTTAGATACATAGATTTTCACTTGTTTATGGAGGTAAAGTATCGGTGGCACGGATAGACCATGCATAAAAAAAGTGGAGAGGGAGGGCTTATCCTGCCCATTGGATCACAGAGGATCAACGGTTGTTGGAGACGATCCGCGTGACATCTGTGTCAGCCAATCAGGGCGTATCACCCAGAGTGAGCACAAGTTTGGGATTTTGTGAGATTTGTGACCGAGAGAGAGGGGCAAATCTGAGTACTATCAAAAAACCAAGGGTAAGACAGAATAAGGGATTCAAATAGAAAATAGAAAGAGTAGGCATTGCATGTCTATTCTTTTCACAAACCACGTATGGAACCACAGTTGTCATTGAAATGTGTATTCTTTCATTAACCACATCTAGAGTCATTTCATGTCTTTTATTTTCACAGACCACATATGGATCCACAAAATTCATTGCATGTGTGTTCTTTTCACAGACCACATATGGAACCACCAGTGTCATTGCATGTGTGTTCTTTTCATAGACCGCATATGGATCCATGATGGCTCAAAATATATTCGAGCTCATTGGGAACCCCAAGAGGAAGGTGTCATGAGCACAGCTACAAGTTTTCCCTCAGTCATGAAACCAAGGTTATCGAACCAGTAGGAGCAAGGAAACACCTCCAAGGTGTTGTCTCCAACTTGGAATCCTACACAACACAACCACAGAACTTTTCACCCAACTTACAGTGAGGTTGTCAATCTCACCGATTTTGCTGGAAACAAAGGATCAAACGTCTTGTGTGGAAGATAGTAATTGCTTGCAGAAAGTAAACAGAAAAGAGTAAATAGCAGATTGTAGATTGATAGTAAAAGAAAGGACCGGGTTCCATAGTTCACTAGTGGTGATTCCCCTTAAGATAGATGACATGTTGGGCGAACAAATTAGAGTGGGGAATTGACAAACATCGAGAAAGCATACATGCATATACTAATCATCTTGACTCCTTTGAGATTTGATTGGGCATTACAACATTATACATAGACCATAATCCAACTGCATCTATGACTAATAATCCACCTCCAGGTTATCATCTGAACCCCCTGCAGTATTCAGTTGCAAGCAACAGATAATTGCATTAAGCATTGTGTGTAATGTAAACATTACGATTGTTCTATGAACAAAGGATTGTTATTTCTCCCTAGTAGCAATAGCACATCTAGTACCTTAGAGATTTCTATCACTTCCCCAGATTCCTAGAGGCATGAACCCACTATCGAGCATAAATACTCCCTCTTGGAGTTGCTAGCATCTACTCGGCCAATATAGATATTAACAACAGAGAGCATGAGAGATCACAAATAACAAAGCAATGATAGAATCAATAATCAATCTAAAATAGCATCTCAATATCCATCGGATCCCTGCAAACACAACATGTATGATTACAAATAGATGATCTTGATCATGAACGGAGCTCACAAGATCTAAACATGGTAGCACAAAGCAGAAGAACCAACCATCTAGCTACTACATGGACCCGTAGTCCCGGGATGAACTACTCACGCATCACACTAGAGACAGTCATGGTGATGAAGAAGGCCTCCAGGGTGAATTCTCTCCTCCGGCAGGGTGCCGGGAAGAGCTTCAGATCCCTCCCGATCTAGGGATGGAGATGACGGTGGCTACAGACTCTTTCGTGGAATTTTGATCGGGTACTTAGAGTTTCTGTATCAGAGGCTTCTTATAGGCGAAAGGGAAGGCGGAGGGGGTGCCCTAGGCGGCCACACCACCCCCTGGCGTGGGCCAGGCCTGGCCGCGCGGCTAGGTGATGTGGCCGGCCCCTGGCCCCTCTCTGTCTCGTCTTCTGGATCCGTGTCCCCCTTGGTGAAATATTGACTTTGGCTTTTTTCCCGTCCAATTACGAGAATATTCATTTTCTGGCTTTCCTGGAACCAAAAACAGCAGAAAACAGGCAACTGGCATTGTGGCATCTTGTTAATAGGTTAGTCCAAGAAAGTGTATAAAAATACTCCAAAGTGTGGACAAAACATAAGAAAGTAGATATAAAACAAGCATGGAACATCAAAAATTATAGATACGTTTGCAACATATCAACATCCCCAAGCTTAACTCCTGCTCGTCCTCGAGTAGGGAAGTGATAAAAAGAAAGAATAATTTTTTAGGTGACATGCACCATCATAATCTTGATCAAAGTATTTGTAGAACATTGATAGCTGGGATCATAGTACTTTAAAATAGCATGAAAAATATAGTTCTAACAATAAGACATAGCAACTATGTTGTAACATGAAAGGGTACAAACAAAAGATTCATGAATAACAATGCTTTTGCAAGACGTATGTTTGTTTCACATAAATAAAGCATAATGAGAATGGTATTCAACTTGTCCCTCATAGTGTAGCAAAACATAAATGCATAGGACACCTTCAAAGTTCATAAGGGTGACTAGATACAAATAGTTTAAGAACAATCAATATCAAAGTTATGCATCAATCAACAAGTCTTGGGACAATGCACATTAAACTAAGAATGGCCACTATGCTCTCTCAATAGGTTCATAAAGATAGAAGATGGAGACTCAACATAAAAGTAAAAGAAAGGCATTCATAGAAGGAAGCAGGGATTCAAGTCTCATAAAGAGCTTCCAAAAATTATGGTACTTATTAGCTTTCAGCTCTCATTGCCCCTATCATAAGCATCTTGAAGTGATTAAGGTTAAAGTGAACAAACTATGGAGTATATTCTTGACAAAGTATAAGTTGGCAATCTCATGTCCCTTGAATATGAGGGCCGCTCCTCATGCTACTCAAGTTTAGTTACCGGTAAGTTCTTGTCATAGTAAGTACATGTGTATCATAGAGAACCGCCAACGGGGTACCCATTGCCCGATGATACGGAAGAATCCCCATATCAAAATGACAAGGAAAGCAGAAAATAAGCATCTCAGCAATCTTCTTATTTACCATGGGAAAATGGTGCCTTTTTCTCTTTCCTCTTTTCTCGTCTCTTTTTTTTCTTTTTCTCAATCTCTATCTCTTTTTTTATAAGAAGAAATGCGTCATAGATTGCTCATTATGGTTATGCTGCAGGTTTCCACCATGATTAGGCATGGATTAAACCAGCGGCCCAGGCATTTCTCTAACACACATACATAACTCCATGGACTTACAAGCTCCCCTTTCATTTCACACCAACGACATCCATAAACAAAACAGCATGATATCAACTGGGCACAATGTACAAGTGCAATGTTGGAAGCATTCCCCATGACAACATGGTTCTGCTAATTCCCAATGTATAAGTGCAAGCATATACAACATAGATGACACAATGGCTCAAGTTTATTAGGGGCAAGAAAAGTAAAGTGTTCCATCAAGTTCGTGAGAGCTTTAATCACTAGTTTTCTCATAACAAGTTTAATTCGGAAGGTAGATAAAAACTTGAATATACTTGGAATAGAAAATGCCAATAGGTAGGCATGGTGGACTGTTTGAAATAACTTGGTTTTATTTGGAGTTGGATGCACGAGTGGAACTCATACTTGGTTATGGAGGATAGCAAAAGACTGGGAGCGACGAACTAAGAGAGCAATAATGGCCATAATCATTCAAAGCGACAAAACATCATTAATTAAAGCATAAAGTGATGTTACATGTCGAAAACTAAAGGATCATAGAGGCTATGGTGACTTGGGATAGTATTAACATGGTGTGAGCATGCGCCAAGTCAACCCAAATAAAGCATCAAAGGAGAATACCACAATACTATGCTTTAATATGCTAAAACAACGCATGATTCTTTCAAGGCACATTAAGCAATATCAATTGTTTATAACATGTCATGCTATAGAAAAAATCACTAAGCATTAAGCCAAAACAATATCAAGCATGTCATGACAAAGCATAGGCCACAGTAAAAACAAGCTCCTTTTTTACCATTAAAGCATGAACTTTTCCTACACTTTTCCAATCCAAACCAATCTTATTTGAAAACTAATGTATGAATGAGGAGGTCCAACCAATTTATTCAAGCAAACTAAGCAAACTAAGCAAACTAAACCAAGAACAAAAAACAAAGATGCTCCAAGAACAACACAACTGTGCATGACACAATAAAAATGAAGTGTTTGGAAGAAACCTGAAATTTTTATTGATGAAGAAGGGGATGCCTTGGGCATCCCCAAGCTTTGACGCTTGTACTTCTTGGATATTTCTTGGGGTGACATGGGTGGCATCCCCAAGCTTGAGCTTTATTCCATTCTTCATCTCATTACATCATTCTTCCCTTACACCTGAAATTTCTCCTTCATACAAAACTTCACAGAATCTTCATTAGCAACATTAGTGTACTCAAGATAATAAGTCTTTTGGTTCAGTTTCAACACAATTAAAACTTCCATTAAAACATAAGCTACTATAGCACTTCCCTCAAAAAGCTCAATTTCCTCAAAAAGAACCCAAAAAGGTATCAACAAGAATCAAATGCAAATAATAGCAGAAATCTATCAAAACATACCAGTAGGTAAAAACCAATTTTTTCGAAGACCTTCTGTTGTTCAAATAGAAAAGTGTTGATCTAACGAAAGTTGGATAACAACCTAGGGCGGAAGCACAAAAAAGTACATCTCAAACCTACATACAGAGATTTTTCACGAATTTTTACAGCGAAGCACAAAAATCTGTTTCGGGACAGCAACTTTCCCAAGCATTACTTCTCTCTCATTAGAGGTTAAACTTGTCACAAAAACCACACAAAAATGATAAGGATAGGTTATTACTTAAGCAATAACTTCCAAGACTCAACTAAAACTTTTGGGTTATCTCCCAAAAAGTACTTTTCTTTAACGCCTTTAAGTTAGGCTTGATAGTTTGAGAAGATGCTCACATAAGAAATATGAATTGAAGTAAAAGAGAGCATTAAGAAGAAAATTCAAAACTAATTTAAGTCTAACCCACTTCCTATGCATAGGAATCTTGTAAGAAAATAAATCAAAGAAGCACATAGTAACAAGAATGGGTAGATAAAACAAGAGCAACTTCAAAACTTTCAGCACATAGAGAGGTGTTTCAGTACCATGAAAACCTCTACAACCATATTTTCCTCTCTCATAATAATTTTCAGTAGCCTCATGAATAAACTCAACAATATAACTATCACATAAAGTATGATTTTCATGATCTACAAACACATAATTTTTATCAAGCTCAAAAATAGTAGGATTAAAACCTTCAAACCCACTTTTAACAAATTTATAACAAGGTGACTGATCATTCTCAAGAGGTATGGGGTTCCAAGATAAGGTCAAGACCCCTCCAATCTCATTTTTAATAGTAGTACAATTAATATTATCAACAAATATAGGACCATCATCTAGAGCTTTATCATAAACATTTTCTAAGCAAAGCTCTTTAGTACCATGCATTTCACAAGTTTTACCCATAGTAGATTTTTCAAAAGAATCCATAGGAACATAACATTCATCCTCCTTTGGTAAGCATGGGGGACAATCAAATAATGTAAGGGATAAAGATTTACTCTCATTAGAAGGTAGGCATGGCTAGATAATCCATTCTTCTTCCTTTTCTCCATCACTCTCCTCCTCTTTTTCATCTAATGAGCTTTCAGGTTCATCAATTTCTTCTTCCATAGGCTCCTGCAACTTGTGGACACATTCTGGTGCATGACTGAGTCTCTTTTTATAATCAATGATATAACAATTATTGCTGAAATTTTCTATGCAATGATCAAGGATAGAAGATACCATATCTTTAAGGTCTTTACAAGCAACACATGTTTCATAGTTTTTAGACATGAAGGATTCTATTTCAGAAGCTCCCATAAACAAAACGAATTGTTCTACTTCTTCAAATACAAGATGAATATAGTTATTCCAATGATAGTTCATAATTACAAATTCTTTACTAAAGCCACATTGGAATTTAAGATGTTTAGTATCCTGTTCAGAGCAACAATTTATATCATGGCGTTTAAGCAAAAATTTAGCAATTAGATCCAACCTTTTTAACATGGCTCTCATGACTTTACCCTTCTAAGATTCTCTATACCTTACAAAATCTTCCATGGAGGTTTTACAAGGCGGTGGTTCAACTACTAACTTAGTAGTGATAGTAGTTTTCCCAAATAGGAAACCAAGTGGGCTATCCATAATGAAATAGTGATTGGAGCAGAACTAGACATAAAATCAACTTCAAGTAGGAACTAATAATATTTCATTTGTGTTTTTAATATAGAAAGCAAACTAGTACAACTAATTGTTTGTGTTTTTGATAAAGAAACAAGCAAACAAATTAGAAATAAACTAAGCAAAAAAATAAAACAAAGTAAAGTAAAGAGATTGGTTATGAGGGACTCCCCTTGTGAAGATGTCCTTGAATCCCCGGCAATGGTGCCAGAAAAATAGCTTGATGGCTCAAAATATATTCGAGCTCATTGGGGAACCCCAAGAGGAAGGTATGATGAGAACAACAGCAAGTTCTCCCTTAGTTATGAAACCAAGGTTATAGAATTACTAGGAGTAAGGAAACACCTCCAAGGTGTTGTTTCCAACTTGGAATCATGCACAACACAGCCATAGAACGTTGCCCAAAACTTATAGTGGGGTTATCAATCTCACCGGTTTTGCTGAAAACAAAGGATTAAACGTATTGGGTGGAAGATAGTAATTGCTTGCAGAAAGTAAACAGAAAATAGTAAATAGAAAATTGTAGATTGATAGTAAAAGAAAGGACCGAGGTCCATAGTTCACTAGTGGTGATTCTCCTTAAGATAGATGACATGTTGGGTGAACAAATTACAGCGGGGCAATTGACAAACATCGAGAAATCATACATGCATATACTAATCATATTGAATCCTATGAGATTTGATTGGGCATTACAACATTATACATAGACCGTAATCCAACTGCATCTATGACTAATAATCCACCTTCAGGTTATCATCTGAACCTCCTCCAGTATTAAGTTGCAAGCAACAGATAATTGCATTAAGCATTGTGTGTAAAATAAACAATAGGATTGTTCTATGAACAAAGGATTTCTATTTTCTCCCTAGTAGCAACATTACATCTAGTACCTAAGAGATTTCTATCACTTCTCCAGATTCCTAGAGGCATGAACCCACTATCGAGCATAAATACTCCCTCTTGGAGTGGTTAGCATCTATTCGGCCAAGATAGCTACTAACAACAGAGAGCATGCAAGATCACAGATAACGAAGACATGATAGAATCAATAATCAATCTGAAATAGCATCTCAATATCCATTGGATCCCCGCAAGCACAACATGTATGATTACAAATAGATGATCTTGATCATGAACGGAGCTCACAAGATCTAAACATGGTAGCACAAAGGAGAAGAACCAACTATCTAGCTACTACATGGACCCGTAGTCCAGGGATGAACTACTCACGCATCACACCGAAGGCAGTCATGGTGATGGAGAAGGCCTCCAAGGTGAATTCTCTCCTCCGCCAGGGTGCCAGGAAAATCTCCATATCCCTCCCGATCTAGGGATGGAGATGGCGGTGGCTACATACTCTTTCGTGGAATTTTGATCGGGTACTTAGGGTTTCTGTATCGGAGGCTTCTTATAGGTGAAAGGGGAGGTCGAGGGGTGCCCTAGGTGGCCACACCACCCCCTGGCATGGGCCTGGTGGTGTGGCAGGCACATGGCCAATCTTCGTCTCGTCTTCTGGCTCTGTGTCCCCCTCGGTGAAATATTGACTTTAGCTTTTGTCCCGTCCAATTCCGAGAATATTCATTTTCTGGCTTTCCTATAACCAAAATCAGCAGAAAACAGGCAACTGGCACTATGGCATCTTGTTAATAGGTTAGTCCAAGAAAGTGTATAAAAGTACTCCAAAGTGTGGACAAAACATAAGAAAGTTGATATAAAACAAGCATGGAACATCAAAAATTATAGATACATTTGCAACATATCAATCCACCGGTATCATTGCATGTTTGTTCTTTTCATAGACCACATATGCATCCACCAGTGTCATTGCATATGTGTTCTTTTCACAGACCATATATGGATCCACCAGTGTCATTGCATGTGTGTTCTTTTCACAAACCACATATGGATCCACTAGTGTCATTGCATGTGTGTTCTTTTCACAAACCACATATGGATCCACAAGTGTCATTGCATGTGTATTCTTCACAGACCACATATGGATCCACCAGTATCATTTCATGTCTGTTCTTTTCACAGAACACATATGGATCCACCAGAGTCATTTCATGTGTGTTCTTTTCACATACCACATATGGATCCACTAGTGTCATTACATGTGTGTTCTTTTCACAGACCACATATGGATCCATCTGTGTCATTGCATGTTTGTTCTTTTCACACACCACATATGGATCCACCAGTGTCATTGCATGTCTGCTCTTTTCACAGACCACATATGGAACCACCATTGTCATTTCATGTGTGTTCTTTTCGTAGACCACATATGGATCAACCAGTGTCATTGCACATGTGTTCTTTTCACAAACCACATATGGATCCACCAGTGTCATTGCATCTCTGTTCTTTTCACATACCACATATGGAACCACAATTGTCATTGCATGTGTGTTATTTTCACACACCACATATGGATCCACCAGTGTCATTGCATGTGTGTTCTTTTCACAAACCATATATGGACCCACCAGTGTCATTGCATGTGTGTTCTTTTCACATACCATATTTAGAACCACCATTGTCATTGCATGTGTGTTCTTTTCATAGACCACATATGGATCCAAGAGTGTCATTGCATGTGTGTTCTTTTCATAGACCATATATGGATCCACCAGTGTCATTGCATGTGTGTTCTTTTCACAGACCACATATGGATCCACCAGTGTCATTGCATGTGTGTTCTTTTCACAAACCACATTTTGAACCACCATTGTCATTGCATGTGTGTTCTTTTCAAAGACCACATATGGATCCACAAGTGTCATTGCATGTGTGTTCTTTTCACAAACCACATTTGGATCCACCAGTGTCAATGCATGTGTGTTCTGTTCCCAGACCACATATGGATCCACCAGAGATCATTGCATGTGTATTCTTTTCACATACCACATATGTATCCACCTGTGTTATTGCATGTCTGTTATTTTCACAGACCACATATGGAACCACCAGTGTCATTGCATGTGTGTTATTTTCATATACCACATATGGATCCACCAGTGTCATTGCATGTGTGTTCTTTTCACAGGCCACATATGGATCCACCAGTATCATTGCATGTCTGTTCTTTTCATAGACCACATATGGATCTACTAGTGTCATTGCATGTGTGTTCTTTTCACAGACCACATATGGATCCACCAGTGTCATTGCATGTGTGTTCTTTTCACGGACCACATATGGATCCACCAGTGTCATTGCATGTGGGTTCTTATCACAAACCACATATGGATACACAAGTGTCATTCCATGTGTGTTCTTTTCACAGTCCACATATGGATCCACCATGATCATTGCATGTTTGTTCTTTTCACAAACCACATATGGAACTACCATTGTCATTGCATGTGTGTTCTTTTCACAAACCACATATGGTTCCACCATAGTTCATTGCATGTGTGTTCTATCCACAGACCACATATGGATCCACCATTTTCATTGCATGTGTGTTCTTTTCATTAACCACAGCTAGATTCATATCATGTGTGTTCTTTTCACAGACCACATTTGGATCCAACAGTGTCATTGCATGTGTGTTCTTTTCACAGACCACATATGGATCCACCAGTGTCATTGCATGTGTGTTCTTTTCACAAACCACATATGGATCCACCAGTGTCATTGCATGTGTGTTCTTTTCACAGACCACATATGGAACCACCAGAGTTCATTGCATGTGTGTTCTTTTCATAGACCACATATGGATCCACCATTTTCATTGCATGTGTGTTCTTTTAATAAACCAAAGCAAGAGTCATTGCATGTGTGTTATTTTCACAAACCACATATGGATCCACCAGTGTCATTGCATGTATGTTCTTTTCACATACCACATATGGATCCACCAGAGTCATTGCATGTGTGTTCTTTTCACAGACCACATATGGATCCACCAGTGTCATTGCATGTGTGTTCTTTTCACAAACCACATATGGAACCACCAGTGTCATTGCATGTCAGTTCTTTTCACAGGCCACATATGGATCCACCAGAGTCATTGCATGTGTGTTCTTTTCACAGACCACATATGGAACCACCATTGTCATTGCATGTGTGTTCTTTTCACAAACCACATATGGATCCACCAGTGTCATTGCATGTGTGTTGTTTTCACAAACCACATATGGAACTACAAGAGTTCATTGCATGTTTGTTCTTTTCACAGACCACATATGGATCCACCATTTTCATTGCATGTGTGTTCTTTTCATTAACAACAGCTAGAGTCATTTCATGTGTGTTCTTTTCACATACCGCATATGGATCCACCAGTGTCATTGCATGTGTGTTCTTTTCACAAACCACATATGGAACCACCAGAGTTCATTGCATGTGTGTTCTTTTCACAGACCACATATGGATCCACCATTTTCATTGCATGTGTGTTCTTTTCATTAACCACAGCTAGAGTCATTTCATGTGTGTTCTTTTCACAGACCACATATGGATCCACCAGTGTCATTGCATGTGTGTTCTTTTCACAAACCCCATATGGATCCACCAGTGTTATTGCATGTGTGTTCTTTTCACATACCACATATGGTTCCACCAGAGTTCATTGCATGTGTGTTCTATCCACAGACCACATATCGATCCACCATTTTCATTGCATGTGTGTTATTTTCATTAACCACAGCTAGAGTCATATCATGTGTGTTATTTTCACAGACCACATTTGGATCCACCAGTGTCATTGCATGTGGATTCTTTTCACGGACCACATATGGATCCACAAGTGTCATTGCATGTGTGTTCTTTTCACAAACCACATGTGGATCCACCAGTGTCATTGCATGTGTGTCCTTTTCACAGACCACATATGGAACCACCAGAGTTCATTGCATGTGTGTTCTTTTCGTAGACCACATATGGATCCACCATTTTCATTGCATGTGTGTTCTTTTCATTAACCACAGCAAGAGTCATTACATGTGTGTTCTTTTCACAAACCACATATGGATCCACCAGTGTCATTGCATGTATGTTCTTTTCACATACCACATACCGATCCACCAGAGTCATTGCATGTGTGTTCTTTTCACATACCACATATGGATCCACCAGTGTCATTGCATGTGTGTTCTTTTCACAAACCACATATGGATCCACCAGTGTCATTGCATGTCGGTTCTTTTCACAGACCACATATGGATCCACCAGAGTCATTGCATGTGTGTTCTTTTCACAGACCACATATGGAACCACCATTGTCATTGCATGTGTGTTCTTTTCACAAAACACATATGGATCCACCAGTGTCATTGCATGTGTGTTGTTTTCAAAAACCACATATGGAACTACTAGAGTTCATTGCATGTGTGTTCTTTTCACAAACCACATATGGAACCACCAGAGTTCATTGCATGTGTGTTATTTTCACTAACGACAAATGGATCCACCATTTTCATTCCATGTGTGTTCTTTTCATTAACCATAGAATGAGTCATTTCATTGTGTTCTTTTCACATACCACATAAGGATCCACCAGTATCATTGCATGTCTGTTCTTTTCACAGACCACATATGTATCCACCAGTGTTATTGCATGTGTGTTCTTTTCACAGACCACATATGGATCCACCGGTGTCATTGCATGTGTGTTCTTTTCACAAACCACATATGCATCCACCAGCGTCATTGCATGTGTGTTTTTTTCACAAACCACATATGGATCCACCAGTGTCATTGCATGTGTGTTCTTTTCACAAACCACATATGGATCCACCAGTGTCATTACATGTGTGTTCTTTTCACATACCACATTTGGAACCACCAGAGTTCATTGCATGTATGTTATTTTCACAGACCACATATGGATCCACCATTTTCATTGCATGTGTGTTCTTTTCATTAACAACAGCTAGAGTGATTGCATGTGTGTTCTTTTCACACACCACATATGGATTCACCAGTGTCGTTGCACGTCTGTTTTCTTTTCATAGACCACATATGGATCCACAAGTGTCATTGCATGTCTATTCTTTTCATAGACCACATATGGAACCACCAGAGTTCATTTCATGTGTGTTCTTTTCACAGACCACATATGGATCCACCAGTGTCATTGCATGTGTGTCCTTTTTACACACCACATATGGATCCACCAGTGTCATTGCATGTCTCTTCTTTTCACAGACCACATATAGATCTACCAGAGTCATTACATGTGTGTTCTTTTCACTGACCACATATGGAGCCACCATTGTCATTGCATGTGTGTTATTTTCACAAACCACATATCAATCCACCAGTGTCATTGCATGTGTGTTCTTTTTACAAACCACATATGGAACCACCAGAGTTCATTGCATGTGTGTTATTTTCACTAACCACATATGGATCCACCATTTTCATTGCATGTGTGTTCTTTTCATTAACCACAACTAGAGTCATTTCATGTGTGTTCTTTTCACAGACCACATTTGGATCGACCAGTGTCATTGCATGTGTGTTCTTTTCACAGAACACATTTGGAACCCCCATTTTCATTGCATGTGTGTTCTTTTCACATACCACATATGGATCCACCAGTGTCATTGAAATGTCTATTCTTTTCACAGACCACATTTGGATCCACTGGTGTCATTTCATGTTTGTTCTTTTCACATACCTCATATGGATCCACCAGAGTTATTGCATGTGTGTTGTTCTCACAGACAACATATGGATCCACCAGTGTCATTGCATGTGGGTTCTTTTCACAAACCACATATGGATACACAAGTGTCATTGCATGTGTGTTCTTTTCATTAACCACAACTAGAGTCATTTCATGTGTGTTCTTTTCACAGACCACATTTGGATCGACCAGTGTCATTGCATGTGTGTTCTTTTCACAGAACACATTTGGAACCCCCATTTTCATTGCATGTGTGTTCTTTTCACATACCACATATGGATCCACCAGTGTCATTGAAATGTCTATTCTTTTCACAGACCACATTTGGATCCACTGGTGTCATTTCATGTTTGTTCTTTTCACATACCTCATATGGATCCACCAGAGTCATTGCATGTGTGTTGTTCTCACAGACAACATATGGATCCACCAGTGTCATTGCATGTGGGTTCTTTTCACAAACCACATATGGATACACAAGTGTCATTGCATGTGTGTTCTTTTCACAGACCACATATGCATCCACCATGATCATTGCATGTTTGTTCTTTTCACAAACCACATATGGAACTACCATTGTCATTGCATGTGTGTTCTTTTCACAGACCACATATGGTTCCACCAGAGTTCATTGCATGTGTGTTCTATCCACAGACCACATATGGATCCACCATTTTCATTGCATGTGTGTTCTTTTCATTAACCACAACTAGAGTCATATCATGTGTGTTCTTTTCACAGACCAGATTTGGATCCACCAGTGTCATTGCATGTGTGTTCTTTTCACAGACCACATATGGATCCACCAGTGTCATTGCATGTGTGTTCTTTTCACAAACCACATATGGATCCACCAGTGTCATTGCATGTGTGTTCTTTTCACATACCACATATGGAACCACCAGAGTTCATTGCATGTGTGTTCTTTTCATAGACCACATATGGAACCACCATTTTCATTGCATGTGTGTTCTTTTCATTAACCACAGCAAGAGTCATTGCATGTGTGTTCTTTTCACAAACCACATATGGATCCACCAGTGTCATTGCATGTATGTTCTTTTCACATACCACATATGGATCCACCAGAGTCATTGCATGTGTGTTCTTTTCACAGACCACATATGGATCCACCAGTGTCATTGCATGTGTGTTCTTTTCACAAACCACATATGGATCCACCAGTGTCATTGCATGTGAGTTCTTTTCACAGACCACATATGGATCCACCAGAGTCATTGCATGTGTGTTCTTTTCACAAACCACATATGGAACCCCCAGAGTTCATTGCATGTGTGTTCTTTTCACAAACCACATATGGATCCACCATTTTCATTGCATGTGTGTTCTTTTCATTAACCACAGCTAGAGTCATTGCATGTGAGTTCTTTTCACAGACCACATATGGATCCACCAGAGTCATTGCATGTGTGTTCTTTTCACAGACCACATATGGAACCCCCAGAGTTCGTTGCATGTGTGTTCTTTTCACAGACCACATATGGATCCACCATTTTCATTGCATGTGTGTTCTTTTCATAAACCACAGCTAGAGTCATTTCATGTGTGTTCTTTTCACAGACCACATATGGATCCACCAGTGTCATTGCATGTGTGTTCTTTTCACAAACCCCATATGGATCCACCAGTGTTATTGCATGTGTGTTCTTTTCACATACCACATATGGTTCCACCAGAGTACATTGCATGTGTGTTCTATCCACAGACCACATATGGATCCACCATTTTCATTGCATGTGTGTTATTTTCATTAACCACAGCTAGAGTCATATCATGTGTGTTATTTTCACAGACCACATTTGGATCCACCAGTGTCATTGCATGTGTGTTCTTTTCACACATATGGATCCACCAGTGTCATTGCATGTGTGTTCTTTTCACAAACCACATATGGATCCACCAGTGTCATTGCATGTGTGTTCTTTTCACAGACCACATGGAACCACCAGAGTTCATTGCATGTGTGTTCTTTTCAAAGACCACATATGGATCCACAATTTTCATTGCATGTGTGTTCTTTTCATTAACCACAGCAAGTGTCAGTGCATGTGTGTTCTTTTCACAAACCACATATGGATCCACCAGTTTCATAGCATGTATGTTCTTTTCACATACCACATATGGATCCACCAGAGTCATTGCATGTGTGTTCTTTTCACAGACCACATATGGAACCACCAGTGTCATTGCATGTGTGTTCTTTTCACAAACCACATATGGATCCACCAGTGTCATTGCATGTCAGTTCTTTTCACAGACCACATATGGATCCACCAGAGTCATTGCATGTGTCTTCTTTTCACAGACCACATATGGAACCACTATTGTCATTGCATGTGTGTTCTTTTCACAAACCACATATGGATCCACCAGTGTCATTGCATGTCTGTTGTTTTCACAAACCACATATGGAACTACTAGAGTTCATTGCATGTGTGTTCTTTTCACAGACCACATATGGATCTACCATTTTCATTGCATGTGTGTTCTTTTCATTAACAACAGCTAGAGTCATTTCATGTGTGTTCTTTTCACATACCACATATGGATCCACCAGTGTCATTGCATGTGTGTTCTTTTCACAAACCACATATGGAACCAACAGAGTTCATTGCATGTGTGTTCTTTTCACATACCACATATGGAACCACCATTTTCATTGCATGTGTGTTCTTTTCATTAACCATAGCTAGAGTCATTTCATGTGTGTTCTTTTCACAGACCACATATGGATCCACCAGTGTCATTGCATGTGTGTTCTTTTCACAAACCCCCTATGGATCCACCAGTGTTATTGCATGTGTGTTCTTTTCACATACCACATATGGTTCCACCAGAGTTCATTGCTTGTGTGTTCTATCCACAGACCACATATGGATCTACCGTTTTCATTGCATGTGTGTTATTTTCATTAACCACAGCTAGAGTCATATCATGTGTTTTATTTTCACAGACCACATTTGGTCCACCAGTGTCATTGCATTTGTGTTCTTTTCACGGACCACATATGGATCCACCAGTGTCATTGCATGTGTGTTCTTTTCACAACATATGGATCCACCAGTGTCATTGCATGTGTGTTCTTTTCATAGACCACATATGGATCCACCATTTTCATTGCATGTGTGTTCTTTTCATTAACCACAGCAAGAGTCATTGCATGCGTGTTCTTTTCACAAACCACGTATGGATCCACCAGTTTCATTGCATGTATGTTCTTTTCACATACCACATATGGATCCACCAGAGTCATTGCATGTGTGCTCTTTTCACAGACCACATATGGATCCACAAGTGTCATTGCATCTGTGTTCTTTTCACAAACCACATATGGATCCACCAGTGTCATTGCATGTCAGTTCTTTTCATAGACCACATATGGATCCACCAGAGTCATTGCATGTGTGTTCTTTTCACAAACCACATATGGAACCACCAGAGTTCATTGCATGTGTTCTTTTCATAGACCACATATGGATCCACCATTTTCATTTCAAGTGTGTTCTTTTCGTTAACCACAGCTACAGTCATTTCATGTGTGCTCTTTTCACATACCACATATGGATCCACCAGTGTCATTGCATGTGTGTTCTTTTCACAAACCCCATATGGATCCGCCAGTGTCATTGCATGTGTGTCATTTTCACAGACTACATTTGGAACCACGATTGTAATTGCATGTGTGTTCTTTTCACACACCACATATGGATCCACCAGTGTGATTGCATGTGTGTTCATTTGAAAAACCACATATGGATCCACCAGTGTCATTGCATGTGTGTTGTTTTCACAGTCACATATGGAACCATCTGAGTTCATTGCATGTGTGTTCTTTTCAAAGACCACATATGGATCCACCAGTGTCATTGCATGTGTGTTCTTTTCACAGACCACATATGGATCCACCAGTGTCATTGCATGTGTGTTCTTTTCACAAACCACATATGCATCCATCAGTGTCATTGCATGTGTGTTTTTTTCACAAACCACATATGGATCCACCAGTGTCATTGCATGTGTGTTCTTTTCACACACCACATATGGATCCACCAGTGTCATTGCATGTGTGTTCTTTTCACAGACCACATTTGGAACCACCAGAGTTCATTGCATGTATGTTCTTTTCACAAACCACATATGGATCCACCATTTTCATCACATGTGTGTTCTTTTCACAAACCACATATGGATCAACCAGTGTCATTGCATGTGTGTTCTTTTCATAGACCACATACGGAACCACCAGAGTTCATTGCATGTGTGTTCTTTTCACAGACCACATATGGATCCACCAGAGTCATTGCATGTGTGTTCTTTTCACACACCACATATGGATCCACCAGTGTCATTGCATGTGTGTTATTTCTATAGACCACATATGGATCTACTAGAGTCATTGCATGTGTGTTCTTTTCACAGACCACATATGGAACCACCATTGTCATTGCATGTGTGTTCTTTTCACAAACCACATATCAATCCACCAGTGTCATTGCATGTGTCTTATTTTCACAGACCACATATGGAACCACCAGAGTTCATGGCATGTGTGTTATTTTCACTAACCACATATGGATCCACCATTTTCATTGCATGTGTGTTCTTTTCATTAACCATAGCAAGAGTCATTTCATGTGTGTTCTTTTTACAAACCACATAAGGATCCACCAGTATCATTTCATGTCTGTTCTTTACACAGACCACATATGTATCGACCAGTGTCATTGCATGTGTGTTCTTTTCACAGACCACATATGGATCCACCAGTATCATTGCATGTGTGTTCTTTTCACAGACCACTTATGGATCCACCAGTGTCATTGCATGTGTATTCTTTTCATAGACCACATATGGATCCACAAGTATCATTGCATGAGTGTTATTTTTACAGACCACATATGGATCCACCAGAGTCATTGCATGTGTGTTCTTTTCACATACCACATATGGATCCACCAGTGTCATTTCATGTGTGCTCTTTCCACAGACCATATTTGGAACCACCATTGTCATTGCATGTGTGTTCTTTTCACAGACCACATATGGATCCACCAGTGTCATTGCATGTGTGTTCTTTTCACAGACCACATATGGATCCACCAGTGTCATTGCATGTGTGTTATTTCCATAGACCATATTTGGAACCACCATTATCATTGCATGTGTGTTCTTTTCACAGACCACATATGGATCCACCAGAGTCATTGCATGTGTGTTCTTTTCACAGACAACATATGGAACCACCATTGTCATTGCATGTTTGTTCTTTTCACAAACCACATATTGATCCACCAGTGTCATTGCATGTGTGATCTTTTCACATACCACATATGGAACCACCAGAGTTCATTGCATGTGTGTTCTTTTCACAGACCACATATGGATCCACCATTGTCATTGCATCTGTGTTCTTTTCATATACCACATTTGGATCCACCAGCGCCATTGCATTTGTATTCTTTTCACAAACCACAAATGGATCCATCAGTGTCATTGCATGTGTGTTCTTTTTACAGACCACATATCGATCCACCAGAGTCATTGCATGTGTGTTCTTTTCACATACCACATATGGATCCACCAGTGTCATTGCATGTGTGTTCTTTCCACAGACCATATTCGGAACCACCATTGTCATTGCATGTGTGTTCTTTTCACAGACCACATATGGATCCACCAGTGTCATTGAAATATCTGTTCTTCTCACAGACCACATATGGATCCACCAGTGTCATTGCATGTGTATTCTTTTCATAGACCACATATGGAACCACTAGAGTTCATTGCATGTGTGTTCTTTTCACAGACCACATATGGATCCACCAGTGTCATTGCATGTGTGTTATTTCCATAGACCATATTTGGAACCACCATTGTCATTGCATGTGTGTTCTTTTCAGAAACCACATATGGATCCACCAGAGTCATTGCATGTGTGTTCTTTTCACAGACCACATATGGAACCACCAGAGTTCATTGCATGTATGTTCTTTTCACAGACCACATATGGATCCACCATTTTCATTTCATGTGTGTTCTTTTCATTAACAACAGCCAGAGTCATTGCATGTGTGTTCTTTTCACACACCACATATGGATCCACCAGTGTAGTTGCACGTCTGTTCTTTTCACAGACCACATATGGATCCACTAGTGTCATTGCATGTGTATTCCTTTCATAGACCACATATGGAACCACCAGAGTTCATTGCATGTGTGTTCTTTTCATGGACCACATATGGATCCACCAGTGTCATTGCATGTGTGTTCTTTTCACACACCACATATGGATCCACTAGTGTCATTGCATGTTTGTTCTTTTCACATACCACTTATAGATCCACTAGAGTCATTGCATGTGTGTTCTTTTCACAGACCACATATGGAACCACCATTGTCATTGCATGTGTGTTATTTTCACTAATGATAAATGTATCCACCATTTTCATTCCATGTGTGTTCTTTTCATTAACCATAGAAAAAGTCATTTCATGTGTGTTCTTTTCACAGACCACATAAGGATCCACCAGTATCATTGCATGTCTGTTCTTTTCACAGACCACATATGTATCCATCAGTGTCATTGCATGTGTGTTCTTTTCACAGACCCCATATGGATCCACCAGTGTCATTGCATGTGTGTTCTTTTCACAAATCACATATGCACCCACCAGTGTCATTGCATGTTTTTTTTTCACAAACCACATATGGATCCACCAGTGTCATTGCATGTGTCTTCTTTTCACACACCACATATGGATCCATCAGTGTCATTGCATATGTGTTCTTTTCACAGACCACATTTGGAACCACCAGAGTTCATTGCATGTATGTTCATTTCACAGACCACATATGGATCCACCATTTTCATTTCATGTCTGTTCTTTTCATTAACAACAACTAGAGTCATTGCATGTGTGTTCTTTTCACACACCACATATGGATCCACCAGAGTCATTGCATGTGTGCTCTTTTCACATACCACATATGGATCCACTAGTGTCATTGCATGTGAATTCTTTTCATAGACCACATATGGATCCACCAGAGTTCATTGCATGTGTGTTCTTTTCACAGACCACATATGGATCCACCAGTGTCATTGCATGTGTGTTCTTTTGACAAACCACATATGGATCCACCAGTGTCATTGCATGTGTGCTATTTCTATAGACCACATATGGATCTACTAGAGTCATTGCATGTGTGTTCTTTTCACAGACCACATATGGAATCACCATTGTCATTGCATGTGTGTTCTTTTCACAAACCACATATCAATCCACCAGTGTCATTGCATGTGTGTTCTTTTCACAGACCACATATGGAACCACCAGAGTTCATTGCATGTGTTTTATTTTCACTGACCACATATGGATCCACCATTTTCATTGCATGTGTTTTCTTTTCATTAACCATAGCAAGAGTCATTTCATGTGTGTTCTTTTTACAATCCACATAAGGATCCACCAGTATCATTGCATGTCTGTTCTTTACACACACCACATATGTATCCACCAGTGTCATTGCATGTGTGTTCTTTTCACAGACCACATATGGATCCACCAGTATCATTGCATGTGAGTTCTTTTCACAGAGCACTTATGGATCCACCAGTGTCATTGCATGTGTGTTCTTTTCACAGACCACATATTGATCCACCAGTGTCATTGCATTTGTGTTCTTTTCACAGACCATATATGGAACCACCAGAGTTCATTGCATGTGTGTTCTTTTCACAGACCACATATGGATCCACCATGTTCATGGCATGTCTGTTCTTTTCATTAACCACAGCTAGAGTCATTTCATGTGTGTTCTTTTCACAGACCACATTTGGATCGACAAGTGTCATTGCATGTGTGTTCTTTTCACAGAACACATTTGGAACCACCATTTTCATTGCACGTGTGTTCTTTTGAGATACCACATATGGATCCACCAGTGTCATTGAAATGTCTGTTCTATTCACAGACCACATTTGGATCCACGGGTGTCATTTCATGTCTGTTCTTTTCACATACCACATATGGATCCACCAGTGTCATTGCATGTGTGTTCTTTTCACAGACCACATATGGAACCACCATTGTCATTGCATGTGTGTTCTTTTCCCAAACCACATATTGATCCACCAGTGTCATTGCATGTGTGTTCTTTTCACACACCACATATGGAACCACCAGAGTTCATTGCATGTGTGTTCTTTTCACAGACCACATATCTATCCACCAGTGTCATTGTCATTGCATATGTGTTCTTTTCATATACCACATTTGGATCCACCAGTGCCATTTCATGTGTGTTCTTTTCACAAACCACATATGGATCCACCAGTGTAATTGCATGTGTGTTCTTTTTACAGACCACATATTGATCCACCAGAGTCATTGCATGTGTGTTCTTTTCACATACCACATATGGATCCACCAGTGTCATTGCACGTGTGTTCTTTTCACATACCACATATGGATCCACCAGTGTCATTGAAATGTCTATTCTTTTCACAGACCACATTTGGATCCACCGGTGTCATTTCATGTCTGTTCTTTTCACATACCACATATGGATCCACCAGTGTCATTGCATGTGTGTTCTTTTCACAAACCACATATGGATGCACCAGAGTCATTGCCTGCGTTTTCTTTTCACATACCACATATGGATCCACCAATGTCATTGCATATGTGTTCTTTTCACAGACCACATATGGATCCACCAGTGTCATTGCATGTGTGTTATTTCCATAGACCATATTTGGAACCAACATTGTCATTGCATGTGTGTTCTTTTCACAGACCACATATGGATCCACCAGAGTTATTGCATGTGTGTTCTTTTCACAGACCACATATGGAACCACCATTGTCATTGCATGTTTGTTCTTTTCACAAACCACATATTGATCCACCATTGTCATTGCATGTTTGTTATTTTCACAAACCACATATTGATCCACCAGTGCCATTGCATTTGTATTCTTTTCACAAACCACATATGGATCTACTAGACTCATTGCAGGTGTGTTCTTTTCATAGACCACATATGGATCTATTAGTGTCATTGCATGTGTGTTCTTTTCACAGACCTCATATGGATCCACCAGTGTCATCGCATGTGTGTTCTTTTCACAGACCACATATGGATCCACCAGAGTCATTGCATGTGTGTTCTTTTCATAGACCACAATTGGATCCACCATTTTCATTGCATGTGTGTTCTTTTCATTAACCACAGCTAGAGTCATTTCATGTGTGTTCGTTTCACAAACCACATTTGGATCAACTAGTGTCTTTGCATGTGTGTTCTTTTCACTGACAACATTTCGAACCACCATTTTCATTGCATGTGTGTTATTTTCACAGACCACATATGGATCCACTAGTGTCATTGAAATGTGTGTTCTTTTCACAGACCACATATGGATCCACTAGTGTCATTGAAATGTCTGTTCTGTTCACATACCACATTTGGATCCACCAGCGTCATTTCATGTGTGTTCTTTTCACAGACCACAAATGGATCCACCAGAGTCATTGCATGTGTTTTATTTTCATAGACCACATATGGATCCACCAGTGTCATTGCATGTGTGTTATTTCCATAGACCATATTTGGAACCACCATTGTCATTGCATGTGTGTTCTTTTCACAGACCACATATGGAACCACCATTGCCATTGCATCTGTGTTCTTTTCATATACCACATTTGGATCCACCAGTACCATTGCATTTGTATTCTTTTCACAAACCACATATGGATCTACTAGACTCATTGCAGGTGTGTTCTTTTCATAGACCACATATGGATCTATCAGTATCATTGCATGTGTGTTCTTTTCACATACCTCATATGGATCCACCAGTGTCATTGCATGTGTGTTCTTTTCACAGACCACATATGGATCCACCAGAGTCATTGCATGTGTGTTCTTTTCATAGACCACAATTGGATCCACCATTTTCATTGCATGTGTGTTCTTTTCATTAACCACAGCTAGAGTCATTTCATGTGTGTTCGTTTCACAAACCACATTTGGATCAACTAGTGTCTTTGCATGTGTGTTCTTTTCACTGACAACATTTCGAACCACCATTTTCATTGCATGTGTGTTCTTTTCACAGACCACATATGGATCCACTAGTGTCATTGAAATGTGTGTTCTTTTCACAGACCACATATGGATCCACTAGTGTCATTGAAATGTCTGTTCTATTCACATACCACATTTGGATCCACCAGTGTCATTTCATGCGTGTTCTTTTCACATACCACATATGGAACCACCAGAGTTCATTGCATGTGTGTTCTTTTCACAGACCACATATGGATCCACCATCGTCATTACATTTGTGTTCTTTTCACAGACCACATATGGATCGACCAGAGTCATTGCATGTGTGTTCTTTTCACAGACCACATATGGATCCAGAATTTTCATTCCATGTCTGTTCTTTTCACAGACCACATTTGGATCCACCAGTGTCATTGCATTTGTATTCTTTTCACAGACCACATATGGATCCACCAGTGTCATTGCATGTCTGTTCTTTTTATAGACCACATATGGATCCAGTAGAGTCATTGCATGTGTGTTCTTTTCACAGACCACATATGGAACCACCATTGTCATTGCATGTGTGTTCTTTTCACAAACCACATATTAATCCACCAGTGTCATTGCATGTTTGTTCTTTTCACAGACCACATATGGAACCACCAGAGTTCATTGCATGTGTGTTATTTTCACTTACCACATATGGATCCACCATTTTCATTGCATGTGTGTTCTTTTCATTAACCATAGCAAGAGTCATTTCATGTGTGTTCTTTTCACAGACCACATAAGGATCCAACAGTGTCATTGCATGTGTGTTATTTCCATAGACCATATCATTTCATGTCTGTTCTTTACACAGACCACATATGTATCGACCAGTGTCATTGCATGTGTGTTCTTTTCACAAACCACATATGGATCCACCAGTATCATTGCATGTGTGTTCTTTTCACAGACCACTTATTGATCCACCAGTGTCATTGCATGTGTATTCTTTTCACAGACCACATATGGATCCACCAGTGTCATTGCATGTCTGTTCTTTTTATAGACCACATATGGATCCAGTAGAGTCATTGCATGTGTGTTCTTTTCACAGACCACATATGGAACCACCATTGTCATTGCATGTGTGTTCTTTTCACAAACCACATATTAATCCACCAGTGTCATTGCATGTGTGTTCTTTTCACATACCACATATGGAACCACCAGAGTTCATTGCATGTGTGTTCTTTTCACATACCACATATGGATCCACCATTGTCATTACATTTGTGTTCTTTTCACAGTCCACATATGGATCCACCCGAGTCATTGCATGTGTCTTCTTTTTACAGACCACATACGGATCCACCAGAGTCATTGCATGTGTGTTCTTTTCACAGACCACATATGGATCCACCAGTGTCATTGCATGTGTGTTATTTCCATAGACCATATTTGGATCCACCGGTGTCATTTCATGTCTGTTCTTTTCACATACCTCATATGGATCCACCAGAGTCATTGCATGTGTGTTCTTTTCACAGACCTCATATGGATCCACCAGTGTCATTGCATGTGTGTTATTTCCATAGACCATATTTGGAACCACCATTGTCATTGCATGTGTGTTCTTTTCACACACCACATATGGATCCACCAGAGTCATTCCATGTGTGTTCTTTTCACAGACCACATATGGAACCACCATTGTCGTTGCATGTGTGTTCTTTTCACAAACCACATATTGATCCACCAGTGTCATTGCATGTGTGTTGTTTTCACATACCACATATGGAACCACCAGAGTTCATTGCATGTGTCTTCTTTTCACAGACCACATATGGATCCACCATTGTCATTGCATGTGTGTTCTTTTCATATACCACATTGGGATCCACCAGTGTCATTGCATTTGTATTCTTTTCACAAACCACATATGGATCCACCAGTGTCATTGCATGTGTGTTCTTATTACAGACCACATATGGATCCACCAGAGTCATTGCATGTGTGTTCTTTTCACATACCACATATTGATCCACCAGTGTCATTGCAAGTGTGTTCTTTCCACAGACCATATTTGGAGCCACCATTGTCATTGCATGTGTGTTCTTTTCACAGACCACATATGGATCCACCAGTGTAATTGCATGTGTGTTCTTTTCACAGACCACATATGGATCCACCAGTGTCATTGCATGTGTGTTATTTCCATAGACCATATTTGGAACCACCATTGTCATTGCATGTGTGTTCTTTTCACAGACCACATATGGATCCACCAGAGTCATTGCATGTGTGTTCTTTTCACAGACCACATATGGAACCACCATTGTCATTGCATGTGTGTTCTTTTCACAAACCACATATTGATCCACCATTGTCATTGCATGTTTGTTATTTTCACAAACCACATATTGATCCACCAGTGCCATTGCATTTGTATTCTTTTCACAAACCACATATGGATCTACTAGACTCATTGCAGGTGTGTTCTTTTCATAGACCACATATGGATCTATTAGTGTCATTGCATGTGTGTTCTTTTCACAGACCTCATATGGATCCACCAGTGTCATCGCATGTGTGTTCTTTTCACAGACCACATATGGATCCACCAGAGTCATTGCATGTGTGTTCTTTTCATAGACCACAATTGGATCCACCATTTTCATTGCATGTGTGTTCTTTTCATTAACCACAGCTAGAGTCATTTCATGTGTGTTCGTTTCACAAACCACATTTGGATCAACTAGTGTCTTTGCATGTGTGTTCTTTTCACTGACAACATTTCGAACCACCATTTTCATTGCATGTGTGTTATTTTCACAGACCACATATGGATCCACTAGTGTCATTGAAATGTGTGTTCTTTTCACAGACCACATATGGATCCACTAGTGTCATTGAAATGTCTGTTCTGTTCACATACCACATTTGGATCCACCAGCGTCATTTCATGTGTGTTCTTTTCACAGACCACAAATGGATCCACCAGAGTCATTGCATGTGTTTTATTTTCATAGACCACATATGGATCCACCAGTGTCATTGCATGTGTGTTATTTCCATAGACCATATTTGGAACCACCATTGTCATTGCATGTGTGTTCTTTTCACAGACCACATATGGAACCACCATTGCCATTGCATCTGTGTTCTTTTCATATACCACATTTGGATCCACCAGTACCATTGCATTTGTATTCTTTTCACAAACCACATATGGATCTACTAGACTCATTGCAGGTGTGTTCTTTTCATAGACCACATATGGATCTATCAGTGTCATTGCATGTGTGTTCTTTTCACATACCTCATATGGATCCACCAGTGTCATTGCATGTGTGTTCTTTTCATAGACCACATATGGATCCACCAGAGTCATTGCATGTGTGTTCTTTTCATAGACCACAATTGGATCCACCATTTTCATTGCATGTGTGTTCTTTTCATTAACCACAGCTAGAGTCATTTCATGTGTGTTCGTTTCACAAACCACATTTGGATCGACTAGTGTCTTTGCATGTGTGTTCTTTTCACTGACCACATTTCGAACCACCATTTTCATTGCATGTGTGTTCTTTTCACAGACCACATATGGATCCACTAGTGTCATTGAAATGTGCGTTCTTTTCACAGACCACATATGGATCCACTAGTGTCATTGAAATGTCTGTTATATTCACATACAACATTTGGATCCACAAGTGTCATTTCATGTGTGTTGTTTTCACAGACCACATATGGATCCACCAGAGTCATTGCATGTGTTTTCTTTTGACAGACCACATATGGATCCACCAGTGTCATTGCATGTGTGTTCTTTTCACAGACCACATATGGATCCACCATTGTCATTACATGTGTGTTCTTTTCACAGACCACATATGGATCCAGCATTGTCATTGCATGTGTGTTCTTTTCACAGACCACATTTGGATCCACCAGTGTCATTGCATTTGTATTCTTTTCATAGACCACATATGGATCCACCAGTGTCATTGCACGTCTGTTCTTTTTATAGACCACATATGGATCCACGAGAGTCATTGCATGTGTGTTCTTTTCACAGACCACATATGGAACCACCATGGTCATTGCATGTGTGTTCTATTCACAAACCACATATTGATCCACCAGTGTGATTGCATGATTGTTCTTTTCACAGAGCACATATGGAACCACCAGAGTTTATTGCATGTGTGTTCTTTTCACAGACCACATATGGATCCACCATTTTCATTGCATGTGTATTCTTTTCATTAAGCACAGCTAGAGTCATTTCATGTGTGTTCGTTTCACAGACCACATTTGGATCCAACAGTGTCATTGCATGTGTGTTATTTCCATAGACCATATCATTTCATGTCTGTTCTTTACACAGACCACATATGTATCGACCAGTGTCATTGCATGTGTGTTCTTTTCACAAACCACATATGGATCCACCAGTATCATTGCATGTGTGTTCTTTTCACAGACCACTTATTGATCCACCGTGTCATTGCATGTGTATTCTTTTCACAGACCACATATGGATCCACCAAAGGTCATTGCATGTCCTTCTTTTATAGACCACATATGGATCCAGTAGAGTCATTGCATGTGTGTTCTTTTCATAGACCACATATGGAACCACCATTGTCATTGCATGTGTGTTCTTTTCACAAACCACATATTAATCCACCAGTGTCATTGCATGTGTGTTCTTTTCACATACCACATATGGAACCACCAGAGTTCATTGCATGTGTGTTCTTTTCACATACCACATATGGATCCACCATTGTCATTACATTTGTGTTCTTTTCACAGTCCACATATGGATCCACCCGAGTCATTGCATGTGTCTTCTTTTTACAGACCACATACGGATCCACCAGAGTCATTGCATGTGTGTTCTTTTCACAGACCACATATGGATCCACCAGTGTCATTGCATGTGTGTTATTTCCATAGACCATATTTGGATCCACCGGTGTCATTTCATGTGTGTTCTTTTCACTTACCACATATGGATCCACCAGTGTCAGTGCATGTGTGTTCTTTTCACAGACCACATATGGATCTACCAGTGTCATTGCATGTGTGTTATTTTCACAGACCATACTTGGAACCACCATTGTCATTGCATGTGTGTTCTTTTCACACACCACAAATGGATCCACCAGAGTCATTCCATGTGTGTTCTTTTCACAGACCACATATGGAACCACCATTGTCATTGCATGTGTGTTCTTTTCACAGACCACATATGGATCCCAGTGTCATTGCATGTGTGTTGTTTTCACATACCACATATGGAACCACCAGAGTTCATTGCATGTGTCTTCTTTTCACAGACCACATATGGATCCACCATTGTCATTGCATGTGTGTTCTTTTCATATACCACATTGGGATCCACCAGTGTCATTGCATTTGTATTCTTTTCACAAACCACATATGGATCCACCAGTGTCATTGCATGTGTGTTCTTATTACAGACCACATATGGATCCACCAGAGTCATTGCATGTGTGTTCTTTTCACATACCACATATTGATCCACCAGTGTCATTGCAAGTGTGTTCTTTCCACAGACCAAATTTGGAGCCACCATAGTCATTGCATGTGTGTTCTTTCACGACACATATGGATCCACCAGTGTCATTGCATGTGTGTTCTTTTCACAGACCACATATGGATCCACCAGTGTCATTGCATGTGTGTTATTTCCATAGACCATATTTGGAACCACCATTGTCATTGCATGTGTGTTCTTTTCACAGACCACATATGGATCCACCAGAGTCATTGCATGTGTGTTCTTTTCACAGACCACATATGGAACCACCATTGCCATTGCATGTGTGTTATTTTCACAAACCACATATTGATCCACCAGTGTCATTGCATGTGTGTTCTTTTCACATACCACATATGGAACCACCAGAGTTCATTGCATGTGTCTTCTTTTCACAGACCACATATGGATCCACCATTGTCATTGCATGTGTGTTCTTTTCATATACCACATTTGGATCCACCAGTGTCATTGCATTTGTATTCTTTTCACAACCCAGATATGGATCCACCAGTGTCATTGCATGTGTGTTATTTTTACAGACCACATATGGATCCACCGGAGTCATTGCATGTGTGTTCTTTTCACATACCACATATGGATCCAACAGTGTCATTGCATGTGTGTTCTTTCCACAGACCACATTTGGATCCACCGGTGTCATTTCATGTCTGTTCTTTTCACATACCTCATATGGATCCACCAAAGTCATTGCATGTGTGTTCTTCTCACAGACCAGATATGGATCCACCAGTGTCATTGCATGTGTGTTCTTTTCACAGACCACATATGGATCCACCAGTGTCATTGCATGTGTGTTCTTTTCACATACCACATATGGATGCACCAGAGTCGTTGCATGCGTGTTCTTTTCATAGACCACATATGGATCCACCATTGTCATTGCATGTGTGTTCTTTTCACAGACCACATTTGGATCCACCAGTGTCAATGCATTTGTATTCTTTTCACAGACCACATATGGATCCACCAATGTGATTGCATGTGTGTTCTTTTTACAGACCACATATGGATCCACTAGAGTCATTGCATGTGTGTTCTTTTCACAGACCACATATGGATCCACCAGTGTCATTGCATGTGTGTTATTTCCATAGACGATATTTTGATCCACCGGTGTCATTTCATGTCTGTTCTTTTCACATACCTCATATGGATCCACCAGAGTCATTGCATGTGTGTTCTTTTCACGCACTCATATGGATCCACCAGTGTCATTGCATGTGTGTTATTTCCATAGACCATATTTGGAACCACAATTGTCATTCCATGTGTGTTCTTTTCACACACCACATATGGATCCACCAGTGTAATTGCATGTGTGTTCTTTTCACAGACCACATATGGATCCACCAGTGTCATTGCATGTGTGTTATTTCCATAGACCATATTTGGAACCACCATTGTCATTGCATGTGTGTTCTTTTCACAGACCACATATGGATCCACCAGAGTCATTGCATCTGTTCTTTTCATGACCACATATGGAACCACCAGTGCCATTGCATGTGTGTTATTTTCACACACCACATATTGATCCACCAGTGTCATTGCATGTGTGTTCTTTTCACATACCACATATGGAGCCACCAGAGTTCATTGCATGTGTGTTCATTTCATGCACCACATATGGATCCACCATTGTCATTGCATGTGTTCTTTTCATATACCACATTTGGATCCACCAGTGTCATTGCATTTGTATTCTTTTCACAACCAGATATGGATCCACCAGTGTCATTGCATGTGTGTTCTTTTTATGCACTACATATGGATCCACCGAGTCATTGCATGTGTGTTCTTTTCAGATACCACATATGGATCCACCAGTGTCATTGCATGTGTGTTCTTTCCATGCACTACATTTGGATCCACCGTGTCATTTCATGTCTGTCTTTTCACATACCTCATATGGATCCACCAAAGTCATTGCATGTGTGTTCTTCTCACAGCACCATATATGGATCCACCAGTGTCATTGCATGTGTGTTCTTTTCACAGACCACATATGGATCCACCAGTGTCATTGCATGTGTGTTCTTTTCACATACCACATATGGATGCACCAGAGTCGTTGCATGCGTGTTCTTTTAATAGAACACATATGGATCCACCATGGTCATGGCATGTGTGTTCATTTCATGCACCACATTTGGATCCACCAGTGTCAATGCATTTGTATTCTTTTCATGCACCACATATGGATCCACCAATGTGATTGCATGTGTGTTCTTTACGCACCACATATGGATCCACTAGAGTCATTGCATGTGTGTTCTTTTCACAGACCACATATGGATCCACCAGTGTCATTGCATGTGTGTTATTTCCATAGACGATATTTGGATCCACCGGTGTCATTTCATGTCTGTTCTTTTCACATACCTCATATGGATCCACCAGAGTCATTGCATGTGTGTTCTTTTCACAGACCTCATATGGATCCACCAGTGTCATTGCATGTGTGTTATTTCCATAGACCATATTTGGAACCACAATTGTCATTGCATGTGTGTTCTTTTCACACACCACATATGGATCCACCAGAGTCATTCCATGTGTGTTCTTTTCACAGACCACATATGGAACCACCATTGTCGTTGCATGTGTGTTCTTTCCACAGACCATATTTGGAGCCACCATTGTCATTGCATGTGTGTTCTTTTCACAGACCACATATGGATCCACCAGTGTAATTGCATGTGTGTTCTTTTCACAGACCACATATGGATCCACCAGTGTCATTGCATGTGTGTTATTTCCATAGACCATATTTGGAACCACCATTGTCATTGCATGTGTGTTCTTTTCACAGACCACATATGGATCCACCAGAGTCATTGCATGTGTGTTCTTTTCACAGACCACATATGGAACCACCATTGCCATTGCATGTGTGTTATTTTCACAAACCACATATTGATCCACCAGTGTCATTGCATGTGTGTTCTTTTCACATACCACATATGGAACCACCAGAGTTCATTGCATGTGTCTTCTTTTCACAGACCACATATGGATCCACCATTGTCATTGCATGTGTGTTCTTTTCATATACCACATTTGGATCCACCAGTGTCATTGTATTTGTATTCTTTTCACAACCCAGATATGGATCCACCAGTGTCATTGCATGTGTGATCTTTTTACAGACCAAATATGGATCCACCGGAGTCATTGCATGTGTGTTCTTTTCACATACCACATATGGATCCAACAGTGTCATTGCATGTGTGTTCTTTCCACAGACCACATTTGGATCCACCGGTGTCATTTCATGTCTGTTCTTTTCACATACCTCATATGGATCCACCAAAGTCATTGCATGTGTGTTCTTCTCACAGACCATATATGGATCCACCAGTGTCATTGCATGTGTGTTCTTTTCACAGACCACATATGGATCCACCAGTGTCATTGCATGTGTGTTCTTTTCACATACCACATATGGATGCACCAGAGTCGTTGCATGCGTGTTCTTTTCATAGACCACATATGGATCCACCATTGTCATTGCATGTGTGTTCTTTTCACAGACCACATTTGGATCCACCAGTGTCAATGCATTTGTATTCTTTTCACAGACCACATATGGATCCACCAATGTGATTGCATGTGTGTTCTTTTTACAGACCACATATGGATCCACTAGAGTCATTGCATGTGTGTTCTTTCATGCACCACATATGGATCCACCAGTGTCATTGCATGTGTGTTATTTCCATAGACGATATTTTGATCCACCGGTGTCATTTCATGTCTGTTCTTTTCACATACCTCATATGGATCCACCAGAGTCATTGCATGTGTGTTCTTTTCACAGACCTCATATGGATCCACCAGTGTCATTGCATGTGTGTTATTTCCATAGACCATATTTGGAACCACAATTGTCATTCCATGTGTGTTCTTTTCACACACCACATATGGATCCACCAGTGTAATTGCATGTGTGTTCTTTTCACAGACCACATATGGATCCACCAGTGTCATTGCATGTGTGTTATTTCCATAGACCATATTTGGAACCACCATTGTCATTGCATGTGTGTTCTTTTCACAGACCACATATGGATCCACCAGAGTCATTGCATGTGTGTTCTTTTCACAGACCACATATGGAACCACCATTGCCATTGCATGTGTGTTATTTTCACAAACCACATATTGATCCACCAGTGTCATTGCATGTGTGTTCTTTTCACATACCACATATGGAACCACCAGAGTTCATTGCATGTGTGTTCTTTTCACAGACCACATATGGATCCACCATTGTCATTGCATGTGTGTTCTTTTCATATACCACATTTGGATCCACCAGTGTCATTGCATTTGTATTCTTTTCACAACCCAGATATGGATCCACCAGTGTCATTGCATGTGTGTTCTTTTTACAGACCACATATGGATCCACCGGAGTCATTGCATGTGTGTTCTTTTCACATACCACATATGGATCCACCAGTGTCATTGCATGTGTGTTCTTTCCACAGACCACATTTGGATCCACCGGTGTCATTTCATGTCTGTTCTTTTCACATACCTCATATGGATCCACCAAAGTCATTGCATGTGTGTTCTTCTCACAGACCATATATGGATCCACCAGTGTCATTGCATGTGTGTTCTTTTCACAGACCACATATGGATCCACCAGTGTCATTGCATGTGTGTTCTTTTCACATACCACATATGGATGCACCAGAGTAATTTCATGTGTGTTCTTTTCGTAGACCACATATGGATCCACCATTGTCATTGCATGTGTGTTCTTTTCACAGACCACATTTGGATCCACCAGTGTCAATGCATTTGTATTCTTTTCACAGACCACATATGGATCCACCAATGTGATTGCATGTGTGTTCTTTTTACAGACCACATATGGATCCACTAGAGTCATTGCATGTGTGTTCTTTTCACAGACCACATATGGATCCACCAGTGTCATTGCATGTGTGTTATTTCCATAGACGATATTTGGATCCACCGGTGTCATTTCATGTCTGTTCTTTTCACATACCTCATATGGATCCACCAGAGTCATTGCATGTGTGTTCTTTTCACAGACCTCATATGGATCCACCAGTGTCATTGCATGTGTGTTATTTCCATAGACCATATTTGGAACCACAATTGTCATTGCATGTGTGTTCTTTTCACACACCACATATGGATCCACCAGAGTCATTGCATGTGTGTTGTTTTCACAGACCACATATGGATCCACCAGTGTCATTGCATGTGTGTTCTTTTCACAGACCACATATGGATCCACCAGTGTCATTGCATGTGTGTTCTTTTCACATACCACATATGGATGCACCAGAGTCGTTGCATGCGTGTTCTTTTCATAGACCACATATGGATCCACCATTGTCATTGCATGTGTGTTCTTTTCACAGACCACATTTGGATCCACCAGTGTCAATGCATTTGTATTCTTTTCACAGACCACATATGGATCCACCAATGTGATTGCATGTGTGTTCTTTTATGCACCACATATGGATCCACTAGAGTCATTGCATGTGTTCTTTTCACGCACATATGGATCCACCAGTGTCATTGCATGTGTGTTATTTCCATAGACGATATTTTGATCCACCGGTGTCATTTCATGTCTGTTCTTTTCACATACCTCATATGGATCCACCAGAGTCATTGCATGTGTGTTCTTTTCACAGACCTCATATGGATCCACCAGTGTCATTGCATGTGTGTTATTTCCATAGACCATATTTGGAACCACAATTGTCATTCCATGTGTGTTCTTTTCACACACCACATATGGATCCACCAGTGTAATTGCATGTGTGTTCTTTTCACAGACCACATATGGATCCACCAGTGTCATTGCATGTGTGTTATTTCCATAGACCATATTTGGAACCACCATTGTCATTGCATGTGTGTTCTTTTCACAGACCACATATGGATCCACCAGAGTCATTGCATGTGTGTTCTTTTCACAGACCACATATGGAACCACAAGTGACATTTCATGTGTGTTCTTTTCACAAACCACATATGGATCCACCAGTGTGATTGCATGTGTGTTCTTTTCACATACCACATATGGAACCACCAGAGTTCATTGCATGTGTGTTCTTTTCACAGACCACATATGGATCCACCAGTGTCATTGCATGTGTGTTCTTTTCATATACCACATTTGGATCCACCAGTGTCATTGCATTTGTATTCTTTTCACAACCCAGATATGGATCCACCAGTGTCATTGCATGTGTGTTCTTTTTACAGACCACATATGGATCCACCGGAGTCATTGCATGTGTGTTCTTTTCACATACCACATATGGATCCACCAGTGTCATTGCATGTGTGTTCTTTCCACAGACCACATTTGGATCCACCGGTGTCATTTCATGTCTGTTCTTTTCACATACCTCATATGGATCCACCAAAGTCATTGCATGTGTGTTCTTCTCACAGACCATATATGGATCCACCAGTGTCATTGCATGTGTGTTCTTTTCACAGACCACATATGGATCCACCAGTGTCATTGCATGTGTGTTCTTTTCACATACCACATATGGATGCACCAGAGTCGTTGCATGCGTGTTCTTTTCATAGACCACATATGGATCCACCATTGTCATTGCATGTGTGTTCTTTTCACATACCACATATGGATCCACTAGTGTCATTGCATGTGTATTCTTTTCATAGACCACATATGGAACCACCAGAGTTCATTGCATGTGTGTTCTTTTCACAGACCACATATGGATCCACCAGTGTCATTGCATGTGTGTTCTTTTCACACAACACATATGGATCCACCAGTGTCATTGCATGTGTGTTATTTCTATAGACCACATATGGATCTACTAGAGTCATTGCATGTGTGTTCTTTTCACAGACCACATATGGAACCACCATTGTCATTGCATGTGTGTTCTTTTCACAAACCACATATCAATCCACCAGTGTCATTGCATGTGTCTTATTTTCACAGACCACATATGGATCCACCTGTGTCATTGCATGTGTGTTCTTTTCACAGACCACATATGGATCCACTAGTGTCATTGCATGTGTGTTCTTTTTACAGACCACATATGAATCCACCAGAGTCATAACATGTGTGTTCTTTTCACACACCACATATGGATCCACCAGTGTCATTGCATGTGTGTTCTTTTTATAGACCACATATGGATCCACTAGAGTCATTGCATGTGTGTTCTTTTCACAGACCACATATGGAACCACCCTTGTCATTGCATGGGTGTTCTTTTCACAAACCACATATCAATCCACCAGTGTCATTGCATGTGTGTTCTTTTCATAGACCACATATGGAACCACCAGAGTTCATTGTATCTGTGTTATTTTTAGTGACCACATATGGATCCACCATTTTCATTGCATGTGTGTTCTTTTCATTAACCATAGCAAGAGTCATTTCATGTGTGTTCTTTTCACAGACCACATAGGGATCCACTAGTATCATTGCTTGTCTGTTCTTTCATGCACTACATATGTGTCCACCAGTGTCATTGCATGTGTGTTCTTTTCACAAACCACATATGGATCAACCAGTGTCATTGCATGTGTGTTCTTTCCACAGACCATATTTGGAACCACCATTGTCATTGCATGTGTGTTCTTTTCACAGACCACATATGGATCCACCAGTGTCATTGCATGTGTGTTCTTTTCAGAGATCACATATGGATCCACAAGTGTCATTGCATGTGTGTTCTTGTCACAGACCACATATGGATCCACAAGTGTCATTGCATGTGTGTTCTTTTCAGAGACCACATATGGATCCACAAGTGTCATTGCATGTGTGTTCTTTCACAGACCATATATGGAACCACCAAAGTTCATTGCATGTGTGTTCTTTTCACAGACCACATATGGATCCACCCTTTTCATTGCATGTGTGTTCTTTTCATTAACCATAGCAAGAGTCATTTCATGTGTGTTCTTTTCACAGACCACATTTGGACCGACCAGTGTCATTGCATGTGTGTTCTTTTCACAGACCACATTTCGAACCACCATTTTCATTGCATGTGTGTTCTTTTCACATACCACATATGGATCCACCAGTATCATTGAAATGTTTATTCTTTTAACAGATCACATTTGGATCCACCGGTGTCATTTCATGTCTGTTCTTTTCACATACCTCATATGGATCCACCAAAGTCATTGCATGTGTGTTCTTCTCACATACCATATATGGATCCACTAGTGTCATTGCAGGTGTGTTCTTTTCACAGACCACATATGGATCCACCAGTGTCATTGCATGTGTGTTCTTTTCACATACCACATATGGATGCACCAGAGTCGTTGCATGCGTGTTCTTTTCACAGACCACATATGGATCCACCATTGTCATTGCATGTGTGTTCTTTTCACAGACCACATTTGGATCCACCAGTGTCAATGCATTTGTATTCTTTTCACAGACCACATATGGATCCACCAATGTCATTGCATGTGTGTTCTTTTTACAGACCACATATGGATCCACCATAGTCATTGCATGTGTGTTCTTTTCATAGACCACATATGGATCCACCAGTGTCATTGCATGTGTGTTATTTCCATAGACCATATTTGGATCCACCGGTGTCATTTCATGTCTGTTCTTTTCACATACCTCATATGGATCAACCAAAGTCATTGCATGTGTGTTCTTCTCACAGACCATATATGGATCCACCAGTGTCATTGCATGTGTGTTCTTTTCACAGACCACATATGGATCCACCATTGTCATTGCATGTGTGTTCTTTTCACAGACCACATATGGATACACCAGAGTCATTGCATGTGTGTTCTTTTCACAGACCACATATGGATCCACCATTATCATTGCATGTGTGTTCTTTTCACAGAACACATTTGGATCCACCAGTGTCAATGCATTTGTAATCTTTTCACAGACCACATATGGATCCACCAGTGTCATTGCATGTGTGTTCTTTTTACAGACCACATATGGATCCACCAGAGTCATTGCATGTGTGTTCTTTTCACAGACCAAAAATGGATCCACCAGTGTCATTGCATGTGTGTTATTTCCATAGACCATATTTGGAACCACCATTGTCATTGCATGTGTGTTCTTTTCATAGACCTCATATGGATCCACCAGAATCATTGCATCTGTGTTCTTTTCATAGACCACATATGGAACCACTATTGTCATTGCATGTGTGTTCTTTTCACAAACCACATATTGATCCACCAGTGTTATTGTATCTGTGTTATTTTTACAGAACACATATGGCTCCACCAGAGTCATTGCATGTGTGTTCTTTTCACAAACCACATATGGATCCACTAGTGTCATTGCATGTGTGTTCTTTCCACATACCATATTTGAAACCACCATTGTCATTGCATGTGTGTTCTTTTCACAAACCACATATGGATCCACCAGTGTCATTGAAATGTCTGTTCTATTCACAGACCACATTTGGATCCACTTGTGTCATTTCATGTGTGTTCTTCTCACAGACCTCATATGGATCCACCAGAGTCATTGCATGTGTGTTCTTTTCACAGACCTCATATTGATCCACCAGTGTCATTGCATGTGTGTTATTTCCATAGACCATATTTGGAACCACGATTGTCATTGCATGTGTGTTCTTTTCACACACCACATATGGATCCACCAGAGTCATTGCATGTGTGTTGTTTTCACAGACCACATATGGATCCACCAGTGTCATTGCATGTGTGTTCTTTTCATAGACCACATATGGATCCACCAGTGTCATTGCATGTGTGTTCTTTTTACAGACCACATATGCATCCACGAGAGTCATTGCATGTGTGTTCTTTTCACATACCACATATGGATCCACCAGTGTCATTGCATGTGTGTTCTTTTTATAGACCACATATGGATCCACTAGAGTCATTGCATGTGTGTTCTTTTCACAGACCACATATGGAACCACCCTTGTCATTGCATGTGTGTTCTTTTCACAAACCACATATCAATCCACCAGTGTCATTGCATGTGTGTTCTTTTCATAGACCACATATGGGACCACCAGAGTTCATTATATGTGTGTTATTTTCAGTGACCACATATGGATCCACCATTTTCATTGCATGTGTGTTCTTTTTATTAACCATAGCAAGAGTCATTTCATGTGTGTTCTTTTCACAGACCACATAGGGATCCACCAGTATCATTGCATGTCTGTTCTTTTCACGCACCACATATGTGTCCACCAAAGGTCATTGCATGTGTGTTCTTTTCACAAACCACATATGGATCCACCAGTGTCATTGCATGTGTGTTCTTTCCACGGACCATATTTGGAACCACCATTGTCATTGCATGTGTGTTCTTTTCACAGACCACATATGGATCCACCAGTGTCATTGCATGTGTGTTCTTTTCAGAGACCACATATGGATCCACAAGTGTCATTGCATGTGTGTTCTTTTCACAGACCATATATGGAACCACCAAAGTTCATTGCATGTGTGTTCTTTTCACAGACCACATATGGATCCACCCTTTTCATTGCATGTGTGTTCTTTTCATTAACCATAGCAAGAGTCATTTCATGTGTGTTCTTTTCATGCCACATTTGGATCCACCAGTGTCATTGCATGTGTGTTCTTTTCATGCACCACATTTCGAACCACCATTTTCATTGCATGTGTGTTCTTTTCACATACCACATATGGATCCACCAGTATCATTGAAATGTTTATTCTTTTAACAGATCACATTTGGATCCACCGGTGTCATTTCATGTCTGTTCTTTTCACATACCTCATATGGATCCACCAAAGTCATTGCATGTGTGTTCTTCTCACATACAATATATGGATCCACTAGTGTCATTGCAGGTGTGTTCTTTTCACAGACCACATATGGATCCACCAGTGTCATTGCATGTGTGTTCTTTTCACATACCACATATGGATGCACCAGAGTCGTTGCATGCGTGTTCTTTTCACAGACCACATATGGATCCACCATTGTCATTGCATGTGTGTTCTTTTCACAGACCACATTTGGATCCACCAGTGTCAATGCATTTGTATTCTTTTCACAGACCACATATGGATCCACCAATGTCATTGCATGTGTGTTCTTTTTACAGACCACATATGGATCCACCATAGTCATTGCATGTGTGTTCTTTTCACAGACCACATATGGATCCACCAGTGTCATTGCATGTGTGTTATTTCCATAGACCATATTTGGATCCACCGGTGTCATTTCATGTCTATTCTTTTCACATACCTCATATGGATCCACCAGAGTCATTGCATGTGTGTTCTTCTCACAGACCATATATGGATCCACCAGTGTCATTGCATGTGTGTTCTTTTCATAGACCACATATGGATCCACCATTGTCATTGCATGTGTGTTCTTTTCACAGACCACATATGGATCCACCAGAGTCATTGCATGTGTGTTCTTTTCACAGACCACATATGGATCCACCATTGTCATTGCATGTGTGTTCTTTTCACAGAACACATTTGGATCCACCAGTGACAATGCATTTGTAATCTTTTCACAGACCACATATGGATCCACCAGTGTCATTGCATGTGTGTTCTTTTTACAGACCACATATGGATCCACCAGAGTCATTGCATGTGTGTTCTTTTCACAGACCAAAAATGGATCCACCAGTGTCATTGCATGTGTGTTATTTCCATAGACCATATTTGGAACCACCATTGTCATTGCATGTGTGTTCTTTTCATAGACCTCATATGGATCCACCAGAATCATTGCATCTGTGTTCTTTTCATAGACCACATATGGAACCACCATTGTCATTGCATGTGTGTTCTTTTCACAAACCACATATTGATCCACCAGTGTCATTGCATGTGTGTTCTTTTCACATACCACATATGGAACCACCAGAGTTCATTGCATGTGTGTTCTTTTCACAGACCACATATGGATCCACCATTGCCATTGCATGTGTGTTCTTTTCATATACCACATTTGGATCCACCAGTGTCATTGCATTTGTATTCTTTTCATAAACCACATATGGATCCACCAGTGTCATTGCATGTGTGTTCTTTTTATATATCACATATGGATCCACCAGAGCCATTGCATGTGTGTTCTTTTCACATACCACATATGGATCCACCAGTGTCATTGCATGTGTGTTCTTTCCATAGACCATATTTGGAACCACCATTGTCATTGCATGTGTGTTCTTTTCACAGACCACATATGGATCCACCAGTGTCATTGAAATTTCCGTTCTATTCACAGACCACATTTGGATCCACCAGTGTCATTTCATGTGTGTTCTTCTCACAGGCCACATATGGATCCACCAGAGTCATTGCATGTGTGTTCTTTTCACAGACCACATATGGATCCACCAGTGTCATTGCATGTGTGTTCTTTTCACACACCACATATGGATCCACCAGTGTCATTGCATGTGTGTTCTTTTCACATACCACATATGGAACCACCATTGTCATTGCATGTGTGTTCTTTTCAGAGACCACATTTGGAACCACCATTTTCATTGCATGTGTGTTCTTTTCACAAACCACATATGGATCCACCAGTGTGATTGAAATGTCTATTCTTTTAACAGACCACATATGGATCCACCAGAGTCATTGCATGTGTGTTCTTCTCACAGACCATATATGGATCCACCAGTGTCATTGCATGTGTGTTCTTTTCACAGACCACATATGCATCCACCAGTGTCATTGCATCTGTGTTCTTTTCACAGACCACATATGGATGCACCAGAGTCATTGCATGCGTGTTCTTTTCACAGACCACATATGGATCCACCAGCGTCATTGCATTTGTATTCTTTTCACAGACCACATATGGATCCAACAATGTCATTGCATGTCTGTTCTTTTTACAGACCACATATGGATCCACCAGAGTCATTGCATGTGTGTTCTTTCCACAGACCACATATGGATCCACCAGTATCATTACATGTGTGTTCTTTCCATAGACCAGATTTGGAACCACCATTGTCATTGCATGTGTGTTCTTTTCACAGACCTCATATGGATCCACCAGTGTCATTGCATGTGTGTTATTTCCATAGACCATATTTGGAACCACGATTGTCATTGCATGTGTGTTCTTTTCACACACCACATATGGATCCACCAGAGTCATTGCATGTGTGTTGTTTTCACAGACCACATATGGATCCACCAGTGTCATTGCATGTGTGTTCTTTTCACAGACCACATATGGATCCACCAGTGTCATTGCATGTGTGTTCTTTTTACAGACCACATATGCATCCACCAGAGTCATTGCATGTGTGTTCTTTTCACATACCACATATGGATCCACCAGTGTCATTGCATGTGTGTTCTTTTTATAGACCACATATGGATCCACTAGAGTCATTGCATGTGTGTTCTTTTCACAGACCACATATGGAACCACCCTTGTCATTGCATGTGTGTTCTTTTCACAAACCACATATCAATCCACCAGTGTCATTGCATGTGTGTTCTTTTCATAGACCACATATGGAACCACCAGAGTTCATTGCATGTGTGTTATTTTCAGTGACCACATATGGATCCACCATTTTCATTGCATGTGTGTTCTTTTCATTAACCATAGCAAGAGTCATTTCATGTGTGTTCTTTTCACAGACCACATAGGGATCCACCAGTATCATTGCATGTCTGTTCTTTTCACAGACCACATATGTGTCCACCAGTGTCATTGCATGTGTGTTCTTTTCACAAACCACATATGGATCCACCAGTGTCATTGCATGTGTGTTCTTTCCACAGACCATATTTGGAACCACCATTGTCATTGCATGTGTGTTCTTTTCACAGACCACATATGGATCCACCAGTGTCATTGCATGTGTGTTCTTTTCAGAGACCACATATGGATCCACAAGTGTCATTGCATGTGTGTTCTTTTCACAGACCATATATGGAACCACCAAAGTTCATTGCATGTGTGTTCTTTTCACAGACCACATATGGATCCACCCTTTTCATTGCATGTGTGTTCTTTTCATTAACCACAGCAAGAGTCATTTCATGTGTGTTCTTTTCACAGACCACATTTGGACCGACCAGTGTCATTGCATGTGTGTTCTTTTCACAGACCACATTTCGAACCACCATTTTCATTGCATGTGTGTTCTTTTCACATACCACATATGGATCCACCAGTATCATTGAAATGTTTATTCTTTTAACAGATCACATTTGGATCCACCGGTGTCATTTCATGTCTGTTCTTTTCACATACCTCATATGGATCCACCAAAGTCATTGCATGTGTGTTCTTCTCACATACCATATATGGATCCACTAGTGTCATTGCAGGTGTGTTCTTTTCACAGACCACATATGGATCCACCAGTGTCATTGCATGTGTGTTCTTTTCACATACCACATATGGATGCACCAGAGTCGTTGCATGCGTGTTCTTTTCACAGACCACATATGGATCCACCATTGTCATTGCATGTGTGTTCTTTTCACAGACCACATTTGGATCCACCAGTGTCAATGCATTTGTATTCTTTTCACAGACCACATATGGATCCACCAATGTCATTGCATGTGTGTTCTTTTTACAGACCACATATGGATCCACCATAGTCATTGCATGTGTGTTCTTTTCACAGACCACATATGGATCCACCAGTGTCATTGCATGTGTGTTATTTCCATAGACCATATTTGGATCCACCGGTGTCATTTCATGTCTATTCTTTTCACATACCTCATATGGATCCACCAGAGTCATTGCATGTGTGTTCTTCTCACAGACCATATATGGATCCACCAGTGTCATTGCATGTGTGTTCTTTTCATAGACCACATATGGATCCACCAGTGTCATTGCATGTGTGTTCTTTTCACATACCACATATGGATGCACCAGAGTCATTGCATGCGTGTTCTTTTCACAGACCACATATGGATCCACCATTGTCATTGCATGTGTGTTCTTTTCACAGAACACATTTGGATCCACCAGTGTCAATGCATTTGTAATCTTTTCACAGACCACATATGGATCCACCAGTGTCATTGCATGTGTGTTCTTTTTACAGACCACATATGGATCGACCAGAGTCATTGCATGTGTGTTCTTTTCACAGACCAAAAATGGATCCACCAGTGTCATTGCATGTGTGTTATTTCCATAGACCATATTTGGAACCACCATTGTCATTGCATGTGTGTTCTTTTCATAGACCACATATGGATCCACCAGAATCATTGCATCTGTGTTCTTTTCACAGACCACATATGGAACCACCATTGTCATTGCATGTGTGTTCTTTTCACAAACCACATATTGATCCACCAGTGTCATTGCATGTGTGTTCTTTTCACATACCACATATGGAACCACCAGAGTTCATTGCATGTGTGTTCTTTTCATAGACCACATATGGATCCACCATTGCCATTGCATGTGTGTTCTTTTCATATACCACATTTGGATCCACCAGTGTCATTGTATTTGTATTCTTTTCATAAACCACATATGGATCCACCAGTGTCATTGCATGTGTGTTCTTTTTATAGACCACATATGGATCCACCAGAGCCATTGCATGTGTGTTCTTTTCACATACCACATATGGATCCACCAGTGTCATTGCATGTGTGTTCTTTCCATAGACCATATTTGGAACCACCATTGTCATTGCATGTGTGTTCTTTTCACAGACCACATATGGATCCACCAGTGTCATTGAAATGTCTGTTCTATTCACAGACCACATTTGGATCCACCAGTGTCATTTCATGTGTGTTCTTCTCACAGGCCACATATGGATCCACCAGAGTCATTGCATGTGTGTTCTTTTCACAGACCACATATGGATCCACCAGTGTCATTGCATGTGTGTTCTTTTCACACACCACATATGGATCCACCAGTGTCATTGCATGTGTGTTCTTTTCACATACCACATATGGAACCACCATTGTCATTGCATGTGTGTTCTTTTCAGAGACCACATTTGGAACCACCATTTTCATTGCATGTGTGTTCTTTTCACAAACCACATATGGATCCACCAGTGTGATTGAAATGTCTATTCTTTTAACAGACCACATATGGATCCACCAGAGTCATTGCATGTGTGTTCTTCTCACAGACCATATATGGATCCACCAGTGTCATTGCATGTGTGTTCTTTTCACAGACCACATATGGATCCACCAGTGTCATTGCATCTGTGTTCTTTTCACAGACCACATATGGATGCACCAGAGTCATTGCATGCGTGTTCTTTTCACAGACCACATATGGATCCACCAGCGTCATTGCATTTGTATTCTTTTCACAGACCACATATGGATCCACCACTGTCATTGCATGTCTGTTCTTTTTACAGACCACATATGGATCCACCAGAGTCATTGCATGTGTGTTCTTTCCACAGACCACATATGGATCCACCAGTATCATTACATGTGTGTTCTTTCCATAGACCAGATTTGGAACCACCATTGTCATTGCATGTGTGTTCTTTTCACAGACCACATATGGATCCACCAGAGTCATTGCATGTGTGTTCTTTTCACATACCACATATGGAACCACCATTGTCATTGCTTGTGTCTTCTTTTCACAAACCACATATTCATCCACCAGTGTGATTGAATGTGTGTTCTTTTCATAGACCACATATGGAACCACCAGAGTTCATTGCATGTGTGTTCTTTTCACACACCACATATGGATCCACCAGTGTCATTGCATGTGTGTTCTTTTCACAGACCACATTTGGATCGACCAGTGTCATTGCATGTGTGTTTTTTTCACAGACCACATTTGGAACCACCATTTTCATTGCATGTGTGTTCTTTTCGCATACCACATATGGATCCACCAGTGTCATTGAAATGTCTATTCTTTTAACAGACCACATTTGGATCCACCAGAGTCATTGCATGTGTGTTCTTCTCACAGACCATATATGGATCCACCAGTGTCATTGCATGTGTGTTCTTTTCACAGACCACATATGGATCCACCATTGTCATTGCATGTGTGTTCTTTTCGCATACCACATATGGATCCACCAGTGTCATTGAAATGTCTATTCTTTTAACATACCACATTTGGATCCACCAGAGTCATTGCATGTGTGTTCTTCTCACAGACCATATATGGATCCACCAGTGTCATTGCATGTGTGTTCTTTTCACAGACCACATATGGATCCACCATTGTCATTGCATGTGTGTTCTTTTCACAGACCACATATGGATACACCAGAGTCATTGCATGTGTGTTCTTTTCATAGACCACATATGGATCCACCATTATCATTGCATGTGTGTTCTTTTCACAGACCACATTTGGATCCACCAGTGTCAATGCATTTGTATTCTTTTCACAGACCACATATGGATCCACCAGTGTCATTGCATGTGTGTTCTTTTTACAGACCACATATGGATCCACCAGAGTCATTGCATGTGTGTTCTTTTCACATACCACATATGGATCCACCAGTGTCATTGCATGTGTGTTATTTCCATAGACCATATTTGGAACCACCATTGGCATTGCATGTGTGTTCTTTTCACAGACCACATATGGATCCACCAGAGTCATTGCATGTGTGTTCTTTTCACAGACCACATATGGAACCACCATTGTCATTGCATGTGTGTTACTTTCACAAACCACATATTGATCCACCAGTGTCATTGCATTTGTGTTCTTTTCACATACCACATATGGAACCACCAGAGTTCATTGCATGTGTGTTCATTTTACAGACCACATATGGATCCACCATTGTCATTGCATGTGTGTTCTTTTCATATACCACATTTGGATCCACCAGTGTCATTGCATTTGTATTCTTTTCACAAACCACATATGGAACCACCATTGTCATTGCATGTGTGTTCTTTTTACAGACCACATATGCATCCACCAGAGTCATTGCATGTGTGTTCTTTTCACATACCACATATGGATCCACCAGTGTCATTGCATGTGTGTTCTTTTTATAGACCACATATGGATCCACTAGAGTCATTGCATGTGTGTTCTTTTCACAGACCACATATGGAACCACCATTGTCATTGCATGTGTGTTCTTTTCACAAACCACATATCAATCCACCAGTGTCATTGCATGTGTGTTCTTTTCATAGAACACATATGGAACCACCAGAGTTCATTGCATGTGTGTTATTTTCAGTGACCACATATGGATCCACCATTTTCATTGCATGTGTGTTCTTTTCATTAACCATAGCAAGAGTCATTTCATGTGTGTTCTTTTCACAGACCACATAGGGATCCACCAGTATCATTGCATGTATGTTCTTTTCACAGACCACATATGTGTCCACCAGTGTCATTGCATGTGTGTTCTTTTCACAAACCACATATGGATCCACCATTATCATTGCATGTGTGTTCTTTTCACAAACCACATATGGATCCACCAGTGTCATTGCATGTGTGTTCTTTTCAGAGACCACATATGGATCCACAAGTGTCATTGCATGTGTGTTCTTTTCACAGACCATATATGGAACCACCAAAGTTCATTGCATGTGTGTTCTTTTCACAAACCACATATGGATCCACCATTTTCATTGCATGTGTGTTCTTTTCATTAACCACAGCAAGAGTCATTTCATGTGTGTTCTTTTCATAGACCACATTTGGATCGACCAGTGTCATTGCATGTGTGTTCTTTTCACAGACCACATTTCGAACCACCATTTTCATTGCATGTGTGTTCTTTTAACAGACCACATTTGGATCCACCGGTGTCATTTCATGTCTGTTCTTTTCACATACCTCATATGGATCAACCAGAGTCATTGCATGTGTGTTCTTCTCACAGACCATATATGGATCCACCAGTGTCATTGCATGTGTGTTCTTTTCACAGACCACATATGGATCCACCATTGTCATTGCATGTGTGTTCTTTTCACAGACCACATATGGATACACCAGAGTCATTGCATGTGTGTTCTTTTCATAGACCACATATGGATCCACCATTATCATTGCATGTGTGTTCTTTTCACAGACCACATTTGGATCCACCAGTGTCAATGCATTTGTATTCTTTTCACAGACCACATATGGATCCACCAGTGTCATTGCATGTGTGTTCTTTTTACAGACCACATATGGATCCACCAGAGTCATTGCATGTGTGTTCTTTCCATAGACCATATTTGGAACCACCATTGTCATTGCATGTGTGTTCTTTTCACAGACCACATATGGATCCACCATTGGCATTGCATGTGTGTTCTTTTCACAGACCACATATGGATCCACCAGAGTCATTGCATGTGTGTTCTTTTCACAGACCACATATGGAACCACCATTGTCATTGCATGTGTGTTCTTTTCACATACCACATATGGATCCACCAGTGTCATTGCATGTGTGTTCTTTTCACATACCACATATGGAGCCACCAGAGTTCATTGCATGTGTGTTCATTTCACAGACCACATATGGATCCACCATTGTCATTGCATGTGTGTTCTTTTCACAAACCACATATGGATCCACCAGTGTCATTGCATGTGTGTTCTTTTTACAGACCACATATGGATCCACTAGAGTCATTGCATGGGTGTTCTTTTCACATACCACATATGGATCCACCAGTGTCATTGCATGTGTGTTCTTTCCACAGACCATATTTGGAACCACCATTGTCATTGCATGTGTGTTCTTTTCACAGACCACATATGGATCCACCAGTGTCATTGAAATGTCTGTTCTATTCACAGACCACATTTGGATCCACTAGTGTCATTTCATGTGTGTTCTTCTCACAGGCCACATATGGATCCACCAGAGTCGTTGCATGTGTGTTCTTTTCACAGACCACATATGGATCCACCAGTGTCATTGCATGTGTGTTCTTTTCACAGACCACATATGGATCCACCAGTGTCATTGCATGTGTGTTCTTTTTACAGACCACATATGCATCCATCAGAGTCATTGCATGTGTGTTCTTTTCACAAACCACATATGGATCCACTAGTGTCATTGCATGTATGTTCTTTCCATAGACCATATTTGGAACCACCATTGTCATTGCATGTGTCTTCTTTTCACAGACCACATATGGATCCACCAGAGTCATTGCATGTGTCTTATTTTCACAGACCACATATGGAACCACCATTGTCATTGCATGTGTGTTCTTTTCACAAACCACATATTGATCCACCAGTGTAATTGCATGTGTGTTATTTTCACATACCACATATGGATCCACCATTATCATTTCATGTGTGTTCTTTTCACAGACCACATATGGATCCACCAGTGTCATTGCATGTGTGTTCTTTTCACAGACCACATATGGATCCACAAGTGTCATTGCATGTGTGTTCTTTTCACAGACCACATATGGAACCACCAGAGTTCATTGCATGTGTGTTCTTTTCACAGACCACATATGGATCCATCATTTTCATTGCATGTGTGTTCTTTTCATTAACCACAGCTACAGTCATTTCATGTGTGTTCTTTTCATAGACCACATTTGGATCGACCAGTGTCAGTGCATGTGTGTTCTTTTCACAGACCACATTTCGAACCACCATTTTCATTGCATGTGTGTTCTTTTCACAGACCACATTTGGATCCACCAGTGTCATTTCATGTGTGTTCTTTTCACAGACCACATATGGATCCACCAGAGTCATTGCATGTGTGTTCTTTTCACAGACCACATATGGATCCACCAGTGTCATTGCATGTGTGTTCTTTTCACAGACCACATATGGATCCACCATTGTCATTGCATGTGTGTTCTTTTCACAGACCACATATGGATCTACCAGTGTCATTGCATGTGTGTTCTTTTCACAGACCACATATGGAACCGCCATTGTCATTGCATGTGTGTTATTTTCACAAACACATATGGATCCACCAGTTTCATTGCATGTGTGTTCTTTTCACAGACCACATATGGATCCACCAGTGTCATTGCATGTGTGTTCTTTTCACAGACCACATATGGATCCACCAGTGTCATTGCATGTGTGTTCTTTTCACACACCACATATGGATCCACCATTGTCATTGCATGTGTGTTCTTTTCACAGACCACATATGGATCCACCAGAGTCATTGCATGTGTTTTTTTCATAGACCACATATGGAACCACCATTGTCATTGCATGTGTGTTCTTTTCACAAACCACATATTGATCCACCAGTGTCATTGCATGTGTGTTCTTTTCACAAACCACATATGGAACCACTAGAGTTCATTGCATGTGTGTTCTTTTCACAGACCACATATGGATCCACCATTTTCATTGCATGTGTGTTCTTTTCATAGACGACATATGGATCATCTAGTGTCATTGCATGTGTGTTCTTTTCACAAACCACATATGGAACCACCAGAGTTCATTGCATGTGTGTTCTTTTCACAGACCACATATGGATCCACCAGAGTCACTGCAAGTGTGATCTTTACACAGACCACATTTGGATCCACCAGTGTCATTGCATGTGTGTTCTTTTCACAGACCACATTTGGAACCACCATTTTCATTGCATGTGTGTTCTTTTCACAGACCACATATGGATCCACCAGTGTCATTGAAATGTGTGTTCTTTTCACATAGCACATATGGATCCACGAGTGTCATTGCATGTGTGTTCTTTTCACAGACCACATATGGATCCACCAGAGTCATTTCATGTGTGTTCTTTTTGCAGACCACATATGAATCCACCATTGTCATTGCATGTGTGTTCTTTCACAGACCACATATGGATCCACCAGTGTCATTGCATTTGTATTCTTTTCACAGACCACATATGGATCCACCAGTGTCATTGCATGTGTGTTCTTTTCACAGACCACATTTGGAACCACCATTTTCATTGCATGTGTGTTCTTTTCACAGACCACATATGGATCCACCAGTGTCATTGCATGTGTGTTCTTTCCATAGACCATATTTGGAACCACCATTGTCATTGCATGTGTGTTCTGTTCATAGACCACATGTGGATCCACCAGAGTCATTGCATGTGTGTTCTTTTCACAAACCATATATGAAACCACCATTTTCATTGCATGTGTGTTCTTTTCACAAACCACATATTGATCCACCAGTGTCATTCAATGTGTGTTCTTTTCACAGACCACATATGGATCCACCAGAGTCATTGCATGTGTGTTCTTTTCACAGACCACATATGGATCCAGCATTGTCATTGCATGTGTGTTCTTTTCACAGACCACATTTGGATCCACCAGTGTCATTGCATTTGTATTATTTTCACAAACGACATATGGATCGACAAGTGTCATTGCTTGTGTGTTCTTTTCACAGACCACATATGGATCCACCATTGTCATTGCATGTGTGTTCTTTTCACAGACCACATATGGATCCACCAGTGTCATTGCATGTGTGTTCTTTTCACACACCACATATGGATCCACCATTGTCATTACACGTGTGTTCTTTTCACAAACCACATATGGATCCACCAGAGTCATTGCATGTGTTTTTTTTACAGACCACATATGGAACCACCATTGTCATTGCATGTGTGTTCTTTTCACAAACCACATATTGATCCACCAGTGCGATTGCATGTGTGTTCTTTTCACAGACCACATATGGGACCACTAGAGTTCATTGCATGTGTGTTCTTTTCACAGACCACATATGGATCCACCATTTTCATTGCATGTGTGTTCTTTTCATTAACCACAGCTAGAGTCAGTTCATGTGTGTTCTTTTCACAGATCACATTTGGATCGACTAGTGTCATTGCATCTGTGGTCTTTTCACAGACCACATTTGGAACCACCATTTTCATTGCATGTGTGTTCTTTTCACAGACCACATATGGATCCACCAGTGTCATTGAAATGTCTGTTCTATTAACAGACCACATTTGGATCCACCAGCGTCATTTCATGTGTGTTCTTTTCACAGACCACAGATGGATCCACCAGAGTCATTGCATGTGTGTTCTTTTCACAGACCACATATGTATCCACCAGTGTCATTGCATGTGTGTTCTTTTCACAGACCACATATTGATCCACCATTATCATTGCATGTGTGTTCTTTTCACAAACCACATATGGATCCACCAGAGTAATTGCATGTGTGTTCTTTTCACAGACCACATATGGATCCACCATTGGCATTGCATGTGTGTTCTTTTCACAAACCATATTTGGATCCACCAGTGTCATTGCATTTGTATTCTTTTCACAGACCACATATGGATCCACCAGTGTCATTGCATGTGTGTTCTTATTACAGACCACATATGGATCCACTAGAGTCATTGCATGTGTGTTCTTTTCACAGACCACATATGGATCCACCAACTGCCACACCCACGATCCCACTACCTTGCCTGCGGCTAGGTTATAAAGAGGGGCGTGGCGCCTGGGAGTTTCTTTTCCACTTCTCGCTCAAGACCCTTCTTCTTCCTCGCTTCGTGCTCGTTTCGTGGTTCCGCCGCCGCAAGACGCTCAACTGGTTCTGCGACGAGGAGGATTCGCCACATGGCTCCGCTTCGCCTGGCCGCTTATTTGTTCCGCGTTGCCGACGGTGAGCTCTTTTTCGGTCTAGCCGCCTAGGCTTTCCTCTAGATCTCTTCGCTTCCTCTTTGTTAAATGCGTTCGGTTCGTTCGCTGCCGCCGCTTTTATGTAGAATTGCGACGGGCCTCGTAGCTCTAAGTTTTCCTCCGCCATGAAGTTGTTCCTTCGCGATCTCTCCGGTGAAATCATGTCTAGTTCCTTTAGCGGTGCCCTGGTAGAGGATGATGATGCTGCCTTTGGGCCTGAGCGGCTCGTGGCAGGCTCTCGCCATCTTGGCGGGAGATCGAGTGGCTCATCCGAACCCGGAGGATTCCCGCCGAGGTCTCTTGTCGTTTACCCGGCAATGAGTTATCTCCGGAAGTTAGTGAGGGCCAGTACGTAGTTTTTATGTCGCATTTCTCGCGCGGCTTTGGTCTCCCTCTTAGCGATTTTGCAAGAGAGTTTCTCGACTACTTCGGCCTTCAGCCGCATCATCTTCCTGCGAACGCCATCGCTTCTCTCTCTGCATTTATCTCCGCCTCGGAGGGATACTTCGGCCTATGGCCGTCCGTGCACGTCTGGGCGAAGTTCTTCCAGATCCGTTCTAATGTAGTCCCCGACAAGTCTCGCACCTTCCGAGAAACTTACATCAAGGCGGGCGGGCCCATTACACCTCGGAGGAAGTCTGTATTTCCTCACGTCACCGGGTTAGAGTCGTGCAAGAAATGGCACAAATCCTTCTTTTACGTCAAGAACAAAGGAACAGAAGACAAGATTCGGCTCCCTGCCTTCTCCATTGGTCCGCCTTCCAAGGTGAATTGGACTTACAATCCGAAGAGGAGCCACGTCTTGGCCGAGCTTTTCGCGACTCGGCTCAAAGAACTGATCCGGGCCGGATTACGCGGCGAGGACTTGATGGCTACCTTCATCAGCAGTCGAATCTGCCCATTCCAGAAAAGGACGCACAAACTTTGCTACATGAGTGGTCCCCTCGATCCCAACCGAGTCTCTACCGTCGAACTGGACAACTACCTTGTCTTCAAGCGGGTCCGAGCTATATTTAAGACGGAGATTCCTGAAGATTGGACCTGGGGATTGAAACCGTTTACCCGTGAGCGTCCTCCTCCCGCAGTAAGTTTAACCATCAATGCTTTGATTTTCTATTGTTTTCATAGCTGTTTTCCCTAACCTTCCTTCTTTTTCACCTCACAGAGGTTTGCAGAGCAAAAGGACGAGGACGCCGAGGTTTTGTCGCTTTCGTGGACTGCGGATCGGAATACTCCGGACGTTGGGGAGCCGGACTCCGAAGAATTCGTCCCTAAGTCGGATCCCTTACGGCTCGCTCGTGGCAAAACTTCGGTCCATGAGGAGGAAGGTGATTCAGACGAGGTCCAAGCTCTTGAGGTAGTTGCCGCAATGCCTATTTCTTATGCATTTCCGGCTTCTACTTTCCCAGCTAATCCGGCCGGTCAGGTTCACGACGCCGAGCCTATTGCATCCCGGCCCCCAGTTACCTCGGGGAAACGCGGGGCTCCTGCTAGTGCTTCAGAGGCGGCCCCCAAGAAACGAATGAAGAAGTCTGCTCCGAACCCTCCCAGGCGCAAGACCATGCACAGGGTCACAGGTAAGTCTGCTTTGCTCAGATTTCTTGTTTCCTTGTTTCGCTTTTCATCCCGACACCCTTTTTTCTTTCTTATTTTCGCGGTTCGCTTCGTTAAGCCCTGGTCCTAGCATGACTAGCCCGATTCGGCAGCCTCCTCCGCCTGCTGAAGATACTAGGATTCCTAGTCCCGCTGCTACATCTCCTCTAGCTCCACATATGTCACCCCCTTGTCACGATGCGCCTGATATTCGCCTCCGAGATTTCTACTGAACCCGTTGCCCCTCCACCGAATCCGAGCATATCCACCGAGCCTCTTTCTACCTCGGTAGCTCCATCAGAATGCGTTAATACCCTACCCTCAGCGCCTGTGATCCCTCCTGCTTCTAAGGGCACTGTTCCCATTGCCGAGGTATCAGCTTCTGCTGGTGCCTCCACAGTAAGAAAAACTGTTGCCACTAAAACTTCCACTTCCCAAAAAGGTCTTGCCGGCTCTTCTCAGCCGATTATTGCCGACGTGTGCAGAAAGGAGCTGGCCTACCAAAGCCTCTACCTCGGCTGCCAAAGACCAAATTTTGCTCTTCATACAAGCCTGCAAGGCAAGTGGTTGCACAACATGTCCGAGGTAAAGTCTTAACCCGGACGGCTAGTGGGAACAGCCTCGGCTCGCTGGTGGAATATGCTCATAACTGGAATGCTGCTGATTAGCTTGAGGGCAATCAAAACAGTCAGCCGTTTCAACTTTCCGATATCAGCAGCCGTTTGGATCAAGCTGCCAAGATCATTCTGGATAGCAACAAGATGAACGAGGTAATTGCTACTTCTCGGGGTTTAGACTGATTCTCCATATGTTATTATATATACATTAGTCCCCGAAACTTGCAAACGAGTAACTTGTTATTCGCTTGGAAGTTTTTATAGTGCTATACTTAGCTCTACTTAATTTAGGGTTCGAGCCTATAACCGAGTAGATCTATCTTAAACTTTTGCTTAAATTTTATCTAGCTGTTCTTTGAATGTCTAGCCACATAGGTCTGGGTTAAGCTTTCGCCTGATTCGAATCTACTTTTGGCTTTTAATATCCAGCCACCTAGATCTGGGTTAAGTTTTCGCTTAACTCGGATCTGCTTTAGCTTCGAATATCCAGCCACCTAGATCTGGGTTAAGTTTTCGCTTAACTCGGATCTGCTTTAGCTTCGAATATCCAGCCACCTAGATCTGGGTTAAGTTTTCGCTTAACTCGGATCTGCTTTAGCTTCGAATATCCAGCCACCTAGATCTGGGTTAAGTTTTCGCTTAACTCGGATCTGCTTTGGCTTCGAATATCCACCCACCTAGATCTGGGTTAAGTTTTCGCTTAACTCGGATCTGCTTTAGCTTCGAATATCCAGCCACCTAGATCTGGGTTAAGTTTTCGCTTAACTCGGATCTGTTTTGGCTTTGAATATCCAGCCACCTAGATCTGAGTTAAGTTTTCGCTTAACTCGGATCTGGTTTGGCTTTGAATATCCAGCCACCTAGATCTGGGTTAAGTTTTCGCTTAACTCGGATCTGGTTTAGCTTCGAATATCCAGCCACCTAGATCTGGGTTAAGTTTTCGCTTAACTCGGATCTGTTTTGGCTTTGAATATCTAGTCATTGTTTGTTCTATTGCTCAGGTTGCACATGACCGGCGGACTGCTGAATTTCAAAGACTGCTTTTCTCGCACAAGAAGTTGGAAGAAAAATATGAAAAAGTTATTCCTGTGGTGAAAAAAGCAGGTATGCCGATCATTTTCCTTGTCATCTCTAATATTGTCATTGTTTTGTCTACGGGATGCCGGCTTACTTTGTGGGTTAACAGGTAACATCAATAATCTCAACATTCGTCTTGAGAAGAAAGTCAAGAGCTTGGAAGGTTAGTTTTCCATCTACCTTGTACTTTTCCCTTTCTAAGACGTGCACTAAGTTTCTTTTACTTTGTTTGGCTTTGGTAAAGCCGAGATTGTACGCCCATGCCTGATGTAATGCTGCATTATTTAGAACAAGGCGCCACTCATTCGGCGCAGCTAAAAGAGAAAGATGACGTGATAGCTCGCCTAAGCGCCGAGGTGGAGGCCCTTAAGCTTTCTCAGAAATCCGAGATAGAAAAGGTCGATCAGGAGTTCTCCGAGGAGAAGAACCGGCTGGCTTTGGAATTGCAAAAGAACAAAGAGCTCTTTGAGGCTGCCGAGCTGAAAACTCGAGGAATGAGCGAGGAAATTGCTCGCTTTGAGAAGAACAAGATTGATCAGGCGAAGGACCTTCACTGATGATGAGTTACATTCATCGTAAGCATCTTAACACACCGGATTATCTTTCTTCCTTCTGCGCCTCGACGCCTCCCTTTTTGCGCAGGTCATTTTCCGAAGCTAAGCCCGTGAGCTCTAAAGCGGTCCTTCTTCGCTGCATGCGCCTAGGTCTCCCTATTGACGTGAATTTTGAATATTCAATAGAAGATTTCTTGGTTTACGTCGGTAGCGCCCTTGGTCGATGAAAATCATGGGCGGGGACTTGGTCAGCATCTATTCGAGCCACCGTGCTCTCTGGCGAATACCTGGACTCCTAACATTAGCGAGATCGAATTGCTGGTGACTAGATTGAATGCCTGAAAAACAACTAAGTATTTGGAGGAATCTGGCTGGCGGCTGGTGCTGATATGGCCCTCACCGTTATCATGTCATGGTACGAAGACATTTCTCTTGATATCCTGAGGAATTTTCGCACAGGTTCCCGTTGGGTTGAGGATCCCACCTTTGTTGCTCTTCGGCAAGCTCGCGCCTTTCAACTCGTCGAGTATGCCGACGTGCACACCTGGAATGAAGGGCCGAGTTTCCTTTCAAACCCGGACGAGGAGGTCGTAGTCGAGGATGCATCAGATGATTCAGCTGAGCAAGGGGGAGATGAAGATGACTCGGCCACTTCTGGTGACTCCAGTTCGAGCTCGGATGACAACGGCGACGCGATCCTCCTCCAAGGGTACGGGCATTCCACTTGCAAATTGATGCTCCTCGGCAGCCTCGAGCTTCGGCCGAGGTTGCACCTAGGTCTGCGAGGCGAGGTAACATCGGCGAAGTTCCTCCTACCTCGAGTCCCGATCCTGACCAGGTTGCCGCCTCTCCAGTGAAAAACGTTTAAGTCATTTCCTATCCCTGGTATGCCGGGCGTACGATGTCCGTGGAATACTTGTTAATTTCCTGTATGACCTGAATCTCCTTTTGCCGTACATTGCTGCGACATATAAGTTTGCAGTTATTATAACTTTGCTTAAGTGGGTTCCCATCCGAATTCTTGCTTTGGTATCCTGCATATTTTGGTGTTAGGATGTATCTTTGTCTTTGTTTTCTCGTGTTTTAGTCGAGTAATCTGTGTGTGAGCTTCGAACATCATACGGGGTTGATCTATTCTTATCCTGAGTGCCGAAGTGTGATACCCTTTCCGTATCAAAGATTGGCGCCACTTTGGAACAATACATGGCGCCCCTCGAGTGATTGCCATTACGCTGAAGTCTAGTGTGTAAACTAAATCTCAGAACAATATAAGACCACCACGAGGCGCTGTATGCGTCAAGGTTTGGTGCTCAACATAGCTCTGGGGCGGTATATGGTAGTTTTCTAGTTGCTGCTTTGACTGCCGAGGTTTAGTACATAAATCGAAACTTCAAATATCTATAGCAGTCCTCGAGTCACTTCTCTGGATGCCGAGGTTTAATACATAACATGAAATTGAAATAACATATGGCAGTCCCCGAGTCACTGCTATGGATGCCGAGGTTTAATACATAACATGAAATTGAAATAGCATATGGCAGTCCCCAAGTCACTGCTCTGGATGCCGAGGTTTAATACATAACATGAAATTGAAATAACATATGGCAGTCCCCGAGTCACTGCTCTGGATGCCGAGGTTTAATACATCATTGGTCCTTGACCTTGAAATACTATGCTATGAGTAAAATGGGTGACGGGCTACGTTCCATGGCCGCTTTGTTTCTTCGCCAGCTTTGTCTGCCTTGTCCCTTCCGGGGGATTGAGCATCGATTAAATAATAGGCATCGTTATGTAATGCCTTGCTCACGATGAATGGTCCCTCCCATGGAGGTGACAGCTTGTGCATGCCGGCCGTGCGTTGCACTAGTCTGAGGACTAAATCTCCTTCTTTGAATACCCTTGGATTCACCTTTTTGCTGTGATATAAATCGCAGGTTACTCTGATAAATAGCTGATCGTGATAGTGCCAGTTCTCGGCTTCTTCTAGCAGGTCTCGATATCTTGCCGAGCTATTTCGTTTACTTCGAGGTTGTATCTTGAGTAACTCTTGGCGAGTCATGTATTATGTCGGCTGGAAGCACGGCCTCTGCCCCGTACACTAGAAAGAATGGTGTGTATCCTGTTGACCTATTTTGAGTAGTTCTGAGGCTCCATAACATGGCTAGGAGTTCCTCAATCCAACATCCTCCCGACCTTTGCAGTGGTTCAACAAGTCGTGGTTTTATTCCTGACAATACTAGTCCATTAGACCTTTCAACTTGCCCATTAGACGCTGGGTGAGCCACAGAGGCAATATCTAACCTTATGTATTTTTCTCTACAGAATCTGGCAAAGGCTCCTTCTGCAAAATTTGTGCCATTATCTGTGATAATACTGTGTGGGTACCCATATCTTAAAATAATATCTTTGAGAAATTTTACTGCTGTGGGCCCATCGCACTTTTTTATTGGTTTCACTTCAATCCATTTTGTGAACTTGTCCACCATAACCAATATGTGGGTCATTCCCCCTCGGGCCGGCTTAAATGGTCCCACCATATCTAAGCCCCACACAGCAAATGGCCAAGTGATGGGTATTGTTTTTAACTCGGCCGATGGCATATGTATTTTGGTTGCGTATCTCTGGCAACCATTGCATTTTTTCACCAACTCTTTGGCTTCTTTCAACGCCGTCGGCCAATAAAATCCATGCCTGAATGCTTTGGCTACCAATGCACGAGATGAGGCGTGATGTCCACACTCTCCTTGATGTATATCTAGGAGGATCTCTCGGCCTTCTGCCGAACTCACACATTTTTGCAATACGCTTGTGACACTTCTTTTATATAGCTCATTGTTTATGATCGTATAAGCTTTCGCTCTCCTTACAGTTTGTATTGCTAATACTTCATTGCTTGGTAATACCGCGTCTTTAAGGTAAGAGAATATGGGTTGCGCCCATAGAGGTGTGACTTTTTCTGGTGTGGTCTCACTATCTATTTCCCTGTTTTCTGCCGACATATCTACCTCGGCCTTCTCCATAATTGTGCTTACTTCTGCTGTCCTCCTCTTGGGGATTCCGAGTTACATTGCTGGTCTACCTCCATCGGCACATTGTCTGCTGCCGAATTAGCCAGGATAAAGATAGATTCGGATTCTGGTGAAGGGATTATTGATGGTTTTCTGAGGTGTTCCAGGGCAATACCCGGTGGAATTGACTGCCGGGTTGATCCGAGCTTTGACAACGTATCTGCGGCATCATTTTCTGCCCGAGGTATGTGGCTAAATTCACATCCTTCAAAGTATCCACTGATCTTTTGCACATGAAATCTGTATAAAGCCATATTAGCATCTAATGCATCCCAATTTCCTGAGACTTGCTGTACTACTAGGTCCGAGTCCCCATAGCATAAGATTTGGCGTATGCAAATCTCTTTTGCTACTTTCAATCCATGAACCAGTGCTTCATATTCGGCTACGTTGTTGGATGCGGCAAAATGTATTTGTAGCACATATTTTAGCTGATCTCTTTTTAGGTTAACACTATTCCGCCCCACACCATTTCTTAGTTTGGAACCATCGAAATGCATCGTCCAATAATTTGTATCTGGTAATGGTGGCTCGTATTGCACTTCGGCCCAATCTATGAAGAAGTCGGCGACTGCTTGAGATTTGATTGCATCTCTCCTGTCAAATTGTGGGCGTGGTGACAATTCGATTGCCCATTTAGCTATTCGCCACTTGCATCTTTGTTGCTCAATATGTTGGATATGGGCGCTTCACAGATTACTCTGATGGGATGCTCTTCGAAGTAATGTTTAAGCTTTTTTGCCGACATGTACACCCCATAAGCCATCTTCTGATAATGTGGGTAATTCTGTTTTGAAGTGGACAACACCTCACTTAAATAATATACCGGCCTCTGTACCAACTTATTATCTTCAAGTCGTTCTACTACGACTTCTGACCTTACTACTCTATTGGTAGCAGCTATATAGAGTAACATAGGCTCTTTGATAATGGAGAAGCCAAAATAGGTGTGTGACCAACATTTTTTCAACTCATGAAACGCTACCGTCGCTTGTGGAGTCCAAATGAATTTATCGATTTCTTCATCAGGTGATATAATGGTAGCGCCTTCTCTCCCGGTAGACATACAAATCGGCTGAGCGAGGCTAGACAACCCGTGAATTTTTGCACATCATTTAAGCATCTTGGCAATTCCATTCTTTCTACTTCCTTAATCTTTGTTGGGTTGGCCTCTATACCTCGGCTGGATACAAGAAAACCGAGTAATTTTCCTGCCGACACGCCAAACGTGCACTTATCCGGATTAAGCTTCATTCGGAACCTTCTCAAGTTCGTGAAGGTCTGCCGTATATCCTCCAGTAACGTTTTGCTTTCCTTGGTTTTAATGACTACGTCATCTACATATACTTGTACATTTTTTCCTATTTGATCGTGTAGACATTTTTGCATGCATCTCTGATATGTTGCTCCTGCATTCCGCAGGCCGAATGGCATTGTGCGATAGCAATAAGCCCCGTACGGGGTAATAAATGCAGTCTTTATTTGATCGGCCGGATTTAACGGTATCTGGTGGAAACCAGAGTACGCGTCTACAAATGATAATAACTCACAACCAGCGGTCGAATCAATGACTTGGTCTATTCTAGGCAATGGAAAAGGATCTTTTGGACACGCCTTGTTCAGGTTCGTGTAATCGATAAACATTCGCCATACAACGGCTACATTGGGATCATCTTTCTTCTTTTCTACCAGCACGGATTCGACAACCAATCCGGTGCAGCACCTCCATGATGAACCCTGCGAGCCGAGCTATTTCATCCCCTATTATTTTCTCTGTCTTCGGCGAAGCGGCGGAGAGGTTGCTTCACCGGCCTTGCTCCGGCCTTACATTCAAAGAGTGCTCAGCCAACTCCTCGGAACACCTTGCGGATCCTGAGTTGACCATGCAAATATGTCCGATTCTCACGGAGGAAGTTGATGAGCTCGCTTTCCTATTTAGCGTCGAGTTGCACCAATAGTAACGATGCGCTCGGGTATTGCTCATCTATCTGAAACTTCTTCGTTTCTTTAGTCGGTGAAAAGAGACACCGCCATGCAGTGGGCGAGTCTTGGCATGTTCAGCTATGCCGACTGAGCGAGGGCCGCTACCTCCTGAATCCTTCTTTTTTCTCTTGCTATAACCAATGATTCGGCCAAATTTGACCCGGCTGATGCACACTCCATTGATTTCTTGTAATCCCCTGTTATAGTTATCACTCCTTGTGGTCCAGGTAGCTTCATTTTCAGATAACTTATATGACTGCTCATGAATTTGGCTAACGCTGGTCGTCCAAGTAGAGCATGATAACAGCTCTCTAGATCCACCACTTCAAACTCTAAGTTCTCCGCTCTGCGATTATCTCTTGTGCGAATAACACATCTACTCAGACCTTACCAATGGGTTCACATGAAAGCCCTGGCACTATCCCATGGAAAGTGGTCCTCGTGGATTGCAACATGTTCTGCGATATTCCGAGTTTATGCATGGTATCTTTGTACATGATATTGATACTACTTCCATTGTCTATGAGTACTTTTGAAAATTTGACATTGATGCTCGGTCCAACAAATGTCGGATCCAGCACAAGTGCATATGATCCGGGATTTGGCATTATCTTGGGATGATCCTTCATGCTCTAAGTTATTTCCTGATCCGACCAAGGCACATATCTCGGTACTGCCGGCATTACTGCATTTACTTCCATATGTCGGTGCTGCACACTTTGCTTGTCTTGTTGTTCCGTTGTGAACGCATAATGGGGACTGATGATGTTCTCTAATCATTGCGTCCGTAGTCGCCGGTTGTTCTTCCATCCTGGACTTGGTTCATCACTTGATGCACGCGTCTCTCCGATCCGAGTTATCGTACCTCGGAGGAGGCGGTAACATCGATTCTTTGTGCATTTGCTCCGATCAGCGTGGGCGTCTGTCTTGATGTACTTGATGGTGCCTGAACCCTGCGGGGTTCCCCATTGCATTTTCATCCATGCACATTGGTGGGTGGTATGGTTGGCTGTGGATGGGTTTGACATGTGAAATTTGCACGCTGATCTAACATGGATTGACGTGTACTTGACCTCTCCTGCCCTTTGTTTCTTTTGTTCGGGGTCCCTTGCCTTTTCCTTCATTTCTTGGTGTCCACTGTTGAGGACCATTCTTCTTGGTTGAGTTGCTCCATGACCCGGTGAGTCTGTACTCGCCGCCACTTGGGCGAATTATATCTATAATCTGGCCTTTCCTCTTCTTCTTCCTCTGAAATCACCTTTGGATGACCCGGCCAAATCTCTTGCATAATGGTCACGTTGCTCGCGATGATCTGCCGTCATTAATTCTGGTTGCGTTGGGTCTCCTAATGCGTGAGTCGCTATTCGATAGTTTACGCCAATGTGGTCGGCATATCTCTCTGCAAACGTTGCCATAATATGCTGCCATAACGGCATCCTTGCACGAACCAAGCTATTGCTTGCGATTCTATGACTCCTTCACATGAGTTTCTCAGGTTGCACCACCGAGTTAAAAATTCTATATCTGTTTCATTCGGCCTCTGCTTGCACATGGCTAACTGTTGTGGCCTGTTTGGCCTCTTGTATGTACTGGTAAAGTTGCTGACAAACATTTCCTCAAAATCCAGCCAACAGTTGATACTGCCGGCTCGTAGATTATTCAGCCACACTCTAGCTGGTCCTTCCAGCATTTGTGGTACATACCGTACTGCCCATCGTAGGTTCCCACCCGCTATTTTTACAGTAGTGGCATAGTCAATTAACCAGTCTTGTGGTTTGGTACTTCCATTATATGTTTTCGCGCCCCTTGCCAGCTGAAAGTTCGGCACAGGAGGTTCACCCATGATTCGTGGTCCAAAGCATGTCGGCCCCGGTGGACCCTGTTCTTCCAACAACTCGGACCTGTATAGCCGGTCCAGCTTCACTCTTGCATCATTTGATGGCAAATCTTTGTACAAAACTCTGTCCTATATTCCATAATGGTTGTTTCCGCCATGGATTGCATGTTCCATTTCGGAATAACCATCATTATATCTCTCATTAATTTGATTGTGGCGAGCTGGTCTTGTTTCTCTTTCCTGCCGGGTTTCATGCCTCGGTTGTGGGTTGAGTGGCAGTTCTCTCCTTACTTCGACCGGGGTATTGTTCTCATGATTGCCTCTCGCGGGCTCTCTTCTGCCGAGGTCTCCGTTGCCTCGGCTTCTGCCGTCTTTCTCCACACGGCCGTGGTTCCTCTCCCCACTGTTACCTCGGCTTGCATTTCCTCTGTTTCATTTGCCTTTCCGGCCATTGCCGGATCATATGGGACAATCTGCTTGTTCCTCTTTCCCGAGGTTACTGCTTTGTCTCTTCGAGCATTATTTCCGGGTGAAGATGCTGCTGCCACAGACAAGGCTGGTGCTGCTCCTGCCGAATGAACCATTCGCGAGGCCCCGGCCTCACCGGGTTTGCTCTGAGCATTTCCTTGTTTTGCTGGTTCGCGATGCGCACCAGCTCGTTACTCTTTCTTGTTGTTTCTGCCGGGCCTCACGGTCAACCTCTAACTCTAATGCTACGGCATTTGCGCTCTTAGGTTTCTTGCGAGTCGTACCTCGGCAAGCCTAAATCCTCGATTACGCTTTATGAGCTTCATGCTCTTTATTGATGTCATCCATGAGGTTCTTCCTCTCAATCTTAGTTCGTCCACCCGTTCGGACGTCAAGCTTATTTGCTTTGGCATATTCTCGCGGGTCTGTTTAAGACTCCCAAAACCGGCTTACCTTTTTGCCTCTATCATCACCTTTTGCTGGTTTCCTCTAACTCTGCTGAGCATTTGTCGGATTAAGTATCGGCGCTTCTGGTGTAGTCAAGCTTTCTATGGTTTGAAGAATATTCTCGGCCTTTCAGGTGGCCCTCTTACTCTTGGTGCCTTTGGGGTGGTGTTACGCACCTCGGTGGGTTGGTTCTTTGGTGGGATTACCTCGGAGGATATTGGTGTTGTATGCACTTTTGTGTGCCAGCACACCGATGGCGGGTTCTGCACGATCCGCAGCTTCTACTCCAGTTTGCACCCCGGCCACGACCATTACCTCGACGCTACCTACAGGATGCGCTCCGGGCGGACGGCCTGCAGCATTAAGAGGTGGATCTCCTGCAACAACAACTTGGTGAGGATAAACGCCGGAGATGTCGATGCCGACGTAAACCTGGTGCCCGCCCAGGTTGATGAAGACACCATTACGCGGGGGAGCTTTCCCCCTGAAGCTCCCTGCATTGTCGCTGACATAATCACAGAGACCAAATCTCTGGACCAAGCCAGAAACAACGCGCTCGCCGGTCTTGATGAAGTTTCCCGTCCGGATCATAACTCCAGCTAGCACCGCTGCTGGCCCCACGATGGGCGCCAACTGTGGTGGTGGTGGCACGGCAGATGCCATGGGTAGGCTAAAGTTGGGGGCCAATGGATGCTAGTGGGATCCGGGGAGGGAAGATGTAGCGGATTCTACACACAGAAAGCTAACGCAAAGATCTACATTTCTCCTTCTTTGAGTAACAAGTGCTCCTTGAGCTGTATACAAGGAGAAGAAGAGAACTTTACCAGCCTAACGGTACCCAGAATGAGTCCATCCCCTCCTAAGGGTCCAAGCCTGCCCTTATAAAGGAGAGCCTTGGGTTCCTTTAGGGCTGATGTGGCAAGCTTATTCGAGGAATATGCTTGTCCCAATATAGTAGTTCGGCGCCCCCCTTTCCCTATCGCTCCCCTAATGACGGCAAGGTTCCAGAGCGGCCCTCCTGTGTGCCTCGGGCTTCAGGGCTGTCACCTCCGTGACCTCCTTCTGTCTCTCTGTCGCTCTGCACCTTTGTCCCTAGTGCTTGGCTTCGCTTAGATTCTCCCTAGCCTTCTACTAGAGTTTGACTTTAGACTTCTCCTTCTCCTGCAAGCTTCGTATCATTCGGCCCTGCCTCGCGTAACTTCGGCTTATCCTTCACCTACATCAAGATTACTTGGGCTAACCCGGCCGACTTACCAGATCTCTTGCCGCAATGCCTTGCCTTTACTATAAGGGTCCTGTCCTTTCCTATCTCGGCCGACCTCTACAGGATTTGGGCGACTCAGAGTGTAACTCGGAAACTAGACGGGGAACACCCTTTCATCTTTCCCCGTCTTTACCCTATCCGGGGTTACCTCCCCATCATTGTATGTGTGTTCTTTTCATTAACCACAACTAGGGTCATTTCATGTGCATTCTTTTCACAGACCACATTTGGATCGACAAGTGTCATTGCATGTGTGTTCTTTTCACAGACCACATTGGGAACCACCATTTTCATTGCATGTGTGTTCTTTTCACACACCACATATGGATCCACCAGTGTTATTGAAATGTCTGTTCTATTCACATACCACATTTGGATCAACCAGTCTCATTTCATTCGTGTTCTTTTCACAGACCACATATGGATCCACCAAAGTCATTGCATGTGTGTTCTTTTCACAGACCAGATATGGATCCACCAGTGTCATTGCATGTGTGTTCTTTTCATAGACCACATATGGATCCACCAGTGTCATTGCATGTGTGTTCTTTTCACAAACCACATATAGATACACAAGTGTCATTGCATGTGTGTTCTTTTCACAGACCACATTTGGATCCACCAGTGTCATTGCATTTGTATTCTTTTCACAGACCACATATGGATCCACCAGTGTCATTGCATGTCTGTTCTTTTTACAAACCACATATGGATCCACCAGAGTCATTGCATGTGTGTTGTTTTCACAGACCACATATGTATCCACCAGTATCATTGCATGTGTATTCTTTCCACAGACCATATTTGGAACCACCATTGTCATTGCATGTGTGTTCTTTTCACAGACCACATATGGATCCACCAGAGTCATTGCATGTGTTTTTTTTCATAGACCACATATGGAACCACCATTGTCATTGCATGTGTGTTCTTTTCACAAACCACATATTGATCCACTAGTGTGATTGCATGTGTGTTCTTTTCACAGACCACATATGGAACCACCAGAGTTCATTGCATGTGTGTTCTTTTCACAGACCACATATGGATCCACCATTTTCATTGCATGTGTGTTCTTTTCATTAACCACAGCTACAGTCATTTCATGTGTGTTCTTTTCATAGACCACATTTGGATCGACCAGTGTCAGTGCATGTGTGTTCTTTTCACAGACCACATTTCGAACCACCATTTTCATTGCATGTGTGTTCTTTTCACAGACCACATATGGATCCACCAGTGTCATTGAAATGTCTGTTCTATTCACATACCACATTTGGATCCACCAGTGTCATTTCATGCGTGTTCTTTTCACAGACCACATATGGATCCACCAGAGTCATTGCATGTGTGTTCTTTTCACAGACCACATATGGATCCACCAGTGTCATTGCATGTGTGTTCTTTTCACAGACCACATATGGATCCACCAGTGTCATTGCATGTGTGTTATTTTCACAAACCACATATAGATACACAAGTGTCATTGCATGTCTGTTCTTTTCATAGACCACATATGGATCCACCAGTGTTATTGCATTTGTATTCTTGTCACAAACCACATATGGATCCACAAGTGTCATTGCATGTGTGTTCTTTTTACAGACCACATATGGATCCACCAGTGTCATTGCATGTGTGTTCTTTTCACAGACCACATATGGATCCACCAGTGTCATTGCATGTGTGTTCTTTCCACAAACCATATTTCGAACCACCATTGCCATTGCATGTGTGTTCTTTTCACAGACCACATATGGATCCACCAGAGTCATTGCTTGTGGGTTCTTTTCACAGACCACATATGGAACCACCATTGTCATTGCATGTGTGTTCTTTTCACAAACAACATATTGATCCACCAGTGTCATTGCATGTGTGTTCTTTTCACAGACCACATATGGAACCACCAGAGTTCATTGCATGTGTGTTCTTTTCACAGAGCACATATGGATCCACCATTTTCATTGCATGTGTGTTCTTTTCATTAACCATAGCTAGAGTCATTTCATGTGTGTTCTTTTCACAGACCACATTTAGATCGAACAGTGTCTTTGCATGTGTGTTCTTTTCATTGACCACATTTCGAACCACCATTTTCATTGCATGTGTGTTCTTTTCACAGACCACATATGGATCCACCAGTGTCATTGCATGTGTGTTCTTTTCACATACCACATTTGGATCCACCAGTGTCATTTCATGTGTGTTCTTTTCACAGACCACATATGGATCCACCAGAGTCATTGCATGTGTGTTCTTTTCACAGACCACATATGGATCCACCAGTGTCATTGCATGTGTGTTCTTTTCACAGACCACATATGGATCCACCAGAGTCATTGCATGTGTGTTTTTTTCACAGACCACATATCGATCCACCAGTGTCATTGCATGTGTGTTCTTTGCACAGACCATATTTGGAACCACCATTGCCATTGCATGTGTGTTCTTTTCACAGACCACATATGGATCCACCAGAGTCATTGCTTGTGTGTTCTTTTCACACATATGGAACCACCATTGTCATTGGATGTGTGTTCTTTTCACAAACCACATATTGATCCACCAGTGTGATTGCATGTGTGTTCTTTTCACAAACCACATATGGAACCACCAGAGTTCATTGCATGTGTGTTCTTTTCACAAACCATATATGGATCCACCATTTTCATTGTATGTGTGTTCTTTTCATTAACCACGGCTAGGGTCATTTCATGTGCGTTCTTTTCACATACCACATTTGGATCGACAAGTGTCATTGCATGTGTGTTCTTTTCACAGACCACATTGGGAACCACCATTTTCATTGCATGTGTGTTCTTTTCGAACACCACATATGGATCCACCAGTGTCATTGAAATGTATGTTATATTCACATACCACATTTGGATCCACCAGTCTTATTTCATTCGTGTTCTTTTCATAGACCACATATGGATCCACCAAAGTCATTGCATGTTTGTTCTTTTCACAGACCACATATGGACCCACCAGTGTCATTGCATGTGTGTTCTTTTCATAGACCACATATGGATCCACCAGTGTCATTGCATGTGTGTTCTTTTCACAAACCACATATAGATACACAAGAGTCATTGCATGTCTGTTCTTTTCATAGACCACATATGGATCCACCAGTGTCATTGCATTTGTATTCTTTTCACAAACCACATATGGATCCACCAGTGTCATTGCATGTGTGTTCTTTTTACAGACCACATATGGATCCACCATTATCATTACATGTGTGTTCTTTTCACAGACCACATATGAATCCACCATTTTCATTGCATGTGTGTTCTTTTCATTAACCACAGCTAGATTCATTGCATGTGTGTTCTTTCTACAAACCATATTCAGAACCACCATTGTCATTGCATGTGTGTTCTTTTCACAGACCACATATGGATCCATCAGTGTCATTGCATGTGGGTTCTTTTCACAGACCACGTATGGATCCACCAGTGTCATTGCATGTGTGTTCTTTTCACAGACCACCTATGGATCCACCAGAGTCATTGCATGTGTGTTATTTTCATAGACCACAATTGGATCCACCATTTTCATTACATGTGTGTTCTTTTCATTAACCACAGCTAGAGTCATTTCATGTGTGTTCGTTTCACAGACCACATTTGGATAGACCAGTCTTTGCATGTGTGTTCTTTTCACTGACCACATTTCGAACCACCATTTTCATTGCATGTGTGTTCTTTTCACAGACCACATATGGATCCACTAGTGTCATTGAAATGTGTGTTCTTTTCACAGACCACATATGGATCCACTAGTGTCATTGAAAGTCTGTTCTATTCACATACCATATTTGGATCTACCAGTGTCATTTCAGGTGTATTCTTTTCACAGACCACATATGGACCCACCAGAGTCATTGCATGTGTTTTCTTTTCACAGACCACATATGGATCCACTAGTGTCATTGCATGTGTGTTCTTTTCAAAGACCACATATCTATCCACCATTGTCATTACATGTGTGTTCTTTTCACAGACCACATATGGATCCACCAGAGTCATTGCATGTGTGTTCTTTTCACAGACCACATATGGATCCAGCATTGTCATTGCATGTGTGTTCTTTTCACAGACCACATTTGGATCCACCAGTGTCATTGCATTTGTATTCTTTTCACAGACCACATATGGATCCACCAGTGTCATTGCATGTCTGTTCTTTTTACAGACCACATATGGATCCACCAGAGTCATTGCATGTGTGTTCTTTTCACAGACCACATATGGATCCACCAGTATCATTGCATGTGTGTTCTTTCCACAGACCATATTTGGAACCACCATTGTCATTGCATGTGTGTTCTTTTCACAGACCACATATGGATCCACCAGAGTCATTGCATGTGTGTTCTTTTCACAGACCACATATGGAACCACCATTGTCATTGCATGTGTGTTCTTTTCACAAACCACATATTGATCCACCAGTGTGATTGCATGTGTGTTCTTTTCATAGACCACATATGGAACCACTAGAGTTCATTGCATGTGTGTTCTTTTCACAGACCACATATGGATCCACCATTTTCATTGCATGTGTGTTCTTTTCATTAAGCACAACTAGAGTCATTTCATGTGTGTTCTTTTCACAGACCACATTTGGATCGACCAGTGTCATTGCATGTGTGTTCTTTTCACAGACCACATATGGATCCACCAGTGTCATTGCATGTGTGTTCTTTCCATAAACCATATTCGGAACCACCATTGTCATTGCATGTGTGTTCTTTTCACAGACCACATATGGAACCACCGGTGTCATTGCATGTGTGTTCTTTTCACAAACCACATATTGATCCACTAGTGTGATTGCATGTGTGTTCTTTTCACAGACCACATATGGAACCACCAGAGTTCATTGCATGTGTGTTCTTTTCACAGACCACATATGGATCCACCATTTTCATTGCATGTGTGTTCTTTTCATTAACCACAACTAGAGTCATTTCATGTGTGTTCTTTTCACAGACCACATTTGGATCGACAAGTGTCATTGCATGTGTGTTCTTTTCACATACCACATTTGGAACCACCATTTTCATTGCATGTGTGTTCTTTTCACACACCACATATGGATCCACCAGTGTCATTGAAATGTCTATTCTATTCACATACCACATTTGGATCCACCAGTGTCATTTCATGTGTGTTCTTTTCACAGACCACATATGGATCCACCAGAGTCATTTCATGTGTGTTCTTTTCACAAACCACATTTGGATCGACCAGTGTCATTGCATGTGTGTTCTTTTCACAGACCACATATGGATCCACTAGTGTCATTGCATGTGTGTTCTTTCCACAAACCATATTCAGAACCACCATTGTCATTGCATGTGTGTTCTTTTCACAGACCACATATGGATCCACCAAAGTCATTGCATGTGTGTTCTTTTCACAGACCACATATGGAAACACCAGTGTCATTGCGTGTGTGTTCTTTTCACAAACCACATATTGATCCACCAGTGTGATTGCATGTGTGTTCTTTTCACATACCACATATGGAACTACCAGAGTTCATTGAATGTGTGTTCTTTTCAGAGACCACATATGGATCCACCATTTTCATTGCATGTGTGTTCTTTTCACAGACCACATTTGGATCCACCAGTGTCATTGCATTTGTATTCTTTTCAGAGACCACATATTTATCCACCGGTGTCATTGCACGTGTGTTCTTTTCACAGACCACATATGGATGCACCATTTTCATTGCATGTGTGTTCTTTTCATTAACCACAACTAGAGTCATTTCATGTGTGTTCTTTTCACAGACCACATTTGGATCGACTAGTGTCATTGCATGTGTGTTCTTTTCACAGACCACATTTGGAACCACCATTTTCATTGCATGTGTGTTCTTTTCAAGGACCACATATGGATCCACCAGTGTCATTGAAATGTCTGTTTTATTCACAGACCACATTTGGATCCACCAGTATCATTTCATTTGTGTTCTTTTCACAGACCACATATGGATCCACCATTTTCATTGCATGTGTGTTCTTTTCATTAACCACAGCTAGAGTCATTTCATGTGTGTTCTTTTCACATACCACATTTGGATCGACTAGTGTCATTGCATGTGTGTTCTTTTCACAGACCACATTTGGAACCACCATTTTCATTGCATGTGTGTTCTTTTCACAGACCACATATGGATCCACCAGTGTCATTGCATGTGTGTTCTTTTCACAGACCACATTTGGATCCACCAGTGTCATTTCATTTGTGTTCTTTTCACAGACCGCATATGGATCCACCAGAGTCATTGCATGTGTGTTCTTTTCACATACCACATATGTATCCACCAGTGTCATTGCATGTGTGTTCTTTTCACAGACCACATTTTGATCCACCATTGTCATTGCATGTGTGTTCTTTTCACAAACCACATATGGATCCACCAGAGTCATTGCATGTGTGTTCTTTTCACAGACCACATATGGATCCACCATTGTCATTGCATGTGTGTTCTTTTCACGGACCACATTTGGATCCACCAGTGTTATTGCATTTGTATTCTTTTCACAGACCACATATGGATCCACCAGTGTCATTGCATGTGTGTTCTTTTTACAGACCACATATGGATCCACCAGAGTCATTGCATGTGTGTTCTTTTCACATACCACATATGGATCCACCAGTGTCATTGCATGTGTGTTCTTTCCACAAACCATATTTGGAACCACCATTGTCATTGCATGTGTGTTCTTTTCACCGACCACATGTGGATCCACCAGAGTCATTGCATGTGTGTTCTTTTCACAGACCACATATGGAACCACCATTGTTATTGCATGTATGTTCTTTTCACAAACCACATATTGATCCACAAGTGTCATTGCATGTGTGTTCTTTTCATAGACCACATATGGATCCACCAGATTCATTGCATGTGCGTTCTTTTTACAGACCACATATGGATCCACCAGGGTCATTGCATGTGCGTTCTTTTCACAGACCACATATGGATCCACCATTGTCATTACATGTGTGTTCTTTTCACAAACCACATATGGATCCACCAGAGTCATTGCATGTGTGTTCTTTTCACAGAAAACATATGGATCCAGCATTGTCATTGCCTGTGTGTTCTTTTCATAGACCACATTTGGATCCACCAGTGTCATTGCATTTGTATTCTTTTCACAGACCACATATGGATCCACCAGTGTGATTGCATGTGTGTTCTTTTCACATACCACATATGGAACTACCAGAGTTCATTGAATGTGTGTTCTTTTCAGAGACCACATATGGATCCACCATTTTCATTGCATGTGTGTTCTTTTCACAGACCACATTTGGATCCACCAGTGTCATTGCATTTGTATTCTTTTCAGAGACCACATATTTATCCACCGGTGTCATTGCACGTGTGTTCTTTTCACAGACCACATATGGATGCACCATTTTCATTGCATGTGTGTTCTTTTCATTAACCACAACTAGAGTCATTTCATGTGTGTTCTTTTCACAGACCACATTTGGATCGACTAGTGTCATTGCATGTGTGTTCTTTTCACAGACCACATTTGGAACCACCATTTTCATTGCATGTGTGTTCTTTTCACAGACCACATATGGATCCACCAGAGTCATTGCATGTGTGTTGTTTTCACAGACCACATTTGGATCCACCAGTATCATTTCATTTGTGTTCTTTTCACAGACCACATATGGATCCACCATTTTCATTGCATGTGTGTTCTTTTCATTAACCACAACTAGAGTCATTTCATGTGTGTTCTTTTCACAGACCACATTTGGATCGACTAGTGTCATTGCATGTGTGTTCTTTTCACATACCACATTTGGAACCACCATTTTCATTGCATGTGTGTTCTTTTCAAAGACCACATATGGATCCACAAGTGTCATTGAAATGTCTGTTCTATTCACAGACCACATTTGGATCCACCAGTGTCATTTCATGTGTGTTCTTTTCATAGACCACATATGGATCCACCATTTTCATTGCATGTGTGTTCTTTTCATTAACCACAGCTAGAGTCATTTCATGTGTGTTCTTTTCACATACCACATTTGGATCGACTAGTGTCATTGCACGTGTGTTCTTTTCACAGACCACATTTGGAACCACCATTTTCATTGCATGTGTGTTCTTTTCACAGACCACATATGGATCCACCAGTGTCATTGAAATGTCTGTTCTATTCACAGACCACATTTGGATCCACCAGTGTCATTTCATGTGTGTTCTTTTCACAGACCACATATGGATCCACCAGAGTCATTGCATGTGTGTTCTTTTCACAGACCACATATGTATCCACCAGTGTCATTGCATGTGTGTTCTTTTCACAGACCACATTTTGATCCACCATTGTCATTGCATGTGTGTTCTTTTCACAAACCACATATGGATCCACCAGAGTCATTGCATGTGTGTTCTTTTCACAGACCACATATGGATCCACCATTGTCATTGCATGTGTGTTCTTTTCACAGACCACATTTGGATCCACCAGTGTCATTGCATTTGTATTCTTTTCACAGACCACATATGGATCCACCAGTGTCATTGCATGTGTGTTCTTTTTACAGACCACATATGGATCCACCAGAGTCATTGCATGTGTGTTCTTTTCACATACCACATATGGATCCACCAGTGTCATTGCATGTGTGTTCTTTCCACAGACCATATTTGGAACCACCATTGTCATTGCATGTGTGTTCTTTTCACAGACCACATGTAGATCCACCAGAGTCATTGCATGTGTGTTCTTTTCACAGACCACATATGGAACCACCATTGTCATTGCATGTGTGTTCTTTTCACAAACCACATATTGATCCACCAGTGTCATTGCATGTGTGTTCTTTTCATAGACCACATATGGAACCACCAGATTCATTGCATGTGCGTTCTTTTTACAGACCACATATGGATCCACCAGGGTCATTGCATGTGCGTTCTTTTCACAGACCACATATGGATCCACCATTGTCATTACATGTGTGTTCTTTTCACAAACCACATATGGATCCACCAGAGTCATTGCATGTGTGTTCTTTTCACAGAAAACATATGGATCCAGCATTGTCATTGCCTGTGTGTTCTTTTCATAGACCACATTTGGATCCACCAGTGTCATTGCATTTGTATTCTTTTCACAGACCACATATGGATCCACCAGTGTGATTGCATGTGTGTTCTTTTCACATACCACATATGGAACTACCAGAGTTCATTGAATGTGTGTTCTTTTCAGAGACCACATATGGATCCACCATTTTCATTGCATGTGTGTTCTTTTCACAGACCACATTTGGATCCACCAGTGTCATTGCATTTGTATTCTTTTCAGAGACCACATATTTATCCACCGGTGTCATTGCACGTGTGTTCTTTTCACAGACCACATATGGATGCACCATTTTCATTGCATGTGTGTTCTTTTCATTAACCACAACTAGAGTCATTTCATGTGTGTTCTTTTCACAGACCACATTTGGATCGACTAGTGTCATTGCATGTGTGTTCGTTTCACAGACCACATTTGGAACCACCATTTTCATTGCATGTGTGTTCTTTTCAAGGACCACATATGGATCCACCAGTGTCATTGAAATGTCTGTTTTATTCACAGACCACATTTGGATCCACCAGTATCATTTCATTTGTGTTCTTTTCACAGACCACATATGGATCCACCATTTTCATTGCATGTGTGTTCTTTTCATTAACCACAACTAGAGTCATTTCATGTGTGGTCTTTTCACATACCACATTTGGATCGACTAGTGTCATTGCATGTGTGTTCTTTTCATAGACCACATTTGGAACCACCATTTTCATTCAATGTGTGTTCTTTTCACAGACCACATATGGATCCACCAGTGTCATTGAAATGTCTGTTCTATTCACAGACCACATTTGGAACCACCAGTGTCATTTCATTTGTGTTCTTTTCACAGACCACATATGGATCCACCAGAGTCATTGCATGTGTGTTCTTTTCACATACCACATATGTATCCACCAGTGTCATTGCATGTGTGTTCTTTTCACAGACCACATTTTGATCCACCATTGTCATTGCATGTGTGTTCTTTTCACAAACCACATATGGATCCACCAGAGTCATTGCATGTGTGTTCTTTTCACAGACCACATATGGATCCACCATTGTCATTGCATGTGTGTTCTTTTCACAGACCACATTTGGATCCACCAGTGTTATTGCATTTGTATTCTTTTCATAGACCACATATGGATCCACGAGTATCATTGCATGTGTGTTCTTTTTACAGACCACATATGGATCCACCAGAGTCATTCCATGTGTGTTCTTTTCACATACCACATATGGATCCACCAGTGTTATTGCATGTGTGTTCTTTCCACAAACCATATTTGGAACCACCATTGTCATTGCATGTGTGTTCTTTTCACCGACCACATGTGGATCCACCAGAGTCATTGCATGTGTGTTCTTTTCACAGACCACATATGGAACCACCATTGTTATTGCATGTATGTTCTTTTCACAAACCACATATTGATCCACAAGTGTCATTGCATGTGTGTTTTTTTCATAGACCACATATGGATCCACCAGATTCATTGCATGTGCGTTCTTTTTACAGACCACATATGGATCCACCAGGGTCATTGCATGTGCGTTCTTTTCACAGACCACATATGGATCCACCATTGTCATTACATGTGTGTTCTTTTCACAAACCACATATGGATCCACCAGAGTCATTGCATGTGTGTTCTTTTCACAGATAACATATGGATCCAGCATTGTCATTGCCTGTGTGTTCTTTTCATAGACCACATTTGGATCCACCAGTGTCATTGCATTTGTATTCTTTTCACAGACCACATATGGATCCACCAGTGTCATTGCATGTCTGTTCTTTTTACAGACCACATATGGATCCACCAGAGTCATTGCATGTGTGTTCTTTTCACATACCACATATGGATCCACCAGTAGCATTGCATGTGTGTTCTTTTCACAGACCATATTTGGAACCACCATTGTCATTGCATGTGTGTTCTTTTCACAGACCAAATATGGATCCACCAGAGTCATTGCATGTGTGTTCTTTTCACAGACCACATTTGGAACCACCATTGTCATTGCATGTGTGCACTTTTCACAAACCACATATTGATCCACCAGTGTGATTGAATATGTGTTCTTTTCACAGACCACATATGGAACCACCCGAGTTCATTACATGTGTGTTCTTTTCACGGAACACATATGGATCCACCATTTTCATTGCATGCGTGTTCTTTTCATTAACCACAGCTAGAGTCATTTCATGTGTGTTCTTTTCACAGACCACATTTGGATCGACCTGTGTCATTGCATGTGTTTTCTTTTCACAAACGACATTTGGAACCACCATTTTCATTGCATGTGTGTTGTTTTCACAGACCACATATGGATCCACCAGTGTCATTGAAATGTCTGTTCTATTCACATACCACAATTGGATCCACCAGTGTCATTTCATGCGTGATCTTTTCACAAACCACATATGGATCCACCAGAGTCATTGCATGTGTGTTCTTTTCACATACCACATATGGATCCACCAGTGTCATTGCATGTGTGTTCTTTTCACAAACCACGTATGGATCCACCATTGTCATTACATGTATGTTCTTTTCACAAACCACATATGGATCCACCAGAGTCATTGCATGTGTGTTCTTTTCACAGACCACATATGGATCCAGCATTGTCATTGCATGTGTGTTCCTTTCACAAACCACATATGGATCCACCAGTGTCATTGCATGTGTGTTCTTTCCATAAACCATATTCGGAACCACCATTGTCATTGCATGTGTGTTCTTTTCAGAGACCACATATGGAACCACCGGTGTCATTGCATGTCTGTTCTTTTCACAAACCACATATTGATCCACTAGTGTGATTGCATGTGTGTTCTTTTCACAGACCACATATGGAACCACCAGAGTTCATTGCATGTGTGTTCTTTTCACAGACCACATATGGATCCACCATTTTCATTGCATGTGTGTTCTTTTCATTAACCACAGCTAGAGTCATTTCATGTGTGTTCTTTTCACAGACCACATTTGGATCGACAAGTGTCATTGCATGTGTGTTCTTTTCACAGACCACATTTGGAACCACCATTTTCATTGCATGTGTGTTCTTTTCACACACCACATATGGATCCACCAGTGTCATTGAAATGTCTGTTCTATTCACAGACCACATTTGGATCCACCAGTGTCATTTCATGTGTGTTCTTTTCACAGACCACATATGGATCCACCAGTGTCATTGCATGTGTGTTCTTTTCACAGACCACATATGGAACCACCAGAGTTCATTGCATGTGTGTTCTTTTCACAGACCACATATGGATCCACCATTTTCATTGCATGTGTGTTCTTTTCATTAACCACAGCTAGAGTCATTTCATGTGTGTTCTTTTCACAGACCAGATTTGGATCGACAAGTGTCATTGCATGTGTGTTCTTTTCACATACCACATTTGGAAACACCATTTTCATTGCATGTGTGTTCTTTTCACACACCACATATGGATCCACCAGTGTCATTGAAATGTCTGTTCTATTCACAGACCACATTTGGATCCACCAGTGTCATTTCATGTGTGTTCTTTTCACAGACCACATATGGATCCACCAGAGTCATTTCATGTGTGTTCTTTTCACAAACCACATTTGGATCGACCAGTGTCATTGCATGTGTGTTCTTTTCACAGACCACATATGGATCCACTAGTGTCATTGCATGTGTGTTCTTTCCACAAACCATATTCGGAACCACCATTGTCATTGCATGTGTGTTCTTTTCACAGACCACATATGGATCCACCAGAGTCATTGCATGTGTGTTCTTTTCACAGACCACATATGGAAACACCAGTGTCATTGCGTGTGTGTTCTTTTCACAAACCACATATTGATCCACCAGTGTGATTGCATGTGTGTTCTTTTCACATACCACATATGGAACTACCAGAGTTCATTGAATGTGTGTTCTTTTCAGAGACCACATATGGATCCACCATTTTCATTGCATGTGTGTTCTTTTCACAGACCACATTTGGATCCACCAGTGTCATTGCATTGGTATTCTTTTCACAGACCACATATGGATCCACCGGTGTCATTGCACGTGTGTTCTTTTCACAGACCACATATGGATGCACCATTTTCATTGCATGTGTGTTCTTTTCATTAACCACAACTAGAGTCATTTCATGTGTGTTCTTTTCACAGACCACATATGGATCCACCAGTGTCATTACACGTGTGTTCTTTTCACAGACCACATTTGGATCCACCAGTTTCATTGCATGTGTCTTCTTTTCACAGACTACATATGGATCCACCAGGGTCATTGAAATGTCTGTTCTTTTCACAGACCACATTTGGATCCACAAGTGTCATTTCATGTGTGTTCTTTTCACAGACCACATATGAATCCACCAGATTCATTGCATGTGTGTTCTTTTCATTAACCACAACTAGATTCATTTCATGTGTGTTCTTTTCGCATACCACATATGGATCCACCAGTGTCATTGCATGTGTGTTCTTTTCACAGACCACATTTGGAACCACCATTTTCATTGCATGTGTGTTCTTTTCACAGACCACATATGGATCCACCAGTGTCATTGCATGTGTGTTCTTTTCACAGACCACATTTGGAACCACCAGTGTCATTTCATGTGTGTTCTTTTCACAGACCACATATGGATCCACCAGAGTCATTGCATGTGTGTTCTTTTCACAGACCACGTATGTATCCACCAGTGTCATTGCATCTGTGTTCTTTTGACAGACCACATATTGATCCACCATTGTCATTGCATGTGTGTTCTTTTCACAGACCACATATGGAACCACCAGAGTCATTGCATGTGTGTTATTTTCGCAGACCACATATGGATCCACAATTGTCATTGCATGTGTGTTCTTTTCACAGACCACATTTGGATCCACCAGTGTCATTGCATTTGTATTCTTTTCACAGACCACATATGGATCCACTAGTGTCATTGCATGTGTGTTCTTTTTACAGACCACATATGGATCCACCAGAGTCATTGCATGTGTGTTCTTTTCACATACCACATATGGATCCACCAGTGTCATTGCATTTGTGTTCTTTCCACAGACCATATTTGGAACCACCATTGTCATTGCATGTGTGTTCTTTTCACAGACCACATGTAGATCCACCAGAGTCATTGCATGTGTGTTCTTTTCACAGACCACATATGGAACCACCATTGTCATTGCATGTGTGTTCTTTTCACAAACCACATATTGATCCACCAGTGTCATTGCATGTGTGTTCTTTTCATAGACCACATATGGATCCACCAGATTCATTGCATGTGCGTTCTTTTTACAGACCACATATGGATCCACCAGGGTCATTGCATGTGCGTTCTTTTCACAGACCACATATGGATCCACCATTGTCATTAAGTGTGTGTTCTTTTCACAAACCACATATGGATCCACCAAAGTCATTGCATGTGTGTTCTTTTCACAGATAACATATGGATCCAGCATTGTCATTGCCTGTGTGTTCTTTTCATAGACCACATTTGGATCCACCAGTGTCATTGCATTTGTATTCTTTTCACAGACCACATATGGATCCACCAGTGTCATTGCATGTCTGTTCTTTTTACAGACCACATATGGATCCACCAGAGTCATTGCATGTGTGTTCTTTTCACATACCACATATGGATCCACCAGTAGCATTGCATGTGTGTTCTTTTCACAGACCATATTTGGAACCACCATTGTCATTGCATGTGTGTTCTTTTCACAGACCAAATATGGATCCACCAGAGTCATTGCATGTGTGTTCTTTTCACAGACCACATTTGGAACCACCATTGTCATTGCATGTGTGTTATTTTCACAAACCACATATTGATCCACCAGTGTGATTGAATGTGTGTTCTTTTCACAGACCACATATGGAACCACCCGAGTTCATTGCATGTGTGTTCTTTTCACGGAACACATATGGATCCACCATTTTCATTGCATGCGTGTTCTTTTCATTAACCACAGCTAGAGTCATTTCATGTGTGTTCTTTTCACAGACCACATTTGGATCGACCAGTGTCATTGCATGTGTTTTCTTTTCACAGACCACATTTGGAACCACCATTTTCATTGCATGTGTGTTCTTTTCACAGACCACATATGGATCCACCAGTGTCATTGAAATGTCTGTTCTATTCACATACCACATTTGGATCCACCAGTGTCATTTCATGCGTGTTCTTTTCACAGACCACATATGGATCCACCAGAGTCATTGCATGTGTGTTCTTTTCACATACCACATATGGATCCACCAGTGTCATTGCATGTGTGTTCTTTTCACAAACCACGTATGGATCCACCATTGTCATTACATGTGTGTTCTTTTCACAAACCACATATGGATCCACCAGAGTCATTGCATGTGTGTTCTTTTCACAGACCACATATGGATCCGGCATTATCATTGCATGTGTGTTCTTTTCACAAACCACATATGGATCCACCAGTGTCATTGCATGTGTGTTCTTTCCATAAACCATATTCGAAACCACCATTGTCATTGCATGTGTATTCTTTCCACAGACCATATTTGGAACCACCATTGTCATTGCATGTGTGTTCTTTTCACAAACCACATATTGATCCACTAGTGTGATTGCATGTGTGTTCTTTTCACAGACCACATATGGAACCACCAGAGTTCATTGCATGTGTGTTCTTTTCACAGACCACATATGGATCCACCATTTTCATTGCATGTGTGTTCTTTTCATTAACCACAACTAGAGTCATTTCATGTGTGTTCTTTTCACAGACCACATTTGGATCGACAAGTGTCATTGCATGTGTGTTCTTTTCACAGACCACATTTGGAACCACCATTTTCATTGCATGTGTGTTCTTTTCGCAGACCACATATGGATCCACCAGTGTCATTGAATTTTTTTTCTATTCATAGACCACATTTGGCTCCACCAGTGTCATTTCATGTATGTTCTTTTCACATACCACATATGGATCCACCAGAGTCATTTCATGTGTGTTCTTTCCACAAACCATATTCGGAACCACCATTGTCATTGCATGTGTGTTCTTTTCACAGACCACATATGGATCCACCAGAGTCATTGCATGTGTGTTCTTTTCACAGACCACATATGGAAACACCAGTGTCATTGCGTGTGTGTTCTTTTCACAAACCACATATTGATCCACCAGTGTGATTGCATGTGTGTTCTTTTCACATACCACATATGGAACTACTAGAGTTCATTGCATGTGTGTTCTTTTCAGAGACCACATATGGATCCACCATTTTCATTGCATGTGTGTTCTTTTCACAGACCACATTTGGATCCACCAGTGTCATTGCATTGGTATTCTTTTCACAGACCACATATGGATCCACCGGTGTCATTGCACGTGTGTTCTTTTCACAGACCACATATGGATGCACCATTTTCATTGCATGTGTGTTCTTTTCATTAACCACAACTAGAGTCATTTCATGTGTGTTCTTTTCACAGACCACATTTGGATCGACTAGTGTCATTGCATGTGTGTTCTTTTCACAGACCACATTTGGAACCACCATTTTCATTGCATGTGTGTTCTTTTCACAGACCACATATGGATCCACCAGTGTCATTGAAATATCTGTTCTATTCACAGACCACATTTGGATCCACCAGAGTCATTGCATGTGTGTTCTTTTCACAGACCACATTTGGATAGACCAGTCTTTGCATGTGTGTTCTTTTCACTGACCACATTTCGAACCACCATTTTCATTGCATGTGTGTTCTTTTCACATACCACATATGGATCCACTAGTGTCATTGAAATGTGTGTTCTTTTCACAGACCACATATGGATCCACTAGTGTCATTGAAAGTCTGTTCTATTCACATACCATATTTGGATCTACCAGTTGCATTTCAGGTGTGTTCTTTTCACAGACCACATATGGACCCACCAGAGTCATTGCATGTGTTTTCTTTTCACAGACCACATATGGATCCACTAGTGTCATTGCATGTGTGTTCTTTTCACAGACCACATATCTATCCACCATTGTCATTACATGTGTGTTCTTTTCACAGACCACATATGGATCCACCAGAGTCATTGCATGTTTGTCCTTTTCACAGACCACATATGGATCCAGCATTGTCATTGCATGTGTGTTCTTTTTCACAGACCACATTTGGATCCACCAGTGTCATTGCATTTGTATTCTTTTCACAGACCACATATGGATCCACCAGTGTCATTGCATGTGTGTTCTTTTTACAGACCACATATGGATCCACCAGTGTCATTGCATGTGTGTTCTTTTCACATACCACATATGGATCTACCAGTGTCATTGCATGTGTTCTCTTTTCACAGACCATATTTGGAACCACCATTGTAATTGCATGTGTGTTCTTTTCACACACCACATATGGATCCACCAGAGTCATTGCATGTGTGTTCTTTTCACAGACCACATATGGAACCACCATTGTCATTGCATGTGTGTTCTTTTCACAAACCACATATTGATCCACCAGTGTGATTGCATGTGTGTTCTTTTCACAGACCACATATGGAACCACTAGAGTTCATTGCATGTGTGTTCTTTTCACAGACCACATATGGATCCACCATTTTCATTGCATGTGTGTTCTTTTCACAAACCATATGTGGAACCACCATTGTCATTGCATGTGTGTTCTTTTCACAGACCACATATGGATCCACCAGTGTCATTGCATGTGTGTTCTTTTCACAGACCACATATGGATCCACCAGTGTCATTGCATGTGTGTTCTTTTCACAAACCACATATGGAACCACCATTGTCATTGCATGTGTGTTCTTTTCACAGACCACATATGGATCCACCAGTGTCATTGCATGTGTGTTCTTTTCACAAACCACATATTGATCCACTAGTGTGATTGCATGTGTGTTCTTTTCACAGACCACATATGGAACCACCAGAGTTCATTGCATGTGTGTTCTTTTCACAGACCACATATGGATCCACCATTTTCATTGCATGTGTGTTCTTTTCACAGACCACATATGGAACCACCATTGTCATTGCATGTGTGTTCTTTTCACAGACAACATATGGATCCCCAAGTGTCATTGCATGTGTGTTCTTTTCACAAACCACATATGGAACCACCAATGTCATTGCAAGTGTGTTCTTTTCACACACCATATGGATCCACCATGTCATTGCATGTGTGTTCTTTTCACATACCATTTGGATCCACAGTGTCATTGCATGTGTGTTCTTTTCACAGACCACATATGGATCCCCCAGTGTCATTGCATGTATTCTTTTCACTTACCACATATGGATCCACCAGTGTCATTGCATGTGTGTTCTTTTCACAGACCACATATGGATCCACCAGTGTCATTGCATGTGTGTTCTTTTCACAGACCACATATAGAACCACCATTGTCATTGCATGTGTGTTCTTTTCACAGACCACATATGGATCCACGAGAGTCATTGCATGTGTGTTCTTTTCACAAACCACATATGGAACCACAATTGTCATTGCTTGTGTGTTCTTTTCAGTTACCACATATGGATCCACCAGTGTCATTGCATGTGTGTTTGTATTCTTTTCACAGACACATATGGAACCACCAATGTCATTGCATGTGTGTTCTTTTCATGGACCATATATGGATCCACCATTGTCATTGCATGTGTGTTCTTTTCACAGACCACATATGGATCCACCAGTGTCATTGCATTGTGTTCTTTTCACAGACCACATATGGATCCACCAGTGTCATTGCATGTGTGTTCTTTTCACAGACCACATATGGATCCACCAGTGTCATTGCATGTGTGTTCTTTTCACAGACCACATATGGATCCACCAGTGTCATTGCATGTGTGTTCTTTTCACAGACCACATATGGAACCACCATTGTCATTGCATGTGTGTTCTTTTCATAAACCACATATGGATCCACCAGAGTCATTGCATGTGTCTTCTTTTCATAGACCACATGTGGATCCACCAGAGTCATTGCATGTGTGTTCTTTTCACAGACCACGTATGGAACAACCATTGTCATTGCATGTGTGTTCTTTTCACAAACCACATATGGATCCACCAATGTCATTGCATGTGTGGTCTTTTTACAGACCACATATGGAACCACCAAAGTTCATTACATGTGTGTTCTTTTCACAGACCACATATGGATCCACAATTTTCATTGCATGTGTGTTCTTTTCACAAACCACATATGGATCCACCAGTGTTATTGCATGTGTGTTCTTTTCACAGACCACATATGGATCCACCAGTGTTATTGCATGTGTGTTCTTTTCACAGACCACATATAGATCCACCAGTGTCATTGCCTGTCTGTTCTTTTCACAGACCACATATGGATCCACCAGTGTCATTGCATGTGTGTTCTTTTTCACAGACCACATATGTATCCACCAGTATCATTGCATGTATGTTCTATTCATAGACCACATATGGATCCACCAGAGTCATTGCATGTGTGTTCTTTTCACAGACCACATATGGATCCACAGTAGCATTACGTGTGTTTTTCAAAATCCCTTATTTGGAGCCTGTTGTCATTGCATGTGTGTTCTTTTCACAAACCACATATGGATCCACATTGTCATTACATGTGTTCTTTTCACAGACCACATATGGATCCACCATAGTCATTGCATGTGTGTTCTTTTCATAAACCACATATGGATCCACCAGTGTCATTGCATGTGCATTCTTTTCACAGACCACATATGGATCCACTAGTGTCATTGAAATGTATGTTCTTTTCACAGACCACATATGGATCCACCAGTGTCATTGCATGTGTGTTCTTTTCACAGACCACATATGGATCCACCAGTGTCATTGCATGTGTGTTCTTTTCAAAGACCACATATGGATCCACAAGAGTTCATTGCATGTGTGTTCTTTTCACAAACAACATATGGATCCCACAGTGACATTGCATGTGTTGTTTTCACAGACCACATATGGATCCACCGATGTCATTGCATGTGTGTTCTTTTCAGACCACATATGGATCCTGAGTGTCATTGCATGTGTGTTCTTTTCACAGACCACATATGAATCCACCAGATTCATTGCATGTGTTCTTTTCACAGACCACATATAGATCCTGATGTCATTACATGTGTGTTCTTTTCACATACCACATATAGATCCACAGTGTCATTGCATGTGTGTTCTTTTCACAGACCACATATGGATCCACCAATTTCATTGCATGTATGTTCTTTTCACCAGAGCCACATATGGAGTCCCACCAGTGTCATTGCATGTGTGTTCTTTTCACAAAACCCACATATGAATCCCACATGATGTCATTGCATGTGTGTTCTTTTCACAAACTACATATGGATCACAGATGTCATTACATGTGTGTTCTTTTCACACGACCACATATGGATCACAGTCATTGCATACAGTACATATGATCCCTGTGTCATGCATCATGTTTCACAAACCACATATGGATCCACCAGTGTCATTGCATGTGTGTTCTTTTCACACACCATATATAGATCCACAGTGTCATTGCATGTGTGTTCTTTTCAACAGACACATATGGATCACAGTGTCATTGCATGTGTATTTCTTTTCATTAGACCACATATGGATCCCTAGTGTATTTGCATGTGTGTTGCTTTTCACAGACCACATATGGAACCACCATTTGTGTCCCCATTGCATGTGTGTTCTTTTCACGACCACATATGGATCCACAGTGTCATTGCATGTGTGTTCTTTTCTGACCACATATGGATCCACCATTTTTCATTGCATGTGTGTTCTTTTCACAGAACCACACTTATGGATCCCACCGATGTCATGCATGTGTGTTCTTTTTTCACGAGCCACATAACACGGTCCACTAGTGTCATTGCATGTGTGTTCTTTGTCACACATGTGGATCCACAGATGTGGGTTGCATGTGGCAATTCTTTTCATGGACCACCATATGGTCCACAGTTCATTGCATGTGTGTTCTTTTCACAGACCACATATGAGTCACATTGTCATTGCATGTGTGTTCTTTTCACACTTACCACATATGAGATCCCACCTTAGATGTAACAATTGCATGTGTGTTCTTTTCACAGAACCACATATGGATCCACTAGTATGTCATTGCATGTGTGTTCTTTTCACGACCACATATGCGATCCACACGGTGTCACATTGCATATTTAACACAACCATTATGGATCCACCATTGTCATTGCATGTGTGATTTCTTTCACAGACCACATATGAATCCACAGTGATGTCATTGCCATGTGCTTTGGCTCCACATATGGATCCCACCAGTGTCCATTGCATGTGTGTTCTTTTCACAACCACATATGGATCCACCAGTGTCATTTGCATGTGCATTCTTTTGCAGACCCTATATGGATCCACAGAAATCCATTGCATTTGTGTGTTCTTTTCACCGAGATCACATATGGATCCACCATTGTCATTGCATGTGTGTTCTTTTTACCACTAATCCACACTGTATGGATCCACCAAGGTGTGTATTTTTTCATGCTCATAGCTAGAAATCCATTGCATGTATGTTCTTTTCACAGACCACATATGAACCACCTTTTGTCATTGCATGTAATGTTACTTTTCTTACTTAAACCACACTTATGGATCCCTAAAGTGTCACATTGCATGTGTGTTGCTTTTCACAAACCACATATAGATCCCGACAATGTCATTTACATGTGTATTTCTTTTCACAGAGACCACATATGGAACCACCGAGGTCATTTGCATGTATATTCTTTCACAGACCACATATGGATCCACCTGATTTCATTGCATGTGTGTTCTTCCCCGCAGACCACATATGTAACCACCAGTCCATTGCATGTGTGTTCTTTTCACCAGACCACCATATGGATCCACCCCGGTGTCATTGCATGTGTGTTCTTTTCACAAACCACATAGATCCACAGATGTCATTGCATGTGACACTGCAGACCACATATGGATGCACAAGTGTCATTGCATATGTGTTCTTTTCCCAGAACCACATATGGATCCACAGTGTCATTGCATGTGTGTTCTTTTCACAGAACCACATATAGATCCACTAGTGTCATTGCATGTGTGTTCTTTTCACCAAACCACATTATGGAATTTGATGTCGGCCCATGTGTGTTGTTTTCACAGACCACATAGAATCCCACAGTGTCATTGCATGTGTGTTCTTTATCACACAAGCCACATATACAGTCCACAGTGTCACATTGCATATGTGTTCTTTTCACCGTCACACATATACGATTTGTTGATGTCATTACATGTGTGTTCTTTACAGACCACACTGATCCACGTGTCATTGCATGTGTTCTTTTTCACAGACCACATACAGATCCCATGGTCATTACATGTATTCTTTTCACCCAGACCACATATGGATCTACAGTGTCTCATTGCATGTGTATTCTTTTCACTGACTTTATGTAGATCCACCAGTGTCATTACCATGTGTGTTTCTTTTTCACCAGACCACATATGAATCCCACCAGTGTCATTGCATGTGTCATTTCTTTTCAGACCACATATGGATCCACACTAAAGTGTCATTGCATGTGTGTTCTTTTCACCAGACCACCTATGGATCCCATGATGTCATTGAGCCCATGTGTTCTTTTCACAGACCACATATGCAGATCCACAGTGTCGATTATGTGTGTTCTTTTCACAGACCACATATGCGTCCACAGTGTCATTGCATGTGTGTTCTTTTTCATGAGACCACATATAGATCCTCCATTGTCATTGCATGTGTGTATTCTTTTCCAACAGACCACATTTATACTTGTCACCAGTGTCATTGCATGTGTGTTCTTTTCACACACCACATATGAATCCACAGTGTCATTGCATGTGTTCTTTTCACAGAACCACATATAGAATCCCACACAGTGTCATTGCATGTGTGTTCTTTTCACGGACCATGCATATAAGATCCACCAGTTTCATTGCATGTGTGTTCTTTTCACAGACCACATATGGATCCCACAGTGTCATTGAAATGTGTGTTCTTTTCATGAAAACACATATGGATCCACCGGTGTGTCATTGCATGTGTGTTTCTTTTCACCAGACCACATATGGAATCACCTGACGAGTCATTGCATGTGTGTTACTTTTCCCCGAACCACATATGGATCCACCATTGTCATTGCATGTATTTCTTTCCCCACTACGAACCACATATGGATCCCACCCAATTGTCACATTGCATGTGTGTTCTTTTCACAAACCACATTCGAGATCCACCATTGTCATTGCATGTGTATATATTTCTTTCACAGAACCACATATAGATCCCACCCGGAAGTTCATTGCATGTGTGTTCTTTTCATGAAGTTCAGACATATAGGAATTACCACAAGAAGTGTCATTGCATGTGTGTTCTTTTCACAGACCACATATGAATCCACAAAGTGTCGCCAGCATATGTATTTCTTTAGATACATATAGATCCACAGTGTCATTGCATGTATTGTGCTCTTTTCACGAACCACATATGGATCCCATAGAGTTCATTGCATGTGTGTGTTCTTTTCACCCAGAACCACATATGGATCCACTGATGTCATTTCGCCATGTGTTCTTTTCCACCTGTTGAGACTTACATATAGATCCACAGATGTCATTGGCATGTGTTCTTTCACAGACCACATATGGATCCACACCAAGAAGTGTCATTACGCATGTGTGTTCTTTTCACAGATCCCACATATGAATCCCACCATTTTCATTGCATGTGTGTATTCTTTTCTAAAACCACATATGGATCACCGATTAACCATTGCATGTGTGTTCTTTTCACAGACATGCACATATGGATCCTGGACTAGTGTCATTGCATGTGTGTTCTTTTCACAGACCACATATGGATCCCACCCGATTTCAGCTGCTTGCATGTGTGTTCTTTTGACACTTTGACCACATGTGGATCACACTAGTGTCATTGCATGTGTCACATTCTTTTCCCACAGAATACATGATCCACTAGGTGTCATTGCATGTGTGTTCTTTCTGAGACCACATATGGATCCACCATTGTCATTGCATGTGTGTTCTTTTATGACCACATATGGATCCACAGTGTCATTGCATGTGTGTTCTTTTCACAGAACCACATATGGATCCACGTGTCATTGCATGTGTTTCTTTTCACAGACCACATATGGATCCACCAGTGTCATTGCATGTGTTCTTTTCACAGACCACATATGGATCCACAGTGTCATTGCATGTGTGTTCTTTTCACAGACCACATATGGATCCACAGTGTCATTGCATGTGTGTTCTTTTCACAGACCACATATGGATCCACCAGTGTCATTGCATGTGTGTTCTTTTCACAGACCACATATGGAACACGCCGGCCCCAGTGTCATTGCATGTGTGTTCTTTACACAAACCACATATGGATCCACCAGTGTCATTGCATGTGTGTTCTTTTCACAGACCACATATATATCCACTAGAGTCATTGAATGTGTGTTCTTTTTTTTACCACAGACCACATATGGATCCACCATTGTCATTGCATGTGTGTTCTTTTCACAGACCACATGGACCACCAGTTCATTGCATGTGTATTCTTTTCACAAACCACATATGGATCCCCAGAGTCATTGCATGGCCAATGTTCTTTTCACGGACCACATATGGATCCACCAGTGTCATTGCATGTGTGTTCTTTCTAAGACCACATATGGATCCACAGTGTCATTGCATGTGTGTTCTTTTCTAACCACATATGAATCATTGTCATTTCGTAGCATGTGTTCTTTTCACAGACCACATATGGATCCACCTTGTCATTGCATGTGTGTTCTTTTCACAAACCACATATGGATCCATTGTCATTGCATGTGTGTTCTTTTAACTGAACACATATGGAACCACGAGTGTCATTGCATGTGTGTTCTTTTCACAGACCACATATGGATCCACCAGTCATTGCATGTGTGTGTTCTTTTCACAGACCACATATGGATCCACAGTGTCATTGCATGTGTGTTCTTTTGCAGACCACATATGGAACCACCATTGTCGTTGCATGTGTGTTCTTTTACAGACCATATGGATCCACCATGTATTGCATGTGTGTTCTTTTCACAGACCACATGGATCTACAGTGTCATTGCATGTGTTCTTTCACAGACCACATATGGATCCACCATTGTCATTGCATGTGTGTTCTTTTCCACAGACCACATATGGATCCACCAGTGTCATTGCATGTGTGTTCTTTTCACGGACCACATATGGATCCACAGTGTCATTGCATGTGTATTCTTTTCACAAACCACATATGGATCACAGTGTCATTACGCATGTTGTTCTTTTCACCAGACCACATATGGATCCACAGTGTCATTACATGTGTATTCTTTTCACAGACCACATATGGATCACGAATGTCATTGCATGTGTGTTCTTTTCACAGACCACATATGGATCACAGTGTCATTGCATGTGTGTTCTTTTCACAAACCACATATGGATCCACCATTGTCATTGCATGTGTGTTCTTTTCACAGACCACATATGGATCCCAGTGTCATTAATAGGCATGTGTGTTCTTTTCACAGACCACATATGGATCCACAGTGTCATTGCATGTGTGTTCTTTCATAGACCATATGGATCCACAGTGTCATTGCATGTGTATTCTTTTCACAGACCACATATAGATCCACGATTGTCATTGCATGTGTGTTCTTTTCACAGACCACATATGGATCCACAGTGTCATTGCATGTGTGTTCTTTTCACAGACCACATATGGAATCATAGATTCATTGCATGTGTGTTCTTTTCACAGAGACCACATATGGCATTGTCATTGCATGTGTGTTCTTTTCACGGACCACATATGGATCCACAGTAGCATTGCATGTGTTCTTTTCACAGACCACATATGGATCCACCATGTCATTGTAATATACATGTGTGTTCTTTTCACAGACCACATATAGATCCACGATGTCATTGCATGTGTGTTCTTTTTCACAAACCACATATGAATCCACCAGTGAATTGCATGTGTCATTGTCCACAGAACCACATAGATCCGCCCAATCATTGCATGTGTGTTCTTTTCACACACCACATATGGATCCAGCAGTGTCATTGCATGTGTGTTCTTTTCACAGACCACATATGGATCCACTAGTGTCATTGCATGTGTGTTCTTTTCACAGACCACATATGGATCCACCAGTGTCATTGCATGTGTGCTCTTTTCACAGACCACATATGGATCCACGGTGTCATTGCATGTGTGTTCTTTTCACAGAACCATATGGATCCACCAGTGTCATTGCATGTGTGTTCTTTTCTGACCACATATGATCCACAGTGTCATTTGCATGTGTGTTCTTTTCACAGACCACATATGGATCCACATGTCATTGCATGTGTGTTCTTTTCACAGACCACATATGGATTCACCATTTTTCATTGCATGTGTTCTTTTCACAGACCACATATGGATCCACAGTGTCATTGCATGTGTGTTCTTTTCACAGACCACATATAGATCCACAGTGTCATTACATGTGTTCTTTTCTTCCTTACAGCTAAGTCATTGCATTTGTGAATGCCCACTACAGACCACATATGGATCCATTTTTCACATTGCATGTGTGTTCTTTTCACAGACCACATATGGATCCACAGTGTCATTGCATGTATGTTCTTTTCACAGACCACATATGGATCCACCAGTGTCATTGCATAACCCTTGTGTTCTTTTCACAGACCACATATGGAACCACGGTGTCATTGCATGTGTGTTCTTTGGGTACATAAGATCCACGGTCTCGGTAAATATACATTTCTATTCACAACCACATATGGATCCACCAGTTTTTCACATTGCATGTGTGTTCTTTTCACAGACCACATATGGATCCACCAGAGTCATTGCATGTGTGTTCTTTTCACAGACCACATATAGATCCACCAGTGTCATTGCATGTGTTCTTTTCATTATACAGCTTCTAGAGTCATTTGGGTATACATTCTTTCACAAACCACATATGGAACCACATTGTCATTGCATGTGTGTTCTTTTCACAGACACCATATGGATCCACCATTGTCATTGCAATTAATATGTGTGTTCTTTCACCGACCACATATGGATCCACAGTGTCATTGCATGTGTTTTTTTCACACATATGGATCCACTATTGTCGTGCATTTGTGTTCTTTTCACAGACCACATGTGGATCCACCGGTGTCATTGTATGTGTGTTCTTTTCACAGACCATATGGATCCACGATGTCATTTCATGTGTCTTCTTTTCACAGACCACATATGGATCCACCAATGTCATTGCATGTGTGTTCTTTTCACGAACCACATTTAGATCCACCATTGTCATTGCATGTGTGTTCTTTTCACAGACCATATAGATCCCACAGTGTCATTGCATGTGTGTTCTTTTCACAGAACCACATATGGATCACATTGTCATTGCATGTGTTCTTTTCGCAAACCACATAGATCCACAGTGTCATTGCATGTGTTCTTTTCACAGACCACATATGGATCCACAGTGTCATTGCATGTGTATTCTTTTCACGAACCACATATGGATCCACCAGGTCATTGCATGTGTTCTTTTCCTAGACCACATATGGAACCACATTGTCATTGCATGTGTGTTCTTTTTCACAGACCACATATGGATCCACCAGTGTCATTGCATGTGTGTTCTTTTCACAGACCACATATGGATCCACAGTGTCATTGCATGTGTGTTCTTTTCACAGACCACATATGGATCCACAGTGTCATTGCATGTGTGTTCTTTTTCACAGACCACATATAGATCCACAGTGTCATTGCATGTGTTCTTTTCACAGACCACATATGGATCCACAGTGTCATTGCATGTGTGTTCTTTTCACATACCACATATGGATCCACCATGTCATTGCATGTGTGTTCTTTTCACAGACCACATATGGATCCACCAGTGTCATTGCATGTGTGTTCTTTTCACATACCACATATGGATCCACAGTGTCATTGCATGTGTTTCTTTTCACACACATGTAGATCCACAGTGTCATTGCATGTGTGTTCTTTTCACAGACCACATATGGATCCACAGTGTCATTGCATGTGTGTTCTTTTCACAGACCACATATGGATCCACCAGTGTCATTGCATGTGTGTTCTTTTCACAGACCACAGATGGATCCACAGTGTCATTGCATGTGTTCTTTTCACACACCACATATGAATCCACTAGTGTCATTGCATGTGTGTTCTTTTCACAGACCACATATGGATCCACCACAGTCATTGCATGTGTGTTCTTTTCACAGACCACATATGGATCCACCAGTATCATTTCATGTGTGTTCTTTTCACATACCACATATGGATCCACCAGTGTCATTGCATGTGTGTTCTTTTCAAAGGCCACATAAGGAACCACCGTAGTCCTTGCATGTGTGTTCTTTTCACAGACCACATAAGGAACCACCAGAGACATTGCATGTGTGTTCTTTTCACAAACCATATGGATCCACAGTGTCATTGCATGTGTTCTTTTCACAGACCACATATGGATCCACAGTGTCATTGCATGTGTGTTCTTTTCACAGACCACATATAGATCCACCATTTGTATTGCATGTGTGTTCTTTTCACAAACCACATATGAATCCACTGTGTCATTGCATGTGTATTCTTTTCACAGACCATATTGAACCACCATTGTCATTGCATGTGTGTTCTTTTCACAGACCACATTTGGATCCACCAGTGTCATTGCATGTGTGTTCTTTTCACAGACCACATATTGATCCACCATTGTCATTGCATGTGTGTTCTTTTCACATACCACATATGGATCCACAAGTGTCAATGCATGTGTGTTCTTTTCACAGACCACATATGGATCACAGTGTCATTTCATGTCTGTTCTTTTCACAGACCACATATGGAACCACCATTGTCATTGCATGTGTGTTCTTTTCACAGACCACATGTGGATCCACCAGAGTCATTGCATGTGTGTTCTTTTCACAAACCACATATGGATCCACCATTGTCATTGCATGTGTGTTCTTTTCACAAACCACATATCGATCCACCAGTGTCATTGCATGTGTGTTCTTTTCACAGACCACATTTGGATCCACCAGTGTCATTGGATGTGTGTTCTTTTCACATACCACATATGGATCCACTAGTGTGAAGGCATATGTGTTCTTTTCACAGACCACATCTGGATCCACCAGTGTCATTGCATGTCTGTTCTTTTCACAGACCACGTATGAATCCACCAGTGTCATTGCATGTGTGTTCTTTTCACAGACCACATATGGATCCACCAGTGTCATTGCATCTGTGTTATTTTCAAAGACCACATATGGATCCAGCAGTGTCATTGAATGTGTGTTCTTTTCATAGACCACATAAGGATCCACCAGTGTCATTGCATGTGTGTTCTTTTCACAGACCACGTATGGATCCACCAGTGTCATTGCATGTGTGTTCTTTTCACAGACCACATATGGATCCACAGTGTCATTGCATGTGTGTTCTTTTCAGAGACCACATATGGATCCCACAGTGTCATTGCATGTGTGTTCTTTTCACATACCACATATGGATCCACAGTGTCATTGCATGTGTGTTCTTTTCACAGACCACATATGGATCCACAGTGTCATTGCATGTGTTCTTTTCACAGACCACATATAGATCCACAGTGTCATTGCATGTGTGTTCTTTTCACATACCATATGGATCCACAGTGTCATTGCATGTGTGTTCTTTTCACAGACCACATAGATCCACAGTGTCATTGCATGTGTGTTCTTTTCACAGACCACATATGGATCCACCAATGTCATTGCATGTGTGTCCTTTTCACAGACCACATATGGATCCCCAGTCATTGCATGTGTGTTCTTTCACAGACCATATATGGATCCACAGTGTCATTTCATGTGTGTTTTTTTCAAGACCTCATATGGATCACCATTGTCATTGCATGTGTGTTCTTTTGACAGACCACATATGGATCCACCAGTGTCATTGCATGTGTGTTCTTTTCAAAGACCACATAGATCCACAGTGTCATTGCATGTGTGTTCTTTTCACAGACCACATATGAATCCCACCAGTGTCATTGCATGTATTTCTTTTCACGGACCACATATGGATCCACAGTGTCATTGCATGTGTGTTCTTTTCACAGACCACATAGATCCACCAATGTCATTGCATGTGTGTTCTTTCACAGACCACATATGGATCCACAGTGTCATTGCATGTGTGTTCTTTTCACTGACCACATATGGATCCACAGTGTCATTGCATGTGTGTTCTTTTCACGAACCACATATGGATCCACAGTGTCATTGCATGTGTGTTCTTTTCACAGACCACATATGGATCCACAGTGTCATTGCATGTGTGTTCTTTTCACAGACCACATAGATCCACCAGTGTCATTGCATGTGTGTTCTTTTCACCGACTACATATGGATCCACCAGTGTCATTGCATGTGTGTTCTTTTCATAGACCACATGGATCCACTAGTGTCATTGCATGTGTGTTCTTTTCACAGACCACATATGGATCACAGTGTCATTGCATGTGTGTTCTTTTCACAGACCACATATGGATCCACCATTCATTGCATGTGTGTTCTTTTCACAGACCACATATGGATCCACCAGTGTCATCGCATGTGTGTTCTTTTCACAGACCACATATGGATCCACCAGTGTCATTGCATGTGTGTTCTTTTCACATACCACATATGGATCCACAAGGTGTGATTGCATGTGTGTTCTTTTCACAGACCACATATGGATCCACCAATGTCGTTGCGTGTCTGTTCTTTTCACATACCACATATGGATCCACCAGTGTCATTGTATGTCTGTTCTTTTCACAGAGCAAAAATGGATCCACAAGTGTCATTGCAAGTGTTTTTCTCACAGACCACATATGGATCCACCAGTGTTATTGCATGTGTGTTCTTTTCACAGACCACATTCGGATCCACCAGTGTCATTGCATGTGTGTTCTTTTCAGAGACCACATATGGATCCACCAGTGTCATTGCAAGTGTGTTATTTTCACAGACCACATATGGATCCACAAGTGTCATTGCATGTGTGTTTTTTTCACAGACCACATATGGATCCACCAGTGTCATTGCATGTGTGTTCTTTTCACAGACCACATATGGAATTACCATTGTCATTGCATGTGTGTTCTTTTCACAGACCACATATGGATCCACCGGTGTCATTGCATGTGTGTTCTTTTCACAGACCACATATGGATCCACCAGTGTCATTGCATGTGTGTTCTTTTCACAGACCACATATGGATCCACCAGTGTCATTGCATGTGTGTTCTTTTCACAGACCACATATGGATCCACCAGTGTCATTGGATGTGTGTTCTTTTCACATACCACATATGGATCACCAGTTTTATTTCATGTGTGTTCTTTTCACAACCACATATGGATCACCCAGTGTCATTGCATGTGTGTTCTTTTCACAAACCACATATGGATCCACCATTGTCATTGCATGCGTGTTCTTTTCACAGACCACATATGGAACCACCAGTGTCATTGCATGTGTGTTCTTTTCACAGACCACATATGGATCCACCAGTGTCATTGCATGTGTGTTCTTTTCACAGACCACATATGGATCCACCAGTGTCATTGCATGTGTGTTCTTTTCACAGACCACATATGGATCCACCAATGTCATTGCATGTGTGTTCTTTTCACAAACCTCATATATATCCACCAGTGTCATTGCATGTGTGTTCTTTTCACAGACCCCATATGGATCCACTAGTGTCATTGCATTTGTGTTCTTTTCACGACCACATATGGATCCACAGTGTCATTGCATGTGTTCTTTTCACAGATCACATATGGATCCTCACGAGTTCATTGCATGTGTGTTCTTTTCACAGACCACATATGGATCCACCAGTGTTATTGCATGTGTGTTCTTTTCACAGACCACATTCGGATCCACCAGTGTCATTGCATGTGTGTTCTTTTCAGAGACCACATATGGATCCACCAGTGTCATTGCATGTCTGCTCTTTTCACAGACCACATATGGATCCACCTGTGTCATTGCATGTGTGCTCTTTTCATAGACCACATATGGATCCACCAGTGTTATTGCATGTGTGTTCTTTTCACAGACCACATATGGATCCACAGTGTCATTGCATGTGTGTTCTTTTCACAGACCACATATGGATCCACCAGTATCATTGCATGTGTGTTCTTTTCACAGACCACATATGGATCCACCAGTGTCATTGCATGTGTGTTCTTTTTACAGACCACATATGGATCCACCAGTGTCATTGCATGTGTGTTCTTTTCACAGACTACATATGGATCCACTAGTGTCATTGCATGTGTCTTCTTTTCACATACCACATCTGGATCACCAGTGTTATTTCATGTGTGTTCTTTTCACAGACCACATATGGATCAACTAGTGTCATTGCATGTGTGTTCTTTTCAAAGACCACATATGGATCCACCATGTCATTGCATGTGTGTTCTTTTCACAGACCACATAGAACCACCATTGTCATTGCATGTGTTCTTTTCACAGACCACATATGGATCACAGTGTCATTGCATGTGTGTTCTTTTCACAGACCACATATGGATCACAGTGTCATTGCATGTGTGTTCTTTTCACAGACCACATATGGATCCACCAATGTCATTGCATGTGTGTTATTTTCACAGACCACATATGGATCCACCAGTGTCATTGCATGTGTGTTCTTTTCACAGACCACATATGGATCCACCAGTGTCATTGCATGTGTGTTCTTTTCACAGACCACATATGGATCCACCAGTGTCATTGCATGTATGTTTTTTTCACAGACCCCATATGGATCCACCAGTGTCATTGCATGTGTGTTCTTTTCACAGACCCCATATGAATCCACTAGAGTTCATTGCATATGTGTTCTTTTCACAGACCACATATGGATCCACCAGTGTCATTGCATGTGTGTTCTTTTCACAGACCACAACTAGAGTCATTGCATGTGTGTTCTTTTCACAGACCACATATGGATCCACCAGTGTCATTGCATGTATGTTTTTTTCACAGACCCCATATGGATCCACCAGTGTCATTGCATGTGTGTTCTTTTCACAGACCACATATGGATCCACCAGTGTCATTGCATGTGTGTTCTTTTCACATACAACATATGGATCCACTAGTGTCATTGCATGTGTGTTCTTTTCACAGACCACATATGGATCCACCAGTGTCATTGCATGTGTGTTCTTTTCACAGACCACATATGGATCCACCAGTGTCATTGCATGTGTGTTCTTTTCATAGACCACATATGGATCTACCATTTTCATTGCATGTGTGTGTTTTCACAGACCACATATGGATCCAACAGTGTCATTGCATGTGTGTTCTTTTCACAGACCACATATGGATCCACCAGTGTCATTGCATGTGTGTTCTTTTCACAGACCACATATGGATCCACAAGTGTCATTGCATGTGTGTTCTTTTCACAGACCACATATGGATCCACCAGTGTCATTGCATGTGTGTTCTTTTCACAAACCACATAAGGAACCACCAGTGTCATTGCATGCGTGTTCTTTTCACAGACCATATATGGATGCAGTAGTGTCATTGTTATTTTTGTTGTTTTCTTAGACCACAGATATGGATCCACCTGTGTCATTGCATGTGTGTTCTTTTCACAGACCACATATGGATCCACTAGTGTCATTGCATGTGTGTTCTTTTCACAGAACACATTTGGATCCCGTAGTGTCATTGCATGTGTGTTCTTTTCACAGACCACATATGGATCCATCAGTATCATTGCATGTGTGTTCTTTTCACATACCACATTTGGAACCACCAGTGTCATTTCATGTGTGTTCTTTCACAGACCATATATGGATCCACGAGTGTCATTGCATGTGTGTTCTTTTCACAGACCACATATGGATCCACCAGTGTCATTGCATGTGTGTTCTTTTCACAGAACACATATGGATCCACCAGTGTCATTGCATGTGTGTTCTTTTCACAGACCACATATGGATCCACCAGTGTCATTGCATGTGTGTTCTTTTCACAGACCACATATGGATCCACCATTGTCATTACATGTGTGTTCTTTTCACAGACCACATATGGATCCAGCATTGTCATTGCATGTGTGTTCTTTTCACAGACCACATTTGGATCCATCAATGTCATTGCATGTGTGTTCTTTTCACATACCACATATGGATCCACTAGTGTCATTGCATGTGTGTTCTTTTCACACACCACATATGTATCCACCAGTGTCATTGCATGTGTGTTCTTTTCACAGACCACATATGGATCCACCAGTATCATTGCATGTCTGTTCTTTTCACAGTCCACATATGGATCTACCAGAGTTCATTGCATGTGTGTTGTTTTCACAGACCACATATGAATCCACCAGTGTCATTGCATGTGTGTTCTTTTCACAGACGACATATGATCCACAGTGTCATTGCATGTGTGTTCTTTTCACAGACCACATAGATCCACAGTGTCATTGCATGTGTTCTTTTCACAGACCACATATGGATCCACAGTGTCATTGCATGTGTGTTCTTTTCACAGACCACATATGGATCCACAGTGTCAGTGCATGTGGGTTCTTTTCACAGACCACATATGGATCCAGTGTCATTGCATGTGTGTTCTTTTCAGACCACATATGGATCCACAGTGTCATTGCATGTGTGTTCTTTTCACAGACCACATATGGATCCACAGTGTCATTGCATGTGTGTTGTTTTCTCATACGACATATGGATCCACCATTGCCATTCCATGTGTGTTCTTTTCACAAACCACATATAGATCCACCAGTGTCATTGCATGTGTGTTCTTTTCACATACCACATCTGGATCACAAGTGTTATTTCATGTGTGTTCTTTTCACAGACCACATATGGATCCACAAGTGTCATTGCATGTGTGTTCTTTTCACAGACCACATATGGATCCACCAGTGTCATTGCATGTGTGTTCTTTTCACAGACCACATATGGATCCACCAGTGTCATTGCATGTGTGTTCTTTTCATAGACCCCATATGGATCCACCAGAGTTCATTGCATGTGTATTATTTTCACATACCACATTTGGATCCACGAGTGTCATTGCATGTGTGTTCTTTTCACAGACCACATATGGATCAACCAGTGTCATTGCATGTTTTTTTACAGACCACATATGGATCCCCCAGTGTCATTGCATGTGTGTTCTTTTCACAGACCACATATGGATCCACCAGTGTCATTGCATCTGTGTTCTTTTCACAGACCACATATGGATCCACCAGTGTCATTTCATGTGTGTTCTTTTCACAGACCATATATGTATCCACGGTGTCATTTGATGTGTGTTCTTTTCACATACCACATATGGATCCACCAGTGTCATTGCGAGTCTGTTCTTTTCACAAACCACATATATATCCACCAGTGTCATTGCATGTGTGTTATTTTCACATACCACATATGGATCCACCTGTGTCATTGCATGTGTTTTCTTTTCTTAGACCACATATGGATCCACTAGTGTCATTTCATGTGTGTTCTTTTCACAAACCACATATAGATCCACCAGTGTCATTGCATGTGTGTTCTTTTCAAAGACCACATATGGATCCACCAGTGTCATTTTATGTGTGTTCTTTTCACAATCCAAATTTGGATCCACCATTTTCATTGCATGTGTGTTCTTTTCACAGACCACATTTGGATCCACCAGTGTTATTGCATGTGTGTTCTTTTCACAGACCACATATGGATCCACCAGTGTTATTGCAGGTGTGTTCTTTTCGCAAACCATATATGGATCGACCATTATCATGGCATGTGTGTTCTTTTCACATACCACATATAGATCCACCAATGTCATTGCACGTGTGTTCTTTTCACAAACCACATATGGATCCACCAGTGTCATTGCATGTGTGTTCTTTTCACAGACCACATATGGATCCACCAGTGTCATTGCATGTGTGTTCTTTTCACATACCACATATAGATCCACCAAAGTCATTGCATGTGTGTTCTTTTCACAGACCACATATGGATCCAGCATTGTCATTGCATGTGTGTTCTTTTCACAGAACACATTTGGATCCACCAGTGTCATTTCATGTGTGTTCTTCTCACAGGCCACATATGGATCCACCAGAGTCATTGCATGTGTGTTCTTTTCACAGACCACATATGGATCCACAGTGTCATTGCATGTGTGTTCTTTTCACAAACCATATATGGATCCACAGTGTCATTTCATGTGTGTTCTTTTCACAGACCACATATGGATCCACCAGTGTCATTGCATGTGTGTTGTTTTCACAAAACACACATGGAACCACCGCTTTAATTGAATGTGTGTTCTTTTCACATACCACATATGGATCCACCAGTGTCATTGCATGTGTGTTCTTTTCACAGACCACATATGGATCCACCAGTGTCATTGCATGTGTGTTCTTTTCACAGACCACATATGGATCCACCAATGTCATTGCATGTGTGTTCTTTTCACAGACCACATATAGATCCCACAGTGTCATTGCATATGTGTTCTTTTCACAAACCACATATGGATCCACCAGTGTCATTGCATGTTTGTTCTTCTCACAGGACACATCTGGATCCACCAGTGTCATTGCATGTGTTCTTTCACAGACCACATATGGATCCACCAGCGTCATTGCGTGTGTGTTCTTTTCACAGACCACATATCGATCCACAAGTGTCATTGCATGTGTGTTCTTTTCACACACCACATATGGATCCACAGTGTCATTGCATGTGTGTTCTTTTCACAGACCACATATGGATCCACAGTGTCATTGCATGTGTGTTCTTTTCACATACCACATATGGATCCACCAGTGTCATTGCATGTGTTTTCTTTTCACAGACCACAGATGGATCCACCTGTGTCATTGCATGTGTGTTCTTTTCACAGACCACATATGGATCCACCAGTGTCATTGCATGTGTGTTCTTTTCACAGACCACATATGGATCCACCAGAGTCATTGCATGTGTGTTCTTTTCACAGACCACATGAGCATCCACCAGAGTCATTGCATGTGTGTTATTTTCACAAACCACATATGGATCCACCATTGTCATTGCATGTGTGTTCTTTTCACAGACCACATATAGAACCACCATTGTCATTGCATGTGTGTTCTTTTCACAAACCACATATGGATCCACAGTGTCATTGCATGTGTGTTCTTTTCACAGACCACATATGGATCCACAGTGTCATTGCATGTGTGTTCTTTTCACATACCACATATGGATCCACCCGTGTCATTGCATGTGTGTTCTTTTCACAGACCACATATGGATCACAGTGTCATTGCATGTGTGTTCTTTTCACAGACCACATATGGATCCACTAGTTCATTGCATGTGTTCTTTTCACAGACCACATATGGATCCACAGTGTCATTGCATGTGTGTTCTTTTCACATACCACATTTGGTTCAACAGCTGTCATTGCATGTGTGTTCTTTTCACAGACCACATATGGATCCACCAGTGTCATTGCATGTGTGTTCTTTTCACAGACCATATATGGATCCACATGTCATTGCATGTGTGTTCTTTTCACAGACCACATATGGATCCACATTGTCATTGCATGTGTGTTCTTTTCACAGACCACATATGGATCCACGTGTCATTGCATGTGTGTTCTTTTCACAGACCACATATGGATCACAAGTGTCATTGCATGTGTTCTTTTCACAGACCACATATGGATCCACAGTGTCATTGCATGTGTGTTCTTTTCACAGACCACATATGGATCCACAGTGTCATTGCATGTGTTCTTTTCACAAACCACATATGGATCCACAGTGTCATTGCATGTGTGTTCTTTTCACAGACCACATATGGATCCCATTGTCATTGCATGTGTGTTCTTTTCACAGACCACATATGGATCCACAGTGTCATTGCATGTGTGTTCTTTTCACAGACCACATATGGATCCACAATGTCATTGCATGTGTGTTCTTTTCACAGACCACATATGGATCCACAGTGTCATTGCATGTGTGTTCTTTTCACAGACCACATATGGATCCACAGTGTCATTGCATGTGTGTTCTTTTCACAGACCACATATAGATCCACAGTGTCATTGCATGTGTGTTCTTTTCACAGACCACATAAGGATCCGCAGAGTCATTGCATGTGTGTTCTTTTCACAGACCATATATGGATCCACCAGTGTCATTGCATGTGTGTTCTTTTCACAGACCACATATGGATCTACTAGAGTCACTGCATGTGTGTTCTTTTCACATGTATGGAACTTCACCAATATTGCATGTGTGTTCTTTTCACAAACCATATAAGGATCCACCGGTGTCATTGCATGTGTGTTCTCTTCATAGACCACATATGGATCCACCAGAGTTCATTGCATGTGTGTTCTTTTCACAAACCACATATGGATCCACCAGTGTCATTGCATGTGTGTTCTCTTCATAGACCACATATGGATCCACCAGAGTTCATTGCATGTGTGTTCTTTTCACAAACCACATATGGATCCACCAGAGTCATTGAAATGTTTGTTCTTTTCGCAAACCACATATGGATCCACCGGTGACATTGCATGTGTGTTCTTTTCACAGACCACATATTGATCCACCAGAGTTCATTTCATGTGTGTTCTTTTCACAGACCACATATTGGTCCACCAGTGTCATTGCATGTGTGTTCTTTTCACAGTCCACATATTGGTCCACTAGTATCATTGCATGTGTGTTCTTTTCACAGACCACATATGGATCCACTAGTGTTATTGCATGTGTGCTATTTTCACAAACCACATATGGATCCACCAGTGTCATCGCATGTGTGTTCTTTTCACACACCACATATGGATCCATATTTGTCATTGCATGTGTGTTCTTTTCAGAGACCACATATGGATCCACCGGTGTCATTGAAATGTGTGTTGTTTTCACAGACCATATAGATCACAGTGTCATTGCACATGTGTTCTTTTCACACACCACATATGGATCCACTAGTGTCATTGCATGTGTGTTCTTTTCACAGACCACATATGCATCCACCAGTGTCATTGCATGTGTGTTCTTTTCACAGACCACATATGGATCACCAGAGTTCATTGCATGTGTGTTCTTTTCATAGACCACTTATGGATCCACCAGTGTCATTACATGTGTGTTCTTTTAACATACCACATATGGATCCACCAGTGTCATTGCATGTGTGTTCTTTTCACAGACCACATATGGATCCACCAGTGTCATTGCATGTGTGTTCTTTTCACAGACCACATATGGATCCACCAATGTCATTGCATGTGTGTTCTTTTCACAGACCACATATGGATCCACCAGTGTCATTGCTTGTGTGTTCTTTTCACATACCACATATGGATCCACCAGTGTCATTGCATGTGTGTTCTTTTCACGGACCACATATGGATCCAACAGTGTCATTACATATGTGTTCTTTTCACAGACCACATATGGATCCTCAGTGTCATTGCATGTGTGTTCTTTTCACGGACCACATATAGATCCACAGTGTCATTGCATGTGTATTCTTTTCACAGACCACATATGGATCCACAGTGTCATTGCATGTGTGTTCTTTTCACAGACCACATATAGATCCACCATGTCATTGCATGTGTGTTCTTTTCACATACCACATATGGATCCAGCAGTGTCATTGCATGTGTGTTCTTTTCACAGACCACATATGGATCCATCAGTGTCATTGCATGTGTGTTCTTTTCACACACCACATATAGATCCACCAGTGTCATTGCATGTGTGTTCTTTTCACAGACCACATATGGATCCACTAGTGTCATTGCATGTGTGTTCTTTTCACAGACCACATATGGATCCACCAGTGTCATTGCATGTCTGTTCTTTTCACACACCACATATGGATCCACAAGTGTCATTGCATGTGTGTTCTTTTCACCGACCACATATGGATCCACCAGAGTTCATTGCTTGTGTGTTCTTTTCACTGACGACATATGGATCCACTAGTGTCATTGCATGTGTGTTCTTTTCACAGACCACATATGGATCCACCAGAGTCATTGCATGTGTGTTCTTTTCACAGACCACATATGGATCCACCAGTGTCATTGCATGTGTGTTCTTTTCACAAACCACATATGGATCCACCAGTGTCATTGCATGTCTGTGCTTTTCACATACCACATTTGGATCCACCAGTGTCATTGCATGTGTGTTCTTTTTACAGACCACATATGGATCCACCAGTGTCATTGCATGTGTGTTCTTTTCACACACCACATATGGATCCACTAGTGTTAGTGCATACGTGTTCTTTTCACAGACCACATATGGATCCACAAGTGTCATTGCATGTGTGTTCTTTTCACAAACCACATTTGGAACCACCAGAGTCATTGCATGTGTGTTCTTTTCACAGACCACATTTGGATCCACTATTTTCATTGCATGTGTGTTCTTTTCACAGACCACATATGGATCCACCAGTGTCATTGCATGTGTGTTCTTTTCACAGACCACATATGGATCCACCAGTGTCATTGCATGTGTGTTCTTTTCACAGACCACATATGGATCCACCAGAGTCATTGCATGTGTGTTCTTTTCACAGACCACATATGGATCCACCATTGTCATTGCATGTGTGTTCTTTTCACAGACCACATATGGATCCCCCAGTGTCATTGCATGTGTGTTCTTTTCACAAACCACATTTGGATCCACCAGTGTCATTGCATGTGTGTTCTTTTCACAGACCACATATGGAACCACTAGCGTTTATTGCATGTGTGTTCTTTTCACAGACCACATATGGATCCACAGTGTCATTGCATGTGTGTTCTTTTCACTGACCACATATGGATCCACAGTGTCATTGCATGTGTTCTTTTCACAGACCACATATGGATCCACCAGGTCATTGCATGTGTTCTTTTCACATATGGACCACATATAGATCCAGTGTCATTGCATGTGTGTTCTTTTCACAGACCACATATGGATCCACAGTGTCATTGCATGTGTGTTCTTTTCACAGACCACATATGGATCCACAGTGTCATTGCATGTGTGTTCTTTTCACAGACCACATGGATCCACAGTGTCATTGCATGTGTGTTCTTTTCACTGACCACATATGGATCCACCAGTGTCATTGCATGTGTGTTCTTTTCACAGACCACATATGTATCCACAGTGTCATTGCATGTGTGTTCTTTTCAGACCACATATGGATCCACCAGTGTCATTGCATGTGTGTTCTTTTCACAGACCACAAATGGATCCACAAGTGTCATTGCATGTGTTCTTTTCACAGACCACATATGGATCCACAGTGTCATTGCATGTGTTCTTTTCACAGACCACATATGGATCCACAGTGTCATTGCATGTGTGTTCTTTACACAGACCACATATGGATCCACCAGAGTCATTACATGTGTGTTCTTTTCACACACCACATATGGATCTACCAGTGTCATTGCATGTGTGTTCTTTTCACAGACCACATATGGAACCACCATTGTCATTCCATGTGTGTTATTTTCACAGACCACATATGGATCCACTAGTGTCATTGCATGTGTGTTCTTTTCACAGTCCACAAATGGATCTAAAAGTGTCATAGCATGTGTGTTCTTTTCACAGACCACATATGGCTCCACCAAAGTTCATTGCATTTGTGTTCTTTTCACAGACCATATATGGATCTACCAGTGTCATTGCATGTTTGTTCTTTTCACAGACCATAAATGGATCCACCAGTGTCATTGCATGTGTGTTCTTTTCACAGACCACATATGGATCCACTAGTGTCATTGCATGTGTGTTCTTTTCACAGACCACATATGGATCCACCAGTGTCATTGCATGTGTGTTCTTTTCACAGACCACATATGGATCCACCAGTGTCATTGCATGTGTGTTCTTTTCACAGACCACATATGGATCCACCATTGTCATTGCATGTCTGTTCTTTTCACATACCACATATGGATCCACCAGAGTCATTGCATGTCTATTCTTTTCTTAGACCACATATGGATCCACCCGAGTCAATGCATGTCTGTTCTTTTCACAAACCACATATGGATCCACTAGTGTCATTGCATGTGTGTTCTTTTCACTGACCACATATGGATCCACCAGTGTCATTGCATGTGTGTTCTTTTCACAGACCACATATGGATCCACCAGTGTCATTGCATGTGTGTTCTTTTCACAAACCACATATGGATCCACTAGTGTCATTGCATGTGTGTTCTTTTCACAGACCACATATGGATCCACCAGTGTCATTGCATGTGTGTTCTTTTCATAGACCACATATGGATCCACCGAAGTCATTACATGTGTGTTCTTTTCACAGACCCCATATGGATCCACCAGTGTCATTGCATGTGTGTTCTTTTCACAGACCCCATATGGATCCACCAGAGTTCATTGAATATTTGTTCTTTTCACAGACCACATATGGATCCACCAGCGTTCATTGCATGTGTGTTCTTTTCACAGACCATTTATGGATCCACCAGTGTCATTGCATGTGTGTTCTTTTCACATACCACATATGGATCCACCAGTGTCATTGCATGTGTGTTCTTTTCACAGACCACATCCACCATTGTCATTGCATTTGTGTTCTTTTCACAGACCACATATGGATCCACCAGTGTCATTGCATGTGTGTTCTTTTCACAAACCACATATGGTTCCACCCAGTGTCATTGCACATGTGTGTTCTTTTCATAGACCACATATGGATCCACCAGTGTCATTGCATGTGTATTCTTTTCACAGACCCCATATGGATCCACCAGTATCATTGCATGTCTGTTCTTTTCACAGAGCACATATGGATCCACCAGAGACATTGCATGTGTGTTCTCTTCACATACCACATATGGATCAACCAGTGTCATTGCATGTGTGTTCTTTTCACAGAAAACATATGGATCCACAGTGTCATTGAAATGTGTGTTCTTTTCACAGACCACATATGGATCCACCAGTGTCATTGCCTATCTGTTCTTTTCAAAGACCACATATGGATCCACGAGTGTCATTGCATGTCTGTTCTTTTCACAGACCACATATGGATCCACCAGTGTAATTGCATGTGTGTTCTTTTCAGAGACTATATATGGATCCACCAGTGTCATTGCATGTGTGTTCTTTTCACAGACCACATTTGGATCCACCAGTGTCATTGCATGTGTGTTCTTTTCACAGACCACATATGGATCCACCAGTGTCATTTCATGTGTGTTCTTTTCACAGACCACATATGGATCCACCAGTGTCATTGCATGTGTGTTATTTTCACAGACCACCATTGTCATTGCATGTGTGTTCTTTTCACAGACCACATATGGATCCACCAGTGTCATTGCATGTGTGTTCTTTTCACAGACCACATATGGATCCACCGGTCTCATTTCATGTGTGTTCTTTTCACACACCACATATGGATCCACCATTTTCATTGCATGTGTGTTCTTTTAACCGACCACATATGGATCCACCAGAGTTCATTGCTTGTGTGTTCTTTTCACAGAACACATATGGATCCACAGTGTCATTGCATGTGTGTTCTTTTCACAGACCACATATGGATCCACCAGAGTCATTGCATGTGTGTTCTTTTCACAGACCACATATGGATCACCAAGTGTCATTGCATGTGTGTTCTTTTCACAGACCACATATGGATCCATCACTGTCATTGCATGTGTGTTCTTTTCACAAACCACATATGGATCCACAATGTCATTGCATGTGTGTTCTTTTCACCAGACCCATATGGATCCACAGTGTCATTGCATGTGTGTTCTTTTCACAGACCACGTATGGATCCACCAGTGTCATTGCATGTGTGTTCTTTTCACAAACCACATTTGGATCCACAGTGTCATTGCATTTGTGTTCTTTTCACAGACCATATGGATCACAGTGTCATTGCATGTGTGTTCTTTTCACAAACCACATATGGATCCCCCATTAGTCAGTGCATGTGTGTTCTTTTCACAGACCACATATGGATCTACCAGTGTCATTGCATGTGTGTTATTTTCACATACCACATTTGGATCCACCAGTGTCATTGCATGTGTGTTATTTTCACAGACCACGTATGGATCCACCAGAGTCATTGCATGTGTGTTCTTTTCACAAACCAGATATAGATCCACCAGTGTCATTGCATGTGTGTTCTTTTCACAAACCACATATGGATCCACAAGTGTCATTGAAATGAATGTTCTTTTCACAAACCACATATGGATCCACATTGTCATTGCATGTGTGTTCTTTTCACAGACCACATATGGATCCACAGTGTCATTGCATGTGTGTGTTCTTTTACAGACCACATATGGATCCACCAGTGTCATTGCATGTGTGTTCTTTTCACAAACCACATAAGGATCCACGAGTGTCAATGCATGTGTTCTTTTCATTTACCACATATGGATCCACTAGTGTCATCGCATGTGTGTTCTTTTCACAAACCACATATGGATCCACCGGTGTCATTGCATGTGTGTTCTTTTCACAGACCACATATGGATCCACCCGTGTAATTGCATGTGTGTTCTTTTCACACACCACATATGGATCCACAAGTGTCATTCCATGTGTGTTCTTTTCACAGACCACATATGGATCCCACAGTGTCATTGCATGTGTGTTCTTCTCACAAACCACATATGGATCCACCGTGTCATTGCATGTGTGTTCTTTTCACAGACCATATGGATCCACATGTCATTGCATGTGTGTTATTTTCACAGACCACATATGGATCCACGAGTGTCATTGCATGTGTGTTCTTTTCACAGACCACATATGGATCCACTAGTGTCATTGCATGTGTGTTCTTTTCACAGACCACATATGGATCCTCTAGTGTCATTGCATGTGTGGTCTTTTCACAGACCACATATGGATCCACAGTGTCATTGCATGTGTTCCTTTCACAGACCACATATGGATCCACCTGTGTCATTGCATGTGTGTTCTTTTCACAGACCACATATGGATCCACTAGTGTCATTGCATGTGTGTTCTTTTCACAGACCACATATGGATCCAACAGTGTCATTGCATGTGTTCTCTTTTCACATACCACATATGTATCCACTAGTGTCATTGCATGTGTGTTCTTTTCACAGACGACATATGGATCCACAAGTGTAATTGCATGTGTGTTCTTTTCTAAGACCACATATGGATCCACCATTGTCATTGCATGTGTGTTCTCTTCACAGACCACATATGGATCCACTAGTATCATTGAAATGTGTGTTCATTTTGCAGACCACATATGGACCCACGAGTGTCATTACATGTGTGTTCTTTTCACAGACCACATATGGATCCACCAATGTCATTGCATGTGTGTTCTTTTCACAGACCCCATATGGATCCACCAGTGTCATTGCATGTGTGTTCTTTTCACAGACCACATATGGATCCACCGGTGTCATTGCAATGTGTTCTTTTTAAAGACCACATATGGATCCCGCAGTGTCATTGCATGTGTGTTCTTTTCACAGACCACATATGGATCCACCAGTGTCATCGCATGTGTGTTCTTTTCACAGACCACATATGGATCCACCAATGTCATTGCATGTGTTCTTTTCATAGACCCCATATGGATCCACCAGTGTCATTGCATGTGTGTTCTTTTCACAGACCCCATATGGATCCACCAGTGTCATTGCATGTGTGTTCTTTTCACAGACCACATATGGATCCACCAGTGTCATTACATGTGTGTTCTTTTCACACACCACATATGGATCCACCAGTGTCATTGCATGTGTGTTCTTTTCACAAACCACATACGGATCGACGAGTGTCAATGCATGTGTGTTCTTTTCACAGACCACATATGGATCCACCAGCTTCATTACATGTGTGTTCTTTTCACAGACCACATATGGATCCACCAGTGTCATTGCATGTGTGTTCTTTTCACATACCACATATGGATCCACCAGTGTCATCGCATGTGTGTTCTTTTCCGAGACCACATATGGATCAACCAGTGTCATTGCATGTCTGTTCTTTTCACAGACCACATATGGATCCACCAGTATCATTGCATGTCTGTTCTTCTCATAGATCACAAATGGATCCACCATTGTCATTGCATGTGTGTTCTTTTCACAGACCACATATGGATCCACTAGTGTCATTGCATGTGTGTTCTTTTCACAGACCACATATGGATCCACCAGTGTCATTGCATGTGTGTTCTTTTCACAGACCACATATGGATCCACTAGTGTCATTGCATGTGTGTTCTTTTCACAGAACACATTTGGATCCCGCAGTGTCATTGCATGTGTGTTCTTTTCACAGACCACATATGGATCCACCAGTATCATTGCATGTGTGTTCTTTTCACATACCACATTTGGAACCACCAGTGTCATTTCATGTGTGTTCTTTTCACAGACCACATATGGATCCACCAATGTCATTGCATGTGTGTTCTTTTCACAGACCCCATATGGATCCACCAGTGTCATTGCATGTGTGTTCTTTTCACAGACCACATATGGATCCACAAGTGTCATTGCATTTGTATTCTTTTCACAGACCACATATGGTTCCACTAGTTTCATAAATTGTGTGTTCTTTTCACAGACCACATTTGGATCCACAAGTTTCATTGCATGTGTCTTCTTTTCACAGACCACATTTGGATCCACCGGGTATTGCATGTGTGTTCTTTTCACAGACACATATGGATCCACAGTGTCATTGCATGTGTGTTCTTTTCACAGACCACATATGGATCCACTAGTGTGATTACATGTGTGTTCTTTTCAAATACCACATATGGAACCACCAGAGTTCATTGCATGTGTGTTCTTTTCACAGACCACATATGGATCCACCAGTGTGATTGCATGTGTGTTCTTTTTATAGACCACATATGGATCCACCACTGCCATTGCATGTGTGTTCTTTTCACAGACCACATATGGATCCACCAATGTCATTACATGTGTGTTCTTTTCACAGACCACATATGGATCACCAGTGTTATTTCATGTGTGTTCTTTTCACAGACCACATATGGATCAACCAGTGTCATTGCATGTGTGTTCTTTTCACAGACCACATTTGGATCCACCAGTGTCATTGCATGTGTGTTCTTTTCATAGACCACATATGGATCCACCAGTGTCATTGCATGTGTGTTCTTTTCACATACCACATATGGATCCACCAGTGTCATTTCATGTGTGTTCTTTTCACAGACCACATATGGATCCACCAGTGTCATTGCATGTGTGTTCTTTTCACAGACCACATATGGATCCACTAGAGTCAATGCATGTGTGTTCTTTTCACAGACCACATATGGATCCACCAGTGTCATTGCATGTGTGTTCTTTTCACAGACCACATATGGATCCACCAGTGTCATTGCATGTGTGTTCTTTTCACAGACCACATATGGATCCACCATTGTCATTGCATGTGTGTTCTTTTCACATACCACATTTGGATCCACCAGTGTCATTGCATTTGTATTCTTTTCACAGACCACATATGGATCCACCAGGGTCATTGAAATGTCTGTTCTTTTCACAGACCACATTTGGATCCACAAGTTTCATTTCATGTGTGTTCTTTTCACAGACCACATATGGAACCAGCATTGTCATTGCATGTGTGTTCTTTTCACAGACCACATATGGATCCACAAGTGTCATTTCATGTGTGTTCTTTCACATGCCACATATGGATCCACCACTGTCATTGCATGTGTGTTCTTTTCACAGACCACATATGGATCCACCAGTGTCATTGCATGTGTGTTCTTTTCACAGACCACATATGGATCCACCAGTGTCATTGCATGTGTGTTCTTTTCACAAACCACATATGGATCCACCGAGTTCATTGCATGTGTTCTTTTCACAGGACCTACATATGGATCCACAGTTCATTGCATGTGTGTTCTTTTCACAGACCATATATGGATCCACCAGAAGTGTCATTGAAATGTGTGTTCTTTTCTGCAGACTTTTATATGGATCCACCCGGAGTAATCATTGCATGTGTGTTCTTTTCACCAGAGCCACATATGGATCCCACTGAGTGTCATTGCATGTGTGTTCTTCTCACATACCACATATGGATCCACTAGTGTATCTGTGCATGTATTTCTTTTCACGACCACATATGAGATCCACACAGTGTCATTTCATGTGTGTTCTTTTCCACTTGAGACCACATATGGATCACCAAGTGTCATTGCATGTGTGTTCTTTCACAGACCACATATGGATCCACCAATGTCATTGCATGTGCTGTTCTTTTCACAGACTTTTATATGGATCCACGGTGTCATTGCATGTGTTGCTTTTCACAGACCACATATGGATCCACCATTGTCATTGCATGTGTGTTCTTTTCAACAGACCACATATATGGATTCAACTAGTCATCATTACATGTGTGTTCTTTTCACAAATCCACATATGGATCCCACCAGTGTCATTGCATGTGTGTTCTTTTCATTTTACCACATATGGAACCAACCTAGTGCTGCATTGCATGTGTGTTCTTTTCGCAGGCCACATATGGATCCCACAAGTGTCATTGCATGTGTGTTCTTTCACAGACCACATATGGAATCCACCACTGTCATTGGCCATGTGTGTTCTTTTCACGCACCACATAGCAAGATCCCACAGTGTCATTGCATGTTAAATTCTTTCACAGACCACATATGGATCCACCATTGTCACATTGCATGTGTGTTCTTTTCAAATACCATATGGAACCCGGCATTGTCATTATTTACATGTGTATTGTTTTCAGACCACATATGGATCCCACAAGTGTCATTGCATGTGTATTTCTTTTCACAGGACCACATATGGATCCACCAGTGTCATTGCATGTGTGTTCCTTTTCGCGAGACCACATATGGATCCCACAGTGTCATTGCATGTGTGTGTTTTTCACAGAACCACATATGGAACCACCGGTCATGTGTGTTCTTTTCACAGTTCACATATCGATCCCACCGGTGTGATTACATGTGTGTTTCTTTTCACATACCACCACATATGGATCCACACGAGTGTCTCATTGCATGTGTGTTCTTTTCACAGACCACATATGGATCCACTAGTGTCATTGCATGTGTGTTCTTTTCACCAGAGACCACATGGATCCACCAGTGTCATTGCATGTGTGTGTCATTTTTCGCATAGACCCCACATGGATCCACAAGAGTGTCATTGCATGTGTGTTCTTTTCCTGAGACCCACATACTGGATATCCACAGGTGTCATTCCCATGTGTGTTGCTTTTTACCAGACCACATATGCAGATCACTAGTGCCATTGCATGTGTGTTGTTTTCCGCAGACCACATATATGGAATCCACACAGTGTCATTTCATGTGTGTGTTCTTTTCAACAGACCACTCATATGGATCACTAGTGTTATTTCATGTGTGTTCTTTCACGCAGTCCACATATGGAATCTGACAGATGTCATTGCATGTTCGTGTTCTTTTTCACAAACCACATATGGATCCACCAATTGTCATTGCATGTGTGTTCTTTTCGAGACCACATATGGATCCAGCTAGTGTCATTGCATGTGTGTTCTTTTCACACCACATATGTATCTGATGTCACTGCATGTGTGTGTTTCAACTTTCCCACGGTACATATGGATCCACCGGTGTCATTGCATGTGGCCTGTTCTTTTCACCGAGACCACATATGGATCCCACCGGTGTCATTGCATGTGTGTTCTTTTCACAGAACCACATATGGATCCCACAGTGACATAGAAATGTGTGTTCTTTTCACAAACCACATATGGATCGCGGTGTCATTACGCATGTGTGTTCTTTTCACATACCAGAATATGGAACCGAGTTCTTGCATGTGTGTTCTTTTGTACAACATATAGATACAGTGTCATTGTGTGTGTTCTTTTCATTAACCACAACTGGAATTCATTTTCATGTGTGTTCTTTTCACATACCACATATGGATCCCACAGTGTCATTGCATGTGTCCTTTTCACAGACCCCACATAGATCCCACGAGTTCGTACATGTGTGTTCTTT